>CM038673.1:414535447-415955447 GCA_021605145.1 Aegilops bicornis | reverse complement strand
CAATGGAGAAGACGATTCCACCCGCTGCGGTCGTAAAGGCCCGGACTCCGTCGCTGCTCTAGTGAAAATACTGTCCGATTTATACAAAGGAGAGGAAGAGGAGTTCATCCGCATCAAGCCACGGGATGGATTCCCCATGTACAACCCCCCAAACTGGGTGAGCTGCTACTTTTTACTCCAGACCTTCCCGCATTCTTTGTCACAAATATTTACCTTACTATTTCATAGCAGGAGCTGCGAAAAGCCATGAGGGAGGTCCACCGCTCACCTCCACAACCAGAGGACCCTGACCGGGCCCTCGACCCCGGACTCGAAGAGGACCCGGACACATTCGTGGAGCTTATTGACAGGACGTTCTATCAATTGAGCTTCGATGATGCCATGGTGGCCATCATAGCCGATTATCCTGGACTACTCCCTGCATCGCATGTAAGTAAAACCGGAGTCCCAATTTCCGAGAAAGATCCTTTTTCTCGCACTTCACCTACCGCACACATATGGTGTCTTCTGAGGAGGGCCCTCGGGACGCCATCTTGAACCCGCAGTGAATCACCAACAAGGGGCACTGCCGGGTAGGCTTAAAAGGAAGGCGGTCAGGACTGAGACGCCATCACAGAGGTATGAAACAGAACCCCGCTCCATGGTTGTCGTCTTCTTTAAAATATAACAACATCCATGTTTCCTAGTAGGAAAAACGCTCGCCGGACTATATCCGGAGAGGTTTCCGGCCACGCCTCCACCAGCCGGGCTCCAGAGCCGGACCTAGAGGCGGACGCTAACATGGGGCCTACGCCGGATGTTCCTCCTATAGAGGATGCGGATAGGCTATCCGCTATAAATTCTGAAGTGGAGAGTGCCATGAATCACAGGCGTCGCCCGAACTGTACTCCGTGGACGCTTGTTTTCTCCCAAGAGGCGTTCGACGCCTTTAACTCAGAGAGGCAGCGTACATCCGAAGCTGCTCAAAATGGTCTTGCCAAAGCCACGGACCAGTATGTAAAGGATATACTGGTAAGAAAATCTAATAATTATGTATATCAAGGTAGCCTCGAGACTTGAACCAGTTGGCACGACTGATTTAAGGATCATTATTACGTTCTTATGGAGAAGAATACCCGGTTGTCTCAAGAGCTGGAGGAGTGCAAAGCCCAGCTTCAAGCCGCAATTGCCGCAGTAAAGGAGTCCGAGAAGGCCCCATCTGGTAACACTTATTTCTTTTGCAAAGAATGACAGGTACCCGGTGGTATGCGGAACGCATGCAGATCTAACAATAGATTCTGCAGATGACTCCGGAGGGAATCCGGAGGTCGTGATAGGGGATGAGCCAAGATGCTGAACGCATGACTAAAGGCTGGTGGCCAGTTTACGTGCTTACGGGTTAGGCGGAGAAAAAGCGATCTCCAAGACGCCAATATCCAGGTGGGCGTGGGCTGAAAGATGTTCGAGCTCAGCTTTGTCGATTCCAGAAGGAGAATAAGAGGCTTCGACGCGACATTTTCATTAAGTGCTTGAGTGAACTTTTAAAGAGTTCAGCGAAGAAACCGGCTAACAGAGTTATGTCTGCAGTATCCGACGTGGTCGCCCCATGGAGGAGATGCGGGTCTGCGGGTGATCTTCTGGGAGCTCTCGCAACTGCACGAACAAGTTCGACAGGTGATGCTGGGTATTGCCCAGGCCTTGTGGCCCTACGCCTCCCTGCCCGAAGGCATGGGGGAGCTTGTCGAGATGCTCAAAGGAGCCTTGGGCGGCGCTTCCGTTTATGGAAGATATCAGCCTGCCGACAAGGTGCGAGGGAAGCCTGGGCCATGGTGAAAACGCGATATACCAAGGCTGACCCGAACCAAATGGCCGAGGTTGGACCTGTGGGGTCCGATGGAAAAGAGATCCCCGTCAGTTTGGTGTATGACCAAGTAGAATTAGCCGCACGGTATTCCCAACAGGATTGTAGGCTATACAGCCTGTTGGATGGTATAGAAGAAGAATTTAGTCAGTCTAAGTGACTGTGTACTTCAAGTGACATGTATTGTCTCATGTCGGATTGTAAATCATTTGTCATGGCGGACCTTTTCGCTTCGACCTTTGGACCCGACAGTCCGGAGTGTATCCGAATACTCGCTCAGTTATGTAAAAACTGGGTACACATGGAAACCAGGTGTAGGGGTCATAAGTGCTTGAACAGACAAGTACCCAACTAGCTATGTTATATTACATGGATAGTAAGAAACATCTTCCACGGAGAATAGTTCCATTAAGGGTTCCTTTCCCTGGGTACGCATGCCCTAATGTGCATGTCCGAGCTGCGAAAAGAGACGCATGCTATAAACATCTGGGGGCATGTATTACAATAAGTAAAGATCATCTTTTATTAACCGACCGAGTATTCCCTTAAGAACGCTAGCTTTCGACTTCACCCAGTCTGAGGTACACATCCGGCTGACCCGGCAGTAACAATCGCCCAGGTGCTCCCCTTTTGCCCTAGTCGAATTAACGGGAACGTAGGGCATAAAAACAAGAGCCAGGCAACCCAGCTTGGGCAAAACTTAAGTCATATCGATGCATATAATGGCGAAAAAAGGTACATGTGGAAGAATAACACATGTGTGGGGCATAGAGCCCGAAATATAGTTATATTAAGCTTCTGTATAAGAAGCCCCCAGGTATAATGAGCGCGGCTAGCGCGTCAAGATTGTGTAGTCAAGACAAAATTTGGCCTTTTCAGGCCTTGAAGAGAAATGGAAGAAAGAAAGAAATGAAAGACAGATAACGGATATATAAAACATTGACGGAGGTAAGGAGACGAACATTGAGTCCGACACTAGGCGTAGAACCTTCAGAATCTGGCTGCGTTCCATGGGTTTGGCTCGAGTCGATTGTCCAATGCATCCAGCAGACGATACGCTCCACCGGTCAGAACTTGGTCAATAACGAAAGGACCTTCCCATTTGGGCTTGACCTTGTTCTTTTTCTTCTCCGGTAGGCGTAGAACGAGTTCGCCAATGTTATAAGTTTTGGCCCATACTTCTGCCTTTGATACCTTCGAGCCTGTTCTTGGCGATAAAATGCGGAACGGGCTTTTTGCCATGTCACGCTCCTCCTTCAAAGGCGTCCAAACTGTCCTGCCGATCAAGCTCGGCTTCTTTCTCTTGTTACATGCGCTTTTCGAGGTGAGTCATGAATTATGTCGCAGGGCAGTACCGCCTCTGCGCCGTACACCATAAAAAACGGTGTGTATCCGGTAGTGCGATTCGGCGTGGTCCGCAGCCCCCATAGTACGGAGTCGAGCTCCTCTACCTAGTGCGTATCTGATTCCTTTAAGGATCGTACTAACCTGGGTTTAATGCCGCTCATGATAAGACCATTTGCTCGCTCGACTTGACCGTTAGTTTGCGGGTGATAGACAGAAGCATAATCGAGCTTAATGCCCATGTTGCTGCACCAAATTTTTACCTCGTCGGCTGTAAAGTTCGAGCCGTTATCGGTGATGATCTTTGTGGGGACGCAAATAACGTGTACAACCCGGATATGAAGTCTATCAACTGGTCGGGACTCGGCTGTTTTAACTGGTTTGGCTTCTATCCATTTGGTGAATTTATCCACCATGACCAATAAGTATTTTTTCTTATGTCTTCCCCTTTGAGGGGTCCGACCATATCAAGCCCCGGACCGCATAAGCGCCAAGTGACGGGATTGTTCGGAGAGCGAAGAGGCGGCATATGGCTTTGATTTGCAAAAGCTAGCTACCGACGCATCGTTGAACGAGTAGATCTCGTAAGGCCCGCCGGGCCGTCGGCCAGTAAAAACTTGTACGGAAGGCCTTGCATACCAGGGCCCGGGCTGCGGCGTGGTGGCCGCCAAGTCCAGCATGAATTTCTGCCAAAATTTGTCGTCCTTCCTCTTCGGAGATGCACCTTTGAAGGACTCCGGTAGCGCTTTTCTTATAAAGCTCTCCCTCGTGGACCTTGTAGGCTTTAGATCATCGCACAATGCAACGTGCTTCGTTTGGGTCCTCAGGTAGTTTCTGCCTAGTTAGGTAGGCCAAGAAGGGTTCTGTCCACGGGGCGATGACAGCCATAATCACGTGGGCGGAAGGTGTTATTTCGGTGGTAGAGCCTCCGATTATGTCAGGGTGTTCGGGATCTGGCGTTGTGTCCGGGTCCGGGCTATTATTTCCGGTCTCTCCTTCCCATACCACAGATGGCTTAAATAGCCTTTCCAAGAAGATATTGGGTGGGACCGGGTCATGCTTAGCGCCGATGCGGGCAAGGATATCTGCCGCCTGATTATTTTCCCGGACCACATGGTGGAATTCAAGCCCCTCGAACCGAGCTGACATTTTGAGGGCGGCGTTGCAATAAGCCGCCATTTTTGGATCCTTGGTGTCGAAGTCTCCATTTATTTGAGATATTGCGAGGTTCGAATCCCCACGCACCTCTAGGCGTTGAATGCCCACGGAGATCGCCATCAGGAGACCATGTAACAGGGCCTCGTATTCTCTTGCATTGTTGGAGTCTGTGTATAATATTTGGAGCACATATTGGATCAGATTCTCGGTGGGGGATGTCAGACGACACCAGCCAGACCGCCAAAGCATTTTGGAGCCGTCAAAATGCATGATCAATTGGAGTATCGCCCGTACTCTTTAGGGAGTTAAACCCATCCCATTCAGCGACGAAATCAGCCAATACTTGTGACTTAATGGCTCGCCGTGGTTTGTATATTATGTCGAACGGGAGGAGCTCAATAGCCCATTTGGCAATCTGGCCCGTGGCCTCGCGGTTGTTTATTATGTCATTGAGTGGTACTTCGGAGGCCACCGTAATTGAACACTCTTGAAAGTAGTGTCGTAGTTTCCGGGATGCCATGAAGACCGCGTATGCTATCTTTTGATAATGTGGGTACCGTGATTTGCATGGAGTGAGGACAGTGGATACATAGTATACCGGCTTTTGAAGTGGGAACTTATGTCCGTCCATCTCTCATTCGACGAAGAGCACTGCACTTACAACTTGGTGTGTTGCCTCTATATATAACAGCATTGGTTCGCCTACATTTGGCGCGGCCAAGATTGGGTTTGTGGCCAAAACGGCTTTTATTTCCTCTAGTCCGGCCGTGGCCGCATCCGTCCACTCGAAGTGTTCGGTGCGTCGAAGAAGGCGATAAAGAGGCAGTGCCTTTTCCCCTAATCGGGAGATGAAGCGGCTTAAGGCAGCCACGCATCCAGTTAGTTTCTGGATTTGCTTGAGGTCTGTTGTGATGGCCAACTGTGACAAAGCTCTGATTTTAGCCGGATTTGCTTCGATTCCTCTGTTGAAGACGGTGAAGTCTAAGAGCTTTCCGACGGGCACGCCAAAGACGCATTTTTCTGGATTGAGCTTAATGTCGTATGTTCGGAGATTATCGAACGTGAGCCTCAAGTCGTCTATTAAGGATTCGGCGATATGCGGTTTTTAATGACCACATCGTCTACGTATGCCTCCATTGTTTTGCCGATCTATGTCTCCAAGCATGTCTGAATCATGCGTTGATAGGTTGCACCGGCGTTTTTGAGCCCGAAAGGCATGGTGTTAAAACAGAAGGGGCCGTATGGGGTGATAAATGCCGTTGCGGCTTGATCGGACTCCGCCATTTTAATTTGATGGTATCCGGAGTATGCGTCGAGGAAACACAATGAGTAGTGTCCTGCGGTAGCGTCGATAATTTGGTCGATGCGAGGGAGGGGGAAGGGATCCTTGGGGCAAGCCTTGTTAAGGTCCTTGAAGTCGACACATAGGCGCTAGGATTTGTCCTTCTTTGGTACCATCACCAGGTTTGCTAGCCAGTCCGGATGTTTTATTTCTCGGATGAATCCGGCCTCCAAGAACTTGGCTAGCTCTTCTCCCATGGCTTGTCGCTAGGTTCAGAGAAACGTCAAGAGTGCGCTTGACCGGCTTGAACCCCTTTAGAATGTCAAGGCTATGTTCGGCCAGCTGCGTGGGATTCTGGCATGTCGAAGGATGCCAGCGAAGATGTCGGTTTTGGCGCAAGAACTCCCGTGGTCAGGCGATACATTGTGGGGTTTAATTGTGCCCAGATGGATGCTGTTTTGGTAGGGTCCGTTGGGTGGACTTGGAATTTGACTATTTCATCCGCTGGTTTAAAAGAGGTGGATTTGTATCTTTTGTCGAGTATCACGTCGTCCCTGTCCACTGTGGAGCGCAGCGCCGTCAGTCCTTCGGCCGCGAGGGCTTCGGATAACGCCTCAAGGGCTAGTGTGGTGGTTTTATTCTCGGCGTGTAGTGCTATGTCCGGATCCCTAGCTAGAGTGATGAGTCCGTTGGGCCCGGGCCTTTTGAGCTTCATGGACCCGTAATGTGGTATAGCTTGGAAGATCGTGAATACCTCCCACCCTAAAAGGGCGTGGTATCCGCTACTGAACGGGGCCACTTGGAATGTGATTTCTTCGGACCAATAATTCTCCGGCGTGCCGAATACCACGTCTAGCGTGATTTTTCCCGCGCAGCGTGCCTCCCGACTAGGGATGATTCCTCTGAAGATCGTGCTGCTTTGCTCAATGCGGCTCCTGTCTATTCTCATTTTGCTAAGAGTTTCTTCATAGATGAGGTTTAATCCGCTGCCGCTGTCCATGAACACTTTAGTAAGCCAGAAGCCGTCCACAATTGGACTAAGGACCAAGGCGGCTGGTGCTCGGGCCGTTCGGAATTTAGATTCGTCACTGGCATTGAAGGTGATAGCCGTATTGCTCCATGGGTTTATTGCTGCTACGTGGCAGACTATGGCAAGGCCGCGGAGTGCTTGCTTACGCCTATTATGTGAGGCGAAGGTCTCGAAGACTGTCAATACTGTCTTGCTGTTTTCCGCGGGATGGTGCTCTACGGTGTTGCTGATGGGGAGATCCTCGCCGCTCTTGGCTACCTGCTGGAGTACCCAACATGCTCTAAGGCTGTGTGTTGGCATGGTATCCACTGTACTGTGAATTTTGCATGGCCCGTTAAGCCATCCCTCCAATCTGGTTCCGCATACTGTAGTGGGCTTTTGTTTCTTTGTAATTGGGTCGTGTGACTTACGAGAGTACAACCTTTTAGTTCGGACGGGGGGTTTTGTGAGAGGCGGAGGATCCCAAAATTTTGTTTGGGGTTTTCCAGGCGCTTTCCTCGCACAGTACTTCCGTTCTATGGCCGCCAAGTCCGAACCCTGACCCGATATGAGACCCAGGGGCGGAGGAGTTTCCGAGCTTGGCAGTTCAGGCTCCGGGATGTTGCTTTCAATGTGTCGGCCTTTGCCTGATTCTAGGTTCAAGGTTTGGGCCATGTCCTCCCGTAGATGGGTATCTGGCTCGGAGAGCTCGGGAATCAGGACATAGTTTGTCCTCAAGATAGAGGAAGAGTGGTTGCATTGCTCCTCCACCACCACTATCTAATGGGTGACCGACGGGGAGTTAATCTCCTTTTGGTCGGGTTTAAGCCCGATCTGATCATAGTCCATAGCGACTCCCAAGGCGGTGATGCGATCCAAGAGCTCGTTCAAGGAAGAGAGCTCCATTGGATCCAAATGCTCGGCGAGTTCCGAGCTGACGTGGAGGCTGTTTTCGATGACCCGAGAAGTCATCGTCGGCGCAGCGGCCGAACGGGCGGTCACGACGAAACCGCCTAGCCGGAGAGCTTAGCCTACACCTAGGGCTCCCCCAGAGGTGATGTTGTCCTTGACAACGAGACGAGCCACCCAGCCTTATGATGACGGCACAGTGGAACTCTCAATGAAAGCACCAATGTCGGTGTCAAAACCAGCGGATCTCGGGTAGGGGGTCCCGAACAGTGCGTCTAAGGCGGATGGTAACAGGAGGCAGGGAACACGATGTTTACCCAGGTTCGGGCCCTCTCGGTGAAGGTAATACCCTACTTCCTGCTTGATTGATCTTGATGATATGAGTATTACAAGAGTTGATCTACCACGAGATCGTAGAGGCTAAACCCTAGAAGCTAGCCTATGGTATGATTGTTGTTGTTCTACGGACTAAACCCTCCGGTTTATATAGACACAGGAGGGGCTAGCGTTACGTAGTCGGTTACAAAGGAGGAGATCTACATATCCGTATTGCCTAGCTTGCCTTCCACGCCAAGGAGAGTCCCATCCGGACACGGGGCCGAAGTCTTCAATCTTGTATCTTCATTGTCCAACAGTCCGGCAAAAGGATATTTTCCGTCTGTCCGAGGACCCCTAATCCAGAACTCCTCGGTAGCCGGTCAGCCGATTGGGGACCAGAACGGAGGGTAGGGGGCGGGCGGGCGGGGCGACGTGGAAGGGGCGGCGGGGGTGCGGTGGAGGTCGGGGAGGCATGAGGGAGGGTGGCGGCCCGGCTACGGCCCAGGCAAGGGTCGGCCCGGCACGGGTGTGGGTAGGGAGGAATGAGAGAGTGGAGAGAAGAGAGGGGCGGACGGCCGTTAACGTATTCCCGCCTCTTTGCCGTCGACCAAGCGATTGACAAAGTTTCTTTGCCGTCTGCTTGCGGATGGCAAAGAGGTGGGGCCTGTGGGCTTGAGTTGGTTAAACAATAACTGGACCCACCCACCTCTTTGCCGTCTGCTAGCGGACGACAAAGATTCTTTGTCGTCGACCGGAATGACAAAGAAGCTGGCCGATGGCAAAGACTTTGTTTGCCATCGACCACATCTTACCGTCCGCTTTTCTTGTTGCGACAGAAGACGCTTCTTGCCCGTCGACAAGCGGACGGCAAGAAGAGTGGGGCGACAAATAAGCTAATTCCAGTAGTGATAGCATCAATAAACGTCCTGTACTTACGGTTAATCTTGCATAGAGATTGGAGTTCCAGTCGTATTTGAGCGGAAACATGTATTTCTGCTTGAATTTCAGACTGAAGAAGTCGAACAGATTCAGGCGGCGACTTCATCGAGCTTATGTCACTGAGTAAGTTTGACACTACATCAAGATGTGACTTCGTGGTTGTATCCCTACCCTCAATATGTGTTGCCTTCTCCTCTGGAATATGTGTTAGAGGGACAAACAATGGGTTCGTCTCACTATCATTGTGGCAGTTCTTCCTAGCAGCAGTGTTGTCACCCTGAACAGGTTTTGCACATATAAGCATCAGCATTTGTCAATTCATCTCATTTCTTTGTTAGAAATAAAGAGACATGGTTTAAAATAGCATTAACATAATAGGCATTGTTCATAGTTAAGACGGCAGGAAATGGCATTGTGCAGAGCCCAGCTTCACCAGACCTCTTTGGATTACTGGGATCAAGAACACAAGCATAGATGTAGTTCTAAACAATGTATAAGCATGAATGGTGAGTGTACTGTCAATTTATACCATTTCTGATTGGTAAATAAAGAGACATGATTTAAATAACATTAATATAATATGGCATTGTTCATAGTTGAGACATAACAAGATATGACATTGTGCTGTTGTTGGTAGTCTCACCACACCACTGGATTACAGATCAAGAACAGAAGCATACACATAGTGCTAAAGAATATAACTTGCTATGTTTAGTTTAATTTACATGTTACGAATAAGGAACTAGATTGTACAACTAAAGACTGAAATTGAGAAGGAGAAACTTATGTTTATGTACTTCTACTTTATGAACTTTGAACAAGCAATTTGATGTAGACGACAAAAATAAACAACATTTGCACTCATAGCTATCCAAATATAAACAACAAAGTTTGAAGGCTCGAGGAGAACAAACTTACATTAGTAGTGAAGACAGGCTCTATAAAGGCCTTGTCCATATTGATTGGGGGGGGGGGTAATTCAAGAAGTTTACCTCACTCTTCTTCAAGAGTATTGCCTTTAATCTACAGTTTGTTTAGAGTAAATATAGATGTGAAAATATAGGAACAAATGGCGATTATTTAACTTAAGATGCAGAGTACAAATGTAAATACAACATACAAAAGTGAAGGCACTGACAAGAGAAATGCGGAGCTAAACTTCTTCAATAACATTGGTTTTATTCAATATTTTGGCAAGAGTAAATGTAGATCTTATGTGTAGAAAAATGGAGGACAAGGGAAAATAAGCTGCAAAGTGTACATGAAGAACTAGTGACAAATATAAGTACAAAGTGATGAAGGACAGACCAGAGATACTTACAAGAACAATGCAGAACTGAATTTATTCATAAGCATTGGGTTTATTCTAAATTAATTTAAGCATTAATATAGATATGATAATTTGGAGCGAACAGTGGATAAGCAAGCTATAATGCACAATGATGTCACATAATTCACCAGGTATGAATGTAAGGACAATGATAGGACAATAGGTACTTGTAGGATCGAAAGTATGTCTAGAGAGGGGTGATTAGACTACTTGACCAAATAAAAATCTGGCCTTTTCCCAATTTTAAGTCTTGGCAGATTTTAGCAACTTTGCACAAGTCAAGCAATCAACCTACACATGCAATTCTAAGAGTATAGCAGCGGAATGTAAAACAATTGCACATGAAGGTAAAGGGAGGAGTTTTAGGGAGCAAATGCAATGTAGACACAGAGCTTTTTTGTCCATGGTTTCGATAGGTGGTACTATCGTACATCCACGTTGATGGAGACTTCAACCCACGAAGGGTAACGGTTGCGCGAGTCCAAGGAGGGCTCCACCCACGAAGGGTCCACGAAGAAGCAACCTTGTCTATCCCACCATGGCCATCGTCCACGAAGGACTTGCGTCACTAGGGTAGATCTTCATGAAGTAGGCGATCTCCTTGCCCGTACAAACTCCTTGGTTCAACTCCACAATCTTGTGGAGGCTCCCAAGTGACACCTAACCAATCTAGGAGACACCACTCCCCAAAAGGTAATAAACGGTGTGTTGATGATGAACTCCTTGTTCTTGTGCTTCAAATGATAGTCTCCCCAACACTCAACTCTCTCTCATAGGATTGGATTTGGTGGAAAGAAGATTTGAGTGGAAAGCAACTTGGGGAAGGCTAGAGATCAAGATTTATGTGGTTGGAATGGAATACCTTGGTCTCAACACATGAGTAGGTGGTTCTCTCTCAGAAAATGTATGCTGGAAGTGTAGGCGTGTTCTGATGGCTCTCTCCACCAATGAAGAGTGGGTGGAGGGGTATATATAGCCTCCACACAAAATCTAACCGTTACACACAATTTACCAAACTCGATGGGACCGAATCAGAGAACTTGGTCAGACAGATTTAGTTCATAATGTGACCGTTAGGCATTTTGGTGGGACCGACATGTCAACTCGGTGGGATCGATATCATTAGGGTTAGGGCTTAACGTAATCTCGGTGAGACCGATTACACAAATTTGGTGGGACCGATTTTGGTAATAAGCTAACCAGAGAGTTGGTCAGGCAAACTCGGTGGGACCGATTCGCTCATTTCGATTGGACCGAAACGTTACGAAGGGGAAACAGAGAGTTTGCATTGCAAATTCGGTGGGACCGATCGCTCATCTCAGTTAAACCAAAACGTCACGAAGGGAAACAGAGAGTTTCGATCCCATCTCGGTGAGACCGAGATCCCTATCAGTGAGACCGAAGTGACTAGGGTTTGTGGCAGTGGCTATGTCAAGAGAACTCGGTGGCGACGGATAGAAAGATTCGGTGGGGCCGAGTTTGACTTTTGGTTTGGGACATATGTGGATGTGAGGAAGTGGTTGAGGGTTTTGGAGCATATCACTAAGCATTTTGAACAAGCAAGCCATTAAGCAACACCTCATCCCCTTTTAATAGTATTGGCTTTCCTATGGACTCAATGTGATCTTGGATCACTAAAAATAAAATGTAGAGTCTTGAGCTTTAGAGCTTGAGCCAATCTTTTGTCCTTAGCATTTTGAGGGGTCCACATTCCTAATCCATGCCATGCCAATCATTGAATTTCCTAAAATATTTATCTTGAAGTGGCATTAGTTCAATGAGCTATATGTTGTTAATAATTACCAAAACCACCCACGGATACTTGCACGTTCAATCTCCCCCTTTTTGGTAATTGATGACAACATATAGATCAAAGCTTCGACAAATGATAATAAGATTTAAATACATCGTCACTTTGAGAAGTATGTGATAAGCAAGAACTCCCCCTAAATTTGTAAATTATTGGAAATTTGCTTTTGAATGCAAATGCACAATTGATTAGGATCATGGGTTACTCTTCCATGTCACATACATCTTAGTGGAGCGCTCAAAATGATATAACTTAAAAACATGCACTCATCACCAAGCAAAGTGAATGATCATATATGGATATAAGAGATAATATCATCCAAGCAAGCATTATAGTAGCATATGATCAAACACATGATCAACCAAGTATCTCACACAGACGAAGGCATAAAGTATCAACCAAGCACACAATAAAGTTCAGCCAAAAGCAAGAGAGACCAAGAAGCAAAGCACTCTCTCTCGAAGCCTATGATTTATACATTTTTCTCCCCCTTTGGCAACAAGTTACCAAAAAGTTCAAAAATGCATAGTGCTATGCGTCTCTCAGGCTTTGTCTTCGGGAGGTGGTGTAGAGAGAACTCCAAGGATGAAGGCATCAGTTGATGTAGCTGGAGCTGGTGGAGTGGCTGTTGGAGGTGGCACTGAAGCTTTGGCTGCTGGTGCTGATGATGTAGATCTATATCTGGTATAGGCACTGCAGCAGACCTCTGACCTTTAGGCACTCGCTGAAAAGCATCTGTGGTAGCCTTCCCCTTCTTCTCTTCTGCTTCCTCCTGAAGCTGCTCAACTGCTGTCTGGATCTCAGTTACCTTCAGATCAAGATCATAGAATTTCTATTCAATGATCCTCTCCAAGCTCTCCTGATTCTGAGTCAGGGTGGCCAAGCCCTTCTCAATCCTCAAAGTAGATTGGATCAGATATGCAAGTTGATCTTGTTAGCTCTTCAAGAACACTAGAGATGCCTCTGCAACACTTGGCATCTTGGCAGCTTTCTCAGCCTTAGCTTTGGCTCTCTTATCTTGTGGTTGCACTGATGAAGGTTCATTCTCATTCATCACAACTTTGTTGTCTTCAAATTCAGGATATAAGGGTAAGTGCTCCTTGTCCAACAAATAAGTGCCTGTGCCCATCTTTGAGTTGATGAGCACCTGAATATGTGGAGCATACCCACGCCTTCTCTTACAGTCGTGTTGTCCTCTTGACTGTCTCTACAACGGCACTCATGACCTTGAACTTTTGAGGGACATAAAAATGTGCGGTGAGTTGATAGAATGTCCTCTTATCATCTTGTGATATCCTGACTTGGGTAGCAAAGTGTGCCTTAGGATGGTGTTGATTGTTGGCACCCGGACAACAGATAGTGTCTGAGATCCAAGCTTGTGTGTCTCCAAAGCTTTATCAGGGAGCTCTTTGTACATGTTTGCCATAGAGTTGTGGTCTTTCTTCTTCTTGGCATACACATCCAAGTCATCCTCATGTTCCTCTGGGGCATTGATCAGCTTAGCCCATTCATCAACAGTTGATTGGTACCTAGTACCTTCCGACATCCAAACTATCCTCCCATCTGGATAGAAATGAGCAGTGGAGTAAAATTGCAGTATAAGCTCATCATTCCATTTGGTAAGTTTCTGTCCAACAAATTTGTCAACTCCACAAGCCTTGAAGCTGTCATGTACACCTGGGAAGTGATCTTCATTCTCCTTGATGTATTCCCAATCAACCCATCTCATGTCACATACCATTGGCTTCGTGTCAAGCAGAATGGTCTCATAGAAATCTTGCTGTTCTTTTGTGTGGAACCTGTAGTCAACTGCAGTCCTCCTCCTCACAGCATAGGGATCAGACTGTCTCCACAATCTCAGTCCTGCATCTTTTCTGATGTTCATGTCTTCAACTACTGGATGAGTATCATTGTGGTCTGCAATCTTGGGTTTCAGCTTTCTTAGCACTAGGGCTTCATCATCCTCTTCTTCAACTTCAGGCACTAGGGCCTTGTTCTTTTCTTCAGCTGGGATGTTCCTGGTGCTTCTCTTGGGTGCAGACTTCTGAGCTTGAGTTGTTGCTTTGAGTGCAGGTTTGGGCTTTGATGTTGCAGCCCCTGACTTGATTGCATCTCCCATGAGCTTCTGAGCTTTGGGTGCTGGTGCAGCATCCTCTTCTTCTTCTTCTTCATCAGCAGATGGATATCTCATCATGGAGGGCTTGCCAATAACTCTGGCAATGGTCTTTGATACGTCTCCGTCATATCTACTTTTCTAAACACTTTTGCCCTTGTTTTGGACTCTAACTTGCATGATTTGAATGGAACTAACCCGGACTGACGCTGTTTTCAGCTGACTTTCCATGGTGTTATTTATGTGCAGAAACAAAAGTTCTCCGAATGACCTGAAACTCCACGGAACATATTTTTGGAAAATATTAAAAACACTGGAAGAAGAATCCACGTCAGGGGGGCCTCCACCTATCCACGAGGGTGGAGGGCGTGCCTGCCCGCCCCTGGGCGTGCCCCCTACCTCGTGGGCCCCCTGACGCTCCACCGGCCTCAACTCCAACTCCATATATTCACTTTCAGGGAGAAAAAAATCAGAGAGAAGGATTCATCGCGTTTTACGATACGGAGCCGCCGCCAAGCCCTAGAACCTCTTGGGAGGGCTGATCTGGAGTTCGTTCAGGGCTCCGGAGAGGGGAATCCGTCGCCATCGTCATCATCAACCATCCTCCATCACCAATTTCCGCCGTGCATGAGTAATTCCATCGCAGGCTTGCTGGACGGTGATGGGTTGGATGAGATTTATCATGTAATCGAGTTAGTTTTGTTAGGGTTTGATCCCTTGTATCCACTATGTTCGAGATTGATGTTGCTTTGTGACTTTGCTATGCTTAATGCTTTTCACTAGGGCCCGAGTGCCATGATTTCAGATCTGAACCTATTATGTTTTCATGAATATATGTGAGTTCTTGATCCTATCTTGCAAGTCTATAGTCACCTACTATGTGTTATGATCCGGCAACCCCGAAGTGACAATAATCGGGACCACCGGTGATGACCATAGTTTGAGGAGTTCATGTATTCACTATGTGTTAATGCTTTGGTCCGGTACTCTATTAAAAGGAGGCCTTAATATCCCTTAGTTTCCATTAGGACCCGCTGCCATGGGAGGGTAGGACAAAAGATGTCATGCAAGTTCTTTTCCATAAGCACGTATGACTATATTCGGAATACATGCCTACATTACATTGATGAATTAGAGCTAGTTCTATGTCACCCTATGTTATGACTGTTACATGATGAACCGTGATCCGCATAATTCTCCATCACCAATCCATTGCCTACGAGCTTTTCACATATTGTTCTCCGCTTATTTACTTTTCCGTTGCTACTGTTACAATCACTACAAAACCCAAAAATATTACTTTTACTACCGTTACCGTTACTTCCATATTACTTTGCTACTAAATACTTTGCTGCAGATACTAAGTTATCCAGGTGTGGTTGAATTGACAACTCAACTGCTAATACTTGAGAATATTCTTTGGCTCCCCTTATGTCGAATCAATAAATTTGGGTTGAATACTCTACCCTCGAAAACTGTTGTGATCCCCTATACTTGTGGGTTATCAAGACTATTTTCAAGGCGCCGTTCTTGGGAGCATAGCTCTATTCTTTGAGTCACTTGGGATTTATATCTGCTGGTCACTATGAATAACTTGAAAGACGCGAACACTACAATTTATCCCTCAACTACGAGTGAAGGTAAGGAACTGCCATCTAGCTCTGCAATTGATTCACCTTCTTTTTTGAGTAATCTTGCGACACCTAAAGCTGCTTCTGCTATTCATTACGATATGTCGCATGTTATTGATGATGCCACTTCTACTATGCATGATATTTATGATGAAACTACTTCTATGCTTGATACTCTTGTGCCACTTGGTGAATTTCTTGATGAACAACTTGCTAGGGCTAGAGAGAATGAAATTATTGAAACCGATAATATTGAAGATAGTGATGATGAAGACTCTCCCCCTAATAAATATGAATTACCTGTTGTGCCTGAGGGTTATGTTTTGGATGAAGAATCTGCTAGGGCTATTCTTGCTTGCAATGATAGAAGTGATCTTAAGAAGCTATTAGCTAAATGGAAGCAGCGTTCTCTTAATGCTAGAATGAAACCCGACCCTACTTTTGCTACTTCACCTATCTGTGTTACTGATAAGGACTATGAATTCTCTGTTGATCCTGATATAATTACTTTGGTTGAATCTAATCCTATTTATGGCTATGAATCTGAAACTGTTGTGGCACATCTTACTAAATTAAATGATATAGCCACCCTGTTCACTAATGATGACAAATCTCGCTATCTTTATATCCTTAAAATATTTCCGTTCTGATTAAAGGGTGATGCTAAGATATGGTTTAATTCTCTTGATCCTGGTTGTGTGCATAGTCCCCAGGATATGATTTATTACTTCTCTGCTAAATATTTCCCTGCTCATAAGAAACAAGCTCCTTTAAGGGATATATATAATTTTGTGCAAATTGAAGAAGAGAGTCTCCCACAAGCTTGGGCGAGGCTTCTCCAATTGCTTAATGCTTTGCCTGATCATCCTCTTAAGAAAAATGAAACACTTGATATCTTTTATAATGGACTAACCGATGCTTCCAGAGACCACCTGGATAGTTGTGCTGGTTCTGGTTTCAGGGAAAGAACACCGGATGAAGCTGAAATTCTATTGAATAATATGTTGACCAATGAAAATAATTGGACACTTCTGAACCAACTCCTAAGCCAACTCCGAAGAAGAGGGTGTTCTATTTCTCGATCTGAAGATATGCAAGAGGCAAAGAAATCCATGAAAGAAAAAGGTATTAAAGCTGAAGATGTTAAGAATTTACCTCCTATTGAAGAAATACATGGTCTTAATTTACCGCCTGTTGAAGAAACATATGATCTTAATCCATCACCTATTGAAGAAACTCATGGTCCTTATAACCCGACACAGGTAGTAAAGGTAAATTCTCTCTATAGATTTGATGAAGGTGATATTCCTCACTATAAGTCTGCTAGACAATGCTTAGAAGAGTTTGATAATTTTATTGTCAAACAAGAAAACTTCAATGCTTATTTTGGTAGACAATTGAAATACAATTCCGATACGCTTGAGCACTTGGGTGATTATATGTCTATAGTTAAAGGTGAACTTAAGCTCATTAGCAAACATGCTTCTATGGTTACCACTCAAGTAGAACAAATACTTAAAGCTCAAAATTGTTTGCTCAATGATTTGAATAGTAAGAATAATGATTATGCTGTTAGAGTGGCTACTAGAACCGGTAAAATGACTCAGGAACCTTTGTATCCTGAAGGCCATCCTAAGAGAATTGAGCAAGATTCTCAGAGAAGTAATATTGACACACCTAGTTCTTCTAAAAAGAAGAAAAAGAAAAATGATAGGACTTTGCATGCTTCTAGTGAACCTATTACTGAACCACATGAGAATCCAAATGATATCTCTATTTCTGATGCTGAAACACAATCTGGTAATGAACATGAACCTAGTGATAATGTTAATGATGATGTTCATGTTGATGCTCAACCTAGCAATGATAATGATGTGGAAATTGAACCTGCTGTTGATCTTGATAACCCACAATCAAAGAATCAACGTTATGATAAGAGAGACTTTGTTACTAGGAAACACGGTAAAGAAAGGGAGCCATGGGTTCAGAAACCCATGCCTTTTCCTCTGAAACCATCCAAGAAAAAGGATGATGAGGATTTTGAGCTTTCTTTGAAATGATTAGACCTATCTTTTTGCGTATGCGATTAACTGATATGCTCAAAATGAATCCTTATGCTATCTATATGAAAGATATTGTCACTAATAAAAGAAAGATACTGGAAGCTGAAATTTCCACCATGCTTGCTAATTATACCTTCAAGGGTGGAATACCTAAGAAACTTGGAGATCCAGGAGTACCAACTATACCATGCTCCATTAAAAGAAATTATGTTAAAACTGCTTTATGTGATCTTGGAGACGGTGTTAGTGTTATGCCTCTCTCTTTATATCGTAGACTTGATTTGAATAAGTTGACACCATCAAATATCTTTGCAAATGGCTGAAAAATCAACTGCTATAATTGCCGGTATTTGTGAGGATGTGCTGTTGTGGCTGCAAATGTTACTATTTTAACGGACTTTGTTATTCTTGATATTCCCGAGGATGATAGTATGTCTATTACTCTTGGAAGACCTTTTCTGAACTCTGCAGGGGCTGTTATTGATCGCAACAAAGGCAATGTCACTTTTCACGTTAATGGTAATGAGCATACGATACACTTTCCAAGGAAACAACCTCAAGTTCATAGTATCAATTCTATTGGAAAATTGCATCGATTATTTTTTGAGGTTTTGAATTTCCTCTTCCTACTGTCAAAAAGAAATATGATAATCTTATTATTGGGGATGTGCATATCCCCGTTGAGGTAACATAGTGTTATCCGAAATTTCTCCGGTTCCATGTTATTCGAAATGAGTTTATTAACAAGACCTGATCAACCTTGTTAGTGGATTCCTTTTGATGAGCATGAGATGGATGAAACCAGAAAGCACAACCTTCTGTACCCTTTCTCTACTTTACATTATTTAGTTGAAATAAAGTAAAATTAGTATTTTACATGCATTTTTACGAATTATCCGTGCAATATAAAAATACCTCGAAAATATAAGTTCTCCAAATGCCCTGAAATTGAAATATGATTTTTTCTGGAATATTTGAGAATATCTGGCACTAAGAACACAGCAGGGGGAGCAAGTACCTGGCCACGAGGGTCCAGGGTGCGCCCACCCCTACAAGGCGCGCCCCCCTGCCTTGTGGGACCATGGTGGCTCCCCTCCACTTATTCCTGCACCCACACACTACTTCTTCCTCCCAAAAAAATCACCATCCAGCTCAAGCACGAGTTCTAGCTCATTTTGCTGCGATTTTTCAACTCCTTGCTCAAAGCACTTCTCACAAAACTGCTTGGGGGGATTGTTCCTTGGTATGTGACTCCTCCAGTGGTCCAATTAGTTTTTGTTCTAGTGCTTTGTTCATTGCAAATTTGTGCTGCCTAGGTGACCATGTTCTTGAGCTTGCATGTCAAATTTATATGGTTCCAAGTAGTTCTAATGCATGATATAGGCTCTAGGCACTTGTAGGAGTAGTTGCTATCAATTTTGTTGAGGTTGGTTCACTTTTATTTGAAGTTACTAAAAATTTTAGAAATTTTTCAGAGGAAGAAATATGCTTACGAAAATGTACCAAGGTGGTCCTTCAAGGAAGCAAGGACCCAGGCTCGCAATGCGCGATGCAGATGATGAGCCACCAAGGAACGCTCCAGTGCGGCCTTGTGAATGGCCTTCAGAGGACTTCATGGATCGAGCGGGAATTAAGGAAGAATTTAACGCATATTTGTGTAACGCTGATCTTAGAGGAGGCAGATGAGTACGAGAGGAGGGCGGAGGCAGCTCGCCGTCACGCTGCAGCTCAGGAGGCAATAGCTGCTGCATCTCAGTGCGACCCCGGTTACAACTTTGGATATCCGCCAGGCCATCCATGGCAATAAACCAACTTAGGCCAAAAGCCTAAGCCTGGGGGAGTACGTATTTCTCACCGACATTACGTTCATGTACACACACTCATTGCTAGATGTCGGTGTTCATACTCTTTCACTGTACTATCCATGCTAGCTTATTTTCTTTTTCTTGCTTTCTTCTTGTGTGTTTGTTAAACCTTAAGAAAACCGAAAAAATAGTAATAGCTTTAGCTAGTTTACTTTTCTTGCTGTAGTAGTAATAATTAAAAAGAAAACCCAAAAAGATTTCCCGTTCTTCTTTTGCTTGTTGGGAGATTTCCCGCGTAAATAGTTTTATTTCTTTTCTTTTCTTTGGGGGTCGATAGGAGAAGACCATAATTAAATTGTTGAAGTGGCTCTTCTATGCATTATTGTTGATTTAACCAAGAGCCCATATTGCCTTGTCTTCTCCTGTTTATTGAATGCTCGTAGATTCTAGCTTAGTCCAATGCACGTGCATTATTATTATTATTCACATCGTTCGATCGTGCAAGTGAAAGGAAATAATGACGATATATGATGGACTGATTGAGATGAGAGAAGCTGGTATGAACTCGACCTCTCTTGTTTTTTTAAATATGATTAGTTCATCGTTCCTGATTCAGCCTATTATGAATAAACATGTTTGCAATGACAATTAGAGATTATAGTTGCTTGTTCCATGCTTAATTGGCTATGAGTTATAATGGTTTACCTTGCATGCCAACATGCTGTTAAAATGGTTGTGATGTGGTATAGTGGGGTGGTATCCTCCTTTGAATGATTTAAGTGACTCAACATGGCACATGTTCACACATGTATTGAAACAAATCAACATAGCCTTCACGATATTTATGTTCATGGTGGATTATATCCTACTCATGCTTGTACTCAATGTTTATTAATTTTAATGCATGTTCATGACTGTTGTCGCTCTCTAGTTGGTTGCTTCCCAGTCTTTTGCTAGCCTTCACTTGTACTAAGCGGGAATACTGCTTGTGCATCCAATTCCTTAAACCCCAAAGTTATGCCATATGAGTCCACTATACCTTCCTATATGTGTTATCTACCTGCCGTTCCAAGTAAATTTGTATGTACCAAACTCTAAATCTTCAAATGAAATTCTGTTTTGTATGCTCGAATAGCTCATGTATCAACTAGGGCTGTCTATATCTTCCATGCTAGGCAGGTTATTCTCAAGAGGAGTGGACTCCGCTCCTCACTCACGAGAAAATGGCTGGTCACCGGGATGCCCAGTCCCATGCTTTATGCAAATCAAATAAAATAACTGCAATCAAAACTCCCCCTGGGACTGTTGTTAGTTGGAGGCACTCATTGTTTCGAGCAAACCAGGGATGCTTGGTGGAGGGGGAGTATAAACTTTACCATTCTGTTTGCGAACCGCCTATAATGTGTGTAGCATGGAAGATATCGCCATCTCTTGGTTATTATGTTGACAATGAAAGTATGCCGCTCAAAATATTATCTATCTCTATTTCAAAACCGAGCTCTAGCACCTCTACAAATCCCTGCTTCCCTCTGGGAAGGGTCTATCTATTTACTTTCATGTTGAGTCATCACACTCTTGTTAAAAAGCACCAGCTGGAGAGCACCGCTGTCATTTGCATTCATTACTATTAGTTTATATTGGGTATGACTATGATTGGATCTCTTTTACCATGAATTACAATGTTTAGTCAGCCCTTGATCTTTAAAGGTGCTCTGCATTTATGTTTTGTGGTCTCAGAAAGGGCTAGCGAGATACCATCTTGTTATATCATATCATGATTGTTTTGAGAAAGTGTTGTCATCCGAGATTTATTATTATTGCTCGTTAGTTGATTATGCCATTCACATGAGTAAACATGAGACCTAAATGTTATTGTGAATGTGGTTAGTCATAATCTTTGCTGAAAACTTGAATGCTGGCTTTACATCTTTAAAACAACAAGAGCAAACAGAGTTTGTAAAAGTTTTTCTTTATCACTTTCAGTTTATCAACTGAATTGCTTGAGGACAAGCAAAGGTTTAAGCTTGGGGAGTTGATACGTCTCCGTCGTATCTACTTTTCCAAACACTTTTGCCCTTGTTTTGGGCTCTAACTTGCATGATTTGAATGGAACTAACCGGATCGACGCTGTTTTCCAGCAGACTTTCCATGGTCTTATTTATGCGAAACAAAAGTTCTCGGAATGACCTGAAATTCCACGGAACATATTTTTGGAAAATATTAAAAATACTGGAAGAAGAATCCACGTCAGGGGGGCCTCCACCTCTCCACGAGGGTGGAGGGCGCGCCTGCCCCCATAGGCGCGCCCCCTACCTCGTGGGCCCCCTGACGCTCCACCGACCTCAACTCCAACTCCATATATTCACTTTCGGGGAGAAAAAAATCAGAGAGAAGGATTCATCACGTTTTACGATACGGAGCCGCCACCAAGCCCTAAAACCTCTCGGGAGGGCCGATCTGGAGTTCGTTCGGGGCTCCGGGGAGGGGAATCCGTCGCCATCGTCATCATCAACCATCCTCCACCACCAATTTCATGATTCTCACCGCCATGCATGAGTAATTCCATCGTAGGCTTCCTGGATGGTGACGGGTTGGATGAGATTTATCATGTAATCGAGTTAGTTTTGTTAGGGTTTGATCCCTAGTATCCACTATGTTCTGAGATTGATGTTGCTATGAGTTTGCTATGCTTAATGCTTGTCACTAGGGCCCGAGTGCCATGATTTCATATCTGAACCTATTATGTTTTCATGAATATATGTGAGTTCTTGATCCTATCTTGCAAGTCTATAGTCACCTACTATGTGTTATGATCCGGCAACCCCGAAGTGACAATAATCGGAACCACTCCCGGTGATGACCATAGTTTGAGGAGTTCATGTATTCACTATGTGTTAATGCTTTGGTCCGGTACTCTATTAAAAGGAGGCCTTAATATCCCTTAGTTTCCATTAGGACCCCGCTACCATGGGAGGGTAGGACAAAAGATGGCATGCAAGTTCTTTTCCATAAGCACGTATGACTATATTCAGAATACATGCCTACATTACATTGATGAATTGGAGCTAGTTCTGTGTCACCCTATGTTATTACTGTTACATGATGAACCGCATCCGGCATAATTCTCCATCACCGATCCATTGCCTACGAGCTTTTTACATATTGTTCTCCGCTTATTTACTTTTCCGTTCCTACTATTACAATCACGACAAAACCCAAAAATATTACTTTTACTACCGTTACTGTTACTTCCATATTACTTTGCTACTAAATACTTTGCTGCAGATACTAAGTTATCCAGGTGTGGTTGAATTGACAACTCAACTGCTAATACTTGAGAATATTCTTTGGCTCCCCTTGTGTCGAATCAATAAATTTGGGTTGAATACTCTACCCTTGAAAACTGTTGCGATCCCCTATACTTGTGGGTTATGAGTCTTCTTGACCCTCTCCTTCCTCTTCTTGCCTTCTCCAGCCTCTTTGGGTTCAAGAGTGAACTCACTTTGTCTCTTGAGTAGAGGCTCTGGCCTTAGACATAGGAATCCTTCTTGCTGGAGCCTTCTTGTTCATCCCTGGCTTTGTTGCAGCAGTTGTGCCGTACTCTTTCTTCAGCACCTTCTTCTTTGAAGTGGCTTCATCCTCAGCAGCCACATAGTCCTCATCCTCAGATTCTGAGGTTCTCTTCTTCCTGGTTCTAGTGGTTGCCTTGGGCAAGTTGCTAGGTGTGCTTCTACTGCCATCATCAGAGCTGCTTGAGGGATCTGAACCCTCACTCAATTCCACCTGGTCCTCAGATCTGTTCTGACTATCACTTTGGTCAGACCTCTTGGCAAGCAAACTGACAGTAGACCCTGTGAATAGATGTAGATGAGGTAGAGTGGATGAGCATCACAAAGTGCAGAGATTTTGCAAAACAGATGACTTAAAACTTAGTTTTAGTTCTCTACAGAAAGCATTTCGGAGCTACCGATTTGTTAAACTCAGTGATACCGAAGCAACTTTTGGAACCTAAACTAGTGAACTCGGTCAGACCGAGTCACAGTTCGGTGGCACCGAGATTGCTAGGGTTTCATAGAGAGTGGAACTCAGTCGCACCGATTTGCAATTTTCGGTCAGACCGAAAACGCATGTGCAATGGCCTAAGACAAATCGGTGAGACCGATTTCCACAACTCGGTCGGTCCGAGATGAGTTCGACGGAGACCTAACCGTAAATTTTCAAATCAAATCTAACCTAGATGTTTTCAGTGGATAGATTGTTTGCATACATGGTAAAGTCCATGGCAAAGCAATGTGCTATGAATCAGTTTTAAAGGAATAGCGAATAAAGTCAAACTCATACCCTAGTTCGGTGGGAGTTCTCTACAGCGACAACGGCGGAGCAGAAATCCGTTGACGGTGACGAAAACCAGCGGTGGGAGGTTGCTGGCGGTGAGGAGACGATCCGGAGACCCGAGGAGGCAGAGCAGGATACGCGCGGGCTGAGGGGTTTTGAAGAAATTTCCAAAATATCACCCGTGGATATATATATATATATATCCCGACCCTGTCGGTGTGTGACCGAAAGTGGAACAACTTCGGTGGCCGAGATCTTGCAGAATCATGGCGGTTACTGCAACTCGGTGTGACCGAAGAGTTCAAATCGGTTGCACTGAGATGGAAAACGTAGATCAACTTAGTGATCTCGGTGTGACGGAAGTGGATGACTCAGTCATACCGAAAAGCACAAAGAGGTTTTGGAAGTTTAAGTCTATGATGAATCGGGGACTCCGAGTGCTCCTCACGTGAGTGGTTCGAATCTGACTTGATCAAACTTTGTGATGTAGCATGAATAGAGTTTGAGACGAGAAAAGCATAGATAGCTAGAGGGAGTTCTTAGGCATTCTTGTCCACCCACTTGGCAAAAGAGAAAGGGCCAAACAATCAAAACAACAAGTGGATGTCCTCGAATGAGTAAAATATGCATCCAACATGCTCACACAATAAAATGGCAAATGAAATATGTGGCAAAGCATGCACAAACACTCTAGCATCTATCAAGCAATTGGCGATGACTAGGTCATCTATATATGAGTATATTGACTTAGGAGTCAAATGAGAACATTTGATCATAGGTCATACTCATCGTTTAAGCACAAGTGGGGTTACCACTTTTAGATAAAGCATTGTTGTGTTCACACCATTAGAGTTGCTTTAGCTCAATTGGTTAGAGTAAAGCTCCCCCTAGATGTGATATCCCCCCTAAGAGGGATGAACTAAGCTTGGGTTTTGTCGATGATGACTTCATGTAGGTGTTGAAGATGTGGACGCTCAATGTTGATGTAGATCATTCAGAGCAATCCATTGGAGTGAGTTGCACTTTCAATACCTACATGGGTTAGTCCCACAAGGAACAAACAAGGATATCCATAGACATCTAATGAAGTTCATATATGATGATGTCCATGAAAGCATTAGGTTACCTTGTCCCTTGTCTTACCAACAAGAGGGTTTGTGACTCCTTGAACTAGTGCAAGATATGGAAGTTGTATGCACTTGTCCTTGCCAAAATGATATGAGTGAAGTATGTTGGCGGAGTTACCCTCAAAAACTCTCTAGTTCTTCTTCTTCGGGATCCACATCATCTTGATGAGAGTCCTTGGGGTTGTAGTCGTACTTGATGAAGTAGAACTTGATGTAGTCTTGGGAACCCACTTGACCAAGGCCATGGGAGCTTCTTCAAATGCATCAATCTCCTCTTGAAGCTTATCCTTGCCTTTTTGCTTGTGGTCTTGTGGTGGAAGATCATCTTGAGCTTGTGTCCCTTGGAAGTAAGTAGGATCATACTTCTCTTGTTGTGGAACAAACTTCGTCTTGGGGTATTGATCTTCTTCCCACTCAACTCCATTGGCATTGAACTTCCGTTCAAAACCAACACCTTGATTCTTCCGGTGCCTTCCTTGCTTGCGTACAATTTCCTGAAATTTCTTACTCCCGGCAAGGCTCTTGTAAACACCTTTCTCTATAATTCCCTTCAATAAGCTATTTTCTTGCTCAAGTGTAACTTGGCTAGAGAATCATTTGTGGAATCAAGAGAACTACTAGAAGCAACAACATTGGATTTAGCATGATTATTGTTACTACTAGAAGAAGAATCTATCATACTCTTGTTGCTAGGTTTAACTTGTGGCATGTAAGTAGACAAGAGTAAATGCTTGGCAATGTAATAAGAACTTTTCTTGCGAAGATCATCATTGATTTCCTTTAAAAACTCATGCTCTTGCTCAAGGTTGAGCTTTTCAAAGCGTAGCTTCTCATGAGTCTTTAAAAGTTCTCGATGATCTTCGAAGGTAGTTTCATGAGCTAACTTAAGAGTGTTTAGTTCTTTAGTTAGACGCTCAATCTCCTTCTTATCATCGTCATTCGTTTTATATTGATTAGCATGATTAACAGCAAGTTCATCATAGTTTTATTTACTTAAATTGTCAACAAGTAAATCATCATCTCCTAGCAAATCATCTTCATCACTATTGAAATCAATATACTCGGGGTGTGATACCTTTGGGCCTTTAGCCATGAAGCATCTTCCAATTCCTTCATTTGGTGAGTCAAATATGTCATAGGAGTTGGTTGACACAAGTGCTAGACCGGAAACACCTTCATCTTGAGTATATTCGGAGTCGGAGTGATAACTTCTTTCGGAGTGATGGTCGGAGTCGGAGCCGGATACCCATTCACCAACATGAGCTTGATGTCTTCATTTTGTGTATCTCTTTGATGACTTTCCTTCCTTTCCGAATCCTTGCTTCTCCGAGAGGGTCTTCGTTCATAACAATCATCTCTACTCCTTCTCTCTCTTGGTGGTGATTCTTCTCTCCTACTTCTTCTTTTGGGAGAATCTTCTCTTCTTTTGTAGGGAGCCGTACACTCATTGGAATAGTGTCCGGGTCTTCCACAATTGTAGCAATTACGCTCACGACTAGAAGATCTTTTGTCATTGTAGGACCTTGACTTGGAACTTCTTTCCTTGCTTCTACTCTTGTAGAACTTGTTGAAGTTCTTCACCATTAGGCTCAATTCTTCATTGAAGGTTTGTTTCTCACTTGATGATGTGGGAGCATCACATGAGGCTTTGTAAGCACCACTTGACTTGTTGTGGAGCTCTTCCTTATCCTTAAGTGACATCTCATGAGCAACAATTCTTCCAATGACTTCCATGGGCTTGAGATCTTTGTAATTGGGCATCATTTGGCTCAATGTGCACACGGTATCATATACTCCATCCAAGGCTCTTAGGATCTTCTTGATGATGAATCTATCGGTCATCTCTTCACTCCCTAAGCCGGCAATCTCATTTGTGATGAGAGCAAGCCTAGAGTACATTTCAGCGACACCCTCACCATCCTTCATTTTGAACTTGTCAAGTTGATTTTGTAGCATCTTCAACTCTTCCGCGGTAGCTTCACGATTCGGTTCTCTCCCATCAAAGAATTCACCTTGCAAGCCAATACACACAATGGCCCAAACGACGGGGTTATGTCCAAGAATATGCATTTTCATCTTATTCTTCCAACTAGCAAAATTACTACCATCAAAGTAAGGACCTCTACGGTGGTAATTTCCCTCGCTAGACGCCATACTCTCCTAGGTTGTGAAACCAAGGCTATGATCACCAAAAGCTATGGAAATCAAGGCAAATGGAGACCGTAGCTCTGATACCACTTGTAGGATCGAAAGTATGTCTAGAGGGTGGGTGATTAGACTACTTGACCAAATAAAAATCTAGCCTTTTCCCAATTTTAAGTCTTGGCAGATTTTAGCAACTTTGCACAAGTCAACCAATCAACCTACACATGCAATTCTAAGAGTATAGCAGCGGAATGTAAAACAATTGCACATGAAGGTAAAGGGAGGAGTTTTAGGGAGCAAACGCAATGTAGACACGGAGATTTTTTATCTGTGGTTCCGATAGGTGGTGCTATCGTACATTCACGTTGATGGAGACTTCAACCAATGAAGGGTAACGGTTGCGTGAGTCCACGGAGGGCTCCACCCACGAAGGGTCCATGAAGAATCAACCTTGTCTATCCCACCATGGCCATCGCCCACGAAGGACTTGCCTCACTAGGGTAGATCTTCACGAAGTAGGCGATCTCCTTGCCCGTACAAACTCCTTGGTTCAACTCCACAATCTTGATGGAGGCTCCCAAGTGACACCTAACCAATCTTGGAGACACCACTCCCCAAAAGGTAATAAACAGTGTGTTGATGATGAAATCCTTGCTCTTGTGCTTCAAATGATAGTCTCCCCAACACTCAACTCTCTCTCATAGGATTGGATTTGGTGGAAAGAAGATTTGAGTGGAAAGCAACTTGGGGAAGGCTAGAGATCAAGATTTATGTGGTTGGAATGGAATATCTTGGTCTCAACACATGAGTAGGTGGTTCTCTCTCAGAAAATGTATGCTGGAAGTGTAGGCGTGTTCTGATGGCTCTCTCCATGAATGAAGAGTGGGTGGAGGAGTATATAAAGCCTCCACACAAAATCCAACCGTTACACACAATTTACCAAACTCGGTGGGACCGAATATTTATCTTGAAGTGGCATTAGTTCAATGAGCTATATGTTGTTAATAATTACCAAAACCACCCAGGGATAGTTGCACTTTCAGTACTCACAAGAGCAAAGCAGCGACCAACATAGTTGCGATATCCTAGGTTTTGCGGCGCTGGTTCTATCGCCAATATACGTCGGGTGTTATGTAATTTCTCCGGTAGCACCACCTTTTTCAAGGACTTTGCTTGTACTCCTTTAGGTTCTGCAATCACCCTCTTCCTTTTGGATGTCTGAAACACAAGAACAACATTTGAATGGAAAAACATGGTATGACGACAAATGGAACAGGTATTGATAATGGATGGGCATGGCATCTTCACATATATCATGAGTAAACTAAGCAGATGGCGATTAACGAAGCAAAAGAAATGCAAGACACCTTATGCAAGATATGTGCAACCAATAAAACCTTGCCAAATTAGAGCAGACACCTTATTGGGTGAACAGGATAGGCCATCGCCTTTGACTCCTTGAGCTCGAGAATAGTCATTAGGATCATATTACGAATCACGAATCTATAGGTCGGGAGCATGTGGGTTTCATTGCATCCACAATGGACAGCAATCCCTTAATGCCAAGTTTGTTACCCATTGAACTGTTCCGCAATATTCTTCTGATGTGCGCATTCGTATATTCATTGTGATTACGTACAATATCTGTAAAGCATGAAAACACAAATAGTAGTGAGATTATCTTTGTAATGCGGAGGATATTGTAATATAATAGAGACTCCCTATAAACCCTTGTGTGCTATCACTGGATTCTGATGAGAGAGCCCATGTGTGCTGTAATATTGTGAGTAGATTAATATAATCTGGCACTACTACACAAAAAATAGGCTCCCTGTTGGTGCCCCCAGATGTAAGGATAGTTGGCAGATGATAGGTTCATAATATACCTTAAAGAAAGTTTATTGCCAAACCATGATAACTAGAGCACAGAGCCAGTAGGCAGATCATAATGTAGATAATAGGGGTACACCATAACCACCATAAATAAATCGGGAAAGCAGAACTGGCTAGAAAATATAGGGTTTTGCTGCTACTAATATGCATCCTATCGATCACCTACATGCCAGCTCTATTCATCTGAAGGCGCACAACTGTTACTATCAGTTTAGTCTATCAAAGACCGCGCGGCTCCCACCATTTCCAGGGTATTATGGCAGACCAACTTGAAGTGCAAAATCATTTAGCAGAACCGGCACAATAGAGGTGTCGACTGCAGATGTCCCTGCTCCCCTTCCTGACAAGGAACATACTGTGCTTACTAAAGAAGAAAGAAAGAGGAACATGTTAAAGAACAGAAGAGCAAGCATATTGTTGAGATTCCCCTTCTTTCTATACAATGTTGGTTGCCCACCCATGATGAATGAGAGCGCCCAAAGAAATGCAATTCCATGATGTCTCTCTATATGTGGCCACATGCATTTGGAAAATCAAGTGGGAGCATTACCTGGCCAATTAAATGTGTGTCTGTTAACTAATGTTAGTATCATATCACAATTCTTATTTGAAGAAGTAAGCTTTGGACTTATGATTGGTGTGTTGTTTATCTTCAAGAGTGGACTGCTGCTAGTGCGACACAAAGCAGCTACACAGATCATAGTGTAGATATAACGGGAAAACCGTAAGCATCAGGAGTAAAATCAGCAAAGTGGAACTTGCTGGAATATATGTGCTAGTATTACAGGTATGGCTAGAAAGGCTTCGGATACCAGCTCTCTTCAACTGAAGGTGCAGAACTGTTAATATCAGTGTAACTCTCAAAGGCGACATAGCTCCCCGCATTTCCTTGCTAATCTTATAGGATTCAAGTGGGCAGGCCACTACAATTCCTATTCCTATGTTTACAAAATCATACGAATCAAAGAGGCCCGAAGAGTTCAAAGTGTCCATCACAATGACCGTATAGACATCTACATCGCAAATGTCCTGCTCATCTTCACTACAAGGAACATCTTGTACTACGATCATACTCCCTCCGTTCCAAAATATAAGTCTTTGTAGAGATTTCCACTATGGATCACATACAAATGTATACAGATACATTTTAGAGTGTAGATTCACTCATTTTGCTCCATATGTACTCCATGGTGGAATATATACAAAGACTTGTATTTAGGAATGGGGAGAGTACTTATTAAAGAAGAACGGAAGAGGAACATGCTAAAGAAGAGCAAGCAGATTTTTGATAATAAAATGTTCGTTCCGCAGTGCCCACACATGATGAACAAGAGCGCATTAAGAATGCAACTCCATGATGTCTCTCTATATGTGGTGCACGTGCTTTTCGAAAGTAAAGTAGGAGCATTAGCTAACCAATTAAACGTTATATGTTTTAATATATCAGCATCATATCAGATTCATATTTGAGCAACAAGTTTGGAATTATGAGTGGCACGTTGTTTAGCTTGATGGATTTAAGAGCAGTGCTAAGCAGCTACGATGATGGTACTGAATATAAAGGCATGTCTGCATGCAAGTCGCGTGACTTTTGTCATTTGGGTCGATCGACCATTTCAAAGTGTTGGATGAAGATCCCACGTCTCCTAACCCTTCTTCTTCCTCGTCTCTGATTCTTCCCATACAGAACACCGCACGGGCAGCCGGCCGAACCATCGGCCCTGAACCCCCCCCCCCCACCCCCCGCCCTCCCCTGAACCGCCCCCACCGCCTGTGTTCCTCCGCCACCCCCACCCCCGACCCCACCCGTGTCGAGTTTTCTTTGTTCGGCGAGGCCCCACCACCATCCCCATCCGAGCCCCTTCCTTCGCACCGGCGAACTCCGGCGAGCTCTCAAAAATAGACTGACCCAATTTTGAAATTTAGTGTACTGTCATTTAACTAGTGTGGAATATAAAAGGGGTAAACCATAAGCATTGCGAGTATAGTGTTGAGCGTGCCATGGCGGATCTGAAGGTGCAAACCGGACAAAGGCGCAACTTCGCAACCAATGTTTGCTTTCAACTAACAAGTAAGTGATGGACAAGAAATCAGAGTAAAGCAGTAGCAATCTATTTTCTTGCTGCGATAAATAAGTTGAGCAGATACGAAAGAGTACCGCCTCTGCTGCGGCGCCCTGTATGCATCTGCTGAGAATTTGACGGTGCTGCGGTAGCGATGGCTGTCGGCGGCGTGGAAGCAGATCTAGGAGGGTAGACAGTGGCGGCAGGGCACGGTGGACGAGACGGTCATAGGAGCGGCGACGGTAAGGTGGACGACGGCGGGGATGAAGCGAGAGGACGGGATGCAAGGATCCCAGTCCAAAGTCGTGGATGAGAGAGGTCGATCTCTTGTATTGGATGACGGCGTCGGGGTATCAGCCCCAGCATGGTGGAGGAGGACGGCGGTGGATGGGGTGGCGGACGGAGGAGGTTGGGGTGGAGAGGGTGTTTTGGCGCCCACATAGTACGAATGGGGAAATGGAGGGAGAGAGGAAGGGGGGAACCATGTCTTCAGGGCGTGCTTGTCTCAAATGCGAGGAAATTTACAAACTTAGCCCCCGTTTAAAATTTCCTACATCACAGCAATATTAGTCAGTTGGGGATAGGACGGTAATCTCGCATACACCGAATATTTGCCGACGAGAGTTTGTTTTTGGCGCCCACCGTGTATGAATCGGGGAGGAAGTTGATTTCGGCCAAGGAGACACTGTGTTTTGGCGCCCACCATGTATGAATCCGGGTGAGAGGCGGTTATGTCATGTTTGAGTGAAATTACAAACCTACCCCTATCGAAACCTATAGAAATCGAGTTGATAGGCTTTGCGTGTCAGGAATAGGCAGTAATTTCCATCTCGCAGATTTTGGTTTCGGGCGGTAACTGCGATTGTCGTGGAATTGTCATGGTAGATGTCTCAGCAGAAGGACTTAGTTGTGGAGCCATCGCAACGAGGTTAGCTTAAAGGGGTTAAACGGGACAAAGGACACAGGGAGTTTATACTAGTTCGGCCCCTTGCGGTGAAGGTAAAGGCCTAATCCAGTTTGAGGTGGTATTGCTTGGGTTTCGATTACCAGGGCGCGAATACGTTTGACCTAGCTTTCGATCTCTCCTTTCCTGTCCTGAATCGCTGCCGGGTCGTCCCTTTATATACACAGGTTGACGCCCAGCGGCTCACGGAGTCCCAGCCGGCTCATATACAACGTGTCCGGCTCGGTGACTAACTACACATGCCTTATAATACAAGTCATACATATATGGCAGTTTACACCTGTGGGCCTTAAGTCGCCTTTGGGTTTTGGGCCTTCAGTAAGCCTGCTTCGTGAACAGCCATCTTCAACATCTTCATGGGCTTTGTCATAACAAACCACTAGTGGTATAACCCGGCCCCTGCTGGGCGGGTCATACCCACTAGTTATATCCCCAACATTAGGCCCCAGGTTGATTTGAACTTGTTCATATCAATCTTCAACACTTAGAAAAAATCCTTCTTCATCTATTCTTGCGAGGCCCTATAACCCGCCGTGACGTCATCTTTTAAGATCGTAGTAATCCATCGTGACATCACCTGTCATTAATATTACTCAAGCCCCAAATCTTAATATATCTTCCCTTTTAATAAGCTCCCAAAAATCAAGGTGTTTGTGTTGTCGCATATCCATTTTTTGGCCTCCTCGATTCCCGTGCATGCCACTTATCCTTTCGACGTTATAAATAGGGCCAGGGGTCCCTTTCACTTTCCCCCCTTGCCTCCTCGTCTCTGTCTTCCACCTCGCATCGCCTCAGCACCCGAGCTCCGCCGCCGTCGTCGACCTTTGCCACCGCCTCAACAATGGTCGCTGCATCAACCTAAATCGACCAGAGTTCGTCTGCGCGCCACCACTGTTCAACAACTCTGGTGAGTTCTCCTCCTTCCTTTTCCCATAGATCCCATTAGGGTTTCCACGAGTTCGTCGGAGTTCATCTTCGTTCTTCGCTGTAGCTTGTGATTTTGATTCAAACTTGGTATCCCTCCTGTGCGGTGATAGTCGTAGCACTCATTTTTGCTATTAGCGCTTCTCTTTTTGCATAAGAAATCCGATCTGGACACATGAACTGCTCTAGTACTGCAATTTAGGTCTCAATATTTTCCCATTAACCAATGTGCCGTAGATCCAAAATCATAACATCAATCTGTGAAACCTGTTTTCCCAACACTTCACAATTTTTCCTTTCTCAGATCTGTAAATAATTATGTGGGCGGCTTAACTCAGAAACCGTAACCCGCCAGGTACCATTAGTCCCCTCTTAAGCCGCCAATAGCTCATCTTTATAACTTCAATGTCATCCTCCGATTTAACACCCTTGTATGCTTCATTATTATTTGCCTTTAAACCAACAGCCGGCTTAACCATATAATCTTAAACCGGCATAGTTTTTCTTTCAGGCCATCGAAAAAATGGCGAAAGCATATACTGCTTGCAACTGGGTCCAATCCCGGGTCACTGAAGAAGAGCTAAACAATTTCGTTGCCACTGGCGCCCTAGCCAGGAAAGAGGACATCCACTGGAGGGCCCCTGGTGAAATAAATCCTCCTAAACCCAAGGATGGAGAAGTGATTGTTTTCGCTGACCACCTGTGTCGGGGGTTCAGCCCACCCGGCTCAAAGTTTTTTCGTGACGTGCTTCATTTTTTCCAACTTCACCCTCAAGATATTGGACCCAACTCCGTGTCCAACATTTTCAATTTCCAGGTATTCTATGAAAATTATCTTCAAGAGGAGCCCACAGTTGATTTATTCAGAGAATTCTACTATTTAAACCGTCAGACAGAGTTTGTTGATGGGCCCAACACTGAACTCGGTGGAATTTCAATTCAAAAGAGGAAAGAAGTCAGTTTTCCCCATGCTAAGCCGCCGAGTCATCCCAAAGACTGGAACCAAACTTGGTTCTATTGTCAAGACACATCTCCAGCTGGTGATAATCCTCTGCCGGGTTATCTCGATCACCGACTTTGCAGCACACATCCACTCCCCTCATGGCTCAGTGCGAAGGAACGGGCCAAATAAGTGCCATCATTTTCAAAGCTCAGAGCCTTTATGACCAACGGCTTAACTGGCGTCAACTTTGTCCGGTGCTAGGTGTCTTGGAGTATCTTGCCATTAAGCCGTCGCCAAGCTTAATGTGCGAACATACTGGCGATGTAAAAGATCCCCAGTGCCACTGTGACATTCAATTTGTCGATGCGAAATTCTGCGAAGCTACCAAGAAATTGTTGAGCAGACCTTTAAAGGAATGCAGCAAAACAGGACTTAGTCCTTTCAGCACCTTCAATAAGCCGCCAGCCGTAAGTATTGCACACCTTCCGCTCAATCAATATTTTCAATAATTATGCACACTTATTATCTTTTGGACCTTAACAGGCTGGTTCTCCGTTTTGGAAGAAGAAACCACAAGATAAGCCGGCCAAACCGGCTCGTACCAAAACCAAGGCCACCAAAAGGACTGCTAAGAGGAAGACCACCGAACCCGTCGGTTCAAACATTGACGACGATGATGATGAGTCAGAGGTAGAACTTGACTCTCTTGGCTCATCTTTTATACATCTCATTGACAATGATTGTTATCAGGACAACGCAGAAGCTAGCCGTGCAGGTGACGCAGAGGTAATTATTCTTTCCCCTGCTCAGAACCTCTGCCAACACAGAAAACCCGACAAGCAAGCCGGAAAGTAAGCTTTTCTCACCCTCTAGCTCACTTGGATCCCAACTTTCTTTTGAAGAAACAGCAATACGAAGCTCGCCGCGCCACCCGGCATAGTGGTGGTGTGATTACTTCTTCCGGCTTACCAAACACACCGGTTCGCAAACGCCGCCCAGAGGTCATACATATTTCTGATATACTTTATCCCAAGGTGGGTCATTTCCGACAACCTCTTAACCCGTCTGATTCAAACTATTATGGGACTTCTCATTCCTCCTCTGGCGAGTCAACGGGAACTCAATTCCGAGCTTTCAAGACAGGTAAGAATATATTCCATTATTCAAACCTTATACCTGATCATTATACTGACCTCTTTATACTTCTTATTTTCAGGGGCCAGACCAAACCCAGCAAGAAGGCGAAGCTGAATAAGCCGGTCGATGATGTCAATCTATCTGACTGGAGCAACAACAACCAGAACTCTCTTACCCAATTGCTGAAGATATTATTGATGATCCGCCATCTCAAGACCATGAAATCTCCACAGACCGTATGGATGCTGAGTCGGCCATCTCTAAGCCGCCAAGCCCAGTTAAGCCTCTTGAGGAAAAAACCGATGATGTAGTCATCACCGGGTTTGGTTTCACAGCACCGGGTCACCCCACTGTCTTGTCTAAGCACAGCGCCAAAGAAGAAATTTCTGCTGAAGATAAAGGCAAGTGGAAGGTTGACTTGGAGAGCTACGCCTAGTTCAATGCCCAAGACATCCACTCTGGTTATTTGAACCGTCTGTACACCAGCCGTGACTTTGAAGACGGCTTGGTCAATTTGATGAAGGAACGTTATGAAGTAGTTTAATCACCATACTTTTTCATAATTAATTGTGTATCAGCCGCCAAGTCTATAGGATATGACAGAATGTGAATATGCTGTAGGCTTTAATAGTTGCATAGATCAAATCCAGTAGCCCCCAAGGGCTGCTTTATGCTTTCAGTATGAACCGGGACTTATAATACCAGTACTTCAACTTTGCATGTGTAGCCCCCAAGGGCCGGCTTAATCAATCATGAGTAAACTGGGACTAAGCATACCGCCAAAAACCAATATTCCAACTTGTAGACTTTTTAAACAGGATCATGTCATTTGTCCGGGTCAGCAAATAAATCTGTCTTAACAAAGAGCAATATGCATTAGCCCCCAAGTGCCAAGTATAATACTTGTATTGTGCTTGGGACTTCAGAAATTGTTTAAGAAGCACCAGACATTAGCCCAAGTGCCAAGTATAATACTTGTACTGTGCTTGGGACTTCACAAATCATCATGATCATAATTCCTTTCATGTTTACGTATATCACAGGCTGAACTGACCGAAAAAGATGCACGGCTGAATGATCTGAAGGCCAACGTGAAAACTCAGCAAGCCGAGACATCCAAGGCCAAAGCAGAATTAAAAGCTGCTTTGGAGAATATTGAACAGCTGAAGCAAAATTTTAGTGCTGAAAAAGATGGCTGGGAAACTGAGAAGGTGGCTCTATTGAAGAGAGCAGATGATGCTGAAGTGGCACTTAATTAAGCCGGTGACTGAAGAGTTATCCGGCTTAAAGCAACAGATTAATGTCATGTCGTCAGCCATCTTTGGTAAGTAGAATAACATGTCTCCCTTGTACCTCAAGAATCACATTGTGAATATCTGCCGGCTCACTCATAATTTTACTGATATAGGTTCACGAAGCGCGAAGTTGGGCTCAGACATGCGCGTCCGGCTTAAGGCTGTCTACACTCTTGTAGAGCAGTTATATACTGGTGCCCAACGAACCATTGCTGCTACGCTGCACAAGAAAACTCCCTCAACACTTATCAAAGATACACTAAAGCAGTTATCTGTGCTGCCCAAGAGGATTGATGACTTAAAACGGGGAGCTGCTAGAGCCGGCACCTTAACTGCCTTAAGCTGGGCAAAGGCATGACGAGCTGATCTTAACCCGTAAGATTTGGCCAACTGCTGCCCCAGTGTTAAAGAAGATGGATCTGCCTTCAATCCTGACGATTTTGCAGAGATAGCAAGAGCCATGCGCCTGAGGGAGTCCTGGATTAAGGGGTGTCCGGATAGCCGAACTATCACCGTTGGCCGGACTCCTGGACTATGAAGATACAAGATTGAAGACTTCGCCCCGTGTCCGAATGGGACTTTCCTTGGCGTGGAAGGCAAGCTAGGCGATACGGACATGTAGATCTCCTACCATTGTAACCGACTCTGTGTAACCCTTACCCTATCAGGTGTCTATATAAACCGGAGGGTTTTAGTCCGTAGGACGAACAACAATCATACCATAGGCTAGCTTCTAGGGTTTAGCCTCCTTGATCTCGTGGTAGATCTACTCTTGTACTACCCATATCATCAATATTGATCAAGCAGGAGTAGGGTTTTACCTCCATCGAGAGGGCCCGAACCTGGGTAAAAACATCGTGTCCCTTGTCTCCTGTTACCATCCGCCTAGACGCACAGTTTGGGACCCCCTACCCGAGATCCGCCGGTTTTGACACCGACATTGGTGCTTTCATTGAGAGTTCCTCTGTGTCGTCACCTTTAGGCCCGATGGCTCCTTCGATCATCAACAACGACGCGGTCCAGGGTGAGACTTTTCTCCCCGAATAGATCTTCGTATTCGGCGGCTTTGCACTGCGGGCCAATTCACTTGGCCATCTGGAGCAGATCGAAGCTTCGCCCAGCCATCGAGTTAGATTTGGGAGTTTGAACTACCACGGCTGACATCCGCGGAGACTTGATCTTCGACGGATTCGAGCCACAGCAAGCCGCCGCCGCACTATCTCGATGGGTATGATCTAGGCTCACGCCGCGAACTGTGTCACCGAGGCCGCACCAGCGTCCGCTCCGACCCTTAGCTCGGAGCCGACTTCGCCGATCGAGGACGAGTGGCTGGACACCGCCTCGGGGGCTATGATCTCTACGGCGATTGAGCCGAACACCACCCCTGTCCTTTGCAAAGCCCGTGACTCCGAGGTGCCGGACTCTTCTCCGGACTCCGAACCTCCCGCGCCCCGCGATCGATTAGGCGCCCGGTTATGGAGTTCATCGCGCGGACATCTTCGGCACTCGCCCTTTGGCGACATCCTGAATTCACTAAAGTCTCTCTCTTTATCGAGAGCCTGGCCGGACTTTGGTCGGGAAGGTTGGGATGCGGACGACGAAGAAATTCAACGCCCACCCACCACCCACTTTGTAGGCACGCCGAAAGCTTAAACGACGTGCTCGATTTCAACTCCGAAGACATCGACGGTATGGACGACGATGTAGGAGACAACCATGAGCCAGCACCTAGAGGATATTGGACAGCCACCTCATGTCACGATGTATACATGGTGGATACTCCTAAAGGAAGTGACGACGAGGAACAACGGGACGCTACGAAGGATAAATCCTTCGAAAAGCAGTCAAAACGGCAACGTAAACGCCGCACCAAGTCCCGCCGACAAAGGCGGCAGCCACAGACCCAGCCATCAAGCAGGTCGAACCGGTGGACGCATTTAACATGCCAATGAACAACCGTCCGAACAGGACAACTTGGATAAACAACCCGTCCCCGGCGAAGATAAAGTCCGGACGATCTCACACCGGACAAGTTGTTGGAGCAGAAGAACCTCCACAAAAGGCTCGTCGCCACTGCGCGTAGCCTGAAAAAGCAGAAGCGGAAGCTCAAAACAGCGGAAGATGCACTCAGAGTCACATGGAGCAAACTACTCAAAACCGCAGACAAATACGGCGACAATCGCCAAACAAAGAGCTACCCGAAGCGCAAACTACTGCCCGAATTCGATGAGGAGGCCTTAGAGCCCCCGCAATCAAAGAACAAAGAGGCCGCCCGGTCGGATAGACGACCACAGGACAAGCATAGAGCGGCAAGCGGCACCGCACACAAGCCGCACGCGATCACGCATAAGGATTCGCATCAAAAGGATGGCCCGATTAGGTCCATCTACGGGCCAAGAAAGCAAGCCTTTCTAAGCAATGCAACAAGCCAAATATCCGAATACCACGGCACGCCCAAGTATAGGGGTGCCGCACACCCCCTATGTTTCACCGATGAGGTGCGGGATCACGAATTTCCAGCGGGATTTAAACCCGTAAACATAGAGGCATACGACGGAACAATGCACTCAGAGTCTGGATTGAGGATTACATCCTCCACATACACATGGCTAGAGGAGATGATCTCCACGCCATAAAATACTTACCCTCAAGCTCAAAGGGCCAGCATGGCACCGCTTAAAAGCCTCCTGAAAATACCATTGGAAGTTGGGAGGAGCTCGAGGATGCTTTTAGGGCAAATTTTCAAGGGACTTATGTCCGCCCTCCGGATGCAGACGATTTATTTAAGTCACATAACTCAACAACTTGGGAGAGTCGGCCCGCAAATTGTGGAACATGTTCCTCACCAAAAAGAACCAAATAGTCGACTGTCCGGACGCCGAAGCCTTAGCAGCTTTCAAACACAACGTCCGAGACGAATGGCTCTCCAGGCACCTTGGCCAGGAAAAGCCAAGAACAATGGCCGCACTAACAAGCCTCATGACCCGCTTTTGCGCGGGAGAGGATAGTTGGCTGGCAAGATGTAGTACCAGCGACCCAAGTACATCCGAAGTCAGAGATGGAAACGAGAAACCACGACGCAGCAAGGACCAGCGCCGGACAAGGGGAAACAGCCCGAAGAGCACGGCAGTCAATGCCGGATTCAAAAGCTCTCGGCAGAATCATAAAAAACTGCCCCTCAAGGATAACAGCCATGAGCTATCCAACTTAAACAAAATCTTGGACAAAATATGCCAAATCCACAGTACCCCCGGGAAGCCTGCAAGCCATGCCCACAGAGATTGTTGGGTCTTCAAGCAGTCCGGAAAACTCAATGCCGAACACAAGGGGCTCGACACACCAAGCGAGGACGATGACGAACCCCACAAGCAAAGCACCGGAAAACAAAAGTTTCCCACAAGAAGTTAAAACAGTAAACAAACTTCAAGTGACAAAAGGGAAAATCAGAGCGGCGCCCATAGAAATACGCGCCGCACGGCCTATCCCAGCGGAGTCCCGACATTGGTTGTCAAAACCAATCATTTTTTATCATCAGGATTACTCTGGAAGTATCCGGAATGCAGGATGGACTGCCGATATTAGATCCTATAATCGACGGACTCCAATTCACGTAAGTCCTAATGGACGGCGGTAGTGATCTAAACCTGCTATATCAGGACACAATCCGCAAAATGGGGATAGACCCAACCAAAATTCGCCACAAAGCAACACCTCCTTCAAGGTAATGCCGGCCTATATGCCCATTGTACGGGATCCCTACTGCTAGAAGTTGTGTTCGGCTCATCCGACAACTTCCGCCGCGAAACATTAACCTTCCATATCGCCCCATTCGGAAGTAGCTATCAAGCACTATTGGGACATGAAGCTTTCGCCCGCTTTTAGCATAATACCGCATTATGCATCTCTTACACTTAAAATGCCAGTCCACGCATCATCTCATTGAAGGGAAGTATCAAGTGTTGCTCGAGCACGGAAGAACGTGAGGCTGCCTGGACAGTCACACACTAATCCGGCTCTGCTAAATGAAGCACCTGAACAGGTCATTCGGACCCCGGACACGGCTAGACGAGTCTGGCGTAAACATATAAAGGCCTACTAGCCGCACACCCCCGTACAAGGGGCTGAATGCATGTACAACATGAGACAATAAGGCTCAATTTTATTCACTTTAAGAATCGTACTCCGTTTATTTAATATAAAGTACATTTTTCGCACGATCTTTCTTCAACTAAGTTCTTCTCTTTACTGAGATGAACACCGTGCTACACCCGTCGAGGATACTGCAGCGGAGACACAGCGCAGACGCGATGAGGGACCCGTTGCAAGGATTCTTTTGATTAAGACCGCGTAAACCTTTTTTACTGTCTCTTGTTGATACACATCCCCGGTTTCTTGCTATAACCGAGGAGGAGGTGGCGTTTTGGCATCGGCGCGTCAGAAATTTTTGCGGCGTGCACTGACACTCAGGGGGCTTAGGGCATTGTTACGCCCGTTTTCATAAAGACCGAATACCTTAGGGAGTGTTACGCGTCTCGAGTTAGGCCTTATATGCATCAGCTCTGAATCATGTCTTTGGTCAAATGTTGGGTTTGCGGCTCCTGTGTTTTGCTGCCTTTACGTTCCGTTCTATCGGCTAACGCGGCACCGTGGAGAACTCTCGCGATTGTGCCCGGTTCGGCCTGGTGAGCACCTCAGTAGAGAAAGCCGAAAACTGACTGTCATGATGTAGTGTGAGACTGGTCAACCACTCGATGACCCACCGGAATGTTTAGAATTCCTCCGCATTAACGAAGGACCGTTTCCCGGTCAGGCACATACGCGCCCCGAATTCGGGAGAGCGCGGTGCCCCTAGGGGCTATATAGTAGCCCCACTATCAAACTCCTATGGCTAAGCGAAAGTGATAAAGCACTATAGTCCGGTTGCCTAGTTTGCTACGCTATCACCTCCTTTACAGGACCAAGACGTTGGATTAAGTATGAAAATGCGCCTTTTTTGCAAACACCCCCGCACTATGTGCGTGGGGGCTGAAGCCAAGGCGCCATCTTTCAGGTTATATACACATATACATTAACGGCCGCACAGGAGGTATTTTAATACTTGAACGCACAAGTATAAACAGCCATTATATTATATTGAAACATTGTTTCACAAATCATACATGTCATTAGAACATAATATCCTTCGAGCACTGCGTCTCTATTAAACGAGCGCCCTGCAGGACTTCCTCAAAATAGTGCTCGGCGGTACTCTGTCCGAATCACAGGGATGCAACGTTGGTGGCCTTCATCCCCACCGGTATGTCTTGACACGGGCAAGAGCCATCCGCGCACCCTCTATGCATGTCGACCTCTTCATTGCACCAATATGCGGCACCACACCAAGGAACTACTGCACCAAGCCAAAATAACTCTTCGGCTCGGGCCTGTTCGGCCACAAATGATTCACGACATCCTTCATTGTAAGTCCGGACAACCTATTCAGCTTAGCCCATTCGGACAAACGATCGGCCAATGGAAGCGGACGCTCTGGACTATGGGCTGCGACCAAAAAATCTCTTCCATTCCGTGATCCTTTTGGCCTCGGAAGTGTTCGACGGCGTCTGCGGCACTTGCCGTCAAGTCCAGATAAGCATCCTCCACACCCTGGCCTGGCCCAACTGAGCATACTTAGGATCCGTGAATTTCCTCCGCAGCAGAAAAGGCTTTCAGCCGCAATATCTTCGGCCCGACGTAGCTCCTCTTTCATAGCTCTCACCGCAAAGCGAGCATCCTTGGCCTCGAGAGTGGCCTTTTCCAAGTCCTCTTGTTCCGCTCGACCTTCCTTTTCAAGAAGCTTCATAGCGGTCGGTAGCATTCTTCAACTTTACGGCCATCTCGGCAATTTCTTTCTTGCTTCGGCAGTGAGCAGCCTGTTCGGCTCTCTGATCTTCGGCCGCTTTTAAGGCAGCCGCATCACTTTTTCGGACTTTCTCCTTGGCTCGGGCGAGTTCCATGAAGGCTCTCCATGGTAGCGGCACCATCTGCGTCAAGCACACATGTTGTAAGGCACGGACATTGCTTACCTTACCGGGTGTCCGCGGAGAAGCTGCAGACCTTGTGACTCGTCAAGCCGCTTATTGACTAGCGCGATGTCAGCATCCACCACGTCAAGTTGCCGATTTAGTTTGGCAAATTCATCAGTCCGGCTTGCCACTGGACGCTTCGCCACCTACATAGGAAGAGCGCATATTACACTGGATTATGATCCTCGGCGCGCTGTCATTTTGACAACGCACCGAGTCTCGTGGGCTACTATCTATACAGGCGCATTCTATATGCAAACCGCCGATGGTACATCATTTTGCGTACTGAAAACCCGTCAATAAACTAATGACGGCTTCATGCAATCCGCTTCGATGGATGAAATTCTTTCAATCACTGTACCCATTAGCGCACGGTGATCTTCCGAGATAGACGCTCGCCCGAGCAGATCTTTCAGCTCCTCCGACCGTACACCAGTCGGTGTCGGACTCGTCCGATGGCCTTTTTCGAAGGCCGGACGCAGAGGGCTTTGAGGGGACATACGACTGCATTCGGGCCCCGCCAGATTCGGAGAAACCCTCCGCGACGACACCTCAGGGTCATCCGCCTCGCATGATGGTACGGCAGGCGGAGGCGTTTCGCTCTCCATCATCTCCGGATCAAGATCCCCTGAAGACGAGCTCTGCTGAGAAGGGCTGAGATCCGAGCTACAAGGAAAAACTTCGGTTATCTTCGGAAATAAAATAGGGATGTCTCTCATTTTAAGAAAATGCCCCTCTTTACTTACGGCTCGCTGGAGGGCTGATCTCCTTGGGGAAATAGTGCGGCCGGGGCATCTCCCGGCGCAGGACCCTCTGGCGAAGATTTCTTCCCGCGCTTCGAGGCCTTGGTCTCCGGATCTTCAGAAGCGGTCCTCTTCTCCTCTTGGAGGGAGGGATTCTCGATCCCTCCTTTCTTGATAAACTCCTTCGCGGAGGCAGTAGCTCCCTTGTTCCCCCCTTCGCCTTCTTCAAAAGGCACAGCCTCTAGCATCTTGGTTAATACAGGATCCGGCGCGGTCTCAGGGAGGGGGGCCGGACACCTGATCAGTTTTGCTTTTGCTATCCACTCCTGTTTAAAGGATAACTCTTTTAAGGGCAAGTTTATGATAAATATGCGGATAGCATGTCCAGTCTTGAGACTACTTACCCGAGTATCCGGCGATTGCAGCTTCAGACCTGCGTCCTCGGTTAAGTCCGGACACATTGCTTGTGATCCGTAGAACAGTTGGTACATCTCCACAGGCGTTGCGCCCATAAAATGTTGGAGAGCTCGTGGTCCCTCGGATTAAACTCCCACAAAGTGAGGGGGCGGCGTTTGCAGGCAAGGTGCATTTAATCAGCATGACCTGCGCTACTACGACCAGATTGATCTCTCTCTCTAGGAGGTCTCAAATACGGCCCTGCAACAAAGGTACGTCCTTGGACGGTCCCCAGTCGAGCCCTTTATTGACCCATGACGCCAGCCGCGGTGGAGGACTCGAGCGAAAGGCAGGTGGCGCCACCCATTTGGTGCCCCCGAGCTGTGATATAAAACCACTCTTGTTGCCACACTGAGCTCCTCTTGAAAAGAGCCCTCGGGCCATGGAGCGTCAGCATTCTTGCTTATAACAGCCCCTCCGCACTATGCCTGATGCCCCTTGATCATCTTCGGCTCCACTTTGAAGGTCTTGAGCCACAATCCGAAGTGAGGGGTAATGCGGAGGAAGGCTTCACATACGACAATGAACGATGAGATGTGGAGGATGGACTCTGGATCCAAGTCATGAAATTCCAGCCCATAATAAAACATGAGCCCCCTCAAGAAGGGGTCCGTCGGGAAGCCTAACCCCCGAAGGAAGTGAGACACGAACACCACGCTCTCACCAGGCTTGGGAGTGGGAATAACCTACCCTTGGGCGGGCAACCTGTGCGAAATTTCGCCTGTTAGATACCGGGCGTCTCTCAGCTTTAGCACGTCTTCTTCCGTAACGGAGGAAGGCATGCACCGGCCTTGCAGGTCGGAGCCGGACATCCTCGGAGGTCCGAAGCGCCTTAATCTGGAGCTTTGGGTGTTGGAACTCGAAGCGAGGGGCGGATTCGATTCAGATTGGAAAAAAGGCGGGCCTTGGTCTCGTTATAAAGAGGTTGAATACCAAGAGCCCTCCCGTGACCGTTCAGACTCGCCGCCGATAGAGGAGGCGTGCCAGCGAACGGCTTTGGTCCTACGTCCGTATTAATGAGAATCCCGGAATAAGGGGGACACAATCTCTGCTTTGACAAGACATGCCAAGGAAACCGCCTCGCTAAACGCGCTGAGGTGGTATAGTAAAAACGAATAAAGACTTGGCCGTGGCGTGACGGCACGCTGCGGAATATGTCAGCAGATTGATTTTGTGTAAATATTATTCTCTCTACGGTGTTATGTGGAAATTATTTTGCGAGAGCGGACCGCATCACGGTGTTCAAAATGAAGTATTCGGAGGAGGAACCCGCCTTGCAATGCCAAAGACAATATGCGCGCGGACTCGTCGTCATTAAAGCCTGGTTCAGGGACTCTTGATGGAGTCTGGATTAGGGGTGTCCGGATAGTCGAACTATCACCGTTGGCGGACTCTGGACTATGAAGATACAAGATTGAAGACTTCGCCCGTGTCCGGATGGGACTTTCCTTGGCGTGGAAGGCAAGCTAGGCGATACGGACATGTAGATCTCCTACCATTGTAACCGACTCTGTAACCCTAACCCTATCCGGTGTCTATATAAACCGGAGGGTTTTAGTCCGTAGGGACGAACAACAATCATACCATAGGCTAGCTTCTAGGGTTTAGCCTCCTTGATCTCGTGGTAGATCTACTCTTGTACTACCCATATCATCAATATTAATCAAGGTGAGTAGGGTTTTACCTCCATCGAGAGGGCCCGAACACAGGTAAAAACATCGTGTCCCTTGTCTCCTGTTACCATCCGCCTAGACGCACAGTTTGGGACCCCCTACCCGAGATCCGCCGGTTTTGACACCGACAGCACCCCTTAGCAAGCAAGATGGCTGACAAAACCAGTTTATCCACATACCAGGAGGCTGATGATGCTAACAACAAGAGAGTTAGCGCGCCGGTTCACGAGCCAAAAGATCTCATCCCGCCGATTCGTAAGCACACCTTCGCTCCAGACATTGATCCATCAAACCTTATTGGTGATGTAGCTGTGTTTAGAGCGTTGACCGGTATCAACTGGGCTACACCTGACTTCCAACTGACGGATAATCAAGGGGCTGAAGATCACGAAGAGGCGCAGGATGACCCGGAGGCTTCAACCCGCCGATAGCCATGAGCCGATTTATGAAACATAATACTTTGCTGTGTTGACATCAAAACACTTTTCCTTGTTGGCCATCAGATGCATTGTAATAGGCTAGTTAAACTCTTGATCTGCCATGCCATCGTGCATATTTTGTTTTGCATGACATTGCTAATCTGCCAATTTGAAGATCTGCCACTTATGTTTATGATTTCATCAACTATGTGCACCAGATTATTTATTGTACCTGTACACAAACAGATCACAAGTACCTTGGCGGTTTACCGCAGGGCGGGTCACAATACCCTATAAAAACCACTGGTGACTAAAGGCAGTCCATAACTAGGGCCGGTTCAATCATAACCTTATATAATTATAACAAAATATCATACCTGTGATATTTTCTCATACTGTCGGCTTACTATACCTGTTCAGTGAGGTTACAACCCAAAAGATTGAGCGCACAATGCCTTGTTCAATTTACATATACCGCCGGCTTACCACACTGTATGCAGCAAGGATTAATATCCCAAAACTTAAAGCACAATGCTTCTAAGTATATAAAATCATTATACACTGGCGACTCATAGTCCAAAGCCAGGCCGGGTTAACAAACTCCGGATAGATTCACATGTGAATCATAAGGCATCATAGCCCTCATTGGTTTTCAGTCATGCATTAACATGTCACAAAAGGTGAACCTCAAAAAAGTTCAAATCAAATATAAATCAAAAGACAAAAACAAGGCTTTCACAGGCTGCCAAGCCTTCAAATCAAGTGCTTTCAAGGGGAAGCACAGCCGCTAAGTTAAACCTTCACTCAACCTCATAACCTAGGCCTCACATGACCAATCGTCGTTTTAACTTTGTCAAGTTCAGGGTCTGTATAAGATTGACTTGTCAAAAGTACGTGAAGTCATTCGATCAATCTGGGCGGAGGGCGGACTTAAAAGGCAGGATAACCCGGGTTTTTAGGTGAATACACCTGGCTTCCAAGCCTATTACAAGGGTCAAAAAACTCTTGTCCGTTGAACAAAGAGCCCCCAACTAATATGTCATTCCAGGCATACAAGCCGGATGAATAAGGTAATCACAGCTATGCTCAATGAGCAGGAAGCCCCCAAAGTATTTAGTAATCATGGTGTAGAGGCCGGATCAAGAGGGTAGTCATAGCTATGCTTGATGAGCAGGAAGCCCCCAAGTGACCATATGATATGACAATGAAGACTCATTATTCTCAAAATGAAATGACAGTGGCCCAGAATTATCAGGGGTGCTTGCTTTATTATATTCATCATAATATATACATTGTAAAAATATGTACATCACCAGAGCCGGAGGCTCAAGTATAGTAAGGCCGAAGATGAGCAATATACCACGGCCGGCGGGTCTCCTCCTCCGACGTGCGTGAGTCCTTGTGGCCTCGAACATCGATAAGGTAGTATGACCCATTGTTCAGATTTTTGCTGACCACAAAAGGCCCTTCCCAAGGTGGGGATAGTTTATGCATATCAGTCTGATCCTGGATAAGCCAGAGCACCAAGTCGCCTTCTTGAAAGGTTCTGGTTTTAACCCGGCGGCTGTGATAATGATGCAAATCTTGCTCGTAAATCGCTGAATGAGCCGCCGCAAGGTCACGCTCCTCATCCAACAGGCCAAGTGCATCCTGACGTGCTTTTTCATTATCAGCTTCAACATCAGCCGCCACACGAGGCGAATCGTGACGGATGTCACTAGGGAGAACCGCCTCGGCTCCGTAAAACATGAAGAAGGGCGTGTAACCCGTAGATCTGTTGGGGGTAGTGTTGATACTCCATAACACAGAGGGTAATTCCTCCACCCAACAACTCGGCGTCCTTTGCAAAGGGACCATAAGCCGGGGCTTAATGCCTCGCAAAATCTCTTGATTGGCTCTCTCAGCTTGACGATTGGACTAGGGGTGAGCCACTGAGGATACATCAAGTCGAATATGCTCTCGTTGACAAAATTCTTTCATAGCACCCTTGGACAGATTAGTGCCATTTTCAGATATAATGTTGTTGGGAAAGCCAAAACAAAAAATCACCTTTTTGATGAATTAAACCGCCGTCGCCACGTCACACTTACTAACCGGCTCTGCTTCAACCCACTTTGTAAATTTTTCAACCGCCACCAAAAGGTGGGTCTTTTTATCCTTGGACCTTTTGAAAGGCCCAATCATATCAAGCCCCCAGACTGCAAATGTCCAAGCAATTGGAATCATCCTCAATTCCTGAGCCGGCACATGAGCTTGTCGTGAAAATTTCTGGCAACCATCACATTTACTGACCAAATCTTCTGCATCAGCATGAGCCGTCAGCCAATAAAATCCATGATGGAAAGCCTTGGCCACGAGAGACTTGGAGCCAGCATGATGACCACAATCTCCTTCATGAATCTCTCATAAAATTTCACAGCCTTCCTCAGGAGAAACTCAAAGTTGAAATGCCCCTGTGACACTGCGATGATACAACTCTCCATTTACAGTAGTCATTGACTTAGAGCACCGGGTTATCTGCCTGGCCAAAGTTTCATCCTCAGGTAACTCGCCCGGAGTCATATAAGCCAAACATGGAACTGTCCAATCAGGAATAGCATGGCGAGTCACCACCAGTTGTGCTTCTGGGTCACGAATAGCAAGATCCTCCTCTATAGGCAATTTGACTGAAGGGCTATGCAGAATATCCAGGAAAGTGTTAGGTGGCACCAGCTTACGCTGGGACCCTAACCGGCTCAAAGCATCAGCCGCCTCATTTTTCCTACGATCAACATGTTCAACCTGATAACCTTTGAAATGACCCGTGATAGCATCAACCTCTCGATGATAAGCCGCCATGAGTGGATCCTTGGTATCCCAAGTGCCAGAAACTTACTGAGCTACCAGATTTGAGTTGCCGAAACACCTCACCCGGCTTAAGTTCATCTCCTTAGCCATCCGAAGACCATGGAGCAAGGCCTCATACTCAGCTGCATTGTTAGTACAAGGAAACATCAACCGGAGAACATAGGAAAATTTATCACCTCGTGGGGCGGTCAAAACAACTCCAACCCCCGAGCCCTCCAACTGTCTGGATCCATCAAAGTGAATAGTCCAATATGTGTTATCCGGTTTCTCCTCAGGCATCTGTAGCTCTATTCAATCATTGATGAAATCCGCAAGTGCTTGAGATTTGATGGCTGTGCGAGGCATATATTCCAAACCATGAGGTCCAAGCTCAATGGCCCACTTGGCTATCTGTAGGACCTTGAAGTATGTCTAGACGGGGGCGGGGGGGGGGGTGATTAGACTACTTGACCAAAAAAAACCTAACCTTTTCCCAATTTTAGACTTTGGCAGATTTTAGCTATCTTTGAACAAGTCAAGCAATCTTCACACAATTCAAGCAAGCATGCAAAGAGTATACTGGCAGCGGAAATTAAAGCATGCAACTTGCAAGAATGTAAAGGGAAGGGTTTGGAGAATTCAAACGCAATTGGGGACATTTGAGGATGTTTTTGTCGTGGTTCCGATAGGTGGTGCTATCGTACATCCACGTTGATGGAGACTTCAACCCACGTAGGGGTAACGGTTGTGCGAGTCCACGGAGGGCTCCACCCACGAAGGGTCCACGAAGAAGCAACCTTGTCTATCCCACCATGGTCAGCCGCCCACTAAGGACTTGCCTCACTAGCGGTAGATCTTCACGAAGTAGGCGATCTCCTTGCCCTTACAAACTCCTTGGTTAACTCCACAATCTTGTCGGAGGCTCCCAAGTGACACCTAGCCAATCTAGGAGACACCACTCTCCAAGAAGTGACAAATGGTGTGTTGATGATGAACTCCTTGCTCTTGTGCTTCAAATGATAGTCTCCCCAACACTCAACTCTCTCTCACAGGATTTGGATTTGGTGGAAAGAAGATTTGAGTGGAAAGCAACTTGGGGAAGGCTAGAGATCAAGATTTATGTGGTTGGAATGGAATATCTTGGCCTCAACGCATGAGTAGGTGCTTCTCTCTCAAAACTGGTAAGTTGGAAGTGTAGGTTTGTTACGATGGCTCTCTCCACGAATGAAGAGGAGGTGGAGGGTATATATAGCCTCCAAACAAAATCTAACTGTTACACACAATTTACCAAACTCGGTGGGACCGAATCAACAAACTCGGTCGAACCGATTTAGTAAACCTAGTGACCGTTAGGGTTTTCGGTGGGACTGACATGCATCTCGGTAGGACCGATATGGTTAGGGTTAGGGCATAACGTAATCTCGGTGAGACGATTACACAAACTCGGTGAGACCGATTTTGGTAATAAGCTAACTAGAGAGTTGGTGATGTAAACTCGGTGGGACTGATTCGCTCTTTCGGTGAGACCCAAAAGTTACGAAAAGGAAACAGAGAGTTTACATTGTAATCTCGGTGGGACCGAGCGCTCACTTCGGTTAGACTGAAAAGTTACGAAGGGAAACAGAGAGATTACAATCCCATCTTGGTGAGACCGAGATCCCTATCGGTGAGACCGATTTGCCTAGGGTTTGTGGCAGTGGCTATGACATCTCAACTTGGTGGCGCGGATAGACAGAATCGGTAGGGCCGAGTTTGACTTTAGGTTTAGGTCATATGTGGATGTGAGAAAGTAGTGGAGGGTTTTGGAGCATATCACTAAGCACATGAAGCAAGAGGCTCATTAAGCAACACCTCATCCCTCCTTGATAGTATTGGCTTTTCCTATAGACTCAATGTGATCTTGGATCACTAAAATGTAAAATGTAGAGTCTTGAGCTTACGAGCTTGAGCCAATCCTTTGTCCTTAATATTTTGAGGGATCCACTTTCATCATCCATGCCATGCCAATCAGTGAGCTATCCTGAAATATTTGTCTTGGAATAGCATTAGCTCAATGAGCTCTATGTTGTTATGAATTACCAAAACAACCTAGGATAGTTGCACTTTAAATCTCCCCCTTTTTGGTAATTGATGACAACATATAGATCAAAGCTTCGACAAATGATAATAAAATTGAAAAACATCGCCGCTTTGAGAAGTATGTGATAAGCAAGAGCTCCCCCTAAATTTGTGCATATTTTAAGATTTGCTTTGGACTGCAAATGCACAAGGAATTAGGCTCATGGGTTACTCTTCCATGTCACATACATCTTGGTGGAGCGCTCAAAATAATAAAGATTGAATACATGCACTCATCACCAAGCACAGTGCATGATCATATAAGGATAAATAAGATAATATCATAACAAGCATAAGTGTAGCTTATGATCAAACACATGATCATCAATGTCTCACAGGTAAAGCATAGTATCTCAAGCAATCAAACGCAAATAAAGTTCAACCAAGAAGATGAGAGAGAACAAAAGCAAATCTCTCTCTCTCTCGAAGCCTATGATCTACACATTTTACTCCCCCTTTGGCAACAAGTTACCAAAAAGTTCCTAGAAAATGCATAGTACTATATTGTCTCTCAGGCTTGGTCTTGGTGGTGGCGTAGAGATGGCTCCTTGGACGAAGACTTCAGTTGATGTGGAAGGAGCTGAAGGAGTTGGTGCTGGAGCTGTAGCTGGAGCAGATGAAGTGACTCTGGTGTCTGGTACTGGCTCTGCAGCTGATCTCTGAGCTCGAGGCACTCTGGCAAAAGCATCAGTTGTTGTCCTGCCCTTCCTCTCCTGCATGTCATCTTGTAGCTGCTCCACAGCTGACTGAATCTCAGTCACTTTGACATCAAGATCATAGAATTTTTGTTCCATGATTCTCTCCAGGCTCTCCTGGTTTTGAGTTAGGGTGGCCAACCCCTTCTCAATCCGCAGAGTTGATGCTATGAAGTAACCAAGCTTCTCCTGCTTGTTCTTCAGAAAGTACTCAGATGCCTCTGCTTGAGTTGGCATCTTGGCAGCCTTCTCTTGCCTTGTCTTCTCCTTTCTCTCTTGAGCTTGCACTGATGATGGTTCATTCTCAGTCATGACAACTCGATTGTCCTCAAATTCAGGATAGAGAACCATGTGTTCCTTATCCAACTGATACTTCCCTGTGCCCATCTTCGAGTTTATCAACTCCTGAATCTGTGGGGCATATCCACAGCTCCTCTTCTGGTCTGCTGCTGTCCTCTTAATAGTCTCAACTATGAGGCTCATGACCTTGAATTTCTGAGGCACATCAAAAACGTGAAGCAAATTGATTGCATGCCCTCTGATCATGTTGTGGTCACCTGATTTGGGCAACAGAGTATGCCTTAAGATCCAGATTGATCGTAGGCAGCCCCGACAATGTAAGATGAACTGATCCAAACTTGAAGGACTCAAGTGCATCATCCGGGATCTCCTTGTACATCCGTGACATTGAGTTGTGATCCATTTTCTTCTTGGCATAAATGTCCAAGTCATCTTCACTTTCCTTTGGGGCATTGATCAGACTTGCCCATTCCTCTATGGTTGACTGGTATCTAGTTCCTTCTGACATCCAAACTATCCTGCCATCTGGATAGAAGTGTGTTGTGGAGTAGAATTGCATAATGAGCTCATCGTTCCAGTTTGTGAGCTTACGCCTTGAAATCTGCAACTCCACATGCACTGAAGCTGTCATATACTCCAGGGTAGTGTTCTGCATTCTCCTGCATGTAGGTCCAGTCGACCCACCTCATATTACAAACTATGGGCTTCTTATCCAACAAAATAGTTTTATAGAAGTCCTGCTGCTCCTTGGTGTGGAACCTGTAATCTACAGCAGTCCTTCTCCTGGTGGCATATGGATCAGCCTCTCTCCATAGCCTCAACCCATGATCTCTCCTGATCTTCATGTTCTCAGCCACAGGATGTGCATCATTGTGGTCTGGGATCTTGGGTTTGAGCTTCCTTAGGACCTGCCCTTCTTCATCTTCCTCAGCATCAACCTCAGGCATTGGGACCTTGTTCTTTTCAGCTGCAGGTATGCTCCTTGTATTCCTCTTGGGTGCATTCTTGGGCTTGGGGCAGCTTTGGGCTTTGAAGTTGCAGCCCCTGATTTGATAGCATCACCCATCAGCTTTTGTGCCTTGGGTGCTGGTTCTGCAACCTCTTCTTATTCTTCCTCTTCCATCATGGAAGGTGGGGGAGTCCCGGACTAGGGGGTGTCCGGATAGCCGGACTATCGTTGCGGCCGGACTCAAGACTATGAAGATACAAGATTGAAGACTTCGTCCCGTGTCCGTATGGGACTTTCCTTGGCGTGGAAGGCAAGCTTGGCGATATGGATATGTAGATCTCCTACCATTGTAACCGACTCTGTGTAACCCTAACCTATCCGGTGTCTATATAAACCGGAGGGTTTTAGTCCCAGAGGACGAACAACAATCATACCATAGGCTAGCTTCTAGGGTTTAGCCTCCTTGATCTCGTGGGTAGATCTACTCTTGTACTACCCATATCATCAATATTAATCAAGCAGGAGTAGGGTATTACCTCCATCGAGAGGGCCCGAACCTGGGTAAAAACATCGTGTCCCTTGTCTCCTGTTACCATCCGCCTAGACGCACGGTTCGGGACCCCCTACCCGAGATCCGCCGGTTTTGACACCGACATTGGTGATTTCGTTGAGAGTTCCTCTGTGTCGTCACCGATAGGCCCGATGGCTCCTTCGATCATCAACAACGACGCGGTCCAGGGTGAAACTTTTCTCCCCGGACAGATCTTCTGTTCGGGCGGCTTTGCATCGGGCCAATTCGCAGCCATCCGGAGTAGATCGAAAGCTACGGCCATCAGGTCAGATTTGGAAGTTTGAACTATACGGCCGATATCCGCGGAGACTTGATCTTCGACGGATTCGAGCCGCAATAGCGTGCCGCCTTTGTCTCGATGGGCATGATCTAGCTCGCGAGCGGTGCCTCGAGGCTGCACCAATCCGCTCGACCCTTAATCCGGAGCCGGATTCCCCGATCGAGGACGAGTGGTTGGACACCGCCTCGGGGCTACAATCTCTACGGGCGATCGAGCGAACTCCATCCCTGTCGCTGCGAAGACCTTGACTCTGTGGTGCCGGACTCCTCTCCGGACCAACCCTCCGCGCCCGCCAATCGAATCTGATTGGGCGCCGGTCATGGAGTTCACGGCGCGGACATCTTTCAGCACTCGCCCTTTGGCGACATCCTGAATTCACTAAAGTCTCTCTTTATCCGGAGAGCCTGGCGGACTACGGTCGGAAGGTTGGGATGCGGACGACGAAGAAATTCAACGCCCACCCACCACCCACTTCGTAGCCTTTGTCAAAAGCTTACACGACGTGCTCGACTTGACTCAAGACATCGACGGTATGGACTGACGATGTAGGAGACAACAATGAGCCAGCACCTCTAGGATCTTTGGACAACCACCTCATCTCATGATGTATACATGGTGGATACACCTAAAGGAAATGAAGACGAGGAACAACGGACGCCACGAAGGATAAATCCATCGAAAAGCAGTCAAAACGGCAACGTAAACGCCGAACAAAGTCCCACCTCAACAAAGACCCAGCCATAGAGCAGGGCGAACCGGTGGACAACGAACAAGCTATCGAGCAATCGTCCGAACAAGACAACTTGGATAAACAATCTGTCCCGGCGAAGACAACAGTCCGGACGATCGGCGACGGACAAACTATTGGAGCAAAATGACCTCCAGAATGGCTCGCCGCCATCACGTAGCCTGAAAAAGCGAAGCGGAAGCTCAAAACAGCGGAAGATGCACTCAGGATCAGATGGAGCAAAGTATTCAGCACCGAGACAAATGCACGGCGACAACACGAACAAAGAGCTACCGAAAAGAAAGCTCGCCGAATTCGATGAGGAGGCCTTAGAGCCCCACAATTTAAAAGTAAGAAGGCCATCCGGTCGGATGGGCGACCACGGCAAAAAGAGAGCGGCGAATGGGGCCAAGACACAAGCCAATATGCGATCCGCATAAGGATTCACATCAAAAGGATGGCCCGATTAGGTCCATTTATGGGCCAAGAAAGCATGCTTTCGTCAAAGCAATGCAATACGCCAAAATTCGAAGATCACGGCACACCCAAATATAGGGCGCCAGACACCCCTATGTTTCACCGGTGAGGTCTTTGGATCATGAATTTCCAGCAGGATTCAAACTCGTAAACATAGAGGCATACGACGGAACAATGCACCCTTGAGTGCGGATTGAGGATTACATCCTCCACATACACATGGCTAGAGGAGATGACCTCCACGCCATAAAATACTTACCCTTAAACTCAAAGGGCCAGCTCGGCATTGGCTTAAGAGCCTCCCGAAAATACCATTGGAAGCTGGGAAGAGCTCGAGGATCCATTTGGGCAAATTTTCAGGGGACTTATGTCCGCCCTCCGGATGCGTATTTATCTAAGTCACATAACTCAACAGCCCGGAGAGTCAGCCCGAAATTTGGAACAGGTTCCTTACTAAAAAGAACCAAATAGTCGATTGTTCGACGCCAAGCCTTAGCAGCTTTCAAACACAACGTCCGAGACGAATGGTTTCGCTGACACCTTGGCCAAGAAAAGCCAAGAACAATGGCCACATTAACAAGCCTCATGACCCGCTATGCTGGAGAGGATAGCTGGCTAGCAAGATGCAGCACCAGCTGACCCAAGTACATCCAAATCAGGGATGGAAATAGAAACCACGGCGCAACAAGGACCAGCGCCAATTAAAAGGAACAGTCCAAAGAGCACGGCCAACGCCGGATTCAAAAGCTCACGGCAGAACAACAAAAACTGCCCCTTAAGGACAATAGCGATGAGCTATCCAACTTCAACAAAATCCTGGACAAGATATGCCAAATCCACAAGACTTCTGGGAGGCACGCTAACCATACCCACCGAAATTGTTGGGTCTTCAAACAGTCCGCAGGTGAACGCCGAACACAAGGGGCCCGACACACCAAGTGAAGATGACGACGAGCACCACAAGCAGAGCCCCGGAAAACAAAAGACTTTCCCACAAGAGGTTAAAATAGTAAACTCACTTCACGTGATCAAAGGGAAAAGCAGAGCGGCGCCCACTAAAAGGCGCGCCGCACACTGGTTGTCAAAATGAATCACCTTCGACCATCAGGACTATTCGGAAAATATCCGGAACGCAGGATGGACTGCCCTGATATTGGATCCTATAATCGACGGATTCCAATTTACACGAGTCCTCATGGATGGCGGTAGTGACATAAACCTGATATATCAGGACACAATCTGCAGGATGGGGATAAACCCAACCAAAATTCGCTGTAGCAACACTTCCTTTAAAGGAGTAAGGCCAGCCCATATGCCCATTGTAATGCGGGCTCCATACTGCTAGAAGTTGTGTTCGGTTCATCCGACAACTTCCGTCGCGAAGGTTACTCTTCCATATCGCCCGTTTAAAAGTAGCCATCAAGCACTATTGGGACGCCAAGCTTTCGCCCGCTTTAACGCATAATACCGCATTATGCATCTCTAACACTTAAAATGCCCGGTCCACGCGGCATCATCTCGTTAAAAGGAAGTATTAAGTGTTACTCGAAAGCACGGAAGAATGGGAGACTGCCTTGACAGCCCCATAGCTATCCGGCTCGCTAGGCAAAAGAACACGAATTGGTCATTCAAACCCGGACACGGCTAGACGAGTCCGGCGCCTACTAGCTGCATACCCCCATACGAGGGGCTGCATGAATGTATAACAAGGGACAATAAAGCTCAACTTTATTCACTTCTTGAACCATACTCTGTTTATTTAATATTAAGTACATCTTTCATACGATCCTTTTTCTTTTAAACTAAGTTCCTCTCTTTACAGATGAACAACGTGCTACACCCGTCGAGGATACGGCTACGGAGACACAGCAGACGTGCGATGAGGGACCCGTTGCAAGGATTCTTTTCAGATTAAGAACCTGCGTAAACCTTTTTACTGTCTCTTGTTGATATACATCCCGGTTCCTTACTATAACCGAGGAGGAGGCTGGCGTTTTGGCATTGGCCGCACCAGAATTTTTGCGCGTACCTGGACATCAGGGGCTTAGGGCATTGTTCTGCCCATTTTCATAAAGACCGAATACCTTAGGGAGTATTCGGTGTCTGCATCAGCTCCGAATCATGTCTTTGGTCAAATGTTGGGTTGCCCGGCTCCTGTGTTTTGCTGCCTTACGTTCCGTTTTCACGGCTAACGCGGCACCAGGAGAACTACTGCGATTGTGCCCCGGTTCGGCCGGGCGAGCACCTCAGTAGAGAAAGTCGAAAACTGACTGTCATGATATAGCGAGAGACTGGTCAACCACTCGATGACTCACAGGAATGTTTAGGATTCCTCCGCATTAACGAAGGACCGGTTTTCGGTCAGGCACATACGCACCCCAAATTCGGGAGAGTGCGGTGCCCTGTGGGCTATATAGTAGCCCCACCTCGAACTCCTATGGCTAAGTGAAAGTGATAAAGCATTATAGTCCGGTTGCACGGTTTGCTTACGCTATCACCTCCTTAACAGGACCAAGACGTTGGATTAAGTGTGAAAAAGTGCTTTCTTTGCAAACACCCCGCACTATGTGCGTAAAGTGAAGCCAAGGACTTCCATCTTTCAGGTTATATACACATATAAATAAACGGCCGCACAAGGAGTAGTATACTACTTGAACGCACAAGTATAAAAAGCTCTTATATTATATTGAAACATTGTTTTCACAAATCATACATGTCATTTAAACATAATATCCTTCGACCACTGCGTCTCTATTAAACGAGCGCCCGACAGGATTTCTTCAAAGTAGTGCTCGGCAGGTACTCGGCTTCTGTCCGAGTCGTGGGATGCAATGTCGGTGGCCTTCATCTCTGCCCAGTATGTCTTGACACGGGCAAGAGCCATCCGCGCTCCCTCAATACACGCCGATCGCTTCATTGCGTCGATACGATACCGTACCAAGGAACTGCTGCACTAAACCAAAATAGCTCTTCGGTGGGGTCCGCTTCGCCACAAGTGAGTCAGGACATGCTTCATGGCAAATCCGGACAACCGATTCAGCTCGGCCCATTCGCCAACCAATCGGTCGGCGGAGGATGCTCCGGACTATGGAATTGCGACCAATATAGGTCTTCCCTTCATGCCTTCCGGCCCGGAAGTGCTCAACCGCGTCCGCCGCTTCGCCGCCAAGTCCAGATAAGCATCCTTCGAACTCCACAACTTATCCAATCGAGCATACTTTGATTTGTATATTTCCTCCGCAGCAGAAAAGGTTTTCCACCGCAATTGCCCGGCTGACTCGGCTCCTCCTTGGCAGCTCTCAAAGCCGATTGGGCATTCTTGGATTCGGGCGGCCTTTTTAGTCCCACTTGTTCCGCTTTGATGTTCTTTTTCAAGAACCTCGCAGCGATCGGTAGTATTCCTTAACTTTTGGCCATATCGGCCATTTCCTCTTAACCCGGCAAAGGAGCAGCCCGTTCGCTTCTAGCTCTTCACCGCCTTTTTAAAGCGGCCGCAGACATCGACTTCGCTTGCTCTTTTGCTCGGGCGGAACTCACGGCAGCGGCACCATCTGCATTAAGCATAGGAATAGTAAGACATGGGCGTCAAGCCCCCTTACCAGGTGTCCGCGTAGAAGTCGCATACCTTGTGACTCGTCAAACCGTTTATTGACCAGCGATGTCCGCATCCGCCTCGTCAAGTGCCGCTTTAGTTCGGCATATTCATCGATCCGCTGGCCTCCGGACGCCCGCCACCTGTTTAGGAGCGGCGATATGTTATAACTCAGAATTTGATCCTCGACACGTTGTCAATTTTGACAACATACGAATCTCGGGGCTACTATCTATACAGTATGATTTTATATGCATAACTATCGGAAGGTACATCATTTTGCGTGCCTCAAACCCCGACAAGAAGCTTCGACGGCTTCATGCAATCCGCTCCGCGGATGCAATTCTTTCAATCACCATACCCATTAGAGCACGGTGATCCTCTGAAATAGCCGCTCGCCCGAGCAGATCCTTCAGCTCCTCCGACCGCACACCACTTGGCGCCGGACCTTCCGGCCCCGCCGGACTTGGGGGAACCCTCCGCGACGACACCTCCGGGTCGTCCGCTTCACATGAGGGTGCAACAGGTGGAGGCGTTTCGCTCTCCATCATCTCCGGAAGAAGATCCCCCGAAGACGAGCTCTGCTGAGAAGGGCTGAGGTCCGAACTACAAGGTACCAGTTCGGTTAGCTTCATGAATAAATACAGGGATGGTCCTTCTTTACAAGACCCTTCTTTTTACTTACGGCTCATTGGAGGGCTGATCCCTTGGGGAAATAATGCGGCTGGGTTACTTCGTCACGCGGACTCTTGCCGAAGATTCCTTTCCCCTCTTTGAGGCCTTGACCTCCGGATCTTCCAAGCGGTCCTTCTTCTCTCCTCGGAAGGTGGGACTCTTAATCCCTCCTTCCTTGATAGCCTCCTTCAGAGAGGCAGTTGCTTCCCGCTCCCCCTTCGCCTTCTTCAAAAGGCGCGACCTTCAAAGATCTTGGTCGGCATGGGATCCGGCGTGGTCTCCGGGAGGAGCCGGACACCTTATTAACTTTGCCTTGGCTATCCACTCCTGTTCAAGAAACGGCTCCTTTAAAGGGCATATATATAAAATAAATGAATGAACAACTTGTCCCGTTACAGGACTACTTACTTGAGTATCTGGGCGATTGCAGCTTAGTCCTGCGTCCTCGGTCAAGTCCGGACACTTCTCTTGTGATCCGAAGAACAGTTTATACATCTCCACAGGCGTCGTGCACATAAAATTTTGGAGAGCTCGTGGTCCCTCCGGGTTGAATTCCCACAAAGTGAGGGGGCGACGTTTGGTGGCTGAAGGCGCCGGATCACCATAACTGCGCCGCATCGCAACCAGATTGATTCCTCTTTCCCGGAGGTCTGGAATACGGCCTGCAGCAAGGGAACGCCCTTGGACGGCCCCAGTTGAGCCCCTTGTTGACCCATGATGCCCGGCCAGCTGTGGTGGACTGGCCGGAAGGCGGGGAGCGCCGCCCATTTGGTGCCCACAGGAGCGGTGATATAAAACCACTCCCGTTGCCACAAACCAAGCTCCTCTTGAAAAGAGCCCTCGGGCCACGGAGCATCAGCACATTTGCTTATGACCGCCCTCCGAACTCTGCTTGTTGCCCCTCGATTATCTTTGGCTCCACCTTGAAGGTCTTGAGCCGCAATCCAAAGTGGGGGGTAATATGGAGGAAGGCCTCACATACGACAATGAATGACGAGATATGGAGGATGGACTCCGGATTCAAGTCATGGAAATCAAGCCCATAATAAAACATGAGCCCCCGCACAAAGGGATCCGTCGGGAAGCCTAAACCCCGAAGGAAGTAGGACATGAACGCCACGCTCGCCGGGCTCAGAGTGGGAATGACCTGCCTGGAGCAGGCAGCCTATGCGAGATCTCGCCGGTTAGATACTCAAGGCGTCGCGCAGCTTTAGCACATCTTCTTACGTGATGGAGGAAGACATCCATCGCCAGGTCTTTGGTCGGATCCGGACATCGCCGAAAGTCCGAAGCGCTGAATCTGAAGCTTTGGGTGTTGGAACTCAAGCGAGAGGCGAACTCGATGGAGGGTGTAAAAGAAGAGGGCCTTGGTCTCATTATAAAGAGGTTGAATACCAAGAGCCCACCCGTGGTCGATTAGGACTCGCCTTTGATAGAGGAGGCAGGCCAACGGCACGGTTGGGTTACCCACGTCCGTATTGATGAGAATCCTGAATAAGGGGGCACGATCTATGCTTTGATAAGACGTGCGAAGGAAACCGCCTCGCTAAACACGCCGAGGTGGAACAGCAAAAGCGATTCATATAAAGGCCTGGCCGTGGTGCGATGTCACGCCATGGAATACGTCGGCAGATCTGTGCAAAAATTATTCTCTACGGTGTTATGTGGAACTTGTTTTGCGAGAGGACACTATCCTTGTGTTCAAACCTTCTATGAAGTATTCGGAGGAGGAACCCGCCTTTGCAATGCCGAAGACAATATGCGCGCGGACTCGTCGTCATTGAAGCCTGGTTCAGGGGCTCTTGAGGAGTCCGGACTAGGGGGTGTCCGGATAGCCGGACTATCGTCACGGCCGGACTCCAAGACTATGAAGATAAAAGATTGAAGACTTCGTCCCGTGTCCGGATGGGACTTTCCTTGGCGTGGAAGGCAAGCTTGGCGATACGGATATGTAGATCTCCTACCATTGTAACCCACTCTGTGTAACCCTAACCTATCCGGTGTCTATATAAACCGGAGGGTTTTAGTCCGTAGGACAAAGAACAATCATACCATAGGCTAGCTTCTAGGGTTTAGCCTCCTTGATCTCATGGTAGATCTACTCTTGTACTACCCATATCATCAATATTAATCAAGTAGGAGTAGGGTATTACCTCCATCGAGAGGGCCCGAACCTGGGTAAAACCATCGTGTCCCTTGTCTCCTGTTACCATCCGCCTAGACGCACAGTTCGGGACCCCCTACCCGAGATCCGCCGGTTTTGACACCGACAGAAGGCTTCCCAATCACTCTGGCCATGGTCTTCTTGACCCTTTCCTTCCTTTTCTTTCCTTCAGCAGCAATAGGCTCTTTGGGTTGGGATTCCAAAGGAGCTTGAGTAGACACTCTGGCTTTGGACATTGGTTGTCTACCTGTTGGCCTTTTGATCTTCAATCCAGGCTTCACTGTTGTTGAGCTGTACTCCCTCTTGAGCACTTTCTTCTTTGAGCTTGCCTCATCCTCAACTGCCACATAATCCTCATCCTCAGACTCTGAGGTCTTCTTCTTCCTTGTTCTTGTGGCAGCCTTGGGAAAATTGCTGGGAGTGCTTCTGCTCCCCTCATCTGAGCTGCTTGAGGGACTAGTGCCCTCACTCAATTGGATCTGCTCTTCTGATCTGTTCTGGCTGTCACTTTGGTCTGACATGCTGCTCACTCGCATCACTGACCTCGTGAATAGTTATAGATGAGGTAGAGTGGATGAGCATCACAAAATGCAGAGATTTTTGCAAAAGAATGATTCAAAAAAACTTAGTTTTAGCTTCCCACAGAAAGCATTTCGGATCTACCGATTTTCAAACTCGGTGATACCGAAGGAGTTTTGGAACCTAAACTAGTGAACTCGGTCAGACCGAGTCACGATTCGATGGCACCGAGACTGCTAGGGTTTCACAAAGTTCTAAAATCAGTCACACTGACAGGGAATTCTCGGTCAGACCGAGACTTACTAGTGCAATGGCGTTAGCCAAATCAGTGGGACTGAGTTTTTCAACTCGGTGGGTCCGAGATGGTTTCGGCGGAAACCTAACCCTAAATTTCCGAATCACATCTATTCTAAGGATTGATTTGACTGGATAGGAGTGTTTCAATCGTGGCAAGATGCATAACGAACAAAATGTGCTGAAAATCGGACGAGGAAAGCACTGTGATCGAGTTCATACCCTAGTTCGGTGGGAACTCACTACGGCGGCAACGGCGGAGGAGAATTCCGTTGACGGCGGCGGAGACCAGCGACAGTTGGCGGCTGGCGACGAAGTCGACGATCCGTAGACCTGGTTGGCAGAGCGAGCTATGCGCGGGCGAGAAGTTTCGGAGAAAGTTTTCCAAAGTTTGCCCGCATGAATATATAGCCCGACTGTCGGCGTGACCGAAAGTGGTACAACTCGGTGGCATCGAGATGCATAATTATCAGTTATAGCAACTCGGTGTGACCGAAGTACAAATCGGTTGCACCGAGATGAAAACCTAGATCGACTTAGTAATCTCGGTATGACCGAAATGGAGGAATCGGTCGACCGAAAATCACAAAGAAGTTTTGGAAGTTTAAGTCTATGACTTAATCGGTGACTCGAGTGCTCCTCACACGCAGTGGTTCGAATCTGACTTGATCAAATTTTGTGATGTAGCATGAATAGAGTTTGAGACGAGAAAAGCATAGATAGCTAGAGAGGGTTCTTAGGCATTCTTGTCCATCCACTTGGCCAAAGAAAAGAGGCCAATCAACCAAAACAACAAGTGGATGTCCTCGAATGAGTAAAATATGCAACCAACATGCTCACACAATAAAATGACAAATGAAATATGTGACAAAGCATGCACAACCAATTCTAGCATCTATCAAACAATTGGCAATGACTAGGTCATCTATATATGAGTATATTGACTTAGGAGTCAAATGAGAACATTTGATCATAGGTCATACTCATCGCTTAAGCTCAAGTGGGGCTACCACTTTTACATAAAGCATTTATGTGTTCACATCATTAGAGTTGCTTTGACTCAATTCTTAGAGTTAAGCTCCCCCTAGATGTGAGATCCCCCCCTTAGAGGGATAAACTAACCTTGGGTTTTGTCGATGATGACTTCATGTAGGTGTTGAAGATGTGGATGCTCAATGTTGATGTAGATCTTTTGGAGCAATCCTTTGGAGTGAGTTGCGCTTTCAATACCTACATGGGTTAGTCCCACAAGGAACAAACAAGAATATCCATAGACACAGAGTGATGCATACATAAAATGATGTCCATGAAAACATTAGGTTACCTTGTCCCTTGCCTTACCAACATGAGGGTTTGTGACTCCTTGAACTAGTGCAAGATATGGAAATAGATTGCACTTGTCCTTGCCATAATTATGTGAGTGAAGAATGTTGGCGGAGTCACCCTCAATAACTCTTCTAGTTCTTCTTCTTCGGGATCCACACCATCTTGATGGGAATCCTTGGTGTAGTAGTTATACTTGATGAAGTAGAACTTGACGTAGTCTTGGGAACCCACTTGACCAAGGCCTTAGGTGCTTCTTCAAATGCATCAATCTCCTCTTGAAGCTCGTCCTTGCCTTTGTTCTTGTGGTCTTGTGGTGGAAGATCATCTTGTGCTTGTGTTCCCTTGAAGGAAGTAGGATCATACTTCTCTTGTTGAGGAACAAACTTCGTCTTGGGGTATTGATCTTCTTCCCACTCAACTCCATTGGCATTGAACTTTCGTGCAAAACCAACACCTTGATTCTTCCGGTGCCTTCCTTGCTTGCGTACAATTTCCTCAAATTGCTTACTCTCGACAAGGCTCTTGTATACACCTTTCTCTATAATTCCCTTCAATAAGCTGTTTTCTTGCTCAAGTGTAACTTGGCTAAGAGGTTCATTAGTGGAATCAAGAGAACTACTAGAAGTAACAATATTTGATTTAGCATTATTATTGTTACTACTAGAGGAAGAATCTTTCTTGTTCTTGTTACTAGACTTTACTTGAGGCATGTAAGTAGATAAGAGTAAACGCTTGGCAATGTAAGAAGAACTTTTCTTACAGAGATCATCATTGATTGCCTTTAAGAACTCATGCTCTTGCTCAAGATTGAGCTTTTCAAAGCGTAACTTCTCATGAGCCCTTAAAAGTTCTCGATGATCTTCGAAGATAGTTTCATGAGCTAACTTAAGAGTGTTTAGTTCTTTAGTTAGACGCTCAATCTTCTCCTTATCATTGTCATTCGTTTCATCTTGATTAGCATGATTAATTGACGTTTCATCATAGTATTCATCACTAGAGTTGTCAATAAGTAAATCATCATCACTTAGCAAGTCATCTTCAACACTATTAAAATCAACATACTCAGGGTGTGTTACCTTAGGACCTTTGGCCATGAAGCATCTACCAATTCCTTCATTTGGTGATTCAAATATGTTGTAGGAGTTGGTTGACACAAGTGCTAGACCGGCAACACCTTCATCTTGAGTGTATTCGGAGTCGGAGTGATAGCTTCTCTCGGAGTGATGCTCGGAGTCGGAGCCGGATACCCATTTACCAACATGAGCTTGATGTATTCATTTTGTGTAGCTCTTTGATGGCTTGTCCTTCCTTTCCGAATCCTTGCTTCTCCGTGAGGGTCTTCATTCATAACGATCATCTCTACTCCTTCTCTCTCTTGGTGGTGATTCTTCTCTTCTACTTCTTCTCTTGGGAGAATCTTCTCTTCTTTTTGTAGGGTGCAGTACACTCATTGAATAGTGTCCGGGTCTCCCACAATTGTAGCAATTGCGCCTCGACTAGAAGATCTTTTGTCATTGTAGGATCTTGACTTAGAGCTTCTTTCTTTGCTTCTACTCTTGTAGAATTTGTTGAAGTTCTTCACCATCAAGCTCAATTCTTCATTGAAGGTCTGTTTCTCACTTGATGATGTGGGGGCTTCACATGAGGCTTTGTAAGCACCACTTGACTTGTTGTGAAGTTCCTCCTTATCCTTGAGTAACATCTCATGAGCAACAATTCTTCCACTGACTTCCGTTGGCTTGAGATCTTTGTAATTTGGCATCATTTGGATCAATGTGCACACGGTATCATATTTTCTATCCAATGCTCTTAGGATCTTCTTGATGATGAATTTGTCCGTCATCTCTTCACTTCCTAAGCCGGCAATCTCATTTGTGATAAGAGCAAGCCTAGAGTACATTTCAAATGACACCTTCACCATCCTTCATTTTGAACTTGTCAAGCTGACTTTGGAGCACATCCAACTTGGGTTCCTTGACGGAGTCGGTACCTTCGTGCATATCAATCAAAGTATCCCAAATTTCCTTTGCATTCTCAAGACGGCTGATTTTTTTGAATTCTTCGGGGCACAATCCATTGAAGAGGATATCACAAGCTTGAGCGTTGTATTGCAGCATCTTCAACTCATCCGCGCTAGCTTCACGGTTCGGTTCTCTCTCATTAAAGAATTCACCTTGCAAGCCAATACACACAATAGCCCAAACGGCGGGGTTATGTCCGAGAATATGCATTTTCATCTTATGCTACCAACTAGCAAAATTAGTGCCATCAAAGTAAGGACCTCTACGGTGATAATTTCCCTCGGTAGACGCCATACTCTCCTAGGTTGTGAAACCAAGGCTATGACCACCAAAAGCTATTGAAATCAAAGCAAATGGAGACCAAAGCTCTGATACCACTTGTAGGACCTTGAAGTATGTCTACGGGGGGTGATTAGACTACTTGACCAATAAAAACCTAACCTTTTCCCAATTTTAAACTTTGGCAGATTTTAGCTATCTTTGAACAAGTCAAGAAATCTTCACACAATTCAAGCAAGCATACAAAGAGTATATTGGCAGCGGAAATTAAAGCATGCAACTTGCAAGAATGTAAAGGGAAGGTTTTGGAGAATTCAAACGCAATTGGAGACACGGATGTTTTCGTCGTGGTTCCGATAGGTGGTGCTATCGTACATCCATGTTGATGGAGACTTCAACCCACGAGGAGTAACGGTTATGAGTCCATGGAGGGCTCCACCCACGAAGGGTCCACGAAGAAGCAACCTTGTCTATCCCACCATGGCCATCGCCCACGAAGGACTTGCCTCACTAGCGGTATATCTTCATGAAATAGGCGATCTCCTTGCCCTTACAAACTCCTTGGTTCAACTCCACAATCTTGTCGGAGGCTCCCAAGTGACACCTAGCCAATCTAGGAGACACCACTCTCCAAGAAGTAACAAATGGTGTGTTGATGATGAACTCCTTGCTCTTGTGCTTCAAATGATAGTCTCCCCAACACTCAACTCTCTCTCACAGGATTTGGATTTGGTGGAAAGAAGATTTGAGTGGAAAGCAACTTGGGGAAGGCTAGAGATCAAGATTTATGTGGTTGGAATGGAATATCTTGGCCTCAACACATGAGTAGGTGCTTCTCTCTCGTAATCGGTAACTTGGAAGTGTAGGTTTGTTCGATGGCTCTCTCCACGAATGAAGAGGAGGTGGAGGTGTATATATAGCCTCCACACAAAATCTAACCGTTACACACAATTTACCAAACTCGGTGGGACCGAATCAACGAACTCGGTCGAACCGATTTAGTAAACCTAGTGACCGTTAGGGTTTTCGTGGATCGACATGCATCTCGGTAGGACCGATATGGTTAGGGTTAGGGCATAACGTAATCTCGGTGAGACGATTACACAAACTCGGTGAGACCGATTATGGTAATAAGCTAACTAGAGAGTTGGTCATGTAAACTCGGTGGGACCGATTCGCTCTTTCGGTGAGACCGAAAAGTTACGAAAGGGAAACAGAGAGTTTACATTGTAATCTCGGTGGGACCGATCGCTCACTTCGGTTAGACCGAAACGTTACGAAGGGAAACAGAGAGATTACAATCCCATCTCAGTGAGACCGAGATCCCTATCGGTGAGACCGATTTGCCTAGGGTTTGTGGCAGTGGCTATGACATCTGAACTCGGTGGCGCCGGATAGAAAGAATCGGTAGGGCCGAGTTTGACTTTAGGTTTAGGTAATATGTGGATGTGAGAAAGTAGTGGAGGGTTTTGGAGCATATCACTAAGCACGTGAAGCAAGAGGCTCATTAAGCAACACCTCATCCCTCCTTGATAGTATTGGCTTTTCCTATAGACTCAATGTGATCTTGGATCACTAAAATGTAAAATGTAGAGTCTTGAGCTTTTGAGCTTGAGCCAATCCTTTGTCCTTAATATTTTGAGGGATCCACTTTCATCATCCATGCCATGCCAATCATTGAGCTTTCCTGAAATATTTGTCTTGGAATAGCATTAGCTCAATGAGCTATATGTTGTTATGAATTACCAAAACCACCTAGGGATAGTTGCACTTTCACTATCCGACCTGTGGTTTCTCTGTTTTGAATGATATCCCCTAAAGGAGTAGAACTAATCAAAGTGATGGGATGACCCAGAAAATACTGCTTGAGCTTTCGGCTAGCCATGAACACCCCATATACAAGCTTCTGCCAATGTGGATACCTCTGCTTGGACTCAATAAGCACCTCACTGATGTAGTAAACTGGCCGCTGAACCGGATGCTCCTTGCCTGATTCCTTCCTTTCCACCACAATGGTTACACTGACAGCTCGGCTATTGGCATCCACATATAATAGCAAAGGCTCTTTATCAATGGGAGCAGCAAGAACCGACGGCTTAGCCAACCGTTTTGTCAAGGCCTCAAACGCCTGATCAATAGCATCACTCCAAACAAAGTGATCTGTCTTCTTCATCATCTGGTACAGAGGGATAGCCTTCTCACCCAACCGGCTTAAGAACCGGTCCAAGGCTGCAATACGATCCGCCAAACGCTGAACATCATTCATACACGCCGTTTGCCCAGAGAGGTAATAGCCTTTATTTTCTCCGGGTTAGCTTCAATACCCCGCTCCAAAACCAGAAAGCCCAAGAGCTTGCCTGCTTGTACGCCAAAGACACACTTGGCCGGGTTAAGCATCATCTTCTAGACCCGGAGATTTTCAAAGGTCTCCTTCAAATCATGTATCAGGGTCTCCTTCTTCCTGGACTTTACCACAATATCATCCACATAAGCATGAATATTGCACCCAATTTGATCATGAAGGCAATTTTGCACACACCGCTGGTAAGTCGCCTGGGCACTCTTGAGCCCAAAAGGCATAGATACGTAACAGAAGGCTCCAAAGGGAGTGATGAAGGCTATCTTCTCCTGGTCCTTAACTGCCATCTTGATCTGATGATAACCAGAATAAGCATCCAAAAAGCTCAAACGGTCACAACCCGCCGTGGCATCAATAATCTGATCAATACGGGGGAGAGCGAAGGGATTAGCTGGACAAGCCTTGTTTAAGTCCGTATAATCCACACACATGCGCCAGGTGCCGTTTTTCTTAAGTACCAGCACCGGGTTAGCCAACCACTCAGGATGAAAGACTTCAACAATAAACCCATCCGCCAAGAGTCGGGCCACTTCACCAATAGCCTTGCGCCTCTCTTCATTGAAACGACGAAGAAATTGCTCGACCGGTTTAAACTTTGGATCAATATTGAGAGTGTGCTCAGCGAGTTCTCTAGGTACACCTGGCATGTCTGAAGGCTTCCATGCAAAGATGTCCCAGTTCTCACGGATAAACTTGATGAGCGCGCTTTCCTATTTTGGATCCAGATTAGCAGTGATGCTGAACTGCTTGGATGAGTCGCCAGGAACAAAGTCAACTAGCTTAGTGTCATCTGCCGATTTTAACTTCAACAAGGGGTCATGTTTTGTGGTTGGCTTCTTCAAAGATGTCATATCCGTCGGGTCAACATTATCCTTGTAAAATTTCAATTCCTCTGTTGCAAAAACAGATTCAGCATAAGAAGCATCACCTTCTTCACACTCCAAGGCTACCTTGCGACTTCCATGCACTGTAAGCCGGCCGCCCAAACAAAGCATGATAAGGGCTCTTGATTTTAACCATTTCGAAGGTCAACATCTCAGATCTGGAATCATACTCATCTCCAAAGGCAACCTCCAAAGATATTTTGCCCACTGGATATGCCGACTTACCAGGCAACACTCCCTGAACAACAATGTTCGACGGCTTAAGATTTTTATCAGTTAATCCCATGCGACTGAAAGTCTTATAATAAAGTATATTGATGCTACTGCCTCCATCCATGAGCACTTTAGTGAATTTGTATCCTCCAACCTGAGGTGCCACCATGATGATGTTTGCTAAGACTACGTAGATGTTTCCCCCAAGAGGAGAGGATGATGTAGCATGTAGCACATCAACGGTAGGTATTTCCCTCAGTAATGAAACCAAGGTATCGAACCAGTAGGAGAACCAAGCAACAAAACGTAAACAACCCCTGCACACAAATAACAGCCACTCGCAACCCGACGTGTTAAAGGGGTTGTCAATCCCTTTCGGGTAACGGCGCCAGAAGGCACGATGACGGGAGAAAATTATAATAGATTGAAATAATAGATCGCAAATAAAATAAAGTGGAGCAAGATATTTTTGTATTTTTAGTTTAATAGATCTGAATAAAAAGGCAAAGGAAAAATAGATTGCAAGGCAAATATATATGAGAAAGAAGACCCGGGGGGCATAGGTTTCACCAGTGGCTTCTCTTGAGAAAAATAGAAAAGGGTGGGTAAACAAATTACTGTTAGGCAATTAATAGAACTTCAAATAATCATGACGATATCCAGGCAATGATCATTACATAGGCATCACGTCCAAGATTAGTAGACCGACTCCTGCCTGCATCTACTACTATTACTCCACACATCGACCGCTATCCAGCATGCATCTAGTGTATTAAGTTCATGGAAAAACGGAGTAATGCAATAAGAACGATGACATGATATAGACAAGATCTGTTTATCTATATGGCGGTAGATATAGATCTCATCTTTTTATCCTTAGTAGCAACGATACATACGTGTCGGTACCCTTTCTGTCACTGGGATCAAGCACCATAAGATCAAACCCACCACTAGGCACATCTTCCCATTGCAAGATAAATAGATCAAGTTGGCTAAACAAAACCTAAATATCGGAGAAGAAATACGAGGCTATAAGAGATCAAAGAAACTCAAATAACTTTCATGGATAAAAAAAGATATAACTGATCATAAACTCGAAGTTTATCAGATCCCAACAAACACACTGCAAAAGACTTACATCATATGGATCTCCTGTGACACTCCAAAAAAAAATTTATTTAGTTTTCAACAAAAACTTTGTTTGATTTGAAGAAGGTCATTTAAATCCTTCCAAAAACCTCTCTCTCCAAAATTTTCCCCATGGCAAGGATTTTATTTTTGTATCTTCTTCAACCCTGGTGTTTGGTTATTAAAAACCTTTCTTCTGATTTTTTTTCCATCTCAAATATATTTTTTGGAATTTACTTTCTTTTAAAAAGAAACCCTATGGCTTTTGGGGCTACTCTTTTGTTTTTAAACCACCCATGGTTTTACCATGCCTCATGTGGTAATTTCTTCCAAAACCCCTCCCTCCACTTTGGGGCAATCCAAACATTCTGTTTCAACAGGTCCAACCCATTTTTGAATTTTATTTCATTTATTTTTTCCCCAAATACAATTCTGTCATTTATTTTGAGCCTAGATGATTTACAAAGGAAGTACCTGATTTCCTTTGAGTTTTGATCTCAGACCAACTCCTCTGGATAGTCCTTAACACCCCCAACCTAGATCCATCAAGATCCACTCTTCCTCTTTTCAAAATTTTCAAGTTTCAACCTCTTGCAAGTTTGGACCAGATTCATCATATTTGGTGAAATTCATATTTTCCTTTCTCCATAAATTCCACCAAAATTCAGGCAGCCCCCAGGTGCTTTGAGAGGCCACCACACCAAAGATCAGCCCCAGATAAATTTTTCTCATGCTTGAATCATTTCATCAAACACTTGGCCTAAGCATTCTTGTGCATATTCATAAAATTCAGAATTCCGAGTTTTGTCGTTGTCGTTGGGTGCCTTGTCATCGATCACCAGTGCACCCTGGCGCGTTGCGCACGGCCTCTCCTCCTTGACCAGAGCACCGCATGCTCTCTTGGACGGGCGCAGGTGTCGGTGGCGGCGAGCATCGCCGACGCCGGCAGCTTCTGCGGTGGCAGAGCCACCCGTGGCGGCCAACGGGAGCCAGCGCCAGCTCGCTACGCCGTCCGGCGCCGCCCAACGCCCCCTAGCCCTCCGCGTGGCCTTCTGCATGCGGCAAGACACCGCAGCACCGTCGCGTGGCCCGACAAGCACAGGGCGCGCCCTCTGCCGCCGACGGACCCGCGCCGCCCCATTCTGTCGAAACCACCCATGCCCGCCTAATCCAACCTGGTTTAGCTTCTAAACGGAACCCGTGGACCTCCACGTTGATGCCCAACCCCCTAATCTCCCCGACCAAGCACTGCACCTCCGTAACCATCGCCGGAGATCCCGTTCACGCCACCGCCTCGGATCACCTATAAAAAGGGGTCCCGAGCTCGTTCTCAAGCACGCACCACCTCTACTCCTCACCAGAACCCCGCCAAGCCACCAGGAGGACCTCGAGGATGTCTCCTCCGCCAACTCCGGCCGCCCCGATCCGCCTCAGCCACCAGCTCGATCCACTCCGGTGCGGCCATCCCCGCCGCCCAAACCTCGTCAGTAGTCTCCTGGAGCACCCAGTGATCTAACCCAGGCTTCAATTTGACCTCCGCAGCCCTCCCCGACGAGATCCAACTTCACCCGAGCCTCCGTCCGCCGGAGCAAGGACCACCGTCGACGTGGTGCTCGCCGACGACCACCACCACCACCCACAGACGCGGAAGGTCACGCTGATCATGTAGGTACGCTCCGATCCTCCTAACTCGCTGTGGATCGCCGCCGGCGACCACCGCAGCTCTCGGCGCCGACGAGCTCTGTTTCTTCCCCCGTTTGAAATTTCAAACCTGACGGGTGGGACCCCTCGTCAGTATTTTCTTCTTTTCGAACCGTTTTCTGAAAACGCCTTCGGGCAAAGTACGTCTCCCTTTGCAGTTGACGGCTTTTTAGCCAAAGCGTTTTCTGTTTTTATAAGTTGGCCCCTGGATACTTTCTGTTTCATTTCAGATGAGTCCCTGGATTAAAACCTTTATAACTTTTAAACAGAAACTGATTTTTGATTGATTCTTTTTCTGCCATCTCTATTTTTCTATCTAGTTTTTTGTCATATTTATTTGAAAAATATTTGGAACACTTTTTTGTGCACCCTCGGTATTTACGTTAGTACGTATTTTTCTTATCACGTAGATACCCGAGGAGGTGATTTGAACATGAACTTCGCCAAGCTAGACTCCGACTACTCCGAACCAGGCAAGAATGTTTGAACTTTTGATATGATGAGTGTCTTTGGCATGTTTGCATTAAGTAGTATCATGGCATGAGCATTTCGATAAAAGTTATATTACATGCAAAGTTGAGGCAAGTGAGTTTCGAAAATCCATAAGTTGTTGGATATGAGTTTGCATGGCCATGTGATGGCATGAGAATGGGTAAGATGGCAGTGTTGTAGCATGCCAGTCTTATGCCAGACTATTTGACTCCAGTGTCAATGTGAAACAAGTCACGTTTCCATCCGTTTTCCCTTCATGTACTACCACATGTTTTCCGCAAGGGATATGTCTTAGTAAGTCGCAAACCTCTTTCCTGGTACACACCAAATAGAGAGGCCGTGATGAGGGTTCCATGGCCCTGGATTAAAGCTACCATCCGGTCAGGGGCATGGGTGTTTCCGGTTGGGACCGAGAGGGGCACCCTTAGAGCGCTGCCAGATATAAATTTGATCCCATGCTATTCGAGGTTGTGACCTCCCCGTCTCAAAGTTTTTCTTGAACGTTGTCTAAGGTGATTCCCGGCATCGTGAGGTGGGATGGGTGTGTACTGGTTAGATGTGTTTCTACTGAAATACCATAAACGGAACTAGTCCTTCGTGACTACGGAAATCCGTTGGCTGTGGATAATTAGTACAAACTCTGTAGAGTCAAAAATCCTTTGAATCATCTTATCCATGTCCAAGTAATCGTGTTCAGCTTACCTTGTCAAGTGTCGGTCTCGGTGACAAAACTCCGTGAACCACATGAGTTTTAAGTCCGCTAAATGATTATTCCTGTGGATGGACTAACCCGTTTATTATTATGTGTTGAATATTTCCGTGAGTGTTATATCCTCGTGAATTTATCAGATATGAATAATGAAATATAAGCCCTTTCTCGCGATGTCGCTCGACGTCCGATCGTGGCACGCTTTGTTATTTACTTTCGATATAAGCCCTTTTCGCGATGTCGCCAGACGTCTGACTGTGGCACGCTTGTTATTTACTTTCAATATAAGCCCTTTCTGCGATGTCGCTCAGACGTCCGACTGTGGTACGCATGTTATTTACTTTCAATATAAGCCCTTTCTGCGATGTCGCTCAGACGTCCGACTGTGGTACGCATGTTATTTACTTTCAATATAAGCCCTTTATGTGGTGTCGCTCAGACGCCAGACTGCGGCATGATAATTTATTTGTTCACCCTTCGAGGCATCGCTCCAGACACCCGATCGGCTTCAGTTGTTTTGTTGGGATTTCGGGAGGACTACCACCCGACTTCCTTTATACTTATCATGTCGTGCAATATTTATTACTTGAGTTTGCATTGCTATTTGCTCATGACGCATTCATGCTTGCGTTTCTTATATCTTATGTCTGAACTGTCTTGCGAGTACTTCCAAAGTAGTCACCTGGCTTGTTGATTTGGCCAGATGTTGATGAAGGCGATCTCATGGATGAAGAGTTCGATAGCGAGTCCGACGCCTAGAGGAGTCCTGGGCCAGTCCTGCATGCGACCTTGGATTTGGTCATCAGATTATATCCGCTTCCGCTACGAATAAATTCATCGAGCCTCACCTCCACGCCGATGAGCCGCCAGCTTTAGGAGTCATGTTATCCATTCCACCGTAACATATCCACCACCAATTTTATCTCGAGTCAAGAGTATGCCACCACACCCCTGTTTCATAACCGCCCTTATGTACAATATTGGCACATTTGTAATAAATTGTTGAGCAACCTCAGCTCAACCCTGTAATATATTTAATGCTACTGGCCTTCTGTATCAAGTATTTGTCTACCAGTAAGGATAACTCTTCCTATACTAGAATCAAAAGATCGATTTCTCAATAAGTATTTTATTGAAAAACCGGTCGTGACATCTCCAAGAGACCATTGTATTGAGAACCAAAAGAGAGAGAGAGAGGAAGCCATCTAGCTACTAACTACGGACCCGAAGGTCTACAAAGAACTACTCACGCATCATCGGAGAGGCACTAATGGAAGTGGTGAACCCCTCCATGATGGTGTCTAGATTGGATCTGGTGGTTCTGGACTCTGAGGTGGCTGGATGAATATTTCGTCGACTCCCCTAGGGTTTGTGGATTTTTGGGGTATTTATAGAGCAAAGAGGCGGTCCGGGGGGCACCCGAGGTGGGCACAACCCACCAGGGCGCGCCTGGGCCTCCTAGCACGCCCTGGTGGGTTGTCCCCTCGGGCACCCCTGTGCAACCAGGGCCCATTGCCTTCCTTCTGGCCCATAAAAAATCATTCTGGAGTTTCGTGGCATTTGGACTCCGTTTGATATTGATTTCCTGTGATGTAAAAAACATGGAAAAAAACAGCAACTGGCACTTGGCACTATGTCAATATGTTAGTCCCAAAAAATGATATAAAATGATTACAAAACATCCAAGATTGATAATAAAACAACATGGAACAATCAAAAATTATAGATACGTTGGAGACGTATCACACCACCAAAGCCAAGTGACCCGGGTTATCAACACGGGGCGGGTGATCTTCACGGCTCCAAAGAATAGGGTGTTCAGACCATCGCAAGTAACAGGGAATTGTCGGCTCAACCGCGTTTACTGCCCTCTTATGGAGTTTCTGATCTCGCTTACACAAACTCGTGGTGAAGACATGATACTGTCCACTATTCAGCTGCTTCGGATTACTCTGATAACCAGACTGTTGCTGATTCCCTTGACCAGATTGTTGATGAGAACCACCCTGATTGCCTTGGCTCTGAAAACCGGAACTAGAACCGCCAACACCGTAACCCGGACCATGAGAGCCGGGTCCTGAGCCGCCGTCTGGCCCATCATTGTTCTGAATTTTTTTGAATTTTTTTACTCTCTCATGATGAAGCAATCCTTCCAGACGTGAGCGGCCAGCTTTTCCCGTGTACCATGCTTTGGGCAGGGCTGATTCATCATCTCCTCTATGTTGAAATTTTGCCCTCCAAACCGAGGGTTTGGCTTTCCCTTACGATGCTGACCATTATTCTGCATGTTGGTGTTAGCCACAAAATCCAAACTACTATCAGCCTTGCACTTACCGTTGCCCCCCTAATTCGCCGGGTTATGTTGCTGCCCTTTGGTGTTGCTACTCTTCTTTCCCTTACCCGGCCTTTCCTCATCAGACTCGGGGTCCTTGGTACTATCAAAGTCGGCATACTTGACCAGAGCCGCCATGAGCTCCCCCATGTCACTGCAGTGGCGTTTGAGCCGCACCAACTACTCCTTAAGAGGCTTAAAACGTCAGTTTTTCTCCAACATTAGAACTGCTGAACCGACGTTGATACGATCTGATGAGTGCAAGATGGCTGAGACCTGGCGCAACCAATGGGTTGTTGACTCGCCCTCTTCTTGGAAACAGGAGTCCAAATCCACAATTGACATAGGTTGCTTGCACGTGTCTTTAAAATTTTGGATGAACCGGGCTTTTAACTCGGCCCATGACCCAATGGAGTTGGCTGGCAACCCTTTCGACCAAGTACGAGCCGTTCCATCCAACATCATAGTGAAATACTTAGCACATGCAACATCGTCAACATCCAACAGTTCCATTGCCATCTCATAACTTTCAACCCAAGCTTCAGGGGGCTGATCTGCTTTGTAGTTAGGCACCTTACGAGGGCCCTTGAAATCCTTGGGCAAACGCACGTTAAGTAGAGCCGGCACTAAACATGGTACACCCAATGTTTTGGAGGTCACACCTGTCTCCACCGAAGTTGTTGGATAACCCGAAGAATGTTCATGAGCCGCTTGCTGAGCCGCCAGCTCATCCTCCCGGCGTGCTCTACCCTGATCCACCAAAGCCTGAGGATTAGCACCATTACGCGCTGGGTCATGTCTACGAGGCTGGTTACGTCACTACGCTGCTTGAAACCTCCGGTGAGTCAATGTGCCCGCTATAACTCCGGCTTGGACGAGGGGTTGAGTGAATTCGCTCATGACTATAAGAGTAAGCCGCCTGCTGGGCCACGGCTGTCTGAAGAAGTTCCCTGACCCGCCATGTCTCTATCGTTGTTGGAGACTCGCCTTCAACTGGTAGAGCCGCTAATCGTGATGCCGCAGCAATCATATTGTCCGAAGGGTTAGAATAATGACCCGATGGCATAGAAACATGCTGAGGCGGTTATTATTCACATGTGGAGAGCCCATCATGCGTGGCTGAACCGGAGCTCCCGCACCAGGCGCTTCAGCCGTCCGGTTCACCACCGACGGGTCACTGGTCCTTGCTCCAGGTGTGTTGAAGAGGTTCCTTGGCTCATAAACCGGGGGTACATGACTCCAGTGTCTCCTCCTCATAACCTCATTTGAAGCGTTCTGATCCAACGTGAGCCGAAAGGAATCTTCTTGGATCCGCTGTGCCTGAGCATCCAAGACAGCCCGTTCTGCAGCCATCCTAGCGTTCTTGGCCGCCAGCTCCTCCTTGGCTTGAGCTATCTCATCTCATAGCTTAGCCACATCCACCTTGTGTTGTTCCTGGTTATCCGGGGTTACCTCTATCTCCATCAAAGTTGCCAGAGCCTCCAACAGCTCTGTTAAAACTTGAGCCGACGGGCGTGTTGAGCTGCCAACACCAGCCGCCACCGCAGCCGCTGAATTAGAGGTCATAGCCGCGGCAACCATTGAACAAAGCACCGGTTGTGTGCTACGTCTTGAGCTTGCATTGGTTTTCCTCGAAGAGGAGAGGGTGATGCAGCAAGTGTAGCGTAAGTATTTCCCTCAGTTTTGAGAACCAAGGTATCAATCCAAAGAGGAGGCTCCTCAAAGGTCCCACGCACCTACACAAACAAGCGAGAACTCGCAACCAACGCAATAAAGGGGTTGTCAATCCCTTCACGGCCACTTCATGAAAGTGAGATCTAATAAAGATAGTATGATAAGATAAATATATTTTTGGTATTTTATAATATAGATGCAAAAAGTAAAGATGCAACTAAAAGTAGATTGAAAGCAAATATGATAAGAGATAGACCCGGGGGCCAAGTAGACCGACTCCTGCCTGCATCTACTACTATTACTCCACACATCGACCGACTCCTGCCTGCATCTAGAGTATTAAGTTCATAAGAACAGAGTAATGCATTAAGCAAGATGACATGATGTAGAGGGATAAACTCATGCAATATGATATAAACCCCATCTTGTTATCCTCGATGGCAACAATAAAATACATGCCCTGCAACCCTTTCTGTCACTGGGTAAGGACACCGCAAGATTGAACCCAAAGCAAAGCACTTCTCCCATGGCAAGAAAGACCAATCTAGTAGGCCAAACAAAAATGATAATTCGAAGAGACTTGCAAAGATAAATCAATCATACATAAAAGAATTCAGAGAAGATTCAAATATTATTCATCGATAAACTTGATCATAAACCCACAATTCATCGGATCTTGACAAACACACCGCAAAAAGAGTTTACATCGAATAGATCTCCACAAGAGAGAGGGAGAACATTGTATTGAGATCCAAAAAGAGAGAAGTAGCCATCTAGCTAATAACTATGGACCCGTAGGTCTGTGATAAACTACTCACAACTCATCGGAGGGGCAAGGATGTTGATGTAGAGGCCTTCCGTGGTTGATTCCCCCTCCGACAGAGTGTCGGCGAAGGCTCCAAGATGATATTTCACGGACACAGAAGGATACGGCGGTGGAAATTGTGTTTCGTGGTGCTCCTGTATGTTTTCGGGGTACGTAGGTATATATAGGAGGAAGAAGTACGTCGGTGGTCAGCCGAGGGGCCCACGAGACAGGGGCACGCCCTGTGGGGGCGCCTCCTATCTCGTGGATTCCTGAAGCTTCTTGACTTGCACTCCAAGTCCTCTGGATCACGTTAGTTCCAAAAATCACGCTCCCGAAGGTTTCATTCCATTTGGACTCCGTTTGATATTCGCTTTTCTTCAAATACCGAAATAGGCAAAAAAACAGCAATATGGGTGGGCCTCCGGTTAGTAGGTTAGTCCCAAAAATGATATAAATGTGTAAAATAAAGCCCATAAACATCCAAAAGGGGTAATATAATAGCATGGAACAATCAAAAATTATAGATACGTTGGAGGCGTATCAAGCATCCCCAAGCTTAATTCCTGCTCGTCCTCGAGTAGGTAAATGATAAAAAATAAATTTTTGATGTGGAATGCTACCTAGCATAATTCTCAATGTAATTTTATTTATTGTGGCATGAATGTTCAGATCCAAATGATTCAAAATAAAAGTTTATAAAACTTAAAAATAATAATGCTTCAAAACATACTAACAAATAATCATGTCCTATCAAAATAACATAGCCAAAGAAAGCTTATCCCTACAAAATCATATGGTTAGGCCATGCTTCATTTTCATTACACAAAATACTCCCATCATGCACAACCCCGATGACGAGCCGTGCAATTGTTTCATACTTTTTAACGCGCTTCAGCTTTTTCAACTCTTACGCAATACATGAGCGTAAGCCATGGACATAACACAATGGTGGTATATGGTGGTGGTTGTGAGGGCAAAAAGGGAGAAGATAGTCTCACATCAACTAGGCGTATCAATGGGCTATATAGAGGTGCCCATCAATAGATATCAATGTGAGTGAGTAGGGATTGCCATGCAACGGATGCACTACAGCTATAAATATATGAAAGCTCAACAAAAGAAACTAAGTGGGTGTGCGTCCAACTTGCTTGCTCACGAAGACCTCGGGCATTTTGAGGAAGCCCATCATTGGAATATACAAGCCAAGTTCTATAATGAAAAATTCCCATTAAGTATATGAAAGTAACAACATAGGAGACTCTCTATCATGAAGATCATGGTGCTATTTTGAAGCACAAGTGTGGAAAAAGAGATAGTAGCATTGTCCCTTCTCTGTTGTTCTCTCATTTTTTTTCTTCTTTTGTTTTCTTTCTTGTTTTTTTTCTTTTTTTCTTTGGCCTTTCTTTTTTTTCTTTTTGGCCTTTTTTTTGTGAAGTCCGAAGTCTCATCCCGACTTGTGGGGGAATCATAGCCTTCATCATCCTTTCCTCACTAGGACAATGCTCTAATAATGAAGATCATCACACTTTTATGGATTTACAACTCAAGAATTACAACTCAAAGCTAGAACAAGATATGACTCTATATGAATGCCTCCGGCTGTGTACCGGGATATGCAATGAATCAAGAGCGACACGTATGAAAATTATGAAGGTGGCCTTGCCACAAATACGATGTCAACTACATGATCATGCAAAGAGCAATATGACAATAATGGAACGTGTCATAATAAACGGAACGGTGGAAAGTTGCATGGCAATATATCTCGGAATGGCTATGGAAATGCCATAATAGGTAGGTATGGTGGCTGTTATGAGGAAGGTAAATAAAGGGGTTTATGATACCGGCGAAATTTGCGCGGTAATAATAAAGGCTAGCAACGTAAAAAGGATGAGTGTGCCTATGTCCATGGACTCACATTAGTCAAAATAGAACTCATATACTTATTGCAAAAGCCTACTTAGCCCTCGAAGGAAAGTACTACTACTCATGCCCCAAGAGGGATAGATTGGTAGGAAAAGACAATCGCTCGTCCCCGACTGCCACTCATAAGGAAGACACTCAAAAGAGCACCTCATGCAACAAATTTGTCACACAACTTTTACCATACGTGCATGCTACGGGACTTGCCAACTTCAACAAAAGTATTTCTCAATTTCATAATTACCCACTAGCATGACCCTAACATTACTACCTTTATATCTCAAAACAATTATCAAGCATCAAGTTGATCATCGCATCCAATTCTTTTTCTATGATAGTTTTTATTATACCCAACTTGGATGCTCATCATTCTAGGACCAACTTTATGACCATAGCAAATACCATGCTGTTCTAAAAGACTCTCAAAAATATATAAGTGAAGCATGAGAGACTAGCAATTTCTTCAAAATTAAGACACCACCGTGCTCTAAAAGATATAAGTGAAGCACTAGAGCAAAAACTATCAAGCTCAAAAGATATAAGTGAAGCACATAGAGTATTCTAGCAAATTCTAATCAAATAGGCTTCTCCCAAAAGGTGTGTACAGCAAGGATTATTGTGGTAAACTAAAAAACAAGGACTAATATAATACTCGACGCTCCAAGCAAAACACATATCATGTAGCGAATAAAAATATAGCTCCAAGTAAAGTTACCAATGAACGAAGATTTAAAGAGGGATGCCTTCCCTGGGCATCCCCAAGCTTAGGCTTTTGGCTATTCTTGAATATCGTGGGGTGCCATAAGCATCCCCAAGCTTAGGCTCTTGCCACCCTTTATTCCATAGTCCATAAAGGCTTTACCCAAAACTTGAAAACTTCACAACACAAAACTCAACAGGAAATCTTATAAGCTCCGTTAGTGAAAGAAAACAAAACCACCACATAAGGTACTGCAATGAACTCATTATTTATTAAATTTGGTGTTAAAACTACTGTATTCCAACTTCCTTATGGTTTATAAACTAATTTACTAGCCATAGATGCATTGAAATAAGCAAACAACACACGAAAAACAGAATCTGTCAAAAACAGAACAGTCTGTAGCAATCTGTAACTAACGCAAACTTCTGGAACTCAAAAAATTCAGCCAAAATAGTAAGACCTAGGCAATTTGTTTATTGATCAGTAGAAATTTTAATAACTATTTTATCACGTTCTGGTGATTTTTAACAATTGTTTTCGTGAACCGGAAGTTTCTGGAAATTACAGCAAGATCAAATAATTATCATCCAAGAAGATCCTATAGGTTTAACTTGGCACAAACACTAAATAAAAGATAAAACCACATCTAAACAGAAGGTAGATGGATTATTTATTCCTAAACAGGAGAAAAAACAAAAAACATAAAGAAAATTGGGTTGCCTCCCAACTAGCGCTATCGTTTAACGCCCCTAGCTAGGCATAAAAGCGAAGATAGATCTAAGTAGTGCCATCTTTGGCACTCAATTCATAAGTAGCACACATTATAGATTCATAAGGTAATTTGACTTTCTTTCTTGGAAAGTGCTCCATGCCTTTATTTAATGGAAATTGGAATCTAATATTCCCTTCCTTCATATCAATAATCGCACCAATCGTTCTAAGGAAAGGTCTACCAAGAATAATAGGGCAAGAAAGATTGCAATCTATATCAAGAACGATAAAATCTAAGGGCACCAAATTTATATTTTCAACAATAAGAACATCATTGATCCTTCCCATAGGCTTTTTAATGGTGGAATCCGTAAGGTGCAAATTTAAAGAGCAATCATCAAGATCATGGAAACCTAGAATATCACATAAAGTTTTCGGAATCGTGGAAACACTAGCACCCAAATCACACAAAGCAAAACACTCATAATCTTTCATTCTAATCTTTATAGTAGGTTCCCACTCATCATTAAGTTTTCTAGGTATGGAAACTTTCAAATTAAGTTTTTCATCATAAGATTGCATCAAGGCATCAACAATATGTTTGGTAAAAGCTTTATTTTGACTATAAGCATGAGGAGAATTCACAACGGATTGCAACAAGGAAATACAACCTTTTAAAGAACAATTATCATAATCAAATTCCTTGAAATCCGAGATAGTAGGTTCAACATTATTAGAAGTTGAGGATTCTCCAATCTCACTTTTACCAAATTTAACATTAAGATCTAAAGACTCCGAATTCTTGGGATGCCGTCTAGGCAAAGTTGATTCATCATCAGTCCGATAATCATCAAAATTCATATTGCAAAACACGGATCTAATCGGAGACGCAGCAATAACTTTAAGATCCTCATCATTATTTTCACGGAAACTAGAAGAACACGCCTTTATAAAGCTTTCTTTTTTAGCACGCAATCTAGCGGTTCTTTCCTTACACTCATCAATGGAAATTCCATTACTTTGAGGGACTCATTGATATCATGCTTAGGAGGAGAAGGTCTAAGTTTAAGAGAATCAACATCAAGCGAAAATCTATCAACGTTCCTAGCCAAATCATCAACTTTAAGCAATTTTTCTTCAAGCAAAGCATTAAAATTATTTTGAGAAATCATAAATTCTTTCACACTATTCTCAAAATCAGAGGGCATCTTATTAAAATTACCATAAGAATTATTGTAGGAATTTCCATAATTATTAGAGGAATTACTAGGGAACGGTCTAGCATTAAAGTTTCCTCTATAAGCATTGTTTCCAAAACTATTCCTACCAACAAAATTCACATCCATAGATTCATTATTATTCTCAATCAAAGGCACAAAGGCATATCATTGGGATCAAGAGGAGTATTTTAGTAGCAAACATATTCATAAGTTCATCCATCTTTCCACTCAAAACATTGATTTCTTCTATAGCATGCACTTTTTTACTAGAAGATCTTTCGGTGTGCCATTGAGAATAATTATCCATAATATTATCAAGTAATTTTGTAGCATCTCCTAACGTAATTTCCATAAACGTGCCTCCCGCAGCCAAATCTAAGAGATTTCTAGAAGCAAAGTTCAAACCGGCATAAAATTTTTGTATGATCATCCATAAATTCAAACCATGAGTAGGGCAATTATGTAAGCATCTATTTCATTCTTTCCCAAGATTGGGCAAAATGCTCATGATCAAGTTGTTTAAAATTCATAATATCGTTCCAAAGGGTGATGATCATAGCGGGAGGAAAATACTTATAGATAAAAGCATCTTTTCAATTGTTCTAAGAATCAATACTATTTTTAGGCAAAGACGAAAACCAAACTTTAGCACGATCTCTAAGTGAAAACGGAAATAACTTCAATTTGACAATATTGTTATCTGTATCTTTCTTCTTTTGCATATCACACAAGTCAACTAAATTGTTTAGATGAGTAGCGACATCTTCACTAGGAAGGCCGGCGAATTGATCTTTCATAACAAGATTCAGCAAATCGGTATTGATTTCACAAGACTCATCATTATTAAGAGGAGCAATAGGAGTACTAAGGAAATCATTATTATTGGTATTCAAGAAATCACACAATTTGGTATTATCTTGTGCCATGGCAACAAGTAATCCAACACACAAGCAAGCAGAAAAACGGCAAGCGAAAGAGAGAGGAGGAGATTGGGAAAGAGAGGGCGAATAAAACGGCAAGGGTGAAGTGGGGGAGAGGAAAACGAGAGGCAAATGGCAAATAATGTAAATGCGAGGGAGATGGGTTTGTGATGGGTACTTGGTATGTCTTGACTTGAGCGAAGACCTCCCGACAGCGGCGCCGTAAATCCTTCTTGCTACGTCTTGAGCTTATGCGTTGGTTTTCCTCGAAGAGGAGAGGGTGATGCAACAAGTGTAGCGTAAGTATTTCCTTAGTTTTGAGAACCAAGTTATCAATCTAGTAGGAGGCTCCTCAAAAGTCCCACGCACCTACACAAACAACCGAGAACTCGCAACCAACGCAATAAAGGGGTTGTCAATCCCTTCACGGCCACTTCATGTAAAGTGAGATCTAATAAAGATAGTATGATAAGATAAATATATTTTTGGTATTTTATAATATAGATGCAAAAAGTAAAGATGCAGATAAAAGTAGATTGAAAGCAAATATGATAAGAGATAGACCCGGGGGCCATAGGTTTCACTAGTGGCTTCTCTCAAGATAGCATAAGTATTGCGGTGGGTGAACAAATTACTATCGAGCAATTGATAGAAAAGCGCATAGTTATGAGATTATCTAGGCATGATCATGTATATAGGCATCACGTCCATAACAAGTAGACCGACTCACCTGCATCTACTACTATTATTCCACACATCGACCGACTCCACTCGCATCTAGAGTATTAAGTTCATAAGAACAGAGTAACGCATTAAGCAAGATGACATGATGTAGAGGGATAAACTCATGCAATATGATGTAAACCCCATCTTGTTATCCTCGATGGCAACAATACAATACGTGCCTTTGCAACACTTTCTCATCCTGGTAAGGACACCGCAAGATTGAACCCAAAGCTAAGCACTTCTCCCATGGCAAGAAAGACCAATCTAGTAGGCCCAACCAAACTGATAATTCGAAGAGACTTGCAAAGATAACTCAATCATACATAAGAGAATTCAGAGAAGATTCAAATATTATTCATAGATAAACTTGATCATAAACCCACAATTCATCGGATCTCGACAAACACACCGCAAAAAGAGTTTACATCGAATAGATCTCCACAAGAGAGGGGGAGAACATTGTATTGAGATCCAAAAAGAGAGAAGAAGTCATCTATCTAATAACTATATATGGACCCGTAGGTCTGTGGTAAACTACTCACAACTCATCGGAGGGGCAAGGATGTTGATGTAGAGGCCTTCCATGGTTGATTCCCCCTCCGGCAGAGTGCCGGTGAAGGCTCCAAGATGAGATCTCATGGATCTGAAGGTTACGGGCGGTGGAAATTGTGTTTCGTGGTGCTCCGGAATAGGAGGAAGAAATGCGTCGGTGGTCAGCCGAGGGGCCCACAAGGCAGGGCGCCCTGCTGTGGGGGCACGGCCTCCTATCTCGTGGCTTCCTCGGAAGCTTCTTGACTTGCACTCCAAGTCCTTCGGATCACGTTCGTTCCAAAAATCACGCCCCGAAGGTTTCATTCCGTTTGGACTCCGTTTGATATTCCTTTTCTTGAAATACTAAAATAGGCAAAAAAACAGCAGTATGGGTTGGGCCTCCGGTTAGTAGGTTAGTCCCAAAAATGATATAAATGTGTAAAATAAAGCCCATAAACATCCAAAAAGGGGTAATATAATAGCATGGAACAATAAAAAATTATAGATACGTTGGAGACGTATCACTGTGTACCGGCCTTGAGGATCGCCACCCTGTTCGGTGGCTCATAGGTGTCTTGAATACTATCACCATCTGAACAGCCCCCAAGCCAGCCGTCTTGTAGTTGATACATTGAATTAGTCTTGCCTGTGGACGATTCACCATCGGAGTAGACGGTCGTCTCACCGCCAGACATAGATCCTTCCCCAAATTCCGCCCCATGGATAAATCCAACGAAGGCGTGCTTCATGGCGGGTTGAACCCGGGCGGGTCGTGCACGCTGAGCCGTCTAGATGATGTCGTTGCAGATGTCCGGCTTAGGGTCCAGTTCGTCGATCTTGCCGATGAAGATGTGGATTCCACCGAAGGGGACCCGGTACCCGTACTCGATTGAGCCGGCCTCGAGGCCCTAGCCTGCATCGTCGATGTAGAGCTTTCCGCGATGACTCATGGTCATCCGACCCACATCGTATCCCTTGATCCCTACGAAGCTGCCCTGTAAGAACTCGAAACCACCATGCGCTGGCCCCATGGTGGGCGCCAACTGTCGTGGATTTTCACGGCAGATGTCCTAGCACAAGGACTTAGTCGTGGAGCCATCGCAATGAGGTTAGATTAAAGGGGTTAAACGGAACAAAGGACACAGGGAATTTATACTAGTTTGGCCCCTTGCGGTGAAGGTAAAGGCCTAATCCAGTTTGAGGTGGTATTTCTTGGGTTTTGATTACCAGGGAGCGAATACGCTTGATCTAGCTTTCGATCTCTCCTTTCCTGTCCTGAATCGCCGCCGGGTCGTCCCTTTATGTACAGTGTTGACGCCCAAATGACTCACGGAGTCCCTACCGGCTCATACACAACGTGTCCGGCTCGGTGACTAACTACACATGCCTTATAATACAAGTCATACATAAATGGCGGTTTACACCTGTGGGCCTTAAGTCAACTTTGGGTTTTGGGCCTTCAGTAAGCCTGCTTCGTGAACCGCCATCTTCAACATCTTCATGGGCTTTGTCATAACAAACCAAAAGTGGTATAACCCGGCCCTTTCTGGGCGGGTCATACCCAGTAGTTATATCCCCAACAAACCTACCCCTATCCCAATAGAAATCTATAGAAATCGAGCCGATAGGCTTTGCGTGTCAGGGATAGGCAGTAATTTCCATCTCGCAGATTTTGGTTTCGGGTGGTTACTGCGACTTTCCTCGCTTCGTTCAAATTTTTGCAGAGCAAGAGTGCACGTTTACCGTGCCAACTCAATTCGAATCCAGTTTGTATTGTATTTTTGTTCGGGCCGGATCCATTTTCGATTGGAATAAAATTCTACATACATCATTTTTTATATATACTTTAAAAAGCACAACACCCTTTTGTACATAAATATGGTTTACAAATGGCATGATCTCAGATTCATAAGGCTGTATCCATCTTAATTTGGATTTTCAAATATTTGAAACCACTTTATGTTGAAATCCAGTGTATGCATTCCTCGCTAACTGTCTCCAGTTAATGTGTGTTTCATTAGGTTTTTTTACTTCTCAAACATGTATAATGTGTTTGACACACGCAACATATAGTGTAATCCCGTTTAGACATTTATTGCATAGAAACCATGCATTGTCTCTAACTAGAGAATCTATGGATCACTAATATTGATAAACTATATAACATTACACGTGTCCCAAATTCAAATGAATATGCATGTTTGATACACCAATTTGCGTTACGATATTATCAATGTCGTGATCTCCAGTTTAAATATTTGAATCTCCTTGAATCCAGATATTCATCTCATATAGCTATCACTCATGCTTATATAGGAGTATCTCTCTAGACCTATACGTGTTCATCGTCTCATGGGTATCTCTCGTGCTACTTTTATGTCGACAATGATATTTTATCTTCATAACACACTGACGGTACTCTCTCCCTCGATCTTCATCACTCTATCTCTCTCTAAGTATATCTCGCTCCCTACTATGTGTCTCTAACTATGATTCTCCATGTGAAATCTCTTTCTCTCACACAAACACAAACTTCGTCTCCCGGGGTCTCATTTCTCTCTACTATTCCCCTGTGTGCCACTCGCACACCCCCTCTCACACAGAGATGTCTTTCGCTCCTTAGGTATGAGAAGCTACGACTCTTCCTCTTAAATATCTCTTTCACACACATAAACACAAACTCTGTCTCCCAGGGTCTCATATCTCTCCACCATTCTCTTGTATGTCGCTCACACACACACTCTCCCTAGAGATATCTTGTGTTCCCTCATATGTCTCTCTAGCTATCACTCTCGTTGTGAAATATCTTTCTCTCTCATGAGACACAAAACTCCGTCTCTCGGGATCTCATTTCTCTCACGATATTTGTTTGTATGTGACTCACATGCACCCTCTCTCTATCTCTCTCACACCCACACACATAACTCAGCCTTCCGATCCACTCGACTCCTATCTCTAACGCACACTAGCTAGCATCTTTATCTTTCTATTTATCCTGCTTTCTCCATCAACCTTCTTTCTCGCCCTCACTCTTGCTTCCTATCACGCACACTATATATGTTTCTCTCTACATGCAGTCAAGTGCCCTCTTTTTATCTTTCTCTCACACACACATAACTTCACCCTCTGAACCACCCGGCGGTCATCTCCAACACTCAAACTAGCCAATGTCCCTCTATCTAGCATCTCTATCTCTGTATCTATCTGTAGTTTCCCTGTCAACATTTCTTTCTCGCATGCACTCTTGCTTCCTATCACCCACACTATATATGTCTCTCCATACATGCATTTATAGGTTGATCTCTTTTGCACAATCATTGTGTCTCGCTCCCTCTACTCGCCATAGATGCATGCGCCTGCCCACGCCACTATCTCTTAAAGACAAAAACACATGCTCAATTATCGGGCCTTCTTCCCTGCACTCTCACATGCATGCATATTGTCATACCGATCCGTCTCTCCCATGTCGTTGATCTTATGATTTATATCTTCTTTCTTTTATCTCGATCATGCGCGCGCGCACACACACACACATCCCACGTATACATGTATACCTCTCACACATGCACGTTCAAGATCTCATATGTCTCCATACGTAGTTAATTACCCTCAACCCTAACGCCACATCGAATCGTTCTCTTCTTGTGTGCACATAACTTCTGCCTGGATGGGTAAAACACACACTCACACTTGACAATCTCCTTCTAGCTACCCCCTCTCTCACGCCTTCCCTCTATCCCTGAAACCAATAAGTCTATCCCTTCGTTTAATTCCCGCCTACATGCACCATCGATAGTAGTCTTACTCGGTGTCTCTCGAACAAACACGTTATCTCGATGCCCACTCCTCTCACGCCAAGACACGCCTTCTCTTCCTCTCTACGGGCCTTTTCTCTCACGCACCCCCTCGTTGGTGGCCTCTGCCATACACATCACCTCTCTATGATGAAGCCACACACACTTAAATTACATCCGCCACCGAGGACCCCGCGAGACACACACACACACACACACACACACACACTAAGACTCCATCTCACACACACATGCTCTAGGCGGAGCATTTGTTCCTACCACCCTTCGCCCAACCTTACCCGTATGATAAACAATCACCTTAATTTACTTGTATAACATGGACAAATTCCACTTTACTTTAATAGTTAGCAAACTTATCATCTCTACTCTTATAAAAAACCGAGTTGGTGATGATGGTGTGCCTGCCATCTTGTAATATAGACCGTCCGATCTATATCCTACTTTGATAGAAAGCAAACTATGATAATTTTACAAAAGATACCCACACCTCTCTCCACATCCTTATCTCCCACAACCTCATTCTTGAGCAATTAAAAAGGAAGTCTATGGAACAATGTAGCATGGTGGCGCTGCACTTTGTCGGTGCTGGCCCATCCCCATGCCTCCGCCTGATCGACCACCACCAAGACCACGCCCACTCCTCCTCACCTCATCTCTCATCTTTCATTTTTCCGATGAAATTCTCGAGATATCATTAGTTTTTACACATGGGATTACTCCTGCATGGGTCAATCACAACAGGTGTTTTGTAAAAAAAATGCATATTGATGTTCCGTGCAATGCACGAGCATCTTGCTAGTAATTATATAACACAAATCACGAGCAGGAAGTGACATTTTTTTACACAACCACGTTAACATGGCCACGTAAATCACTAGCTAAAGTGTAATACCATTATACTTATATCTCGATGCAAAAGGTTGAGTACATGTCGGAAGAGTAGAGTCACACACACGCACTCTGTCTCTTAGAATCTCTCACACACACCAGTTACGTGACGCCCACTTAAGCAGACACGTATGTTACAATTTGTGCACCCGTGGGTACACGTGATGGTGCGCATTTATTTAAGCCAGACGGCGAACCCAAATAGTAGCTGCATTCATTCCCCTCCCGCTGCCTCTTCTCTGGTCGTCGTTGCCCGGTAGCCATGGCCCGGCGAAGGTAACGACATACGCCATACTCCCGGAGCGGCGCTTTTAGTCTGAAATTTTAGTGGTCATGCATGCATCTTTTGTGCTAGTACTCCTATATAAGGGTTGACGGTCGATTCTCAGCGGATGTGCACGGGCGGTGGAAGAGGAAGGAGAAGGGAAGCGGGCTGTGGAGTAATGTTTTTTACCACAATTTCTTAGGAAACTGAGTGCAATAATTGAGTAGTTTTGCAAACTACCAGTACTACACCGAAATAGTTCAAAACCAACACCACCACCACGCCCGCGTCTGACCGCCCAGGCCGACCCAACCCCCTCCTTGTGTCGGAAGCGCCGCTTCACGCCAGAAACTGTCGGCGTCGCTCGAGTGTCGATGTCGCATTAATGCCCGGCCAGAGCGGAGGCGACCTCTCACTGGCGCCGGCTTTGAAGCAGCGCGACGGCTGAGAGAGGGAAGCTTCCAGGTGCACGCGACTGCTCCGCATCGAGGCTGGCCATAGTTTGGATGAGTCTCCATCGTGGGGAGCCACAGTAACTGCGATGATATGGACTCCGTTGCCTGATTATGGATCGCTTCCATCTATGAAGAACACGTGGAATTTGGAACTACGAGGCGGACATGTACCCAGGAGTGGACGTATGAACCTGAATAATGTAGCGCAATAAGTGAAGTAGAAAGGCACAAATAGTATGAACATGCGTGGCATATAGGCATTTGTCTCTTACTACCATTAAATGTTGTACGTGCAATGCACGGTGATGTTATGGAGTACGTGCCTAAGTACTCTACTACTACTATATTAAATGGAGGCACATATTAGGTTTTATATTTGTTTACGTGTATGCCCCGAGACCTTCCAACTAGACGTGTCTTTCTCTCTGGATCGCACTTTGTATCGTTCATACCACTAGTACTACTACGTGTGGTCTTCAACCCAGAAGTGGAAGAAGTGGAGACGCTCTACCACATTGTTCATGTTCCACTCCTTTCACTGACGTGTGGGACATCTAGCACGTGCCGTGTTTGGTACTCCTTCATCGTAAGAGTTGAAACGTTAGCATTCATCAGAAATAAAAAATAAATATAAATCAGCAGTGATACTATACCACGCGGTTTCCTTGCTCCTCGATATCGGAAAGAATACTTCCATTCGCCGACATGTGGGACGTCGACCATCCTGGTCCACTTGCCATGCACGCAGAACTCCAAGGGAGAGTCACCCCGGTCGTCGCGCCACAGTAATAATGACTAATGAGCCGTCAAATCACAGGCCCAACCTTTCCCATTGTGAAGTTGATCGGACGAAGGAACCATCATGACTTTGCTGAATTCCGCTTCTTGAAGAAAACTACTGTACTAGCAGTACTGCTAGCTACAGTAGTTACTCCAGCAGAGACCTCCTTTGGTTCATAGGATAGGAATTTTATAGGAATATGAATATCATAGGAAGTGAGATGACATGAATCTCAATTCCTATAGAGAAAGAGATGACATTTGATGCATAGGATAGGAATTTTTCCATTGAGTCTAGGCTAATGTACTGGTAATTTGCTCTAAAAACTACAGTAGTAACTAGTACTGGTACATGCTCGTACTCCCTACGTCCGGTGAAAAGTGCACATCTAGGAATTTTAGGACAAATTATGAAGTGGTGTAAAAATGCGTTGGGAAGATGCAAGCCACCATCTCTCACCTTTTTAATTACCCAACCCCAATGAGCTAAGTGCATGTAAAAATTAAGAAGACTATGTATAGAATGCTATTGGTCTTGATTACCGTGTGATGAGAGAAAATATTTTAAAGTGCATTGGGAAGATAGAAGTACACTCTTTTGTGGACAAATTTTAAACTGAAACGTACACTCTACACCGGACGGAGGGAGTAAGTAATTAAACAAAGGTACGGGCGACACAGACACACACTAACTACTACTCATACTACTACTTCTCACATGCTGGCCAGATGCCGTCATTCTCCTTCCCGGCTTTGTTGGCGACACCCCACCGTGATTGGATCTCCGCCGACCTCTCCATAGCAGCGCGTGCGCCCTCTTCTTTCTTGCGGCGGTGGGCCTCTCTTTTCTTGAGTGCTTTCTGACTTTTCCGCTCCCTCTATGCGGCTTTGGCCGCCTCTTGCTCTACCGCCCATTCGGCCTTGGCAGCTTCAAATTCCACCCACGTAGGTGTGAGGTCGCGAGCGGCGATGAACTCGGCACGACGGGATGCCATCGCTTCCTAACCATTTTGTGTGCGGTCGTGGACGGCGAGGAACTCGGCGCGGCGGGATGCCATCGCTTCCTTACCGGTTAGTCCGCGGCGTGGTGGCATGAACGACGCTTGGTGACTGCTCTGGGGTGGAGTGGCCGGACAACCGTATAGTGCATTGGTTTGTGAAGAGCTCAAGGACAGAAGACGAAAGAAATTTGGACTCCCCTTCAATCCTGGTCATCTATTACCGAGTAAAATGCATTGGCGGTCATCGAACTTGTCTTGATAGCTCACTTTGATCATTGTATACGAGATATGGTAATTATAGGGTCACTGGCTCAGCGTATATCTCTGTATTTGTCTGGTTGACTAGTCAAACAGTCCGCATGCGCCTCATCAGATTGTGTTCTTTATCTATCTATCTATGCAGGCCCGGCTGTGCCTGACATTACTGTTTAGACGTTTGCTGGAGGCGTCCGCGAACACCGAGCATGTATTCACCTGGCTCAACACCAACGGTCATACTCGTGACTCGGCGCCTTTCTCATGTATATCGTCCATCACAATGACAATCTATAAAACAGCCTAGCTAGAGAGGGTACTATGGTACGGAGTATGTACTATTGTGAGCGACCGATCATAGTGCCACTGCACACGAGTGTGTGTCTGATCGATTCGTCCATTATTCATAAGTTATGCATGGTTGTGTGGTGTCTAATGGTGGTCGTCGAAGGCTAGTTGGTGACAAGAGCGGTTGCATGGACGCCTGGTTGTCAATACGTGCCGCATACGCTTCAAAGGCTCGTCATCCATGGGTTCACATTTTACCACCACGCCAGCGTCTGACCGCCCTGGCCTACCGAAACCCCTTCCATTGCTAGCGCGTGCTTCCCGCCTGAAACGGTCACCGTCTCTCCAGAACGTCAATGCCGCATTCACCAAGCATAACTGCAGGTGCAGTTGGTGTGTCACTGACATGCGGGCCAGATGCCCACTGGGCCCACATGTTAGTGACCCAACGCACTGCTACCTCTTGAGCACGGCGTTGGATTTCCCCGAAGAGGAGCGGATGATGCAGCAAAGTAGCGTAAGTATTTCCCCGCTTTTTGAGAACCAAGGTATCAATCCAAGAGGAGGCCACGCACAAGTCCCTCGTAACTGCACAAAACGATAGCTCCTCGCAACCAACGCGATTAGGGGTTGTCAATCCCTTCACGGTCACTTACGAGAGTGAGATCTGATAGAGATGATAAATAATATTTTTGGTATTTTTGGTATAGAGATGCAAAGTGAAAAGTAAAAGGCAAAGTAAAAACAAAGCAAGTATAAAAGTGATGGAGATTGATATGATGAGAATAGACCCGGGGGCCATAGGTTTCACTAGTGGCTTCTCTCAAGAGCATAGATATTCTACAGTGGGCGAACAAATTACTGTTGAGCAATTGACAGAATTGAGCATAGTTATGAGTATATCTAGGTATGATCATGTATATAGGCATCACGTCTGAGACAAGTAGACCGAAACGATTCTGCATCTACTACTATTACTCCACTCATCGACCGCTATCCAGCATGCATATAGAGTATTAAGTTAAAAACAGAGTAATGCCTTAAGCAAGATGACATGATGTAGAGGGATAAATTCATGCAATATGATAAAAAACCCCATCTTGTTATCCTCGATGGCAACAATACAATACGTGCCTTGCAACCCTTTCTGTCACTAGGTAAGGACACCGCAAGATTGAACCCAAAGCTAAGCACTTCTCCCATTGCAAGAACTACCAATCTAGTTGGCCAAACCAAACGGATAATTCGAAGAGACTTGCAAAGATAACTCAATCATACATAAAAGAATTCAGAGAAGATTCAAATATTATTCATAGATAAGCTGGATCATAAACCCACAATTCATCGGTCTCAACGAACACACTTTGCGCAAAAAGAAGATTACATCGAATAGATCTCCACGAGAGGGGAGAACATTGTATTGAGATCCAAAAAGAGAGAAGAAGCCATCTAGCTACTAGATATGGATCCGAAGGTCTGAAGTAAACTACTCACACTTCATCGGAGAGGCTTTGATGATGATGTAGAAGCCCTTCGTGGTGGATGCCCCCTCCGTGAGTTTCCTAACAGCCCCAAGATGGGATCTCGTGGATCTGAGGAAGTTGCGGCGGTGGAATTAGGTTTTTGGCTCCTCTTCCGATCGTTTGGGGGCAATGAGGTATATATAGGAGGAAGGAGTGCGTCGGTGGAGCAGGGGGCCACGAGGCAGGGGGCAACGCCCTAGGAGGCGCCCCACCCTCGTGACCGCCTCTGTTACTTCTTGGAGTAGGGTCCAAGTCTCACGGATCACGTTCGGTGAGAAAATCACGCTTTCCGAAGGTTTCATTCCGTTTGGACTCCGTTTGATATTCCATTTCTTAGAAACACTAAAATAGGCAAAAACATCAATTCTCGGCTGGGCCTCCGGTTAATAGGTTAGTCCCAAAAATAATATAAAAGTGGAAAATAAAGCCCAATATAGTCCAAAACAGTAGATAAAGTAGCATGGAGCAATCAAAAATTATAGATACGTTGGAGACGTATCACGCACCTGCAGTTAAGTCACTGAAGCAGCGTCCGCATTCATGCCCGACGCGACCTCTCACTGGCGCCGACATTGCAGCAGCGCGACGGCCGAGAGCGCCACCCGCGCGGCATCCCGGTGCAAGCGACTACTATGCGTTAACGACACCACGGCCATCCTTCCGTCCGCCACCCACATTAATGGCATGCGGCTGCCGACGAACCTACTCCGGCGCCAGCCGTCCATCCGTCTACCGCGGCTCATTGCCATTCGCCTGCTATATTAAATTGAGCCCCAGCTCCCAGCCATTGCCAAAGACCCACACTCATTCTCCTCCGGTCCCTTCCTTCTGTCGGCACCACTCCAACCATGGCCTCCTAGCGCTCCAAAGCTCTCTTGGACATACTATCGCAGGAGTAGACGAAGGACAATGGCGGCTCCACTCCGGGCGCACTCCAAAGCTCTCTTGGACGTACTGTCGCAGGAGCAGACAAAGGAGATCACCAGCTCCCCGGCCGCCCTCCGTCACCACGACCCACGAAGCGGCCGCAGGCGTCTTGGCACAGCCGGCAGTGAGGAAGAGTAGTACACGGTAGGTCGCCGCTGCTCGGTCCCAGAAGGCCACCGCTCCTCCACTCGATCGACGCCAAGCTTGGTGGGATAAACATCGTGGCCGATTAGCCGCTTGACGGCGACGTGGAGGCGGAAATCTTCAGAAGCTTGTGCTCCGGAGGAGGAGGTTATCGAGGCGGATGAGGAGGAGGCAAAGGCTGGCTTTTTCGGGTTCATGGCCGGACATGGTGGTCGGGCGCCGGCGATCGTTCAGATTAGGTTTATAGTAGGTTTTAGTACGGTTCGTGCGAAATATGGAATTAATTTTGTCCAGTTTACAGGAAAAGTTTTCGAAATGTAATGAATTTCATCCGGTTAATTTGAAATTTGCTTTGTTTGCATGAATTTCATTCGGTTAGTTCATATAGTTGTCGAAAGGTATGCAGGCAGCATTGGATGGCATCCATCAGTGTCCTCGACGGATGATGCGGTAAATTTGTGGGCCAGCACTGGAGATGCCCTAACTATCCTACTATAATCGCTAACAGTGCTCCATTATTTCGTAGGGAACGGTTATCCCTCGATCAAAATCAGATCCACCGTGTTTCGCACTCCTCCCACGTACTACCTCCGTCCTAGTTTATTGGTCCCCATTGTATTTCGTGTCAAATTTTGACCATAGATTGAACTAACAAAATGTTCATGCATGTCACAAAAAATTATATCATTGAAAACTATATTCAAATGGGATTCCAATGATATAATTTTTGTTGACATGTATTATCATTTTGTTAGTTAAATCTTTGGTCAAAATTTGGCACAAACTACAAAGGGGGCCTATAAACCAGGACGGAGGTAGTAAGAGTGTAGACTCTTGCTTACATAAAAATGGAGCAAGTGGACGGCACTGTAGCATGTCATATCACTCAAACTAGCCCGCCTAATGCGCGGGAAAGCACCGCCCTCGTCATTTTGTTCTAGATTTCTATCGATCGATCGCACAAAAATGTTACGCTTTGCAAGTTCAAAAGGAAAAGGCGGCACACTTATGACTCGTATGCGTCGCGTTCGCGTCACACCCCCGACAATCCGGCTCGCACGCCGCTCACCAGAGGGGACACGCGTTGTCTTGCATTTTCAGTGACATGTGGGACTGCAATTGAATAAACCATCGATAGCCGAAATCTAATCGTCATGGGGTCGGCCGAGAAAAGAGAGACGGGAAGGAGAAGAGATTGCCGCCACAATGCGGACTCTAAGAAATATATGGTGATAATGTGAGGTGGGCCATGCGGAGTCCGAACGCCCAAGCCCGCTTCGACCGCCTGGCCCACGTAACCCCCACCACCACCACCTCCAGCGCTCCCCTCACGCCATGACTGCCCGCATTCATAGCAAGTAGTACCAATAAAATACTGGGCTATATAAGCCCGCTTATGTGGAGGAGAGAGAGAGAGAGGCATTGACAAAGTCAAGGAGTGGGCTCTGCAAGAGCCCGTCTCTACACGTGCTCCTAGGTATAAAAAACTAATTCTAAAAAAAGAGGCATAAAAAACAATTGTGTCTAAAAAGAAAGGTAAAAAACATTTGAGAGGAAATAGATAGAGAGAAAGTGAGAAAAGTTGTAACCTTATAGCCAACCTTATAGTCAGCACTATGGTAGGAGTAGTATTCCATGAGGAAGGAGGGAGTGGTGCACATGCCAAGTTCACTGGGCTGCCGTGTTTCACACTCCTCCATCGTAACAGTGGAGACAATAGCTTTCATCAAAAATAAACAATGAATACTCATTGCTCGTCCTCTATATCGGAAAAAATACTTTCATTCACCGACATGTGGGACGTCGACCATCCCGTCCACCGCCATGCACAAAATTATCCTGGTCCACCCCGGTCAGAAGCGCAGGCCCAACCTTTCCCATTGTAAGTTGGTTGGACGAAGGAACCATCATGACTTCATTGAATTCCGCTTCTTTAAGAAAACTTATCGTACCCACAATATCGGTACCACACGCGTGAAGACCGGACGGCACTGCATTCACGTCATATCACTGAAACCCACTAGGCCAAACTAGCCCGCCTAGGATTTGTACTCCCTCCATTTCAAAGTGAGTAGTACAAAGTTGAGTCATCTATTTTGGAACGAAGGGAGTACATCTCTGTACTACTACGATTTTGTGGTGTACGTCTCTGTACTTTTGCTACGATATTCCTACCCTATGAACCAAATGAGGCCTGAATGTATCTGTGTCGACTATTGTCTGATCGATCGGTAAGCCTACAATTTTAGGAGCTTGGGCTATTGGCCGATCAACGACGGATCAGTATAAGCATACCACGAGCTCATCAGCCCCAACGTTTCTCTTCAGTGAGTGTTTTGCAAGTACTATAACTCACACAGTAGCTAGCCTAATAACACCAAGAATCATCAAACAAGCCCCGCTGATATGATAAACAGTTCAAACTTAGATCTAAGCATGCCATATATTACATCAAAAGTTGGTGAGGATACATTTGTTTCCATAACTCGGAGAGGGTTCACATAATTTACTATCAAACAAAAGTAGCAAGTACCGCCCACACAAGACAGTGCAGTAGCCCTAAGATGGTTTGATAACACGCATCTTTCTGGTAATTAAACACAATGCAAACTACCCTGAAGGATTAGCGCGACCAACTATTTCTTGTCATCGATCTCTCGGGCAATGAACACAGCACGGACAACGGCATGGGAATCGATCTCTGGGGCGATGTCCACAGGACGGACCGCGACATCGGAATCAATCTCTGGGGTGATGTCCACAGGATGGACAGCGGCATCGGAATCGATCTCTGGGGCGATGTCAACAGGACGGACCGCGACATCGAAAACGATCTCTGGGGCGTTGCCCACAGGACAGGCCGCGACATCATAATCATCAAGGACGTCCACCGGCACCTGCACAACCCTAACATACTAGCAAGCACATTGCAAATAATCAAAAACCACAACTATGGTAAGCCATTATTTTTTACCTTGTGTAGCTCACCGGGGATCCCATCCTCCGGGGCCATCTCCTCGCCTCGATGGGGCCATCACCTTGCTGGGGAATATCGCTTCTCAACGGCGACTATCTCCTCAAACTCGGCCTTTAGCCTCGCATAGGTGGCCACTAGAGTTTCTGGGGTAGGCCTGGTGGGGCCCTTGCTGTTCTTCCAACTTTCTTTGAGGAGTTCGTCCGCCAACGTTGTCAACTCTTTGACCAGTGCTTATTTCTTGGAGTTCTTCGTCTCCATGGGTTGGCCCGCCAAAATGGTCAACTCGTTGGTCGGTGCTCGCTTCCTGGAGATCGCTGTCTCCAGTGGGTTGTCCATCGGCAACTGTTTGCCTAGTGCTCTAGGATCCATCAATGAACTAACAAACAAAAAGCAATCGAAAGGAAACCACAATTGCAATGAAAACGGGAAAAGAATAGGCTGTGAGAATCGGTCGGTGCTTCGTAAAAAGAAGATTCTCAAAATGAAAATATATTAGCATCACTGATTCGCCCACCTTTCCTTCGTCGGTACAGAAGAAAAATGAAAGAAGTGAGTAGCCTGGAGTGAGGTTTTCTTCTAGAAAGGGCTTCAATGAGCGTTCCTTTGAAATGATGGCTGCTTCGTCCAGTCCAACTTCGAGGCCACTTCGTGGCCACTTTACCACTGCTGGTAAGGTGTGGGTTTTGTGATATGATGGGTCATGACGGCCACACCGGGTGACCGGTGAGTCTCGACTGTAGCACCTCGCTGTGAATTGGTGGATGGCACGCGGGCCCGGATTCTTTGATGTCCTGCATGTAGATAGAGCGGCTAGTCATATAGGAGTACTCAATATTGTGCACCGCGACCAAGGCAGAGAGGAAAATGAGAGAACTACGTATTTATTTACGGTGTAGATTCACTCATTTTGCTCCATATGTACTACTACTCATTTAGGGTGTAGTCTAGTCACTTATTGAAATCTCTAGAAAGGCAAATACTCCTTTCCGGTTTACAGGGCTATACTAGCAGAGTAGTACTACACTACTGGGCTCAAATAGCAATGTTGTCTCATGCAAGAGCCTGGCTATATGCGTGCTCCAAGGCACCGCACCACGCCCCACCCCTACACAAAGACTTCCACGCAAGCGTTCGCAACTGCCACGTTCGGGTTGCGCTTGGCTCTTCGCCTCTTCCAGAAGAAGAACAATGATGTTACTACTACTTCTAAAGTATCGAATCCACTACTGCATGTCCGTCCACAGCGTGCGGGAGGGATAGCTTGTTGTAGTATAAGGCTAGTTGTAATGGGATCATAGTGTCGAATCATAGGTAGTACGTATCATGAATGCCAACTAGGCATATTTGATGAGGTGGCATAGAATTAAATGAAGAAAGAGAGGGTTGAGTATCATATCATATACTGTATCATATTAAATGTTGTGCTACTATGTGTCATGCATGCTAATAAATGAAGTCATCTATGATACTAACATATGATACTATGCACTACGGATGTAGTATCATACACTACTATCATATGCATGATACTAGTATATGATACTTTCCATTACGACCAACCTAAGCAAAAGCTTGTCCTTGTCTGCGAGCCACCGCACGCATGGGCAAGGGAAAAGGCTTGTAGTAGTAAAATCAAGCTTCTCCTTGTTGTACGAGTTTACGCGACGCATCATAGCACTGGCCCCACATGGTTGCCTCTAAACTTGGCTGAAAGACCCGCAGTGTACAATATATTTGCTGCAACCTCTAACATTTACCCCACCACAAATTAAAATATATATTCTTGTCTTGACCAGATGAGCGTGCAAACTACAATCACCAGGATGACTGGTAGGGCCAGAAGATTGATTTAATCAAAAAAGCTTCGAGACGGCCTCATAGCATGCAGCCGACCCCAACGACTTTTAATCTTACAGGCACGGTACACGCTATCCTAGACTAATCTACACATGAAACTGCCACACGAGCGTCCGGGCTGCACTTGGCTCTTCGCCTCTTCGGGAAGTCAAACAATGATGGAGTACTACTGAAATGGAGGAGTACTACAGTATGCCTCTGGCCATCTGACACCGAATGAGCAGCTGCATGTCCACCGCGTGCGGGAGGGAGAGCGTGTAGCCAAAGCTTCTCCTAGTCCTGCCAGCCACCACGCTCATGGGCGAGGGAGGGACGCAGCTTCATTGACTTACTGCTCCTGCCTTTGCGTGTACGATAGGTGGGCCCAACAAGTGGGTCGCCCACCTATCATGCAGCCAAAGGCAGGTGCAGTTAAGGCACCGGAGCTTAGTACGCGAGGGAGAGGGCGTTGTAGTAATCAAACTTCTCGTTGTTGTACGAGTTGACTCGACACATCAAAGCACTGCACTCGATATATTTCAATAATTTGCGTTTACCGATGTATTAATTACAACGCATGCATGCCATGACTTTCCTTTTGATACTTGCATGTGTTGATTTAATGCACCTTGCCAAATCTTGACTATAAATTTAACTAACCAAATGTTCATGCATGTCACAAAAAATTACATCATTGAAAACTATGTTCAAATACGAATCAAATGGTATAATTTTTGTTAACATGCACTAACAATTTTCAGTTAAATCTTTGGTCAAAATTTAGCACCAATTACAAAGGGGCCCAATAAATATTTGTACTCTCACATCTTGTTTTGAGGATACTCCGACATAGAAAATATAATAATAATGCATGTTGGGGCAGCCCACGTTTCCGATAATTTTAGCCGTGGGCTTGTTCACAAATTTTACGAGGGGGTGGTTGTTCATTTAATGGAGGGTCTTGTACCAGACTTGAATGATACAAAGTGCGACCTGGCACATCATAACACCACTTGGAATAAGCGGGTAGCTATCTCAAAAAACAATCAACAACTAAAAAATGGCGACACCGCACGCATTACAATTTTAAACGATTGTTTTGATGGAGCGAAAAAGGAAAACTACCCCACTACGTATATATAGGCCGGAGCCTCCGTGCTTGCTTGCTAGGGTTGCTCTATTCACACACTCTCATCCTCTCTAGATCTAAACAAGATAGCAGTGGTAACACTGTCTTTCTCCCTTCAAAAAACATTGTCTTTCTATCCTCACCGATGGTTACAGATCCGGACATATCCCCCTCCACCGGTGAAGGGGAGGAGGGGCAGCATTTAGGCTGTCATCGACAACGAGGGAGGAGACCCACTGCCGGCCGCACCGTTATCTCTGGCCCGGCGCTGGTGCGGGAGGTTCTCCGATCCTTCTTTGTTGCCCTAGTGTGGGTGGATCGGCCTCCTGTCGCCCACCTATCCACATCCCGACAATTTCAGGTATATCTTCCTTGAAACCGCCCTAGCTCTACTTCCCTACCTGCCACGTCATTGCATGTGCATCATTTTCTACCTCTGAGGCCCTCTTGATCGGATGGTCCAACGTCACCTATTTTTTTCTTCTATTGTTAGAGATAAAGCTACTTGATGGAGTCGAATCTTGTACTTTGTTCAAACAATAAATAAAGTGGGGGTGGGGGAATTTAGTATGTACATAGAACTTGGTACAAACAGGAAGGAAAGGGGGTGAAAGTAGTACAGACTGGTCATCCAACCGGTCTCTTGGTCGAAAAGGGAAATATAGGGGAAACGTTGTACACAGTGGTATGACTAGGACTAGATTTGCTATCCACACATTGGAGTAGGTGGCTCGAGTGAACAAAAATGGGACCAACCCAGATATGTTTCTTGGATGTCTGTTTCTTGGGGCAACAAACTCTGAATCACCACTTTATGCCCTTGTTTAGGTACATGGTGCTTTGGACTGCTGGTGCACCCACCGTCCCATGCCCTTATACCAAATATTTAAGCTGTTCTTAATCTAATGCCCTGGTAAAATGAAGCCATGCCACTGTTATAAGCCATGAAAAGTTTAGCCAAATGTTTTTTGCCTATAATTGTTCGAGACTGATCGCTTTCCTCTATAGCTTTTTGTGCAAACAAGGATATCCATTTCACCTGGTTGCTGTTGTGACCTTTTGGTGCACTGCACAAAACACTTCTTAAAAGAAGTGACTTTTGTGCTGTTTAACTAGAATGTCAGAACGGAACAGTTGGTTATTTCGGTGGAACTGCACAAAGGGGGATCTGTGTTCCAATCATCATCATCCATATTGGCACCATAACCTTCCTTTAGGTACGAATGATATTTAATGCATGTGTTCCTCTCTATTGTGCGAATGGCATGAGAAAATAATGCTATTGTTTACTAGTACACTTGTACTCCCTCACTGACAAAACCAATTCTGAAATAGAAGGCCAATCATGTACTTGGTTTCACCAACTGGTGAGGAGAAAGAGAAATAGAGCATGAAGAGGAGGAAGAAGAAGAATAAACAGTGCCAAGGTGATCTTGCTGAAGCCCGAGGCCTCAGTCGAGGCCATTCAAGGGCTCTGGCAATGTCTACCTTACATGTGAGGCGATCCTCCAGGGAGCCCTTCCACTTCTGCTGTCTCTCCTGGAAGGCCACTTAATTAATTAGGAGTACTTAAGTACCACTAATTTATTGCTGCCTAATTTTCCTGTCGGAGTTAAACAAATCTTTAGTAGCACCCTATGCTGAATCATGTATGTGTGTATGTTTGTCTATGGAGGTGAATCATGTGGTGGAGCAGGGAGGGAATATTGGTAGTGTCATGACATAATAGTGCTATTGTTTTGCATGTCAATTTATTGCCATTGGTTCAATGAGGCAATGTTTTGCGTATTGTCCATCATGAATTTGATGCTACTGTTAGAGTAATATGCTAATGTCTTTCTATCCTTTCTCACTAGGCTAATGAATGTTTCACCTTGTTCCTACTTGTCAAACAGGGATCATGTTGTTCCAATCATACATTTTAGTGGAACTACACAAGACAATACAATGAACTGTATCCCAGCTAGTGCTTTAGCGCTGCTCGAAGTTCTTGATAATCTTTTGATATAATCTCATCTCTGGTAAACACGAGTGATTTCAGTCATACATTTGAAGTGCATAAAAATATATACTATTGAGTGATTCCAGTGAGTGATTTATCATCTCTTCTAGGACTACATGAATAAGCTTTTTTGCTCAGGTTGGTACCGGCCTAAGGCCTTCATCCATATTAGTTTGTTGTCATCTCTATTTATATCGTGCTACTGTCATGAGAAACTCCTTTATCTTTGCACGTTAAATTTTTGCAACCTATGATACATGGCAATGCTTTGAGTGTTCAGCTAATTGGCACTGATTAAATAAACAAATACTCTCTTTAAGCAAGACTATTATGTTGCTAACTTTACCCACTAAGATAATGAGGGTGCTTCTATTTGTTAGTGTATGTTTCATCAACTAGTCCCACTATTACAGTAATCTCACTCTCTCAATATATGTGCCAACAGGGATGCTCGATTTTGGTGGAACTGCACAAAAACTTTGGGTGCTTCATTGCCTCGACAACTTCCTTCCATTCCTGTCAGTCGCTAATCTGGGCTTGCTTGCTTCCTTTGCTGTTAGTCGCTTCGCCTATCTCGGCTTCCAGTCAAAGGAAATAGTAATTGATATGCTACCTCACACATGTTGGTACTGGTCTTTATCCTGATTATTGTGCTTCTCATATGTATTGGTAATTTGGTATTTTGCTACTGTTTACCGATTTTATAAAGGAGTAACTTGGAGCCGGAATTCGCACGCAAATCATTACATTGGGTGATTTTAGTAGAACTTCACAAAAAGATCAGATGGACGGATACTTATGCTGCTGCTATGTACTCCAAAGTCACTCAGACAAGCATCGATGTTGACAAGAAGAGGTGCCTATATTCATTCGAGTATCAACCAGCGTCAACCAGTTGTCAAACGCCAAGTATTAGGAGAGTGAACGCCAAAAATATTGTTTGGCGCATGGCCCAGAAAAACGCTTGATCCGATCTTTGGTCCCAACTTGTGCCTTTTGGTTATCGGCACATATGGTAGTGGAGCTGTATGGCATGGAGTCTAAAGATTCCAGAAATGTTGGTTGATGCGTATATTTATCTGGCACTTAATCAGTCTGCACGCTAGGGATGCTCCATTTCATTTTCACAACCACCTCCTTTCTTGGCTGCAATGTAGAATTTTGGTGAGCTACAGGACCAAGATGAGCCAGCAAACTAGTTGGATGAAAGTAGTGGCCAAGTTGCTCAAACCTCCCTCGGCACGAGGCCACTATTTGAGGATAAACCTACAAGCAAAGTTCAGATTGTGCATGGTGCCTCTTATGTACTCGAAAGTTTACTCATACAAGCATTAATTTTAGCAAGAAGTGCCTCCGACTGAACACCATTTACCAGTCTGTACCCTAGGTAATTAAAGTTCATCCATGGATGATATTGGCTGTGATCTCAATCAGTTGGATGCGTAAACATACTGAACATGTGTATATCTGAATCTTTTTGTGAATTATATATGAATATTGTCCTGTGATCTATCAATCATTTGGATGCATAGACATGCTGACCTTGTGTATGTATGAACCTTTTGAGTTGTTGATTGTGAATGTTGGCTATGAATATGAACGTGTCCTGTGAACCTGAGTTTCATACGAATGTTTACCTTTTCTGTTGTACTTGTGTGTGAACTTGTTAGTATGTCTACTGTGGGATTTGTGACGTGTGGGTGTCAACGGCACACCTTCTTCTCAAGAAGAATTACACCTGCTTTGTTAGGGTAGCAACGACGCATCATCTCTTTTTAATCTTTTTGCTCTGTCTTCCCCCCTCCTTCGCTCAACTCCTGCCGTAATGTTTTCGGCCTCAAAACAAACATAGTACTGTGTTGTTTTGGGGGCTTGATGAAAAATCAAGTGCTGGTTTCTGTAGGTTGGCCTGCCCAGCGAATGGGCTGCTGGTCCACCATGGACTGGCAGGCTAAAAATACAAGTTGTATGGTGCAGAGGTAAGTAAAAAAAACGCCATCGAGAGCCATCCACTGAAGAAAAAAATCGCTCCTGATGTGCTTCTTCAGTCGCGCCGCCGGCCCCCTCTTTAATCTAGTTCGCTCGGGGATCTAGCCGATATCATTTTTTTCCAGAGGGCGAACAAGTATAAGCTAGGCCTAGGTGTGCGTAGCCCACGACATACGGAGCCAGTGGTTTCAACTTATTTTTTGAGGTACATACCGGCCTATGGGCCTCCCAGCGTAGGTTTTACTTTTTCTTACAGATCGGCAGCCCAATGAATTTTTTTAATAAAACGCAGATATCTGTTCTATTTATCTATATATAAGAATAATAATGTTGTGTCCAATTTATGTTTTCCCTTCTAACCACATTATATATATTTATATTATTGCTATTATCATATATTTTATAGAGACTTATATATACATTATAAAAACATCCCACGTGCTATTAACTTATAGAAGTAAATGTTTAACAGAAGTTGGCAAGGAAAATCCTGGTTGTTTTTGACTCACAGGCAAGGAAAACCCTGGTGATTGCGTACAAAAGCTTGCGTAGATTTTAAGGACCAATGTAATAATAACGCGCTCATTTTTATTTTGGGCAATAACTCGCTAATTAGTTAATTATATATATATATATAATGTGTCGCTCCGGTTTATTTTTGATATTAATTGCTCCTTCTAACCTAACATTATATATAGAACGAGCCCAGCTAATTCGTGTATTTCAAGAAAGTGCAAATGGGCTGGGATTTCTTAGAAATATTAAATGGGCCACATTGACGCGAAATTATTTGTTCACCCAGCCCAGCAAATGGAATGTACTTTCTAGAAACCATGGGTTAAATATAGGGCTGGAAAAAAAGCTCGAAGCTCGTGAGCTAAACGAGTAACTCGTGACTCGGCTCGAATCGACTCGAACTCGAAGAATAACGAGTCGAGCCGAGCTCTAGTTTAAGATCGTTTATAGACCAAGTTAAATGAGCCAATCTCACGAGTACTCGTGTAACTCGTTAGGCTCGTTACAAGAGATCAGCTAAGCACCCGGCGTCCTAGGCACACAACACAAGACCCAGCTCCTCATTTAATATGAAAAATGATTACTTGTGAATGTAAAATGTACATATTAAACATGTACACTGTTCACAAACAATGTTCATTTTTATCTTATTCATAAAGTTTTATGTTCATATCCTTAACGAGCTTAACAAGCTAAACGAGCCAGCTCGCGAGTTATACGAGTCGAGCCAATCTTGGATTTGAACTCGTTATAGTAACGAGTCGAGTCGAGCTAGCTCGTTAATTCATGCAACCGCATCCTTTTTACCCTGAAAAATAATATGATCTCCCCCTGACTGTTGGGACCCATGAGCTACATCTTCGCACGCAAGGAAGTGCGTCCTTATTACGAGCAAAAAAATACCCCCTGACAGCTGGGACCCAGCAGCTATATCTTCGCACGCAAGGAAGTGCGTCCTTATCCTCCCTAACAGCTGGGACCCACCTGGTCAAAGCGTACGTATCGTTGTCTGTCTTGTCGGAACGTGCTGATTGATCGCTCTACAACGATGAACCGTGGCCGAGTAAGTAGCGGCACATGTCAGAGTAGAGCCCCCCACGTAGCACTTCAGACTGTCCCGTCTAAACTGTGTACACATACATACAGCCACACGCCAAAAAATACGGCCACGTACATACGGGCGGGGTCTCGAACGCCTACTCGCGCATACGTACGGCCAGGTATCGTGTACATGGCTGGGTCAGAACAGAGAAACTGCATCGTTGTGTTCATGGGGAGGCAACAGAATGCGTCGTGTTCATCGGGAGGCAACGGAATACGTCGTGTTCATTGGGAGCCAACCGGCTTGGACGGAACAGCCGATCGAAACGAGGCCTGGCGTACCACAGAATGGAGGAAACAGCCTTGTGCTCGACCGGCCACGGTCGAAATGGGATCTTGTTCATCAGGAGGGGTTTGGCGTACCGCAAAACGGGGGTAACAGACATCTCTTGGACCTCCTACAGTTGAAATGGGGTCCTATTGATCGGGAGGGGTGTGGCGTACCGCAAAACGGAGGAAACGGACTTGTGTTGGAGCGCTACGGTCGAAACGGGGGTCCTGTTCATCGGGAGGAGTGTGGCGTGCCGCAAAACGGGACTCCACGGGATACTGTTCATCTCCACCGTCGACTGCCTCCATGGGCATTGTTCATCCACCATCGACCTCCTCCAGCCTCCACCTATGACTGTTCTTCCACGGGCTCCTGTTCATCCAGCCTCCACCACTCCTCCATCGGCTACTGTTCAACCAGCCCTCTCCACCGGGTCCTGTTCAACCACCCCTCCACGGGCTACTGTTCATCCAGCCCTCCACCGGCTACTGTTTAACCAGTCCTCCACGGGGTCCTGTTCATACAGCCCTCCATGGGGTCCTGTTCATCCAGCCCTCCACGGGGTCCTGTTCATCCACCCCCCAACTGGTTCAATCGATCGGAGTCCTGTTCATCCAGCGGCAACATCACGGGATCCTGTTCATCCAACCCCCCACCGGGAACTGTTCATCCAAACCCCCAACAACGTTCACTGTTCATCAAGAGGCAGCATCGATCGGCTTCAGTTAGCAACAGTAGCAAAGGAATTACTCGCGTTCAGTTAACAACAAGGGATCGATCGTCGGGTTCAGTAACGTAGCTAGTGCAATCGCTCAGGTTCAGTTAGAGCCCAACGCCTCGCTTCGGGATCGATTAGAGCGCAATGCCTTACACGCCCTGCAGCAGCGTGCACGTGTCACGAGATACGCCAAAACCTCCGTGGCATCGCTCGGCCCGACCACCCACCGTAGGAACTCCCGATATTTTCCTCGCCTCGCTTCTACCACGGTTTTTTCCATCATGGACGGCCCAAAGAATGTCATGCAGCGTCTCAAGGCCTCCACCCGCCAGACGAAAAGCCCATTTTTTGTCATGATTTTTTGTCATGGAAGTAGGAGCCCACCACATCTATGATGATTCCGGGTTTTGTCACAATTATCGTCATAGATCATGAGCATGACAGGAAAAAAATTCGTTCGGCCCAAAATTTCACGGGTGTGTCTTTCTTTTGTAGTGATGCTTTGGAGATGGAGATCAAAAGCACAAGATGATGATGGCCATATCATGTCACATATTTTGATTGCATGTTATGTTTATCTTTTATGCATCTTATTTCGCTTAGAATGGCGGTAGCATTATAAGATGATCCCTTCACTAAATTTCAAGATAAAAGGGTTCTCCCTGAGTATGCACCGTTACCAAAGTTCGTCGTTTCGAAGCACCTCCTGATGATTTGGTGTGATAGACTTTATGTTCACATACGACAGGTGTAAGACAATTTTGCACATGCAGAATACTTCATGTTTTGAACGTCATGGAGCATATGAGATGTTCCAAGAGTTGAAGTTAATATTTCAAGAAAATGATCGGGTTGAGAGATATGAAGTCTCCAACAAGTTCTATAGCTGCAAGATGGAGGAGAACAGTTCTGTTAGTGAACACATACTCAAAATGTCCGGGAGTTGACTCAGCTGGGAGTTGATCTTCCAGTTGATAGTGTTATTGACAGAGTTCTTCAGTCAGCCACCAAGCTACAAAGGCTTCGTGATGAACTATAATATGCAAGGGATGAATAAAATGATTCCTGAGCTCTTCGCAATGCTTAAGGCCACGGAGGTAGAAATCAAGAAGGAGCATCAAGTGTTGTTGGTTAACAAGACCACTAGTTTCAAGAAAAAGGGCAAGGGAAAGAAAGGGAACTTCAAGAAGAATGGCAAGCAAATTGCCACTCCCGGGAACAAACCCAAAGCTGGACCCTAGCCTGAAACTGAGTGCTTCTACTGCAAAGGGAATGGTCACTGGAAGCGGAACTGCCCCAAATACTTGGAGGATAAGAAGGATGGCAAAGTGAACAAAGGTATATCTGATATACCTGTTATTGATGTGTACCTTACTAATGCTCGTAGCAGCGCCAGGGTATTTGATACTGATCCCGTTGCTCATATTTGTAACTCGAAACAGGAGCTGCGGAATAAACGAATATTGGCTAAGGACGAGGTGACGATGCGCGTCGGAAATGGTTCCAAGGTCGATGTGATCGCCGTCAGCACACTACCTCTACATCTACCTTCAGGATTAGTTTTAGACCTCAATAATTGTTATTTGGTGCCAGCGTTGAGCATGAACATTATATCTGGATCTTGTTTATTGCGAGACGATTATTCATTTAAATCAGAGAATAATGGTTGTTCTATTTATATGAGTAATATCTTTTATGGTCATGCACCCTTAATAAATGGTCTATTCTTGCTGAATCTTGATCGTAGTGATACACATATTCATAATATTGATGCCAAAAGATGCAAAGTTGATAATGATAGTGCAACATACTTGTGGCACTGCCGTTTAGGTCATATTGGTGTAAAGCGCATGAAGAAACTCCATGTAGATGGACATTTGGCATCACTTGATTATGAATCATTTGATACTTGCGAACCATGCCTCATGGGCAAGATGACTAAAGCTCCGTTCTCCGGAAAAATGGAGCGAGCTAATGACTTATTGAAATAATACATACCGATTTATGCGGTCCAATGAGTGTTGAAGCATGCAGCGGGTATCGTTATTTTATGACCTTCACAGATGATTTAAGTAGATATGGGTATGTCTACCTGATGAAACACAAGTCTGAAACATTTGAAAAGTTCAAAGAATTTCAGAGTGAAGTGGAGAATCATCATAACAAGAAAATAAAGTTTCTACGATCTGATCACGGAGGCGAATATTTGAGTTACGAGTTTGGCCTTCATTTAAAACAATGTGGAATTGTTTCACAACTCACACCACCTGAAACACCACAGCGTAATGGTGTGTCCGAACGTCGTAACCATACTTTATTGGATATGGTGCGTTCTATGATGTCTCTTACCGTTTTACCACTATCGTTTTAGGGTTATGCATTAGAGACACCTGCATTCACATTAAATAGGAAACCGTATAAATCCGTTCAGACAACACCGTATGAACTATGGTTTGGCAAGAAACCTAAGCTGTTGTTTCTTAAAGTTTGGGGTTGCGACACTTATGTCAAAAGGCTTCGGCCTAATAAGCTCGAACCCAAATCGAAGAAGTGCGTAGGATACCCTAAGGAAACAATTGGGTACACCTTCTACCGCAGATCCGAAGGCAAGATCTTTGTTGCTAAGAATGGATCCTTTCTAGAGAAGGAGTTTCTCTCGAAAGAAGTGAGTGGGAGGAAAGTTGAACTTGATGAGGTAATTGTACCTTCTCTCGAATTGGAAAGTATCACATCAGAGAAATCCGTTCCCGTGATGCCTACACCAACAAGAGAGGAAGCAAATGATATTGATCATGAAACTTCAGATCAAGTTGTTACTAAACCTCGTAGGTCAACCAGAGCACGATCCGCACCAGAGTGGTATGGTAATCCTGTTCTGGAAGTCATGTTATTAGACCATGGCGAACCTACGAACTGTGAAGAAGCTATGATGAGCCCAGATTCCGATAATTGGCCTGAGGCCATGAAATCTGAGATAGGATCCATGTATGAGGACAAAGTGTGGACTTTGGTAGACTTGCCCGATGATCGGCAAGCCATTGAGAATAAATGGATCTTCAAGAAGAAGATAGACGCTGATGGTAATGTCACCATCTACAAAGCTCGACTTATCTCAAAAGGTTTTCGGCAAATTCAACGGGTTGACAACGATCAGACCTTCTCACCCACAGCGATGCTTAAGTCAGTCTGAATCATGTTAGCATTTGCCGCATTTTATAATTATGAAATATGGAAAATGGACATGAAAACTGCATTCCTTAATGGATATCTTAAAGAAGAGTTGTATATGATGCAACCAGAAGATTTTGTCGATCCTAAAGGTGCTAACAAAGTGTGCAAGCTCCAGCGATCCATCTATCGACTGGTTCAAGCGTCTCGGAGTTGGAATATACGCTTTGATGAGGTGATCAAAGCATAAGGTTTTATACAGACTTATGGTGAAGCATGTATTTGCAAGAAAGTGAGTGGGAGCTCTGTAGCATTTCTGATATTATATGTGGATGACATATTGTTGATTGGAAATGTAGAATTTCTGGATAGCATAAAAGGATACTTGAATAAGAAATTTTCAAACAAATACCTCGGTGAAGCTGATTATATATTGGGCATCAAGATCTATAGGGATAGATCAAGGCGCTTAATAGGACTTTCACAAAGCACATACCTTGATAAAGTTTTGAAGAAGTTCAAAATGTATCAATCAAAGATAGGGTTCTTGCCTGTGTTACAAGGTGTGAAATTGAGTCAGACTCAAAGCCCGACCAATACATAAGATAGAGAGAGAATGAAAGTCATTCCCTAAGCCTCAGCCATAGGTTATATCATGTATGCTATGCTGTGTACTAGACCTGATGTGTGCCTTGCCATAAGTTTGGCATGGAGGAACTAATCCAAGAGTGGATCACTGGACAACGGTCAAGAACATCCTGAAGTACCTGAAAAGGACCAAGCATATGTATCTCATTTATGGAGGTGACGAAGAGCTCGTCGTAAAGGGTTGCGTCGATGCTACCTTCGGCACTGATCCGGATGACTCTGAGTCACAAACCGGATACGTTTTTATATTGAATGGTGGAGCTATCGGTTGGTGCAGTTCCAAGCAGAGCGTCATGGTGGTGTCAACGTGTGAAGCGGAGTACATAGTTGCTTCAGAAGCAGCACATAAAGGAGTCTGGATGAAGGAGTTCATATCCGATCTAGGTGTAATACCTAGTGCACCGGGTCCAATGCTTTTGTGAACACTGGACCAATTACCTCGACGAAGGAATCCAGATTTCACAAGAGAACCAAATACATCAAGAGACGCTTAAACTCCATTCATGAAAAGGTCAAGGATGGAGACATAGAATTTGCAAAATACATACGGATCTGAATGTAGCACACCCGTTGACTAAGCCTCTTCCGCGAGCAAAACATGATCAGCACCAGGACTCCATGGGTGTTAGATTCATTACAATGTAATCTAGATTATTGACTCTAGTGCAAGTGGGAGGCTGAAGGAAATATGCCCTAGAGCCAATAATAAAGTTGTTATTTTATATTTCCTTATTCATGATAAAGGTTTATTATTCATGCTAGAATTGTATTGATCGGAAACTTAAATACATGTGTGAATTGTAAACAAATACCTTGTCCCTATTAAGACTCTACTAGACTAGCTCGTTGATCAAAGATGATTAAGGTTTCCTGACCATAGACTTGTGTTGTCATTTGATAACGGGATCACATCATTAGGAGAATGATGTGATGGACAAGACCCATCTGTTAGCTTAGCATATTGATCATTCAGTTTATTTGTCGGTGTCAAAACCGGCGGATCTCGGGTAGGGGGTCCCGAACTGTGCGTCTAGGCGGATGGTAACAGAGACAAGGGACACGATGTTTACCTGTGTTCGGGCCCTCTTGATGGAGGTAAAACCTCACGCCCCGCTTGATTGATATTGATATTGTGGATGTTTACAAGAGTGGATCTACCACGAGATCAAGGAGGCTAAACCCTAGAAGCTAGCCTATGGTATGATTGTAAGGGTTGTTGATGTTACGATTCTAGTCCTACGGACTAAAGCCATCCGGTTTATATAGACACCGGAGAGGGCTAGGGTTACATAGAGTCGGTTACAATGGTAGGAGATCTACATATCCGTATCGCCAAGCTTGCCTTCCACGCCAAGGAAAGTCCCATCCGGACACGGGAGAAGTCTTCAATCTTGTATCTTCATAGTCTTGGAGTCCGGTCGATGATGATAGTCCGGCAGTGATAGTTCGGTGATGATGGTAGTCCGGCTATCCGGACACCCCCTAATCCAGGACTCCTCAAGAGCTCCCCGAACCAGGCTTCAATGACGATAAGTCCGCGCCAGATATTGCTTGGCATTGCAAGGCGGGTTCCTCCTCCAAATGATAGAAGATTGTGAACACAGGATAGTGTCCGCTCGCAAAATAAATTCCACATTCCACCGTAGAGAGAATAATAATATATACACAAGTTCAATCTGGCCGACGTTTTTTGTGGCATGACGTCACACCACTACCAAGCCATTACTCGAATTGTTTTTTACTTTACCACCTCAGCGCATTTAGCGAAGCGGTTTCCTTGGCACGTCTTGTCGAAGCAGAGATCGTGTTTCCCCTTAATCCGGGATTCTCATCAATACAGGTGTGGGTAACCCAACCGCGCCATTGATGGTGACGCTTGGGAGATAAGCGAGTTTTACCAGGCCTGTGGGGGACACGTAAGACTTCGCCCGCCCATATAAGGGATAAGGATTCACGTTCTCACCCACGCCTTCTTCCTCCTTTGCTTATCCATCTCACAAGACTCGAGCTCCAGCGCCCAAGTTCGCGCATCTCGTCTCAACCTTCTCCGACCATGTCCGGAGCGGAGGTAAATGGTTGGCCTCCTCCGTTAAGGAGGAGCACATCGCCAAACCGGCATGGCGCCGGATACCTTTCCGCGACATCGCCAAGACCGGCCGCCCGACGAGGGGCAGCTCATCCCCACCCCTGTGCCCCATGAGAGGGTCGTCTTTCTTCCCCACTTCCTCCGCTGGATCGGGCTTTCCACTTCACCCCTTTGTCCGGGGCTCATGTTCTACTACGGCTGGATTTCCATGATCCGCGCGCGAACTTCATTCTCAACATCTCGGCGTTTATCGTCGTGTGCGAAACCTTCCTTCGCATCCGGCCCCACTTCGCTTGTGGCTCAAGACCTTCAATGTCAAGCGAAGGTTGTGAAGGGCACTCAAGCGGAGTGCGGAGGGCGCCATGTTGGGCAAGATGCCCAACGTCCTTTGGTTCAAGGGGCCTTCGTGGAATCCGTCAAGGGGTGGCAATCGGGGTGGTTCTATATCACCGAGCAGCGTATTGACCCTACATGGGCGGCGGCCCCGAAGTTCAGATCTGGTATTCCCACGCAGCTCACCTCTGGAAAGAGAAGGGCTTGCTGTGGGGTAGTTCGAGGAGCCGACGGGACTCCAAGCCTGTATCAAGAAGCCGTGAAGAAGCTCGAGGCTGGTTAACGTGGTCCAAGTCATGCTCGTCCGCCGGATCCTCCCATGCCAAGAGCGGGCATTCAATCATGTGGAGTTCGATCCGAACAGCACCAGCGCCGAGCAAGCTCTTCGACACGACGTCTGAAAGGCGCTGGAGGGTGCTGTTCAAGGTGTGCCAAGCCCCGCATCCGCTGATCCGAAGATCATGGATTTCGCTCATCAGCGCCAGCCGACGAGGTAAGTGATTCTACCCCTTTACGGGACACTTGCTTTTCATAGTTTGACTCTATGCGCGGTTTTAATTTCCCCTTTTCCTTTGACAGGACTGGATGAGGAAGGCGGAGGCGGAGTTATTTGTCCGGCTCCTATGCCGTAAAATCCGGTGGACGCCTCGTCTAGCGAGGCTTGCTGGTTCCGGCACCGCACGTGGTGCCGGAGAAGAAAGCCAAGAAGGAGGCCACGGGTGCTCGAAGAGTGCCCGTTTTCAGGTGTCCGACGACTCGGGCGGACTCCTCCCGGAAACGAGGAGGAGAAGAGGACTCTCTCCGGAGGAGGGAGAGAGGAAGAGGAAGGCTTCCCTATCAGGGAGGCCGAAGGGTCCAAGAGGGAAGGACTATTCCCGGACAGCTCCGCCAACATCAACGTTGGCGAGGAAGAATGGCCTTCGAGGCCGGGCCCCGGCGAGATCGTAAGTATCCGGATTCCTGAATGATTTATAATTTCTGTTTTACTGCGTCACATAGTGTCATTCTAATGCCGCATGCTGCCTGTAGTCCGCCGTTGATGATCTCCCCGCTTCTTGGCGGGTCGTTGGCTCCGTCGGATGTAGACTCCATCCCGACCGCCTCCACCCCTCGCAACACCGAGGACGCCGAGGTGGGATCCCAAGAAGGGGCCCATCAGGGGGAGGCTCCGGAGGCGCCACAAGGCGTCCTCCCGGACTTCGCGCCGGACTCCACATCAGAACCCACAGTGGTTCCGGAGTCCGGGCGGCCCCTTCAACGAAGGGCAAGACCGTGACGCCGGGCTTCCGGCCCAACCGGAGGCGCCGAGCAATTTGTTGAGGCGCTGCAGAGCGCTTCCATCGAGAAGAACACCGCACTATTATGAGTGCGGTGATCCGAAGGTGCAGCTTCGCCAAGGGCGGGCCGACCGCTTCGCAGGAGCCTTCTATCGGGCTTTGAGGTAAGAAGTTAAAATATGCAATGTAATACCGCGATAGACAGTAGCCCCGATGCTCGGTTCGGTGTTCGGAAAGAAAAGCCGGACCGAGGATCTGAAAAAAGATATACGCAGGGTTGCTAAAAATTATGTCAATATGGGTTGCGAGCTCTTATGACCTCTGCCGCGCCGATTGCGGAGGTCGGTGCTTTGAAGCAGGAGCTTTCGGCGGTCCGAGCAAGAGCTCGGCCGCTACCAGAGGAAGCAGCTCAGGGACAAAGAAGGTGAGTAACACCACTTTGAACTTGTACCTTACAGAAAAAGGATTTAGGTTGCAACAAAAATAACAAGGATAACATGGGTCTTTGCGGGGCCACGAACGAGGTGGCGACCCTGAAGGAGGCCGTGTCCGTGGCCGAACGCAATGCGGCCACAGAACGGGCAGAGCGAGAAAAGCAGGAGGCGTGGGTGGCGGTGGTTCAGCAAGAGCTCCAGGCTCTCGTGGAGAAGCATGAGAGTTTGGAGCGTGACTCAAAGACTCGCGAGTCCGCGCTTGCCTCGCCCCTCTAAAGTGCCAAAACCGCCAAGGCCGAGGCCCATAAGTCCCTTCAGTAGATTGAGTTGATGAGGAAGATAGCGGCGGGTAAGTCATTTTTCATGCAAAGCAAGCATGTGAATGTAAATTACGTGTTACTTACCCGAATTCGAGCTCTCCAGGCGTTGCAGATCTGCCTCAAGCGTGTCTCGATGTCGCGCATTCTACCGAGCCGAGGAGGGAGCTCAACGGAGAAGGTCTTCGGTCTCGATATCTTTGAGGCCGGCCATCCGTGCTTCCAGCGACCAGTGAAGTAGCTGGTCGAGCTTCACAAGGTGGCCGGCAGGCCATGAAGGGCCTCATAGTCCGGTGTGGCCTCGAGAGGCCGTGCACGGGAGCTACTTCCGGCCTCGTCTGGCAGCTGGTGGATGTGTGCCTGGGTGGAGGTTATCAGCGCTCCTTTGTATTGAAGGTGCTTGTCGGGCCCTTGCCCGCGCAAAGGTGCATTGGGGCAAGCTGGATGCGGAGAAGCTAATCACGGACGCGCCACCAGCGGGCAAGGAACATCGTACGCCCGAGATTTACTATAAGGTTGTCCTGAAGGGTGCCCGCAAGATTGCGGATGAGTGCCCCAGGGATGTAATTTTTGAGTAAATTCGCAATGTGTTATCCTGCGCTGAAAACTTTGTTCATATGCGCTAAGCAACGCTTGTTAATTTAAAATATTACCTTCTGTGCGGCCATTTATTAAATCTGAGAGATGGCAAGTCGTCGGCTTCAGCCCCCATGCCACGAGTGCTGGGGTGTTCGGGATAAACTTGAGCGCTCTAGTTCCCATGTTTGGGTCCATCGAGGGAGGCGCTCAACACAACGAACAAGGCAACCGGACTTATAGTGCTTGAACACTCTCACTTAGCCATAGAATTCTATAATTTTAAATTTCGGCGAAGCCCCTAGTATTCGGAGGACCGAATTGGGGCGCTATCCACGCCTTCATCGGACATTGTCCGAAACTTCGCTCGAAGCGGCGTAGGTCTTTAAGGACCCGAAAGGACCTCTCGAACAGCGACCAGTCTCTCGCCTTATCATGACAGTCAGTTTTAGCTTTCTCCAGAGGCGTTAACCCGGCTCAACCCGGCGTTAATCGCAGTGGTTCTCCCAGTGCTACCTTAGCCGATAGAACGGAACGTAAGGTGCCAAACATGGGAGCCGGGCAAACCCAACTATTGACCCAAGACATGATTCGGAGCCGATTCATATAATGCTATAAGTTCGGGGTGCCGCACTTGTGAAAGTGTGCGGACTTTATCACACCATAATCCAGAGAACATAAGCCCCTGGTGTGTTTGGCCGTACCAAAGTGTACAGATGCAACATGTCGTAAATGAACATATATATGTATATATAAGGTAATGCAATTATAGGCAAAAAGGTGCTGCATTTTATTCGAGAAGATATGCTATGAGTGCGGAATGATACAAATAGTCACGGAAAGCAAGGGATTGGACGAATTAAAGGCGTCTCTCCGAGGGTAGGCCGCGGAATGTTGTATGTAACAAATTTAATGCTCGTGATGGAGACCACACGAGTGTTAAATCCTTGGCCTTTGTCCTTCCACGGCTGTTGCATCATGAGTTTGGCAGGGTCGCCACGGACATAGTTCTGTATGAAAAGAGAAAATAAAAAAAGAAAAAAGAGCGACACACTTGGGAGCCCACGGGTGTGGTCGAACCGCACTCTGGAGTCTGTTGTGGTTGTGCCTTTCCCTATGCCCATGGTATCTCCAAGGCGTAATTATGTACATGGAGAGTTTCTCTTACAATTTTGTGAGGATCGGGGTTGAGGCCGCATTACTCTGGCGTGCTCGGAGCGTGCGGGTGGTCTTGGTTGATGTTGCTCGGTAGCGTTTGGCCGTGTCCGGTCGTTTAACGGCCGGACTCGAGGATTGCCTTAAAAGGCTGCTCTGTACTTCTGCCGCGAGAGCCGCTGTATGTTCCTCCGTTCGGAGGGAGCGTTCCGTGTTTCCATTGACCATGATGACTCCACGAGGGCTGGCATCTTGAGCTTAAGGTATGCATAATGCGGCACCGCTGTTGAATTTTATAACGCGGTTCGTCGAAAGCAGAGCGTGATAGCCGCTTGCGGAGGGACTATGTCGAAGATTAACTCCTCGCCGGAAATTATCCGGGATCCAAGACCACTTCCAGGTAATGGCGAGCACTGTACAATTGGCCTCGACACCTGGTATGGCGCCTTTGAAGGTTGTCTTTGTAGGTTTAATCCTTGAAGGGTCTATGCCCATCTTGCGCCCGTATCCCGATAAAGCAGGTTCAGTTACGCCGCCGTCCATCGTGACTCTCGTGAGGTGAAATCCATCAACGATTGGGTCTAAAACCAATGCGGCGAATCCGCGAAGTGGCGGATATCTTGGTCGGATGATCTCTTCGATCGAAAGTGATCGGGCAAGAGGACCATGGGTTGAATTTTTGGGGCGACGGGCTCCGCCAGCGTATCACGTCCCTTAGTGCACGCTTCCGCTCCCTCTTGGGAATATCGTTGCGTATATCATGTTTACCGTCCGAACTTGAGGGGGAATCCTTTTGTCCTCTGTTGCTTTCGGCGGCCGGGTCTCTTCCTCGTCATCATTGTGTAGCCCCTTGTCGCTGCTTTTCGGCGATTAATTTGCTCGCTGCTTGAATACCCAACAATCTCTGTTGGTGTGGTTAGCTGGCTTTTCGAGAGTTCCATGTATTTGACAGGAGCGGTCGAGTATTCGGTCCAAATTGGACGGGCGGAGTGGTTCTTTTGAATGGCTTCTTCCGTTGACTGGGTTTGGAGCCTCGGAATCCGGCGTTGATTGCCGTATCCTCATTCTGTCGCCGTTAATGCGGGCGTCTGTTTTTGTTTCGACGCGAACTGTCGTTGCGGTCCTTGGTATCCGGACTGCCGCGTTTTTTGCCGAGGTTGTTGCTGCGAGCTAGCCAGCCTATCCTCTCCCGCACGAAGCGGGTCATGAGTGATGTGAGGGCTGCCATGGATTTCGGCTTCTCTGTCCTAGGTGCCGGGCCAGCCACTCGTCCACGGATGTTATGTTTGAAGGCAGCGAGTGCCTACGCATCCGGACGGTCGGCGATTTGATTTTTCTTTGTTAAGAACCGTGTCCGTAAATTGTTTGGCCGATTCGTCTAGCTGCTGGATTATGTGGCTTAGGTCATCTGCGTCCGGTGGTCGCACATACGTGCCCTGGAAGTTGTCGAGGAATGCGGCTTCCAGGTCCTCCCAGCATCCAATTGACTCTGCGGGCAGGCTGTTAAGCCAATGCCGAGCTGGTCCTTTAAGCTTGAGCGAGATATTTGATGGCGTGAAGATCGCCGCCATGGGCCATGTGTATATGGAGAAGATAATCCTCAATCCAAACCGCTGAGTCTGTTGTGCCATCGTAAGATTCGATATTAACGGGTTTAAACCCTTGAGGATTTGATGATCCATTACTTCGTCGGTGAAGCATAAGCGGGTGTCTTGGCGCCTCAGTATTGAGCAATATCGCGGCGTAGCTTCGAGAGGCGTTACTGTTTGTGTTCGCCTGGCCGGAGTAGTTGTATCCGGCGACGGTATTAAATGCGTGGGTCGTAGGCATACGTGATCCATAGATAGATCTGGATTGTCTTGTCTTATCCTCCAATATATCTCGCAAGTCCGGTGCGTTCCCCCGTGGCTTCCTGCTTTTTGAGCGATGCCGGGGTACGGTTTTGGTGGAGGGCTTGCACGCCTCTCTATCGCGGCCACGCAGGTGGTCGGTCTGCCCGTGTGTCTTGCGCTGGTGATGCTTCCTCCTCTAATCGGGGAGCAACTTGCGTTTTGGGTAACTTTGGAGGCGTTCGAGTTCATATTCTTCGCCGGCGAGGACCTCGGTCCATCTGTCGCCGCCAGATCTTGATCGGCTTGAAGGCATTGCTGCTTTTTCTTTAGGCTGTTTGCCGTGGCCATTAGCCTGCGTCTGAAACGCTCTTGTTCGACGGGATCCTCGGGCACGACGAATTACGTCGTCGTCGAGGCTTGCCTGCCTCCCGAGGGAGGTAAGTAATTGTCATCCTCGACCTCTTAAATGCTAGCCCTCTCGTGAGGGCTTGCGCCTGCCTCCTCCTGCTATTTGGATCGTCTTTGGAGGGAGTTGTCTTCGGCACTTTACGGGGTGTTATTATCTCTGTGCGGAATCTCCATTCTTCTTGAGTGGCGGGATTTAGAGCGGCGCCTTGACGTCGGGCGCTTAATTTGTTTCTTTAAGGAATCGGCCTCCGGCGCTTCTTCGCCGTCCCCATCTTTTGGGGTGTCCACCATGTATATGTCGTATGACGAGGTGGTCTTCGATTGTCCTGTGAGGCCTTTGGTTCTTGGTAGTCTCCGGCATCGTCGTCCATACCGTTGATGTCTTGAATCGTAGTCGAGTATGTCGGTTAAATCGTCGACGGTGGCTCTGAAAGTGGGTGGTCAGGTGGGCTCACGAATTTCTTCGCCGTCGTCCGCGTCCCAACCGTCCTGGCGTAGCTTCGGCCCAGGAGCTCTCCGGATAGCGTAGAGATGCTTCGCGAATTTATGATATCGCGAAGGGCGAAGTCTTGAAAGATGTCCGCAATGGTGAATTCCATGATCGGCGCCAATCGGATTCTGGCGAGGCGGCGCAGAGGTTCGGAGTCCGGCACCTCGAGTCATGAGCTTTATGCGGGACAAGGTAAGTGTTCGGCTCTATCGCCGTAGAAGTTGCGGCTCCGGCGGTGTCCAGCCATCCGTCCTCGATTGAGCGATCGGCTCGGACTATGACTCGGATCGGATTCGTGTGCGGCCTTCAAGGTCTTTGTCCGTGGCAGAGTTAGGTCATGCCCATCGTGACAGTAGGCACGCCGCTTCGGTCGTGGCTCAGATCCGTCGAAGATCAAGTCCCCGCGGATATCGGCCGTGAAGTTTAGGCTTCAAACCTGACCTGACGGCCAGGGGCGTAGCTGTCGATCTGCTCCAGATGGCCAAGCGAGTTGGCCCGCAGTGCGAAGCCACCAAACATGAAGATCTGTCCGGGGGAAAAGGTCTCACCCAGATTTGCGTCGTTGTTGATTGAAGAGGCCATCAAGCCTATCGGTGGCGACAGAGGAACTCTCAATGAAAGCACCAATGTCGGTGTCAAAACCGGCGGATCTCGGGTAGGGGGTCCCGAACTGTGCGTCTAGGCGGATGGTAACGAGGAGACAAGGGACACGATGTTTACCGGTTCGAGCCCTCTTGATGGAGGTAAAACCCACGTCCCCGCTTGATTGATATTGATATTGTGGATGTTTACAAGAGTGGATCTACCACGAGATCAAGGAGGCTAAACCTAGAAGCTAGCCTATGGTATGATTGTAAGGGTTGTTGATGTTACGATTCTAGTCCCTACGGACTAAAGCCATCCGGTTTATATAGACACGGAGAGGGCTAGGGTTACATAGAGTCGGTTACAATGGTAGGAGATCTACATATCCGTATCGCCAAGCTTGCCTTCCACGCCAAGGAAAGTCCCATCCGAACACGGGAGAAGTCTTCAATCTTGTATCTTCATAGTCTTGGAGTCCGGTCGATGATGATAGCCCGGCAGGTGATAGTTTGGCTGATGATGGTAGTCCGGCTATGCGGACACCCCCTAATCCAGGACTCCCTCATTATTGCTATTGCTTTCTTAATGTCAAATACATATTTCCTCGACTATGAGATTATGCAACTCCCGAATACCGGAGGAATACTTTGTGTGCTATCAAATGTCACAGCATAATTGGGTGATCATAAAGATGCTCTACAGGTATCTCCGAAGGTGTTTGTTGAGTTGGCATAGATCGAGATTAGGATTGTCAATCCGAGTATCAGAGAGGTATCTCTGGGCCCTCTCGATAATACACATCATAAGAAGCCTTGCAAGCAAAGTGACTAAGGAGTTAGTTGCAAGATGATGTATTATGGAATAAGTAAGAGACATGCTGGTAATGAGATTGAACTAGGTATGAAGATACCAACGGTCGAATCTCGGGCAAGTAACATACCGATAGAGAAAGGAAATTACGTATGTTGTCATAAGGTTCGACCGATAAAGATCTTCGTAGAATATGTAGGAGCCAATATGGGCATCCAGGTTCTGCTATTGGTTATTGACCGGAGAGGTGTCTCGGTCATGTCTACATAGTTCTCGAACCCGTAGGGTCCGCACGCTTAACATTTGTTGACGATATAATGTTATATGAGTTATATGATTTGGTGACCAAGTGATGTTCGGAGTCCCAGATGAGATGACGTACATGACAAGGAGTCTTGAAATGGTCGAGAGGTAAAGATTCATATATAGGATGATGTTATTCGGACACCAGAAGTGTTTCGGAGTGTACCGGGTAGTCATCGAGATGCAGGAGGGTACGGACACCCCGGGAGGGTATTGGGCCTATTGGGCCATTATAGGGGAGCACACCTCCCCACAAGGGGCTGGCGCACCACCTATGGCAGCCGACCAAGTGGGGAAAGGAAAGGGGGGAGGATTCGGCCTCCCCTTCCTTCCCTCTTCCCACTTTCCTTTCCCTCTCCGGGAAATAAGGAAAGGGGGCGCCACTTGCGGTGGACCCCAAGTAGGATTCGGCCTACTTGGGGGCGCCTCCTGGCTGCTCCCTCCTCCCTCCCCTCCCCTCCATCGTTTACACCCCCGGTCATACTTTCGTAGTGCTTAGGCGAAGCCCTGCGGAGATAGCTTCGCCATCACCGTCACCATGCCGTCGTGCTACCAGAACTCATCCACTACCTCGCCGTCTTGCTGGATCAAGAAGGTGGAGGATGTTACCGAGCTGAACATGTACTAAACGCGGAGGTGCCGTATGTTCGGTACTCGATCGGTTGGAGTGTGAAGAAGCTCGACTACATCAACCGTGTTAATAAACGCTTCCGCTTACGGTCTACGAGCGTACGTAGATACACTCTCCGCTCTCGTTGCTATGCATCTCCATGGATAGATCTTGCGTTTGCGTAGAAAAGATTTTGTTTTCCATGCAATGTTTCTCAATAGTAGTAAGGAGAAGACTTCATAAGAATCATGGAGTGGCTCTTATATGATTTGTTATTAACCTAACGAAGAGCAGATATTTCCTTGTCTTCTCCTTTGAGTAAAGTGTTTGCAGATTTTAGTTTAGTCCACGGCATGCTTGCACTATTAGTATTTTCACATCATTCGGTCATGCAAGTGAAGGGCAATAATTATGATGATTTGATGAAGTGACTGTGACAAAGAAAGGCTGGTATGAACTCTTCTTGTTTTTGTTTTTGTAAATATGTTTAACTCATTAGCCCTGATTTAGCATATTATGAGTAAACATGTTTGTGATGACAATTAGATATTATAGTTGCTCATGACATGTTTAAGTAGCAATGAGTGAATAATGATTTATCTTGAATGTCAACATGCACTAAAATGGTTGTGATGTAGTACGTTAGGATGGTATCCTCCTCAGAATTCAAATGGCTTGACTTGGCACATGTTCACACATGTAGTTGATTCAAAACCAACGCAGCCTTTATGATGTTCATATTTAGGGTGTTTATATCCTACTCGTGCTCATGTTCAATGTTAAATATTCACAATGCATGATTATGACCATTGTCGCTCTATAGTTGGTCATTTCTCAATCTATTTGCAAGCCTTCGCCTGTGCTAAGCGGGATACTTCTTGTGCATCCAAACTCTTGAAACCCCAAAGTTATTCCAAAAGAGTCCACCATACCTACCTATATACGGTACTACCCGGCCGTTCCAAGTAAATTTGCAGAGTGTTGTTAGAACATTCAAAGAAGGTCGAGGTCGTGCATGATTACTTTCTCAATGTGTTGGGGGTCAAGGAATATCATTCTTGCATGATCGATTGGGAGGAGGTGCATTTACCAAGTGTAGAAGGGCATAATCTCGATCTACCCTTCTCAGAGGCAGAGGTCTGGGCTGCCATTGCCTCCTCCCCAGCAAAAAAGGCACTGGGGCCTGCCGGATTCACTGGGTAGTTCTTCAGATCGAGCTGGGGTATAATCAAAGAAGATATCATGGCAGTTTTTAGAAGTTCTACCAACCCAGGGAGGCAATTTCACATAAATAACACAAAGCTCTCATTGCACTATAACCAAAGAAAGATGGAGCCGCTGAGTTGAGCCACTACCGCCCCATTAGCTTGATACACTCGATAGCAAAGCACATTGCAAAGGTGATGTTAATGAGGCTAGGTTCAACCATTAGTGAGATCATTTCCCCGGCCAAATCAGTGTTCCAAAAGGTTGAGTGCATTCATGATAGCTATCAATATGTTCAAAGTTGTGTGAAACACCTGCAAAGAACAAAGAAGGCTGCTCTCCTGTTCAAATTAGACATTGCAAAGGCTTTTGATTCAGTTTTTGTTGGAAATATGCCCTAGAGGCAATAATAATATGGTTATTATCATATTTCCGTTCATGATAAATGTTTATCATTCATGCTAGAATTGTATTGACCGGAAACATAAATCATGTGTGAATACAAAAACAACATCGTGTCCCTAGTAAGCCTCTACTAGACTAAGCTCGTTGGTCAAAGATGGCTAAGGTACCGAGCTAGCAAGAATGGCTCCCCCTCACCTCCCACCACCATAACCCTAGCCACCACCTACATCTCCGGCGATCTCCATGTCTAGCCGGGGAAACCCACCTCCCATCCGCTCAACCTCTCCGGCGTCCTGGTTTGCACCCTTGGGTGAGCAGCTTGATGGCGGTCCACGCGTCCATCACTTTGGGTCTGGATTTTTCATTAGGCATGGGCATGTCCCAGGAGATCTGGCGCACCATGCATCGTACGGTGCACCCCTCTGATGATTCGGGCCACTTCACCATGGTTGTATCCTTTGCAAGACACAACTTTTGTCTGACCGAGGACAATGTTGCGCTTGTGCTCGAGGCTGCAATTGGAGGGTGTTGTTCATCTTTGAAGGTATCTTGTCTACGTAATCGTGTCTTCTCTTTTAATGTTTCATGCAAAGAAGTGGGTTTATTCATCTTGAATCAAAGGAACTACGTTTGCCCTCCATTCAAATGCTATTTTCATCTCTGGGGTTTTGGGGGTCCGGATTGGGTTAAAGAGTTTGCATCTTGGCAAAAAGAAAGTAAGGAAGAATGGACTCTAGTTAGTCCATCTAAGCATAGAGCACGTTTTGGCACGGCTGCTATGATGCATGCTCCTGCCAAATCTTCTTTGTGTTCTAAGGAGGCCAATCACCCTCGTAATAGTTTGTGTTTTGCCACGTTTCTCAACTATGATGCATGTCGTGGCTATCGCTACAATGCTACATCTGAGTATTGATACGTCTCCAACGTATCTATAATTTTTTACTGTTCCATGTTGTTTTATTATCAATCTTGGATGTTTTATAATCATTTTATAGTCATTTTATATCATTTTTGGGACTAACCTATTGACATAGTGCCAAGTGCCAGTTGCTGTTTTTTCCATGTTTTTTACATCGCAGGAAATCAATATCAAATGAAGTCCAAATGCCATGAAACTCCACGATGATTTTTTATCGGCTAGAAGGAAGGCAATGGGCCCTGGTTCCACCTGGGGGGGGCGAGGGGGGCACAACCCACCAGGCTTCAATGACAATGAGTCCGGCGCGTAGATTGTCTTCGGCATTGCGAGGCGGGTTCTTCTCCAAATTCCATATACTTGTCGAATAGTGTCCGGCTTCTGATAAATGCTGCGCTCCTTGGCTTCCACGCCCAATAATGGCCATCTTCCACGTCTTTGAATGAATGCGAAAAGCCGGGGTATTTTTACACTTATCCCCCTAGCTGCGCAAATGAGCCGTCTATAAAAGGGATGAGGATCTAGATCCGGGTCACACCATCCTCCCTCTCGCAAGCTCTCATCGGAGCGCTTCTGACAAAAATCCATTCCATCATGGACAGTCGACGCGGCTCCTCCTCTCGCGCTCCCAGCCCTCAGCCTGGAAATTGGGAGAGATGCTCAGTTCCGCATAGCGAGCTAGTGACACTCCAAACCAAGGGACTCCTTCCTCCGGCCTTCATGGTTCCGGGTTCGAGCCGGACTCGCCACCTATAAGGGCGGAAAGCAAGCGGAGAGAGTGTCCCGATCCCTCCAAAGGAGAGCGGGTATGCTTTGTCTCTTATCTAGTAAGAGGACTCGGATTTCCAATTCATCCGCTTTCTCCGGGGCTCTTGGAGTTCTACGGCCTCCGGGCTGCACCACCCACGCCTGCCTCCATTTTGCACATCGCGGGCTTCATAGCCCATTGCGAACTATTCTTGGGCGTCGAGGCTCATTTTGCGCTGTGGAAGAGATTAGTCTGCCTTGTACCCCGTTCTCATGAGGGGTTAATATATCAAGTGGGCGGAGCCGAGCTGTGGCGCATCGCCGAGACCGGATATCTATCCAGAACCCCGAAGAAGGCGTCCAAAGACTGGCCTTCAGAATGGTTTTATATAGAAGACGTCCCGCTGCCGGATCCTATTCGGATCGGTCTCCCGGAGTTTAGCACTGCTCCTTTGAAGAAATGCGAGTTGGCGCCCATGAGCCCCGGAGGGAAGACGGCAGGGGACGTCCTTTTACACGATGAGCCGAATAAGATTGTTGGCTCATTCCGGACTGACCATGATCGGTGTCATGGCCACATGCATTATGCGGGGTGCAGCCACTCCAGTATAGGGGCCACCCCATGTGGGATTTCAACGGGGAGGATGATGCTACCCGTTATGGCCGTAAGGGGCCGGGATCGGTCACCGATCTGGTGAAGATCTTGTCCGCGCTGTACAAGGGAGAAGAGGAGGATTTTCTCCGCGTCAATCCATTGAACGGATTCTCTATGAACAATCCTCGAAGCTGGGTAAGTGGACATTTCTTTTTTGCTCATCCGATCCGTATTCCCATGGTTAGGTATTTTATTTTGTAATTTTGACGCAGGAACTGCGCCAGGCCGTAAAAGACAAAAACAGCCCGCCTCCGCAACCCGAGGATCCGGAAAGGCTCCTCGAGCCGGCCTCCCAAGAGGATCCGGACATACTGGTGGAATTGATTGATGGGATATATCACCAACTGAGCATCGATAATGCCTTGGTTGCCATTACGGCCGATTACCCCGGAATACTTCCAGCCTCACAGGTAACTGAGACCGAGGTCCCAATACTCTGATAATGACCCATCCGTGCTTATTTTTTATCACCGTATACCAATGGTGTTTTGCAGGGGGTGCCTTCGAGGCAGGAGGCCGAGCCCGCGGCTGCTAACCAACAAGGGGCAGCGCGGCCATGCAGGCTAAAAAGAAGTGCGGTTCGGATTGAAACACCGCCGCAACGGTAAGGCGCATCACCATATCCCTAAGATTGATTCCTGGAAGGCATACTAACACCAGTGCTCTTTTCAGGAAAAAGAGCGCTCGCCGGACTGTGTCCGGGGAGATTGCCAATCGAGCCTTCGCCAGCCAGGCTCCAACGCCGGGTCCGAAGTGGAGAGTAAACACGAGGCGTCGTCGGATGCTCCTCCGACAGAGGATGCCGACAGATTGTCCGCCACCAACTCCGAGGTGGAGAGTGCCATGAATCACAAAGGCGTCGCGGACAGTTCTTCGTGGCGCATATGTTTCTCCCAAGAGGCATTGAATGCCTTCAATTCGGGAGATCGCACCTCCGTGTGCAGCTCAAGATGGTCTAGCCAGAGCCACAGAGGCGGTATGTAAAGGACATATGGGTGAGGAAATTTGGCGATTGTATATGCCAAGAGGCCCCGAGACGTAAAATAGTTAGAATAACTGATTTAAGGATCATTTGTTATGCAGGATCTTACGGAGAAGAATACCCACCTGTCCCAGGAGCTTCAAGAGTGCAAGGCCCAACTTGAGGCCGCACTAGCCGCCACAGGGGGAGCCACAGAGACCCCCTCTGGTAATATATACTTCGAAAGATAAATAGTTTGTGAAGTGCGGGCGTGTATGAGTCGACAATAATATTGCGAGATGGCGCGGACTAGATCCCAACAAGCAACAGCTCCTGCGCGGTTAAAGGCGGCGAGAATGTGCTTACAAGGGTGAGGCGAGAGAAAATAGTCTCAAGATCACGACACCCAATTTGGGTGAGGAACTAAAAGATGTTCGAGCCCGGTTGTCATTTCAAGTGAAGGAGAATCGGCGGCTTCGTCGGCATTTATAGTAAGTGCTTGAGCGAACTTTTGGAAAAAAAAAGTTGGCGAGGAAGTCGATTAACGAAATATATACGTAGGTATGCTCACAGTCGTCCCTGCAGAGGAAATGCCCGGTTCAACGGGTGACCTACTTCAAGCGCAGCAACTATACGAGCGAGTTCGGCAGGTGATGAGAGGCGTCGCCTGTGCCTTGTGGCCATCCATCTCCCTACCCGAAGGCCTTGGAGAGCTTGCGGAGAAGCTTGAGGGAGTACGGGCGGCGCTTCAAGCTATGGAAGATATTGGCTGCCGTCAAGGCGCCAGGGAGGCTGGGCCATGGTGAAGACGCGGTACACGAAGGCTGGCCCAAACCACATGGCCGAGGTCGGACTGTGGGGCCCGATGGGAAGGAGATCCTGTGAGCTTAGTGTATGGCCAAGTAGAGTTGGCGCAAAGTATTCCCAGCGGGATTGTAAACTAGACAGCCTATTAGATGGTATTGAAGAGGAATCTGATCGGTCGGTTTGACTATGTAAAAATGACATGTAAAATGCCTTCTAGCCGGATTGTAGATCGCTTTGTCGTAGCGGACCTTTTCGCTTCAACCTCGGGACCCAACAGTGGAGGTGTGTCCAAATACCCTCGCGATTATGTAAGAACCGGGGCATGCGTGGAGATCAAAGCGTAGGGGTCATAAGTGCTTTATCAGACAAGTGCCCAACTAGTTATGTTATATTACATGGTTAGTAAGAAACATCTTCCAGGGAGAATAGTTCCATTAGGGGTTCCTTTCCCTGGGAGGCATGCCCTAAAGTGCATGTCCGGACTGCGAAAAAAGCAGAAAAACATCTGGGGGCAGATAAATGAGTAAGTAAGAAATCATCTTTTAGTTCACCGACCGAATATTCCCTTAAGAACGCTAGCTTTCGGCTTCACCCAGTCTGAGGTACGCGTCCAGCTGACCCGGCGGTAACAATCGCAGAGGTGCTCCCTTTACCACCTAGCCGAACAATCGGGACCGTAGGGGTAAGCACAGGAGCTAGGCAACCCAGCTTGGCCAAAACTTAAGTCATATCGATGCATATAATGGTGAATAAAAGGTACATGCGGAAGTGTGACACATGTGTTGGGCATAAAGCCCGTATAAATAAGCTTCTGTTAAAGAAGCCCCCAGGTATAATACGCGCGGATAGTGCGTCAAGTGTGTGCGAACAATGCGCAAACGAGCCTTTAACGGCTTGGAAAAAGAAAAAGGAGAAAGAAGGAGAGAAATAAAAGATAGCTTGAAGTATAAAATATAGACGGAGGAAGGAGACGAACTTAGAATCCGGCGCTAGGCGTAGAATCTTCGGAGACGGGCTGCGTTCCATGGGTTTGGCTCGAGTCGGTTATCCGATCGTCTCGCGGCAATGCAGCTCCGCCCGGTCGGGACTTGGTCGATGATGAAGGACCCTCCCATTTGGGCTTGAGTTTGTCCTTTTCTTGTCTAGCAGCGTAGAACTAGTTCGCCAACATTGAAAGTTTTGGCCCGTACGTCTCTGCTTTGGTATCTTCGAGCCTGCTGTTGATAGAATGCGGAAGAGCTTTTGCCACGTCGCACTCCTCCTCCAAGGCGTCCAAACTGTCCTGCCGATCGAGCTCGGCTTCTCTTTCTTCGTACATGCGCACGCGAGGTGAGTCATGAATTATGTCGCAGGGCAAAACTGCCTTCGCGCCGTGCATACACCATAAAAAATGGTGTGAATCCGGTAGTCGCGATTCGGCGTGGTCCGCAGCCCCAGTGAGTACGGAGTCGAGCTCCTCTACCCAGTGCGTATTAGATTCCTTGAGGGACCGTACTAGTCCGGGTTTAATGCGGCTCATGATAAGACCATTTGCTCGCTCGACTTGACCGTTAGTTTGAGGGTGATAGACTGAAGCGTAGTCGAGCTTGATGCCCCTGTTTTTGCACCAGAGTTTAAGCTCGTCGGCCGTGAAGTTCGTGCCATTATCGGTGATGATGCTATGGGGGATGCCGTTGTCACAGCTAGTCCATGCATTAGAGTGTTCCATCATGTTTACCTTTCATCAGAAACTTGAATTGGGGAAGATAGAACCCCCAGAACCCCTCTGAATTCAATTAGGGTTTACTAAAAATATTTTCAATGAACCTGAAATGCCCTTCTAAAAAGTTCACCCTCTTTGTCTTGGGTTAGAACCCCTGGCAAAATTGGTGCACAAATTTCTAGGTCACTTTAAGGTCACTCGATTAAATCTTTAGCTATTTAAGTTTGGGCATTTAAATTAGGTAAAATATTTCAAATGCTCAAATAACTCCAAACTAAAATGTTCCATGCTGGATATATTCCAAATAGTGGCCATATGCAGTTTGGTGATTTTTGGAGTTGCCCAAGTATTTTTAGAAATGCAACAAACCTCTGAAATAATATTAAAACAAAAACAAAGGAAAACCTCTTACTGGCCAAACCCATGCCTGGCCCACTGGCTGACCTTTGACTTGGCAGAGTGCCCGGCCAATTTGCCAAATCCCCCTTGCCAGGCAGGTGGTGGCGCCGATGAGCACGAGGCTCGCCATGGCGCCACCTCGCTTGCCGCCCTTGCCCTCGACACTGGGCGAGCTCCACGTCGCCTCGACCCGTGGACATCTCGCTTTCCCCTGCCTCTGTCTCGCTCTCCCTTCACCATGGCCGACGCCGGTTGCGCGCCAAGGCCACTGCGTGAAACTTCGCGCCCTCCGTTGTCCCCGTCTTTGCGCCACCGTGTCCGTTCGCTCCGCCATCGTCGACTACATCGAGCAGGCCGAGCCCCGAGCGCTCGCACGCTCTGCAACACCTCCACCGACCCCGTCTTCGTCGATCACCGCCGGAGATCCCCTTCGTCGTCGCCACCGCATCACCTCGTCCCCGACCTCGCCGACCGCTTCGATGCACCCGTCGTAAGCCCAGCTACCTCCCCATCCCTCTCGTTCTCGCTCTCGAGCCCCGCATCGACTACACCGAGCTCGGCCGCACCCGCCGCCACCACCGCACGTCGCCGTCGTGGCCACAGCCCACGTTGGCTCGACTCAGCACACCACCGCACTCACCGCACTCCCAGGAACCCAACGCACCTCACCCCGTGCCTCGTCGTGCCCCGTAGCCTCGGGCTCATCCTCAGCCGACTCCGGCGACCGCCAAGCTCGTCGTCGGCGATGTTTCCGGCCACCCCGAGCTCAACCACCGCCACCAAACGCTGCGGCTTGACCCCGGCTACACGTAGATGGCCTCCGCCCATTTGGTCGCTTGGAATGCACAATGCACTCTCGCCCGGCGCTAACCAGCCCGGGCGGCTAGACGCCGACGTGTTGACCCTTGACTTTGACTAGGGTGGGGCCCAGGTTGACTCCCCTGAGTCTGTGACAAGTGGGGCCCCTCTCTGCTAATTAACCCAGTTTAGTTTTAACTAAAATTAGTTAGTTTAATTAACAACTGGCATGCGGGACCCACTTGTCAGGTTGACCTGGACACCCCCTTTGACCACTGACGTCACCCTGACGCACTGCTGACGCAATTACTAATTTCTGGATTTATATATATTCAGAAAATTCCAGAAATTGTTGCAAACTGCAAAAATTCATAGAAATTAATCTATAACTCCAAATGCAAAGATTTATATATGAATTTTGATCAGAAAAATTCAATCTATCCATTGGTAATGGTTTCATGCATTACAGAACAAGTTAACCTTGCTGTTTAAGCAGAATAAGATAATGCACTAATATGGCTATGTTAAATGAGCTAACATTTGAATCTTGATTCAAATGAGCTCATTCCTTTCTGTTCTAGCTTGCATTAGGCCAACACACATCCATATTGCCATGTCATAGCATGCATCATATTGTTGCATATCGTCATGTGTTGATTATGTTCGGTGTGTCTTTTCGTGGTAGGTTACGTCTTGAGGATAACCCGAATATCCATCTCAAGGCGGTACCCTACTAACACTACATCGTGCAAGCAACCATTGATCATTACGATACAAACCCATGATATAAACCTGCTCTTGTTTCTTGCATTAAGACAATAGCGATTCAAACTCGTGTGTTGCGGTAGCTGAACCCACTTCCTTTGCATGACTGTCATTGCCACAAAGTAACTAGATGAACCCCTCTAGCATGTGTAGGAGTTGATTGAGCCATATTTGTGTTTCCTACCATGCTATGCTTGCTACGCTTAGAGTTGTGTCGTGTGCGGCTCATCGGAAGATGAACTAGAGTGAAAGGATGTGTTGGTAACGAGAGTGAAGTGTTGAACATGTTTTGGTAAAGGTATCGATGAGAGGCCATGTAGGGAGTACATGGTGGGTTGTTTCATTGAAGCCGCCCTAAGAACTGAGATCTCATGTGTGTGATTTAAGACTCACTACTACCACGCATTGGGATCCTTAATTGACCCTCTCGACTTATTAACCACTCTTGTCCTCTCGTCAGGAGTTGCAAAGTAGTTTCGGTGTTTGTAGTATCTTTGGGGCCGCATGGCAGCTTGACCTTTAGGGGTGGGCTGTGTTGCAGTAGGCATGTGGCACGGTGTACCGATTCGCCTGCTTTGGTGTCTCGGGAACCCCGCACACACATCGTTCGGGAGCTGTTAGTGGAAACCTCGTCCGGACTCCCTGGATGGAACCCGAATAGGCGATAAACCCGGACCAGTGGACTCGTGTGTTTAGTCGGTCGTGGCCGACACCTCGCTGGGCTTCAGCTTGAAGGTTGCCGAGTACACGCCGTGTAGTGGCGATAAGTGGTGAGAGCGTGTGAAGAAGTACACCCTGCAGGGTATAAAACTATTCGAATAGCCGCGTCATGTAAAGGACTACTTGGTCACCCTATACGGTTCATAGACAAGTAAGCAGATACTACTAAAAGCCTCAAGATAAGTGTGAGTATCATGGATGGCCCTCTCGTGGGTTGACGAGAGGATCCACGGTGGAGTATTGTGATGGTGATTAGTGGACTCATGTGCGACAAATGCTTTTCAAGTGGTGTCACGTAGGATAGCAGCCAAGAGTCAAAGCTGGCTTCTTTGCAATAACTCGACTACCTTCTTGAGAATGTGCATGTATAATAGGATTACATTGTAAGACTTCTTTGAGTACCTCCGTACTCATGTTTGCTTAATTAATGTTTTTGGGGCGACAACACCGCCCCTCCGATGGGTTCTATGTAGATCTTGACGTCGACGAGTGACTAGCCACCCAGTGTGGTGATCCAAGGCTTGTGAAGGGCCAATGTAGATAGAAGGGCTTCGTCAAGCCTTCTTTCTTTTTAGTGTACGTACTCGAGACTAGTTTGCTTCCGCATGTGCTTGTATGTTTGTATGACTTGAGTGTCGGGTCATGTGACCCCTATCTGTATGAATATGTTATGTATGGCTCCTTGGAGCCTCTTAAATAAGGTACTTTGAGTTGTAGAGTTTTGTTGTGATGCCATGTTGTATGTACTCATATCGGGCATATTGTGTGTATGATTGAAATGCTTGGTATGAGTGGGATCCGACAATCTAGTTGTTTATCCTTGGCAGCCTCTCATATGGGGAAATGTAGTCTAGTGTTCTGAGCGATAGTAGTCCGCTACAGCCGGTTCACCGGAGTCCTGCTAGCCCAAAGACTACTGCTCTGGACACTTGACTTACCGGCATGTGTTTCACTTCGCTCTTCGTGGTCTGCCCCTTCGGGAAATGTCACGCGGTGGCATCCGTAGTCCTTCCTAGCCTGCTACATGCCCGGTTACTGAGTCCTGACCGTTAGCCAGTGCTACAGCCCGGATTCATACGTTGATGACCGACATGCTCGATGTGATTCATGTATGCCTGTCCCCATGGGTTAGCGCCGCTTTGGTTCACGACTAGCCATGTCGGCCCGGGTTCTGTCATGTGGATGCTAGCGACACTATCATATACGTGAGCCAAAAGGCGCAACCGGTCCCGGGCCATGGTAAGGCGACACCCGTGGGAATACCGTGCGTGAGGCCGCAAAGTGATATGAGGTGTTACCGGCTAGGTCGATGTGATTTGGAATCGGGGTCCTGACAGCCGTAACGGTGTACTACCCCTGATATGAAGTCTATCACTGGTCCGGATTCGGCCGTCCTAACAGGCTTTGCCTCTATCCATTTGGTGAATTTATCCACCATGACCAATAGGTATTTTTGCTTGTGGGTTCCTCCTTTAAGGGGTCCAACCATGTCAAGCCCCAGACCATGACGGCGGTGGTGATGGGTATAGTTTTGAGGCGGTTGGGTGGCATGTGGATTTGATTAGCAAAGAGCTGGCAACCGGACATTGTTGGACTAAGTCTGGCGTCTGCTGCCGGGTCAGCCGGCCAATAAAATCATGTCACGGAAGGCCTTTCCTACAAGGGCCGGGCTGCGGCATGGTGCCCACCGAGTCCGGGCGTGAATTTCAGCCAGGAGATTCCGCCTCTTCTTTGGAGATACACCTTTGAAGGACTCCGGTTGTGCTTTTCTTATAAAGCTCTCCCTCATGGACCTTATAGGCTTTAGATCGCCGCACTATGCAGCAGGCCTCGTTTTGGTCCTCGGGAAGTTCCTGCCTAGTTAGGTAGGCTAGGAATGGTTCTGTCCATGGGGCAATGACTGCCATTATTATGTGGCCTGATGGTGTTATTTCGTTGGCGGAACCACCAACTGTGTCAGAATGTTCGGTTTGGGGTAGTGTGGTTGGGTCCGGGGTGTTATTTACGGACTCTCCCTCCCATAATACGGATGGCTTGAAAAGCCTCTCTAGGAAGATGTTGGGAGGGACGGCATCGCGCTTTGCGCCAATGCGTACCAACACGTTTGCTGCCTGGTTGTTTTCCCGGGCTATATGGTGAAATTCGAGCCCCTCGAACCGAGCTGACATTTTTAGGACGGCATTGCGATAAGCTGCCATTTTCGGATCCTTGGCATCAAAGTCTCCATTTATTTGGGATATCGCGAGGTTTGAATCCCCGCGGACCTCTAGGCGTTGAATTCCCATGGAGACTGCCATCCGGAGACCGTGTAGAAGGGCCTCAGATTCGGCTGCGTTGTTGGAGTCCGTGTACATTATTTGAAGTATGTATTGACTGTATCTCCGGTTGGGGATGTCAGACGATGCCAAATTTCGTGCCGCCAACATTTTGGAGCCGTCCCGAAGTGCATGATCCAATTGGAATATGTGCCGTACTCTTTAGGGAGTTAAACCCGATCCATTCGGCGACGAAGTCGGCCAAAACTTGCGACTTGATAGCTCGCCGTGGCGTGTAAGTTATGTCGAACGGTAGGAGCTCAATGGCCCATTTAGCAATCCGGCCCGTTGCGTCGGTTGTTTATAATGTCATTAAGAGGTACTTGAGGCTACCGTTATCGAACACTCTTGAAAGTAGTGTCGCAGCTTCCGGATGCCATGAACACCGCGTATGCTATCTTTTGATAATGCGGTACCGTGACTTGCATGGAGTTAGGACAAGGGACACGTAGTAAACTGGTTTTTGGAGAGGGAACTTGTGTCCGTCCGCTTCGCTCGATTAACGAGCACCGCGCTTACAACTTGATGGGTTGCCGCGATGTATAATAGCATTGGTTCGCCCATGTTGGGCGCGGCCAGGACCAGATTTGTTGCCAATATGGCTTTGATTTCTTCGAGTCCGGCCGTGGCGGCGTCCGTCCACTCGAAGTGTTCGGTGCGCCGTAGGAGGCGATAAAGGGGTAATGCCTTTTCTCCTAATCGGGAGATAAAGCGGCTTAGAGCCGCCACGCATCCAGTCAATTTTTGTATTTGTTTGAGGTCTTTTGGGATATCCAATTGTGACAGAGCTCGAATCTTGGCTGGGTTTGCTTCAATTCCTCTACCGGATACAATGAAGCCCAAGAGCTTTCCGGTGGTACACCGAAACGCATTTTTCCGGTTGAGCTTAATGTCATATGCTCGGAGATTGTCGAATGTGAGCCTCAAGTCGTCTACTAGAGTTTCGACATGCTTGGATTTGGCGACCACATCGCTCACGTATGCCTCCACTGCTTTTGTCGATCTGGTTTGCGGACATGTCTGAATCATGCGCTGATATGTTGCACCGGCATTTTTGAGCCCGAAGGGCATTGTGTTGAAGCAGAATGGGCCGTATGGAGTGATCAATGCCGATGCGGCTTGGTCTGGCTCTGCCATCTTAATTTGGTGGTAGCCGGAGTATGCATCGAGGAAGCACAATGAATCGTGTCGTGCGGTAGTGTCGATAATTTGATCGATGCGGGGAAGGGGAAGGGATCCTTTGGGCAAGCCTTGTTAAGGTCCTTGAAATCGACACACAGGCGCCAGGATTTGTCCTTCTTTGGTACCATTACCAAGTTTGCTAGCCAGTCCGGATGTTTTATATCTCTAATGAATCCGGCCTCCAATAGTTTGGCTAGCTCCTCTCCCATGGCCTATCTCTTAGGTTCGGAGAAACGCTGAAGAGCTTGTTTGACTGGCTTGAATCCTTTTAGGATATTTAGGCTGTGCTCGGCCAGCCGGCGTGGGATTCCTGGCATGTCTGAAGGGTGCATGGAAAAGATGTCCCAATTTTCTTGTAGGAATTCTCGTAGTGCAGCGTCTACATCATGGTTTAATTGTGCCCCGATGGAGGCTGTTTTTGTAGGGTCCGTTGGATGGACTTGGAATTTGACTATTTCGTCCGCCGGTTTAAAAGAGGTGGACTTGGATCTCTTATCGAGAATCACATCGTCCTGTTGACCGTGGAGCGCGTGGATTAGTTCCTCGGCCGCTAGGGCTTGGATAGTGCCTCAATGGCAAGTGCGCGGCTGTTTTATTTTCGGCGCGGAGTGCTATGTCCGGGTCACTAGCAAGAGTGATGATTCCGTTGGGTCCGGGCATTTTGAGCTTCATGTACCCGTAATGGGGTATAGCTTGAAAAATTGTGAATGCCTATCGCCCTAATAGAGCGTGGTATCCGCTGCTGAATGGGGCCACTTGGAATGTGACCTCTTCGGACCTGTAATTATCCGGCGTGCCGAACACCACATCCAGTGTGATTTTTCCTGTACAGCATGCTTCCCGACTGGGGATTATTCCTCTAAAGGTTGTGCTGCTTCGCTCAATGCGGCTCCAGTCTATTTCCATTTTTCGAAGGGTTTCCTCGTAAATGAGGTTTAATAATCTGACGCCATCCAAGAGTACCTTGGTAGGCGAAAGCCATCCACTATCGGACTGAGGACCTATGTGGCTGGTGCTCGGGCTGTTCGGAATTTAGGTTCGTCACTAGCGTTAAAGGTAATAGCCATGTCACTCCATGGATTTATTGTTGCTACCTGGTGGACTTCGGCAAGGCTGCAGAGTGTTCGTTTATGCATATTATTTGATGCGAAAGTTTCAAAGACTGTTAATACTGCGTCTTTGGAATTCTTTGAAATTTGGTGCTCGAGCTAGAAGCTCTTCGCCACTTTTGGCCACTGCCGTAGTATCCAACATGCTCTAAGGCTATGAGTTGGAGTGGCGCCCTCTGTACTATGAATTTTGCGAGTGGTCCATTGAGCCATCCCTCCAGTCACGGTTCCATGCCCTTTAAAGGGTTTTTGCCTTTTGGTATTTAACCCAGGTGCCTGGTAATGATGCACCCTTTTACTTTGGACAAAAGTTGTGTTCAAGGCCGGATTATCCCAAAATTTGATTTCGGTTTTCCAGGCGCTCTCCATCGCACAGTACTTTCGTACTATGGACACCAAGTCAGCAAATCGTGTAATTTTGTGGCGACTTACGGCGTTGAGGAGTCCTTCGTCCGTGCAATTAATGCAGAAGAATGAAATTGCGTCCTCTTCACGACAGTCCTTTATCCTGTTCATGACCAGGAGGAATCTGGCCCAGTAATGATGTACTGTTTCAGCGGGCTCTTGCCGGATTTGGGATAGATCGCTTATGTTTGGGTGGGCGGGTGGAGTTAAATTCCGAACTCCGTTCGATCTAAGACTCAGGGGCCAAGAAGTTTCCGAACTTGGAAGCTTGGGTTCTTGGACGCCGTCTGATGAATCTAGCCCGCTGCTGCGACTTTAGGTTCAGGGCTTGAGTGGTGTTCTCCTCCGCGGGAATCCGCATGGAGTCCTTAAGATAGAAGAAGGGTCGCCAGATTGTTCCTCTACCACAAAGCAACGTGGTGGGTAGCCCGGGAGAGTTAATCTCTCGCATCGGTTTTAGGCCCAATCCGGTCGTAGTCTGTAGCGACTCCAGTCGGCGATGCGATCCAAGAGCTCGTTTAAGGAAGAGAGCTCCATCGGATCTAGCTGCTCGGGCGAATCCGGAAGTTGATGTGAAGATTGCTTTTGATGACCGAGAAGTCATCCGCTTGCTGGCCTGTAACAGCGGTGATCATAGAAAACCGCCAGCCGGAGAGTTTGGCCGATGGCCAAAGCTCCTTTTAGCAATGGTGCCGTCTTTAAAGGCGCAGACGAGGCATCCTTCTGATGGCGGCGACACGGAAGAACTCTCAATCAAAGCACCAATGTCGGTGTCAAAACCGGCGGCGGATCTCGTGTAGGGGGTCCCGAACTGTGCGTCTAGGCGGATGGTAACAGGACACAAGGGACACGATGTTTTTACCCAGGTTCGGCCCCTCTCGATGGAGGTAAAACCCTACTGCTGCTTGATTAATATTGATGATATGGGTATGATTTTTGTTCGTCCTACAGACTAAAACCCTCCGGTTTATATAGACACCGGATAGGGTTAGGGTTACACAGAGTCGGTTACAATGGTAGGAGATCTACATATCCTCAGATCGCCAAGCTTGCCTTCCACGCCAAGGAAAGTCCCATCCGGACACGGGACGAAGTCTTCAATCTTGTATCTTCATAGTCCAGGAGTCCGGCCAACGGTGATAGTTCGGCTATCCGGACACCCCCTAATCCGGGACTCCCTCACAACAAATGAAAATTAGTCTCAAAGTGATAGATATCCAAGAAGGATAAATTAAAAAATTGTCATGAAGATCATTGGACAAAATAAACTTGATTCTTAGTGATAGTTTTGAGATATGGTGATGTGATATGTGAGTTATGTTGATGAGTAATTGTGCTTTAGTAAGAATATTGGTGTCGGTGTCAAAACCGGCGGATCTCGGGTACGGGTCCCGAACTGTGCGTCTAAGGCGGATGGTAACAGGATGCAGGGACACGATGTTTACCCAGGTTCGGGCCCTCTCGATGGAGGTAATACCCTACTTCCTGCTTGATTGATCTTGATGATATGAGTAGTACAAGAGTCGATCTACCACGAGATCGAGAGGCTAAACCCTAGAAGCTAGCCTATGGTATGATTGTTGTTGGTCCCACAGACTAAACCCTCCGCTTTATATAGACAACGGAGGGGCTAGGGTTACAGAGTCGGTTACAATGGGAGGAGATCTACATATCCAGATCGCCAAGCTTGCCTTCCACGCCAAGGAGAGTCCCATCCGGACACGGACTAAGTCTTCAATCTTGTATCTTCATAGTTCAATAGTCCGCCAAAGGATATAGTCCGGCTGTCCGGATACCCCTAATCCAGACTCCCTCAGAGCCCCCGAACCAGGCTTCAATGACGATGAGTCCCGCGCCAAGCAGATTGTCTTCGGCATTGCACGGCGGGTTCCTTCCTCCAATACTCAGAGAAGATTTTGAACACAAGGATAGTGTCCGGCTCTGCAAAACAAGTTCCACATGCCACCGTAGAGAGTAGAATATTTCCACAAATCTATTCTGCTGACACACTCGATATCATGACAACATACCACAGCCCGGTCTTTATTCGAACCATTAATCTCGACCAGCCTTGGCGCATATCGCGTGGCGGTTTCCTTGGCACGTCTTGTCGCAGCAGAGATCGTGTCCCCTTATCGCGGGATTCTCATCAATACGGGCATGGGTAGCCCAATCGTGCCCGTTGGTATAACTCCTCGATTGTAGGCAAGTCCCAAACGGTCACGAGGAGGGCTCTTGGTATTCATCCTCTTTATAAAGAGACCAAGGCCTATCCTTTTTACTCCTCGAACTCAACCGAATCCTTCCCCCGCCTCGAGTTCCAACACCCGAAGCTAAGGTCAGGCGCTTCGGACCTTCAACCATGTCCGGATCCAACCTTCAAAGTCGGTGGATGCCTTCCTCCGTCACGGAGGAGGACGTCAAAAAGTTAAGAGAGGCCAGGTTTCTGACCGGCGAGATCCCAGACCGCTGCTCGCTCGAGGGCAGGTCATTCCCACTCCCAAACCCGGCGAGAGCATTGTGTTCGTATCTCACTTCCTCCGAGGGCTAGGCCTTTCCCTAGATCCCTTCGTGAGGGGGCTCATGTTTTACTATGGGCTGGATTTCCATGATCCGCTCCGGTTTCTGCCCTCCATATCTCGCTGCTCATCGTCGGTGTGAAGCTTTCCTCCAGACACCCCTCACTTCGCCCGTGGCTCAAGACCTTCAAGGTGGAGCCGAAATGATCGAGGGGCGGCACGCAGAGTGGAGGCTAGATAATAAGCAAAAGTACCAGCGCCTCATGGCGAGAGGGTTCTTTCCAAGAGGTGTCCAAATTTTATGGCAACGAGAATGGTTTTATATCACAGCTCCTGTGGGCACCAAGTGGGTGGCTCTGCACTGTTTTTCGCCTCCCGCCACAACTAGCGTCATGGGTCAACAAGGGGCTAGACTGGGGGCCAGTAGAGGATGTGCCAATATTGCAGAGCCGTATCCAGGATCTCCTAGAGAAAGACATCAGTCTAATCACGGTAATGCAAGTCATGTTAAGTCATCGAGTCCTGCCCTGCAAACGTCGTCCACTCCGCATGTGGGAGTTCAACCCGGAGGGACCGCGAGCTATACATCATTTCCTTGGCATGACGCCTGGGGAGATGTATAAATTGTTCTTGGACCACAAATAATGTGTCCTGAAACCATCGAGGATGCGGGTTTGAACTGCAATCGTCCAGATACCCAAGTAAGTAGTCACAGAATCGAACACACTGTATCTTTATTTATCACAACATCATTCTGAAAAGTTGCTCTTTGACCAGGACTGGGTAACAAAGGCGAAGATGATCAGGTGTCCGGCCGCCCTCCCTGAGGCCTCACCGGATCCTATACTAGCCAGGATGCTGGAGCTCGCGCCTTACCAAGCACCCTTAGGGGAAGACAAAGGGGGGAAGAAAGAGGCTAGCGCCTCTGTGAAGGAGGATAATCGGGGGGAAGAAACTGAAATTCCCCATTCCCAAGGAAGGAAGAGGACCGCCTCTGAAGACCCGGAGACCATGGTCTCTAAACGGGGGAAGAAATCTTCGCCAGAGGGTCCTGCCTCGGGGGGTACCCCGGCCGCACAATCCCGCAAGGGGGTCAGCCCCAGCCGAGCTGTAAGTAGAAAGGGGACTTAATAGTAAAAAAATTCCTGCTTTGCTTCTGAGGAAAATAACCGAAACACTTATCTTGTAGTCCGGATCATTGCCATTCTCGGCAGAGTTCGTCTTTGGGGGATCTTCTTCCGGAGATGATGGAGAGCGAAACACCTCCCCATGCCCTCCCGCCTTACGAGGCGGGCGACCCCGAGGTGTCGTCGTGGAGGGCTTCTCCTGATCCGGCAAGGCCAGAGGATAATCCTTTGGCCACCCAAAGTCCTCGATGTCGAGCTCTTGAAGAGAGCAAACGGAAGGTCCGCAGACCGCCTCGCTATGCGATCTGACGATCTTGAAGGATCTCGCTAGAAGCGGTGACTATCTCGTAAGCGCATCATACGCTAATGAGTCACGGTGGTTGAGAGATTTCATCCACGAAAGCGGGTTGCATGAAGCCTTTATGCGTGTCTCAATAAAGGTTTTGAGGTACGTGAAATAGTGTGCATTTTTGTGATGTCGCTACACGTTAAGGTGTGTCCTGTGCAAATAGTAGCCCCTGAGACTCTGGTTGCTATTGAAAACGGCGGCAAATAGAGGATCATAGTCCCAGGTAACAATCCGGCCGTCCTCATATGCAGGTGGCGGAAGGTCCTGTGGCTAGCCGGACTGGAGAGTTTGCCGAGCTGATGCGGCAACTTGATGCGGCGGATGCCGACATCATGCTTGTCAACAAGCGGCTTGACGAGGCACAGGGTGTGTGATTTCTCCAATGATCGGTGCGTAGTAAGAGGAGCATGATGCCAGTATCTTTAATATGTTGCGACTGTAGATGGAGCTACGGCCATGGAGACCCTTCGAGCAGAACTTGCCCGGGCCAAAGAACAAGCCAGGAAAAGTGATGCGGCCGCCCTGAAGGCGGTCGAGGAGCTGGGAGCCGAAAAGGCTGCTCATTGCCGAAGCAAGGAGGAAATAGCCAGGATGGCTGTGGAATTGAAGGATGCCGCCGGCCGTTAAGATCTTCTCGAAAAGGAAGATCGAGCGAAGATGACGGACCTGGAGAAGGCCACGGTGGCGGCCAAGGACGCCCGATCTACAATTAGAGCGATGAAGGAGGAGCTGCGTCACGCCGGGGATATCGCGGCTGGGAAGCCCTTTTTGCTGCAGATGAAGTTCGTAGATCCTCAGTACGCTCCGTTGGATCGGCTGTGGAGTTATGCGGACGCTTCTCTGGATTTGGCCGTAAGTGCCGCTGATGTGGCCGAATAATTCAAAGATCAAAAATATCGCGAAGTGGAGAAGCTGTTCTGGTCACAATTTAATGTTCCAGCGCGTCCGCTTCCTTTGAATGAGCGGATGGCCGGAAAGGCCAACGCCGAACAGTTATTTTAGTTTGGTGCAGCAATTACTTGGTACTATGCCGCGCATCGACGCTATGAAGAGGTCGGCGTGCATCGAGGGTGCGCGGATGGTGCTTGCCCGTGTCAAGACATACTGGGCGGAGATGGAAGCCACCGCAATTGTAACCCGAGTTCGCCATTAGCCGAGTAGGCTGCCGAGCACTACTTTGTGACGTAAGTCCTTGAAGGTGCTTTCGTTCAATAGAAGCTCGATTGCTCGAAGAATATTATGTTCTAGTGACATGTATTCCCATTGAAAACAATGTTTTACTGAATTGTAAAGGCTATTTTATACTTTTGCCTGAAAGTATGATGATGCCTCTGTGTGGCCGTTTATGTATATATGTATATAACACGAAAGTTTGCGATGTTGGTTTCAAAATTTCCAATGCCAGTATAATGTAGGGGTGTTCGCAAAAGATGCGTGTTCACACTTGATCCAACGTCTTGGTCCATTAAGGAGGTGATAGCGCAGCAAACGAGGCAACCGGACTATATTGCTTTAACACTTCCACTTAGCCATAGGAGTTTGACAGTGGGGCTACTATATAGCCCCTGGTGACTCCGCGCTCATCCGAATACGGGGCGCGTACATGCCTGGCCGGGAAACGGCCCTTCATTAATGCAGAGGAATCCTGAAGATTCCATTAGGTCATTGAGTGGTTGACCAGTCTCGCGCTTTATCATGACAGTCAGTTTTCGTCTTTCTCTACTGACGTGCTCGTCCGGCCGAACCAGGGCACAATCGCAGTAGTTCTCCTGGTGCCGCCTTAGCCGATAAAGCAGAACGTAAGGTAGCAAAACATAGGAGCCGGGCAAACCCAACTTTGGACCAAAGACATGATTCGGAGCTAATGCATATAAGGCCAAACTCGCGACGCCGAACACTCCCTAAGGTATTCGGTCTTTGAGATATATACCGGGCTAAATGATGCCCTTAGATAATGAGCCCCTAGTTATGCGGTACGAGCAATATTCTGACGTGGCCACATGCCAAGAACGTCGGCAAAGATCCTTCTCGGTTGTATTGAGAATCCGGAGGATGTGAACAACAAAAGATAAAAAAGGTTTATGCAGGGTCTTATTCTAAAGAGAAACCTTTGAGCAGGTCCCTGCTGCACTTGCGTCACGCTTCATGTCTCCGTTGTGCAGTATCACCGGGCCGGGTGTAGTACGATTGTCATCTGTAAAGAGAGGAACTTAGTTGAAAGTTGTCGCAAAAAATTGGCTATTATAAATAAAGCATTTAAAAGTTAAGATGGGTAAAGTTGAGCCGAACTATCGCTGAGAAGCCCCTGGTACCGTCTACAAGGGTATAACCATCAAACCAATCTCTGTCCAACGATTAGCCGGACTCGTCTAAATGTGTCCGTGGTCTTAACGACCGGTCATCTGTTCTGGTGGTGAGGCCGTCTAGCGTTCGGCTGTTAAAGCAGCCGTACCTTCTTCTGCTTGTAAGGAGCGCTCAACATTTCCATGTACTGTGATGATGTACCACCTTGGACCCGGGCATTTTAAGCTTAAGAAAAGCATAATGCAGTATTGCATTAAAAGCGAGCGAAAGTCGCTCGTCCGAGTAGTGCTTGATAGCCACCGGAATGGAGCAATGTCGAAGGTTAACTTTTAAACCCGGAGAAGTTGTCGAGCGAAGTTGAACACAACCTCTAGTATTAGAGAGCCATAGCGAGCCTCTGTGCCTGGTATTACTCCCTTGAAGGTAGTATTACTGTGGCTGATTTTTGTTGGGTTTATCCCCATTTTGCGGATGGTGTCCTGATATATCAGATTTAGACTACTGCCGCCGTCCATAAGGACTCGTGTGAGATGGTATCCGTTTATTATTGGGTCCAGCACCAAGGCGGCTGATCCTTCATGCTGGATGCTTATTAGGTGATCCCTGCGATCAAAAGTGACCGGGCAGGCCGACCAGGGGCAGAACTCAGGGGTGACGGGCTCTACGGCTTGTGTATTTCGGAGTACATATTTGTTTCTCCTCTTTGTCACATGGATCACGTTTACTGTCTTGACTTCTGGTGGGAATTTTTTCTGTCCCCCAGTGCCTTGCTGGCAAGGCTCATCTCGTCTTCGCTCGGTGTGTCCTCCCCCTTGTGTTCGGTGTTTAGCTTGCCGGCCTGCTTGAAGACCCAGCATTCTCTATGGGGTATGATTTGCAGGTTTATCGGGGGTGTCGTGGATCTGACATAGTTTGTCTAGAATCTTGTTTAGGATGGTCGGTCCATCTCTGTTGCCTTTAAAGGGCTTTTTCCGCTGACCACGATTCGAGAGCCTCGAATCCGGCGTTTACCGCCATGTTATCTGGGCTGTCTTCTTTGCTCCGGCGTTTGTTTTTACTGTGTCGTGGTTTTCCATTGCCATCCCTGACTTCGGATGTGCTTGGGTCGCTGGTGCTGCTTCGGGCTAACAAGTTGTCCTCGCCCGCGCAAAAGCGGGTCATAAGGCTTGTTAGGGCTGCCATTGTTCTTAGTTTTTCTTGGCCGAGGTGTTTGGCAAGCCATTCGTCTCGGACCCTGTGCTTGAAAGTTGCTAAGGCTTCGGCGTCCGGACAGTCGACAATCTGGTTCTTCTTAGTGAGAAACCTGTTCCAAAGCTTTCGGGCTGACTCTCCGGGCTGTTGAATTATATGACTCAAATCGTCTGCGTCCGGAGGTCGGACATAAGTCCCTTGGAAATTAGCCCGAAAAGCATCCTCGAGCTCCTCCCAACTTCCGATGGAGTTTTCGGGGAGGCTTTTTAGCCAGTGCCGAGCTGGTCCTTTGAGCTTGAGGGGCAAGTATTTGATGGCATGGAGATCGTCTCCACGAGCCATATGAATATGGAGGATGAAGTCCTCAATCCAGACCCCCGGGTCTGTTGTCCCGATAAATGCGCCTCTATGTTCACGTGTTTGAATCCTTCGAAATTCATGGTCTAATACCTCGTTGGTGAAACATAGGGGTGTCGCACCCTATATTTAGCTGCACCATGGCGTTCGGACGGTTGTGATATTTGGTTTTGGTGGATTGCTGGAGCGCGTTTCCTTGATCCGTAGATGGATCTGGTTGCGCCGGTCCTTTGATGCGAGTCCTCGCATGGTTCATATATCGACTTATATGCGGCCTCGTTGGCCGCTCTATCCTTGCCACGAGGTCGTCGATCCGTGGTCGGTAGTTTTATTTTTGGGCGTGGGGGCTCTAAGGCCTCATCGTCCAATTCAGGCAGCAACTTCGCTTTGGGTAGCTCTTCGTGTGGCCCGCCACCATGCTTTTCTGCTCTCGAGCACCTTGTTCCATCTCTTGTTGAGTGTGTTTTGTGCGGCCTTAACCTTTATACGCTTCTTCGGACTCCTCGCGGTGGCGATAAGCCTTCTATGGAGGTTCTCTTGCTCCGGCCTGCCTTCCGGATGATGTGTTCATTGTCATCCGGACTGTTCTCTTCTCCGGAGACGGGTTGATTAGCTTGACGCCTTCGGCGTTGCGTGTTCGGGTCAGCCGCTCCGCATTTTGTTCGTTGTCCGTGGCTCACCATGCTCTATCGCTAGGTCTATTTGGTCGTCATTCCTCCGAAGTCGACCCGTGCTATTGTTTTTCTTACCTTTGTTATCGCTGTTTTTGCCCGGCGGTGGATTTGGAAACGGCGCCTCTGGCGCCGCTTTGATTGCTTCTCGAGGAGCTATCTTTTGCTGCATCTTTCCGTTCCTCGTCATCATTTTCTTTGGGTGTATCCACCATGTATATGTCATGTGATGAAGTGGCGGTCCAAATACTGTTAGCGGTGGTTCCTGTTCGTCCTGCATCGCCGTTGTCCATACCATCGATATCTTCGAGTCGAACTCGAGCATGTAGGTTAAATCATCGACAGTGGCTACTAAGTGGGTGGTGGGTGGGGAGTGAATTTCTTTCTTCATCCGCATCCCATTCTAGCTGAACATAGTTCGGCCAAGGTTCTCCTGACAGGGAGAGAGACCTTAACACGTTTAGTACGTCGCCGAAGGGCGAGTGCTAAAAGATATCCGCAGAGGTGAACTCCATGATCGGCGCCCGATCAGATTCGATAGGCATGGGCGCAGGCGGTTCGGAGTCCGTGGCCGGAGACGAGTCCAAATGTTCAAGGCCACAGATTCGTGAGGGCAAGGTTAGTATTCGGCTCTATCGCCATCGAGGTTGCAGCCTCCAAGGCGTGGTCTATCCGCCCGCCCTCGGATGGCGCTTGATCCATTCTGGATTGAAGGCGGAGTGGTTCCGGTGTGATTTCGAACACCCACGACCGGCAGAGCTACATCGTGCTCGCCGTGATCGTCGCGGCACACTGGCATGGGCTCGAATCCGTCGAAGATTAAGTCTCCGCGGACATCGTCGGTGTAATTCAAGTTTCAAACCTCACCGGTGGCTGTATGGCGTAGCTCTCGATCTGCTCCAGATGGCCAAGCGAAGTTGGCTCAAGAACGCGGTTACCGAATATCACGAAGATCTGTCCGGGAGGAAAACCTCACCCTGGACCGCATCGTTATCGATGATCGGAGGAGCCATCCAGCTTTCTTTGATGAAAGACGATGGAACTCTCAATGAAAGCACCAATGTCGGTGTCAAAACCGGGCGGATCTCGGTAGGGGGTCCCGAATTGTGCGTCTAAGGCGGATGGTAACGGAGGCGGGGGACACGATGTTTACCTGTGTTCGGGCCCTCTCGATGGAGGTAATACCCTACTTCCTGCTTGATTGATCTTGATGATACGAGTAGTACAAGAGTCGATGTACCACGAAATTGTAGAGGCTAAACCCTAGAAGCTAGCCTATGGTATGATTGTTGTTGGTCCTACGGACTAAACCCTCCGGTTTATATAGACACCAGAGGGGCTAGGGTTACACGTAGTCGGTTACAATGGGAGGAGATCTACATATCCGTATCGCGAAGCTTGCCTTCCACGCCCAGGAGAGTCCCATCCAGACACGGGACGAAGTCTTCAATCTTGTATCTTCATAGTCCAACAGTCCGACCAAAGGATATAGTCCGGCTGTCCGGATACCCCTAATCCAGGACTCCCTCAATTGGTGTTAAGATTTGTGATTCCCTATGCATGCACGAAAGTCAATAATCATGCAATGAAAATTATATTCTACTTGTGGTGCCTTATGCAGTGTTAATTATGCTTAATGCTTGCTTATGAGTTTATTTGTTTCTTTGTTGGTCGCTTCTCAATCTTTTTGCTAGCCTTCATTTTGCACTAAGTATGACCACTACTTGTGCATCCAAAATCCTTTAAACCAATTTTGCCACATGAGTCCACTATATCTACCTATATGCGGTATTCTTTTGCCGTTCTAAGAAAATTTGCATGTGCCATCTCTAAGTTTCAAAATAAACTTCTCTTTGTGTGCTTGTTTCGCTTTCATGAGCAGTAATGGGTGGCTAATATTTTCCATGCTGGATGTGTTATTCTCACGATGAGTGTTTATTCACGTTTCATTGCACGAGACTAAGGCAAAGGTTTTAGGGATTCCCAGTCCCAAAATGCAAAAATGAATTTACTTTATGTTGTCAAATAATAAATTCCTTGCAATGTGTTGGTCTGGAAGGCACCCGTGGATACGGCTAGCCATGGAAAGTGAAAGTATGGTGGAAAAAGGTATTAACTTTATTTCTGTTTGGGAACCGCCTATGGCATATCTAGCATGGAAAGTGTTCGTAGCTCTACGTTGTTTTCGTTCGTGGGATGGATACACCTCCCAAGAAAATTTATCTCTAATTTTTTGCTTTGAGCTCTGGCACCTCTATAAATCCCTACTTCCCTCTACGAAGGGCCTTTCTTTTACTTTATGCAATTTTTATTTTTACTTTGAGTCACCATCTTCTCTTACAAAAGCACCAACTAGGAGGCAATACGATCGTACTTAAGTATTGGGTGTAGCTAATATTCGAGTGTGTTTCATGAATGGATCAATGTTTGAGCATGATGGGCTAGGGATAACTTGTTTTAGCATTGATATTTTGAAAGACATGGTTGCTTGTTGATATGCTTGAGTATCTAAATTATTATGTCAAAACTAGACTATTGCTTTGAATCACATAAAAGTCCAAATGTCCATGCTATAAAGAAAAGAATATGATATGATTTCTTGATGAACAAAGACTCCACATCAAAATATATGTTTTTATCACTTACCTACTCGAGGACGAGTAGGAGTTAAGCTTGGGGATGCTGATACGTCTCCAATGTATCTATAATTTTTTATTGTTCCATGCTGTTTTATTATCAATCTTGGATGTTTTATAATCATTTTATAATCATTTTATATCATGTTTTGGGACTGACCTATTGACATAGTGCCAAGTGCCAGTTGTTGTTTTTTCCATGTTTTTTACATCGCAGGAAATGAATATCAAACGAAGTCCAAATGCCACGAAACTCCACGATGATTTTTTATGGGCCAGAAGGAAGGCAATGGGCCCTAGTTGCACCTGGGGGTGCTCGAGGCACAACCCACCGTGGCGCGCCAGAGGCCCAGCGCGCCTGGTGGATTGTGCCCACCTCGGGTGCCCCCCAGACCGCCTCTTTGCTCTATAAATACCCCAAAAATCCACAAACCCTAGGGGAGTCGACAAAATATTCATCCAGCCGCCACAGAGTCCAGAACCACCATATCTAATCTAGACACCATCACAAAGGGGTTCACCACTTCCATTGGTGCCTCTCTGATGATGCGTGAGTAGTTCTTTGTAGACCTTCGAGTCCGTAGTTAGTAGCTAGATGGCTTCCTCTCTCTCTTTTGATTCTCATTACAATGGTATCTTGGAGATCATATGATGTAAGTCTTTTGCGGTGTGTTTGTTGGGATCTGATGAACTTCGAGTTTATGATCAGTTATATCTTTTTTTATCCATGAAAGTTATTTGAGTTTCTTTGATCTCTTATAGCCTCGTATTTCTTCTCCGATATCTGGGTTTTGTTTGGCCAACTTGATCTATTTATCTTGCAATGGGAGAGGTGCCCGGTAGTGGGTTCGATCTTCTGATTGCTTGATCCCAAAGGATGTAAAGGGAACCGACACGTATGTATCATTGCTACTAAGGATAAAAAAGGCGAGATATATATCTACCGCCATATAGATAAGCGGATCTTGTCTACTCCCTCTTTCCATTTATATAGGGCCTAATGCGTTTTCAAGACCACCTTTGACTATTGATAAGATTAATAGTATATGAGATGTAGAATGTGAAAACTATATCACCGAGAGTTTCTTTCACGTATGAATTTGATGGTATGCTTTGTGTAACTTGCATTATCATATATTATTACTCTAACATGTGGTCAAAGTTGGCTTCAGAAAAAGCATTAGGCCCTATATACATGGAAGGAGGGAGTACATCATGTCATCATTCTTGTGGCATTACTCCGTTTTTCCATGAACTTAATACACTAGATCCATGCTGGATAGCGGTCGATGTGTGGAGTAATAGTAGTAGATGCAGACAGGAGTCGGTCTACTAATCTTGGACGTGATGCCTATGTAATGATCATTGCCTGGATATCGTCATGATTATTTGAAGTTCTATGAATTGCCCAACAGTAATTTGTTTACCCACCGTTTGATATTTTTATCGAGAGAAGCCACTAGTGAAACCTACGGCCCCCAGGTCTTCTTTCTCATATATTCGCCTTGCGATCTATTTTTCCTTTGCGTTTTTATTCAGATCTATTAAACTAAAAATACAAAAATATATTGCTTCACTTTATTTTATTTGCGATCTATTATTTCAATCTATTATAATTTTCTCCGTCATCGCGTTTTCTCGCTACTGCATTCGAAGGGAATTACAACCCCTTTAACACGTCGGGTTGCGAGTGGCTGTTATTTGTGTGCAGGGGTTGTTTACGTTTTGTTGCTTGGTTCTCCTACTGGTTCGATACCTTGGTTTCTTTACTGAGGGAAATACCTACCATTGCTATGCTACATCGTCCTGTCCTCTTGGGGGAAACACCGACGTAGTCTTAGCAAACATCATCAAGGATATCTCCATAGTTCAACAAGATGCATGCTATACTCTTGACCCGCTGGAGTTAATAGTTGCAAATTCTATGGTTAATCATGTTGATGTTAGCTCGCCGCCGGTAGCCTTGCCGTCGGTGGCATCTCCTGCCATTCAGTTTGGGTCCGTTTCACCGGACATTCACTTTTCACGGGATACACTCAGTCATGCTCGGGCCGGTATAATCTTTCCCCCGGATATTGCTCCTATTAAGGTTTGTTTGGAAGGATCAGCACAAAGTCCTTTAATTCTGTTAGATGATGATTCTGTTGAGTCTGAGGATGATGGGCTGTCTACATCGCCTACCACTATGGTTTGGCCTGGGCTAGCAAGAGACGCATCTATATCACCTGCCAAGTCACCTCTGGAGGTGGTACGTGACCTACAAGGCCTGGATGAACTCGTTGAAGAACTTGCGGCACAAGTCTGGGACTGCCCGCGTTGCTTGGGTATGGGTCACACTTTGGATAAATGCACGAACAAGACATGTTGTTGTAGGTGTTTCTGGCTCGGTCACGTTAAAAAAGGGTGTACACGGTCGCCTCCAGAATTAAAAGTTTGGGTTCCCAAGGGTCGAACCCCAACTACCGACCTCGAGCCTCGCGCCATCAAGACAACCCCTCCTGACACTTCAAGCTTCCAAACAGTGCAAAGATCCTCTGCCACACCCCAGGATTCCCCTCCTCTGCAGACAGCCGATTCATCATTGCCACCGCCGGCCCCTGCGCCACCTCTGCCCCCTACTCCACCTCCACATCCGGCCATGGCCAACTATGAGCTTGATCCAAGGTGTTTTCTCCCAGCTGGCCATGACATCGTCGACGCCGGCCCGCATCGGGTGCCTTGCACATACTACACTCCGGCAAGGACCCCACCCCGTCGCCATGAATCTTACATGGTTGGGATTGTGGAGCCAATCCCGCAGCCGGAGGACGTGCCTCTTCTTCGATAGCAAGTACGAGACTTCATCCTCGATGAGCTACAACTCCCGGTAATGTCTACTCACACCTGGTTTCAAGGTGTTGGCCTCTATCAGATGCAAGATCCAGTAGTGCGTAGTGCTTTAGTCAATCACCCGCCATGGCCGCTTGGTCTGAATCAGCATGAGGAGGAGATTTTTTTGCGGTTCATTAATCATGATGATGGAGAAGGTTATCGTGCCCTACAAGGTCACTGCACTGGTTGGATCATGTTCATTGGAGTGCCTCTTGATTACCGCAATGTAGAGAATTTGGCAGAGGTAGTTGGCACTTTTGGGCAGTTCCACTATTGGAATGAAGATGATGATCGGCTAGTTCGCTCTCTGGTGTATGCTTCTTTCCCTGATAATGTTTTGGTTCCAAGGGATGTTGTTTTTCGTCAGTTTGCAACCATGGGGGGCGCTATTGTATCTTGGACAGCCTCAGGTAGCATTCTGACGGCGGCTTTTGCAGAACAGTTGCCCCATGATGAGGATATAATGTCTTTCAACAGCAACCCTCATCCAATGTCAGGTGAGCTACAGCCTATGGAGCAGTTCTCGGTTCTTCCACCATACCCTGCACTTGGCTGGAACAATGTTCCACAACCCATTCAGCCTAAGGAGCCGCAGCAGCCACCGCAGGATCAAGGAGAGGGCTGGGGTCAGCCTTGGCATGATCAGAATGATGAGCAAGATCAAGTACAAAGCAAAGAGTGCCACAAGACCAAAACTCCATGGTTTTAAACCCCTCCCTGGGCTCCAACGACTCATCTCAGCACAACCAGCCAGCAGTTGATGGGCCTCATCTGGGCCCAGTGGATGCTCCTATCATTGGGCCCCCAGCACAGCCGTTGGTACATCTGGTGGAGGACCAGCATGAGCTCCCAGCCCAACCTGTATTTGGAGCAGCAAATTCAGCATGATTATTTACAACTTCAGTTAGCAAATATGCAGCCTATGCAGCGTCAGGAAGTCCTTCAGGATCAGCAAAATCAGCCTCTAGATGTGCAGGAAATTCAACCAGCTATCTCTCTGCAACATGGGCAAAATCAGCATGTGGAGGGGCCAAATGAGGAAAACCAGCTTGCTATTATACCATATGAGGGAGTCCTGGATTAGGCGGTCCTCAGACAGCCGGACTATATACTTTAGCCGGACTGTTGGACTATGAAGATACAAGATTGAAGACTTCATTCCCCGTGTCCTGGGATGGGACTCTCCTTGGCGTGGAAGGCAAGCTTGGCAATATGGATATGTAGATCTCCTCCCTTGTAACCGACTCTGTGTAACCCTAGCCTCCTCCGGTGTCTATATAAACCGGAGGGTTTAGTCCATAGGACAAGGACAATCATACCATAGGCTAGCTTCTAGGGTTTTAGCCTCTACGATCTCGTGGTAGATGAACTCTTGTAATACTCATATCATCAAGATCAATCAAGCAGGAAGTAGGGTATTACCTCCATCGAGAGGGCCCGAACCTGGGTAAACATCGTGTCCCCTGCTTCCTGTTACCATCCGCCTTAGACGCACAGTTTGGGACCCCCTACCCGAGATCCGCCGGTTTTGATACCGACATTGGTGCTTTCATTGAGAGTTCCACTATACTGTCACCATAAGGCTTGATGGCCCCTTCGATCATCGGCAACGATGCGATCCGGGTGAGGTTTTCCTCCCCGGACAAATCTTCGTTTTTGGCGGCTTCGTACTGTGGGCTAACTCGCTTGGCCATCTGGAGCAGATCGAAAGCTACGCCCCTGGCCGTCAGGTCGGGCTTGGAAACTTGAACTATACTGCTGACATCCGCGGAGACTTGATCTTCGACAGATTCGGACCCATGCCAGGTGCGCCGCACGATCACGACGAGCATGATTTAGCTCTGCCGTCGGACTGTGTTCGGGAGATCACACCTGTAACTACTCCGGCCCTTAATCCGGAGCAAATTGCGCCATGGGAGGACGGGTGGATAGACCCCGCTTCGGAGGCCGCACTCTCAATGGCGATAGAGCCGAATACTGACTTCACCTCCTATGAGAACCATGTTGCCAAACCCTTGGAATCATCCCCGGCCACGGGCTCGGAGCCGCCTGCGTCCGTGCCTATCGAATCCGATTGGGCACCGATCATGGAGTTTACCTCCGCGGATATCTTTCAGCACTCGGCTTTTGGCGATGTGCTAAATTCATTAAGGTCTCTCTTCTTGTCAGGAGAACCTTGGCCGAACTATGTCCGGCTAGAATGTGATGCGGATTTGACGAAGAAATTCGCTCCCCACCCACCACCCACTTAATAGCTAATCGACGACATTTAGCCGACATGCTCGACTTTCGCCCAAAGACATCGACGGTATGGACGACGATGCATGCAGAGATTTAACAAGAACCACCGCCCATAGGGCGCTGGACTGCCACCTCATCGTATGATATATACATGGTGGATACCCCCAAAGAAGGCGATGGCGATAAGACAGCGGAGGATGACCCCTCCAAGAAGCAACCCAAGCACCGACATCAGCGGCACCGCTCTAAGTCTCGCCATAGCAGAAGTAGTGAAATTGGCACAAGAAACAATAACACTCCGGATAGTGCCGAAGACGACGACAATCCCCTCCAGCCAGATTTAGAGCGGGAGGATGAACAAGCTAGCCCTCTAGAACAGGCAGCAGACGGAGAAACGGAGGATGACAATTACATGCCTCTCTCCGAAGACGAGGTGAGCCTCGGCGACAAAGAATTCATCGCGCCTGAGGATCCCGTCGAGCAGGAGCGCTTCAAGCGCCGGCTAATAGTCACAGCAAATAGCCTGAAGGAAAAGCAACAACAGCTTCGAGCTGATCAAGATTTGCTAGCAAACAGGTGGACCGAAGTCCTTGCGGCCGAGGAATACGAACTCGAACGCACCTCCATGAGTTACGCAAAGCGCAGGTTGCTACCCCGACTCGAGGAGGAAGCATTAAAACCAACGTCACCAGCGTATGATATGGCTGATCGTCCACCTCGTGGCCGATACTGAGAGGCATTTCAGCCTGAAGTCCAGCCTGCACCCCGCCGCCACTCAAACAAAAATACCAAGGCCCGGGGCAACACACGGGACCTGCGAGACGTATTGGAAAACAAGGCAAAACATGCAAGATCGATCTACGGATCACGGGGGCGCGCACCAACGTGAGACGATGACCATCATGCCGGATACACTAAAAGCAAATCCGGCCGGGCCGAATACAGCAGACAAGACTCATATGAACTGCGTCGTGATATAGCCCGCATGCAGGCATCGTGACACCCCTATGCTTCACCGATGAAGTAATGGATCACGAATTCCCGAGGGTTTTAAACCCGTAAATATTGAATCATATGATGGTACAACAGATCCCGCGGTATGGATCGAGGATTTCTCTCCTCCACATCCACATGGCTCATGGTGATGATCTACATGCCATCAAGTACCTCCCACTAAAACTCAAAGGACCAGCTCGGCATTGGCTGAATAGCTTGCCAGCAGACTCAATTGGCAGTTGGGAGGATTTGGAAGATGCATTCCTTGACAACTTCCAGGGCACTTATGTGCGACCACCGGATGCTGATGACTAGAGCCATATAACTCAGCAGCTAGGGGAATTGGCCAGACAATTCTGGACACGGTTCCTAACTAAGAAAAACCAAATTGTCGACTGTCTGGATGCAGAGGCCATAGCGGCATTTAAGCATAACATCCGTGACGAGTGGCTCGCTCGGCACCTCGGCCAGGAGAAGCCGAAGTCTATGGCAGCCCTCGCGACACTCATGACCCGCTTTTGCGCAGGCGAGGATAGCTGGCTCGCAGCAGCAACACATCAAGGAATCCTGGCACTTCAGATACCAAAGATACTAACGGCAGACCATGTCGTAACAACACAAACGCCGCAACAACGGCGATACCGCCGAAGATACGGAAGTTAATGCCGGATTCAGTGGCTCTAAATCCGGTCAGCGGAAAAAGCCATTCAAAAGAAGTACTCTGGGCCTGTCCAGTTTGGACCGCATACTCGATCGCTCGTGTCAAATTCACGGCACCCCCGACAAGACAACCAATCACACCAACAGAGAATGCTGGGTGTTCAAGCAGGCCGGCAAATTGAACGCCGAAAACAAGGACAAGGGGCTGCATAGCGACGACGAGGAGGAGCCCCGGCCGCCGAACACGGGAGGACAGAAGAGGTTCCCCCCACAAGTGAAAACGGTGAACATGATATAGGCAACCCACATTCCCAAGAGGGAACGGAAAGGTGCACTAAGGGACGTCTATGGCATGGACCCAGTCGCCCCAAAGTTCAACCCATGGTCCTCTTGCCCGATCATCTTCGATCGCAGGGACCACCCCACTAGTATCCGACATGGCGTATCTGCCGCATTGGTCCTTGACCCCATCATCGACAGATTTCACCTCACCCGAGTCCTTATGGGCCAGCGGCGGCCTTTGAACCTGCTTTCTGTCAGGATACAGTCACGAAAAATGGGTATAGACCCTCGAGGATCAAACCCACTAAAACCACCTTTAAAGGTGTCATCCCAGTGTAGAGGCCCATTGCACGGGCTCAATCACACCGGAAGTGGTCTTCGGATCTCCGGACAATTCCGAGCGAGGAGTTAATCTTCGATATCGTTCGTTCGCATGATGGCTATCACGCCTTTGCTCGCCGAACCCGCATTTGCCAGATTCAATGCGGTACCGCATTATGCATACCTCAAGCTCAAAATGCCGTGACCTCGTGGGGTTATAACAGTCAATGGAAACACGTAACGCTCACTCCGCATGGAGGAACACTACTGACCCTCGCAAGTGAGGCACAAAGCAGCCTTTTAAGGCAAACCGCCAATTCGGCGGTAAAGCCCCCGGATACCGTCAAGCGAGTCCGGAGTAACCTGCAACAGGATCGCCTGGCACGTTCAGAGCTCGCCTAGCAATTCGGCCCCCGTCCTAGTCCCAGTCAAGCGACGAAATCCATGCCGCGCGTACATAATTACGCACTGAAAATACCATGGGCATAGGCGGGGGCACGACCAGGGCACGTCCCACAATGCGGCTCAAGCGCACTAGGGGATGTATACCTTTATCATTTTCTCTCTTTGAGGACCTTACTCTCTGGAAGCCCTTTCCGGCAGTATGATTGCCGGACACATTACGGGAAGGAACAACCAAGGAGGCAAGAAGATAAGACGTACAAGGGAATCCCCAGGTGGTCTCTAATAACAATCGAAGTACCCGTTTTTAATACCCATACACAGCTTGCCCTTGGATAGGACATGTCAAATAGTCCTATTTTTTTGCTTATTGCACTACTTGTATCAGTGCGCTTCGATGTACTATTTAAATAACAATGCATAGCATTTGTCTATTATTGCATTACCCTTCCTTTTTTGTCTGTTTATTTACGACAACTTGCACCCGTAAATTCTGGTACGACCAGTACGCCAGGCGCTTCAGTATACCCCATAATACGGCATGAGAATTCCGAACACTTTCGACAGTGCGGCACCCCGAACTTATAGCATTATATGCATCAGCTCCGAATCATGTCTTGGGTCAATAGTTGGGTTTGCCCGGCTCCCATGTTTTGGTACCTTACGTTCTGCAATATCGGCTAAGGTAGCGCTGGGAGAACTACTGCGATTGTGTCCCGGTTCTTTCGGACGAGCACCTCAGTAGAGAAAACCGAAAACTGACTGTCATGATAAGGCGAGAGCTGGTCGCTGTTCGAGAGGTCTCAAGTCCTTAAAGAATTTTTCCGCTTCGGGCGAGGAGTCGGCCTTGCCCGACTTACGCGTATATAGTGCCCCAAATTCGGCCTTCCGAATACTAGGGGCTTCGCCAAAATTTAAAATTGTAGACTTCTATGGCTAAGTGAGAGTGATAAAGCCTTATAGTCTGATTGCCTGGTTCGTTGTGCTGAACACCTCCCTTGAAGGACCCAAAATTGGGATAAAGAGTTCTCAGGTTTATCCCGAACACCTCAGTACTAGCTACATGGGGGCAGAAGCCGACGACTGGCCAACTCTCAGATTTTATAAATGGCCGCACAGAAGGTAATATTTTAAATCCAAAAGCGTTGCATAGCGCAAATGAACTCGTTTCACATTACAGGATCGCATGAGTACATTCATTCAAATATTACATCCTTAGTACATTCCTCCGCCACAAGGCGAGAGCCCTTTAGGACACTGTTATAATACATTTCGGGGTGGCGATGCTCCTTGCCTTCCGGCGGCACCTCCTTCACCAGCTTCTCGGTGTCCGGCCGCTTGATGGACCTTTGCTGGGTAAAAGCCCTACGCTAGCGCCCTCGATGCAGCGCCAGACCGCTTTATGACGTCAAGTCGTGGGCATGCATTCAAGAGCCGCCTCACTGTGCCAAAGTAGCTATCAGTAGGGGATCGCCAGCCACATCCGGACTATGAGACCCTTCATGGTCCTGCTTGGTCAGCTTTGTGGAGCCTCGATCAGCTTGCTTCACCGGTCGCCAAGGGCATAGGGGTGTTCGGGTCCCAGTATACTGAGACCAGAACAACTTCTCCGTCGAACTCCCCTCTTCAGCCCGGTAGAACTCCGCGGCATCCAACACACTGTGGGGAAGATCCGCGAATGCTGCTGGAGAGCTCCGAACTCGGGTAAGTAAAAGGAAAGTCTGCTTCACAAACTTGCTTTGCATAATGAATGCCTTACCCGCTGCTATCTTCTTAACCGCCTCAATTTCCTGGAGGGCCTTCTGGGCTTCGGCCTTGGCGCTTCAGGCGCTCTCGAGGGCCTTCGCAAGCTTCGGACTCTCGGCCTTAGAGTCAAGCTCCAAGGACTCGTGGTTTTTTGACGAGAGCACGAGCTCTTGCAGCACCTCGCCCACTCGGGCTTATTGCTTTTCTCGCTCAATGTGCTCCTTGGCCGCTTTGTCTTCGACCTCGGATAGCGCCTTCTTCGTGCCTCGCCACTCGGTCGTGGCCCCCGGCAAAATCATGATGATCCTATTATTTTACAATCAAATTTATTTTTAAATATACGACGAGGTATCACTTACCTTTGTTCGCGTCGAGCTGCCTCTTTGGTAAGGCCGAGCTCTTCCTTGATCGCTCAAGGTCTCGCTTCAGCAGCAACCTCCGCAAGGCTTGCGGCGGCAAATGCCGCCAGTGAAGCCCGTGCATATACACATATACATATTCTGATTAGACTCCTGCGGTCATTGTTTGATCCTCTATCCGGCCTTTCTTCGCGAATGCCAAACAGAGCATCAGGGGCTAGTGTCTATGCGGTAACCTTCTCTTATAATCTGGATACTTACCTCAAAGCCTGTTAGGAGGTCGGCATTAGCTGGGCCATTCATCCGCTCTTAGCGGATCGAACCTTTCTAACCACCGCACTCATGATAGTGCGGTGTTCTTCGTCGATGGAAGCGGCTGCTAAGCGCTTCCAAAGAAGTCGCAGTGCCTCTCGATGGACAGAGGCCACCAAGACAAAGCGGCTTGCCCTCTCTTCACGGGTCGCTTAGCAGAGTCTGGAACCACCGGAGGTTCCAGCAGTGTTCAGTCAGGGGCCAAATTCGAGCCCATGGGAGTCTTGCTCTTTGGCGCCTGTGGTCCGGAACGCCGCCTTTGAGGCGCCTCCAGACTACCTCCCTCGGCTCGGTGCCTTTGAGACAACACCTCAATGTTGTCCGTAGGGCGAGGGGTGGAGGCGGTCGGAAGTGAATCGCTATTCATATCCGACGGGTCCAAAGAACCATCCGTTGAAGATACGTCGAAACGGGCTCGGGACGGACTGCATAATCATGTTCGGCGTGATAAGAAGCAGTGCAATAAAACATACCATGAATTACTATGGTATCCGGATACTTACGACTTCGCCAGGGGCTTGTCCCTAGGCAACCAGTCGTCGTCGCTATAGGCGGCCGTCGTAGAGTAGTCTGGAAGGAGGGTCCTTCCCTTCTTGGATTCTTGGCCTCCCCCGGTTGGGTCGGCCTTCCTTTTCTTGTCTCCCCCGGCTGGGGGGAGAACTTTCCTCTTCCTCCTCCTCATTTTTGTGGGAGGAGTGCGCCTCGGAGTTTTTGGACGGTGATTCAGATATAACCTTGCGCCGGAGACCCTTTCGGGTCCCCGTGGCCTTCTTCTTGGCCTTCTTCACCGGCACCTCGTAAGGCGCCGGAACCAGCATCTCCGTTAGGAGAGCATCTGCAGAATCTTCAGGCAGGGGGGCTGGGCAATCAATCGCTCCGCTTTCTCTACCCAGTCCTGTTAAATGACATGGAGGCTTAGATCCCGCACATGATCAAAATGGGGAAAATAAACATCCTATGAGATATGAAAAACTTATCGGATTGGCAGGCGCTTATGCGCTGAGTCTCATGGTCCCGGTAAGGGGAGGAGGTACCTCGGCGCCCTTGACCAGCACCTTCCAGACGTCCTTGTGCGTCGTGTCGCAGAGCTCTTGCAGCGTCTGGTGCTTAGCCGGGTCGAACTCCCGCAAATTGAATACCCGTCGTTGACACGGGAGGATCCGGCGGAAGAGCGTGACCTGGACCACGTTGACGAGCTTGATTTTCTTGCTCATCATGTTTCTAATGCATTTTTGGAGTCCGGTCAGCTCCACCGATGGACCCCAGGATAGGCCCTTCTCTTTCCAGGAGGTGAGCCGCGTGGGGATTCTGGATCGGAATTCGGGGGCCGCCACCCAGTTGGTGTTGCGCGGCTCTGTGATGTAGAACCACCCCGATTGCCACCCCTTTATGGTCTCCACATAGGATCCTTCGGGCCAGGTAACGTTAGGCATTTTTGCCTACCATGGCACCTCCGCACTCCGCTTGCTGGCCGACCACCACCTTCGGTTTAACATTGAAGTTCTTCAGACACAGGCCGAAGTGGGGCCTGATGCGGAGGAAGGCCTTGCACACGACGAGAAACGCCGAGATGTTGAGGATGAAATTGGGGGCTAGATCATGAAAATCCAGCCCGTAGTAGAACATGAGCCCGCGGACAAATGGATGGAGTGGAAATCCCAGTCCACGGACGAAGTGGGTGAGGAAAACCACCCTCACATGGGACTCTGGTGTAGGGATGATCTGCCCCGCATCTGGGAGCCGGTGTGCGATATCCGCGGCTAGATATCCGGCTTCCAGTAGCTTTGTGATGTTCTCTTCCGTAACGGAGGAGACCATCCACTTGCCTCCCGCTCGGACATGCTTGGAGTGGTTTGAGGAGAAAAAGCGAACTTGGGCGCTGGAGCTCGAAAGTGCACAAGAATGGATGAGCAAGGAGGAAGAAGGCGTGGGTAAAGGGTGAATCCTTGTCCCTTTATAAGGGCGGAAGAGGCGTCGCCTCCCCACTTACCTGGTAAAGTCGCTTATTCCCCAAGTGCCGTAATTGATGGCGCGGTTGGGTTACCCACACCCGTATTGATGAGAATCCCGTGATAAGGGGACACGATCTCTGCTTCAACAAGACGTGCCAAGGAAACCGCCTCGCGATATGTGCGGTGGCTGGTTGTGAAAAATGGTTCGAATAATGACCGGGCCGTGGTGTGATGTCATGCGGCAAAATGCGTCAGCAGATTAGATTTGTGGAAATATTATTCTCTCTCTACGGTGGTATGTGGAACTTGTTTTGCAGAGCCGGACACTATCCTTGTGTTCAAAATCTTCTATGGAGTATTCGGAGGAGGAACCCGCCTTGCAATGCCGAAGACAATCTGCGGCGCACGGACTCATCGTCATTGAAGCCTGGTTCAGGGGCTCTTGAGGAGTCCCGGATTAGGGGTCCTCGGACAGCGGGACCGTTGGACTATGAAGATACAAGATTGAAGACTTCATTCCCGTGTCCGGATGGGACTCTCCTTGGCGTGGAAGGCAAGCTTGGCAATACGGATATGTAGATCCCCTCCCTTGTAACCGACTCTGTGTAACCCTAGCCCCCTCCGATGTCTATATAAACCGGAGGGTTTAGTCCGTAGGACAAGGACAATCATACCATAGGCTAGCTTCTAGGGTTTTAGCCTCTACGATCTCGTGGTAGATCAACTCTTGTAATACTCATATCATCAAGATCAATCAAGGTGAAGTAGGGTATTACCTCCATCAAGAGGGCCCGAACCTGGGTAAACATCGTGTTCCCCGCCTCCTGTTACCATCCGCCTTAGATGCACAGTTCGGGACCCCCTACCCGAGATCCACCGGTTTTGACACCGACACCATACCAGCCTCCTCTTTAGCCTCCACTTATTATAGGAGTTGCTCGCATAATGTTGGACCTGTTTTGCCTCCGGATATGATTTGGAAGAGATCATTTGTTTCTCTTATGCCCACCTTCTTGACAGCTTCCATCCCACCTCAGTTGCAGTTTGGATTAGAGGACATTCAATCTCCTCTCAAGAGATCTTGGTAAATTGCTTTTGAGAACTTGGTGCCCTTCCAATGGCCCAAGTTGCAGCAGACAAACTCTTATTTGGCTCTGCCACCTCCCTCAAAACCTGTTGCTCGAAAATTGTCATTTGAGGAGGTGGTTACTGATGATTTCCATGTCTCTCTTCGGCATCTAGTCTCTGCAAGCATCAACTTCACTTCTCATGGCAAGTAGAAGAAGAAACAGAGGAAAATAGCAGCTCAACGCCCAGACTTCTCTAACAGACGGATGACCAGGAGTGCTGCCAAGCTCCAGGGTATCGAACCTACTTCTGCCATACCTATGAAACCCAAACCTCTTCATCAAGCAAGAGCAAAGAAGCCAAGAATTGAAGCTGTCAATGAAGCACCAGAAGATGCAGCATCTGATGTTCCTCCTCCAAACCCGATCGCTGTCATGCAAACACTTAGAGCTTCTCTGGGAATACCACTGGAGAAGCTATCTGTGGAGCAGCTTATGGCTACTCCCAAGCAGTCTCAAGAACCACCAGTTCCTGATGTTGAGTTATGCAATTTGCTTCATTATAGGGAGGCAGATCCCTTGTACTGTCGTGACTGTGCTTTTGTCTGTTCTTTCTCTTCAGACTTCTTTTCTGTCAATGGGTGATACTTTTGGTTTGCTGCGATATATTAAGACTGTTGGTTATTATTTTTCGCAATGCTATTATGTAGTATTGTGTGTGCTCTCTTACTTTATTAAGTTTGCCAATGAATGCACACCATAACAAGGACTAGAAAGTTCTATGTTGGAATGTTAGGGGCTTAAATTCTGAAATTCGACAGAGAGCTGTTAGAGCAAAAATGGAAGAAAGTCGGTGCTCTATTATCTGTTTGCAAGAAACCATGTGTGATTATTTTGATCAAAGATCCACTAGAAAATTTTGTCCTAAACGTTCTGATAATTTTTCCAACTCCCCTTCTATGGGAGCATCTGGAGGGATTTTGGTTTTATGGAGTTCTTCTGCACTTGTGGGTTCTCTAGTAGAGGCTCAGAGTTTTGGCATTATAATCAACTTCTCCTCAGCCTATAATAACCAGAAGTGGACTTTGGTTAATGTGTATGGGCCCTGTCAAGGACAACTAAGAGACAACTTTGTTCATTGGTTATATCACATCAATATACCTCAAGATGAGCTGTGGTTATTTCTTGGAGATTTTAATTTCATAAGATATGTTGAAAACAGAAATAAGCCTGGAGGTGATGTCAATGGCATGTTCATTTTCAATGAAATAATTGGTCACTTGGGTTTACTTGAATTACCTCTAAAAGGGAGACAGTACACCTGGTCAAACATGCAGGAAAATCCTTTGCTTGAGCAGCTCGACTGGTTTTTCACCACAACAAATTGGATCATTGAATTCCCTAACACCATGGTTTTTCCCCTTGCAAAAACTAGCTCTGATCATATACCCTGTGTAGTCTCTGTTTCAACATCTATCTCCAAGGACAAGGTGTTTCGTTTTGAAAACTATTGGGTTGATATGCCCGGGTTTTTTATTGTGTTCAACAGTCATGTTCTGCCCCTACTAACAAGACAAATTCAGCTGTTGTCTTGACAGAAAAATTCAAACATTTAAGGCATGACCTAAGGAGATGGCACACTGGACTCTCAAGGTTAAAACTGTTAATGCAAGCTTGTAATGTTGTTTTTCTGGCCTTTGATAATTTGGAAGATCAGAGATCTCTAACAAGGCCTGAGTTTAACTTCAGAAAACTAGTTAAACTACACCTTGAGGATCCTTCCCCACTTGCAGTACATTTACTAGAAGCAAAGATGTACAATGAGATGGATTAAAGTGAGGGAAGAGAATTCAAAATTCTTTCAAGCTATGGAAACATAAAGGTTTAGAAGAAATACAATCTCAAGCCTAGTTACTGAGGATGACAGTATCTTCTCACAGTGAAATGGCTCGGTTACTGTGGGGCTCTTACAGAGACAGAATGGGGATTGCTCAAGGCAATGATATTCAGTTTGATTTGGGAAATCTCATTCAACCAATGCCAGGTTTGGAGGATTTATCTAGGCCTTTTACTGATGACGAAATTAATGAGGTTCTGAAAGGACTTCCTCTAGACAGAGCCCTGGGACCTGATGGTTTTACTAGGATGTTTGTCAAGAGGTGCTGGCATATTATAAAAGAGGATTTATATAAGCTTTTCTATGATTTCTTTCATGGAAAGATTTCTCTGCGGAGCATTAATGGCTCTTTGGTCACCCTAATTCCAAAGGTACCATCACCAGAGGGGCCAAATGATTTCTGACCTATATCTCTCACAAACACTTGTCTCAAATTCCTAACCAAGCTTTTAGCAAACAGGCTGCAAAAAGTTATCCTCACATGTATCCATAAAAACCAGTATGGTTTCCTCAAGTCTAGATCAATCCAAGACTGCATTGCCTGGAGCTTGGAGTATATCACCAGTGCATCAATCAAAAAGGCCAATTTTGATACTCAAACAGGACTTTGCAAAAGCTTTTGACAAGGTGGAGCATGATATCATACTGTTAATGTTAAGCACAAAGGTTTTGATGTGAAATGGATTTCTTGGGTTAAAGAACTCCTACCATCTGTCTCCTCTCCTATACTGCTTAATGGAGTACCAGGTAAACAATTTAATTGCAAGAGAGGGGTCAGACAGGGAGATCCATTATCACCTCTGCTCTTTGTCATTGTTGCTGATCTACTGCAAACTGTGGTCAATAAAATGCTCCAGGATGGACTGCTAGCTTTACCCATCCCATCCAATGACCCAGACTTTCCAATTGTTCAATGTGCTGATGACACTTTGCTCATTGTGCAAGCTGATGAAACTCAACTGCTGTCCCTCAAGGAAATGTTGGTTTCATTCTCCAAGTCTACTGGCTTGAAAGTGAACTTTCACAAATCATGTATTCTACCCATAAATGTATCCCCTGAAGAAACTACCATACTTGGAGCAATTTTTGGGTGTCAAGTGGGTACCTTGCCCTTTACATATCTTGGACTACCAGTGGGCACTACCAGGCCAAGAATTGTGGAATTGGTCCCTGTTGTTGACAGGGTGGAAAGAAGATTGTCTGCTAGTTCCTCCCTCCTGTCACGAGGAGCAAGGTTAGAGTTACTGCAATCAGTTCTCTCATCTATGACAATCTACTTTCTGTGTAGTCTTAGCCTGCCTGCTGCAATTATCAAACAGTTGGAAAGAATCATGAGGCAATGCTTGTGGAGGGGAAATTCTGATACCCCAAAACAGTCTTTTGGCAGCTGGCCTATGGTGTGCAAACCTAAGGATAAGGGTGGCATGGGTATTATTAACCTAGCTATCCAGAACAGAGCCTTGCTCACTAAGCACCTCCATAATTTTACAACAAGGAAGATATCCCATGGGTGACTTTGATATGGGACACCTATTATAATGGTGTTGTTCCACATGCAACAGTTCAATGTGGCTCCTTTTGGTGGAGAGACATCATGAAGATTAATGATGCTTATAGAGCAAATTCGACTGTCACAATTAATTCTAGTGACACTGCACTCTTCTGGCATGATTCATGGTTCCTCAATGGCTGTTCCATCCCGGTTACAGAGAGATTTCCACGCCTTTTCTCCTTTACCATGGATGATAAGATCTCAATCAGAGATTTCATTGAGGATTTGGACATACAAGCTCAATTTCAGCTCCCATTATCTCCTGAGGCAATGGAGGAACTTCAAACCTTGCAGTTTGACATTCAAGGATTGGAGAGGGATCCCAATGCATCTGACTCCTGGTCATGGACCCTTGGAAAAGGTAGTTATTCTGCCAAAAGCTACTATGTTCTCATGCATTCCTCCTTGCCTCCTGATGATCCTTGCAAGTGGATCTGGAAAAGTAAATGCATCATGGAAATCAAAGTTTTTGCATGGCTAATGTTCAATGATCGCCTAAACACAAGAGATATGCTTCTCAGAAGACATTGGAGATCTGAGGATGATGATAACCTCTGTCCAATGTGTGTTGCACAGCTGCATGAAGACAGAGATCACCTTTTCTTTAAGTGCAACTTTAGTACCAGAGCCTGGAATTACTTGCAAATATAGTGGCATGTTGGTTTGTCCATCAGAGAATGCATATTGGTGGCTAAAAGAGGATTTCGACAGCCCTTCTTCTTTGAGGTAGTGTTTCTAGCTGCATGGAGTATATGGACTACAAGGAATGACAAAAAATTTAGACACATCAGGCCTACATTTGGAGCATGGAAGGCCAAGTTCATTCATGAAATAACTCTACACTCCCATAGAATGAAGGCTACTGTGAAACCACTTTTGCTGCAATCGATCAAAGAACTACCTTAAATATCTTGATGCGTCCACTTTGGACTTTATTGACCAGTGTAATGAGGTTGATCATATGCTGGTTGTAATTAACCGCATGTAAATATGTAAGCTTTAGATGTTAGTTAGCCTAGTTGTATTAGCTTTTGTACATAATTAGCTTGTAGAGACTGTGTTGGACTTTGTGGTGGGGGTTTTGAATAAAGGGCTGTGGGGCTTTGGCCTCACAGTATTCATTCAAAAAAAAGATGGTTAAGCTTTCCTAACCATGGACATGAGTATTCATTTGATAACGGGATCACATCATTAGGAGAATGGTGTGATGGAAAGACCCAACCGTGAGCTTAGCATAAGATCGTATCACTTAGTTTATTTGCTATAGCTTTCTTCATGTCAAGTATCAGTTCCTTAGACCATGAGATCATGCCACTCCCGAATACCGGAGGAATAATTTGTGTTCTATCAAATATCAGTTCATAACTGGGTGATCATAAAGCTAATCTACAGGTATTTTCGAAGGTGTTTGTTGGTTTGCATGGATCGAGGCTGGGATTTGTCATTCCGTGTGACGGAAAGATATCTCTGGGCCCTCTCAGTAATACAACATCACAAGAACCTTGCAAGCCTGTGACTAATGAGTTTAGTCACTGGATATTGTATTACGGAACAAGTAAAGAGACTTGCCAGTAACAAGATTGAACTAGGTATGGAGATACCGAAGATCGAATCTCGGGCAAGTAACATATCGTCGGACAAAGGGAACTGCATACGGGATTAACTGAATCCTTGACATCGTGGTTCAATCAATAAAGATCTCTGTTGAATATGTGGGAATAAATATGGGCATCCAGGTCCCGCTATTGATTATTGATCGGAGAGGAGTCTCGGTCATGTTTACATGATTCTCGAACCCGTAGGGTCGCACGCTTAACGTTCGGTAGCGCTAGGGTAGTATTGAGATATTAATAGTGGAAAGTCCAAAGGTTGTTCAGAGTCCTGGATGGGATCCAGGACATCATGAGTAGCTCTGGAATAGTCCGGAGGTAAAGATTCATATATGGAAAGTTTTTATCAGGGTTCCGGAAAAGTTTGATTTTTTCTGGTATTGTACCGGGAAGCTTCTAGAAGGTTCTGGAGGACTCCAGAGGGGCCCAAAAGTCCGTAAAGGGTTCCAACACATCGCATATAGTAGCATGGGTTGTAGGGGGCGCCCTAGCCTTATTGGGCCAGGCGCACCAGCCCCTACGAAGCCCATGCGCCTGGGGAAGGGAAACCCTAAAGGGGAGGGCCCTCCACTTGGCTAGGAGGGCACTCCTTCCCCCTTGGCCGCCGACCCCTGCCTTGGGAGGGGGGATAGGGCTGGCACACCCTCCCTCACCCCTATATATAGTGGGGAGGCGCAGGTGGCAACCAACCCTTCCGCGCTTGCCCCGTCTCCCTCCTGTTACTCCTCCTCCACGTTCCGTTAGCGCTTGGCGAAGCCTCACTAGTAATTCGGCGCCAACACCAACACCATGCTGTTGTGTTGGTTCAGATCTCATCTACCTCCTCTGCCTCACTTGTTGGATCAATAAGGATAGGACACCTCTGAACCATACATGTGCTAAACTCGGAGGTGCTGTCTGTTCGGCACTAGATCGGATTGGATCCCGATTGGATCATGAAGAGTACAACTACATCAACTGTGTTACGACGCTAACGGTTTTGGTCTACAACAGTCTGTAGACACACTCCCCTCCCATTACTTTACATCTCCTAGATTAGATCTTGGGTGTTCCATAGGAATTTTTTGATTTTCATGCAACGTTCCCCATCAGTGGCATCATGAGCTAGGTCTATGCGTAGATGTATATGCATTAGTAGAACACAAAGAAGTTGTGGGCGTTGATGTTCAAATTGCTTACTTCCTTTGTATTTTTTGCATTCAGCGGTATTGCGGGATGAAGCGGCTCGGACCAACCTTACTTGTCCACGCACGAGAGACTGGTTCCACTGACTAACATGTAACTTGTATTGCATAAAAGTGGCTTTGCGAGTGTTTCTCTCTCCCACCTTAGTTGAATCTGATTTGGCAACACGGTCCTTGTAGAAGGTTAAAAGTAAACTTTTATATCACTGTTGTGGTTTTGCATAGATAAAAACGGTTCTTATAGTTTGCCCTAGCAGCCACGTAAAAATTGCAACAACAAAGTAGAGGACGTCTAACTTGTTTTTTAGGGCATGTTATGATGTTGTATGGCCAAAACATGATGTGATATATGTTGATGTATGGGATGATCATGTTTTGTAAGAGGTTCATGACTTGCATGTCGATGAGTATGGCAACCGGCAGGATCCATAGGGTTGTCTTTAATTTATTGTATGACCTATGTCTCAATGATCAAACACCATGTAATTGCTTTACTTTATCGCTATGCGTTAGCAATAGTTGTAGAAGCAATAGTTGGCGGAGACAACCACATGATGACATGATGATGGAGATCATGGTGCCATGCTAGCAACGATGGAGATCATGTCGGTGCTTTGGAGATGGAGATCAAAAGCACAAGATGATAATGGACATATCATGTCACATATATTGATTGCATGTGATGTTTATCTTTTATGCATCTTATTTTGCTTAGGACGACGGTAGTATTATAAGATAATCCGTTCACTTAATTTCAAGATAAAAATGTTCTCCCTAAGTATGCACCATTGCGAAAGTTCATCATTTCGATGCACCTCGTGATGATCGGGTGTGATAGACTCTACGTTTGCATACAATAGGTGTAAGCTCTTCAGACAATCCCTCTGTCATGGCCATTTTGATGCAGGGGCTCGATATCCTCGGCCCCTTCCCCCGAGCAATCGGGGGCTTTGAATTCTTGTTTGTCGCCATCGACAAGTTTACAAAGTGGCCGGAAATGACTGCCGTGAGGAAGGTGACTGCCCAGTTAGCTATCAAGTTCTTGAAAGAATTGGTGTGTTGTTTCAGAGTTCCGGCAAGGATCATCACTAACAACGGCACCCAATTCACGAGCCACACCTTCATGCAATATGTTCAAACCCTCGGATGCAAGATCTCGTTTGACTCTGTGGCACACCGCCGGAGCAATGGACAAGCTGAGAGGGCGAACGCTGAAGTGCTTCGTGGACTCAAGACAAGGACTTTCGATGCGCTGCCGAAGCACGGCAGGTGGTGGATCGAGGAGCTGCCGGTAGTTCTCTTGTCCCTCAGAATGACACCTAATCGAGCTACCGGGCAGACTCCCTTTCTCCTTGATCTAAGGATTTTTACCCCGCGGTCAATTTGAGTCATTTCTCCCTTGTAGCTCCCTAGGACCATCAGTGGCAACGAATGGAGTGGGGTGGCTGAAGATCTATCTGCTCGTTGTCACCATCGATCTCCATGCGTGAAGCTAGTTGCGTTTGAATACGTGGGACGGTGGGAGGAAGTTTACGGCATGTGCAGAGAAGGTTAGACCCTCTTTCGTTTTTACAAATCATTTGTTAGATGTGATTCGAGACAACATCACGGTCCCAACCCATTCATACCACACCTTCAACCAAACGCATCCTAAGACAAAGGTCACGGTTTGTATCTAGTATCTTAAATTGTTTCCATCTCATCAGCGGTGCCATTAGAAAATTATTTGGCGCCACTTCAGCAGTTTGTGGAGCCAACTTTGGTCCACACATCTGAGCAGCCAAGCAGTAAAATACTAAATCTTTATGGCACGAAGGAACTGGGCATCGGAGCAACTACGTGCTCTCGAGTCCGGTCCACGATTTTTCCGCTACATCGGCTCGCCGGTGCAGGCACCGGTGCGAGATGTAGCAACAGTTATCTTTCCCCAGTTTTGGCATACATGGTGGACGGCCTTAGTGCTATTAGTTCTATGTTACTAAATTTGTGCATGTACACACACGTTAGTATCAATTTGGTGTCATCCAAACAACAATAAGCTATCTTTATTGCGATTATATTTACCTTCCTCATAAAATGTTCAACTTGTTATTTATTGTACATGAGTAAGAACTTGTAGCGTTGTTGTAGTTAATTATAGCTTCTGATGTTCCAGAATTTGGTTGTTGTCTTAGTAGCAATTAATTCATTTGCACATTGATCTTTTTGAGAAGATATGTCATAATTAACATGTTTCTTCAGTTTTACAAAATAAGCATTGGTGATTTTCTATGTTGTTATAAACCCATTTCCCTACAATTGTTCTTGATCTAGTTTTAAATATTATAGGATGAACGGAAGTGTTCTTACTTGGAGCGGGTTGATCAAGAGTGGCCACAATCTTTGAAGATGTGCCTAGCGAAGCTCTGGAGCATGTATGAGGAAGAGAACAGACGTAGGCTTAGAGAAACTGTTGTCAACGCTGAAGAATATTTGAAGATGTGGGATAAAAAGTTGAAGGTGGAGAATGAGCTCAAATTTTTTAAATCATACTTTGCTAAGATGGTGTTGGCGAAGGAGGAGGCACTTTCCCAATTGGCCCATGCAAAACAGGTTCTTACTGAACTGAAAGTAGAGGTGGATAAGACGAGCCCTAGATGATCTCGATTAGGGAAATGAATATATTGTTCTAATATTGTTCTTATGAAGTTGAACTAGCTATATGTTGTACTGTGTTGTTTTCATGTAGCTATCGTACTGTGATGTTATAATATATTTATGTGCCTGATATGAAATTGGCAAACATCTATTCGATATGAAATGTGAATTTGCGTAATACTAGAATTATTAATTGTAAACTAATAAACCTGCTAAATGTGTCATGGAACTTTGCAAACGGTTCTAGCAGTAAAAGTGCTTGTGATGGATAGCCCAATGCCACACAGTTTTCTTCATCAAATCGTGTGTGATGTAGTTGATAAAAGCAAACAGTTAACCAAGGCAGAGCGTGTGTGATAGTTACACCATTCACACACGAGCCTGCACATAAAACTGTGTGGGATGTACATACGAACGGAAATGTTTTCCCTGCATTGACTGTGTGGGATGTACATAAGAACGGAAACGTATTCCTTGGATTGACTGTGTGTTATATACATACCTACGGAAACGTTTTCCCTGGATTGACTGTGTGGGGTGTACATAAGAACGGAAACGTATTCTTTGGATTGACTGTGTGTGATATACATACCTACGGAAATGTTTTTCTGTGATTCACCGTGTGGGATGTACATACCTACGGAAATGTTTTTCTGGGATTCACCGTGTGGGATGTACATACCTACGGAAATGATTGGGTTTCGATGCCTCGTCCGATCGCAGACGAGCTCATTTGGGGTCCCAGGAGGGCCTATCCCCGAAGATTTTTGGGTCATGTGGGAAGGACCCCCCTGTCGCCCACACTCACTTGGCGACGGTTCCAAATGCCATCGCGGAAAGGGGTTAAAAACCGTGTGTATAGCACTGACGCGTACCAGTGTTACTTGATGAAACACAAGTCTGAAATTTTGAAAAGTTCAAGCAATTTCAGAGTGAAGTTGAAGATCATCATGACAAGAAGATAAAATGTCTATGATATGATCATGGAGGTGAATATCTGAGTTACGAGTTTGGTATGTATTTAAGACAATGTGAAAATTGTTTCACAACTCACGCCACCTGGAACACCGCAGCGTAATGGTGTGTCCGAACGTCATAGCCGTACTCTATTAGATATGGTGCGTTCTATGATGTCTCTTACCGATTTGCCACTATAGTTTTGGTTCTATGCATTAGAGCCAATAACATTCACTTTAAATAGGGCACCATCTAAATCCATTGAGACGACACCGTATGAACTATGGTTTGGCAAGAAACCTATGTTGTCATTTCTTATAGTTTGGGGATGCGACACTTACGCCTGATAAGCTCGAAACCAAAGCGGAGAAGTGTGTCTTCATAGAATACCTTCTATCACTGATCCGAAGGCAAGTCTTTGTTGTCGAGAATGGATCCTTTCTAGCGAAGGAGTTTTCTCTCGAAAGAAGTGAGTGGGGAAAAGTTAAAAGTTGATGAGGTTATCGAACCTTCACTTGAATTGGAAAAGAGTGCATCGCAGAAAGGTGTTCATGTGATGCATACACCAATTGAGGAGGAAGCTAATGATGATGATCATGAATTTCAGATCAAGTCACTAATGAACCTCGTAGGTCGACAAGGACATGTACTGTCCAGAGTGGTACGGTAATCCTGTCATGGAAGTCATGTTGTTAGACAACGATGAGCCTACGAACTATGAGGAAGCGATGATGGGCCCGAATTCCGACAAATGGCTAGAGGCCATGAAATCTGAGATAGGATCCATGTATGAGAACCAAGTGTGGACTTTAGTAGACTTACCCAATGACCGGCAGGACATCGAAAACAAATGGATCTTTAAGAATAAGACATATGCTGATGGTAATGTCACTGTCTATAAAGCTCGACTCGCCGCAAAGGGTTTTTGGCAAGTTCAAAGAGTTGACTATGATGAGACTTTCTCACCCATAGTGATGCTTAAGTCTATTAGAATTATGTTAGCAATTGCTACATTTTTCGATTATGAAATCTCACAGATGGATGTGAAAATCGCTTTCCTTAAGGAAGAATTGTATATGATGCAGCCTAAAGGTTTTGTGGATCCTAAGGATGCTAAAAAGGTATGCAAGCTCCAGCTAACCATCTATGGACTAGTGCAAGCATCTCGGAGTTGGAATATATGCTTCGATGAGGTGATCAAAGCTTTTGGGTTTATACGAATTTTACGAAGAAACTTGTATTTACAAGAAAGTGAGAGGGAGCTCTATAGCATATCTAATAGTATATGTGGATGACATATTGTTGATTGGAAATGATGTAGAATTTCTGGAAAGCATAAAGGGTTGTTTGAAAAGAGTTTTTCAAAGGAAGACCTTGGTAAAGCTGCTTACATATTGGGCATCAAGATCTATAGAGATAGAACAAGACGCCTGATAAGACTTTCACATAGAGCATACCTAGACAAGATTTCGAAGGAGTTCAAAATAGATCAGTCAAAGGAGTTCTTGCCGGAGTTGCAAGGTGTGAAGTTGAGTAAGACGCAAGGCTCGACCACGACAGAAGAAAGAGAAAGGATGAAAGTCATCCCCTATGCCTCAGCCATGGGCTCTATAATGTATGCCATGCTGTGTACCAGATCTGATGTGTGCCTTGCCATAAGTCTGGCAGGGAGGTGCCAAAGTAATCCAGGAGTGGATCACTAGACATCGGTCAAAAATAGAGGGGCTAGACCGACTTGGAGGAGGGAAACCCCTCCCTTGGGTCGTGACCAAGAAGGATGAGACCTCCTCCAACTCCCATGCGCCCCTTAATCCAATAAGCTAAATGGGGGCACCATCCCCTACATGGGCCTTCAAGGCCCATTAGCTCTCCACTAATAGGCAAATTGATATTTCCCTTAGCCCATTGACTCTAAATAAATTCTAGGAGCCTCTCATCAATATTAGTGCCCTCTAATATTCATATTAAGTGCCCAGAAAAAATTTCTTCCTATATATCATTTTTCGGTATTACTCGGTATTCCCCGAAACACTCCAGTTTCTCTCGAAGCCATTTCTTTCATTTCCGAAACTATTTAGGTAATGTTTTCTCATATTCCTCACTCTAATAGATGTTGGGGAATGTAGCATGCAATTTCAAAAAAAATCCTATGATCGCGCAAGATCTATCTAGGAGATGCATAGCAACGAGAGGGGGAGAGTGTGTCCACGTACCCTCGTAGACAGAAAGCGGAAGTGTTAGCTTAACGCGATTGATGTAGTCAAACGTCTTCGCGATCCAACCGATCAAGCACCGAACGTACGGCACCTCCGAGTTCTGCACACGTTCAGCTCGATAACGTCCCTCAAACTCTTGATCCAGCAAAGTGTCAAGGGAGAGTTTCGTCAGCATGACGGCGTGGTGACGGTGATGGTGATGTGATCCTCGCAGGGCTTCGCCTAAGCACTACGACAATATGACCAGAGGAGTAAACTGTGGAGGGGGGCACCACACACGCCTAAGAGAACAATTGATGTGCTTTGGAGTGCCCACCTTTATATATAAAGATGGATAGGGAGGAGGCGGCCTAGGGCGCGCCATGGGGCGACTTGGACTCCTAGTCCTAGTTGGCCCCCCTTCCTTCTTACGGAGGGGGAAAGGGGGAAGGAGAGGGAGAGGGAGAAGGAAGAGGTGCCGCGCCCCCTCCCCTTGTCCAATTCGGATTGCCCATGGGGGGGCGCACGCCACCCCTTGTGGGCTGCCCTCTCTCTCCCCTATGGCCCATGTTGGCCCATCACTTTCCCCGGGGGGTTCCGGTAACCTCCTGGTACTCCGAAAAATACCTGAAACACTCCGGAACCATTCCGGTGTCCGAATACTATCGTCCAATATATCAATCTTTACCTCTCAACCATTTTGAGAATCCTCGTCATGTCCGTGATCTCATACGGGACTCCGAACAATCTTTGGTCACCAAAACACATAACTAATAATACAAATCATCATCAAACGTTAAGCGTGCGGACCCTACGGGTTCAAGAACTATGTAGACATGACCGAGAAACATCTCCGGTCAATAACCAACAGTGGAAACTGTATGCTCATATTGGTTCCTATATATTCTACGAAGATCTTTATCGGTCAAACCGCAATGACAACAAACGTTATTCCCTTTGTCATCGGTATGTTACTTGCCCGAGATTCGATCGTCGGTATCCTCATACCTAGTTCAATCTCATTACCGGCAAGTCTCTTTACTCATTCTATAATGCGTCATCCCGCAACTAACTCATTAGTCACATTGCTTGCAAGGCTTACCACGATGTGCATTACCGAGAGGGCCCAGAGATACCTCTCTGATACTCGGAGTGACGAATCCTAATCTCGATCTATGCCAACCCAACAAACACCTTCGGAGACACCTGTAGAGCATCTTTATAATCACCCAATTACGTTGTGACGTTTGATAGCACACAAGGTATTCCTCCGGTATTCGGGAGTTACATAATCTCCTAGTCAAAGGAATATGTATAAGTCATGAAGAAAGCAATAGCAATAAAACTTAATGAACATTATGCTAACCTAACGGATGGGTTTGTCCATCACATCATTCTCCACCAAAATTATGGGATGTCAATAGGAGTATATTATTCAACTTTATGCAAAAAACCAGTTACGTTCTTTGAAAGATTTGAGTGAATCAACCTCAGTTTCATTCTGGCCCAACTTGATGATTCGTACAGAAACCACATTTTAACTTGCTCCTTTACCCATGATTCTTTTTCCTACTTGTAGTCCTTCTTGCAAAACCCTTAAGTCCAGGAGCATGAACCCATTGGAATATTTTAGTCCATGTAATGACAGCCTTTTAGTTTCTGCCCAAAATTGGTTTTCTCAAATTTTTGCACTAACAAGTTTCTAGCTTTGGCCAACTAACCCTGCCACCATCACCTACACCTAAGAAGACTAGGATCTGAAGGTTTTGGCCACTCCAAGAGCTGCCTAGATGCCTGTAGCATTTTGTCAAACACCTGATGGGCATGGCCAGATTTGACATGGAATTTTTGTTGCTATTTGAACTTGATCCTCTAATCAAACCAGCTTGTCCACTGATCGACTTGCACACCCTAGCCTAAACCTGGTAATCCCCAGCCCCACCCAAGCCTCATGGCATGTCCTGGCATTTCGCCGAGCACACAAGCGGCGATGCTGCAAGCGCGCCAGTGCACGCTTTGCACGCTGGCAGCATCGAACGCCCGCGTCTCACGACCGCCCCCTCCCGTGCTCGTTCTGGCCACTACCCTCTCGCAGCCAGCACGGCCGACTCCTCCCTCGCCATAGAGCCGCCCCTGACGCCCTACAGCGCCGCCGTCAGGTCGGCCACGGCGGCTAGCGGCCGGCCACAGTGGGCTCTGCCATGGACGGCGCCGCCCGAGCCATAGCCGCGCGCCAGCTGCCCTCTGGAGCAGTCCGAACTCGTCCCTCGGCCTGCAGCGCTTCGTCGCCGCCACGCCCTCCTGCAGCAGCAGAGAGGCGGTTAGCCGGGCGTTCTTATCCACCGCCACGGAACCGACCTCGCCGCCTATTTAAAGGAGCCCCGCGCCTCTCCGAACCCTCAGGCAGCCTCAAACCATCCTCCTAGAGCTCCCCTAGCTCGCAATCGACCAGGAGAGGTCATCTTCCCCGTCTCCGGCCAGCTCGACCACCGCCGCCTTCCGGCCCCGTTCATCGCAACCAGAGACCCTCCCGTCCATCCAACACCACCAACCGACTCCCTTTCGTCTTGCGGAGCCGCCCAAAACCCCGGCTGCGACGGAGAGCCACCGTAGCCCCAAACCCACTTTATTCCCGAAGCCGCCGGCCGCCGCAAAGCTCGTCGACGGAGACTCCCTCCACCCCCGGCGACCCAACAACCACCGGAGGACCGCCCCAGTCTCATGGATCCATCCCCGCCTCAGAACCTCATGAGGAGCCGCTAATCGGGCGGCGATCGCTGAATCCGCCCGCTCGGGCGGAGGAAGAGGAGGAAGGACGACTTGTCAAACACTGACCAAAGGTGGGCCCGCTGGACCTTGTCAGTGACCCAAGGGTCCACGCTGGATAAGTGGAGACGGAAACTTCGAATACGCCTTTGACGTGGTCAGTTTTCAAAACGTTTTCCTTTTTACTGCTTTTTATTTTAAAAGTAATTTGACCAAAACTTTGACTGGCTATAACTTTTTAAATATAACTCCAAATGAGTTGATTCTTTTTCCTACCGCTCTCAAATATTGTCTAGTTTATTTTAAGATTTATTTCAAAAATAATTAGGACAAATTTTTGTACTGTTTTTAAAGTATGTGTTATTGGAATATTTTTGAAAATAGGAAATTGGAAGGGAGATTATAATTTTCAAAAGTTTTGGAGAGCACCTCACCACTCCACACCTTGAAGGCAAGCATTCTGAACCCTGGCATAATATTGTGTGTGTTGTTTACACGGTTACAATACCACCTCGACGCGGAGTATCCGTTATTTCATGTGATAATACGTTTCTAATCATGAGTGCATATAGCTGAGTGCATGCTATTGACATGTTTGTGGTGATTGTCACCATCGAATGCCTTTCATGCATACCAGAAGGAATCCGGGAAAACCCCTGTCTTGGGTAGACGCGGGTTTGTCCCTAGTCCTCCGTCGAGACGGGCGTGTCCGGTACGGCATGGTGAGGTATGTCGAGTGGTGATTACATCTGCATTGGTTGAAGTATATATTGTTATGCTAATCTTGCAGGGAATATTTAAACCTCTGAGTCGCACCATAGATCGAGTCTTGTTCCGTAACCCCCATACTTGTTTCAAGACTACCACTTGTCCCTGCCATAGGTAGGTGCAGTTCACTAAGTTGTCAACCCCTTTCCTAGCACACTGCATGAGAGGCCATAGTGGAAGCTACCGGAGGCATCCGGTAGGCATGCCACCGCCCGGGGCATGGGTGTTTTCGGTTGTAGCCAAGGGTAGCTCCCCTAGTTTCATGCCAAGGGTATAAATTTTGTGATCCCATGCTAAGTCGAGGTTGTAGCCTCCCCACTTAGAGTTTCGCTTAACGGGTGTTGTGGGTGATTCAGCATAATCGCAAGTTAGGTTGGTGTGTGCGGATAGGTGTGTTTTCAATAAAAAGGCCATAGACGGAATTAGTCCCGATGGACTAAAGGAATTCGTTACTCGTGGGTAAAGAGTACACCCTCTGCAGAGATTAAACATCTATTCGAATAGCCGTGTCCATGGTTAAGGACTCTGATGCAGGATGGGTCAAGTGTCGGTCTTAGTGTCGGTCTTGGAGGAGAAACTGTTAAACCAGAACTTGGATCATGACTTGTGACTTGTGATGATCATGATTATTTATTATGAACTAACCCGTTATATTATTTGAATTATCGAATACCCTTGGGATGGTTCTACCTCCTGGATATTCACTGTGATTATTTATAAGCCCTTTATGTGGTGTCGCTGAGACGCCCGACTGTGGCATGCTTGTTACTTATTTATTTTATAAGCCCTTTATGTGGTGTCGCTGAGACGCCCGACTGTGGCATGCTTGTTACTTATTTATTTTATAAGCCCTTTATGTGGTGTCGCTCAGACGCCCGACTGAGGCATGCTTGTTATTTACTAACCTTTCGAGGCGTCGCTTCAGACACCCGATCGGTGCATTTTATTACTACTCTGTTATTGCATATTCATGTATATAAATAACCTGCTTGCATGCATCAGAGATTTTATTTTGTGACTGACGTTGTGATCATAGAATAATTCAGAGCATGATTATCGTTTGTTATATTATACCCGTGTTCATAATGTTTGCGAGTACATTCAAAGTACTGGCTTGTCCCTCGCTATTGTCTTGGCCAGATTCATGCTTGGAGAGGCGTTGCGATGATGCACCGGAACCTAAGCAATGGTGATAGCAGCCTCGCGAAGATAGGAGTTAACTCGGTCACTGTTCCTCGTGGGAAATGGAGTCCCATAAACGCCGATGATCCACAAACCGCTTCCGCCATCATCCACTAGAAACCGTTTGTTGTACTCATAGGCAAGAATGGTCTTGTACTACATATTTTGCCTTTTGCTTGGAATTTTTGTATCAAGTTGGTGCCTCATCAGCTAACAGTAATCCTGGGGCTGGTGAGCATAAGGGCCATTTTCTGGAAATTAATGTCCCGAAAATCCGGTCCTGACAATTCGTCCGCCGGTTCAACAGATTCTTTATATCAAGTCCAAGAGGGCATGCTTGGGGGATGTTCTGACGGCTCTAGCACTCCGGATTCCTATGAGCCGCCAAGCTGGGCAGGAGTCTTCATGGTTGGTACTCAACCTGGTCAAAACTCAACGGCAACAAGAATAAAGCAATAACGTCCGGTCGAGGAGCAGCCAGGCGAGGAGGCCACATCGCCCGCCGCTCAGTGTGTTGATGGATCTTATGGATAAGCTGACGGCCCTGTTAACCACCACGCTCATTCCGGCAAATCAAGATGAGCATAACGCGGAGGTGGCAAGGGTGCGTGAGGAGATAGCCCGGGCCAAGGAGGCCTTGGCAGCTGAGGACACCTGTGTTAGCTCTGAGCGAGGCGGCTTTGGACGCCTTGGGCGCAAAGAACTCTAGTCAGAGGCTTTCCAGCTTAATATGAGCTTGAACGCATCCAATGAGGTGATGAGGAGGAGACATCAGAAAACCCAGTCTCGGTTGCCTCCGGCTTATGACCCTCGGAACCTTTCGCTACACCTGGTGACGGCCCTAGCAACCCGCCCGGAACAAATCAGTTCACACCGGCCCGGTAGCGGAGGGGCCGCCTCAGCTTCAAGAGATGGCACATCTGCATGGGAGTATGGCCCCGCCCCGTTATGTACCAATACCACCGGGTCACTTTTCTAACCCCATGGAGAACTTGATAGCGGCATCGGCGCGTTTGGCGGCTCTCCCAGTGGACGGTGACGATCCGACAGCGGTGGAGACCCGGAGGATCAGAGATCTTATTCACACGGCCCTGGCGCAACAAGAGACCTATTCATACAGCCGGGACAGGATTCATTCCACTCCTCCGCCTTGGTTAGCACCGCCTCGCCAAAACCGGAGTCCGAAAGTTACTGACCCCACGTGGAATCGAAGCTTTGTCAAGCAATGCCCAGCGTTGTAACCAGCCGGTGGTTATAACCCGTGCAAGACCGAATACGCCGAGGACGAGCGGCGGCTCAGCTAGCGGCTCAAGAAAGCGGCATATCAAGATCTCCGAGTATCGGCGACTTACATTGGAGCGGGAGTGGCTACCAGAACTGGTGGTGTTCCTTGTTTGGTGCCGGCTCTGCGGGATGTACGTCTACCCAAGGACTTCAAGGGACCTCGAAAGGTGCCGAATTATACGGCCGACTTGCAGCCCGGAGCATGGATCAAAAGTTACGAGATGGCCATGGAGCTACTAGAGGTCAGCGACGCAGCAATGGCCAAGTACTTCACCATGATGTTAGACGGAACATCCCGGTCTTGGTTAAAGGGTTTGCCACCCAATTCCATTAGCTCATGGGCAGAGCTAAAGGCCCAGTTTATCCAGAACTTCAAGGACACTTGCAAGCAATCTATGTCAATTGTGGACTTGGCCAATTGTAAGCAGGAGGGGGGTGAATCCACAACTCATTGGGTGCGTCGGGTCAAGGAAATAATACATTCGTCTGATAAGATGGATGCCAGCTCTGCAGTCCTCATGTTGGAGAAGAATTGCCGCTTTGAGCCGCTGAGGCAGAAACTAGGATGCCTTAAGCGTGATTGCAATGATATGGGTACGCTGATGGCGGCTTTAGTCAAATACGCCGATTCTCGATAGTACCAAGAATCCCGCGTCCGATGAGGAAAAGACAGGGAAGGGAAAGAAGAATGGCAATGGAAAGGGTCAGCAACATAACCCGGCGAATCAAGGAGGCGACAAGCGTAAGGCGGAGGGTAACCCGGAGTTTGTGGCCAATGCCAGTGCACAGGGTAACAATCAGAAACGTAAGGGAAAACTGCCCCCTCGATATGGCGGGTCAGGTCCATCTCTTGAGCAGCTTCTCAATGAGCCTTGTCCAAGACACAGTACTCGGGAACGACCCGCCACTCACTTATGGAAAGATTGCGCGATTATGAAGGCTTTCAAGAATTCCAACATGTTTGATGGCAATCCTGGATCGGGCGGCGGTTCAGGAGCCGGCGGCTTTTCATGGCCCTGGCGGCGATTCAAGTTCGACTTCCAGGAAGTCAAGGCGGTTACAATCAACAGCAGCCTGGTCAAGGGGGACAACAGCAGCAGCAGTCAGGTTATCAGAGCCACCCAAAGCAGCTGAATGGTGGGCAATACCATGTGTTTACCACTAATTTATACAAACGTGACCAGAAGGTTCATAAGAGCGCCGTAAATTCAGTTGAGCCGGCAGTTCCCCGTTATTTGAGGTGGTCAGAGCAGCCCATTATATGGAGCAGGAAGATCACCCCCTCCGGGTGGATAATCCGGGTCAGTTGGCCTTGGTGGTTGCACCTCAGGTTGGTGGATACAAATTCACTAAGGTACTCATGGACGGAGGAAGCAGCATCAATATTCTCTATTATGAGACCTTTCGTCGCATGGGGTTGACTGATAGGGACTTGAGGACGTCCAACACTGTCTTTCATGGAGTGGTGCCTGGTAAGTCGGGCGTACTCAGTTGGCAAGATTGAGCTGAAGTGGCCTTTGGAGATGAATATGATTCGAAATGAGAAATTGACGTTTGAGGTGGTCAAAATCAGCAGCCCGTATCATGCTCTGTTTGGGCGGCCGGCTTATGCCAAGTTCATGGCACGACCGTGTTATGTTTATCTGCAGCTCAAGATGCCGGGTCGCAAGGGCACCATCACTGTGCATGGGAGTCGAAAGGTAGCCTTGGAATGTGAGGAAGGCGATGCGGCTTATGCTAAGTCTGTCTATGCAGCAGAGGAGCTGAAATTTTATCAAAATAATGTTGACCCGGCAGATATGACCTCTTTAAAGAAGCCGACTACAGAGAATGACCCGACATTGAAGTTTAAATCGGCCGCTGAAACAAAGCTTGTTGACTTCACTCCAGGCGACTCTTCCAAGCGATTCAAAGATCAAGCTAACTTGGATCCTAAATAGGAAAGCGCTCATCAAGTTCATCCGTGAGAACCGGACATCTTTGCATGGAAACCTTCCGACATGCCGGTGTTCCGAGGGAACTCGCTGAGCACACTCTTAATATTGATCCAAAGTATAAGCCGGTCGTGCAATTTCTTCGACGGTTCAATGAGGAAAGATGGAAAGCTATTGGGGAAGAGGTCGCTCGGCTCTTAGCGGCCGGGTTCATTGTAGAAGTCTTTCACCGGAGTGGTTGGCTAACCCGGTGCTGGTACTCAAGAAGAATGGCACTTGGCGGATGTGTGTGGATTACACGGACTTAAATAAGGCTTGTCCGGATGATCCCTTCGCCCTCCCCCGTATTGATCAAATCATCGATGCTACAGCGGGTTGTGAGCGTTTGAGTTTTTTGGATGCTTACTCTGGCTATCATCAGATCAAAATGGTAGTTAAGGACCAGGAAAAGATGGCTTTCATCACTCCGTTTGGAGCCTTATGTTATGTATCTATGCCATTTGGGCTCAAGAGTGCCCAGGCGACTTATCAGAGATGTGTACAAAACTGTCTCCACAGTCAAATTGGGCGCAATGTTCACGCTTATGTAGATGACATCGTGGTGAAGTCCGTAGAGAAGGAAACCTTGATATCTGATCTAAAGGAGACCTTTGATAATCTCCGGTTTATAAGATGATGCTTAACCCGACAAGTGTGTGTTGGTGTACCGCAGCAAGCTTCGGGTTTCTGGTCTCGCATGAGGCATTGAAGCTAACCCGAGAAGATCAGGCGATCACCTCCTTGGCCAAACCGGGCGGCATCAACGATGTTCAACGACCGGGCGGGTCGTGTTGCCGCCGCCTAAGCCGGTTCATAAGTCGGTTAGGCGAGAAGGCCCGCCGCTATATCGATGATGAAGAAAACAGATGCTTTTCTGGAGTGACGCCGATGCTGCCTTTGAGGATTTAAAGAGACAGCTTGTCTCGAGCCGCCGTCCTGGCGGCTCCCATTGATAGAGAGCCATTGCTGTTATATGTGGCTGCTAACGCCTCGAGCCGCTGCCAGGCCATTGTGGTGGAGCGCAAGGAAGCCGGCAAGGAGCATCCGTTCAACGGCGATTTATTACATCGATGAGGTGCTCATTGAGTCCAAGCAAAGGTAACCACATTGGCGTAAACTTGTTTATGGAGTGTTTATGGCAAGTCGGAAGCTGAAGCAGTATTTCCGTGGTCATCCTATAACTGTGGTAAGTTCTCGCCTTGGGAGACATCATCCGCAGGGGAAGCCACGGGCGAGTCGCCAAGTGGGCCATTGAGCTTGGGCCTCATGGTTTGAAGTACATGCCACGACAGCTATTAAGTCTCAAGCCTTGGTGGACTTTATCAATGATTGGACGGAATTACAGGCACCTGAGGAGAAGCCAGATCACACATATTGGACTATTCACTTTGATGGATCCAGGCAGCTGGAAGGCTCGGGTTTGGAGTCGCTTTAACTTCCCGAGGTGATAAATTTAGTTATGTGCTCCGGCTTATGTTTCCCTGTACTAACAATGCAGCTGAGTACGAGGCTTTACTCCACGGTCTCCGGATGGCTAAGGAGATGAATTTGGGTCGGGTAAGGTGCTTAGGCAACTCAGACCTCGTCGCTCGGCAGGTGTCAGGCACGTGGGATTCCAAGGATCCCTTGATGGCAGCTTATCGTCGTGAAGTTGATGCGGTGGCTGGACACTTCAAAGGTTATCAAGTGGAGCACATTGATCGGAGGAAGACTGAGGCGCCTGATGCTTTAAGCTTGGGGTCTCAAATAAGCCGGTGCCGCCCTAACACCTTTCTCGATGTTTTGCATAATCCTTCTGTCAAGGTACCTACAGAGGAAGAACTAGCAGTGCCAGACCCAGAGGCGCAGTTGGTGGCAGCCCTTCACGTCATCCCGGATTGGACAGTGCCATATTTGGCCTACATGACCCGGGGAGAGTTGCCGGAGGATGAAACCTTGGCAAGACAAATCATCAAGCGGTCTAAGTCTATGACGATTGTTCATGGCGAGTTACATCACCGAAGTGTCACTAGGGTGTTTCAACGTTGTGCGTCGCCTGCGGAGGGTCAGGAGATACTTCGTGAGATCCATGAAGGAGATTGTGGTCATCATGCCGGTTCGAAATCTCTGGTGGCCAAGGCTTTCCGTCATGGTTTCTCTTGGTCGACGGCTCATGCCGATGCGGAGGATCTGGTCGCCAGATGTGACGGATGTCAAAAATTCTCACAACGAAGCTCATGTGCCGGCTCAAGAATTGAGGATGATTCCAATTACTTGGCCGCTTGCAGTCTGGGGCTTGATATGGTTGGACCTTTCAAAAGGTCTAAGGATAAGAAGACACACCTTTTGGTGGCGGTTGATAAATTCACCAAGTGGGTTGAGGCAGAGCCGGTCAAGAAGTGTGATGCGGAACGGTGGTTCATTTCATGAAAAAGGTGATTTTTCGCTTTGGCTTTCCACACGGCATCATAGCGATAATGGTACTAATCTCTCCAAGGGTGCCATGGAAGAGTTCTCATTAACGAGAACATATCCGGCTTGATGTTTCGGGCCGTTGCTCATCCTCAATCTAATGGTCAAGCCGAGAGCTAATCAAGAGATCTTGAAAGGTATCAAACCCCGCTTTTGGTCCCCTTACGAACTCCGGGTTGTTGGGTGGAGGAGCTACCTTCCGTGCTATGGAGTATCAACACAACGCCTAACAGATCTACAGGTTATACACCTTTCTTCATGGTGTACGGAGCGAGGCGCTCGCCAAGTGACATCCCACGACTCACCCCGAGTGGCGGCTTACGTTGAGGCTGATAATGAAAAGGCTCGTCAGATGCACTTGACTTGTTGGATGAGGAGCGAGACTTGGCAATAGCCCGCTCGGCGATTTACCGGCAAGACTGCGCGTTATCACAGCCGCGGGTTAGAAGCGAGCCTTTCAAGAAGGCGACTTAGTGCTCCAGCTCATCCAGGATCGGTCCGATATGCACAAGCTATACCCTCCTTGGGAAGGACCCTTTGAGGTTAGCAAAAATCGAACAACGGGTCATACTATCTTATCGATGTTCGGGAGCACAAAGGCCAGCGTAAGTCGGAGGAAGAGACCACTTGGCCGTGGAACATAGCTCATCTTCGCCTTACTATTATACTTGAGCCACCGGCTCTCGTGATATACATATATGTTTTTCCTTTTTAAGCAATGTATATATTATATAAAGCAATAAAGCAGGGACCTCTTTTTCTTTCCACCTTCAAAGGTTTATATATCTTTTACCAGGTGGTGGAAACAACCAACAGGAGCTTAATCATATCTCGAATCCGGCTTTCCCTTTGGTCCGGCTTATGATCATATCTGAATCTAGCCATGGTCACTTGGGGCTTCTGCTCAAACATAGGTCGTATTCGAACCAAAGAGAACATAGCTGTCATACCCACTTGATCGGCATACTGCCAAACCCACTTGGGGGCTTCTTGGTCATATTTGAATCATAGCTTAACCACTTTGGGTCTGACGTGGATCGTATTCGAATCAGCGTCATTAAACAATTCTCATGGTCACTTGGGGGCTTCCTGTTCAAACATAGGTCATATTCGAACCAAAGAGAACATAGCTGTCGATACCCACTTGATCAGCATCGCCAAAGCCACTGGGGGCTATATGATCGTATTCGAATCTTAGCTTAACCCCTTTGGAATGGTTTATTGATCGTATTCGAATCAGAAGCCTTTGAAAATTAAGTTTATTATTCCTTATACTCTGTAAGTATTATTAAAGGCCAGGTAAACATTGTATGTGCCGACTTTCAGGAGTTCAATTAACTCTCTGTTCCTGGGTTGCATAAGCCAGTGAAGTATATACCAGGTACGATAGCAAGTATGTTATTGTGGTTATAATCATAAACCGGTTTTTATATGGTGTTTTTGTTCATACTCCCAAGTTATCAATACTTTATGTGACCGGATGCGATAAGTCGCCAAGGCGTTCTAGTTTTGTTTTATACGTGATAAAGCAAGAAGGTTTGGACGTAATTTGGAAGTTTATAACGATGGCGGCTTACGACAATATTAAGCGTCACAAACATGCGCGATGGCATGACAAAGTTAAGAGGTTTTTTCTACCCTATTACAAGACTCCCCGAGTCTGAATAATGAAGCATTGTTTTTTCAAAATCAAAGCGCCAGGCGAGTTACTCCTTTGGTGGGCTTGAAGGTTCTGGGTTATCCTTCTCCGCCTCTCCGTCTGATGCTCTGCCCTGGAAGGTTGACGAGGTCCAGTCAATGCCGCTTAAGGCTTCAAATTCAGCTTCATCATCTATTAAACCGGCTGGTTCAACTTCAGGAGCAAAGGTATGCTTACGAGTTGGAGGGATCAGGTTGACGTCATCATAGTGAGGAGTTGGAATCCTCCGGTTCTCGCTATCATAACCCGGCTGATACTTGGTAAGATCAATATCATTTCCAATCATGGTAGCCACAGGACGACGACTCTCACACAAGCGGTAAAGTCTGATTCATCGAATACTGAGCCGCCTTCCTTCAAGTGGGGTATCCAAGAGCAACATCCGCGGAGTCTAACTCTGGAAGCAACGCCTTGGCCCGACTTAAGGCAGCTATGGCCCTGCTCGGCAGAAGCCCGCCTTAGCTCTTGAATCCTTTGGGGTAGCACGACAAGCCGCTCAGACATCCTGCGAGGAGATAGGGAGCATCATTTGATAAAGCCACAACGGCCAAAACGCGTTGTGACCCGGTGTATAGCTGTTCCACCAGAGTGTACACCGCCTTAAGTTTGACCAGCATGTTCCGCTTGAGATTGGTACTCACGGGGCTGTGTGTTCACAAACATAAAAGTGAGCCGAGATAACGATAACGACAATAATCAGACGAAAGGATTGCAATATTTGGGGTTATGAACAATAGCTTACCGAAGATGGCTGAGACCATTTGAGATATATGACGCTTTTAAGTCCGGACATTTCGTTTGTTGCTTCCGCGAGTGAAGCCTCTGCCGTCTCAACCCGGGTCACCAGTGAAGCCTTCTCATCAACCCAGATTTTCTTCTCCGATTCAAAATTCTTCTTCAGCTTCTCTTGTTCAGAGACGCTAAATTCAAATTTGGAGGTGGCTTTTTGAGTTTCAAGCTCTTGAGTTGTCAGACGGCTCTTGAGGTCAGCAATCTCCGACTCAAATTGACTTATCGTGACCTACATTGATACCGAGTTACGGTAAGAATCATGGTAGATATATTAAATCCCAAGCACTTTACAAGTAAAGATACTTGACACTTGGGGGCTAATGTATGCTGAAGAATTTCTTAATCTACCATGCCGGGTTAGGCATATTAAGTCTCAAGCACTTTACAAGTAAAGATACTTGACACTTGGGGCTAATGTGTATCGCAAGTTTAAAACTATCATGCTATAACCGGCTTAAATATATTCTCTTTAAACCGAGATATCAAGAATAAGCAGATTTCTAAGTCTACTGATATTTGTTCATAAGCGAGACTTGGGAGCTAGTCTGATAAGTAAGATTCAGGAAAACAAAGATAAATTATACCTCAGATTTGTGCTGTATTTGTTTCACCATGTCAATTTCAGTGTCACGGCTATTATGCACTTGATTCAGATAACCCGAGACTATATCACCAATGCTTAGGTGAGTATAATCGGTAATGTCCTTCTTGGCATTTCGGCTCGACAAGTTCTTCCTTGGCGATTACATTTGGCAAGGACGAGAGGTCGCCCCGGTTCAACAAAGCGGCTTTTCAAAATTTCTACTTCCGGGTGATCATTTTGGCCGGGCTAGGAATTTTGGTTATCGGAGTTGTTGAAAGTATCTTGATGGCGGGTCAGAAGATGGCGCTGGAATTTCATATGCCGGTTCAGGCGGCGGTTGATGAGTGGAAGCATCAGGGGCAGTGGTTCCGAGTTCGGGCTCAGTTGCCACCGGGTCTTCGGATGGCTTATTCTTTTTTGCCCTCTTCTTTGGGCTTCACCGCACCTGTGGACAAAATGTAAGGGTGAGTATAAAAATATGAGTAAGGTAAAGCATAAGGATAACAAAGGTATATTATCCAGGGGCAGTCTTGAAGGCCGGCATATTGGATTGCATAGACTCGCTGGAGGAAGGAGAGGTATCCTGATAATTGGAGTCAGATGAATTGAGAGGTTGACGAATTAAACCCGCCAAAGGATAAATCGAACATAAATCGGAGATGACCTCGGTCCGGCGCTTCCTGCTTCGTCGGGTAAGCGGAAGAGAGTTCCGCATCCTTGCCGGGTCCGGGTCTCCGCCTCCGGTTTTCAAGCTGTTGTTGCTTCAAAAGAAATTGAGGATCTTGGTAAGCTAGAGGATGTGAAAATCTTACTTTCCGGGTCACCCGTCGGATTTTGTGCTTTGGCAAAGGCTCTGAGTCGGAGGAGATTATAGTTACCTCTTCGCCAGGAGCTTGGCTGTTTCCGTATCCTCCACGAAAAGATTTAATGTCAAGAAGATTATGACAAGGAGTCAGAATGTTTAAAGGTTACCTCTTCTTCATCTTCGTGAGGTGTCGCCCGGCTTCAAGAATCGGAGGCGCTTGGTCTTCTTTTCCGTGAAGTCCCTGTCTTGGTATTTTTTCTTTCGGCTCTCTTAGCCGCCCTGGCTTGCTTGGCAGCCTCATGGTCATATTTGACCTTCCAGAAAGCATCATCGGCCTGTGAATAAAACGGCAGAGGAATTATGAGTACAGCAAGGTTTAAAAACTTATAAAGGTATAATTGGTAAGGTTAAGGAACTTACAGCCGGAGCCGGGTTGTTCTTGCAGAAGGGGAGTAAGCTGAAGGTGTTATTCACCACAGTCCCCTCTTTCAGCAGTGACTAGATCATAGCCTCCACCGTGTCATCTGGTAAATCGTCAGGGTTGTGGACGCTTGGCGGGTCATCCTTTTCCCCGAGTAAGTACACATTAAGCCGAATTGCGGCTTTAACGGAATCACCCGCCAGTAATCCGTGTCCGGACCAAATCAATGCCGTCCAAACCATTGCCCAAAAGAGCCTTAATCTTCTTTATGGTGGGGCAAGTGGAATACGTTCAGCAGGAGATAATTTGTCGGCCCGATTGGGTGGTTGGACTCCAAGCCTTGAGCCTTGAAAGCTTGGCAGCGTGAGTTCTCACCAAATGGAGAGGTATCTGGCAAGAAACCAGGTCGGGTTCCACTCCTTTGGATGGCTTGGCAGTTCTGCATAAGGGAAAAGGCAGTCTCTTCGCCGCTAGATTGAGATACCACCGAGTTCCAGACTGGGGCCATTGGCACGTTCATTTTGCCGGTTCAAATAAAACAACTCTCTGAACAAAGTCAGATTTGGCTCTTCTCCAAGGTACACTTCGCAGAACACTTGGAAGTTGCAGAGATTTGACACAGAGATGGGCCCGATGTCACGAGGTGCGAGGTCAAAGAAATTCAAAACATCTACGAAGAATTTTGACCCGGTGGAGCAAATCCCGGTTCATATGATCCGTAAACACTATTACCTCCCCTTCCTTGGGTTGAGGTTTCTCCTCACGATGGGTTAGGAGCACGATAAGACATGATCTCCTTTTGGGGCAGATGGTCGGATTTACAAACCCAGCTAAGGAGCTCTCAGAACGGGTGGATTTGACCCAATTACAGGTCACGGGGCTTTGGGTGCCTTATGCGTGACATTGTGAAGATTGAAGCCTATGACAAAAGAAAAATTTCCGATTTAACATTAACCCGGAAGAAAACATTTCTGAAACTATTTAGGATGGCGGCTTAAGAAGGGGCCTAATCATTGGGAGAACCTTCATCATCACTATCATCAATAATAGGATTTTCAGTAATTTCATTCCCCCTAACTCTAGCAAGTTGTTCATCAAGAAATTCACCTAATGGCAAAGTAGTATCGTACGTAAGTAGTTTCATCATGCATAGCGTATGGCATCATCAATAACATGCGACATATCGTAATTCATAGCAAGAGCAGGTTTAGGTGTCGCAATCCTACTAATAACGGAAGGAGAATCTAGTGCAGAGCTAGATGGCAGTTCCTTACCTCCCCTCGTAGTTGAGGGCAAAATAGTAGTTCGGTCGTCTTTCAAGTTCTTCATAGTGATCAACAGATATAAATCCCAAGTGACTCAGAGAGTAGAGCTATGCTCCCCGGCAACGGCGCCAGAAATTGGTCTTGATAACCCACAAGTGTAGGGGATCGCAACAAATTTCGAGGGTATAGTATTCAACCCAAATTTATTGATTCGACACAAGGGGAGCCAAAGAATATTCTTGAGTATTAACAGTTGAGTTGTCAATTCAACCACACCTGGATAACTTAGTATCTGCAGCAAAGTATTTAGTAGCAAAAGTGGTATGATAATAATGGTAATGATAGCAAAAGTAAAGATAAATGTTTTTGAGGTTTTTGTAATAGTTGTAACAAAGAGCAACGGAAAAGTAAATAAGCGAAGAACAATATATGAAAAGCTCAGTAGGCAATGGATCGATGATGGATAATTATGCGGATGTGATTCCTCATGTAATAGCTATAACATAGGGTGACACATAACTAGCTCCAATTCATCAATGTAATGTAGGCATGTATTCCGTAAATAGTCATACGTGCTTATGGAAAAGAACTTCCATGACATCTTTTGTCCTACCCTCCCGTGGCAGCGGGGTCCTAGAGGAAACTAAGGGATATTAAGGCCTCCATTTAATAGAGAACCAGAACAAAGCATTAGCACATAGTGAATACATGAACACCTCAAACTACGGTCATCAACGAGAAGTATCCCGATTACTGTCACTTCGGGGTTGTCGGGTCATAACACATAATAGGTGACTATAGACTTGCAAGATAGGATCAAGAACACATATATATATTCATGAAAACATAATAGGTTCAGATATGAAATCATGGCACTCGGGCCCTAGTGACAAGCATTAAGCATAGCAAAGTCATAGCAACATCAATCTCGAGAACATAGTGGATACTAGGGATCAAACCCTAACAAAACTAACTTGATTACATGGTAAATCTCATCCAACCCATCACCGCCCAGCAAGCCTATGATGGAATTACTCACGCATCGGCGGTGAGCATCATGAAATTGGTGATGGAGGATGGTTGATGATGACGATGGCGACGAATCCCTCTCCTGAGCCCGAACGGACTCGAGATCAGCCCTCCCGAGAGAGATTAGGGCTTGGCGGCAGCTCCGTGTCGGAAAACGCGATGAAACTTTCTCTCTCATTTTCATCTCCCCGAACGTGAATATATGGAGTTGGAGTTGAGGTCGGTGGAGGTCCAGGGGGCCCACGAGATAGGGGGCGCGCCCTATAGGGGGGCGCGCCCTGTCTCGTGGACAGGGTGTGGGCCCCCTGGTGTATTTCTTTCGCCCAATAATTCTTATAAATTCCAAAAAGTGCCTCCGTGGATTTTCAGGACATTCCGAGAACTTTTCTTTTCTACACATAAAACAACATCATGGCAGTTCTGCTGAAAACAGCGTCAGTCCGGGTTAGTTTCATTCAAATCATGCAAGTTAGAGTCCAAAACAAGGGCAAAAGTGTTTGGAAAAGTAGATACGTTGGAGACGTATCAACAAGCCATTTCGCGGAACCTAGGCTCATCATCGCTTCCTCATAGTTCGTAGGTTCGTCATGGTCTAGTAACATGACTTCTAGAACATGATTACCGTACCACTCTGGTGCGGAACGTACTCTGGTTGACCTACGAGGTTCGGTAGTAACTTGATCTGAAGTTTCATGATCATCATCATTAACTTCCTCACTAATTGGTGTAGGCATCACTGGAACTGATTTCTATGATGAACTACTTTCCAATTCGAGAGAAGGTACAACTACCTCATCGAGTTCTACTTTCCTCCCACTCTCTTCTTTCGAGAGAAACTCCTTCTCTAGAAAGGATCCATTCTTAGCAACAAATATCTTGCCTTCGGATATGTGATAGAAGGTATACCCAATAGTTTCTTTTGGGTATCCTATGAAGACGCACTTCTCCGATTTGGGTTCGAGCTTATCAGGCTAAAGCTTTTTCACATAAGCATTGTAACCCCAAACTTTAAGAAACGACGGCTTAGGTTTCTTGCCAAACCACAATTCATATGGTGTCGTCTCAACGGATTTAGATGGTGCCCTATTTAACGTGAATGCAGTTGTCTCTAATGCATAACCCCAAAACGATAGTGGTAAATTGGTAAGAGACATCATAGATCGCACCACATCCAATAAAGTACGGTTACGACGTTCAGACACACCATTACGCTGTGGTGTTCCAGGTGGCGTGAGTTGCGAAACTATTCCACATTGTTTTAAATGAAGACCAAACTCTTAACTCAAATAGTCGCCTCCGCGATCAGATCGTAGAAACTTTATTTTCTTGTTACGATGATTTTCCACTTCACTCTGAAATTCTTTGAAATTTTCACATGTTTCAGACTTGTGTTTCATTAAGTAGATATACCCATATCTGCAATAATCTGTGAAGGTTAGAAAATAACGATACTCGCCACGAGTCTCAACACTCATCGAACCGTATACATCAGTATGTATTATTTCCAATAAGTTAGTGGCTCGCTCCATAGTTCCGGAGAACGGAGTTTTAGTCATCTTGCCCATGAGGCATGGTTCGCAAGCATCAAGTGATTCCAAAATCCCATCTGCATGGAGTTTCTTCATGCGCTTTACACCAATATGACCTAAACGGAAGTGCCACAAATATGTTACACTATCATTATTAAGTTTGCATCTTTTGGCATCAATATTATGAATATGTGTACCACCACAATCGAGATTCAACAAAAATAGACCACTCATCAAGGGTGCATGACCATAAAATATATTACTCATATAAATAGAACAACCATTATTCTCTGATTTAAATGAATAACCGTCTCGCATCTAACAAGATCTAGATATAATGTTCATGCTCAACGCTGGCACCAAATAACAATTATTCAGGTCTAAAACTAATCACGAAGGTAGATGTAGAGGTAGCGTGCCGATGGCGATCACATCGACCTTGGAACCATTTCCGACGCGCATCGTCACCTCGTCCTTAGCCAATCTTCATTTAATCAGAGCCCTCGCTTCGAAGTTGCAAATATGAGCAATGTAACCAAAGATCAAATACCAGCGCTACTACGAGCATTAGTAAGGTACACATCAATAACATGTATATCAAATATACCTTTCACTTTCCCATCCTTCTTATCCGCCAAATACTTGGGGCAGTTCCGCTTACAGTGACCTGTCCCTTTGCACTAGAAGCACTCAGTTTCAGGCATAGGTCCAGATTTGGGCTTCCTCCCGGTAGCAGCACCTTGCTTGCTATTCTTCTTGAAGTTCCCCTTCTTTCCTTTTCCTTTTTTCTTGAAACTAGTGGTCTTGTTAACCATCAACACTTGATGCTCCTTCTTGATTCTACCTCCGTGGCCATGAGCATTGCAAAGATCTCGGGAATTGTCTTTTCCATCCCTTGCATATTATAGTTCATCACGAAGCCTTTATAGCTTGGTGGCAGTGATTGAAGAACTCTGTCAATGACACTATCATCCGAAAGATTAACTCCCAGCTGAGTCAAGTGGTTATGGTACCCAGACATTCTGAGTATGTGTTCCTTGTGAACTGTTCTCCTCCATCTTGCAGCTATAGAACTTGTTGGAGACATCATATCTCTCAACTTGGGCATTTGCTTGAAATATTAACTTCAACTCCTGGAACATCTCATATGGTCCATGACATTCAAAACGTCTTTGAAGTCCCGATTCTAAGCCGTACAGCATGGCACACTGAACTATTGAGTAGTCATCAGATTTAGCTTGCCAGACGTTCATAACGTCTGGAGTTGCTCCTGCAGCACGCCTTGCACCTAGTGGTGCATCAAGGACGTAATTCTTACGTGCGGCAAAGAATGAGGATAATCCTCAAATTCTGGACCCAGTCCGTGTAGTTGCTACCATCATCTTTCAACTTAGCTTTCTCTAGGAACGCATTAAAATTCAAGGGAACGGTAGCACGGGCCATTGATCTACAACACCATTGATCTACAACATAGATATGCAAAAAACTATCAGGGCTAAGTTCATGATAAATTAAGTTCAATTAATCATATTACTTAAGAACTCCCACTTAGATAGACATCCCTCAAGTCATCTAAATGATCACGTGATCCATATCAACTAAACCATGTTCGATCATCAAGTGAGATGGAGTAGTTTTCAGTGGTGAACATCTCTATATTTATCATATCTACTATATGATTCACATTCGACCTTTCGGTCTCAGTGTTCCGAGGCCATGTCTGTACATGCTAGGCTCATCAAGTTTAACCCGAGTATTCCGCACGTGCAAAATTGTCTTGCACCTATTGTATGTGAACATAGAGCTTATCACACCCGATCATCACGTGGTGTCTCGGCACGACGAACTATCGCGGTGCATACTTAGGGAGAACACTTATACCTTGAAATTTAGTGAGGGATCATCTTATGATGCTACCGTTGTACTAAGCAAAATAAGATGCATAAAAGATAAACATCGCATGCAATCAAAATATGTGACATGATATGGCCATCATCATCTTATGCCTTTGATCTCCATCTCCAAAGCACCGTCATGATCTCCATTGTCACCGGCTTGACACCTTGATCTCCATCGTAGCATCATTGTCGTCTCGCCAACTATTGCTTCTACAACTATCACTAACGCATAGTGATAAAGTAAAGCAATTACATGGCCATTGCATTTCATACAATAAAGCGACAACCATAAGGCTCAAGCCAGTTGCCGATAACTTTTACAAAACATGATCATCTCATACAATAACGTATATCACATCATGTCTTGACCATATCACATCACAACATGCCCTGCAAAAACAAGTTAGACGTCCTCTACTTTGTTGTTGCAAGTTTTACGTGGCTGCTACGGGCTTCTAGTAAGAACCGTTCTTACCTACGCATCAAAACCACGACGATTTTTCGTCAAGTGTGCTATTTTAACCTTCAACAAGGACCGGCCGTAGTCAAATTCGATTCAAATAAAGTTGGAGAAATAGACACCCGCCAGCCACCTTTATGCAAAACAAGTTGCATGTCTGTCGGTGGAAGCGGTCTCATGAACATGGTCATGTAAGGTTGGTCCGGGCTGCTTCATCCAACAATACCGCCAAATCAAAATAAGACGTTGGTGGTAAACAGTATGACTATGATCGCCCACAACTCTTTGTGTTCTACTCGTGCATATCATCTACGCATAGACCTGGCTCCGATGCGACTGTTGGGAAATGTAGCATGCAATTTCAAAAAAATTCCTGCGATCATGCAAGATCTATCTAGGAGATGCATAGCAACGAGAGGGGTAGAGTGTGTCCACGTACCCTCGTAGACTGAAAGCGGAAGCGTTAGCTTAACAGGGTTGATGTAGTCGAACATCTTCCCGATCCAACCGATCAAGCACCGAACGTACGACACCTCCGAGTTCTGCACACGTTCAGCTCAATGACGTCCCTCGAACTCTTGATCTAGCAAAGTGTCGACTGATAGTTTCGTCAGCACGACGGCGTGGTGATGGTGATGGTGATGTGATCCTCGCAGGGCTTCGCCTAAGCACTACGACAATATGACCGGAGGAGTAAACTGTGGAGGGGGGCACCGCTTTGCAGCTAAGAGAACAATTGATGTGCTTTGGGGTGCCCCACCCTCAGATATAAAGGAGGAGTGGGAGGAGGCCGGCCCTTGGGGTGCGCCATGGGGGGGGGGACCGACTTGGATCCTAGTCCTAGTCGCCCCACCCCCTCCTTACGGAGGGGGAAAGAGGGAAGGAGAGGGAGAGGGAGAAGGAAGGGGGGCTGCGCCCCCTCCCCTTGGCCAATTCGGACTCCCCATGGGGGGCGCACCACCCCTTGTGGGCTGCCCTCTCTCTCCTCTATGGCCCATGTTGGCCCATTACTTTCCCCGAGGGGTTCCGGTAACCTCTCGGTACTCAAAAAATACCCAAACACTCTGCAACCATTCCGGTGTCGGAATACTATAAATCCAATATATCAATCATTACCTCTCGACCATTTTGAGACTCCTCGTCATGTCCGTGATCTCATCCGGGACTCCGAACAATCTTCGGTCACCAAAACACATAACTCATAATACAAATCATCATCGAACGTTAAGCGTGCGGACCCTACGGGTTTGAGAACTATGTAGACATGACCAAGAAACATCTCCGATCAATAACCAACAGCGGAACCTGGATGCTCATATTGGTTCCCACATATTCTATGAAGATCTTTATTGGTCAAACCGCAACGACAACATACGTTATTCCCTTTGTCATCGGTATGTTACTTGCCCGAGATTCGATTGTCGGTATCCTCATACCTAATTCAATCTCGTTACCGGCAAGTCTCTTTACTCGTTCCGTAATGCATCATCCCACAACTAACTCATTACTCACATTGCTTGCAAGGCTTATCACGATGTGCATTACCGAGAGGGCCTAGAGATACCTCTTCGATACTCGGAGTGACAAATCCTAATCTCGATCTATGCCAACCCAACAAACACCTTCGGAGACACCTGCAGAGCATCTTTATAATCACCCAGTTACGTTGTGACGTTTGATAGCACACAAGGTGTTCCTCCGGTATTCGGGAGTTACATAATCTCATAGTCAAAGGAATATGTATAAGTCATGAAGAAAGCAATAGCAATAAAACTTAACGATCATTATGCTAAGCTAACGGATGGATCTTGTCCATCACATCATTCTCCTAATGATGTGATTCCGTTCATCAAATGACAACATATGTCTATTGTTAGGAAACTTAACCATCTTTGATTAACGAGCTAGTCAAGTAGAGGCCTACTAGGGACACTTTGTTTTGTCTATGTATTCACACATGTATCAAGTTTCCGGTTAATACAATTCTAGCATGAATAATGAACATTTATCATGATATAAGGAAATATAAATAACAACTTTGTTGTTGCCTCTAGGGCATATTTCCTTCAATAGAACTCAAGAAATCGTAATTCCCTTAAGCGTGTGACCTTGTTGGTTCGATGAAATATAGACATGAACAAAACTTCCTTTCGTTCAATGATCAACATCGGAACCGTGGACGTCCATATTGACCCCTATGTCTGCACGAATGATATTCGAGTTAACCTTTGGTTGTCATATGCTATTCCCTTTGCTACACGATATGTTACAAAACCCGGGTGAGATATATCGGTATCCCCTTGGTTCATTCTCATGCTCATTATATGGGCCTCCTCGTTACCAGTTTTGTTCTTCTTTCTCGTTGACATGTTTCGGCATCCCTGTGATCTAGCCACTTGTGTCTAGCCATACGATGATGGATACCGTCACACTGAGAGGGCCCTAAGAATATCTCTTCATCGTCGGACGAGAAAATCCCACTCTTGAGCTACCTAGCCCCTTGTCACACTTTTTGATAAACCTGTAAGTTGTTGTTATGATCTTGTTGGAGCAACCCCAAAGTATATTGTCTAGTATAAAGTTACTACGATACTCGCATGGTCTAAGGAACTAAAGCATACATTAACTCGCTGTGTTATAACTCATAGACTTGCGACAATAACATCTCAAAGTATAAGAAACAAGTTGGGACAATTCAATATGATTGTTCTACTAAAATCATACTCTCAAAGTTGTTTGGCATCCTTGTTACACTTAACCAAATGCCCATGATCAGGAAAACACGATCATCACACAACACTTGAGCAAGTTCTAGAGGCAAGATTAGGAATCGAGTTTTACCATTTATCATTCTACACGTGTTTATGAGTTTTCCTCTGAATCACATATTCTAGGCCTATAGCAGTTATAGCATAGAATATAAACTCTTAATTATAAACGTGTAAATAAATCATACAATGTTATTACCTCTAGGGCATATTTCCAATAGAAGTAGGTGCATAGAAAGCGGGAAGGGATGGAGACACGGGGTCCGGGTGTGATTTTGAGTGGGCCAGGGGTGTCGGAGTCTTACGTGGCGGCGGTCCAAACTCCCATAAAGCCTCCCCCCAAGTTAATTTGCTTCTGATTTGAGGGACTACGGACAGTTGGACCAGTCCGTGGATAGATATAGGATGACGTTGCATGGCAAATTGCGTCCATACAGTTACTGGCAATTTGAGAGTCCGCTTCGGAGATGCCCTTAGGTTCTATGTGGTAGATTCTGTTTATTGGGATTTATCCTATATTTCATAGGACGTTTGCATCTTTCTAAAAAAATTCCAAACTTTTTGATGTTATACTTTCGATGGTATGCCGTGTCAGTCAACTACGAGGTCCGTGAGGCGACTTCGTCAATTTCGAGATCTGTTGGTGCATTCTTCAAAGGTTTTCATAGAGATAGGAAGTGCATGCATGTGTTCACATGAGTGAGAGAGTGAGTGAGTGAGTGAGTGTGTGTGTGTGTGTGTGTGTGCGTGCGCGTATGTATGAGTGTCTTCTTCTGCAATGTATTTCTGAGAAAAAAACACTTGTTATCTCTCATGTGCTCTTTACTGACCATGAGATTTGGGGCGCGGTGTGATTCGAGCTCCCAAATCACCAACTTCGACTCAAGCGATGATGGACCGAGATACGTCTCCAACGTATCTATAATTTTTGATTGTTCCATGCTATTATATTATCATTCTTGGATGTTTTACAATCATTTTATATCTTTTTTTGGTACTAACCTATTGACATAGTGCCCAGTACCAGTTGCTGTTTTCTTCATGTTTTTTACATCGCAGGAAATCATTACCAAACAGAGTCCAAACGCAGCGAAACTTTTTGTGGATTTTTTTGGACCAGAAGACATCCAGTGGGCCAAAGAAGTACCTAAGAGGGAGCCTGAGGTGAGCACAAGACACTGATGTCTACTACGCAACTTTATTCTTGTAGACACATGTTGGGCCTCCAAGCGCAGAGTTTTGTAGGACAGTAGCAATTTTCCCTCAAGTGGATGACCTAAGGTTTATCAATCAGTGAGAGGTGTAGGATGAAGATGGTCTCTCTCAAATGACCCTGCAATCAAATACAAGGAATATCTTGTGTCCCCAACACACCAAATACAATGGTAATTTGTATAGGTGCGCTAGTTCAGCGAAGAGATGGTGATAAAAGTGTAATATGGATGGTAGAAATATATTTTTATAATCTGAATAAATAAAAACAGCAAGGTAGCAAATAGTAAATGGGCACAAAAACGGTATTGCAATGCTTGAAAATGAGGCCTAGGGTCCGTACTTTCGCTAGTGCAACCTCTCAACAATGCTAACATAGTTGGATCATATGATTATCCCTCAAAATGCAATAAAGAATCACTCCCGAGTTCCTGTTAGCGGAGAACAAAAAATAGAAATTGTTGTAGGGTACGAAACCACCTCAAAGCTATTCTTTCCGATCAATCTATCCTAGAGTTCGTACTAAAATAACGCAAGCTATTCTTTCTAATCAATCTAATCAAGAGTTTGTACTAAAGTAACACCATATGACACACATCAACCAACTCTAATATCACCTAGATACTCTAATGTCACCACGAGTATCCATGAGTTAATTCTATGATATGCATCAAACAACTTCATGATCATAATATTCAATCCACACAAAGAAGTACAGAGAGACCCCAAAGTTTCTATCAGAGAAAAGATAATAAAAACATGCATCAACCCCTATGCATAGATTACCCCAATGTCACCTAGGGAATCCGCAAGTTGAGTGCCATAACATACATCATGTGTTCTCATATCTGAATATTCAATCTAACAAGACAAAACTTCAAAGGGTAAAGATTCAATTCATCACAACAAGAGTATAGAGGGGAGAAACATCATATTATCCATCTATGTTAACAAAGCCCATGATATAGATCACGAGAGAGAGATTAAACACATAGCTACTGATAAAAACCCTCAGCACGGAGGGTGGACTACTCCCTCCTCATCATGGTGGCCGCCGGGATGATGAAGATGCCCACCGGTGATGATTCCCCCCTCCGGTAGGGTGCAGGAATAGGTCTAGATTGGTTTTTGGTGGCTACAGAGCCTTGCGGTGGTGGAACTTCTGATCTAGGTTAACCTCGAAGGGTTTTGAAATATTTGTGAATTTATAGGGTAAAGAGGAGGTGCAGGAGGCCACCGAGGTGGCACGACCCACCTGGGCGTGCCTGGGCCCCCAGGCACGCCCTGGTGGGTTGTGCCCCCCTTGGGGCACCCCCTAGGTGCTGCTCTGGCCCATCTTGGGTGTTCTGGTCCATGAAAAATCTCCCGCAAGTTTCGCGGTGTTTGGACTCAGTTTGATATTGATTTCCTGCGATGTAAAAAACAAGCAAAAACATCAATTGGCACTGGGCACTGGGTCAATAGGTTAGTCCCAAAAATGATATAAGGTTGCTATGAAATGATTGTAAAACATCCAAGAATGATAAAATAACAGCATGAATACTTCATAAATTATAGATACGTTGGAGACGTACGCATCTAAGCTTAATTCCTACTCGCCCTCGAGTAGGTAAATGATAAAAGAAATAATTTATGAAGTGTGAATGCTAGCAAAGTGCACAAGTTTGATCAATGACAATTTCAATCACTTTTCCTAGCATCATAACAGCAATTCTTTCTTATAAAACTTCTCATGTTATAGTAGCAACCAATTCACATGTTAAGGTTCAAACAATGAACTCTCTTGAAACTCAACAACCTATGTTCTTAGTCACCAAGCAATTGCAATTCAACTTATTCAACAGATTTTAAGTAAGAGCTCCACATACTCAACCATCATATAGTCTTATATGATTGCTAACACTCACCGCATACACATGAGCAAAATGTTTCAACCAGACACATAGAAAGATAGGGGCTTATTGTTTTTCCTCCCAGCGTATTCACCTCACACTACAAAAAAAAGACACATCCGTGACATTTTGGGCCGAACGAAATTTTTTTCTGTCATACTTATGACACTTCTGTGACGATAATTGTGACAAAACACGGTATCATCATAGATGTGGTGGGGTCCTACTTCTATCACAAAAAATCATGACAGAAAATGGGCTTTTCGTCTGGCGGGCGGGAGATGCAGCTGCATGACATTCTTTAGGCCGTCCATGACGGAAAAAACCATGGTAGAAGCGAGGCGAGGAAAATTTGGGGTGTTCCGGTTACGATGGGTGGTCGGGGCCGAAGCGATGCGCGTTTCTCAGACACGCACGCCTTGCGTGGAGTGCGGCGTTGAGCTCTAACCGAACCCGAAGCGATTGCAGGCTACGCATTCATCGAACCCGAGCGATTGATCGATGGCTATTAATCGAACCCGATCGGCGATTCGCCCGCTCTGCTGCTAATCGAAGCCGATCGATGCCTCTAGATGAGCGATGGCGTTCTTTGGGGGGTTTGGATGAGCAGTTCAGTGGGGGTGGATCAACAGGACCACGTGGTGTCGCCTCTGGTTGAACAGTGAGCATTGCTGGGGGGGGGGGGGGTCGGATGAACTGTTCCCAGTGGGGGTGGATGAACAGGACCCCGATCGATCGAGCCGGTTGGGGCTGGATGAACAGGACCCTGTGGAGGGCAGGATGAACAGGACCACCCCGTGGAGGGCGGGATGAACAGTAGATGTGGAGGGCTGGATGAGCAGTAGCCTGTGGAGGGGTGGTTGAGCAGAGCCCATGGAGAGGTGGTTGAACAAGAGCCGGTGGAGAAGCCTTGATGGAGGCTGGATGAATAGGAGCCCGTGGATGAACAGTCGCAGGTGGAGGCTGCAGGAGGTCGATGTTGGATGAACAGTAGCCCGTGGAGGCTGGAGGAGGTCGATGGTGGAGATGAATAGTATCCCATGGAGTCCCGTTTTGCGGTACGCCACACCCCTCCCGATGAACAGGACCCCCGTTTCGACCGTAGCGCTCCAACACAAGTCCATTTCCTTCGTTTTGCGGTACGCCACACCCCTCCCGATCAACAGGACCCCCGTTTCGACCGTAGGAGGTCCGTTTCCTCTTTTTTGCGGTACGCCAGACCCCTCCCGATGAACAAGATCCCGTTTCGAACATGGTCGGTCGAACACAAGGTTGTTTCCTCTGTTCTGCGGTACGCCAGGCCTCGTTTCCATCAGCAGTTCCGTCCAAGCCGGTTGGCTCCCACGCGTTCCGTTGCCTCTCGATGAACACGACGCATTCCGTTGCCTCCCCATGAACACGACGACGACGCAGTTTCTCCGTTCCGACCCAGCCGTGTACACGAGCCCTGGCCGTACGTATGCGCGAGTTGGCGTTCGAGACCCTGCTCGTATGTACATACGTGGCCGTATTTTCTTTCTTGCACTGCGGCGGCCATGCGTGCGGTCGTGCTACGTGCGGCGCGCCTCTACTACGACACGCGGCTCCTCTACATCCGACCCGCAATATGATGTACGCGTTCGCGACCAGAATGACAATGCTACGTGCGCTTCGACCAGGTGGGTCCCGACCGAGCACTTCCTTGCGTGCGAAGATGTAGCTGGTGGGTCCCAGCAATGTGGCGGTAATCGTTTTTTGCGGACGCACTTCCTTGCGTGCGAAGATGTAGCTGGTGGGTCCCAACAGTCAGGGGGGAAACGTTTTTTCACGAAATACGGTGGCATGTCTGGTGGGTCCCCGCTGTCAGGTGGAGGAATAATTATTTTGCGCGTAATAAGGAGGCACTTCCTTGTTGCGGCCGTCGACCCAGCTGTCAGCCTCTCCACATACAGTCTACGTCCGATGCAAGCCATTCCTTGACCACATTGACCACGCCACGCCGAGAGCACCAGGGCGATGGACGGCGAGCCTAGGAAGGGACGACGCGGAGCCGGGGAAGACGCGGCAGTGGAAGCCCGTGCAGAGAGGAGTACGAGGGTTCACTGGTTCGGCTGCGGTGTGAGGCTGTCGTTGCCGCAGAATAACAGGGGGTGTGGGTGAGTGGAGGGATGGCTTGGCCAGCGGTGGGAGTAGTAGGGGTGGTGAGGCCTCGCTGGCAAAGACAACCGGCCATGGGAGGCAGGAGCACGAGGCACGACCGACACCGGTTTGGTATTTGGAGCAAGAAGACCAGAGAGGTCAAGAAGCACTACGGCCGTTGGATGGACGTCAGACGGTCACTTTGGAGCTAGAATCGTGCATATTGACTAAGTTAACAAAGCCCTCCGTCCCGTCACAACTTAGTAGGCCCACAAGTCAGCCTACCACTATCTTGGGTCCTAGCTAACATGGGGAGTATTCATTTTTGTGCGTAATAAGGAGGCACTTCCTTGCGTGCGAAGATATAGCTGGTGGGTCCAAAACATCGGTGGCCGGTAATGTTTATTTCATGAAATCTGAGGCCCTTTCGGTGGGTCCCGGATGTCGGTGGAGGAATCATTATTTTGCGCGTAATAAGGAGGCATTTCCTTGCGTGCGGCCGTGGACCCAAATTGTCAGCCTCTCCACGTGATCCACCAGATGCATGTCGGTCGTTGACCATGTTGACCAGGCCGCGCCGAGAGCACTAGGGCGGTGGACGACGGTGAGGCCTAGGAAGGGAACAACACGGAGCTAGGGAAGACTCGACAGTTGTTTCTCACGCGGAGGGGAGTACGACTGTACGAGGGTTTACTGGTTCGTCTGCCGTCGCCGGAGAATAACAGCAGGTGTGGGTGAGTAGAGGGATGGCTAGGCCAGCGATGGGAGTACGGTGGGGCGGTGAGGCCTGCGCGGCAGCCTGACCCGTCCATGAGGAGGAGGAGGAGCGAGTAGTCCAGCCAGCGCTTGTTTGAGCGGCTGGAGCGGGAAGAGCAGAGATTGAAGAAGCACGACGGCCATTGGATGGACATCCAATAGTCACTACTTGTGCATCAACCTTTTTTTAGGAAAGCCTCAAATCTGTGGAAAACATCATACAGCCCATCTGCCATTATTTCTAATAATTTACAGCCCATTTGCTAATTCTTAAGGTTTTTTTGGGAGCCCATATTCTTTTTGTTAGCATTACAGCCCATATTGTGGCCACGGTTAAAAAATTATACGAAATTTTGCATATTTCGGTGCAGTCCGAACTGTTTTTAATCCTGAAATTTCGAGACACATTCAAACTGGTTTTAAAAATAAATGTATATCAATATAAAATCCAACAAATTGTCCACGCATAAAAACCAATGCATTTTAAATCTCGAAATGAAAAAAGAAATTTGAAACTAATTGCGGTTTGATGTGTTTTAAAATGTACAACCCATTTCTCATTCTTGATAGGCCATTTTCTCGGCCAAATTAATGAAGCTCTCCTCGTCTTGAAAGATTTGCATTCAACAGGCACGACAAAGCGACTTACTTGGCAAATCACAAAAACTGGTGTGGGCGTGGACCCAGTGTCGGCCTCACCACGCATAAAGTACTCTTTTCGATGGAAGTCGATGCGTTGACCACATTGACCACGCTGCGCCGAGAGCACCAAGGCAGTGGACGACGGCGAGGCCTAGGAAGGGGACGACACGGAGTCGGGGAAGACGCGGCAGTGGATGCCCACGCGGAGAGGAGTACGAGGCTTCACTGGTTCGGCTGCGGTGTGAGGTTGCCGTCGCCGCAGAATAACAGGGGGTGTGGGTGAGTGGAGGCGGTGGGAGTAGTATGGGGGCGGTGAGGCCTCCACGACAGCACAGCCGGCCACGGGAGGCAGGAGCAGGCGGCACGACCGATGCTGCTTTGGGCGGCTGGAGCAAGAAGACCAGAGGTTGAAGAAGCACTATGGCCGTTGGATGGACATCGTACGGTCACTTGAGCTAGAATCGTTCATATTGACTAAGTTGACAAAGCCCTCTGTCCCCGTCAACTTAGTAGGCCAACAAGTCAGCCACCCACTATGGTGGGTCCCAGCTAGCAGGGGGTATTCATTTTTTGTACGTCATAAGGAGGCACTTCCTTGCGTGGGAAGATATAGCTGGTGAGTCCGACCTGTCAGCGGGGGGAACATTTTTTTCACGAAATACAGAAGCCCTTCCCATGGGTCCTAGCTGTCAGGTTGAGGAATCATTACTTTGCGTGTAATAAGGAGGCTATTCCTTGCGTGCGGCCATGGACCCAGCTGTCAAATGTCGTTCATTGACCACGTTGACCAGGCCGCGCCGAGAGCACCAGGGCAGTGGACGACGGCGAGGCATAGGAAGGGAACGACACGGAGTCAGGGAAGACTCGGCAGTTGTTTCCGACGCGGAGGAGTACGAGGGTTTACTGGTTCGTCTGCCGTCCCCGGAGAATAACAGCAGGTGTGGGTGAGTAGAGGGATGGCTAGGCCAGCGATGGGAGTACGGTTGGGGTGGTGAGGCTGCTGGCAAGATAGCCGGCCGGGAGGAGGGAGCAGGCAATCCCGCCGGCGCTTGTTTGAGCGGCTGGAGCAGGAAAAGCAGAGATTGAAGAAGCACGACAGCCGTTGGATGGACATCCAGCAGTCACTGCTCTCGTGTGCATTATTTCTAATAATGTACCGCCCATTTGCTAATTCTTAAGATTTTTTTTGGAGCCCATCTTATTTTTGTTTTTACACCCCATATTGTGGCCACGGTTAAAAAGTATACGAATTTTTTGCATATTTCGGTGTGGTCAACTATTTTTAATCCCGAAATATTGATTCACATTCAAACTATTTTGAAAAAAAAATTACATAAATATAAAATCCAAATAATTGTCCACGCATAAAAATCAATGGAATTAAAAATCTTGTAATGAAAAAAAATTGAAACTAATTCCCGGTTTGATGTGTTTTAAAAATGTACAGCCCATTTCTGGGCAAACCAAATGAAACTCTCCTCGTCTTGAAAGATTTGCAGCCCAAATAGGCTGATAAAGCAAGTAGGCCTCGTTTGGGTATTTCTTTAAAAAATAGAACTAGGCTAGCCATTTTCAAAGAAGAAAAAAACACAAGCGGGCTCATGATGTGGTAAACATAAATAAAACCCTGGCTAGACAGTTACAGCCCCCGCACAGCCCGTTGTTACCCTGATCCGTCACAAAAACTAGTATAAATAACAACCGCTTGTTCCTCAAAAAGAAGCTGCGCGACCTGCTTTGGGTCCCTCGTCGGCACCGCTCGTGAGTGTAATTCTCTCGTTTATTGACTACGTTGACAATGGCGTGAGCCCCAGATGTCCAACCATTAGGAGGAACCATATTTTTGGGCTTGTAATATAGAGGCACTTGCTTGCCTACTACCATGACGCTGGTGGGTCCCTACTGTCATCCTCTCCACGTACAGTCATCTCCTTGCTCCTCTCGGTTGTTGACGACGTTGACAACGCAAGTGGGCGGCGCACCGGGCACGGCGAGTGAACCAAACGGCAGCGCCTCGTACGTACAAACGTACTCCACGACAACTTGCCAGCTTGGGCCTTACATGCACGTCCTCGCTCGTTGGCTTGGCCCATGGATTTTTTATGTCGCGGACGCAGGCGCTCGAGGCCCTAGCGCGGGAGTAGCTCGGTGTTGGCTGCACATCCACGCGTCTCGCCTAAGTTTGGTTTTTCTGTTCGGTTACCATGCTAAAACCGAACCGAATGAATTAAGTTCGGTTAGTAGAAATACAAACCGAATTTTTCTGTAATAACACTAAAAACCGAAATTTCGATCTCTTCGGTTTCGGTATCGGTTCGGTCTTCGGTTCATCGGTTTTTATGCCCACCCCTAGGCGCAGGAGCTGCTTGCGCCCGATCTGGAGGTCGGCGGGGCTTGAATGGATTGCCGGGGGCGGTGCCAAGCACGGCGGTGCGGTGAGGTCGAGGGGAGGGCGCAGGCAGGGGACTGGGCCGGTGGTCGCTGCCGTTTCGAGGAAGATCGTCAACACTGACTGGCTGGAGGTAGATGAAGGCGATCTGCCCGTTCTTTGTACATCGGACGATGCAGAAAAAATGGACTGACCTATTTGTTTTCAGTCGAATGTTATTTTCATAGAATCCTGTAGTAATTTAGTGTGCCATGCATGTTGTAGAGCTATCATATGTCTCCCGTCATTTATTTCTCACCGACCTGCTATCTACTACCTTTACACTGTACTAATTGTGCACACACTTCACCCATACTCACACTATTTTTTTATGCATGGGTATTTCAGACTACGGCGCGGTGTTGATGAATGCTGAAAAAGAAAAGATAGAAGTCGCTCGATGTAATTAGAAGATAAGCACTAAAGCGTTTCAGCGCTCTAAAGGATGCGAAGATGTCGTGATTGGAGATAGTAAACGTAGCTCATAGCTTGATGATCTGAATTGCCACACACAACCATCCCACGTGCTTGCTTTTAACTTCACTGTCAAATGTGGTTGCATGTTGCATATGGTGTCTAGCTTGTATTGCTTCCAATTTGGTTAAATTGCATCTCGCTTACTTTACACATTATACCTTTGATAATGACATGCCTTCCTGTTTTTGATACATACTACATATGTCTATTAACCATGTTAAATGCGTCAATGCTCTTTTGTATCCCTCGTCAATCACTTATGATGAGAGCGATCACCGGGTGGAGTTCTTGTGAGGGCCATACTTTCGTTTAAAGAGTGCAGTGTCATCCTCCCCACATGATTCTCAAGAAACAGCAAGGCTAAATGAAGATAGTCAATGTAGCTCTCTAGTTGATGACCGCAATTCCCCCACACCACCATCACAAGTGCTTGCTCTAACTTCGCAGTGTGATATGTGGTTGCATGTTGCATACAGTGTCTAGCTTGTAATGCTTCTAATTAGGGTAAATTGCATCTGCTTAGTTTACACATTATACCGTGAATATGACATGCCTTCCTATTTTTGGTACACACTACATCCATGTGTTAACCTTGTTCTTACATGAAACTACCTCTCTTACGTATCCTGCATCAATCACTTACGATGAGTCACCTTTATTCGTTGCATATTGCATATTATTTCTAACTTTGTTGCCATGTATTGCTTCTAATTTGGTCAAATACATTTGTTAGGGCACCCTTTTAATTTGGCAAAGTGATATTGGTTTCATCTTTCATATGGTTTCTAGCTTGCATTGATTCTAACAAGTTCAAGCACCTTGTGCTTAGTTTACACTTTATACATCATACATGTCCATATGTCACGCCGTCCTATTTTTCATACATATTCCATCCTCCTATCATGCGGTTGCCTTACATGAAAGTAGTGTTAAATCGATTATCATGCATCAATGAGTTACGAAGAGCAAATTTTATTCCTTTTTCTTGTGGGTTTGACTTGACAAGGCAAAATCAAGAAAAAGGAAGGAAAAGTAAGGAAGGCGATGATGGTGGTCCTCTGCAACAACGTAAATGGAGCATCTGTGCGATTCTCCTTGTATTGATAGTGCATTACAAGGTCCAAGTCTCCGCTCCCCTACTCCACCATCCAAGGTGCTTGCTCTAACTTGGCAGTGTGATATCTGGTTGCTTGTTGCATATGGTGTCTAGCTTGTATTGCTCCTAATTAGTGTAAACTGCATCTGCTTAGCTTACACGTGATATGTGTAAATATGACACGCTTTCCTGTTTTTTGGTACATACTATATCTGTCTATCACACCATGTGTCGGCGTTCTGGGAACGGGGGTCCCCAGACTTGCCTGCCTGCGGCGTGGCTCAAGTGGGGGCCCAGGCATGTCCAACCGGCCATGGCTCAAGCTCAAGACCCTCGCGAGGGGCCCAAGCCTCATGCAAGGCGGGCGAGAACCTTCCTCAGAGCAGCCTCGTCGAGGCAGGCTCACGAGGAGGCGGAGAGATCAAGGCAGGGTACCTCACGAGGGTGCCCGTGGCGCAAGCCATGACGATCGAGGCCAGGCGGGCACCCGGCTGGCAGTTGTCCTCATTTCCCTTTGGTGCAAAGGAGGCAAGCCTGTGCCAAGGCATCGAACAGCAGTTACTTTGCCGGTGCAACAAGACCAAGACCAGCAGAGCGGCAGGAGGGAGGTCACCGTGGAGCCCAGGACGGTGTCACCGTCAGAGCCTTTGGCAGCCGAAGACCAGCTTTAGTCAGGATAAGTGTACTAGATGTTCCCTTCAAAATGGCCAATTGTTGGCGCCCTTCCCGCTCATTATTTGGGAAGAGGCCCAGGGCCTCCCTCTATAAATAGGACTAGCCACCACAGAGGGAAAGACGAGGGGAGAACCACAGACAAAGAAGAGAAAGACGGACCAAGACAGGTCGAACCTATCAGAGAGAGAGAGAGAAAGAAGCGACTGGACTCACCCAAGCAGTCCATCGCACCAGCTCAAGAACAGCCCCTCATGAGGCTGTTCTTCCTTTGTACTGTTCTTCATCAGCCCCAGAGGCAATCCACCACACCACACACTGGAGTAGGGTATTACACCACAACGGTGGCCTGAACCAGTATAAACCTTGTGTCTCTTGTGTTGTTCATCGTTCCTAGTTTAGATCCCGTGCAAACCATTAACGTGTGAGCTGGTAGGGGAGAGATCTCCGCGCGCACCCTAGTGTTCGAACCTCAAGGGTCTGCCGGAACCCGAAATCCGACATTTGGCGCGCCAGGTAGGGGTGCGCCGGAATCTTTCTTCCACTAGTCGCGTGTGATTTCCGTCGTGTCCATGGCTGACGCTCGCCGGGCCCGCGCCGAGCGCCGGGCTGCTCTTGCCGCTCGAGTCGCCCAGACGGCTCCCGTCGGTGGACACCCCCGTCGTTCCTCGCCGCCTGCCGCCAACGCAGCCACCGGCCCGGCGAGAAACGCAGCGAGTGCCTCGCCCTGCATCCATCGGTGAGGCGAAGGCCGCCTTTGCTACTCGCCGCCACTTCTGGTTCTTCGTCCCGCGCGCACCGCGCTCCCATGGAGGCTCGAGCCGCGCTCATCGCGGCAAACGAGCTCCTGCGCTACCGCCCCGTTGACGAAGTCTATGAGGAGTGGCTCGACCGCGTCGTCGAGCTCGTCCGCGCCGCAGGGGGCTCCCCCATGCCGTCCCTCTCGCTGCCTCACCCTTCACCCCGCGCGGGAGGCAGGGAGCCGGAGGTGCCCCCGCCACCTCCTCCTCAAGAAGGCGCCCTGGCTCCAAGGCGCGTGGCCCCGGGCCGAGATCCTCCGCGTCCGGCGCCCGCGCAGCAAGAAAGGAGCTGCCAGGAGATCCCTCGTCCCCAAGAAGGTGCTCGCGTACTCCCAGCCTCGGAGCGCCGCGATCGCGCTCCAGCACCACCGCGTCAAGACCCCGCGCTGCTCCAGGCAGTGGTGTGCGGGAATCCACCAGAGCAAGCTCTGCATCAGCAGAGAGCCCCGGTGGCCACTGCAGGCTACCGCGCCTTCACCGCCGAGCTACGCAGCATCGCATGGCCCGGCAAGTTCAAGCCAGACCTGCCTCCTCGCTACGACGGTACCGCCGACCCCGCGGAGTTCCTTCAGCTCTATGAGCTGGGCATCAAAGCCGCCAACAGGGACGAAAAGGTCATGGCGAATTGGTTCCCCATGGCGCTCAAGGACGGAGCCCGAACCTGGCTCCTGAACCTAGCTCCCGGCACGATCTCCTCCTGGGACGAGATGCGACTGCTTCATCGCCAACTTCCAAGGCACTTCGCGACCGGCCTCCGGCCGTGGCGACATGCGCCCGCATCAAGCGGCAGCCGTGAGAGACCTGCAGAAGTACATCCAAGTGCTTCAACAACGCCCGCCTCAAAATCCCCAAGGTGACTGAAGAAGCCATCATCTCAGCCTTCTCCGATGGCGTGCGTGACGTCAAGATGAAGGAGGAGCTAGCAATGCATGAAGACCTGTGCACATCCCTGGAGCTGTTCAACTTGGCGACCAAATGCGCCAGGGCTGAGGAAGGGCGCCTCTCCCTCCTCGAGCTTTCGGCTGCCGATCCAGAAGAGAAGAAGCCCAAGGCCAAGGACGTGAAGCGCAAGGGAGCTACGGTGATCGCGGCGTAACCGGACACACCAAGCGAGGCAGGATCAGCCCGAGTCATCCAAGGGCAGCCGGTGTCGCGATACCACGACCTCCACACCCACAACACCAACGAATGCCGTGGAGCTCAGGTCAGGCGAGAAGGGCGTATCGGCCGACGCCCTGAGCGCAATGATCGGGGCTACGCCCGAGGAGGAGGAAGAGGCGCAGGACGCTGGGAAGACCGTGGCCCTCGCCAAGGATGGCGTGACAGACCTCGTGAGGACCGCTGGCAGGACCAGCCTCGCGAGGGAGGTTGGAGGGACCAGCCTCGTGAGGACCGCCCTCAAGGCAACGCAGGGCTCCCACCTCTGCCACAGCCGCCAAGGAGGTATGAAGACAATCATCAGGACGAGGGGGCTGGGGGCTTCAGAGCCGCAGCGATCGCTTGCATCTGGGTGGCGCTCAGCCCCAGCCTCTCGGCGCATCTTCAAGCGGTTTGCTCGCGAGGTGAATGCAGTCCTCCCCAGGCCGAGGCCACACGCCCTCTCGGTGGTGGTAAATGCGCCATCACGTTCAGCTCGGCGGATCAGGCTCAAGTGCGCGGCAACGGCGTAGTCCTCCCATGCTTTGCTCACGGTCATCGACAACGTGCAAGTCACCAGGACCCTCGTCGACGGCGGAGCAGGACTCAACGTCCTATCTGTCGAGACATTCAACGATCTCCAAGTGCCATACGATCAACTTCAGCCGACCAAGCCTTTCTCAGGAGTCACCGATGGCTCCACCGTCCCGATAGGGCAAGTTCGCCTTCCCGTCACCTTCGGACAGCGCAACAACTACCGCACCAAGCTCATCGACTTCGACGTCGCCCACATTCGTCTGCCATACAATGCCATCCTCGGGTACCCAGCTTTGGCCAAGTTCATGGTAGTGACTCATCATGGCTACAATGTCCTCAAGATGCCAGGAAGCGGAGGAGTCATCACAGTGCCTTGTGAGGAAAGGGACGCAGTGTGCTCTCTTGAGCGTGCCTTCCAAGCCGCAGCGATCGAAGACCCAAATCACAGGAGCGGGAGACTTCCCGAGGCGATCCCTAAGAAGAAGAAGGCTTCGCCTGGTCCAAGCCCTCATGGGGTAGGCACCTCCGGAGGCGTGGCAACAGGACCCGCGCCTGTTCAAGGGGCGCCACCCTCTGTCGCATAGGAAGGCGCGCCCGGTGCCCTCCTCAGGCGGGGCTCGGGGGCTCTTTCATGGCGAGCCACCGACCTAGCCGGAGTCACGAGGGAGGCGCTCGGGCACCACTTGGAGGCGTGCTTCAAGGCACGTTTCCCTCAAGAAGGTATGAGGCAAGGAGGGCCAAACCCTCAGGAGTTCATCACGAGGAACATCCAGGAGCTACATGAGTCAAGAGTCATGCGCGGCTGTCGCCGCTTGCCCGCCGTGGCCCCACATCCAGGCGAGGATGGTGGGCGGTGAGTCTGTATCTGTTGGGGAACGTAGTAATTTCAAAAAATTTCCTACGCACACGCAAGATCATGGTGATGGTATAGCAACGAGAGGGGAGAGTGTTGTCCACGTACCCTCGTAGACCGTAAGCGGAAGCGTTATGACAACGCGGTTGATGTAGTCGTACGTCTTCATGATCCGACCGATCCAAGTACCGAACGTACGACACCTTCGTGTTCAGCACACGTTCAGCTCGATGACGATCCCCGGGCTCCGATCCAGCAAAGCGTCGGGGATGAGTTCCGTCGACGACGGCGTGGGTGACGATGATGATGCTCTATCAAGCAGGCTTCGCCTAAACTCCGCGACAATATGACCGAGGTGGAATATGGTGGAGGGGGCACCGCACACGGCTAAGGAACGATCCGTAGATCAACTTGTGTGTTTATGGGGTGCCCCCGCCTCAGATATAAAGGAGTGGAGGAGGGAGGCCGGCCCTCTCTATGGCACGCCTTAGAGTCCTACTCCCACCGAGTAGGATTCCCCTTTCCTAGTCCAACTAGGAACCCTTCCATGTAGTAGGAGTAGGAGAGAAGGAAAGGAAGAGAGAAGGAGAAGGAAGGAAGGTGCGCCTCCCTAGTCCAATTCGGACTAGTCCAAGGGGAGGTGCGGCCACTCTTTGGCCCTTTCTCTCCTTTCCTGTATGGCCCAAAGAGGCCCAATACGAATTCCCGTAACTCTCCGGTACTCCCAAAAATACCCGAATCACTTGGAACCTTTCCGAACTCCGAATATAGTCGTCCAATATATCGATCTTTATGTCTCGACCATTTCGAGACTCCTCGTCATGTCCCTGATCTCATCCGGGACTCCGAACTCCTTCGGTACATCAAAACTCATAAACTCATAATAAAACTATCATCGTAACGTTAAGCGTGCGGACCCTACGGGTTCGAGAATTATGTAGACATGACCTAGAACTATTCTCGGTCAATAACCAATAGCGGAACCTGGATGCTCATATTGGCTCCTACATATTCTAAGAAGATCTTTATCGGTCAAACCGCATAACAACATACGTTGTTCCCTTTGTCATCGATATGTTACTTGCCCGAGATTCGATCGTCAGTATCCAATACCTAGTTCAATCTCAAGCTATCGGCAAGTCTCTTTACTCGATTACGTAATGCATCATTCCGTAACTAACTCATTAGCTACATTGCTTGCAAGGCTTATAGTGATGTGCATTACCGAGAGGGCCCAGAGATACCTCTCCGACAATCGGAGTGACAAAACCTAATCTCGAAATACGCCAACCCAACATGTACCTTTGGAGACACCTGTAGTACTCCTTTATAATCACCCACTTACGTTGTGACGCTTTGGTAGCACCCAAAGTGTTCCTCCGCAAACGGAGTTGCATAATCTCATAGTTACGGGAACATGTATAAGTCATGAAGAAAGCAATAGCACTATACTAAACGATCAAGTGCTAGGCTAACGGAATGGGTCATGTCAATCACATCATTCTCCTAATGATGTGATCCCGTTAATCAAATGACAACACATGTCTATGGTTAGGAAACATAACCATCTTTGATTAATGAGCTAGTCAAGTAGAGGCATACTAGTGACGTTATGTTGGTCTATGTATTCACACATGTATTATGTTTCCGATTAATACAATTCTAGCATGAATAATAAACATTTATCATGATATAAGGAAATAAATAATAACTTTATTATTGCCTCTAGGGCATATTTCCTTCAAGATCGACGTATCAGGCTCAACCGGCCGCATCTCAGAGCGCCTGCCCCTCACGCGTGGGCGCTGCGAGGGTCCGCCACAGCCACGTTCGCATGCCTTCGGGCTGCCGAACGCGGTCGCTGCCCATTGGCGCCTGGCGAGGTGCGCCTGAGGCTCAAGAGGTCAAGCAGCTGTCCCCGGGAGAGATGGAGATGGCTCTCGAGGAACCCCCCGTGCCCCCGGAGCCTCCCGAGGCTCTAGGTCCGGAGGGCTCGTGAGGGCCGGCTTCCTCATCACGCGTCATCCGCTACCTCAACATCCCGCCATCTCCGACCATATCAGGTGACACCTTTCCAAGTTCCGTTTTCAGCTAGGAGCGCCCCTCGAGCTGCATCATTCCCAGGCCGCGTGGGTCCGTCCCTACAGCATGTATCTGTTTTGCTCGTGTTCTTTACTTACCTTGTTGGGGGCGCCCCTCGGGCTGCATTATCCCCAAGCTGCTCGGGCCAGACCCAGTGGTGTGTGCTTTCTCCGCACCTATCTAGATGGATTTGCTTATTCATACATAACATGCTTGACCTAATCGCCTGCTCGATTGACACCTACCTTTGGAGTCGCTCCGGGCTGTGCACGGCACTTGCCCACGGGTCCGCCCCTCGCAACGCCGATAAATCTGAGTGGCTGAGCTCGTCACGGCAGCCGCAAGGCGCCACCTCACCAAGCCCTCAGTGCCCCCGATCACTCCCTCGAAGCGACCAATGGTTGGCTGGCAACCGTAACAACGAATCTTGTTTCCCCTTGTGATTGGTACACATGACCTGCTCCAGGAGTAACGCTGGCGGCATCACGAGCCTTCTCTCCTCCTCTCCGGTGCGATCCGCTTGCACGTTAAAAGGGGGGTACCTGAGCATCGCGACTCATGGGCTCTTACTGGCTCTCCAGCCCTCACCCCCTGGCCTTGACCCACGGCATCGCGACACATCATACCAGCGGGCGGCCGAGCTCGCCGAGGGCCGGACACGAGGATGTAAAGCACTAAGGAAAGCACGGGGGAGAGGGAAGAAGCTCGCGAGGACCCAACCCAGCAACACCTCAGTTGCCGTCGCGCATGCACGGCACCTCATCGAACACCGTTCCAAACCCGCAAGATAAGTCACGCAAAAATTGATCCGCCTTAGCGCTAAAACCCTCGCCTACTACTGCTCTGTCACGGCAAAGCTGCCTACCTTTCTTGCCCTGCGGAGGCTGCTTGAGCGCTAAAGGGGACCTCCTGAGCATCGCGACTCAGGGGCTCTTACTGGACCTCGGGCCGCTCACCTCCTGGCCTTGACCACGGCATCGCGACACAGCATACTACCGACGGTGAAGCCTACACTGGGACCGGACTGTCAGCAGAGCACCAAGCCCTCGTGAGGAAAGAAAGGAGGAGCTGAGCCGGACGTAACAAGCATCTCGCGCCGATTCATCATAAGGAAATAATATTCACAAAACATGACTAGCGCCTTACATACCCCCGCGGGGCGCTACTCCGATTCTTTGCAGGAAATAAAAGGTGCTAATCCTAAGGAACGCCGACTACGCGTGCCTCCGCAGGAGACGCCGTCATCAACAGTGGGCCCCCGGCGCCGGCCTCAACCCCATCCAGATCACCGGGCGCGGTAGCTTGAAGCGCCCGCCTGCCCGGGATGGCGCGCGAGCTCGGGGCTCAGAGCTGTCGCCGCCGTCTCCCGAGTCTCCGAGCTTCGGCGGATGCGCTGGACCTCCAGCCCCTTTCACGCTGCTCGAGGAGCTGCCGAGGTGACCGGCGGCCTAGTCCTCGCCGCTGACGATGCCCGACCGCCCTTCTCGGGGCAGCATTCCAGCCAAGGCGTCCTTCGCGTCGAAGACCTTGAAGAACATCAAGGAGGCGCCATCATATTCTAGGTGGATCACGAGGCGCCCTTGTCGCAGACCGGGCGATCTCGCCCGATACTCGGGTCAAGTAGACCTTGCCCGAGCGACAACCGCAACCTCCGGCCCGGTCACAGGGTGCTGCAGCCATCATGCTGCAATTCAGAGCTCAAGAGATCCCCTCGGATCTCAAGGCGAAGGAAAGAGGAAGGCGAATCCAAGATTGAGGAGGCATGGCGGCATGGAGCACAAGCTTTCTGGGAGGAGCCCTCGGCATGGACTCCAGAGGAACGACGCACCGCTGTGACTCCGGCGCCCGGCAATGGCGTCGTCGTGTCGCCGGCGCTACTTCTCCGTGGCCCTCGATGCGGGCGCATAAGGGCAGCGGAACCTTGGCGGCGTCATTGCAGACCAGGGCCTCGACACCTCCTGCCGGGCGCCGTCATCTCGGCGACAGAGGACTAGCCGTTTCTTCGGTGGAAGCGGGACGGGACCCTCTCGGGGGGCCTTTCCCTTCTCTTCTGCAGAAAACCGGCGGATCGGAGCCATTGTCGCAATGCGGAGCAAGGGCAAGGATGGAGAGGAAGGAGTAGCAAGAAGGGATGGACTGGAAGGGCTTGCACCGTTAAGGTGCTTATAGCCGGGAGGAGGCCAACCGTCGGCCTCCATGATCACCGGTAATCATGACCCATTTCGCGATGCGAGGACTTGTCAAGTCATGCGATTGCCGAGGGATCGTGGGGAAGCGAGACGCCCACGACCAATCAATCGCCACCACGGCGCCCAAGGTCAAGAGCTATTGGGGCCCAGCGGCGCTTCAGACTTGCCCTTCGCTTCTGCTAAGCCAAGTCCGGCGCGCCTTGGGCCGGGGCTACTGTCGGCGTTGCAGGAACGGGGTCCCCAGACTTGCCTACATGCGGCTGCGGCGTGGCTCAAGTGGGGGCCCAGCAGCCCGGCCGCCAAATTAAGCTCAAGACCCTCGCGAGGGCCAAGCCTCACGGGCGGATGACAGGAACCTTCCTCAGAGCAGCCTCGTCAGCAGTGTGCTCATGAGGAGGCGGAGAGATCAAGGCGGGGTACCTCACGAGGGTGCCCGTGGCGCAAGCCATGACGATCGAGGCCAGGCGGGCGCCCGGCCTCAAGGTGTCCTCATTTCCCCTTTGGTGCAAAGGAGGCAAGAACAGGCCAAGGCATCAGGCAAAGGTTACCACTTCGGTGCAACAAGACCAAGACCAGCAGAGCGGCAGGACGAAGGTCACCGTGGAGCCCAGAACGCGGCCACCGCTGTCGAGCTTTTGGCAGCCGAAGACCAACTTTAGTCAGGATAAGTGTACTAAATGTTCCCCTTCAAAATGGCCAATTGTTGGCGCCCTTCCCGCTCATTTATTTGGGAAGAGGCCCAGAGCCTCCCTCTATAAATAGGACTGGCCACCACAGAGAAAACCAACCAGAGAGAACCAACAGACAAAGAAGAGAAAGACGGACCAAGACAGGTCGAACCTACCAGAGAGAGAGAGAGAGAGAAGCGACTGGACTCACCCAAGCAGTCCATCGCACCAGCTCAAGAACAGCCCCTCGCGAGGCTGTTCTTCCTTTGTACTGTTCTTCATCAGCCCCAGAGGCAATCCACCACACCACAACCTGGAGTAGGGTATTACACCACAACGGTTTGCACGAACCAAAGATAAACCTTGTGTCTCTTGTGCTGTTCATCGTTCCTAGTTTAGATCCCGTGCAAACCATTAACGCGTGAGCTGGTAGGGGAGAGATCTCCGCGCGCACCCCAGTGTTCGAACCTCAAGGGTCTGCCGGAACCCGAAATCCGACACCATGTTCTTACATGAAACTACTCTTCTTGTGTATCCTGCATTAGTCACTTATGATGGAACACCTTTAAGTTGGCAGTGTGATATTGGTTTGCGTCTTGAATATGATTTCTAGCATGTATTGCTTCTAGTTTGATGAACACCGCCTATGACGAGACAGTTTTAACTTGGCAGAGTGATATTGATTGCACCTTTCAAATGGTGTCTAGGTTGTAGTGCTTCTAATTTGTTGAAGTGCCTTCTGTAGTTACCACATCATAGGTGTGAATATGTCAAGCCGTCCATTTTTTCATACATATTCCATCCTCGTATCATGACTTTGCCTTTCATCAGAGTAGTGTTCGTCAGTATCATGCATGAATGAGTTCTGAAGAGCGAATTATATTCCTTTTTCTTGTCGGTTTGACCTCACAATGCAAAATCAATAAAGCTGAAGGAAATTGGCAAGGCATTGGATGATGGTGGTCCTTCCGAGCAATCAAAGCGGAGGTTCTCTACAGATTCTACTCCGCCATCCTCCCAACAAGATTCGCAAGACAACGCAAGGCTAGACAAATCAACGTAGCTTTGTAGATGATGAGCACATCTCGCCTACTCCACCATAATTGGTGCTTGCTCTAACTTGGCACTATTATATGTGGTTGCATGTTGCGTATGATGTCTAGCTTGTATTGCTTCTAACTTTGTTGAATTGCATCCGCTTACTTTACACATAATGCTGTGAATATGACACGTGTTCCTGTTTCTAGAACAAACGTGTACATGATGAGCATATCTCCCCAACTCCACCATCACAGGTGATTGATCTAGCTTGGAACTGTTATATGTGGTTGCCTTTTTCGTATGATGTCTCGTTTGTATTGCCCGATTATGTTGAATTGCATCTGCGTAGCTTATAACTTATACCGCAGCGATCACTTACCCATAAGACACATTTAACTTGGGACTGTGATGTAGGTTGCATCTTGCATTGCCTTCTAGCTTGTACTGCTTCTAATTTCTCGAAATGGCACTTACGACGAGACACTTTTTACCTGATAGAGTGATATTGGTTGCATGTTCATATGGTGCCTAGCTTTCATTTCTTCTAATTTTGTTGAAATGCCTTCCGCTTAATGTTTTTTCATACATATTCCATCCTCCTATTGCACGTGTGAATATGAAATGCTGTCTTTTTTTGTATATATTCCATCCTCCTATCCTGCGCTTGCCTTACATCAAAGTAGTGTTCATTTGTATCATGCATCAACCAGTTATGCAGAGCTAATTTTATTCCTCTTCTTGTGGTTTTGACTTCATAAGGCAATATCAGAAAATAGGAAGTAAAAGAGTAAGTTAGGGGATGTTGGTGGTCCTCCACCGACCGACGCAAACAGAGACTCTCTAGATTTGCCAATCGCCACGCTAATGAAGTTGAAGTCCCAAGTCTACATGATGAGTTCATCTCCGTACTCCACCATCGCAGGTGCTTGCTCTAAGTTGACGGCAGTGATAATTGGTTTCATGTTGCATATGTTGTCTAGCTTGTATTTCTTCTATTTTGATTAAATTGCACCTGCTGAGTTCATACGTTATACATGTGCATATAACATGGTGTTCTGTGTCTAGAATACACTGCATCTATCTATCATACCATGTTCTTACATCAAAGTACTGCTGTTGTGTATCCCGCATCACCACTCATGATTGGACACTTTTAACATGGCAGTTTGATAGTGGTTGCATCTTGCATTGATTTCTACGTTGTCTTGCTTCTAATTTTTCGAATTGCCACTTATGACAAGACACTTTTAACTTGGCAGAGTAATATTGGTTGCATCTTTCATATGGTGTCTAGCTTGCATTACTTCTATTTTCTTGAAAATCCTTCTGCTTAGTTTACACATCGTAGCTGTGAATATGTCATGTCGTCCTGTTTTTCTTACATATTCCATCCTCATACGGTTGTCTTACATCAAAGTATTGCTTGTCTGTATCATGCATCAATGAGTTCTGAAGAGCGATTTTATTCTTTTGTTGTGGAGTACGGCTTGACATGGCAAAGTCAAAAAGAGCAAGGAAAATAATATAGTAGGGAGTGGTGTTACTCGTCGGGTGAAACGGAAAAGGATCTGCCATCCAGATTCTCTTTGGTACTTATAGTGAAGTAGAAGGTCCAAGTCCACCGCTAAATCTACAAACACAAGATCACCTGCTCCACCAGCTCTGACAAAGATCCGCTTCAACTGCATTTCAAAGATCTCAACGAAGTTACTCGCTTCGTTTGCTCGAATCGCCAGTTCCCAAGTTGCCTTCACACCTAACACTACTCAAGCAATCGCCGACACAACAGACTTGGCAAGATCAGATGAACCTCATGAGCATCAACACCAAGACGGTACCTGACCGAGTCAAGTTGCAGTTGCATGCTCCTTTATATGTACTCTCACAGTTTGATGTACACTAACACTTTCCATATTCGTTGTTGAACTAGCACCACGACGCAAGCGGAAATGTACATCGTGGATAATGCTTGACAGATTAACAAAATCTAAAGGAGGAAGAATGAAGATCCATTTTGAGACAGGTTTAAAAAGGCCACATGATGCTACAGAGTCAGTCAAGTTAGTATCAGAGGCAGCCGTTGTCGTTAGGTGTCATGCACGTATCCTCCCAACGTGGATCCAGTATAGGAATGAGAAAGACAATACCCAATTTAACACCTTCCTTGACCATTTATCCATAAGTAATGTTATTCATCGCAATTAGTAATATTGTCTTGCTCATCCCATACTTTCTAGCTTCCTCCTAATAAGACTCACATTCTTTTTTTCAACAGATGAGGTTCAAGTTGGATCCAAAAGATGATGCAACTAAACAAGCATGCACTCATGTTTTTCTACCGCTTCATGACAAAGATCGGTACCACCTTAGAAAATCTCATTTTGAAGGCAAGGCTAACAATGAAATCGCCCAAACATCTCCAAAGTGGAATATATTACACATGAAGACCGGCAGCCCTCGTTAAACACCGGTCCGATCCAAAGTATCGTAGGCTATATGTATTTGATCGAGACCACATATTGAACTTGTATTTATGTATGTGCCTTACAAGTGTATCTTCTTCTAGGCTAACTGTTTGAAGAACAAGACCAACCGTTCTACAGTGAAATTCCAACAGACAACAGAATCTCGTAGCTATATTGCACAATGCGAGGCTCTTGTAAATAGCTGCTACTTCCTTCTTTTTTCTGTGCCATATTATCGTATCTATATTGACTTGTTCCAAATACAGAGGAAAGCCTATGCGGACCAAAAAGAACCTGAACCGAATGCAAAGCAAATCTTCAAGGATTGCCACACCAGCAAGATGAAGGGCATGAGCACACCAGTTCAAGCCGCTGTTGTAAATCCTTACTCCTCCTGCCTTTGAACTGATTGGTACTGTGATGTGTTCATTTAACTACTTGGTTTGCAACCAATGTCAGTTACTCTGTTCACTTTTATACACAGTTGTATTAACGTTTCATTTCACCTTACATGGTTTAAAAGAGATGAAGGATATTCTTTTGGTCTTGATCTGTATTCTAGTTGTTATGTTCACATGCGCACACAATGATAAAATAGCCTGTTTGTTTTATATCTGTTTGCCCATGATATGAATGATGTCATACTATGTTCATCCTACTTTAAACCATGTCTCTTTATCCTTAGATGTCAACGAATGTGAGGAAATAGACAATACAAGAGGGCATGCTTCATGGACATATGTTCAAAAGTGATTTTATTATGCAGTTGGCACTACAATACATGCTAATGTATTACAGTAGTTCACCAAAATAAGTTATGTATAAACGTGTAACCTACTTTGTTTGTTTTTGTCTCATTAGTAACTTATCTGGTACACTAATCTACAAGTTCAAACTTTCAGGAAGCCATTGAAAAAATGATTGAACAGCCACAACCACCTGAAGGCGACGAGGCTACCACAGGCACAATGTCACCTCTTGCTGCAGTGCATCAGTATCTCTCCACTAACACTGCAAAAAGCACCTTCATGCGTAATTATGGGTTGGTTGTCAAGGTAACCTCGTCCAAATCGCCTACTGAACAAAATCTTCCTGCTAGACACAGTGATATATCTATGCTCCAGACACAAGTCCAATCCCTAATGGACGCTGCTTTGGAAACAAGAATAGTGGTTGACAAATGTCGCCAAGATATGAATGGTTTTGAAACCAGACTATCGAGACATTCGCTTTGATGTTCAAGAGCAATGGCGGAAAAAGGTGAAGATCGTCTGCTCCATCAGATTCTGACTGAAACATTAGCACTTCAGGTCAAATGATCTGTGCTTCTATACATCCGATGTTGCTTTTATCCGCAAGGATCAGAAACTTTATGCCAATGTGCCTTTTGTTGTGATACATCATTTATGATGCCGCCAAAGGCTGCAATAATTACTGACGCTTATTCTTGTATAGTGTAGGTTTATCTTAGTAATGTATTCGCCGAGCTTCAGTAGAGCCCAACATGCCAACATTCGTCGGGCCCATTCCAATTGGGCTAAAAACGATTATGGGCCAAAATTTGCATGTAGCCCACTAAAAATATCCGGGCCTAAATCAGCATAAGATTTCATATTTTCTGGTAGGCCTTCGCCCATAGTGGGCCCTTAATGTGCCTAGACATAATTTGGGCCCTCGGTAACAATAGGCCGTTTACATGGTGTAAATATCTCAAGCCCATAAAAACATGGGCCTTTAAAAGGCCGTAAGTAAGATTGGGCCCATTTACGATGCGGATCTTTCACAGGCCGAAATTCGGACGAGCCGTAAATGCGCCGACCTAATACATGGGCCTTTAACAGGCCAGAAGTTCGGTCGGGCTAGATTATCGTCATTTTTATATGGGCCGTTAATGGGCCCGATGTGACGTTGGGCCACATATGGCCCATGGATTTCGTCCGACGTTAACAGGCCGAAAATCACAACAGGCGAAAGTGGCCCAAATCTATAGTGGGCCTCTAACAGGCCGAATGTCAGACATGACCGAATATGACCCAAATCCTTCACTGTCGTTTATGGGCCGAAAGTTTCAATTGCCAGTAAATGGGCCCAAATGAAGCGGGACCTTAACAGGCCGGAAATACACCAGCCGTAATTCGCCCTATATACTTAAGTGACCGTTAATCGGGCGGAAGTGACCATGGGCGCGATGATGACAAGTTTAGGACAGGCCGTTGATGGGCCGATTTGACACTAGCCGTACGGGCCTTAACTGAGAATGTTGGGCCTTTAGCTGGGCCGGCCCATTATGGCGCAAAATCTCACGGGCCTTTAGCTGGGCCGGCCCATTATGGCCCGCAAAATCTCATGGGCCTTTAGCTGGGCCAGCCCATTATGATACGCAAAATCTCGTGGGCCTTTTGATGGGCTAGCCCATTATGGACCGCAAAATCTTGTGGGCCTTTAGTTGGGCCGGCCCATCTAAACTTTATGGGCCACTTTTGGGCCGGTCCCACGTGTCAAGATATCATAGGCGCATCTCGCCCATTGGATGAGTGACACTGTGCAACGCCGAGTCGCACGATGTTTTCGCCGTACCAATCAGAATTTTACACGTGGAAAATCCCCATTGGTCAGGGTTGTTAACGGGTTATCGGATCCAAAACCGGACCCGATAGCTTAACGGCGTTGTGTTACGGTGGATGCCACGTGTCGGTCACCCTTGAAAAAGCACTTCGCGTGACGCGCGATTTATCGTCATGGAAGTGGACACTTCCATGATGATAATTTTGGTAATGTCATGGAACACTTCTACGATAGCACGGGTATGACTATCTTCATTCTGTCATAAATTTGTCATGGATGTACATGCATGATGTAAAACGTGACTCCATCGTGGACAAAAACGTATCATCACGGAAGTGTATTTTTTTGTAGTGTCAAGGGTGATCTCAACAATAATAACTGATGCTACCCATATTCAACTGGACATATGTGCCTAGATCTTTCCTCACCACATGATGCTTGCCAAAAGAGAAAAATAAAAAGTAAAAGATAGGCCCTTCGCAGAGGGAAGCAGAGGTTGCCATGCGCTTATTTGTTTGTATGCTCAACCCCTTAGTGCAAAAGAATGTCAAGTTATATTGCCCCTTATGATAGCAACCTTTATTATGCAGTTAGTCGCTTTTATTGCTTTGTCATCACAAGTTCGCATAACGCTCAATTTCCTCTTACACTAAATGATCTAACACTTTTAGAAGCAATTTTATTGCCTTATTGCACCGATGACAACTTACTTGAAGGATCTTGCTCAATCCTTAGGTAGGTATGATGGACTCTTGGAAATAAGATTTGGGTTTAAGGGTTTTTGGATGCACAAGTAGTATCTCTACTTGGTGCGGAATTTTCGGCAAGCCAAGATGTTGGGCAAGCACCACATGTTGAAGGATCTATGACAATGTAACTTCTATGTGAATATGAACAAACATAAATCGTTACATTGTCTTCCTTGTCCAACGTCAACAATTTTGGCATGTAATATTTTGATGGGGGCTCACAATCACAAAAGATTTCCAGGATAGTGTATTTGCATGTGAAAGTTCTCTTCCTTATACTAATTATTCATGAATTGCTTGTATGGCCAAAATTGTGATTGTCAAGCCTCAAAAGATTTCAATTTCTGAACCCAATGTGAAGCTACCACTAGGCATGATATGATATCAACCTCATGACATTCAATTTATTCAACAATTTACTCATAGGATATAAGTGAAGCACAAGAGCAATTCCAAAGAAAAGAGCTGCGTTGACGGGATGTGAATGCCGCTTACTTAGTCTCCTTGGCAACTATTTGAGGACTCTATTTTATTTAAAAACTATAAGATCTAAGTATTTTATTAAAACAGCAAGTAAAACAAAATAACATGACATTCCAAAGATAGCACACATCATGTGAAGAAGCAAAAACTTAGGATCAACCGATACTAACCGATAATTGTTGAAGAAGAAAGGTGGGATGCCTATTGAGGCATCCCCAAGCTTAGATTCTTGATACTTCTTGAAATATTATCTTGGGGTGCCTTGGGCATCCCCAAGCTTGAGCTTTTGTGTCTCCTTAATTACTCTCATATCACAGTTTTCCTAAATCTTAAAAACTTCATCCACACAAAACTCAACAAGAACTCGTGAGATAAGTTAGTATAAACTAATGCAAAAACATTATCATTCTCTACTGTAGCAAATCACTAAAATTATTACTCAACATTGCATACTAAATGCCTCTGCATATTTAATACTCCTATCCTCAAATAGAATCATTAAACAAGCAAACATATGCAAACAATGCAAACATAACAGCAATCTGCCAAAAAGCAAAGATCTGTAAAGAATGCAAGAGTATCAATACTTATTCAACTCCAAACATTATGAAATTCTACCACACTGTAGAAAATTTATCAGAGCTTATTATGCAAAATTTTCAACATTTTATCACATTCTGACTTTCCTCGGGAATTTTTGCAACATCGATAAACTTTCTGTTTCGAAACAGCAACATGTAGACTTGCAAAATAAGCATGGCAAAGGCTATACTTGACATTTTTATTGAAATAAAAGATGCAAAACATTATTCTGAATAACAACAAGAAAATTCTTAACCAAATAAATTGACGCTCCAAGCAAAACACATATCATGTGACGAATGAAAACATACCTCCAAGTGAGGTTACCGATAATGTTGGAGATGAAAGAGGGGATGCCTTCCGGGGCATCCCCAAGCTTAGTTGCTTGGATATTAGGGTCTTGTCGCTCCATATTCTCCTCATATCGATATCTCACCCAAAACTTGAAAACTTCAATCACACAAAACTTAACGGAACTTTGTGAGATAGGTTAGTATGATAAAGAGCAAACCATTTCACTTTTGGTACTGTCAAAGAAAAGATTCATAATTGTTCTCACACAATTCCTACTGTATAATATTATTCCACAATTTATATTGAGCAATATAAGCCATAGAAACTAGAAAACAAGCAAACTATACATTGAAAACAGAATCTGTCAAAAACAGAATAGTCTGTAGTAATCTGTACTCAAACCATACTTCTGCTACTCCAAAAATTATAAAAAAAATAGGAACACATGAGCAATTTGTATTAAACTTCTGAAAAAAGATCAACTCAAAAGCACCCTTCTGTTAAAAATGAGACTTATTTTCGTGAGCGCAAAAGTTTCTGTTTTTCAGCAGGGTCAAATCAACTATCACCCAACATGATCCCAAAGGCTTTACTTGGCACTTTATTGAAACAAAAGCAATAAAACATGATTACTAAAGTAGCTTAATCATGTTAACACATAAAAACAGTAGGTAAAAGTGTTGGGTTGTCTCCCAACAAGCGCTTTTCTTTAATGCCTTTCTAGCTAGGCATGATGATTTCAATGATGCTCACATAGAAGATAAGAATTGAGACATAAAGAGAGCATCATGAAGCATATTACTAGCACATTTAAGCCTAACACACTTCCTATGCATAGGGATTTTGTGAGAAAACAATTTATGGGAGCAAGAATCAAGTAGCATTGGAAGGCAAAACAAGTGCAACTTCAAAACAATCAACACATAGAGAAGAAACTTGATATTATTGAGATATGTAAGAGCATAAGTTCCTTCCTCATAATAATTTTCAGAAACATCATGAATGGGTTCAACAATATAACCGTCACATACATCACTCTTTTCATGATGCACAAGCATAGAAGATTTATCACTCTTTATGGCATACATGTCATCATAATAATCATCATAGATAGCAACTTCATTGTCATAATTAATTGAAACCTCTTCCAAAATAGTGGATGTATCACTAAATAAAGTCATGACCTCTCCAAATCCACTTTCATCAATTTTGTAATAAGATTCAACACCCTCCAAAATAGTGGGATCACTACTACCTAGAGTTGACACTCTTCCAAACCCACTTTTATCAATGTAATCATCATAAATAGGAGGCATGCTATCATCATAATAATTTTTCCTATCAAAAGTAGAAGGAATCAAAGGATCATATTCATTAAGCAAAGCATCCCCAAGATTAGGACAAGCATTATTTCCAGCAAATAAATCTTCAAACATGTCATACTCATTAAACATAGCATCCCCAAGCTTGTGGTTTTGCATATCATCACAATCATTCTTATCAATAGCATGAATGGCACCAATAGTATAGCAAACATTATTATCATATTCTTCCAAGCAAGTGTTAAAAAGGTTTTCAAGGTCATAAGGGATATCGTTGTCTTCCCAATCGTAATCATTACAAAAAGTAGTAGGTATCACAAAATCATACTCAATATCATCATCCTCCATCAACATATTTGATTCACTTTCATGAGGCACAATGGTGATAGGAGCAATTTGGGAGAGATACCTTTTACCTTTATTCTTTCTTCTTTTCTTCTTCTTCACCACATCATGTGTGGGTTAAATTAATTTCTTTAAGCTTCTTGTGGAAGAGATTGATTGGATAGGAAGCTCCCCCTCGTTGCCTGATTCATCATAATAAACACTAGGAGGATATTGGGAAACATTTTCCCTTTCATTAGTACTCTCTTCATACTCCATTTGTTTTCTTGTCTTTAAATAGTTGGCAATATAAGTATCCTCAATGCAATTTACCGCACAAAACATATAAATTTCTTCTAGATCAAAATCAAGAAATCTCTCGGGATTTGGAAAACCATTAGTTATACGCTTCATTTCTTCATACCCCAAAAGAAGACTAAGCTCTTTATGATGCTCAAGGGTAATCAAGTTATCAAAAATTTTGGACATGATTTGATCATGAAATAATTTGCATTGGAGATTTAAATGACCAAGTTCATTGCAAAGTTCACAAGGATGGCGAAAAAAATTACATCTTTTAGCACAATCATCTAGCCTCTCATGCAACTTTTTTGTTTCTAAATATTTATGCTTCTTCAAAATCTATCTTCCCTTTTTGGTGTGCAAAGGCACTCCCAATTCACTCCGCAAAAAGTGGCATGCTTATAAGAAACATTTTTGTCATGACTTGTGCAATCATCACTAGCATTTTGGATATTTAAAGAATTCACACCAACAACATTACAATCATGCTCATCATTCAAATATTTTGTGCCAAGCATTTTATTGACTTCTTCTTCTAACAATTGAGCACAATTTTCCGAACCATCATTTTCAAGAAAGATATTATAAAGATGATCAATAATAGGATGCAACCTAAATTCCATTTTTTTATGTAGTTTTCTTTTATAGACCAAACTAGTGATAAACAAGAAACTAAAAGATTCAATTGCAAGTTCTAGAGATATACCTTCAAGCACTCACCTCCCGGCAAGCAGGCGCAGAAAAGAGCTTGATGTCTACTATGCAACTTTATTCTTGTAGACACGTGTTGGGCCTCCAAGCGCAGAGTTTTGTAGGACAGTAGCAATTTTCGCTCAAGTGGATGATCTAAGGTTTATCAATCCGTGAGAGGTGTAGGATGAAGATGGTCTCTCTCAAACGACCCTGCAATCAAATACAAGGAATATCTTGTGTCCCCAACACACCCAATACAATGGTAATTTGTATAGGTGCACTAGTCCAGCAAAGAGATGGTGATAAAAGTGTAATATGGATGGTAGAAATATATTTTATAATCTGAATAAATAAAAACAGCAAGGTAGCAAATAGTAAACGGGCACAAAAACGGTATTGCAATGCTTGAAAATGAGGCCTAGGGTCCATACTTTCGCTAGTGCAACCTCTCAACAATGCTAACATAGTTGGATCATATGATTATCCCTCAAAGTGCAATAAAGAATCACTTCCGAGTTCCTATTAGTGGAGAACAAAAGATAGAAATTGTTTGTAGGGCACGAAACCACCTCAAAGATATTCTTTCCAATCAATCTATCCTAGAGTTCGTACTAAAATAACGCAAGCTATTCTTTCCGATCGATCTAATCAAGAGTTCATACTAGAATAACACCATATGACACACATCAACCAACTCTAATGTCACCTAGATACTCCAATGTCACCACGAGTATCCATGAGTTAATTCTACAATATGCATCAAACAACTTCATGATCATAATATTCAATCCACACAAAGAAGTACAGAGAGACCCCAAAGTTTCTATCAGAGAAAAGATAATAAAAACATGCATCAACCCCTATGCATAGATTACCCCAATGTCACCTCGGGAATCCGCAAGTTGAGTGCCATAACATACATCATGTGTTCTCATATCTAAATATTCAATCCGACAAGACAAAACTTCAAAGGGTAAAGATTCAATTCATCACAACAAGGTATAGAGGGGAGAAACATCATATGATCCATCTATGTTAACAAAGCCCATGATATAGATCATGAGAGAGAGATTAAACACATAGCTACTGGTACTAACCCTTAGCCCCGAGGGTGGACTACTCCCTCCTCATCGTGGTGGCCGCTGGGATGATGAAGATGCCCACCAGTGATGATTCCCCCCCCTCAGGTGCTGAACGCAGGTCTAGATTGGTTTTAGGTGGCTACAGAGCCTTTCGGCGGCGGAACTTCTGATCTATGTTAACCCCAAAGGGTTTTGGAATATTTGTGAATTTATAGGGTAAAGAGGGGGTGCGGGAGGCCACCGAGGTGAGCACAACCCACCTGCGCGCGCCTGGGCCCCCAGGCGTGCCCTGGTGGGCTGTGCCCCCCTTGGGGCACCCCCCCCCCAGGTGCTGCTCTGGACCATCTTGGGTGTTCTGGTCCATAAAAAATCTCCAGCAAGTTTTGCAATGTTTGGACTCTGTTTGATATTGATTTCCTGTGATGTAAATAACAAGCAAAAAATAACAACTGACACTGGGCACTAGGTCAATAGGTTAGTCCCAAAAAATGATATAAAGTTGCTATAAAATGATTGTAAAACATCCAAGAATGATAAAATAACAGCATGAATACTTCATAAATTATAGATACGTTAGAGATGTATCAGACACCAGGGCGCGCCTGGGTTGTGCCCACCTCGGTGGCCTCCCGCACCACCTCTTTGCTCTATAAATACCCCAATGTTCTAGAAACCCTAGGGGAGTCAACGAAAATCAATTCCAGCCGCCGCAAGTTCGAGAACCACCAGATCCAATCTAGACACCATCACGAAGGGGTACATCATGTCCATTGGTGCCTCTCCGATGATGCGTGAGTAGTTCATTGTAGACCTACGGGTCCGTAGTTAGTAGCTAGATGGCTTCCTCTCTCTTTTGATGCTCAATACAATGGTCTCTTGGAGATCCATATGATGTAACTCTTTTTGCAGTGTGTTTGTTGGGATCCGATGAACTTTGAGTTTATGATCAGATCTATCTTTTTATCAATGGAAGTTATTTGAGTCTTCTTTGATCTCTTATATGCATGATTGCTTATAGCCTCGTATTTCTTCTCCGATATTTGAGTTTTGTTTGGCCAAATTGATCTATTTATCTTGCAACGGGAAGAGGTGCTTTGTGATGGGTTCGATCTTACGGTGCTTGATCCCAGTGACAGGAGAGGAACCGACACGTATGTATCGTTGCTATTAAGGATAACAAGATGGGGTCTATTTCTACATAAATAGATCTTTTCTACATCATGTCATCGTTCTTATTGCATTACTCCGTTTCTCCATGAACTTAATACACTAGATGCATGCTGGATAGCGGTCAATGTGTGGAGTAATAGTAGTAGATGCAGGCAGGAGTCGGTCTACTAATCTTGGACGGGATGCGTATATAATGATCATTGCCTGGATATCTTCATTATTATTTGAAGTTCTATCAATTGCCCAACAGTAATTCGTTTACCCACCGTTTGCTATTTTTCTTGAGAGAAGCCACTAGTGAAATCTACGGCCCCCGGGTCTCTTCTTTATTATATTTGCCTTCGCGATCTATTTTTATTTTCGATTTTATTTCAGATCTGTTAAACCAAAAATACAAAAATACCTTGCTGCAATTTATTCTTATTTATTTTATCTCCCGTTCCCGCGAGATCTATTTATTCAATCTATCATATTTTTATCACGTCTACTTGCCAATTTCTGGCGCCGTTGCCCGAAAGGGATTGACAACCCCTTTAATACGTCGGGTTGCGAGTATTTTTTTATTTGTGTGCAGGTGACGTTCACGTAGTGTTGCGTGGTTCTCCTACTGGTTCGATAACCTTGGTCTCGTCACTGAGGGAAATACCTACCGTTATTGTGCTGCATCATCCCTTCCTCTTTGGGGAAATACCGACGTAATTCAAGCAAACATCAGACCGCAAGACGGATGACCTTGCCGAAGAAGTTAGGGTTGTGGACCCAAATTGAGCGGACACACGACCGGCGAAAATGAGAACGATGACATTGCTAAATTGAGGGTGCTCGTATTATCACCGCACAAGAACTTGTACTCCTCAGACAAAGGGATGAGTGATAGGAGGTGGTAGGGGACGAATAGGTGGTGTGCCTCCACCATCCATGATATATATACTCCATCCATTCATTCAATGTCTCATCATGTTTCTCTCGTGCTCACTCGAATGCTTCCTTCATTTTCCAAATTAATTCAAGTTATAGCTTTGTCATAAATTTAACCTTTTTAAAGTTTGATAGAGTTTTCATAGAAAAATTGGTAATCCTACAAAGAAGTCGTATATTATAATAATATATTTAATGTTAGACTGTTATAATATATGTAAGTATTAGTCTAGGGACAATTACATTTGAGCCCCTAGTTGGGGCACACCCATTCGATTTGTCCCTAATTTTAACAAACCCTCGTGCCCAAGTGTGTTTGCTTCTCTTATGTTTTTGCCCTCCCATCAAGGTTCTGTCTCGTCAAAGGCATTTGACCATTAGAGAGATGTTTTTCTGGACTGCTTTGCCCCTCCTTACAATAATAGTTAAAAGGGAGAGAAAAAAGCAATGTTACACTTACATGTGGGACCGAACCAAAAAGAGATGAAATAATAACACCTCTCACACTTACATGTGGGAACGACCTAATAGAACAAACTCTCTCTCTCTCTCTCTCTCTCTCTCTCTCTCTCTCTCTCTCTGCACGGCATGGCGGCGATGCGGGGGGCACGCGGGAGAGACGGGAAAGATGCGGTCATTTTGCCCTGCATTTTCTCTCTCCCCAAACCCATATCTTAACCCTCTCCACCGGTTCCATGTTGCTATCTCTACACTTATCCTCCTATGGCTCGCCAAACCGAAGGCTAGGCGAGAGGGGCTCACGTCCTCCACTTTCTTTCTAGATTTGTGTTAGTTTGCGTCCTATATGGTTTGTTTGAGGTATATATATATATCCAGATTGGAGGATCCAGATAGATCTTTTTGTGTCGTTGTTGGGCGTGGTCGTCTCCTTCGGCCTTAGCTCCACTATGATTATCCCTAGTACTTCGTACGATAACCTCCACGGTCCAGTGCTACTGGACATGTTCCCCCTCTATTTCTGATCTTCATAGGTGGATTTGAGCATGACACTATGCTCACATTTCATGATCTTTGTACCCTCTACTTTCCTTGTCTTGATCGAGATATTTATCTTGCCAGAGTTGTCTTCCCTTATTTCTCCGCACCAATAAATTTCTCTATGTTCTTCATTAGCTTCCGCTTGAAATTGAATATATGGGTCCTGAGATGGGGAATGTTTCTCCATCTAATTGATTGGACTTGTCTTTTTTTCTCTTACTTGGATTTCTATTGTTATTCTTATGTGCTAGAAGGAAGCCTTCCTTAGCACCGGTTTTCTTTTGTCCATGGCCTTGCTCCTTTTCAACCTTACGCTTGGAGGTTTACTTAACGGTTTTCTTGGGGTGTCCATACAAGCGGAGGCGTGCTAAATCTTATGGATTTGAAGTTCTTGCCAAGTTCAGGGGCATCATCTCCTGGCTGTCAATGCAAACTTATTTTTTTCATAGGGGATGGTCCGGTTTGTTGATCTTGGTGTGTAGTCATCCTTCATCCACTATGACGCTAACATTGTCTTCAACCTCGGCCTTGTTGACCAGAGCCATATGAGGCCTTGGCCATGGTGTTCAAGGTCCGCTAGTGGTCATGAGATCCCGACGCTCATAGGTGGCGCAGTGGTGAGTTGGTAGGCGGTGGGATAGAGATCTGGCATGCTGCTACACTGTGTGGTGATGATTGCACCTGCGTGCATATGTGCGACTTTCCATTCGCTTGTTCCAACCCTTGCTGATAGTATCAACACATATTTTTTCTTCTTACAAGTGTATAACTGTTGAGCTCAAATTTATTTTCCTTTTTGCCAGAATTGTAATTACAAAAGGGCCTTTTTGGTCCCTCTCATGTGCTTTCTAACCATAATAATATATGCAGAGAAATATGCCAAAAAATGAAAGTACAAACCTCCCGACATATGAATGCACACAAAGAAACCACCAAAGAGTACCCCAAAACTACCGATGAACAAAATCATAACCAAGAACGTGATACTCAAAGACAACGCCTTATAAAAGGAATTGTCATATGTACACTAATGTTGCTAGGTCTAACCAAGAGGTCAAACGGCGTGGTTATCACCCCTAAAACGAAACTTTGAGCTAACACCTTCAACAAAAGTATCATGTATGTATGTCGACCCTTCTTACTCCAATCGAAAAGCCTAGGCCTAGTGTTTTCACCCCCAAGAACACATACTCATTGCGGACACTGTTGTTGTCATCTAACCTTGTTGCACGTGAAGGTCCGAGCATCACGAGCCCGTCTTGATGTAGAATGAGCTATTAACCCGCTCGCTTCAAAGGAGAGCGACAAAAGCATGATGCCATCATGTCCACCATGTTTGGCATGCTGCACCGCCATTATGGACCGCGTCATCGATTTCAACCACACCCACATCCATTGCCCCAAAGCCTACACGAGATCCACCGCCCACACCAATTTGGGCATGAACTCGTCTCGACCAGGCGCAAGTCGGTTTCACCCATGGTCACAATGCCATCGAGAAGGAGTCGTTGCCAAGACACGATGCCGCCGAGAAGGAGTCGTTACCGAGGTCGATGACCGACATGGAGACCCACCGCCAAGCGACAACAACACTAGCGAAGCCGGGATCATGCGAGGAGTGATGTATTGGATCACCTCCAAGGTGAGGCAACACATAAATCAGCTGCATCGGCGGAGGAAGCGGAGAGGATTGAGTTGTGGCAGTTTAGGATATCTGCATGGTCTCTACGGTCTGCCTGGTGGTCGTTACACACGGTTGTGAGGTATCATTTGTTGTTTTAGAAGATGCACATGTATCTTTTTTTTTTTTGTGCATAAAAATTCTTCTTTGTTTAGGATTACCATAACAAAAATTGGCATGTCGTTTGCATACATTGTAAGTAAATAACTAGTGCAGGAACTCCACTCTAGAAAGAATAGCAGCATATACCAGCGGGACAACTGACAGGCCGGCCTCCCCAGTCAGTCAGTCAGACAGGTAGGGCAACCAATCAGAAAACACAAAATCTTTCTCTATAGCCGATCGAGGCGCGCGCCAAAGGAACAAAAATAAGTATGGAGGCCCTACGGCCGCAGCGGCCGGAGGTGGACGGGCACGCCGTACTTGGGGCGGAGGGTGAGCACGTTGACCGGCGCGTGGCGGTAGTCATCGGAGATGGTGAAGCGGAAGTTGGCCAGCAGCATGGCGAGGACGACCTTGGCCTCGAAGAGGGCGTAAGCCTGGCCGACGCAGTTGCGCGGCCCGGCCGCGAACGGCAGGAACCGGCCGGCGCCCGCCGATGAGCGCCGCCCGGCTGCGAACCGCTCCGGGTGGAACTCATGCGCGTCGGCGCCCCAGATGGACTCGTCGTGGTGTATTGCCAGCACGGGTATCCACACCGAGAGCCCGCGCGGCAGGTGGAGATCGCCGAGCCGGATGTCCTCGAACGCCATCCGCGGCAGCAGCGTCGCCGGCGGGTACAGCCGCAGCGTCTCGTGGATGATCATCTGGAGCTGCAAGTTCGCGCGCACAGAGGAAAAAACATTAAGATTCTCGCCATGAGCCAAATGATCAAATGCCATAAGACTTTGCTTACGTATGCATGTGCACCGTACGACTTACCACGGTCAGTTTGGAGAGCTGGTCGGCGGACGGCGGGTCGTCGCCGCAGACCTGGGCAACCTCAGCGCGGGCCTTATCCTGCCACTCGGGGTGCGTGGCGAGCAGCATGAGCGTCCAGGTGAGCAGCAGCGCCGACGTCTCGTGGCCGGCGAAGAAGAAGGTCTTGCACTCGTCGATCACCAGCCGCGTGTCGTAGCTGAACTTGCCGTTGTCGCCTGCGCCCTTCTCCCTCTTCTTCTCCATCTCGGCGAGCAGCATGGCGAGGAGCCCCCGGCCGTACGTGGAGGTCGTCCGGCCCTCGTCGGCGATCTCGCGGCTCCGGCGGATGGACTCCAAGACGACGCCCTCCAGCTCGCCGTTCAGCCGCCCGATCTCCCTCCTGTACCTGCTCGGGAAGTACCTGCACGTACGGCAGCAACACCGGTCGATGAGCCCATGATCGACCGAACACTCTCGTCCACGAGCACATGTACTCCGCACTTGTTTACTCGTGTGTGCGCGTACGGCAATGGACATATGCGCACGCACGGATGCGCCAGTGGATGATGGAATCAAACCAAAACGCCGGACAAATTGGAGTCAGTGCCACTGCCCAAAAACTAACTGGACAGGGATGGGCTGCGCCTGCACGCCACATAGTTATCTAAGACCAATTACTGTGCTATAGCGGCTTAATCGGCTTGTTTATCTTAAGCTGTTAGGATAATTCCACACATTAGACGCGCATAAGCACTATGCGAGATGTGGCTGCAAGTGAACGAAAGTGGCGACAAGGGCCAGGCAAGTAGCGAGGGAGTGAGTGGTGTGTTCGAGGCAAGAGAGGATCGAGCTGGCCGGCCGGGAGGAGAGGGCGATCGTGACTCACTGGCTGCCGGGGATCCAGAGGTAGCGGCTGGAGCGCGCGGTGAGGCGCTGCAGGTCCTCGAGGAGGTGGAAGATGCGCTTGCCGGTCTCGTAGCTGGTGTCGAACTCGGTCCGGGAGATGATGTCGCCGGTGAGCCGGGTCATGTGGCCGCCGATCTCCACCTCGCCGCGCCCGCGCGCCGCCGCATCCCGCAGCGACAGGATCGTCTGCTTCGTGCACTCCACCATGTGCCCCACACGCCCCTGCGTACACGTACGTGCGATCCGAAGCTGCGGTCAGGAAAACGAACCGGTAGGCAATGCCACCATGTGTTCGACGAGGTGCGGCGACGTACCTTGAGCTTGTCAGGCATGAACGCCGGCGCGACGACGTGGCGCTGGTGCGACCACCTGGCGCCGTTGGCCATGAGCAGGCCGCGGCCGATGAAGTTCTTCGTGCCCTGCCGCTGCAGCCACGACTTGCCGGTGGCGTGGGCGTACTTGGACGACAGGAACTCCTTGATCATGTCCGTGTCCGTCAGGCACAGCCGGGGCTCGCTCCCGTACCAGTACACGAAAAGCTTCCCTGAAACGCGGAATCCCCATCGGTCAGTACGTACGTACGCACGCCCGGCAGCCGGCGCGCAATGCGGTGGGGGCTATCTTAAATTCTCACCGTATGTCTGCGACCAGAGCACGTAATGGGGCATGAGGCGGCCGACGATGTCGTGGCTCAGGGACGTCATGTCGCCGGCGTTGGCCTCCGCAACGAGGGCCGACACCTGGCGTAGGTTGCCGACGAGCGGGCGCGGCGAGGGGCCGTGAACGCCCTGCGCCGCCATGGTTCTACGGATCCTCATTGGCGTCAGGAAGTAGCAAGATAGGGTCACCCATACCGCCCTCAGCAGCAGCACCGAGACAACCGAGGCGATGGCGGTGATCATGGCCGCCACGAACGCCATTAGTGAATTGTATAGGATGTAACAGAGAGAGAAACTGAGATAGCGAGAATTGGAGGCGTTACTCCTAGCTGCCGCCTGCAATGCAGGCTTTCCCTGCGCTTCCCTGGGCTATATATATACCGATAGAGCTGGAGATTACTGGCACGTAGTAATTCCCAAATACCCTATTAAGATATTCTATTTCCTAAGATCGGTTGCCTTTTTACTTTTTATTATTTCCTAAAATAAAAAACGTATATCTTCTTTTCTTTCGTATCATAAACGGGCACGACTTGTTTACTGACTGATAAGGCGAGACAGTGCATTACCGTGTGACAAAAAGGTTATTCTCCTTTGGTGCTGTCACTCCATTAGTGGGCGCCTTAATTAGAGACTAATCTACGGGATTGGATTGCTATGCGCCGAGAGGGTTTACTCTTGTTTATTTAGAAGCAATTGATGTGGTCAATCTATCTTCCCACTAGCAAAAAGTAGTACTAGTGTATCACTCATATTTGGAAGCCATTTATCTCTCATAAAGATTTTGGGATATAAAGGGGGCAATTCTTAATTAGCTGCTAATAATATTCGTCCAACCTATGGTCCGAGTCTATTTCAAGATCGGTAGAGATCAGGCGCAAAGATCCTACCAAATTCAATTGCCAAAAGTTGCATATACACATACAGGAGTCCTAATACACACACACATATATACAGAAGAACATCTGCAATCACTGACTGACAAGTGGGCTCAATGGACGCCAAGGAACTAGACGACCGCTATACAATAATTTTTACTCATTTTTTTGCAAAAATGCTCCCTTTGTACGCATAGCTTACGTACCACAGAAGAGACAGCAATATAGTACACAGAGAAATTCCAAAATGAGCACTCGAGGACAGCATCATAAGGATGGCACCAAATGTTGTTCTACTAATTATAAGGCTTAGGCAGCGGCATTAGAGGTCCAACCCCAGGATTTCTTGTCTGAATCGGGCTTAATTAAGAGTATCAGTATACCATCATTGCATAGAGTATGCAATAACCTGGTCAATCCCTTAAAAAGAATTGGCAAATCTCATTCAGCATCGATGGCTTTATATATTCTCCATTCCCTCTCGCCGCACTTTCCCCATGGACGATTCCGATAGGAAACATAACCCATGGATGGTTCTGAAGCAAAGTTTTTCTTCTTCTGACAAGAGGCATAAACTAGCTTAGCAATCCTGCAAATGAAGCCTAAAAAGGGCAAAAGGGGGGCAGGAAGGGGGCCATTTTTGTTTTTGTTTTTCAGCAGCAAGCCAATTAAGCCTAGCTAGTTCTCTGCACCTCCAGCAACTTGGAGAAAGGAAATGCTGTGTGCTTGAGCTTTAGGCATGCGTACAAAACCTTAGCCTCACACAATATGATTGTTTAGTGTGGAGCTCTCATCACATTTGTATATATGCCAGGAAAGGAGAGAGCTCATGGTTCAGTCGGAACAGAAAACAGCGTGAATGAGCTGTACCCGATCGAGGCGAAGTCGGTGCACCGGCAAATCCTGCTAAGTGCTCCTGCTAGTGACGGTTTAAGAAGAGCGGTTTAGTTCTCCGCGACTAATGATCTGATTTGGAAATTCTTTCCTATGGAAGATTTGGTTCACACACACTCTTGCAGAGAGAAAAGATAACTGAAGCCTGGGTCGGTGATGCTGCTCTCTTGCTGAAGTCGCGGCAGTTTTCGCTGTTGTCGGTTTTCGGTCGGCCTGTAAAAAGTAGGAAGCGCTCGCCGTAAGACCGGCTGTCAGTTCTCAGTTGTAACTTGTAATCCCCTCTCTAGTCAAGAATTGTCAGTGCACCTGCCATTTTTTCTAAAGAAATGGAGTGCAAGCTTTTTGTTGCTGAAAATAATGCGTAACCGTGGTCGAAAGCTGAAACTGAACCTTTTCCCCACTGTGTAGAACAAGCAAACTCTGTCATGAGTCATGACGCTTGAATTACAGTCTCTTCCTTGCTAGGAATGTGGATGACCACCTGGAGCATGCAAGGGGGCCACCAGGCAGAGTGTTGAAAAATCTCTCGCATAAGTTATTACTATATTATAAAGATAATAATGGAAGAATCATCCTCCGATCTCTGCACAATTCGCCTTCACTCACATGCCCCTGTTTCTGAAGAGATCAGACATCGTTCTCCTTCAGTTTTACTCTTCTGTGCAGTGCAATGCTACACCATGTCCACTCGACCCAAACCCGGTGCAAACGTTGGCCATGAGGCATTAGAAAAAAAATTGATTGGATAGATATGCAACTAATTCAACACAACCAAGGACGTATCTTGGAGCCGTTCCATGGGCGCGATTCTGGTATGCAACATCCTGCACGCATCATGGGCAAGAAAATCCATCCCTCGTGCCCAAATTTTTATAGCTTTACGTACTTATCACACGATATCTCGCCATTGCCGGTGGGCATCTCCCAGCTCAGCGACTAAAATTGGCCAGCCTACGGCGAGCTAGGACGAAGAACTGGTCACCAGTTAGCGAGACTGATTATATTTAGCAAGCACATGTCCACGCTGCTAGTTAATGAGATCTGTGGAGTGTGCATGTAAATATAGTGTAACTCGTACGTCACAGGGATCTCAAGATCTCAGTCAGACATAGCATAGCCACAGAGAACTCTGACTTGTGCAGTGGTTTTGCTTTCTTAGAATGTTTATGGCAGCTATTAGCCGAGCTCTGCATATTCAGCAAGCAACTTGGTGCTAGACTATATCGGTTTGATTCTTCTGAACCTTTCAAAGAAACTCGGCGACGAAAGCCGCTTATAAACTTTAATAGGACTTTGTTAGATTAGTTGTACCGTTTGTCTGTCCACCATTCTTTTTGACAGTTCCTCCAACTTGGCAAATAATTTTATCTATGCCATTACAGCTCAAATATGTTGTCTATGTTATTGACTAAACTAAACTTCAGTCTTAGCTTAGCCGTATGTCCTGGCACTTAGAAACCGTGTGGCGTTATTTTTTTTATTATTGTATAAGCTAGTGCGGCGCTAGGTTTTTTTAGCTAGTGTGGCGCTAGGTGGACTGCTTTGTTTTTCTGAGGAATAGGTAGGGTTTTTTTAAGGCAAACTGAGGAATAGTTTTTTTTTTTTAGAAAACTGAGGAATAGCTAGGTGGACTCCCAGCCCAGTTTCCCTTCTTTTTAGAGGAGAGGCTACTAGGCCAGCTGGGCCAGGGCCTGTGGGCCAAATCCTCAGCCCATTCTACTACTGCCCGTACACGTTTGGGCCTAAACAGTGCACCGCATCGGACAACTACTTTTGGGGTAACTTTCGCCCGGGCTCGAACCCTATATTTCGTGAGGCGAAAGGAGGCGTACGGCGCCTGGAAAGGATCCCCGGTACAGCTCAGAAAGGCAGGATACTGAGGGATCCCCTGCGGACGACGCCCCGTGTCCACCTCGTGTGGCCGGTGAACCTCGGGCCGTGGCTGGGTGTGCGCCGCGGTTCGGTTGGCCCCGCACGGTGTCTGCTGTTACGGAAGGCATGAAACAGGACGCCGAGTTAATACGCCGCCGTCTGCTGCTATTTGGAAGGAGATCTTGCACTTACACCCCTGCGTTGGTTGAGTTGTTTCAAGTAGGGGCTGGCTAAACTTGTGGGCACAAGTATAATTCTTTCCTTGAAAAGCATAGGAAAAAGAATGATCCGGTGTGATAGACACAAGCGCTCATATACACGCGCATACACTCATCCTTATGAACACACACGCACACCCTACTCCTATGAGCACCTTCAAGAGACTGAGCAGGCATATCATCTTGAGATTCTGAAGTCACCAGAAGCGCCTCGTTGCCGACGGGAACGCCTCTCCCAATCGAAAGCGCATCGCGGAAATCCTGAAATAAATCCGGGAATAATGCGAGCACGAGGATTTGAACCCTGGTGGGTTGGGGATACCAGTGCTCATATATATATGGCATGTACGGTTGCTCTCTTTCTTTGATTTTTTTTGTGAGAAAACTTTCAATCTATTCATCAACTGTCAAGGTAGTACAAAGAACACTAGAAGTAAAAATTACATTCAGGTCTGTAGACCACCTAGCGGCATTTACTACGAGCACCGGAGCTAGCCGGCAAGGCCACATCATCGCCCTCCCTTGTTGGAGCCGCAAACATTGTTGTAGTAGAGCGATCGGAAGTCGTCGTGCTAAGGCCCCATAGGATCGCCGCACGTACAAAGAAACCGTCAGCCGATGAAGAGAAGCATAGACCGGAAGGATCCAACCTGCAGACACACGGAAGTAGACGAACGAAGACCGGATCTAGTCGGATCCACCGAAGGCAGACGCCGACCGGATCCCACAAGATCCACCGGAGACAAACCTCCACACACCTTCCGACGATGCTTGAAACATCACCGGGACGGGGCTAGGCGGGGAAGACCTTATTCCATCTTCAAAAAGCCGCCGCCGCCTCATCTTCTTTAAGTTTATGCTGACCATGCTGACTGTACCTAGGTAGAGGTTACAAATCGTGTCCTTGTTCTATGTGTGGCGAAGGCAATACAAGAATGTATGCAACTACAAAAAAACAATCGAAAACAAGAAACACAATATAGCAGTGAAGATTTTCCTACAAAATATCATTTATGAGCCTGGGCTTAGCTTCTCTCGGCATCCCAACCACTAGTTCTCCTTGAGATTGGCGTTGTACTCCCTCCGTCCGAAAAAGCTTGTCCTAAGCTTGTTCCTCATCCATTTGAGAGACAAGCTTTTTTGAGCAGAGGGAGTATGTTGTATTGAAGATTGTATCTCTCCCGAACATTCACTAGAAGTGAAAATGTCCCGTCGCATAATTCCTGATAGGTTATGTTATGAGGTTTCCAGTATATTATAGCGATAGAAACCTGTTTGAAAACATTTTTTATCTTTCGCAGCACGTCACAAACCACATCCACTCTATAACTGCCCAAAAAGAAAATCCATGCTATACTTGATTCAGGCTTTTTTTGGTTTAGAGGAATCTTGTAGGAATTTCGTAGGATAGGATTTCTATAGGAAAAATTCCTTTAGAGCCATTTGGTTTGTAGGAATGGAATTATATTCTTATGGAGAAATTCTTCCTATCCTCCACATTTCATATGAAAATAAATATTAGCCTAGACTCAATGGAAAAAAATCATATGATGTGAATCAAAGGGCATCTCCTTTCCTATTCCTACTCATAGGATTTGAGATACATGTCATCTTATTTTCTATGACTTTCCTATTCGTACGATTTTCCTACCCTATGAACCAAAGAAGGCCTCAAGAACTCTTCCATACAACTAAGAGCATCTCTAGCAAATCACGCAAACCGGGCCATCCGCTAAAATAACCACCAGTTTGCGGGATCCATCATGTAAACCTGGCCCGAACAAATACTCCTAATTCGGCTGGCCCGTAAATCTTTTGTGGGGTCCCGCCTCCACGAGCCCAACTCCTTTAGGGCTCCTTTGATTCAAAGGAATTTTATAGGATTTCTGGAGGATTGAAATCATTAGGATTTTTCCTATGTTGGTCATTTGATTCATATGATTGGATCCCATAGGAATTTTTCCTATCGAATCTTTTGTACTACATTTCAGCCTCCTTTGGTTTGTAGGAATTTTGTAGGAACTCTATAGGATAGAATTTGCAAAGGAAAAATTCCATTGAAGCCCTTTGGTTTATAGGAATGGATTCCTATTCCTATGTAGGATAGGAATCAATCCTTCACATTTTGGAGGAAAAGAACATTAGCCTAGACTCAATGAAAAAAAAAAATCCTATCCTATGCACCAAATGGCATCTCTTTCTCCATAGGAATTGAGATGCATGTCATCTCACTTTCTATGATTTTCCTATTCCTATAAAATTTCTATCCTATGAACCAAAGGAGGCCGAGTCTAACATCCAGTCCAACCTCTTTTTACAATTTCTTTGTTTTTCCTGTGGCATCAAACACTCAGGTCTTCTTTGGTTCATAAGATAGGAATTTTATAGGAATAGGAAAATCATTGGAAGTGAGATGACATGCATCTCAATTCCTATAGAGAAAGAGATGCCATTGGTGCTTAGGATAGGAATTTTTCATTAAGTCTAGGCTAATGATTTTTTTTCCTCCAAGATGTGAAGGATTGATTCCTATCCTACATAGAAATAGGAATCCATTTCTATATACCAAAGGGCTTCAAAGGAATTTTTCTTTGCAAATCCTATCCTATAGAATTCCTAAAAAAAAATCCTACAAACCAAAGGTTCATAGGATAGGAATAATATAGGAATAGGAAAATCATAGAAAGTGAGATGACATGCATCTAAAATCCTATAGAAAAAGAGATGCCATCTGATGCATAGGATAGGAATTTTTCCATTGAGTCTAGGCTAATGTTTTTTCCCTTTGAATGTGAAGGATTGATTCCTATCCTACATAAGAATAGGAATCCGTTCCTACAAACCAAAGGGCTTCAAAGAAATTTTTCCTACAAAGTTTATATCCTTTGCAATTCCTAAAATACTCCTACGAACCAACGGAGGCCTCATTGCTAATCCTATATGATTCAAATGGGCATGCCACTCCAACCCTATACGTTTCCTACATTTGAAAATCCTACGAACCAAAGAGGCCCTTATATCTACGGGATTTCGCCCTGTTTTGGAGGATCCCTTTCCTTTGGCGAGAGGGAAACTTCAGCCCCAACCACTTTCCTCACAGCCGGCTGTTCGCACATGAACACATCACCATGTACCTCCAACGTCGAGGATGATGCACCGCAGCTCACGTCGAAGGAGACCCGTCCAGAAGCGCGGTACGCAAGCAATCTAGCGAGCGCTTTTGAGGACCCGAAACCCCACACGCCCGGGAGGGACCCCGTCAGGGCGCGCGGCGGCCATGGGCTGCCCTAGGTCGACCTGACCGCCCGTAGAGCCTCGTGGATTCGCAACCCTCCATTGTGGAAGAACGACGAAGAACGAGAAGAAAGATACAAGGGTAAGGGATAAATGAACACGAAAAAGTAGTAGATGTGTTTATTCAATAGTGTGTTGTTCAATCGGCCGTCACCCCTTAAGTATATAAGAGGCGGATGGAATTCCCTTACAAGAAAAGGACTCCAAATCATGTCCAAATCTTTAAAAAATTAACCCAACTCGGATTTAGGTAAGTGATGCGGAGCATCCTTCCATCATCCCCATGGACTCTACATCGACACATCCAACCCCACGAGGACCCATGACTAGGGCCCAAGCACGTGCCATCCAATCCGAGGTTAACTCTCTCCTTGTTGAACTTCCCTTTGCCCCACTTGAGACATGGCTACTACCTCAAGCGGAGATGCTCTGTACTTAGGTACCAAGAAAGTAACCGAGGAGAAGTTACGACGCAAGAGGAACATCGAGAGCAAGTAGGCGATCAGCCTGACGAAGGACCGGTACAACCGCTTCACAACCGCCGGGCGGAACAACCGCCAACTACCGCTCAACCACCGGCCAGACTGTGGTCAAGCGGTGCAAAGGCGATCTGACAGACCGGATGTACCGGTAAACGCTAACGACGGAACTACTGCCCAACGACCGGTACAACCGCTGGGTTCCCCGACGACCATCCGCAGAAGCCAGCGCCTGACCCCAGCGGTAGTACCGCCCGTCCCGACCGGTACTACCGCCTGCCCTGAGTCGCCAGCGGTACAACCGCCCCCTCCACGGGTACAACCGGCCTGTCTGCGCACAGTGTATTGGGCCGAGCCCGTGTACCCCTTCTCCCTCACTTACCCCTTCGTGGCTTAGCACTATATATACTCTTCTCCTAGCTTCGTATTAGGGTTAGCAAAGGATTAGCTCATATTTGTGTGAGAGCTTTGCTCATCCACTTGGTTACCTTCTCCTCGGAGCTCAGGACCTCTTCGGAGAAGATTCCCCAAGCGGATTCAAGACCCCCATCTAGGGTGGACCCCATCAAGGCCTCCTCACAGAGAAGAACGGTTACTCGTGTATCTTCCCTTTGTTGATTTTGAACCTTGTGCTATCTTATGTGTTCGGTGATCTAGCCCTTGTGTGATCATTACTTGTCGGATTAGTGTTTCTCTTGTGTGCTTTTCTTGTGTTCTTCCGCTCGTTCTTCGTGTTCCTCGTAGGGATCCTCTCCAAACGTGAAAGATCGTCCATATAGGGTTCCGCCCTACATCATCTATGGTATCAGAGCCACGTTGATCACGTTTTTGGAGCCCCTACCCCGTGTTTTCTAGCTTGATTTTGTTGTTTTCGTCCTAAACCCGAAAATCCCCACCAAAAATAGCCCCAATTTTTTTTTTGTGATTTGTTAGTTTTGATGATGTTTTTTTGATTTTGATCCGTGGATTTGCTTGGTTTCAAGTGGATCTAGCATCTCCCCAAGTTTCCCCATCTTTCCTCCACGAAATCCATCAAATTTTGCCTCAAATCATCCATTTCCGCCCCAAAATCGCGCTTCTCCGACACGAAAGCGGTACTATCATAACCGAAGCAGTACTATCATTGAGCAGGTGAGCGGTACTACCGCCCTCCAAGCGGTACAACCGCCCTCCCGGGCCACATTCTAAGTTTCACCGTTTTGCCCATAACTCCCACATCCGGAGTCCGATTTTCGCGTTCTTTAGCTCGTTGAGTAGCTATTGACACCCCCCATCCACCTAGATAGACTACTTAATCATTAGACACCATCTAATTTTCCAAACTTTGGCATCTTTGCCTAGGGCTTACACCACGTCATCCGCTATACCACCACCGCTTTCCGCTTTCACCAGTGTTACTTTTGGTCTTTGAGAATTTGAGTTGTGGTTCCGTGTCCTATTGTGTTTCGGCTATATAGGTACGGTTCGACGTCAACATCACCACCGCTCATCTTCGCCAAGGACTCATCACCGCCAAGGACGGTAACTTCGACGACATCTTTGTCATATCTCGCAATTGCATTGATAACCATTATAGCCCATCTTTTGCGTTGCTTACCTATCGAGACTAGCCTTTGAGTATTGCTGGCAACGTGACTTGTGCACATTAGTGATCATACTCAATAGCATACATACATACCAAAGTGGTGCAAATCTTGGCATCAACTTGTGTGTCACAAAAGTTGTCATAGCATACACAATTGTTATCTTGGTTCGTGAAGTGTTGCATGAGAAAAGAGCTCAAAAGAGAAAGAGCCAATCAAGCTTTTAAGCAAAAGAGAAAGATAAGCAAAGAGCTTATAAGCAAGAACCATACTACATTAAGATTGTCATATCCTATCATCTTGGATCATAGCACCGAAATACCATACATATAGCATACTTGGGATAGAGATCGTTGCATTTTTGCTTAGTAGGTTGTGCACAAGTTCGTATCCGCCTATCGCAGTAATCGTGCTAAGCGTCTCTCTAGTGTTGTGCAACAAGAGCATCTTGGTGGATTCCACATTTTGGCTCACCCTTGGTTGCACAACCCCATATTATCTATTTGCGTGTGTGTTCCTGTGTACCATTTCTTGCTTGGTCTACTTGTTGCATTTGCGAATTTGCGAATCCTTTTCAACATCTTTGAGTCAAACTAACGATTGCAATCAATTTTGTGCCACTATCCTAACCAAGCTCCACCATAAGCTTTTACTTGTGTAGGTGTGAGAACCGACAAGGATTGGTACCAATAGTGCTATTTCATTGTCCGCATTTGAGTGAACTTGGTTCATCATCAACATCGGTCAAAGGTACATTGGTATAAGTTCTTCTCCTTCTACCACTCACATTTTTGCTTGGAATGATGGATAGGCCAAGTACTTCGACCAACCCACTCTTCATCGAGCAAGACGACGACATGTCATCATACGTCACCAAGAGCCACCTCTTTGGTGCACAACAAGCATTGCACCAAGAACAACAAGCAATGAGCGACCGTGACGACAACCTCGCCACCGACTTGCGACTCTCCGAGCAACGTACAAGAGACTACTTCGACAACAAGTTCGACGCTCACAAGCAAGAGAATGATGCAAGAATGGACGAGATCCGTGCCTTGATGAGGAACCGGCATCATTCCACTTCTTCATCCTCAAGACGGAGCCGCTCGATCGACACTCTGACGACACCTTCTACGACTCAAGTACACCGTCATCGAACACTCTTCGACGAGCCGCGCGTCAAGACCGTCATGCATTTCGCAACCCGCTACATGACAAGCATTCACAAGAGCAAGTCGATGAACAAGTCCCTCGTCCTCAATCAAACCAAGCCGCTTTGCCCAAGCTCAAGAACGACAACGACTACGGGCGCCAAGAGGAAGAACGAGCCCATCTACACCAAGAGCAACAAGACGCCAAGGCTCAACGTCTTCAATAACAAAGAGAAGCGCAAGCTCTTGAGGCGCAACGTGCCCTTCAAGAATCAAGTCGAGCTATCGCCAACCGCAATCGCGAACGGCGCAATCAAGAGGAAGCCCTTCGAGAAGAAATCCAAGAGAGGAACTACCAATCACGGTTGCAACGTCAAGTTCCTCAAGCTCCTACACAAACTCGTCAAGCTCCACCTCAACCTCAAGTTCAACAAGAGCAAGCTGATCATGGTCTTCCTCCACACCAAGAGCAACATGAAGATAATTGCAATCCACGTCAAGGGCGTCATCATCAACATCGCCAACAACATAATGAGGAACAACGCTATGGAAAGCTCAAATTCACCATGCCTAAGTTCAACGGAAGTAATGACCTCAAGAGTACCTCTCATGGGCATTGAAGGTTGACAAAATCTTCCGGTTGCACAACTACGATGAAGAAAAGAAGATCGCTATGGCATCACTTGAGTTCCAAGACTATGTGCTCATATGGTGGGAACAAATCCTTGAGCGACGACAAGCAAGAGGTGAACCTCCAATCACCACTTGGGCTCAAATGAAGGATGTCATGCGAGCACGTTTTGTGCCAACCTACTACAACCGCGACCTCTTCAAGAAACTCCAACTCCTCAAGCAAGGAACCAAGAGTGTTGAAGAATACTACAAGGAAATGGAGATAGCCATGATTCGAGCCAATGTCAAGGAAGATGATGAGCAAACAATGGCACGTTTCTTCAATGGACTTAATCATCCCATCAAGAAGATCGCCGACTTCCAACCATACTCCAACCTCACTGAGCTCGTACATCAAGCTACCAAGGCCGAACGCCAAGTGCAAGACGACTTCAAGTACGCCAAGTACTCATCCAAGGCCTACGGTTTCTCCAACAACCAAGCTTCACCGATTCCAACATCTACATCAACCAAGCCTTCTCCAAGCAACGACGACAAGTCAAGTCGTCCTCCTCCTACAACAAGCACCTTCAAGCCGCGTGCTTCATCATCTACAAAGACCGATGAGACCATCAAGACAAGCTCCTTCAAGTGTTTCACCTGCGGCGGCCGAGGCCACAAGTCCTACGAATGCACCAACAAACGCACCATGATCCTCAACGACGATGGCACCTATGACTCCATGAGTGAAGAGGAGATGGAAGCCATTGAGCAAGTGGACATGCACCGGCAAGTAAACGAAGATGAAGATGATCAAGTCTTTTGTGATGAGGATTCGAGCCCCGCTCTCGTTGTCTCCAAGGTCTTGACTCTCCAACATCAACAAGAAGAAGACCAACGATGCCACATCTTCCACACAAAGGCCGGCATCAATGGGAGGTCCGTCAAGGTCATCATCGATGGAGGTAGTTGCCACAACTTGGCAAGTGAAGAACTATGCTTCAAGCTTCAATTGGTAAAGAGGAAGCACCCACACCCTTACAAGGTTCAATGGCTAAGTGACTCGGCACTATACGAGTTGAGCATACGGTCCAAGTCTCCTTCAAAATTGGTGCCTACGAAGACACTTTGGAGTGTGATGTGGTCCCAATGACCGCTTGTCACCTACTTCTTGGTCGACCATGGCAATTCGGCCGTGGTGTCATACACAATGGGCGTACCAATCACTATAGCTTCAAGATGAACGGGAAAGAATATGTGTTTCGACCTATGTCTCCTAGCCAAGTGATAGCCGTACAAGCAAGCCACCAACCATAGAGACAAGAGTGAGAAAGTGATACACCAGAAAGTGAGTGAGAGCCACAAGCCAAACTTGAGCGCCTCTTCGCCTAGAGAGAAAAACCTCATCCTATTTGCCACCAAAAGTGAGATGAGAGAAGTGTGTGAGAACCCATCGAGTGTGATGCACTTTGTCCTTGTGTGCAAGGATGGAGAATCAAAAACTAACACCTCTCACGAGCTACCTTTAGTGTTTCAATCTATTTTGCAGGAATTCCAAGATGTTTTCCCCGATGAGCTACCTCCGGGTCTACCTCCTCTTCGAGGCATTGAACATCGAATCGACCTCATCCCCGGAGCACCTCTACCAAACAAAGCTCCATACCGAGTCAATCCCGAAGAAACCAAGGAGATTCAACGGCAAGTACAGCAACTCATCGACAACGGTCCATGTACGTGAAAGCCTAAGCCCTTGTGCCGTTCCGTTATACTTGTGCCTAAGCCCGATGGAAGTTTCCGCTTGTGTTCCGATTGTAGACCTATCAATGCTATTACTGCTCGATATAGGCATCCCATTCCTCGCTTAGATGATATGCTTGATGAACTTAGTGGAGCCAACTTTTTCTCCAAAATTGATCTTAAAAGTGGCTATTATCAAATCCGCATACAAGAGGGTGATGAATGGAAAACTGCTTTCAAAACCAAATTTGGTTTGTATGAGTGGTTAGTGATGCCTATGGGTCTATCGGAAGCTCCTGGTACTTTTGTGCGTCTTATGCATCATGTGCTTCGTCCTTATATTGGAGTCTTTGTTGTGGTTTTACTTGACGATATTCTTGTGTTTAGCAAAACCATGAAAGAACATCTTGATCATGTTAGGGCTGTTTTACAAACCCTTCGCAAGGAAAGTCTTTATGCAAACATGAAGAAATGCACATTTGGCGTTGACAAAGTGGTTTTCTTGGGTTTTGTTGTATCCTCAAAGGGTGTCCATGTTGATGAATCTAAAATTGAAGCAATTAAAACTTGGCCCCAACCCACCAATTTGCAACAAGTGCGTAGCTTTCTTGGTCTTATGGGTTTTTATCGTCGCTTTGTGAAAGATTTTAGCACAATTGCGCTCCTTTGCATCCTTTGAGCAAGAAGAATACTCCTTTTGTTTGGGGATCTTTGCAATCCACCGCTTTTGATGAGCTCAAGTCTTTGCTTACTCATGCTCCGATTCTTGCTTTACCCAATTTTGACAAAACTTTTGAGGTTCATTGTGATGCAAGTGAACCGGAATTGGCGGAGTTTTGATGCAAGAAAAAGCGAGCAATTTCTTATTTTAGTGAAAAACTCTCCGGTGCTCAACTTAACTATCCAATCTATGACAAAGAATTATATGCTTTAGTGCGTGTGCTACATGTTTGGGAACATTACCTTAGACCTCATGAGTTTGTCATCCATACCGATCATGAAACGGCTTAAATACCTAAAAGGACAAACTAAGTTGAACAAGCGTCATGCCAAATGGAGTGAATTTATTGAATCTTTTCCTTATGTGATCAAGTACATTAAGGGTAAGGAAAATGTAGTTGCGGATGCACTTTCAGCATATGCATGCTTGTCACTCAACTTGAGTTGAATGTTATTGGTTTTGAGCATATAAAAGACTTGTATGAGAATGATCCTTCTTTTGCTACTCCTTATGCTACGTGTTTGGCACACACATCTTGGGAACGATACTACATAAAGGATGATTATCTTATGAGAGCTAACAAACTTTGCATTCCCGAGTCTTCTCTTCGTTTGCTACTTTTGCAAGAGGCTCATGGAGGCGGACTCATGGGACACTATGGACGCCGACAAGACATTCACCATGCTCTCCAAGAACTACTTTTGGCCCAAGATGTTCATGACGTCCAACGCTTCACCAACCGATGCTTTATATGTCGCAAAGCTAAGTCTAAAGCTCAATCTCATGGTCTTTACATGCCTCTTCCTATTCCTTATCAACCTTGGGAAGACATTAGCATGGATTTTATACTTGGTTTGCCTAGAACTCAAAATGGCAAGGATTCCGTGTTTGTTGTTGTGGATAGATTTTCTAAGATGGCACATTTCATTCCTTGCAACAAGATAGACGATACTTCACATGTTGCCAATCTCTTTTGTAGGGAAATCTTGAGACTCCATGGAGTACCAAAGACAATCGTCTTCGATCATGACGTCAAGTTCTTGAGTTACTTTTGGAAGACCCTATGCGCCAACCTCGGAATCAAGCTCTTGTTCTCATCTGCATACCATCCTCAAACCGACGGCCAAACGGAGGTGACGAACCGGACTCTCTCCACTCTACTTCGCGTATTGATCAAGAAGAATATCAAGGAGTGGGGCGTGTCTACCATCGCCGAAGCACGCCTACAATCGTGCAAGACACTCGACTACCGCAAGTCCCCCTTGAGGTCGTCTCACGGCTTCAACCCGTTGTCCCCATTGGACATTCTACCTCTTCCTCTACAAGAGCGCACCAACCTTGACGCAAGTGCCCGTGCAAGCTACATCAAGAAGATGCACGAAGATACAAGGAACGTCATCGAGCACCAAGTACAACGACTAGCGCCCAAGCTCAACGTCAACAAGCAACCCATGACCTTCAACATAGGCGATCTTGTGTGGCTACACCTTCGCAAGGACCGCTTCCCCAACGAACGCAAGTCCAAACTTCTCCCTCGAGCCGATGGACCATTCAAGGTGCTAGCACGCTTCTAGCGACAACGCCTACAAGATCGAACTCCCACGAGACAAGTACAACGTGAGCGACATCTTCAACGCCAAAGACCTCTCGCCTTTCCATGGTGATGAAGATTTTGATCCGAGGTCGGATCTTTCCCAAGGAGGGGAGATGATGCGAGCATCCTTCCATCATCCCCATGGACTCTACATCGACACATCCAACCCCACGAGGACCCATGACTAGGGCCCAAGCACGTGCCATCCAATCCGAGGTTAACTCTCCTTGTTGAACTTCCCTTTGCCCCACTTGAGACATGGCTACTACCTCAAGCGGAGATGCTCTGTGTACTTAGGTACCAAGAAAGTAACCGAGGAGAAGTTACGACGCAAGAGGAACATCGAGAGCAAGTAGACGATCAGCCCAGACCAGAAGGACCGGTACAACCGCCCCACAACCGCCGGCGGAACAACCGCCAACTACCGCTCAACCACCGCCGTGACTTACGTGGTCAAGCGGTGCAAGGCGGTCTGACCGGATGTACCGGTAAACGCTAACGACCGGAACTACCGCCCAACGACCGGTACAACCGCTGGGTTCCCGACGACCATCCTTGAAGCGGCGCTGACCGCCGGTAGTATCGCCCGTCACCGGTAGTACTACCGCTCGAAGTCGCCATGCATACAACCGCCCCTCTACCGGGTACAACCGGCCCGTTCACAAGACAGGTATTGGGCCGAGCCCGTGTACCCTTCTCCCTCACTTACCCCTTCGTGACTTAGCACTATATATACTCTTCTCCTAACCGTATTAGGGTTAGCAAAGGATTAGCTCATATTTGTGTGAGAGCTTTGCTCATCCACTTGGTTACCTTCTCCTGAGCTCAGGACCTCTTGGAGAAAGATTCCCCAGCGGATTCAAGACCCCATCTAGGGTGGACCCCATCAAGGCCTCCTCACAGAGAAGAACGGTTACTCGTGTATCTTCCCTTTGTTGATTTTGAACCTTGTGCTATCTTATGTGTTCGGTGATCTAGCCCTTGTGTGATCATTACTTGTCGGATTAGTGTTTCTCTTGTGTGCTTTTCTTGTGTTATTCCGCTCGTTCTTCGTGCTCCTCGTAGGGATCCTCTCCAAACGTGAAAGATCGTCCATATAGGGTTCCGCCCTACATCAGTAAGTCTGGAACACCAGTTCAGTTTTTAGGTCCCATAGGTCACGAACGACCTTGGATGAAGATCAGCCCAAAAGCAAATTTGACCGTTTCAACGGGACGAACAACATTTGTATTGAATTTTTTTATTCGAAGCCATCTTGAGGGCCGAAACTCTCACGCAAAACAGCCAATTGGTGGCGCTACCCATCACACACGTGTCTGGTGGGGCGTGTCATATTTTGCCTCCTGGCAGGGCTGCATTCCGATGGCTCTAACTTTTGCATGCAAACTCGGATTGGAACGATTTTTATATAAAAATCGACCGTTTCGACGAGACGCACAACTTTAGTGTTGAAATGTTTTCCATTAGAGGCCATCTTAACTGAGCTTCATGCCATTTTTTAATCTGGTGTCAACGTGAGCATCTCTGAACTTGTCATAACTATTGCATAAGAGCTCTGTTTTAGACCATGTTCATATCCATCTCGATCTTCTTAGGAGAGCCATCCGGAGGTGACCTCCAATCATAAGTTTGAATTAGTCTTGATATAACTTAAAGCTACTCTCTATGATTGTGCCACTTTTGAGCGTCAACACCGGCGCCATGACTTCCCGATCTCGATTTCGACCAAAACTCATCACAGTCGTCGCAAGAGAGCCACCGCGGTCGTCACACGCGAGCTGGTGCACATCATCATCGCCTCCCACGAAGTTGCGTGACGCCATCGCTGCCGCTTCATGAAACTATCGCTGTTGTTGCCGCCACCTTGAAGAAGCTAGTCATTGCGCCATCATGTGAAAGCGAAGCTAGCTAGTTCTGCCGCCGCCAGCTGCCGTCATTGTCGCGTCGTCCCGTGGTCCTCGTCTTGCTCCACGGCGGTGATATCACCGGTAAGACGCGCGGATCCAGTTGTAATTTAACGGACTCTTTTTAGGGGGGTTCGTGCAATTTTATCAGGACCTAAAAAATTTTACGGGATCTGTTCTGCCGGAACAAAAGTCATACTGTAAAAATGAAAAAAAAAAGTTTTGCAGTATCCCTGAAACCAATTTTTGCGGGACGAGGTATACGGAATATGCTAGAGATGCTCTAATCCAATGTGGCACATGAACGGTGATACGTCCATTTTGCATCATATTTTTTTACTGTTATTTATAATGTTTGTATCCATAATAATGCTTTTTGGAGTAATTCTTGTTGGGAAACGCAATAATTTCAAAAAAAATCCTACGCACACGGAAGATCCATCTAGGTGATGCATAGCAACAAGAGGGGAGAGTGTTGTCTACGTACCCTCATAGACCGAAAGCGGAAGCGTTATGACAACGCGGTTGATGTAGTCGTACGTCTTCACGATCCGACCGATCCTAGTACCGAAAGTATGGCACCTCCACGATCTGCACACGTTAAGCTCGGTGACGTCCCACGAACTCTCGATCCAGCTGAGTGTCGAGGGAGAGCTTCGTCAGCACGACGGCGTGATGACGATGATGATGAAGTTACCGGCGCAGGGCTTCGCCTAAGCACTGCAACGATATGACCGAGGTGGATTATGGTGGAGGGGGCACCGCACACGGCTAAGACAATGTCAACTTGTGTGTTCTAGAGTGCCCCCCTGCCCCCGTATATAAAGGAGCAAGGGGAAGGCCGGCCGGCCCTTGGGGTGCGCCAAGGAGGGGAGGAGTCCTCCTCCTAGTAGGAGTAGGACTCCCCTTTCCTAGTCCAACTAGGAGGAGGAAGGGGAAAGGAAGGGAGAGGAAGAGGACAAGGAAAGGGGGGTGCGCCCCCCTCCCTAGTCCAATTTGGACTCCCTATAGGGGGGGGGCACGGCTGCCCCTTGTGGGCTGCCTCCCCTCTTCCCTAGGGCCCATGTAGGCCCAACTTTCCCCGGGGAGTTCCAGTAACCCTCCGGCACTCCGGTTTTCTCCGAAACCACCCGGAACACTTCTGGTGTCCGAATATAGCCGTCCAATATATCAATCTTTATGTCTCGACCATTTCTAGACTCCTTGTCATGTCCGTGATCACATCCGAGACTCCGAACTACCTTCGGTACATCAAATCACATAAACTCATAATACCGATCGTCACCAAACGCTAAGCGTGCGGACCCTACGGGTTCGAGAACTATGTAGACATGACCGAGACTCATCTCCGGTCAATAACCAATAGAGGAACCTGGATGCTCATATTGGTTCCTACATATTCTACGAAGATCTTTATCGGTCAAACCGTATAACAACATACTTTGTTCCCTTTGTCATCGGTATGTTACTTGCCCGAGATTCGATCGTCGGTGTCTCAATACCTAGTTCAATCTCGTTACCGGCAAGTCTCTTTACTTGTTCTGTAATGCATCATCTCGCAACTAACTCATTAGGCTTATAGTGATGTGCATTACCGAGAGGGCCCAGAGATACCTCTCCGACAATCGGAGTGACAAATCGTAATCTTGATCTATGCCAACTCAACAAACACCATCGGAGACACCTGTAGAGCATCTTTATAATCACCCAGTTACGTTGTGACGTTTGATAGCACACTAGGTGTTCCTCGGGTATTCGGGAGTTGCATAATCTCATAGTCATAGGAACATGTATAAGTCATGAAGAAAGCAATAGTAATAAACTAAACGATCATAGTGCTAAGCTAACGGATGGGTCTTGTCCATCACATCATTCTCTAATGATGTGACCCCGTTCATCAAATGACAACACATGTCTATGGCTAGGAAACTTAACCATCTCTGGTTAACGAGCTAGTCAAGTAGAGCCATACTAGGGACACTCTGTTTTGTCTATGTATTCACACATGCATCAAGTTTCCGGTTAATACAATTCTAGCATGAATAATAAACATTTATCATGAAATGAGGAAATAAATAATCACTTTATTATTGCCTCTAGGGCATATTTCCTTCAGTCTCCCACTTGCACTAGAGTCAATAATCTAGTTCACATCGCCATGTGATTTAACACCAATAATTCACATCACCATGCGATTAACACCCATAGTTCACATCGCTATGTGACCAACACCCAAAGGGTTTACTAGAGTCGGTAATCTAGTTCACATCACCATGTGATTAACACCCAAAGAGTACTAAGGTGTGATCATGTTTTGCTTGTGAGAGAAGTTTAGTCTACGGTGCATCACATACACAGACCCGTATGTATTTTGCAAATTTCTATGTCTACAATGCTCTGCACGGAGATACTCTAGCTAATTGCTCCCACTTTCAATATGTATCTAGATCGAGACTTAGAGTCATCCAGATCGGTGTAAAAGTTTGCATCGGCGTAACTCTTTACGACAAACTCTTTATCACCTCCATAACCGAGAAATATTTCCTTAGTCCTCTTAGGTAACTAAGGATAACTTTGACTGCTGTCCAATGATCTACTCTTGGATCATGATACGTCTCCAACATATCTATAATTTTTTATTGTTCCATGCTGTATTATATTATGTTTTGGATGTTTAATGGGCTTTATCATACACTTTTATATTATTTTTGGGACTAACCTATTAACCGGAGGCCCAGCCCAAATTGCTGTTATTTTTCCTATTTCAGTGTTTCGCAGAAAAAGAATATCAAACAGAGTCCAAACGGAATGAAACCTTCGGGAGCGTTATTTTTGGAACAAAAGTGATCCAGAGGACTTGGAGTGGACGTCAAGAAACGAACGAGGAAGCCACGAGGCAGGGGGGCGCGCCTACCCCCCTGGGCGCGCCCTCCACCCTTGTGGGCCCCTCGTGGCTCCACCGACCTACTTCTTCCTCCTATATATACCTATGTACCACCAAACCATCGAAGAGCACGACAAAACCCTATTTTCACCGCCGCAACCTTCTATACCCGTGAGATCCCATCTTGGGGCCTTTTCCGGTGCTCCGCCGGAGGGGGCATTGATCACGGAGGGCTTCTTCATCAACACCATGGCCTCTCCGACGATGTGTGAGTAGTTTACCTCAGACCTTCGGGTCCATAGTTATTAGCTGGATGGCTTCTTCTCTCTCTTTGGATCTCAATACAAAGTTCTCCTCGTTTCTCTTGGAGATCTATTCGATGTAATCTTCTTTTGCGGTGTGTTTGTCGAGATCCGATGAATTGTGGGTTTATGATCAAGATTATCTATGCACAATATTTGAATCTCCTCTGAATTCTTTTATGTATGATTGGTTATCTTTGCAAGTCTCTTCGAATTATCAGTTTGGTTTGGAGTGCTTAGCTTTGGGTTCAATCTTGCGGTGCTCGATCCCAGTGACAGTAGGGGAAACGACACGTATTGTATTGTTGCCATCGAGGATAAAAAGATGGGGTTTATATCATATTGCATGAGTTTATCCCTCTACATCATGTTATCTTTCTTAATGCGTTACTCCGTTCTTACGAACTTAATACTCTAGATGCATGCTGGATAGCGGTCAATGTGTGGAGTAATAGTAGTAGATGCAGAATTGTTTCGGTCTACTTGTCTCGGACGTGATGCCTATATACATGATCATACCTAGATATTCTCATAACTATGCTCAATTCTATCAATTGCTCGACAATAATTTGTTCACCCACCGTAATACTTATGCTATTTTGAGAGAATTCACTAGTGAAACCTATGGCCCCCGGGTCTATTTTCCATCATATTAATCTTCCGTCAACTAGCGATTTCTATTATCGTTTATTTTGCAATCTTTAATTTTACTCTTTATCATAAAATACCAAAAATATTATCTTATCATGTCTATCAGATCTCACTCTCGTAAGTGACCGTGAAGGGATTGACAACCCCTTTATCACGTTGATTGCGAGGTTCTTATTTGTTTGTGTAGGTGCGTGGGACTTGAGCGTGACCTCCCTCTTTGGATTGATACCTTGGTTCTCAAAAACTGAGGGAAATACTTACGCTACTTTTGCTGCATCACCCTTTCCTCTTCAAGGGAAAACCAACGCAGTGCTCAAGAGGTAGCAAGAAGGATTTCTGGCGCCGTTGCCGGGGAGTCTACGCACAAGTCAAGATTTACCAAGTACCCATCACAAACTCTTATCCCTCGCATTACATTATTTGCCATTTGCCTCTCGTTTTCCTCTCCCCCACTTCACCCTTGCTGTTTTATTCGCCCTCTTTTTCCATTCTCCTCTTTTTCGCTTGCCCCTTGTTTGCTTGTGTGTTGGATTGCTTGTCCGTTACGATGGCTCAAGACAATACTAAATTGTGTGACTTTACCAATACCAACAACAATGATTTTCTTAGCACTCCGATTGTTCCTCTTACCGATGCTGAATCTTGTGAAATTAATGCTGCTTTGTTGAATCTAGTCATGAAAGATCAATTCACCAGCCTTCCTAGCAAAGATGCCGCTACCCATCTAAATAGCTTTGTTGATTTGTGTGATATTCAAAAGAAGAAAGACGTGGACAATGATATTGTTAAATTGAAGCTATTTCCGTTTTAAGCAGAGATCGTGCTAAAACTTGGTTTTCGTCTTTGCCTAAAAATAGTATTGATTCTTGGAATAAGTGCAAATGTGCTTTTATCTCTAAGTATTTTCCTCCCGCTAAAATCATCTCCCTTAGAAATGATATTATGAATGTTAAGCAACTTGATCATGAAAATGTTGCACAAGCTTGGGAGAGGATGAAATTAATGATACGTAATTGCCCTACCCATGGTTTGAATTTGTGGATGATTATACAAAAAATTTATGCCGGATTAAATTTTGCTTCTAGAAATCTTTTAGATTCGACCGTGGGAGGCACTTTTATGGAAATCACTTTAGGGGAAGCTACTAAACTCCTAGATAATATTATGGTTAATTATTCTCAATGGCATACCGAAAGATCTACATTAAAAAGGTTCATGCAATTGAAGAAATCAATGTTTTGAGTGGAAAGATGGATGAACTTATGAAATTGCTTGCTAATAAGAGTGTTTCTTCTGATCCTAATGATATGCCTTTGTCTGCTTTGATTGAGAATAATAATGAATCTATGGATGTGAACTTTGTTGGTAGGAACAATTTTGGTAACAATGCTTATAGAGGAAATTTTAATCCTAGGTCGTTCCCTAGTAATTACTCTAATAATTATGGTAATTCCTACAACAATTCCTATGGAAATTTTAATAAGACGCCCTCTGAATTTGAGACTAGTGTTAAAGAGTTTATGATTTCTCAAAAGAATTTCAATGCTTTGCTTGAAGAAAAATTGCCTAAGATTGATGAATTGGCTAGGAACATGGATAGAATTTCTCTTGATGTTGATTATTTGAAACTTAGATCTATTCCACCTAAGCATGATATCAATGAGTCTCTCAAAGCCATGAGAATTTCCATTGATGAGTGCAAGGAAAGAACCGCTAGGATGCGTGCTAAGAGAGATTGCTTTGTAAAAGCGTGTTCTTATAATTTTTATGAAAATAAAGATGAAGATCTAAAAGTTATTGATGTGTCCCCTATCAAATCTTTGTTTTGCAATATGAATCTTGATAATGATGGGACTGGAGATGAGTGAACTTTAGTTAGAAGGCGTCCCAAAAATTCGGAGTTTTTAGATCTTGATGCAAAAACTGGTAAAAGTGGGATTGAAGAGGTCAAAACATTAGATACCAATGAACCCACTATCTTGGATTTCAAGGAATTAAATTATGATAATTGCTCTTTAATAGATTGTGTTTCCTTGTTCAATCCGTGCTAAATTATCCTCATGCTTATAGTCAAAATAAAGCTTTTACTAAACATAGCGTTGATGCTTTGATGCAATCTTATGAAGAAAAACTTGAGTTGGAAGTTTCTATCCCTAGAAAGCTTTATGATGAGTGGGAACCTACTATTAAAATTAAAATTAAAGATCATGAATGCTATGCTTTGTGTGATTTGGGTGCTAGTGTTTCCACGATCCCAAAAACTTTGTGTGATTTGTTAGGTTTCCGTGATATTGATGATTGTTCTCTAAACTTGCATCTTGCGGATTCCACTATTAAGAAACCTATGGGAAGAATTAATGATGTTCTTATTGTTGCAAATAGGAACTATGTGCCCGTAGATTTCATTGTTCTTGATATAGATTGCAATCCTTCATGTCCTATTATTTTTGGTAGACCTTTCCTTAGAACGATTGGTGCAATTATTGATATGAAGGAAGGAAATATTAGATTCCAATTTCCGTTAAGGAAAGGTATGGAACACTTTCCTAGAAATAAATAAAATTACCTTATGAATCTATTATGAGAGCCACTTATGGATTGCCTACCAAAGATGGCAATACCTAGATCTATCCTTACTTTTATGCCTAGCTAGGGGCGTTAAACGATAGCGCTTGTTGGGAGGCAACCCAATTTTATTTTAGTTTTTTGCTTTTGCTCCTGTTTAGAAATAAATCTTTGATCTAACCTCTGGTTAGATGTGTTTTTATGTTTTAATTAGTGTTTGTGCCAAGTTAAACCTATAGGATCTTCTTGGATGATAGTTATTTGATCTTGCTGAAAATTCCAGAAACTTTCTGTTCACGAAAACAATTATTAAAAATCACCAGAACGTGATAAAATACTGATTCAAATTGAAGAAGATCAATAAACAAATTATCTAGGTCTTCCTATTTTGGTAGATTTTTCTAAGTTCCAGAAGTTTGCGTTAGTTACAGATTACTACAGACTGTTCTGTTTTTGACAGATTCTGTTTTTCGTGTGTTGTTTGCTTATTTTGATGAATCTATGGCTAGTAAAAAGAGTTTATAAACCATAGAGAAGTTGGAATACAGTAGGTTTAACACCAATATAAATAAAGAATGAGTTCAATACAGTACCTTGAAGTGGTGTTTTGTTTTCTTCGCTAACGGAGCTCGGGAGATTTTCTCGTTAAGTTTTGTGTTGTGAAGTTTTCAAGTTTTGGGTAAAGATTTGATGGATTATGGAACAAGGAGTGGCAAGAGCCTAAGCTTGGGGATGCCCAAGGCACCCCAAGGTGAATCCAAGGACACCAAAAAGCCAAAGCTTGGGGATGCCATGGAAGGCATCCCCTCTTTCGTCTTCGTCCATCGGTAACTTTACTTGGAGCTATATTTTTATTCACCACATGATATGTGTTTTGCTTGGAGCGTCTTGTATGATTTGAGTCTTTGCTTTTTAGTTTACCACAATCATCCTTGATGTACACACCTTTTGAGAGATACACACATGATTCGGAATTTGTTAGAATACTCTATTTGCTTCACTTATATCTTTTGAGCTATATAGTTTTTGCTCTAGTGCTTCACTTATATCTTTTAGAGCACGGTGGTGGTTTTGTTTTATAGAAACTATTGTTCTCTCATGCTTCACTTATATTATTTTGAGAGTCCTACAAAACAGCATGGTAATCTGCTTAAATTGTGAAATTAGTCCTAATATGATAGGCATCCAAGATTAGTAAAAACTTTCTTATAAGTGCGTTGAATACTAACAAAAGTTTGATGCTTGATGATTGTTTTGAGATATGGAGGTAGTAATATTAAAGTTGTGCTAGTTGAGTAATTGTGAATTTGAGAAATACTTGTTCTAAAGTTTGTGATTCCCGTAGCATGCACGTATGGTGAACTGTTATGTGATGAAGTCGGAGCATGATTTATTTATTGATTGTCTTCCTTATGAGTGGCGGTCGGGGACGAGCGATGGTCTTTTCCTACCAATCTATCCCCCTAGGAGCATGCGGGTAGTACTTTGATTCGATAACTAATAGATTTTTGCAATAAGTATATGAGTTCTTTATGACTAATGTTGAGTCCATGGATTATACGCACTCTCATCCTTCCACCATTGCTAGCCTCTCTAATACCGCGCAAGACCTTTAGCCGTATCTTATACCCACCATATACCTTCCTCAAAACAGCCACTGTACCTACCTATTATGGCATTTCCATAGCCATTCTGAGATATATTGTCATGCAACTTACCACCGTTCTTTATATTATGACACGCTTCGTCAATGTCATATTGCTTTGCATGATCATGTAGTTGACATCGTATTTGTGGCAAAGCCACCGTTCATAATTTCCATACATGTCACTCTTGATTCGTTGCATATCCTGGTACTCCGCCGGAGGCATTCACATAGAGTCATACTTTGTTCTAAGTATTGAGTTGTAATTCTTGAGTCATAAGAAAATAAAAGTGTGATGATCATCATTATTAGAGCAGTGTCCCAAGTGAGGAAAGGATGATGGAGACTATGATTCCCCCACAAGTCGGGATGAGACTCCGGAGAAAAAGAAAAAAAAGAAAAAAAGAGGCATAATAAAAAGGGAAAGGCCCAAGAAAAAAATGAGAGAAAAAGAGAGAAGGGACAATGTTACTATCCTTTTTCCACACTAGTGCTTCAAAGTAGCACCATGATCTTCATGATAGAGAGTCTCCTATGTTGTCACTTTCATATACTAGTGGGAATTATACATTATAGAACTTGCCTTGTATATTCCAATGATGGGCTTCTACAAAATGCCCTAGGTCTTCGTGAGCAAGCGAGTTGGATGCACACCCACTTAGTTTCTTTTGTTGAGCTTTCATACACTTATAGCTCTAGTGCATCCGTTGCATGGCAATCCCTATTCACTCACATCGATGTCTATTGAATGGCATCTCCATAGCCCGTTGATACGCCTAGTTGATGTGAGACTATCTTCTCCTTTTTGTGTCTTCTCCACAACCACCATTCTATTCCACATATAGTGCTATGTCCATGGCTCACGCTCATGTATTGCGTGAAGATTGAAAAAGTTTGAGAACATCAAAAGTATGAAACAATTGCTTGGCTTGTCATCGGGGTTGTGCATGATTAAATACTTTGTGTGATGAAGATAGAGCATAGCCAGACTATATGATTTTGTAGGGATAACCTTCTTGGCCATGTTATTTTGAGAAGACATAATTGCTTAGTTAGTATGCTTGAAGTATTATTACTTTTATGTCATTATTAAACTTTTATCTTGAATCTTTCGGATCTGAATATTCATACCAAAAATAAGAGAATTACATTGAAAATTATGCTAAGTAGCATTCCACATCAAAAATTCTGTTTTAATCATTTACCTAATCGAGGACGAAAGCAGGAATTAAGCTTGGGGATGCTTGATACGTCTCCAACGTATCTATAACTTTTTATTGTTCCATGCTATATTATATTCTATTTTGGATGTTTAATGGGCTTTATCATACACTTCTATATTATTTTTGGGACTAACTTATTAACTGGAGGCCCAGCCCAAATTGCTGTTTTTTTGCCTATTTTAGTGTTTCATAAAAAAAGAATATCAAACGGAGTCCAAACGGAACGAAACCTTCGAGAGCATTATTTTTGGAACAAACGTGATCCAGAGGACTTGGAGTGGACGTCAAGAAACGAACAAGGAAGCCACGAGGCAGGGGGGCGCGCCTACCCCCCCTGGGCGCGCCCTCCACCCTCGTGGCCCCCTCGTGGCTCCACCGACCTACTTCTTCCTCCTATATATACCTACGTACCCCCAAACCATCGAAGAGCACCACAAAACCCTATTTCCACCGCCACAACCTTCTGTACCCATGAGATCCCATCTTGGGGCCTTTTCCGGCGCTCCGCCGGAGGGGGCATTGATCACGGAGGGCTTCTTCATCAACACCATGGCCTCTCCGATGATGTGTGACTAGTTGATACGTCCATTTTGCATCATGCTTTTATGTCAATATTTATTGCATTATGGGCTGTTATTTCACATTATGTCTCAATACTTATGGCTATTCTCTCTTATTTTACAAGGTTTACCATGAAGAGGGGGAATGCTTACACCGGAATTCGGGCCGAAAAGGAGCAAATATTGAAACCTATTGCACAACTCCAAAAATCCTGAAACTCCACGGAAGTTGTTTTTGTAATTTATAAGAATTATTGAGCGAAGAAAACACCAGAGGGGGCCCACACCCTGGCCAGGAGGGTGGGGGCGCGCCCACCCCTATTGGCTGGCCCACTGTCTCCTGGGCCTCGGTGACCCTCCGGTGCCCATCTTACGCTATATGAAGGCTTTTACCTCGAAAAATCATAATCAAGCTTACGGGACGAAACTCCGCCGCCACGAGGCGGAACCGTGGCGGAACCAATCTAGGGCTCCGGCGGAGCTGTTCTGCCGGGGAAACTTCCCTCTGGAAGGGGGAAATCATCACCATCGTCATCACCAACGATCCTCTCATCGGGAGGGGGTGATAACCAGCAACTATACGGGATCAATTGTAGCCTCTTTTAATAAGTAAGAGTGTCGAACCCAACGAGGAGCTAAAGGTAGAACAAATATTCCCTCAAGTTCTATCGACCACCGATACAACTCTACGCATGCTTGACGTTCGCTTTACCTAGAACAAGTATGAAACTAGAAGTACTTTGTAGGTGTTGTTGGATAGGTTTGCAAGATAGTAAAGAACGCGTAAATAGAAAATAGGGGCTGTTTAGATAAAGAAACAATAAAGTAAATATAGCGAGTGTGGAAAAGTGGTGGTAGGAGTTGTGAAATTGTCCCTAAGCAATTGACTACTTTACTAGACCGATAGCAAGTTTTATGTGGGAGAGGCCACTGCTAGCATGTCATCCCTGACTTGGAATTCTATGCACTTATGATTGCAACTATTAGCAAGCATCCGCAACTACCAACGCTCATTAAGGTAAAACCCAACCGTAGCATTAAGATATATTGGTCCCCTTCAATCCTGTATGCATCAATTTCTATGCTAGGTAGAAGCTTGTCACTCTTGCCCTCCAATACATAGTCCTATCAACATACAACTAACCCTATGGTGTGATCCACGCCAAGACGCTCATATGATGGGCACCAAAGGACAACAAAATAACCACAAGCAAATTAAATCAATCATAGCAATTCATCAACCACCAATAGGACAACGAAAATCTACTCAGACATCATAGGATGGCAACACATCATTGGATAATAATATGAAGCATAAAGCACCATGTTCAAGTAGAGGGTACAACGGGTTGTGGGAGAGTGGACCGCTGAATATAGATGGGGGAAGGTGACGGAGACGTGGGTGAAGATGATGGAGGTGTTGGTGTAGATCGCGGTGATGATGATGGCCCCCATGCTCCGGCGCCACCTAAGCAAGGGAGAGAGAGCCCCCCTTCTTCTTCTTCTTACTTGACCTTCTCCCTAGATGGGACAAGGGTTTCCCCTCTGGTCCTTGGCTCCCATGGCGTCGGCGGGGCGAAAGCCCCACCCAGATTGGATCTGTATCTCTGTCTCTCTCTCTGTTTCGCGTTCTCGGATTCTCGCCTGCACTGCTTTCTTTTATATCTGGAGATACGTAACTTCGATTGGATTGAAACCTTCGCCCATATGTTTTTCCAAAAATTAGCTTTCTTGCGGCAAAAGAAGAGCAGCAACTGCCTTAAAGTGGTGGCGTGGGCCACCCTCGTGGCCACCTCGGGCACCGTCTCGCGTTGATTCTTCCTCCCAAAAATCACAAATATTCCAAAATAATTCTCTGTCCGTTTTATCCTGCTTGGACTCCATTTGATATTGGTTTTCATGAAACATAAAACATGCAACAAACAGAATCGCATCGGGCAATCGGATCAATATGTTAGTCCCAAAAATAGTATAAAAAGTTGCCAAAAGTATATGAAAGTTGAATAATATTGGCATTGAACAATAAAAATTATAGATACGACGGAGACGCATCAAAGATCCCCAAGCTTAATTCCCGCTGCGTCCTCGAGTAGGTAAATGATAAAAAGATAAATTTTGATGTGGAATGCTACCTAGCATAATCTTGATCATATATCTAATCATGGCATGAATATTAAGACACGAGTGATTCAAGGCAATAATCTATCATTTGACATAAAAACAATAATACTTCAAGCCTACTAATAAAGCAATCATGTCTTTTCAAAATAACATGGCCAAAGAAAGTTATCCCTACAAAATCATATAGTCTGACTATGCTCCATCTTCACCACACAAAATATAAACATCATGCACAACCCCATGACAAGCCAAGCAATTGGTTCATACTTTTAACGCTTCATCTTTTTTCAACCCTCACGCAATACATGAGCGCAAGCCATGGACATAGCACTATAGGTGGAATAGAATATGATGATGGGGGTTATGTGGAGTAGACAAAAAAGGAGAAAGTCTCACATTGACGCGGCTAATCAACGGGCTATGGAGATGCCCATCAATTGATGTCAATGCGAGGAGTAGGGATTGCCATGCAACGGATGCACTAGAGCTATTAGTGTATGAAAGCTCAACAAAAGAAACTAAGTGGGTGTGCATCCAACTTGCTTGCTCACGAAGACCTAGGGCATTTTGAGGAAGCCCATCATTGGAATATACAAGCCAAGTTTTATAATGAAAAATTCCCACTAGTATATGAAAGTGACAACATAAGAGACTCTCTATATGAAGAATATGGTGCTACTTTGAAGCACAAGTGTGGAAAAAGAGGATAGTAGCATTGTCCCTTTATATATATATATATATATATATATATATATATATATATATATATATATATATATATATATATATATATATATAATCCATCCTACCACCTTATGGTAGTTACCCCACATATCTCATATACTATCATGTGGTACTATATATACTATATTATTATTTTAAATACGTTCATATACTATATCTAAGATATTTCAAAGCAAGTTACATGAAAAAATTGCATATGAGTCCATAGCTTTTGTTATATTTGTGAAATACGTACATATTTGTACATAAAAAAGAGCATACCCAAAACATGGTACATACTACCCAAAAATTAGTATATATACCACCTAATCATTGATATATACTACATACTACACATACATACTCTTGGTTTCGACAGATACTACATAGAACATACAAAACGCAAGTGGTGGTAACTAGCACTGCTTGTAGGAAACATTTGTCCTATATATATATATATATATATATATATATATATATATATATATTGCGGGCTTCTTTGGCCCCCTTTTTTATTTAGGCTTCGTTGGCCCCTCTTTTTTTATTTGGGACAATGCTCTATTAATGATGATCATCACACTTCTATTTACTTACAACTCAATATTACAAATCGATACTAGAACAAAGATATGACTCTATATGAATGCCTCGTGATGTCTTTGAGATGTGCTATGATCTAGCGAGCAATGACATCAAAAAACGGACAAGCCATGAAAACATCATGCTAGCTATCTTACGATCATGCAAAGCAATATGACAATAAATGCTCAAGTCATGTATATGATGATGATGGAAGTTGCATGGCAATATATCTCGGAATGGCTATGGAAATGCCATGATAGGTAGGTATGGTGGCTGTTTTGAGGAAGATATAATGAGGCTTATGTGTGATAGAGCATATCGTATCACGGGGTTTGATGCACCACAAGTTTGCACCAAGTCTCGAGGTGAGAAAGGGCAATGCACGGCATCGAAGAGGCTAGCAATGATGGAAGGGTGAGAGTGCGATAATCCATGGTCTCACGTTAGTCATAAAGAACTCATATACTTATTGCAAAAGTTTATTAGCCCTCGACAAAAGTACTACTATGCATGCTCCTAGGGGGTAGATTGGTAGGAAAAGACCATCGTCATTCCTGACCACCACTCATAAGGAAGACAATCAATAAATACCTCATGCTCCGACTTACGTTACATAACGGTTCACCATAATGCATGCTACAGGAATCACAAACTCCAACACAAGTATTTCTACAATCCACAACTACCCACTAGCATGACTCTAATATCACCATCTTTATATCGCAAAACTATTGCAAGGAATCAAACATATCATATTCACGATCTACAAGTTTATGTAGGATTTATGACTAACCATGTGAATGACCAATTCCTGTCATCTCTCTAAATTGATATAAGTGAAGCAAGAGAGTTTAATTCTTTCTACAAAAGATATGCCCACGCTCTAACAAATATAAGTGAAGAAAAAGAGCATTCTAAAAATGGCGGTTTTCTATGTGAAGAGAAACATGCAATCCAAACTTCAAATGATATAAGTGAAGTACATGAAGCATTCTATAAAGCCATACTCAAAAGATTTAAGTGAAGTGCAATGAGCATTCTATAAATAAACCAAGGACTATCTCATACCAGCATGGTGCATAAAAGAAAAATGAAAACTAAATGCAAAGGACGCTCCAAGACTTGCACATATCGCATGAACAAAACGAATCCGAAAACATACCGATACTTGTTGAAGAAAGAGGGGATTCCTTCCGGGGCATCCCCAAGCTTAGACGCTTGAGTCTCCTTGAATATTTACTTGGGGTGCCTCAGGCATCCCCAAGCTTGAGCTCTTGCCTCTCTTCCTTTTCCTCATATTGAGATCTCCTCGATCAAACACTTCATCCACACAAAACTTCAACAGAAAACTCGGTAAGATCCGTTAGTATAATAAAGCAAATCACTACTCTAAGTACTGTTGCAAACCACTTTATATTTTGTTTGTGCATTGTGTCTACTCTAATATAGCTTTTCCATGGCTTAATCCACTGATAGAAATTGATAGTTTCATCAAAACAAGCAAACTATGCATCAAAAACAGAATCTGTCTAAAACAAAACAGTCCATAACAATCTGAACATTCACCATACTTCTGATACTTGAAAAATTCTGCGAAAATTGGGGAAAATAAAAAATTTGTATAGAAAGACAGTGAAAAAAGAATCAGAACCATTTGACATTCCAGGTAAAAAAGTAAAATCGCGCACTACAGCCAAAGTTTCTGCCCTGCACCGTACAAACCAACAAGCATTGTAAACATCCTAAAGGCAAACCTTAGCACATTATTTTTATAATACAATGGAATTGTACAAGGGGATAATTATTTTTGTTGAAAAGTTTCTGTAATCAAGATTCACAAAGTTTCCGTGAGCATGAACAAAGTTCAAGCAGCTCTCCCACTTCAACAATGCTTGTCTTTCTCACTTTAACTTTCCTTTTTGAAAAGTTTTGAGTTCCCTCTTTATTTTTGTTTTTAGACTTTATAAAAGCACTCAACAGAAATAAATGACTCTCTAAAACTTCCGGCTTGTCTCCCTGGCAGCGCTTTCTTTAAAGCCATTAAGCTAGGCATATAGTGCTCAAGTAATGAATCCACCCGGATCCCAAGGTATATCAAAGCCAATTTTAATTAACACCGATTTATGATTTAGTAGTGAGCACAAAGTAACATATATCATGCAACAACAAAGTCTAACTCTCTTCCTATGCATCGGCATGTTATAAAAGAACAATTCATGCACACCAAGTAAAGGCCAGTGCATAGTATAAGCAGTTTCTTGCAATTTTATCATATTGGAAACATAGAGAGGTGGAGATATAGTTCCTCTCTCATAATAATTGCAAGTAGGAGCAGCAAGCACATGCATATTATACTCATCAAAATCATCATGTGTAGTGGTAAAAGGCAACCCGTCAATATAATCCTTAATAAACACAAACCTCTCTGATATAGTGTAGTTTGGAGAATTCAAAAAGATAATAGGACTATCATGTGTGGGTGCAATAGCAACAATTTCATGTTTAACATAAGGAACTATAGCAATTTCATCTCCATAAGCATAATTCATATTGGCATCTTGGCCACAAGCATCATCAAAAAGGGATATTTCAAACATCATAGTAATTATAAACACCCTTAGCATACGAAGATATGGTTCCATTATCAATAAACTCACATTGGTAGGGAAGGTGTGTCTTAGGGTTTTCAGAACAACAAGTAACATCATATATTTCACATAAATTCCAAGCATAGCATTGCAAACGATGAATTTGATCCAAGAAAAGTTTCCCTTTTTCAGATATACGTATGTCGCATTATAACAAGCATGCTCATCTAAAGATTTTCCCTCAACTAAGCTAGTTGGGGTTTCAGCACGAGCACAAAGGGATTGAAGATGGTCCAAGTAAAAAGCTTCAGGAATGTGATAGATTTTGAGTGGTTCTTCAACCATTGGTGCAGTAGGTACAACTAATTTTTCTGGTATTTTGTGTTTCCTACCCATAACTAAAGATAGAAAACAACTAAGAACAGCAAATAAGAATTACTTAGTGATAAGGCAAACAAGCACACACGAGAATATTCACCCCACGCTATGACTCCCAGGCAACGGCACTAGAAAAAGGTCTTGATAACCCGCAAGTATACGGGATCAATTGTAACCTCTTTCGATAAGTAAGAGTGTCGAACCCAACGAGGAGCTAAAGGTAGAACAAATATTCCCTCAAGTTCTATCGACCACCGATACAACTTTACGCACGCTTGACGTTCGCTTTACCTAGAACAAGTATGAAACTAGAAGTACTTTGTAGGTGTTGTTGGATAGGTTTGCAAGATAGTAAAGAACGCGTAAATAGAAAATAGGGGCTGTTTAGATAAAGAAACAATAAAGTAAATATAGTGAGTGTGGAAAAGTGGTGGTAGGAGTTGTCACTACAAAAAAAAGACACATCCGTGACATTTTGGGCCGAACGAAATTTTTTCTGTCATACATATGACACTTCTATGACGATAATTGTGACAAAACCCGGTATCATCATAGATGTGGTGGGCTCCTACTTCTATGACAAAAAAAAAATCATAATGAAAAATGGGCTTTTCGTCCTGGGCGGGCTGGAGACGCAGCTGCATGACATTCTTTGGGCCGTCCATGACGGAAAAAACCGTGGTAGAAGCAACGGCGAGGAAAATTTCGGGGAGTTCCCGGTTACGGTGGGAGGTCGGGGCCGAGCGATGCGCTGCTTTCTCTAGTACACGACGCTGTGTGCGAGGCGTTGGCTCTAATCAACCCGAAGCGAGGCGTTGGGCTCTAATCGAACCCGAGCGATTACCTTTGCAGGTTACGCTACATCGAACTCCGAGCGGTCGATCGATGGTTGTTAATCGAACCCGATCGGCGATTCTTCGCCATCGCTACTAATCGAAACCGATCGATCTGCCTCCGGGATGAGCGGTGGCGTTTTGGATGAACAGCGGAGCGGCGTTGCCTCTGGATGAACAGGACCCCGTGGTGTGGAGGGTCGGATGAATAGTAGACGGTGGAGGGTGCCCGTGGAGGGTGGTTGAACAGGACCCCGTGGTGTGGAGGGCTGGATGAGCGATGAAGCGGTGGAGGGTGCCTGGAAGGGTGGTTGAACAAGAGCTGGTGGAGTAGCGTGCGGTGGATCTGGATGAACAAGAGCCCGTGGAGGCCGGAGGAGGTCGACGGTGGAGATGAGCAGTATCCGTGGAGTCCTGTTTCTTGATGCGCCACACCCTCCCGGCGAAGAGGACCCCCTGCTTCGACCGTAGGAGGTCCGTTTCATCCGCTTTGGCGGTACGCCACACCCTCCCGATCAACGGGACCCTGTTCGACCGTAGGAGGTCCGCTTCTCCGCTTTCTGCGCACGCCACCCCTCCCGATCAACAGACCCCGTTTCGACCGTAGGGAGGTCCGCTTCTCCGCTTTGCAGACGCCACACCCCTCCCGATCAACAGGACTCCCGCTTCCAACGTGGGAGGTCCGTTTCTCCTGCTTCCGCGGTACGCCAGCCTCGCTTCCATCGCCTGTTCCGTCCAAGCCCTCCCGATGAACACGACCACGCATTCGTTCCGACCCAGCCGATTGGCTCCCACGCGTTCCATTGCCTCCCGGTGAACACGACGCATTCCGTTGCCTCCCCATGAACACGACGCATTCCGTTGCCTCCCCATTAACACGACGATGACGCTGTTTCTCCGTTCCGACCCAGCCATGTACACGAGCCCTCGCCATACGTATGCGCGAGTAGGCGTTCGAGACCCCGCCCGTATGTACACATACGTGGCCGTATTTTCTTTCTTGCACCACAGCGGCGGCGTGCGTGTACATGCTACGTGCGGCGCCTCTACTACGACATGTGCGGCGCCTCTACATCCACCAAAGATATATGTACGCATACGTTCGCGACCAGAATGACAACGCCACATACGCTTCGACCGTGTGGGCCCCGACCGTGCACTTCCCTTGCTGCGAAGATGTAGCTGGTGGGTCCCAGCGCCGTGGGGCGAATCGTTTTTTGCCGGACGCACTTCCTTGCGTGCGAAGATGTAGGTGGTGGGTCCCGTAGAATGCGCCAATTGTTTTTTTGCCCGGACGCACTTCCTTGCGCGCGATAAGATGTAGCCGGTGGGTCCCGCAATGTGGGAAACGTTTCGTGAAATACGATGGCCCGTCCGGTGGATCCCGCTATCGGTGGAGGAATAATTATTTTGCTGCGTAATAAGGAGGCACTTCCTTGTCGCGGCCGTGGACCTAGTCGTCACCTCTCCACGCATAGCCCACGTCCGATGGAAGCTGCCCTTGACCACGCCGCTACCGAGAGCACCAGTGGCGGTGGACGACGGCGAGGCCTAGGAAGGAACGACACGGTGGCGAGGAAGACGCCAGCTTGTTTCCACGCGGAGGGGAGTACGATCAGACGAGGGTTTGCTGGTTCGCCCCGCCACCGGAGAATAACAAAGCAGGTATGGGTGAGTAGAGGGATGGCTAGGCCAGCATGGGGAGAATAAAGGCATGGTGAGGCCCGCTGGCAAGCAAAGACCGACCGCTGGGAGGAGAGAGAGCAGCAGTCCCACGACGCTTGTTTGAGCGGCCGGAGCAGGAAGAGCAGAGATTGAAGAAGACGATGGCCGTTGGATGGACATCCAATACCTTGCCAGCGCCAACCTTTTTTTAGGAAAGCTTCAAACTTGTGGAAAACAGCATACAACCCATCTGCCATTATTTCTAATAATTTACAGCCCATTTGCTAATTCTTAAGGTTTTTTAAGCCCATATTCTTTTTGTTAGCATTACAGCCCATATTGTGGCCACGGTTAAAAAATTATAAATTTTGCATATTTCTATATGCGGTCCGAACTGTTTTTAATCCCGAAATTTTGACTCAGATTCAAACTGATTTTAAAAATAAATGTATATCAACATAAAATCCAACATATTCTCCACGCATAAAAATTAATATAATTTAAAATCTCGAAATGAAAAAAAGATATTTGAAACTAATTACCGGTTTGATGTGTTTTAAAAATGTACAACCCATTTCTCATTATCGATGGGCCATTTTCTCGCCAGTTAATGAAAGCTCTCCTTGTCTTGAAAGATTTGCAGCCCAACAGCCTAACAAAGCGACTTTACTTGCCAAATCACAAAAACTGGGTCATGGGTCGTGGACCCACTGTCACCTCTCTCCACCTACAGCATTTCTTCCGATGGAAGTCGTTTCGACCACGCTGACCACGCCATGAAAGCACCACGGTCATGGACGACGGTGAGGCCTAGGAAGGGACGACGCGAGCCGGGAAGACGCTGCAAGGGAAGCCCGCATGAGAGGAGTACGAGGGTTCACTGGTTCGATTGCAGGTGTGAGGCTGCCGCTGCAGTGGCTCCGCCAGCAGATGGGAATAGTAGGGGCGGTGAGGCCTCATGCGGCAAGACAGCCGCCATGGGAGGCAGGAGCATGCGCACGATCGACGCTGCTTTGGGCGGCCGGAGCAAGAAGACCAGAGGGTTGAAGAAGCACGATGGTCGTTGGATGGACATCGACGATCATCTGCAGCTAGAATCGTTCATATTGACTAAATTGACAAAGCCCTCCGCCCCTGGCCAACTTAGTGGGCCCATTAAGTCAGCCTCCCACCGAGGTGGGTCCCAGCTAGCAGGTGGGGAGTATTCATTTTGTTCTCGCTTAATAAGGAGGCACTTCCGGTGGGTCCGAGCCGACAGCCGGGCGGGAACGTTCTTTTGCGAAATACGGTGGCCCATCGTGTGGGTCCCAGCAGTGAGGGGAGCAAACGCTTTTTTCGCAAAAATATGGTGGCCCGCCCAAAGGTCCCCGTTGTCGCTTGGAGGAATCATTATTTTCCGCGTAATAAGGAGGCACTTACTTGTCGCGTCAGGACTCCAATCGAGACTCTCCACGACAAGATACTCCGATGGAAGTCGCCTTGACCATGTCGACCACGCCACGCCCGCTGCATGCATGCGCCCATGGGCGCAGGCGCCCCACCGCCGCCTTCTCACGACAAATACCATCTTCCAATGACTCTCGGTTGTTGACCACGTTGACCACACTGCGTCGAGCGCACCTGCATCGGAACGACCCTAGATGGGGAAAGACGGGCAGGAGTCGCAGATGGAGAGGAGTGGGAAACTTCACTGGTTCGGGTGAGTGGCAGCACAACCATGATGCCGCCCACGGGAGACAGGAGCAAGAACAGAGGTTGAAGAAGGAGCACGCCTGTTGGATTAACATCCAACGGTCCAGCTGCTAGAATCATTTGTTGATTATAAGTTGACAAAGCCATGCATACACGTCCACTTAGTAGGCCCACAAGTCAGGGCCACCAACCGACGGGTCCCAAATTGCCGACGGGATAAATAATTTTTTTCGTGAAAAACAAGGAGGCACTTCCTTCCGTAGAAGATACAGCCGGTGGGTCCTGTACTGTCGGTGGAGGAAACATTTTTTCAGCTTAATAAGGAGGAACTTTCCTTGCGTGTGACCATGGACCTCGTGGGTCCCAGCCCGTCGCTCTCCACGACATACCCTCTTCCGATGACTCGTTTGTCGACCACGCCGCATCGAAAGCGCAGCGAGGCGGTGGACGATTTATGAGGCTCTTGGACGGGAACGACTCGGAGATGGGAAAACGCGGGCAGTGGAGTCGCATATTGAGAAGAGGAGAAGGGTTATAATCGGGTTCTCGCTGGCAAGGCTGTAGTCTCGTGGAGAATAACAGAGGTGTCGAGGGGTGGAGGATATTCTGCCGGCGGCGGGGTAGCGCTTCGCAGCGATGCATGCTAAGTAGAGCCGCTAGCCGCCAGAGGCCGGACCAGGCGGTCCCGGCGACGATGGAGGAAGAAGACGAGAGATTGAAGGTGCATGCCAGCCATTGGATATAAATCCAATGGCTGTGGATGACACAATCATTTGTTGACCAAGTTGACAATGCTCACAGAGCTTAACCGACCTATTGGCCCACATGTCACCGCAAAAATGTGGCATATATTTAACCCATGTTTTCTAGAATGTATACCCATTTGGTTGGGTCAGTGAACAAATAATTTCGTCAATCGTGCCCATTTATATTTTCTAAGAAATCCCAGCCCATTTGCACTTCCTTGAAATACACGTATTAGGTGGGCTCGTTATATATATAATGTTATGTCGAAGGAGCAATTAATATCAAAGAATAAACCGTAGAGGCACATTTTTATATATATAATTAACAAATTAGCGAGTTATTGCTCAAAATAAAAAATGAGCGTTATTATTAAATTGGTCCTTAAAATCTTCGCAAAGCTTTTTGTTCGCAATCACCAGGATTTTCCTTGCCTCGTGAGTCAAAAACAACCAGGATTTTCCTTGCCAACTTCCGTTAAACATTTACTTTTATAAGTTAATAACACGTGGGATGTCTTTATAATGTATATATAAGTCTCTATAAAATATAAGATAATAGTAATAATATAAATAAATATAATGTGGTTAGAAGGGAAAACATAAATTGGACACAACATTACTTTTATAAGAGACCTGCTTTTATACCCCAAAGAGGCATACTAACAAAGTTCACACACAAATACAAATAAAAGGTAAACATTCAGTATCAAACTCAGGTTCACAGGACACGCTCATATTCATAGCCAACATTCACTATCAACAACTCATAAGATTCATATATACACAAGCTCAAAGATATCTATGCATCCAAATGATTGATAGATCACACGACAATATTCATACATAATTCACAAAAGATTCAGATATACACATGTTCAAAGATGTTTATGCATCCAAATGATTGAGATCACAGCCAATATGATCCATGGACGAACTTTAATTACCTAGGGTATGACCGGTAAATGGTGGTCAATCGGAGGTACTTCTTGCTAAAATTAGTTCTTGTACGAGTAAACTTTCGAGTACATAAGAGGCAAAGATGCATAATCTGAACTTTGCTTGTAGGTTTATCCTCAAATAGTGGCCTCGCGTCGAGGGAGGTTTGAGCAACTTGGCCACTACTTTCATCCAACTAGTTTATCGCTCATCTTGGTCATGTATCTCGCCAAAATTCTACATTGCGCATTTAGAAAGGAGGCGTGTTGAGAAAATGAACCACCCATATTTTTTGTGCAGTTCAATCAAATGGAGCATCCTTGGCGCAAGTGCATCGATTAAGTGCCGAGATGAATATACACGCCAACCGACTTGTCCGGAATCTTTAGACTCCATGCCATATAGTTCGCTACCATATGTGCCGATAACCAAAAGGCACAAGTTGGGACCAAAGATGGATCGCTGTTTTTTCCGGGCTATGCACCAAGCAATATTTTTATGCGTTCACTCTCCTAATACTTGGAGTTTGACAATTGGTTGACGCCGATTGATACTCGAATGAATATAGGCACTTCTTCTTGTCAACATCGATGCTTGTCTCGACCGAACTTTGGAGTACATAGCAAGAAAGATAAGTACATGTCCATCTGATCATTTTGTGCAGTCCCTACCAAATCACCCAATGTAATGATTTGCTCATGAAGTTCAGCTCCAAATTACTCCTTCATGAAATCGGCAAACAAGAGCACAATACCAAATTACCAATACATATGACAGGCACAATAATCAGGATAAAGACCAAGTACCAACCTGTGGGTAGTATATCAATTACTATTTTGATCGGAAGCCGAGATAAGCCAAGCGACCGACAAAGAAAGGAAGAAAGCAAGCGGAGATTAGCGATCGACGGTGAAAGGACGGAAGTTGTCGAGGCAATGAAGCACCCAAAGTTTTTGCGCTCCACCAAAATCGAGCATCCTCGCTGGCACATATATTGAGAGAGTGAGATTACTGTAATAGTGGGACTAGTTGATGAAACATACACTAACAAATAGAAGCACCCACATTATCTTAATGGGTAAAGTTAGCTACATAGTAGTCTTGCTTAAAGAGAGGTATTAGTTTATTTAATCAGTGCCAATTAGCTCAACACTCAAAGCATTGCCATTTATCATAGGTTGCAAAACTTTAACGTGCAAAGATAAAGGAGTTTCTCATGACAAAGAGTAACGATACAAATAGAGATGACAACAAACTAATATGGATGAAGGCCTTGAGTCTGTACCAACCTCGTGAAAAAAGCTTATTCATGTACTCCCATAAGATATGACAAAGCACTCACTGGAATCACACAATAGTATATATTTTTGTGCACTTCAAATGTATGGTTGAAATCACTCTGTTTACCAGTGCTGAGATTATATCGAAAGATTATCAAGAACTTCCAAAGACAGCTTAAAGTTAATGGCCGGGATACAATTCATTGTATTGTCTTGTGTAGTTCCACTAAAATGTATGATTGGCACAACATGATCCCTGTTTGCACAAGTAGGAACAAGGTGAAACCTTCATTAGCTTAGTGAGAAAGGATATGAAGACATTAGCATATTACTCAAACAAGAGCATCAAATTCATGATGGACAATATGCAAAACATTGCCTCATTGAACCAATGGCAATAAATTGACATGCAAAACAATAGCACTATTATGTCATGACACTAATAATATTCCCTCCTGCTCCACCACATGATTCACCTCCATAGACAAACATACACACGCATATACATGATTCAAAGCATAGGGTCCTACTAAAGATTTGTTCAACTCCAACAGGAAAATTAGGCAAGAATAAATTAGTGGTACTTAAGTACTCCTAATTAATTAAGTGAGACAGCCAGGCGGCAGTGGCTCCTCGAGGACCGTCTAACTGTAAGAGTAGTCGCTGTTGGAGCCCTTGAATGGCCTCGACCGAGGCCTCGGCTCGCTTCAAGATCGCTTTGTCACTGCTTATTCTTCTTCCTCCTCCTCTTCATGCTCGCCTCTCTTTCTCCTCACCGCTTGGTGAAACCAAGTACATGATTTGCCTTCTAATTCAGAATTGGTATTGTCAATGAGGGAGTACAAGTGTACTAGTAAAAAATAGCATTATTTTCTCATGGCAGACGGAAAATAGAGATGAACACATGCATTAAATATCATTCTTACATAAAGGAAGGTTATGGCCAATATGGATGATGAGGATTGGAACATAGATCTCCCTTTGTGCAGCTTCACCAAAATGAACCAACTGCTCCATTCTCGACATTCCAGCTTAACAAAGACAAAAGTCACTTCTTTTAAGAAGAGTTTTGTAGTAGCACCAAAAGGTCACAACAAAGCAACTGTGTGAATTGGATATCCTCGCTTTGCACAAAAAAGGTACAGAGGAACAATCGAGAGTCTCAAACAAATACAGTAAAAAACATTTGGCTAAACTTGTCATGGCTTATAACAGTTGGCATGGCTTCATTTTTACCAGGACATTAGATTAAGAACATAAGGCTGTTCGGTTCTCAGGTGTTTGGTGCAGATTTTCGTAGGAACACAATTCCTAAGATTCTTTCCTTCCAACCGCTCGGAACACGGGAAAGGTGAATAGTGTTTCATAGGAAAGCTGGTCTCGTAGTACCGATTCCATAGGATTAGAAACATCCACGCTTACTCATTTTTTGGCGAAGCCCGAGGCAAGCGCCGCTGCCATGCGTTAGACAAAGTTGTCAGGCCGTGTTTGCCGGAATAAAAAAATCAACCTATGTGTGGTACGTGAGGTGAGGACAAGAGTAGTCACCGTGCTGGTGAATAAACAAATAGCATCCTCATACCGCCAAGCATGCTACTCTAAAAAACAAATCAGACATTTCTTAGTCCATCCAACACATTCTATTGAGAGTTTATCCGGTTCATTGTTCCATAGTTTTATACCTACATTCCTTTCCTATTCCTCTATTTTCATCAAGACCTATGTTTTCCGCCCCTTTATTCCGAGCGGAGCCTAAATATTTGGTATAAGGGCATGGGACAAGGTGCACCAAAGAATTCAAAGACCATGTACGTAAACAGGGGCATAAAGTGGTGATTCATAGTTTGTTGCCCCAAGAAACAAACATCCAAGAAACATATCCGGGTTGGTCCCATTTTTGTTCACTCTAGCCACCTACTCCTATGTGTGGATAGTAAATCTAGTCCTGGTCATACCACTGTGTACATGATTACCTATATTTCCCTTTTTCGACCAAGAGACCGGTTGGATGACCACTGTACTTACTTTCAACCCCTTTTCCTTCCTGCTTGTACCAAGTCCGATGTACATACTAAATTCCCCACCCCACTTTATTTCTTGTTTGAACCAAGTAGTACAAGATTCGACTCCACAAGTAGCTTTACCTCTAACAATAGAAGAAAAAATAGGTGACGTTGGACCATCCGATCGAGAGGGGCTGAGAGGTAGAAAATGATGCACATGCAAAGAACGAGCGAGCTCGGAAGTAGAGCTAAGGCGGTTTCAACGAAGATATGCACGAAGGTCGCCGGGATGTGGACAGTAAGGACGGGAGGCGGATCCGCCATACAATGAAGGATCGGAGGACCTCACGCGCGCCTCGGCCAGTAGATAATCTGCAGCAGTGCGACAAGCAGTGGGTCTCCTCCTCTCTCTGTCGACGTACGGCCCTAAACGCTTGCCCCTACCCCCTTCACCGGTGGAGGGGGATACGTCTGATCCGTAACCAGCGGTGAGGATAGAAAGCCAGTTTTTTGAAGGAGAAAGACAGATGTTACTACCCCTATCTTGTTTAGATCTCGAGAGGATGAGAGTGTGTGAATAGAGCAACCCTAGCAAGCAAGCCGGAGGCTCGGCCTATATATCGTAGTGGGTTGTTTTCCTTTTCACTCCATCAAAACAATCGCTTTAAAATTGTGTACTACTACATGCCAGTGTCGCGGTTTTTTTAGTTGTTGATTGTTTTTGAGATAGCTACCCGCTTGTTACAAGTGGTGTTACTGGGCAGCTGTGTCGCACTTTGTATCGTTCAAGTCCGGTACTACAAGTCCCTCCATTAAATGAACAACCACCCCTCGTAAAAATTGTGAACAAGCCCACGGCTAAAATTAAGCGGAAACGTGGGTTGCCCTAACATGCATTATTATTTATATTTTCTACTCCTCCGCTCCTAAATATAAGTCTTTTTATTAGCCACACCTAAGACAAGAATTTTTTTATTATTAGCAGTGAACCCCACATGTCATAGACACAAAAATTGTGGCAAGATTCCCTTAGGCAAGCCAAAGTGTGTCTAACAATTTGAGCAACTCAGGTTAGGCAAGTGTGGCAAGTGTGGAAAAATAATGTGGCAACATAAAGACAAACATAGTCACAATCCAAACAGCCCCGTAATTTTTGTGACATGCATGAAAATTTTGTTAGTTAAATTTATAGTCAAACTTTGGCAAGGTGCATCAAATCAACACATGCAAGTATCAAAAGGAAAGTCACGGCATGCATGCATGCGTTGTATTCACTCCGTTTCCAAATATAAGTCTTTTTAGAGATTGCAACAAGTGACTACATACGGCAGAATATGTCTACATACTGAAGTAGTCCATTTGAAATGTAAAAAGACTTATATCGAGTGCAGTGCTTTTGATGTGTCAGCGTCAACTCGTACAAGACCGAGAAATTTGATTACATTACAACGCCTTCCTCGTCATGGACTGAGCTCCGGTGCCTTAGCGCACCTGCCTTTGGTTGCATGACAGGAGGGCCAACCACCTGTTGGGCCCTGCATAGACGCATAAAGGCAGGAGCAAGTAAGTAGAAGCTACACACGCTATCCCTCCCGCACGAGGTGGGCGGACATGCAGCAATGGATTCGAGCATTGTAGAAGTAGGAGTAACATCATTGTTCGTCTTCTCGAAGAGGCGAAGAGCCAAGCGCAACCCGAACGTGGCAGTTGCGAACGCTCGCGTGGTGCGGTGCCTTGGAGCACGCATATACTAGCCAGGCTCTTGCATGAGACAAAATCTCAAATCTCAAATCTCATGAACCAAGGCATTTTGCGATTGGAGGAATGTATCTCGTACTTTACAAAAACTACTAATTAAACTCATGCATTAATTACGTAGTTCTCTCATTTTCCTCTCCACCTTGGTCGCGGTGCACAATATTGAGCACTCCTATATGACTAGCCGCTCTATCTACATGCGGGACATTTCAAAGCATCCGGGCCCGTGTGCCATCCACCAAATCATAGCGAGGTGCTACAGTCGAGACTCACCTGTCACCCCCGGTGTGGCCGTCCATGACCTGTCATATCACAAAACCCACACCTTAACCAAAGAAGGGTAAGGTGGCCTCCAAGTTGGACTGGGACGGGCAACCATCATTTCACTTTGGAATGCCTGCTCAAGCCCTTTCTTCCCTTTTCTTGAAGAAAACCTCACTCCGTGCTACTCACTTCTGCCATTTTTCTTCTCACCGACGGAAGGAAAGGTGGGGCGAATCAGTTATGCTGCTATATTTTCATTCCAAGAATCTTCTTTTAAGCAATCACCCATCGATTCTCACATCCTATTCTTTTCCGCTTTTCATTGCGATTGTGGTTTCCTTTTCGATTGCTTTTTGTTTGTCAGCTTAATTGATGGATCCTCGAGCACTAGGCAAAGAGTTGCGGCAGACAACCCAATCGGAGATGGGCCGATCTCCGTGAAGCGAGCACCGACCAACGAAGTTGACCATGTTGCCGGGCCAACCCATGGAGACGAAGAACTCCAAGAAACAAGCATCGCCAAAGAGTTGAGGACGTTATGACGAACTCCTCAAAGAAAATTGGAAGAACGGCAAGGGCCCCACCGTGCCTACCCAGTGAACTCGATTGCCACCTATGTGAGGCTCAAGACCGAGTTTGAGGAGATAGTCGCCGTTGAGAAGCGTGATTCTCGCAAGGTGATGGCCCCCATCGAGGACGAGGAGATGGCCCCCGGAGGGATGAGATCCCCCGGTGAGCTGCACAAGGTAAAAAATAATGGCTTATTACCATAGTTGTGGTTTTTTATTATTTGCAATGTGCTTGCTAATATGTTAGGGTTGTGCAGGTGCCGGTGGACGTCCTTGATGATTCCGATGTCGTGGTTCGGCCCTGTTGGCATCGCCGGAGATCGATTCGATGCCGCTGTCCATCCTGTGGACATCGCCCGTAGATCGATTTCGATGTCGCTGATCAGTCCCGTGGACATCGCCTGTAAATCGATTCCCATGTCGCTGTTCATGCTGTGGTCATTGCCCAAGAGATCGATGACAAGAAATAGTTGGTCGCGCTTAATCCTTCGTGGTAGTTTGCATTGCTCTGTGTTTAATTACTGTAACGGCGCGTGTTATCAAACCATCTTAGGGCTAGTGCACTGCCTTGTGTGGGCGCATCTTGCTACTTTTGTTTGATAGTGAATCATGCGATGAATCATGCGAACCCTCTCCGAGTTATGGAAACAGATGTATCCTCACCAGCTTTTGATGTAATATATGGCATGCTTAGATGTAAGTTTGAACTGTTTATCATATCAGCAGGCTTGTTTGATGATTCTTGGTGTTAGTAGGCTAGCTACTGTGCGAGCTATAGTAGGAGTACTTGCAAAACACTCACCAAAGAGAAACATTGGGGTTAATGAGCGTGTGGTACGCTTATACTTATCCCTCGTCGATCGACCAATAGCCCTAGCTCCTAAAATTGTAGGCTTAGCGATCGATCAAACAATAGTTGACACGCGGATACATTCAGGCCTCATTTGGTTCTATAGGGTAGGAAAATCGTAGCAAAAGTACGTAGAACGTGCAACACAAAATCATAGCAAGGCAGTAGACGCATTCTCCGCTCCAAAATAGATGACCTAGGCGGGCTAGTTTGGCCTAGTGGGTTTCGGTGATATGACGTGAATGCAGTGCCGTCCGGTCTTGGCGTGTGGTAGCGATATTGGGGGTACAGTAAGTTTTCTTGAAGAAGAGGAATTCAACGAAGTCATGATGGTTCCTTCGTCTGAACTACTTACGATGGGAAAGGTTGGGCCTGCATGATACGGCCGGGTAGACCAGGATAATTTTGTGCATGGCAGGTGGACCAGGATGGTCGACGTCCCACGTGTCGGCGAATGAAAGTATTCTTTACGATATAGAGGACGAGCAACGAGTATTCATTGTTTATTTCTGATGAAAGCTATTGTCTCCACTGTTACGACGGAGGAGTGTGAAACACGGCTGCCCAGTGAACTTGGCATGTGCATCACTCCCTCCTTCCTCATGTAATGCCCAGGTTACCGCCTTTTCTCACTTTCTCTCTATCTATTTCCTCTCAAATGTTTTTTACCTTTCTTTTTTTAAGACACAATTGTTTTTATGCCTTTTTTTAGAATTACTTTTTTATACCTAGGAGCACGTGTAGAGAAGGGCTCTTGCAGAGCCCACTCCTTGACTTTGTCAATGCCTCTCTCTCCTCCACATAAGGAGTACTACTTGCTATGCATGCATCGGCGGGCAATTGGCGTCTTGAGGGCAGGGCGGTGAGAGCGGGCTCGGGCGGTCGGACTCAAAGATGGCCCACCTCACATTATCACCATATATTTCTTGGAGTCCGGTTGTGCGAAGGGCGATCTCTTCTCCCTCCCCCGCTTTCTCTCTTCTCACTGACGCCGAAAGCGATTAGATTTCGCCATCGACGGTTTATTCAATTACGGTTCCACATGTCGGTGAAATTGCAAGACAACACGTGTCCCCTTTGGTGAGCGGCGTGCGAGCCGGACTGTCGATCAGTGCGGCGTGTAATGAGTCGTCAGTCTGCCGCCTTTTCCGTTAGAACTTCTGAAGCGTACCATTTTCGCGCGATCGATCGCTAGAAATCCAGAACCAAATGATGAGGGCCGTGCTTTCCCGCTTGTTAGGCGGGCTAGTTCGAGTGATATGACGTGCTCTGATGTCGCCCACTTGCTCCATTTTTATGTAAGCAAGAGTTTACACTCTTACGCGGGAGGAGTGCGAAACACCGCGGATCTGATTTTGATCGAGGGATAACTGTTCCCTGCCAAATAATGGAGGACTATTAGCGATTATAGCATGATAGTTAGGGCATCTCTAGCGCTGGCTCACAAATTTACACCGCATCTGTCCCGAGGACACCGATGGATGCCATCCGATGTCGCCTGCATACCTTTTGACAACTATATGAACTAACCTGGGACGAAATTTAAATTGCAAACAAAGCAAATTTCAAATTAACCGGATGAAATTCATTACATTTTGAAAACTTTTCCTACAAAGCGGGCGAAATTCATTACATATTTACGCACAAACCGTACTAAAACCTCTTTGTAAACCTAATCTAAGCGATCGCCACGCTTCACCACCATGTCCGCCATGAACACGAGAAAGCCCACATTGCCTTTGCCTCCTCCTCATCCGCCTCGATAACCTCCTCCTCCGGAGCACAAGGTTCAAGATTTCCGCCCACGTCGCCGTCAGCTGCTAATCGGTCGCCGATGGTTATCCCACCAAGCTTGGCGTCGACCGAGTGGAGTACGGTGGCCTTCCCGGACCAGAGCGGCGGCGACCTCACTGTACTACTCTTCCTCGCCGTTGCGCCTGGCGCATCTTGCGCCGGCCGTGGTTGTGGCATCGGAGGCGGCCGGGGTGCCGCGGCGATCTCCTTCGTTTGCTCCTCGCGACAAGACGTCGAAGAGAGCTTTGAGCGCGCCGAGCGGAAGCCGCCCATGTCCTCGTCCCGCTTCCTGCGACAAGACGTCCAAGAGAGCTTCGAGCGCCAGGAGGCCATGGTTGGAGTGGTGCCGACAGAAGGAAGGGACCGGAGGAGAATAAGTGTGGGTCTTTGGCTATGGCTGGGAGCTGGGGCTCAAATTAATATAGCGGGCGAATGGCAATGAGCCGTGACAGACGGATGGACAACTGGCGCCGGAGTAGGTTCGTCGGGCGTGAATGCAGACGCTGCTTCAGTGACTTAACTGCAATGCGTTGGGTTACTGACATGTGGGCCCAATAGCATCTCGCCCAAGATGTCGCTGACACACCAATTGCACCGCATTCGATCCGGTGAATGCGGCATTGACATTCTGGAGAGACGGTGACCGTTTTAGGCGGGACGCGCGCGGTAGCGATGGAAGGGGTTTCGGTGTGCAGTGGAACTAAGATCAGTCGCTCACGATAGTACATACTCCGTACCATACTACCATAGTACCCTCTCTACCTAGGTTGTTTTATAGATTGTCGTTTTGATGGACGATATACATGAGCAAGGCGGTCCGAGTATGACCATTGGTGTTGAGCCAGGTGAATACATGCTCGGCGTTCGCGTAGGCCTCCATCAAACGCCTAAACAGTAATGCCAGGCACCGCCGGGGCGCGCAGGTGATGGGCTCGCCGTTTGCGTTGCGCCATGAGCAGGACTTTGATTTAGAGGGCGACGTGCATGCATTAGCATGCTTTGACAGCGTGAGCGTGATTGTCCGACGGCGAAGTATTTCATTTTCATTTGGTCGACGAGGGTGCGTTGCGGATTTGAGTCCGTGGTTTGATTCCCCACATACGCATAATTTTGGTTTTTACGGTGATTTCTTTCTCCATTGTGAGTAGGCCCGCGAGATAGATAAAGAACACGGTGATGAGGCGATGCGGACTGTTTGATCGGTCAACCAGACAAATACTGAGCTATACGCTGAGCCAAAGACCGTATAATCACCATATCTCGTATACAATGATCAAAGTGAGCTATCAAGACAAGTTCGATGACCGCCAATGCATTTTACTCGGTAATAAATGACCAGGATTGAAGGGAATCCAAATTTGCTTCGTCTTACGTCCTTGAGCTCTTGACAAACCAATGCACTATACAGTTGTCCTACCACTCCACCGAGAGCTCTCACCAATCGTCATTCATGCCACGCGCCGCACACTACCTAATCGGTAAGGCAGCGATGGTATCTCACGTGCCGAAGTTCTCGCCGCCTACGCATCAAGACACAAAATGGTAGGGAACCGATGGCATCCCGCCGTGCGAGTTCATCGCCGCTCGCGACCTCACAACTATGTGGGAGGAATTTGAAGATGCCAAGGCCGAATGGGCGGTAGAAACAGAAAGCGCCAAAGCCGCATGAGAGGGCGGAAAAGTCGAGAAAGCACTCAAGAAAAGAGAGGCGCCGCCGCAAGAAAGAAAAGGACGCAGCGCTGCTGCCAAGGAGAGGCTTCCAAGGAGATCCAAGCATGGTGGGGTGTCGCCGACAAAGCCGGGAAGGAGAACGACGGCGTCGCCAAAGATGTGAGAAGTAGTAGTACTAGTAGTTAGTGTGTGTGTCTGTGTCTGAGTACGAGCATGTACCAGTACTACTAGTTACTACTGTAGTTTTTAGAGCAAACTACCAGTACATTAGCCTAGACTAAATGGAAAAATTCCTATCCTATGCATCAAATGGCATGACTTTCTCTATAGGAATTGAGATGCATGTCATCTCACTTCCTATGATTTTCATATTCCTATAAAATTCCTATCCTATGAACGAAAGGAGGCCTCTGTTGGAGTAACTCTGTAGCTAGCGATCACTGAGATGCAGTAGTTTTCTTCAAGAAGCGGAATTCAACGAAGTCATGATGGTTCCTTCGTCCGAGCAACTTGAAAGTGGGAAGTGGTTTTGTGATTTGACGGCTCATTAGTCATTGTTACTGCGACACGATGACCTGGGTGACTCTCCCTTGGAGTTCTGCGTGCATGGCAAGTGGACCAGGATGGTCGACGTCCCACATGTTGGCGAGCTGGAAGTATTCTTTCCGATATCGAGGAGCAGTGGAAACCGCGTGGTATAGTATCACCATCGATTGGTTCGCAAAAAATAGTATCACCGCTGATTTATAATTATTTTTATTTCGATGAATGCTAGCGTTTCAACTCTTATGACGAAGGGTGCCAAACACCAAGACGCGTCTTTGGATGTCCCACACGTCAGCGAAAGGAGTGGGACATGGACAGCGTGGTAGAGCCCAGCGGAAAAAAACAGCATGGTAGAGCATCTCCACTTCTTCCACTTCTGGGTCGGAGACCACACGTAGTAGTACTTTTTTAGCATGAGCATGCAGACCACGAGCGCTCATATACACGCCAGCATACACTCACCCCTAATGTAGTAGTACTTAGTGGTATGAACGATACAAAGTGCGACACGGAGAGAAAGACACGTCTAGTTGGAAGGTCTCGGGGCATACACGTAAACAAATATAAAAGTTAATATGTGCCTCCAACTAATATAGTAGTAGTAGAGTACTTAGGCACGTACTCCATAACATCACTGCGTGCATTGCACGTCGACGACATTTAGTGGTAGTACGTAGTAAGAGACAAATGCCGCCAAGAGTTCCCTTCTTGAACTACTTTTGGGTGTTTGGTAGAGTGTATGGAGGGTGCATGAGTCCACACTAGTTTAGCACAAATACACTAGAAGCATGCATGAAGAGAGCATGCATGAAGAGGGTGTTGAGTTGAGCATGCATGAAGAGGAAAAACTATGCTTTGAGGCGAAGCGCAACCAAACACACCCTATATGCCACACATGTTCATACCATTTGTGCCTTTCTACTTCACTTGCTGCGCTACATTACTCGAGTTCGTGACGTCCACTTGGGTACATGTCCGTCTCGTAGTTCCAGTCCCACGTGTTCTTCATATAGATGGAACGATCCTTGCATAACACGTGCACCTTGATGCTAGATGTCTCGCGTGTTGGCAAAAGGATGAACAAAGCTCACGTAAAAAAATAGAGTGGAAGAACATAGATTCCGGATGACCGAGAAGGAGCAAGGAACCTCGTGGTGGAGCGTCTGCACTCATAATATTTAATATTTTTCAGCGATATAAAATTAACCAATCATCTCCATAGTGGACTGGAAGAGTACGAAACATGGCAGCCCAATGTAGTTACATCATACTAGTACATGGCTAACCCACGCTATCACCATATTTCTTGGCTTCCGTGCGACACCTATCTTGTTTTTGTATCGCTTCTCCCTCCTCGACTCCTCGTCTCTAGGAGTATCAAAGTGCGGCGGGCTGGCGTTTTTGCCGTCTATTGAGGTCGGTTAACTCATCACACGTTAGCGACATGCCTAGAGCATTCAAAAAAAATTCCTTTCACGTTTCGTTTTCAAAAAGAAAAAATCCTTTCACGCATTTAATTTGCTCCCGTATGCTTTGAGCAACTTGCATGTCCTATATCTTGCTCTGTTTGATACTCTAACCTAGCTAGAGGTTAGACTAACTCATGACTAACCCTGAACTAATCGTAGCCAAAGAGGTGTTTGGGTGACAGGGTTAGATTGACAATAAATGCACTTGATGGAGAGAGAAAAGTAATTTTTCGATGGTCCCAATGAGAAATATCTCGATTAGCACCTCTTGGGTGGGATAGTTTTTTGGTGGGTTCGGTGCAACTTGCTCCAATTTAAACCCTCATGCTTGGATACTTTAGGGCTATTTGAGCCCCAACTAGCTCAAACTAACTCTAACCCATGGATCCAAACAGGGCCTATGGCCGATCTCGACCTTGAGTAGTCGCGTGCACCGGGAAGCGGCGCTCTCTCGGCCGTCGCGCCACTTCAAAGCCGGCTCCAGTGAGAGGTCACCTCCGCTCTGGCTGGGCATTAATGCGGCACTGACGCTCCTGGGCGACGCTGACCGTTTCACGCGAGAAGCGCGCGCTGCCAAGGGAGTATAGGTTTTGAACCGTTTCAGGTGTAGTATTGGTAGTTTGCAAAACTACTCAATTATTGCACTCAGTTTCCTAAGAAATTGTGGTAAAAACCGTTACTCCACAGCCTGCTTCCCTTCTCCTTCCTCTTCCACTGCCCACGCACGTCTGCAGGAAGCGACCGGTCAACCCTTATATAGGAGTGCTAGCACAAAAAGATGCATGCATGACCACTAAAATTTCCATATTAAAGCACCGCTCGTGAGGAGTATGGCGTATGTTGTTACCTTCCGGCTGCCCATGGCTACCGGGCGACGGCAGCGACGAAGAGAAGAGGCAGCGGAGGGGAATGAATGCAGCTACATTTGGGTTAGCCTTCCGGCTTAAATAAATGCGCAGATCACGTGTACTCATGGGTGCACAAATTGTAACATATGTATAGCTTAAGTGGGCGCCACGTAAGCTGGGTGTGTGTGTGAGAGAGAGAGATTACGAGAGACAGAGTGCGTGTGTACTCTACTCTTGGACATGTACTCAACCTTTTGCATCGGATATAAGTATAATGGTATTTACTTTAGCTAGTGATTTACGTGGCCATGTTAACGTGGTTGTGTCAAAAAATGTCACTTTACGCTTTCGTGATTTGCGTTATATAATTACAAGCAAGATTCTCATGCATTGCACTAACATCAATATGCATTTTTTACAAAACACCTGTTGTGATTGACCCATGCAGGAGTAATACCATGTGTAAAACTAATGATATCTCGAGAATTTTATCGGAAAATTGGTATCTCGAGAATGTCATCGAAAAAATGAAAGATGAGAGATAAGGCGAGGAGGAGTGGGCGTGGTGGTGGCTGGTGGTGCAGAATGGGCGGAGGCATGGGGATGGACGGCACCAAAGAAAGCGTGGCAGCCGCCACCATGCATGCTAGATTGTTCCGTAGACTTATTCCTTTTTAATTGTTGAGCAATGAGGTTGCGGGAGATAATGATGTGGGAGAGAGGTGCAGGTATCTTTGTAAAATTATCATAGTTTGCTTTCTATCCGTGAGATATAGATCATACAGTGCGTATTACATAAGATGGCGGGCACACCATCATCGCCAACTCGTTTTTTTATAAAGTGCAGGATGAAAAGTTTGTTGACTACTAAAGTAAAGTGGAATTTGTCCATGTTATGCAAGTAAATAAAGGTGATTGTTTATCATACGGGTAAGGTTGGATGAAGGGTGGTAGGAACAAATGCTCCGCCTAGAGCATGTGTGTGTGATGGAGTCTTAGTGTGTGTGTGGGGTGTGTGTGTGTGAGAGAGAGAGAGAGATGGAGTCTTAGTTTGTGTGTGTGTGTGTGAGAGAGAGAGATGGAGTCTTAGTGTGTGTGTGTGGGGGGGTGCGCGCGTGTGTGTGTGTGTGTGTGTGTTTGTGTGTGTGTGTGAGAGAGAGAGAGATGGAGTCTTAGTGTGTGTGGGGGGGTGCGTGTGTGTGTGTATGTGTGTTGCAGGGGTCCTCTGTGGGGATGTAATTTAAGTGTGCATGGCTTCATCATAGAGAGGTGATGTGTATGGCAGAGGCCACCAACGATGGGGTGCGAGAGAGAAAATGCCCGTATAGAGGGAAGAGAAGGTGTGTGCGTGTGAGAGGAGTCGACATCGAGAGAACGTGTTTGTTCGAGAGACACCGAGAAAGACTACTATATATCGATGGTGCATGTAGGCGGGAACTAAACAAAGGGATGGTCTTATTGGTTTCGGGGATATAGGGGAAGAGTGAGAGGCGGGTAGCTAGAAGGAGATTGTTAAGTGTGAGTGTGTGTTTTACCCATCCGGTGGAAGTTATGTGCACAAAAGAGGACAACGATTCTGGACGTGGCATTAGGACTGAGGGTAATTAACTACGTATGGAGACATAGAGACCTTGAACGTGCATGTGTGAGAGGTATACATGTATATGTGGGATGTTGTTTGTGTGCGCGCGCATGATCGAGATAAAAGAAAGAAGACATAAGCCATAAGATCAACGACATGGGAGAGACGGATAGGTATGACAATATGCATGCATGTGAGAATGCAGGGAAGAAGGCCCGACAATTGAGCATGTGTTTTTGTCTTTAAGAGATAGTGGCGTGGGCTGGAGCATGCATCTATAGCGCAGCAGAGGAGTGAGGTATAGCGATTGTGCAAAGAGATCAACCTATAAATGCATATGTATGGAGAGACATATATAGTGTGGGTGATAGGAAGCAAGACTCGCATGCGAGAAAGAAATGTTGACGGAGAAACTATGTATAGATCTGAGAGATGGAGATGCTAGCAAGAGGGACATCCGCTAGATTGGGTGTTGGAGATGACCGTCGGGTGGTTCAGAGGGTGAAGTTATATATGTGTGTGAGAGGGCACTTGACTGCATGTAGATAGAAACATATGTAGTGTGCATGATAGGAATCAAGAGTGAGGGCAATAAAGAAGGTTGATGGAGAAACACACAAATAGAAAGATAAATATGCTAGCTTGTGTGCGTTAGAGATAGGAGTCGAGTGGATCAGAAGGCTGAGTTATGTGTGTGGGTGTGAGAGAGATAGAGAGAGGGTGCATGTGAGTCACATACAAATAGATATCAGAGAGAAATGAGATCCAGAGAGCGGAGTTTTGTGACTGCGAGAGAAAGATATTTCTAGCGAGGTGGTAGCTAGAGAGACATATGAGGGAACGCAAGATATCTCTAGGGAGAGAGAGTGTGTGTGGCGACATACAAGAGAACAATGGAGAAATATGAGACCACAGGAGACAAAGTTTGTGTTTGCACTGTGAGAGAAGAGATATTTAAGAGGAAGAGTCGAGGTTCTCATATCTAAGGAGCGAAAGACATCTCTGTATGAGGGGTGTGCAGTGGCACACATGGGAATAGTAGAGAGAAATGAGACCCAGGAGACAAAGTTTTGTGTTTGTGTGAGAGAAAGAGATTCCACATGGAGAATCATAGTTAGACACATAGCGAGGAGTTTAGATATACTTAGAGAGAGATAGAGTGATGAAGGTTGAGGAGAGAGTACCGTCAATTGTGTTACGAAGATAAAAGATCATTGTCGACATACGGTATACGAGAGATACCGAGAGGCGATGAGCAGCGTATAGGTCGAGAGAGATAGTCCTATATAAGCATGAGTGATAGCTATATGAGACGAATATCTGGATTAAAGGGATTCAAATATTTAAACCGCGGAGATCACGACATCGATAATATCATAACGCATAAATTGGTGTATCAAACATGCATATTCATTTGAATATGGGCACACGTGTAATGTTATATAGTTTATCAATATTGGTGATCCATAGATTATTTAATTACGAACAATGCATGGTTTATATGCAATTAATGTCTAAACGGGATTACACTATGTGTTGCGTGTGTGAAACACATTACACATGTTTGAAAAGTAAAAAAAAACCCGCATGAAACACACATTAATTGGAGACAGTTAGCGAGGAATGCATACATTGGATTTCAACATAAAGTGGTTTCAAATATTTGAAAATCCAAATTGATGGATACAACCTTATGAATCTGAGATCATGCCATTTGTAAACCATATTTATGTATAAATGGTGTTGTGCTTTTGAAAGTATATATATAAAAATGATGTATATAGAATGTAATTCCAATTGAAAATGGATCCCACCCGAAAAAATAGAATACAAACGGGATTCGAATTGAGTTGGCACGGTAAACATGCACTCTGCAAAATTTGAACGAAGCGGGGAAAGTCGCAGTAACCGCCCGATACCAAAATCTACGAGATGGAAATCACTCGCCTATCACCACGCATAAAGCCTATCTGCTTGGATTTCTATATGTTTCGATAGGGGTAGGTTTGTAATTTCACCCAAACATGACGTAACCGCCTCTCACCCGGATTCATACGGTGGGCGCCAAAACACAGTGTGTCCTCGGCGAAATTGACTCCTCCCGATTCATATTCATACACGGTGGGCGCCAAAAACAAACTCTCGTCGGCAAATATTGATTGTATGCGAGATTCATGTCCCTATCCCCAACCGACTAATGTTGATGTGATGTAGTAGAAATTTGAAACGGGGCTAAGTTTGTAAATTTCCTGCGCATTTGAGACAAGCGCATACTGAATACATGGTTCCCCTTCCTCTCTACCTCCCTTTTCCCCATTCAGTACTCCGTGCGCAAAACACCCTCTCCACCCCACCCTCCTTCGTCACGCCGTCCGCCACCCCATCCACCGCCGTCCTCCTCCACCATGTCGGAGCTGATACCCCGACGCCACCGTCCATTACAAGAGATGGACCTCTCTCATCCACGCCTTCGGACCAGGATCCTTGCATCCCGTCCTCTCGCTTCATCCCCTCATTGCCGTCCACCTTGCCGGGCGCCCGGCTCCTCTGACCGTCTAAGTCCACTTGCGCCCCCGCCACCGCCACCGTCTTCACCCTCCTAGATCTACTTCCACGCCACTTGGCAGCTATCGCTATCGCCAGCACCGTCAAATTCTCAGCGAGATCGTGCAGGCGCCACACCGTAGGCGGTACTCTTCAGATATCTGCTCAACTTATTTATCATGACAAGAAAATAGATCGCCTTTGCTTTACTACGATTTCTTGTCTTGGTTGCGAAGTTGCCTTTGTCCAGTTTGCACCTTGAGATCCGCCATGGCACGCTCAACCACGATACTCCCAATGCTTAAGGTTTTCCCTTTTATATTCCACACTAGTTAAATCACAGTAGACTAAATTTCAAAATTGGGTCATCGATTTTTTCAGAGCTGCTTGGAGTTCGCCGGTCTTGACAGATGGGCTCGGAGTGGTTGTGGGGCCTCGCCGAGCAGAAGAAAACTTCAGCCAGGTGGGGGTTGGGGTTGTGGGGGTGGGGGTGGCGGAGGAACACAGGCGGTGGGGGCCGGTGGTCCGGCTGGCGGCCCGTGCGGTGTTCTTGACAATAGAACCAAGTTTGGTTCCAGTCTTTGGGATGACTCGGCGGCTTAGCATGGGGAAAACTGACTTCTTTCCTCTTTTGAATTGAAACCCCACCGAGTTCGGTGTTGGGCCCATCAACAAACTCTGTCTGACGGTTTAAATAGTAGAATTCTCTGAATAAATCAACTGTGGGCTCCTCTTGAAGATAAGTTTCATAGAATACCTGGAAATTGAAAATGTTGGACACGGAGTTGGGTCCATTATCTTGAGGGTGAAGTTGGAAAAAATGAAGCAAATCCGCGAAAAAACTTTGAGCGGGGTGGGCTGAACCCCGACACTGTGGTCGTGAAAACAATCACTTCTCCATCCTTGGGTTTAGGAGGATTTATTTCACCAGGGGCCCTCCGGTGGATGTCCTCTTTCTGGCTAGGGCGCCGATGGCAACGAAAATTGTTTAGCTCTTCTTGATGGACCCGGATTGGACCCGATTACCAGCGTTATATGCTTTCGCCATTTTTTCGATGGCTTTGAAAGAAAAACTATGCCGGTTTAAGATTATATGGTTAAGAATTTGTTGGTTTAAAGGCAAATAATAATGAAGCATACAAGGGTGTTAAATCGGAGGATGACATTGAAGTTATAAAGATGAGCTATTGGCGGCTTAAGAGGGGACTAATGGTACTGGCGAGTTCACGGTTTACGAGTTAAGCCGCCCACATAATTATTCTGAGATCGAGAAAGGAAAAATTGTGAAGTGTTGGAAAAACAGGTTTCATGATTGATGTTATGATTTTGGATCTACGGCACATTGGTTAATGGGAAAATATTGAGACCTAAATTACGATTACTAGAGCAGTTCATGTGTCGAGCGGATTTCTTATGCAAAGAGAAGCGCTAATAGCAAAAATGAGTGCTACGACTATCACCGCCTGAGGAGGGATACCAAGTTTGAATCAAAATCACAAGCTACAGCGAAGAATCGAAGATGAACTCCGACGAACTCGTGGAAACCCTAATGGGATCTATGGGAAAAGGAAGGAGGAGAACTCACCGTAGTTGTTGAGCAGTGGTGGTATGCCTTGGGCGAACTTTGGTCGATTTAGGTTGATGCCGGACGTTGTTGAGGCAGTGGCAAAGGTAAAGGTCGGCAAGTGCCAGCTTTCGGGCGAGGCGTAGCGAGGTGGAAAAGCGAGACGAGGAGGCAAGGGGGGAAAGTGAAAGGGACCCCTGGCCCTATTTATAACGTCGAAAGGATAAGTGGCATGCATGGGAATCGAGGAGGCCAAAAAATGGATATGCGACAACACAAACACCTTGATTTTTGGGAGCTTATTAAAAGGGAAGATATATTAAGATTTGGGGCTTGAGTAATATTAATGACAGGTGATGTCACGACGGATTACTACGATCTTAAAAGATAGCGTCACGGCCGGTTGTGAGGCCACCAAGAATAGATGAAGAAGGATTTTTCTAAGTGTTGAAGATTGATATGAACAAGTTCAAATCAACACGGGGCCCTAATGTTGGGGATATAACTAGTGGGTATGACCCGCCCGGGCGAGGGCAGGTTATACCAATCTGGTGGTTTGTTATGACAAAGCCCATGAAGATGTTGAAGATGGTACATTCACGAAGCGGGCTACTGAAGGCCCAAAACCCAAAGGCGACTTAAGGCCCACCGGTGTAAACTGCCATATATGTATGACTTGTATTATAAGGCATGTGTAGTTAGTCTCAAAATAGGACACGTTGTATATGAGCGGTACTGGGACTCGCGTGAGTCATTTGGGCGTCAACACATTATATATAAAGGGACGACGTGGCGATTCGGAACGAGAAAGGAGAGATCAAAAGCTAGGTCAAGCGTATTGGCATACGGTAATCGAAACCCAAGCAATACCACCTCAAACTGGATTAGGCCTTTACCTTCACCGCAAGGGGCCGAACTAGTATAAACTCCATGTGTCCTTTGTCCCGTTTAACCCCTTTAAGCTAACCTCGTTGCGATGGCTCCACGACTAAGTCCTTTTGCTGAGACATCTGCCATGACAATTCCACGACAATCGCAGTAACCGCCCGAAACCAAAATCTGCGAGATGGAAATTACTGCCTATTCCTGACACGCAAAGCCTATCAACTCGATTTCTATAGGTTTCGATAGGGGTAGGTTTGTAATTTCACTCAAACATGACATAACTTCCGCCTCTCACTGGATTCATACATGGTGGGCGCCAAAACCTGATGTCTCCTTGGCGAAATCAACTTCCTCCCCGATTCATACGGTGGGCGCCAAAACAAACTCTAAATCGGCAAAATATTGATTGTATGCTGAGATTACCGTCCTATCCCCAATGACTAATATTGCTTGTGATGTAGGAAATTTTAAGCGGGGGCTAAGTTTGTAAATTTCCTCGCATTTGAGACAAGCACGCATACGAAGACATGGTTCCCCCCTTCCTCTCTCCCTCCATTTCCCCATTCGTACTATGTGGGCGCCAAAACACCCTCTCCACCCCAACCTCCTCCGTCCGCCACCCCATCCACCGCCGTCCACCTCCACCAAGCTGGGGCTGATACCCCGACGCCGTCAACCCATACAAGAGATCGACCACTCTCAACCACGACTTTGGGTGGGATCCTTGCATCCCGTCCTCTCGCTTCATCCCGTAGTGGAGTCCACCTTACTGCGTCGCCCGCTCCTATGACCGTCTCGTCCACCGTGCCACCGCCACTGTCTACCCTCCTAGATCTGCTTCCACGCCGCCCGATATCGCCATCAAGTGCACCGTCAAATTCTCGACGAGATGCATCTGGCGCCAGCATGAGGCGGTACTCTTTAAATGTCTGCTCAACTTATTTATCGCAGCAAGAAAATAGATTGCCTCTGCTTTACTCTGATTTCTTGTCCATCACTTACTTGTTAGTTGAAAAGCAAACATTGGTTGCGGTTGCGCCTTTGTCCGGTTTGCACCTTCGGATCCGCCATGGCACGCTCAACACTATACTACTTAATGCTTATGGTTTTACCCTTTTATATTCCACACTAGTTAAATGACAGTACACTAAATTTCAAAATTAATTGATCTATTTTTGAGAGCTTCGCGGAGTTAGCGGTGCGAAGGAAGGGGCTCGGATGGGGATGGTGGTGGGGCCTCATGAACAAAGAAAACTTCGACAGGTGGGGTCGGGGGTGGGGTGGCGGAGGAACACAAAGGCGGTGGGGCGATTCGGGGAGGGCGGGGGTCAGGGCGATGGTTGACCGGCTGCCCGTCTTGGTGTTCGTATGGGAAGAATCGAATCGAGGAAGAAGAAGGGTTAGGAGGCGTAGGATCTTCATCCAACCGCCTGAAATGGTCGGTGACCCAAATGACAAAAGTCACGCGACTTGCATGCAGACATGCCTTTATATTCAGTACCATCATCGTAGCTGCTTAGCACTGCTCTTAAATCCATCAAGCTAAACAACGTGCCACTCATAATTCCAAACTTGTTGCTCAAATATGAATCTGATATGATGCTGATATATTAAAACATATAACGTTTAATTGGTCAGCTAATGCTCCTACTTTACTTTCGAAAAGCACGTGCACCACATATAGAGAGACATCATGGAGTTACATTCTTAATGCGCTCTTTTTCATCATGTGTGGCCCTTCTTGGAGCGAACATTTTATTATCAAAATCTGCTTGCTCTTCTTTAGCATGTTCCTCTTCCGTTCTTCTTTAATAAGTACTCTCCCCGTTCCTAAATACAAGTCTTTGTATATATTCCACCATGGAGTACATATGGAGCAAAATGAGTGAATCTACACTCTAAAATGTATCTGTATACATTTGTATGTGATCCATAGTGGAAATCTCTACAAAGACTTATATTTTGGAGCGGAGGGAGTATGATAAATAATCTGATATGTTCCTTGTAGTGAAGATGAGCAGGGACATTTGCAGTGTAGATGTCTATACGGTGAGTTGTGATGGACACTTTGAACTCTTCGGGCCTCTTTGATTCGTATGATTTTGTAAACATAGGAATAGGAATTGTAGTGGCCTGCCCACTTGAATCCTATAAGATTAGCAAGGAAATGCGGGGAGCTATGTCGCCTTTGAGAGTTACACTAATATTATGATTCTGCACCTTGAGTTGAAGAGAAATTTGGTATCAAAACCTTTCTAGCCATACACGTAATACTAGCACATATATTCGGCCAAGTTCCACTTTGCTTGATTTTACTCTGATGCTTACGGTTTCCGTTATATCTACACTATGATCGTATGTAGCTGCTTTGTGTCGCACTAGCGTGATCCACTCTTGAAGCTAAACAACACACCAATCATAAGTCCAAAGCTTACTTCTTCAAATATGAATTGTGATGTAATCTTGACATTAGTTAATGAGACACACATTTAATTGGCGAGTAATGCTCCCACTTGATTTTTCCAAATGCATGTGGCCACATATAGAGAGACATCATGGAATTGCATTTCTTTAGGCGCTCTCATTCATCATGGGTGGGCAACCAACATTGTATAGAAAGAAGGGGAATCTCAACAATATGCTTGCTCTTCCGTTTCTTTAACATGTTCCTCTTTCTTTTCTTCTTTAGTAAGCTGCAGTATGTTCCTTGTCGAGGAAGGGGAGCAGGGACATCTGCGATCGACACCCTCTATTGTGCCGGGATTACGCTAAATGATTTTGCACTTCAAGTTGGTGCCGCCATAATACCACTGGAAATGGTGGGAACGCAGCGGTCTTTGATAGACTAAAGCTGATAATAACAGGTGATTTAGCGCCTTGAGATGAATAAATTTGGCATGTAGGTGATCGATAGGATGCATATTAGTAGCGGCAAAACCCTATATTTTCTAGCCAGTTCTGCTTTCCCGATTTATATATGGTGGTTATGGTGTACCCCTATTATCTACATTATGATCTGCCTACTGGCTCTGTGCTCTCGTTATCATGGTTTGGCAATAAACTTTCTTTAAGGTATATTATGAACTTATCATCTGCCAACTATCCTTACATCTGGGGGCACCAACAGGGAGCCTATTTTTTGTGTAGTAGTGCCAGATTATATTAATCTACTCACAATATTACAGCACACATGGGCTCTCTCATCAAAATCCAGTGGTAGCACACAAGGGTTTATAGGGAGTCTCTATTATATTACAATATCCTCCGCATTACAAAGATAATCTCACTACTATTTGTGTTTTCATGCTTTACAGATATTGTACGTAATCACAATGAATATAAGAATGCGCACATCAGAAGAATATTGCGGAACAGTTCAATGGGTAACAAACTTGGCATCAAGGGATTGAGGTCCATTGTGGATGCAATGAAACCTCGTTGCGATGGCTCCACGACTAAGTCCTTCTGCTGAGACATCTGCCATGACAATTCCACGACAATCGCGATAACGCTTGAAAACCAAAATCATGCGATGGAAATTCTTGCCTATTCTGACACGCAAAGCCTATCAACTCGATTTCTATAGGGTTTCGATAGGGGTAGGTTTGTAATTTCACTCAAACATGACATAACCGCCTCTCACCCGGATTCATACATGGTGGGCGCCAAAACCACGATGTCTCCTTGGCGAAATCAACTTCCTCCCGATTCATACGGTGGGCGCCAAAAACAAACTCTAAATCGGCAAATATTGGTGTATGCACGAGATTACCGTCCTATCCCCAACCGACTAATATTGCTGCGTGATGTAGGAAATTAAAGCAGGGGGCTAAGTTTGTAAATTTCCTCGCATTTGAGACAAGCACGCCACGAAGACATGGTTCCCCCTTCCTCTCTCCCTCCATTTCCCCATTAGAGTACTATGTGAGGCAAAACACCCTCTCCACCCCAACCTCCTCCGTCCGCCACCCCATCCACCATAGTCCTCCTCCACCATCTTTGAGCTGATACCCGACGCCGTCATCAATACAAGAGATCGACCTCTCTCATCCACGACTTTGGGTGGGATCCTTGCATCCAAATCCTCTCGCTTCATCCCATTGAAATCGTCCACCTTACCGTCGCCGCTCCTATGACCGTCTAGATCGCCCACCGTGCTCTGCCGCCCATCGTCTACCCTCCTAGATGCTTCCACGCCACGACCGCCATCGCTACTGCAAAATCAAATTCTCGTGAGATGCATCTGGTACGCCAGCGGCCAGGCGTACTCTTTCGTATCTGCTCAACTTATTTATCGCAGCAAGAAAATAGATTGCTCTTGCTTTACTCGATTTCTTGTCCATCACTTACTTGTTAGTTGAAAGCAAACATTGGTTGCAGTTAAGCGCCTTTGTCCGGTTTGCACCTTCAGATCCGCCATGGCACGCTCAACACTATACTGCAATGCTTATGGTTTACCTTTTACATTCCACACTAGTTAAATGACAGTACACTAAATTTCAAAATTGGGTGGGTCTATTTTTGAGAGCTTCATGAGAGTTCGCGGTCTTGAAGGAAGGGCATCGGATGGGGATGGTGGTGGGGCCTCGCCAAACAAAGAAAACTCGACACGGGTGGGGTCGGGGGTGGGGGTGGCGGAGGAACACAGGCGATGGGGGCGGTTCGTGGAGGGCGGGAAGTCGAGGCCGATGGTTCTGCGCTCCCGTGCGGTGTTCTGTATGGGAAGAATCGAGAGCGAGGAAGAAGAAGGGTTAGGAGGCGTGGGATCTTCATCCAACCGCCTGAAATGGTCGAGAGATAGCTGGGAGTTGCATTCTTAATGCGCTCTGGTTCATCATGTGTGAGCACTTGCAACCAACATTTTATTATCCAAAATCTGCTTGCTCTTCTTTACCATGTTCCTCTTCCGTTCTTCTTTAATATGTACTCTCTCCGTTCCTAAATACAAGTCTTTGTATAGATTCCACCATATACTACATATGGAGCAAAATGAGTGAATCTACACTCTAAAATGTATCTGGATACATCTGTATGTGATCCATAGTGGAAATCTCTACCAAGACTTATATTTTGGAACGGAGGGAGTATGATGGTAGTCTGATATGTTCCTTGTCTCGAAGATGAGCAGGGACATTTGCAGTGTAGAGGTCTATACGGTCGGTTGTGATGGACACTTTGAGCCTCTTTGATTCATATGATCTTGTAAACATAGGGATAGGATTTGTAGTGGCCTGCCCACTTGAATCCTACAAGAATAGCAAGGAAATGCGGGGAGCTGTGTCGCCTTTGAGAGTTACACTGATATTAACAGTACCGCACCTTCAGTTGAAGAGAGCTGGTATCTGAAGCCTTTCTAGCCATACCGGCAATACTAGCACATATATTCCAGCAAGTTCCACTTTGCTGATTTTACTCCTGATGCTTACGGTTTTCCCGTTATATCTACACTATGATCTGCGTAGCTGCTTTGTGTCGCACTAGCAGCAATGCACTCTTGAAGCTAAACACTGCAATGACTTACAAAATTGTTTATGTTTTCATGGTTCTCAGATATTATATGCAATTCGGTTGAATATCGGAATCCGCGCATCGGAAGAATATTGTGGAACACCGCAATGACTTACAAAATTGGCACCAAGGCATTGAGTGCCATTCGAAAACAATGAAACTCGTGACGCTCCCCACTGTTGATTCTTGTTCGAATATCATCCTAATGACTATTCTAACCTCGAGGAGTCAAAGGTAGATGGCCCATCTGTTCACCCATCAAGGTGCCTGTTCTAATTTGGCAAGGTTTTATTGATTGCGCGTATCTTGCATATGTTGTCTTGCATTTCTTCTACTTTGTTGCACCGCCATCTACTTAGTTTACTCATCATATAACTCGAGATGCCATGCCCATCCATTATCAATACATATTCCATCTGTCATCATACCATGTTTTTCCACTCAAATGATGTTCTTGTGCATCAGACATCAAAAAGGAAGAGGGTGATTGCCAAACCTGAAGGAGCACCAGCAAAGTCCTTGAAAAACGTGGTGGTGCCAAAGAAATCAGACAGCGCCCCACTTATACTGGCTGTACAACCAGTGACACAAAAGTAGGACCGACTCCAGCAGACTGTACCCATACTTCACTGGCCACACCATTAGCCCCACCACACAGGACCTGCACTCCAGCAAAAGGTATACCGATTTCATTTGCCATAGCACCGGTCATTACCACGTAAAAAATCCCTCCAAAGCAAAAAAGTACAGAAGTCCACCGGCCGAAGACCTATCCCAAGCTGCAGAGACGGCCAATTCCTGCAGATTGGAACCCCATTCCATTTATTCGATTTAAAAGACAATGCTTTCAATGTTGTTAGGGACTATGTGCATATATTCCCATCATGGGAAGATTATAGTGAAGACAAACACCATTTTCACATCTTCATGTCCAACTTACGTGTAAGTGCTATTATTCATGGTTATTATTTTCCTGTTTTACATTGATCGAACACATCAATGATTTACATTACATTGTTGTAACTAGGCGAGGGTCAATCTGGATAGTCATGACGAGCAAAGCTTGCTTGTGCTTTTCAAGGAACCATTGCAGCGATTATCGGTGTTACACGAGGAAATCACACTTCGATGGCAAGTCTATAAACGAATTTCCGGTGAAGTCTCCTGTGCTAAATTTAGAAGACATTGAATGGAAAAACCTTGTTATGCACTGGTCTCGTTCCCAGGATGAGGTACTGTCTATGAAATCACATGACAATTTGAACTTCTACTTTTCCGCATGTGCCTTACGGATCTTTTTTGCAGGAAATCTGCTCGAAGAAGAATTCCGGTTTGAAAAGAACGACAGGATATCGCAAATATGCTGCCCGCTGCTTTGCTCTTGTAAGTACCTATTGTCATGTATCACTGTACTTGCATACATACCTGGTTCATTATGTGACAGCAGTATGCATGATAGCTTGCTTACCAATTGTTCGCTCCAAATTATCTGATCTGTATGAATGGTTACATTAGTGTAGAATATATCCAATGCCAATGAAAGTTTTTAGCTCTGCATTGTTCTTGTAAGTACATGCTGTCCTTTATCGTACTTATATTGACAGGTAGTTATTCATGTACCATCACTCTGCAGCTTATTTTCCTTTGCCCTCCATTTTCTACACATCAGATCTATATTTACTCTTACTATAAGGTTGGTACTGAAGAAGTTTAGCTGTGCATTGCTCTTGGCTGTGCCTTTTTCCTGTATCGCTGCACATACATTTATAGCTACTTGGTTATGTAGCATCACCCTTCCCATCAGCATGGACAAGGGCTTTATAGAGCCTGTCTTCACCAGTAATGTAAGTTTGTCCTTCTCAAGCCTTCAAACTTTGTTGTGTATATTTGGTTAGGCATGGCTGCAACAGCTGTTTATTTTTGTTGTTTGCATCAAATTGCACGTTTAAAGTTTATTATGTAGTTCATAAACAAAAGTTTGTCCTTCTCAATTTAAGTTTTCAGTTGTACAACCAAGTTCCTTCTTCATACCATGTAAATTAAACTACTCTGAGCAAGTGATCTTCTTTTACACCTTTGCATGTATGCTTCTTTTCTTCATCCTCAGAATCCGGTGGTGTGGTGAACCTACCCACTACTGACACAATGTCATATTCTGCAATGTCTTCACTATGAACAATGTCATGTCATTCTACTATTATTTAAGCCGTCTCTTTATTTGCCAATAAAGAAATGGGATAAATTGGCAGCACACTAACCATTGATACTTATGAGTTCTTGATTTGTAATCCGATTGGTGTCGTGAAGTCGCCAACTCCTTCACAATGTCATTTCCTGCCATGTCTTGACCTGAACAATACCATATTGTGTTAATGCAATTTTAAACTGTGTCACTTTATTCGTCAAGTAAGAAATGTGATGAATTGTCAAGACTGATACTTTTATGTGCAAAACACATCATCTCTGCGCTTGTTTATCTTTCAGAGTGAGGAAGATATAAGCGTTGAACAAGCTGATCTCATCATCTTGCTTTCATTGCTTATGCGCTGCAACTCCCAGCAGGGCTAACCTTTCTTGAACTCTATTGAAGTGATGTCGGTTTTGTATATTATTTTGTCGGCGTGTTTATTTGCAATCGGTGGCGATCTTTGATGCCCAAAGGTATGTAATCATTGTCTACTTGTGCTTTATTATCATAGTGGCGAACTTTGATGCCTAGTGGATGTAATATGCCGTAATTTCTTTATTGTATAGTCTAGGTTTTTTCTTATTCACGATGCTCTGATTATTTTCTTTGTATATATATCCTGTCTTCGCAGTAAACCAGCCAAACCATAAAATTACGGTACATAATCGGGCCGTCATGCAATCACGATGTATGATCCACATCATGGGCCCCGTCAAGCGGCCCACTAGTAGATTCAGACCTTTAATAGGCGAGTAACCCCCGGCCCTCTTTTCGCAAGAAAACTCAATGGGCTTTTAGGAGGCTGAGAAGTAGGTTGGGCCTGAAACATGCCGAACAGCTCACGGGCTGGCAGCAGCCCAAAATGGACACCGGCCCATGATTGTGCGAATCAAATCACGGGCTTTTAACAGGCCAAAATTGTCTCGGTCCTTGTTTAGCCCTATCAGATTATCGGTCATGAAAGGTGTCAGTATGCAAACCGGGCCGTAGTTAGGCCCAACTATATGACGGGCTTTTAACAGGCCGAAATTAATATAGGGCCGAAATGTTAAACGGGCCCTTAACAGGCCAAAACTAATATCAGGCCGAATTACTAAATGGGCCTTTAGCAAGTGGGCCCAAAAGCATAGCGTCCAGTTAACGAGCCGAATCTGATATGGGCCATAATTGAGCCCAAAGCCTCTTAAAGGGCCGGACCTGATCTGGGTCGTGATTTGGCCCAGAAAGTGGGAGGATTTTAACGGGCCGGATCTTATATGGGCCATTATTAGGTCTTAACGTGTGAGCCATTAATGGACCGGATCAAATATGGGTGACATTTGGCCCAAAACATGGCAGCCCATTAATGGGCGACCTACTAGGGTCCTCAAAATCTTGTGGGCCTACGGTGGCCGCCCATTAGTGCCGTGAAATCTAAATTGAGCCTTTAGGTGGGGTAGGCCCATTATGATCCATAAGAATTTTGGGGCCTTTACCGGCTTACCCATTATGGCACACAAAAATCTTGTGGGCCTTTACCGGCCGACCCATTATGGCCCGTGGAAATCTTGTGGGCCTTTAGTCTGGGCCAGCCCATTATGGTCCGCATAAAATCTCGTGGGCCTTTAGCTAGGTTGGCCCATTATGGCCCGCAAAATCTTGTGGGCCTTTAGTTGGGCCGCCCATTTAAACTTGATGGGCCGTGCCACGGTCGACGTATCATAGGCGCCTTCATCCAAGGAGTGGATGACATCTGTCCCAACGATGAGCCGACATCGTGTTTCCTCCGACCAATGATGATTTTACACGTGAAAATACCCATTGGTCGCGGTACGTTAACGGGTTATCGGATCCAAAACCCGACCCGATAGCTTAACGCGGCATTACATTACGATTGGATGCCACGTGTCGGTCACCCTTGATGAAAGCACTTACGTGACGCGCGATTTATCGTCATGGAAGTGGACACTTCCGTGATGATAATTTTAGTAATGTCATGGAACACTTCTCGACGACCGCAGGTATGACTATCTTGATTCTGTCATAAATTTGTCATGGATGTACATGCATGACAGAAAACGTGACCTACTGTGACAAACACGTATCATCACGGAAGTGTATTTTTTTGTAGTGTGTGAAATTGTCCCTAAGCAATTGACTACTTTACTAGACCGATAGTAAGTTTTATGTGGGAGAGGCCACTGCTAGCATGTCATCCCTGACTTGGAATTCTATGCACTTATGATTGGAACTATTAGCAAGCATCCGCAACTACTAACGTTCATTAAGGTAAAACCCAACCATAGAATTAAGATATATTGGTCCTCCTTCAATCCGTATGCATCAATTTCTATGCTAGGTAGAAGCTTCATTACTCTTGCCCTCCAATAGATAGTCCTATCAACATACAACTAACCCTATGGTGTGATCCACTGGCGCTCATATGATGGGCACCAAAGGACAAAAGAACATAACCACAAGCAAATTAAATCAATCATAGCAATTCATCAACCACCAATAGGACAACGAAAATCTACTCGAGACATCATAGGATGGCAACACATCATTGGATAATAATATGAAGCATAAAGCACCATGTTCAAGTAGAGGGTACAGCGGGTTGTGGGAGAGTGGACCGCTGAATATAGATGGGGGAAGGTGATGGAGACATTGGTGAAGATGATGGAGGTGTTGGTGTAGATCAGGGTGATGATGATGGCCCCCGGCAGCGTTCCGGCGCCATCGGAAGCAAGGGAGAGAGAGAGAGAGAGAGAGAGAGCCCCCCTTCTTCTTCTTCTTCTTCTTCTTCTTCTTCTTCTTCTTCTTCTTCTTCTTCTTCTTCTTCTTCTTCTTCTTCCTTGACCTTCTCCCTAGATGGGAGAAGGGTTTCCCCTCTGGTCCTTAGCTCCCATGGCATGGGAGGGCGAGATCCCTCCCGAGATTGGATCATCTCTCCGTCTCTCTCTGCTTTCTGCGTTCTCGGAATCTGCCCTGGCACCGTTTCTTTTATATCTGGAGATCCGTAACTCCGATTGGATTAAAACCTTCGCCCAGATGTTTTTCCAAAAATTAGCTTTCTTGCGGCAAAAGAAGAGCAGCAACTGCCTTACGAGGGGCCCACGAGGGTGGGGCCACGCCCATAAAGTGGTGGCGTGGGCCACCCTGGCCACCTCGAACACCAAATCTCGCGTTGATTCTTCCTCCCAAAAATCACAAATATTCCAAAATAATTCTCCGTCCGTTTTATCCCTTTTGGACTCCGTTTGATATTAGGTTTCTCTGAAACATAAAACATGCAACAAACGAGGAATTGGCTGAGCCTTTGGATCAATATGTTAGTCCCAAAAAAATAGTATAAAAAGTTGCCAAAAGTATATGAAAGTTGAATAATATTGGCGTGGAACAATCAAAAATTATAGATACGACGGAGACGTATCAGGGGGTCAATCTCCATCAACATCTTCACCAGCACCATCTCCTCTCAAAACCCTAGTTCATCTCTTGTATCCAATCTTGTATCAAAACCACAAATTGGTACCTGTGGGTTGCTAGTAGTATTGATTACCCCTTGTAGTTGATGCTAATTGGTTTACTTGGTGGAAGATCATATATCCAGATCCTTAATGCATATTAATACTCCTCTGATTATGAAAATGAATATGCTTTGTGAGTAGTTACGTTTGTTCCTGAGGACATGGGAGAAGTCTTGCTATTAGTAGTCATGTGAATTTGGTATTCGTTCGATATTATGATGAGATGTATGTTGTCTCTCCTCTAGTGGTGTTATGTGAACGTCGACTACATGACACTTCACCATTATTTGGGCCTAGAGGAAAGCATTGCGAAGTAATAAGTAGATGATGGGTTGCTAGAGTGACAGGAGCTTAAACCCTAGTTTATGTGTTGCTTCGTAAGGGGCTGATTTGGATCCATCTAATGTTGTGGTTAGGTTTACCTTAATACTTGTTTTGTAGTTGCTGATGCTTAAAATAGGGGTTAATCATAAGTGGGATGCTTGTCCAAGTAAGGGCAGTACCCAAGCACAGGTCCACCCAATTATCAAAGTACCGAACGCGAATCATATGAGCGTGATGAAAACTAGCTTGATGATATTCCTATGTGTCATCGGGAGCGCTTTTCTCATTATAAGAAATTGTCCAGGCTTGTCCTTTGATACAAAAAGGATTGGGCCACCTTGCTGCACTTTATTTACTTTCATTGCTTGTTACCTGTTACCAATTATCTTATCACAAAACTATCTGCTACTTACAATTTCAGTGCTTGCAGAGAAAACCTTACTAAAAACCGCTTGTCATTTCCTTCTGCTCCTCGTTGGGTTCGACACTCTTACTTATCGAAAGGACTACGATAGATCCCCTATACTTGTGGGTCATCAAGACTAATTTCTGGCACCGTTGCCGTGGAGTGAAGCACCTTTGGTGAGTGGAACTTGGTAAGGAAACATTTATATAGTGTGCTGAAATTTTCTCTCACTTGTTACTATGGAAACTAATCCTTTGAGTGGCTTGTTCGGGGTAACTTCACCCCGACCAGTAGAGCAAATAGTTTCTCCTCAACCTACTGAACCTACTGAAAATATTTACTTTGCAGGAGATGGAACATTGCATCCCGATTTACACCTTATCTTTGTGGATGAAGTTTGTGGATTATTTAAGCTTGCGGGTATTCCGATGATGTTGTCAAAAGGAAGGTCTTACCTTTATCTTTGAAGGGAGATGCATTGACATGGTATAGGCTATGTGATGATCACGGGATCTTGGAACTATAAGCGATTGAAGTTGGAATTTCACGGAAGTTCTATCCTATGCATCTTGTTCATCGTGATCGTAATTACATATATAATTTTTGGCCTCGCGAAGGAGAAAGCATCGCTCAAGCTTGGGGGAGGCTTAAGTCAATGTTGTATTCATGCCCCAATCATGAGCTCTCAAGAGAAATGATTATTCAAAAGTTTTATGCTCGACTTTCTGACAACAATCGCACCATGCTCGATACTTCCTATGCTGCTTCTTATATGCTGAAGACTACTGAATTCAAGTGGGATTTATTGGAAAGAATTAAACGCATAATTCAAGATTGGGGTTCCGACGATGGTAAGGAGTCGTATGACATCTAAGTTTGACTGTGTTAAGTCTTTTATGGATAGCGATGCTTTTCGTGGATTTAGCTCTAAATATGGAATTGACACTGAGATAGTAGCTTCTTTTTGTGAATCTTTTGCTGCTCACGTTGATCTCCCTAAGGAGAAGTGGTTTAAATATAATCCTCCTACTGAAGTAAAAGTAGTTGCACCTATTACAGTTGAAGAAAACACTATCACTTATAATGATCCTATTATTCCTACTACTTATGTTGAGAAACCACCTTTTCCTGTTAAGATAAAGGATCATGCTAAAACTTCAACTGTCGTTCGTAAGAGTAATACTAGAACTTACACACCTCCTGAGCAAATCAAAGTTGAACCTAGTATTGCTATGGTTAAAGACCTCTTGGATGATAATATAGATTGGCATGTTATTTATTTCTCTGGTGAAACTGCTAATATTGCTAGACCTGATGCTAAGATACATAGACCTGTTGTAGGCATGCACATTATTTACATTAAAATAGGAGATCATTGTTATCATGGCTTATGTGATATGGGTGCTAGCGCTAGTGCAATACCTCATTCCTTATACAAAGAAATTATGCATGATATTGCACCCGCTGAAATAGAAGGTATTGATGTTACTATTAAGCTTGCCAATAGAGATACTATTACACCAGTTGGGATTGTTAGAGATGTTGAAGTCTTGTGTGGGAAAGTTAAATATCCTGCTGATTTTCTTGTTCTTGGTTCCCCACAAGATGACTTTTGTCCCATTATATTTGGTAGACCCTTCTTGAATACTGTTAATGCTAGGATTAATTGCGAAAAGGATATTGTTACAATTGGCTTGGGGGATATGGAACATGAATTCAATTTTGCTAAGTTTTGTAGACAGCCCCATGATAAAGATCCGCCTAGTAAAGATAAATTATTGGTCTTGCTTTTATTGCCGTACCTCCTACTAATCCGTTAGAACAATATTTGCTAGACCATGAAAATGATATGTTTATGAATGAAAGAAGGGAAATAGATGAAGTATTCCTTAAACAGGGTCATATTCTGAAACACAACTTACCTGTTGAAATCCTAAGGGATCCTCCTCCACCCAAGGGTGGTCCCGTGTTTGAGCTCAAACCTCTACCTGATAATCTTAAATATGCTTATCTTGATGAAAAGAAGATATATCCTGTTATTATTAGTGCTAACCTTTCAGAGCAAGAAGAAGAAAGATTATTGAAAACTCTGAAGAAGCACCGTGCTGCTATTGGATATACTCTGGATGATCTTAATGTTGGGGAACGTAGTAATAATTCAAAATTTTCCTACGTGTCATCAAGATCAATCTAGGAGATGCTAGCAATGAGAGAGAGGGAGTGCATCTTCATACCCTTGAAGATCGCTAAGCGGAAGCGTTACAAAGAACGCGTTGATGGAGTCGCATTTCGCGGTGATTCAAATTATGAAGATCCGATCTAGCATGAGCAGACGGCGCCTGCGTTCAACACAAGTACAGCCGGGGACGTCTCCTCCTTCTTGATCCAGCAAGGGGAGAGGAGAAGTTGAGGGAGAACTCCAGCAGCACGACGACATGGTGGCGATGGAGCTCGTGGTTCTCCGGCAGGGCTTCGCTAAGCACTACGGAGGAGAGGAGGTGTTGGAGAAGGAGGGGGCTGCGCCAGGGAAGGGGTGTTTGGCAGCCCTCCCACCCCCCCACTATTTATAGGAGAAGGGTAGAGGCGGCCAGGGAAACCCTAGATGGGTTTTGGGCGCCCCACCCCTAGGAGACTTGCCCCCAAGCCGGAGGGGCGGCTGCCCTGGGAGGCGCCCCACCTCTCCCGGTTACGTGAGAGGGGTTGGGAGGCGCACAGCCCCTTAGTGGGCTGGTTTGCCCTTCCGTTGGCCCATAAGGCCCCTAACGCTTCTTTGGGGCCTCCGAAACCCCTTTCGGACATGCTGGCCATAGCCTGGTAACCCTGGAACACTTCCGGACTCCAATACCCTTCGTCCAATATACCGATCTTGTCAGGACCCCGACTCAATGCCACACCGATCTAGCATGTAACACCTCATATCACTTTGCGGCCTCACGCACGGTATCCCAACGGGTGTCACCTTACCAGCCGGATTTGCTTATGCCTTTTGGCACATGTATATGACAGTGTCGCTAGCATCCATATGACAAGGAGCCCGGCCGACATGGCTAATCGTAAACCCAAAGTGGCACTAACTTACGAGGACAGCGTACATGACCCAAAGAACGAACGTGGTTTCATTATCACCGAAAGTGAATCCGAATTGTAGTAACCCAGGCTAGCAGGACTCCGGTGAGACACCGCGTGACATTTCTGTCGAATGGCGACCATGGGTACCACGAAGGCGGCAAGGCAATATTTCAAGACATCGGGGCTATCAAAGCCCTCATCCGACCGCCTTTACCGCCCCTAATTACGCCAACCACGCCTAACCAAATGGCCATCGGCTTAACCGCCGGTACGATCGCCATTTGACCGACCCAACACCGACAAGACCGACGGGACGGCCATACCCATGAGACGAGACAGCTTGTATGCATGACGCCATCATCTATAAGGTGTCCCCCTTGGCACTATTCTATAAAGTGCCCAGGGGACAAGCATGACATGCACCATGCCCCATACATGGCTTGGCTTGTAAGCTACCAAAGGTAGCTTACAATAACGCCATGTCCCATGCCCACTCCACACTATATAAGCTAGCTAGAAAGCCTCCATCCATCCACTCTCACACACACGCATGCATACATGCCCAGGCACACCCATTCGGCCAAGAGCAACAGCCACCATACCACATACATGCATATCTAAACGAGATGTCTGTGGCACTTTGTTTCCAGAATACAGCTCCAGGAGCACTCTGTACTAGATATACTAGATATACTCAGACATGCAGCAGTAGGAGTATTATCTCTCCGGAGAGCTCTGAAGCTGGGTAAACCACCGCGTGCTACTCGCATACCCGCTCCCGGTCCTATCAGCAGCAGTCTTACCCTCACACTAAGCCCTTGTGGCATCTGTCGACTCGCAAGCCCCATGGTATTCTCACGGGGGCGCGGAGGGGAGAGCTGGGCGCGAGCTCGGGGAAGCCGGCCAGCTCGTCGGAGCCGTGAAGGAGCGAGGCAGCGGGATGCACGGCCGCGGGACGGAGCAGGCGGAGGGCGACGGGGCCGGCGCCGTGGTGCTGTTGAGGGAGAGGTGGCCGGAACGGCGCGGAGCCGGCGCGCTCGGGCGCTCAGGAGCCGGCGACCCGGCCAGACGGCAGGGCGAGGAGGGCCCGGCACTGGGGGAGCCGGCCTGGCGAGGCGGAGCCGGCTGGGGGTGCGCGGCGAGGAGTCGGAGCCGGCCCGTGGGGGCGGCCGGATGCTGAGGCGGACGCTGGCCGGGAGCAGCGACCCACCCAACGGGCGCGCGGGAGCCGGCCGGCCGAGTGCGGAGGCGGCCAGGCGTGGGCGACGTCGGGGGCGGGATCCGGCGGGCGGCGCAGGCGGCGGGCGGGACACTGGCGCGCGAGCCGGTCGGGTTTGGGTAGGATGCGTGTACGTATGCAGAGGATGCACGTACGCAGCCAAGCAGCCGGGTTGGATACACGCACGTAGTGCAACGCGGTGACCTGGCCGGAGCTGGGCGGAGAGGGCCAGGGGCGTGCGGCGACGGGATGCGCGGACGCCGGCGACGTCGGCTGGGGCGGTGCCGGGTCGAGTGGAGCAGCGACGCAGACGGACCAGGGCGTGGGGTTGTTCTTGCATGCATGCATGTAGCGGGTAGTAATCGATCCAGCTGTTTGAAGCTAGCTGTTAGTACTAATCTTGATGCATGTAGTTAGTTGGTTAGTGGATTGACTAGTCATGCGTGCATCCATTAGATGGATAAGTAGATGTGTGTGAGTTAGCTAGCTAGATGGTTGTAGTAGTTAGCTGTTAGGAGCGATGTGGAGCTGGCCGAGTCATGCGCGCTGCGTGCTGGCCGAACGGATCGCTCGCATCCAGGCTAGGTGTGCGTGGGTGCATGCACGGTGGAGACTTGGGCGTTGCGTAGCTGCTGCACTACAAAGCCGGCTGGGCTGTTCATGTTTGCAGAGAGCGCGGGTGTGTGCGTCAAGGTGTTGTAGCGATGTAGCATGGGGTGAACGAGTTCGTGCTCGTGGAATACAACGCCGTTCGTGCGGCGGGCGGAGTACGTGCTCCGGAAAACACCTGTGTCGAACATCCTTCTTCCTCCTTCATCTTTCTCTTTGTTGTGTCAGAGAGAGAACGAGCAAGAGGTGCAGCGAGAGAGAGGAAGACAGAGGCCGCGGCAACAACACTAGCTAGAGGATTTAGCCTGAGTGCATACGTAGCTAGCAGATCCAGCTGGGGGAGGAGCGGACCGAGGCCGCGGAGGAGCGGGCGCACGGCTGCGCACCGAGCAACCGGCGTATGTGCTTTGTACGAGCAATGCCTAGCCACTATTTGACCATTTGCCTGACCAATGCATGGTTGGGTATGGTTCAGGCAGTGTATGGGAAGTGTATGGGTGGTGTTTGACCATGGCTTGAGGATTGACTGGCTTGCTGGCTAGCGTGTATGGAGGAGCGACCGCGTGCTACGGCCGGAGCTAGACGAGCGTGGAGGGGAGCGGACGCGAGCGACGCGGCATGACGCGCGCATGGATGCGGCCGACCGAAACGAGGCAGCGCGGCGCACATGCGGACGGACTGCCGGCGCTGCAACGGTGGTGGCGAAGAGGCCGAGGCCAACGACGAGGGCGCGCTGACCCGCGCAGCCGCCCGGGGGCTTGTCGGTGTCGAGTCCCCGAGCACTACCGGAGAGACGGCGCGACGCGGCGGTGGTGATGACGAAGGCGAGGCCGACGGCAAGGACGTGCCACCCCTCACGGCCGCTCCGGGGGCGGGTCGATGTCGAGCCCCCGAGCGCTACCGGAGGGACGGCGCGGCGCCGTGGCAGTGAAGGCGAAGATGGTCCCGCCCGAACAGCAAAACCAGCAGCAGCGTGGTAGCATAGTACCATCCCACAGTGGGCGCCAACTGTCGTGGTATTCTCACGGAGGACTTGCGAGTCGACAGATGCCACAAGGGCTTAGCGTGAGGGTAAGACTGCTGCTGATAGGACCGGGAGCGGGTATGCGAGTAGCACGGTGGTTTACCCAACCCGGAGCTCTCGGGAGATAATACTCCTACTTACGCATGTCTGAGTGTATCGATATATTTAGTACAGAGTTGCTCCACGGAGCTATATTCGGAAACAGTGCCACGTGCATCTGGTTTCGTATATGCATGTATGTGGTATGGTGGCCGTTGCTCTTGGCGAATGGGTGTGCCTAGGCATGTATGCATGCGTGTGTGTGTGAGAGTGGATGGATGGAGGCTTGCTAGCTAGCTTATATAGTGCGGAGTTGGCATGGGACATGGCGTTGGTTGTAAGCTACCTTGGGTAGCTTACAAGCCAAGCCATGTATGGGGCATGGTGCATGTCATGCTTGTCCCCTGGGCACTTTATAGAATAGTGCCAAGGGGACAGGTACACTGTAGATGATGGCGTCGCGGTACAGCTGTCTCGTCTGCGGTATGGCCGTCCCGTCGGGGTCTTGTCGGTGTCGGGTCGGGCTGCAGTCGGCAGCCGGCCGGTTGGCGCAGTCGGCAGCCGGCTGGTTGGCGTAGTTGGCAGCCGGTAGGGGCAGCCGGGCAGTCGGACTGAGGGGCTTTGCTAGCCCCGATGTCTTGAAATATTGTCTTGTCGTCTTCCGGGTACCGATGGTCAGTTACTCCGACAATTTCCCCAAAGGGACAGACACAGGAACGAAGAAGGACACATGCCGGCCAGCCTAAGTGTTCCGGAGCAGTAGCAAGCAACCGGGGCTCAGTGGAAGCACTAGGAGACATTTCCCGGTAAGAGAGGCTACCAAGGATAAACAACTAGATAGTCAGATCCCACACATACCAAGCATTTCAATCATACACACAATATGCTCGATATGTGTAAATACAGCATGGCATCACAGCATGACTCTACAACTCAAGTATTTATTCATTAGGCTTCGAAGAGCGAGATATTACAAACATGGGTCTCTCGACCCATCATTCAGAGCATACAAGTCAAAAACACAAGCGGAAGCTTAACATGTCTGAGTACAGACATCTACAAATGAAAAAATTTGAAGCACGACTATCTACCGAGATCTGCCGAGGGCACAAGATCGTGGTGAGGTAACAAGCTAGCGTCGAAGTTCACGCGGAACTACTAGTGAGACTGAAGTCTCTCTTCAAAAACATAAAATAAGCAAACGTGAGTACAAATGTACCCAGCAAGACTTACATCAGAACTAACTACATATGCATCATTATCAACAATGGGGGTGGTGGAGTTTAAGCTGCCGACAGCCAGCTTTGACTTCGGTGGCTATCACGAACTACATTTGCAAGTAACACTTTTGGGGTGGCGCATACGAGTCCACATATTCACCATATCAATACACCACTATGGATCCGCTCCGTCTCCCTCACGAACGCCATCCATAGCACTCACGCTTATCTTGCGTATTTTAGAGTATCCACTTCCACTTGTCTATGAACATTACAGGCAACCCAGAAGTCCTTTACCGCGGACACGGCTATTCGAATAGATGATGTTAACCCTACAGGGGTGTACTTCTTCACACACTCTCTCACCACTTACCGCCGTTTACACGACATGTACTCGGCAACCTTCAGCGGAAGCGCAACAAAGTGTCGGCCACGGCCTACCTAAACACTCAAGTCTCTAGTCGGGTTTATCGCCTATTCAGGTTCCATCCATGAGGAGTCGGCCAAGTTTCCACATACGGCCCCGAGCGATGTGTGCAGGGTTCCCGAGACACCAAACGGGCGCCCGGTACACCGTGCACACGTGCCTACCGCATCACGTACCCCTCACCTCCTGGTACAAGACGGCCTCCAGTACTACAAACACCGAAACAACTTGCAACTCGGGACAGAGGACAAGGTGATTAAGAAGCCGAGAGGGTCCATTGGTTTCGTGCCCAATGCGTGGTAGTAACTATTTCATGGATCACAAACTCAGTACTCTGTTCCTAAGGACGGCTTCAATGAGACAAACCACCATGTACTCCTGCATGGCCTCTCACCGCTGGCTTTACCAAATCGTGTTCACACACTTAGCTCACACAGTAGGACATGTTCATCACCATTCCAATTCATCCCCGATGAATCAGACCTGACACAACTCTAAGCATAGCAGGCATGACAAACAAGCATGAATGAGTAGGCACATCAGGGCTCAAACAACTCCTACTCATGCTAGTGGGTTTCATATATTTACTGTGGCAATGACAGATCACGTAGAGGATAAAGGGGTTCAGCTACATGAGCAAGTAACAGATGAATCGTTGTTGTCCTAATGCAGTAAAATAGAGCAGGAGCGAGATAGTGGGATTGTATCGGAATGAACAAGGGGTTTTGCTTGCCTGGCACTTCTGAAGATAATATAGTTCTTCATCGGTGTCATCGATCTCATCGTCGGTATCACGTCTATAGAGGGGACAAATACCGACAACACAGAGAAGAAGCACAATCAATGCAATGCAACAATATGATGCATGACGATGACATGGAAATATGCTGTTGGTTGAGCTAATGCAACTAGTAACAGTTTGAGTGAAGCTGATTTGAACACAAGATTCAAATTCAAACTCCATGTAAGGCATTTCAAATTCCATTTATTCAAATTGTCATATACAGCGTCTGTAAGTTGTTCAAACATGCATGAGAATGCCATAAACAGATTCCTTGGATTTTTTCTGATAATTTTTCATATATAATTTGTTTCATTTGGAGTTACGGTTGATTTTATATGATTTTTAGAAGTTTATACAAATTTCTGGAATTTCCTGGATAAACTTAAATCCAGAAAATGCTTTACTGTGTCAGCATGACATAGGTGTGACGTTAGCAGGTCAATTGGGTCGGCCAGGTCAAACCTGACGGCTGGGACCCACACGTGAGTGAAACAACTAATTAACAGGGTTAAGTTAATACTAACTAAACTGTCAGTGGGGCCTAGGCCCACATGTCAGTGAATTAGTGGGTTAACTAAAAGTTAATTAGCGCTAAGCTAAAATTAGCAGGGCTCTGGGCCCACTTTTGTTGACCCGGGGTGTCAAACCCTCGCCAACTTCGGGTCAAAACTCGCCGCGACTGACGACGGCGAGGTCCGAGATGGCGGCGATGCGCGCTGAATCGCAAGCAAGAGGCCACAGTTCGAGGCCTGAAGGCACCGTTGGAACCACGAGCCTCGTCCCACGGTGGTGCTGAGTGGGGTCGCGGGAGGCGACCTATATCGACGGGCGGTGTCCGCTTCACGGCGGCCGGAGTTCGGTGCAGACGGTGGCGATGCTACGGTGCACTAGAGAAGCCAAGAAAGTGCTACGTGCTCTGAGGGTGCTGAGCGAAACCTGTGGCTTCGGACGCGGTGGCGGCATTGTATGCCCGGTGGCGCCATGGGCAGTGGCGACAAGCTCTGGAGTGGCAGCGCTAAGCGCGAGAGGAGCAAGTTAGACTGCGGAGAGAGAGGGGAAGCGCGCAGGAGCTCACAAGGGGTCAAGAGAAGCTTCGGCGGAGCTCGGGAAGCTTCTGCAACGGCGGCGAGTTGCGGCGGCGATCTCGGGCACGGAGATGAAGAAGACTACGCTCCAGTCGACTGGGGCCTCCTCGGGTCGCGTCTGGCCAGGTGTGTAGCTCACTGGGTGAGGCGGAGCTCAGGGGATGCGAGAGGAGCGAGGGGGTGGCATTTGTGGCCGTGGTGGAGCTCGTCGGCAACGTCGAGCTCGGGCCGTGGGAAGAGAGAGGGATCCAGGGGAGGAGTGAGGTGAGGGAGAGAGCGAGGGTTCCAAGGGTTGCGTGGCTTCACCAGGCGTCGAGGGAAAGCGTTAAGGTGAGGTGGCCGGGACGCGTGCCGACGCAGCGCCACGCCTCCCCTCTGGCATGGGAGGAAGACAGCGGGGGAGGCTAGGTGGGTTGGGCTGGCCAACTGGGCCGGCTAGGTAAGTGGGCCTCAGGTAAGTCTCTCCTTCCTTTCTTTATTTCTTTCCATTTAATTCCATTTTCTATTTTTCTGCAACTTTGTGGCTTTATTAAAAATACTTAGGCTCACCCAAAATCACCAAACTGCTCATGGCCACTGTTTGGAATATATCCAACATGGAACATTTTAGTTTAGGATTATTTGAGCATTTAAATTATTTAATAGCATTTAAATGCTCAAATGCAAATAGAGTATGATTTAATCCAAAGCCCAAATATGTCATGGAAAAATGTGCATCACCTCTGGTTATTGCTTCTAACATTTTCCAGAAAAGATGAACATTTTTTAAAGCCATTTGGATTCACTGAGAATATTTTAGTTGAACCTAGTGAATTCCTATGATGCTAGGGTTTAGGCAATCCCCATTTCAATTTTCCTTCAAAGTTTAAACATGATGCGCACATGAAGTTACCCTAGTGCAATGCCAGAAGCTAGGGATGTGACAGATCTTCACCTCCGGACCATTTCGGAACTCCTCGTGACGTTTGGGATCTCATCCGAGACTCCGAACAACCTTCGGTAACCACATACTATTTCCCATAACAACTCTAGCGTCCTTGAACCTTAAGTGTGTAGACCCTACGGGTTCGGGAACCATCTGAGACATGACCCAAGGCGTTCTCGGCCAATAACCAACGGGGATCACGGATACCCATGTTGGCTCCCACATGTTCCATGATGATCTCTATCGGATGAACCACGATGTCGAGGATTCAATCAATCCGTATACAATTCCCTTTGTCAATCGGTATGTTACTTGCAGAGATTCGATCGTCGGTATCCCAATACCTCGTTCAATCTCGTTACCGCAAGTCACTTTACTAGATACGTAATGCATGATCTCGTTACTAACTACTTAGTCTGATTGAGCTCATTATGATGATGCATTACCGAGTGGGCCCCGAGATACCTCTCCGTCATACGGAGTGACAAATCCAGTCTCGATTCGTGCCAACCCAATGACACTTTCGGAGATACCATAGTGTACCTTTATAGCCACCCAGTTACGTTGTGACATTTGGTACACCCAAAGCATTCCTACGGTATCCGGGAGTTGCACAATCTCATGGTCTAAGGAAATGATACTTGACATTAGAAAAGCTCTTAGCAAATGAACTACACGATCTTGTGCTATGCTTAGGATTGGGTCTTGTCCATCACATCATTCTCCTAATGATGTGACCCCATTATCAATGACATCCTATGTCCATGGTCAGCAAACCATAACCATCTATTGATCAACGAGCTAGTCAACTAGATGCTCACTAGGGACATGTTGTGGTCTATGTATTCACACATGTATTACGGTTTCCAGTTAATACAATTATAGCATGAACAACAGACAATTATCATGAACAAGGAAATACAATAATAACAATTTTATTATTGCCTCTAGGGCATATTTCGAACAGTCTCCCACTTGCACTAGAGTCAATAATCTAGTTCACATCACTATGTGATTGTAATGAATCCAACACCCATGGGGTTTGATCATATCTCGCCCGAGAGAGGTTATTAGTCAACGGATCTGAACCTTTCAGATCCGTGTATTACTACAAATCTCTATGTCATCTTGTAGATGCAGCTATCACAGCGCTATTTGGAGCTATTCCAAATAACTGTTCTACTATATGAATCCGGTTTACTACTCATAGTCATCCAGATTAGTATCAAAGTGCGCATCGGCGTAGCCCTTTATGACGAACTCTTTTACCACCTCCATAATCGAGAAAATTCCTTAGTCCACTAGTTACTAAGGATAACTTTGACCGTTGTCTGTGATCCATTCTGGATCACTCTTGTACCCGATAGTGACTCATGGCAAGGCACACTTGAGTCACGGTACACATCATAGCATCTTTATGAGAGCCTACGTCTAAAGCGTATGGGACGACCTTCATCCTTTCTCTCTCTTCTGTCGTGGTCAGGTCTTGAGTCTTACTCAATACTCACACCTTATAACACAGCCAAGAACTCTTTCTTTGCCGATCTATTTTGAACTCCTACAAAATCTTGTCACGGTATGTATTCATTTGAAAGTACAATTAAGCATTTTTTATCTATCCTTATAGATCTTGATGCTCAATGTTAAAGTAGCTTAATCTAGGTTTTCCATTGAAAAACACTTTTCAAATAACCCTATATGCTTTCCATAAATTCTACATCATTTCTGATCAACAATATGTCAACAACATATACTCGCCGAGAAGTGCAGCCTTAGTGCTCCCACTCACCTCTTTGGAAATACAAGTTTCTCGTAAACTTTGTATAAAGCCAAAATCTTTGATCATCTCATCAAAGTGTATATTCCAACTCCGAGATGCTTACTCCAGTCCTTAGAAGGATTGTTGGAGCTTTGCATACTTGTTAACATCTTTCAGGATCGACAAAACATTCTGGTTATATCACATACAACCTTTCCTCAAGAAAATCGTCGAGGAAACAATGTTTTGACATCCTATCTGCAAGATTTCATAAATAATGCGATGGCTTGCTAATATAATTCCAACAGACTCTTAGCATCGCTACGAGCGAGAAAATCTCATCGTAATCAACTCCTTGAACTTGTCGGAAAACATCTTAACGACAAGTCGAGCTTTCTTAATGGTGATACTTACCATCATTGTCCGTCTTCCCTTTTAAAATCCATCTGTACCCAACAGCCTTACGACCATCAAGTAGTTCTTTCAAAGTATATACTTTGTTTTCATACATGGATCCTCTCGGATTTTATGGCCTCGAGCCATTCGTCGGAATCCGGGCCCACCATCGCTTCTCCATAGCTCGTAGGTTCATTGTTGTCTAGCAACATGACTTCCAAGACAGGATTACCGTACCACTCTGAAGTAGTACGCATCCTTGTCGACCTACGAGGTTTGGTAGTGACTTGATCAGAAGTTTCATGATCACCATCATCAGCTTCCACTTCAATTGGTGTAGGCGCTACAGGAACAACTTCATGTGCCCTGCTCCACACTAGTTGAAGTGACGGTTCAATAACCTCATCAAGTCTCCACCATCCTCCCACTCAATTATTTCGAGAGAAACTTTTCCTCGAGAAAGGACCCATTTCTAGAAACAATCACTTTTGCTTCCGGATCTGAAATAGGAGGTATACCCAACTGTTTTGGGTGTCCTATGAAGATGCATTTATCCGCTTTGGGTTCGATCTTATCAGGCAAAAACTTTTGAGATAAGTGTCGCAGCCCCAAACTTTTAAGAAACGACAACTTAGGTTTCTCTAAACCATAGTTCATACGGTGTCATCTCAACGGAATTGTGTAGTGCCCTATTCAAAGTGAATGCGGTTGTCTCTAATGCCTAACCCATAAATGATAGTGATAATTCGATAAGAGACATCATGCTATGCACCGTATCCAATAGGGTGCAGTTATGATGTTCGGACACACCATCACACTATGGTGTTCCAGGCGGTATTAGTTGTGAAATAATTTCCACAATGTCTTAATTGTGTACCAAACTCGTAACTCAGATATTTATCTCTATGATCATATCATAGACATTTTATCCTCTTGTCACGATGATCTTCAACTTCACTCTGAAATTACTTGAACCTTTCAATATTTCAGACTTGTGTTTCATCAAGTAAATATACTTAGAATCTACTCAAATCATCTATGAAATAAGAGCATAACGATATTCACTGCGTGCCTCAGCACTCATTGGATTGCACACATCAAATGTATTACTTCCAACAAGTTGCTCTTTTGTTCCATCTCACTGAAAACGAGGCCTTTCAGTCATCTTGCCCATGTGGTATGATTTGCATGTCTCAAGTGATTCAAAATCAAGTGAGTCCAAACGATCCATCTGCATGGAGTTTCTTCATGCGTATATACCAATAGACATGGTTCACATGTCTCAAACTTTTCAAAAAGAAATGAGTGAGTCTAAAGATCCATCAACATGGAGCTTCTTCATGCGTTTTATACCAATATGACTCAAATGGCAGTGCCACGAGTAGGTGGTACTATCATTTATATCATATATCTTTTGGCATGATCATGTGTATCACTACTATAGAGATTCAATAAAACATTCATTTTAGGTGCAAGAAGATTGAATGTATTTATTCAAATAAATAGAGTAACCATTATTCTCCTTAAATGAATAACTGTATTGCGATAAACATAATCCAATCATGTCTATGCTCCAGCATAAACACGAATAACAATTATTTAGGTTTAACACCAATCTCGATGGTAGAGGGAGCATGCGATGCTTGATCACATCAACCTTGGAAACACTTCCAACACATATCGTCATCTCACCTTTAGCTAGTCTCCATTTATTCCGCAGCTTTTATTTCAAGTTACTAACATTTAGCAACCGAACTGGTATCTAATACCCTGGTGCTACTAGGAGTACTAGTAAAGTACACATTAATATAATGTATATCCAATATATACATCGACCTTGCCATGACCTTCTCATCCATGAAGTATCTAGGGTAGTTACGCTTCGTGACCGTTCCCCTCATTCCGGAAGCACTTAGTCTCGGGTTTGGGTTCAACCTTGGGTTTCTTCACTAGAGCAAAGAATCGATTTGTCGTTTCATGAAGTATCCCTTCTTGCCCTTGCCCTTCTTGAAACTAGTGGTTTTACTAACCATCAACAATTGATGCTCCTACTTGATTTCTACTTTCGCAGTGTCAGACATCGCGAATAGGTCAAGGATCATCATATCTATCCCTGATATGTTATAGTTCATCACGAAGCTCTAGTAGCTTGGTGGCAGTGACTTTGGAGAACCATCACTATCTCATCTGGAAGACAACTCCCACTCGATTCAAGCGGTTGTAGTACTCAGACAATATGAGCACATGCTCAACGATTGAGCTTTTCTCCCTTAGTTTGCAGGCTTAAAAAACTTGTCGGAGGTCTCACACCTCTTGACGTGGGCACGATCCTGAAATCCCAATTTCAGCTCTTGGAACATCTCATATGTTCCGCGATGTTTCAAAATGTCTTCGGTGCCTCAATTCTAAATCGTTTAACAATACGCACTGAACTATCACATAGTCATCAAAACGTGTATGTCAGATGTTCGCAACATCCACAGACAATGCTCGAGGTTCAACACACCGAGCGGTGCATTAAGGACATAATCGTTCTGCGCAGCAATGAGGACAATCCTCAGTTTACGGACCCAGTCCGCATAATTTCTATATCAACTTTCAACTAAATTTTCTCTAGGAACATATCTTAAACAGTAGAACTAAAGCGTAAGCTACGACATAATTTGCAAAGACCTTTTGACTATGTTCATGATAATTAAGTTCATCTGATTATTTAATGAACTCCCACTCAGATAGACATCCCTCTAGTCATCTAAGTGATACATGATCCGAATCGACTAGGCCGTGTCCGATCATCACGTGAGACGGACTAGTCATCAACGGTGAACATCTCCATGTTGATCAGATCTACTATATGACTCATGTTCGACCTTTCGGTCTCTTGTGTTCCGAGGCCATGTCTGTACATGCTAGGCTCGTCAAGTCAACCTAAGTGTTTCGCATGTGTAAATCTGGCTTACACCCGTTGTATGCGAACGTTAGAATCTATCACACCTAATCATCACGTGGTGCTTAGAAACAACGAACCTTCGTGAGATTGCATAGTTAGGGAACACTTTTCTTGAAATTTTAGTGAGGGGTCATCTTATGTATGCTACCGTCGTTCTAAGCAAATAAGATGTAAACATGACAAACATCACATGCAAATCATAAAGTGACATGATATGGCCAATATAATCTTGCGCCTTTGATCTCCATCTTCAAGGCGCGGCATGATCACCTTCGTCACTGGCATGACACCATCATCTCCATCATCATGATCCCCATCATCGTGTCTTCATGAAGTTGTCTCGCCAACTATTACTTCTACTACTATGGCTAACGGTTAGCAATAAAGTAAAGTAATTACATGGCGTTCTCAATTGCACGCAGGTCATACAATAAATTAAGACAACTCCTATGGCTCCTGCCGGTTGTCATACTCACCGACATGCAAGTCGTGATTCCTATTACAAGAACATGATCAATCTCATACATCACATATATCATTCATCACATTCTTTTGGCCATATCACATCACATAGCATTCCCTGCAAAAACAAGTTAGACGTCCTCTAATTGTTGTTGCATGTTTTACGTGGCTGCTAAGGGTTTCTAGCAAGAAGGTTTCTTACCTACGCAAACGCCACAACGGTGATATGCCAATTGCTATTTACCCTTCATAAGGACCCTTTTCATCGAATCCGATCCGACTAAAGTGGGAGAGAATGTCACCCGCTAGCCACCTTATGCAACAAGTGCATGTCAGTCGGTGGAACCTGTCTCACGTAAGAGTACATGTAAGGTCGGTCCGAGCTGCTTCATCCCACAATGTCGTAGAATCAAGATAAGACTAGTAATGGTAAGCAAATTGAACAAATCATCGCCCACAACTACTTTGTGTTCTACTCGTGCATAGAATCTACGCGTAGACCTAGCTCATGATGCCACAGTTGGGGAACGTAGTAATAATTCAAAATTTTCCTACGTGTCACCAAGATCAATCTAGGAGATGCTAGCAACGAGAGAGAGGGAGTGCATCTTCATATCCTTGAAGATCGCTAAGCGGAAGCGTTACAAAGAACGCGGTTGATGGAGTCGTACTCGCGGTGATTCAAATTGCAGAAGATCTGATCTAGCGCCGAACGGACGGCGCCTCCGCGTTCAACACATGTACAGCCCGGGGACGTCTCCTCCTTCTTGATCCAGCAAGGGGAGAGGAGAAGTTGAGGGAGAACTCGGCAACTGACGACATGGTGGCGATGGAGCTCATGGTTCTCCGGCAGGGCTTTGCTAAGCACTACGGAGGAGAGGAGGTGTTGGAGAAGGAGGGGGCTGCGCCAGGGAAGGGGTGTTTGGCAGCCCTCCCACCCCCCACTATTTATAGGAGAAGGGTAGAGGGGGCGGTGGCCAAGGGGAAACACTAGATGGGTTTTGGGCGCCCCCACCCCTAGGAGACTTGCCCCCAAGCCGGGAGGCGGCGCCCTGGGGGCGCCCCCACCTCTCTGATTACGTGAGAGGGGTTGGGAGGCGCACAGCCCTTAGTGGGTTGGTTTGCCCTTCCCTTGGCCCATAAGGCCCCAACGCTTGCCGGGGCCTTGAAATCCCTTTCGGACATCTTGGCCCTAGCACAGTACCCGGAACACTTCGGACTCCAATACCCTTCGTCCAATATACGATCTTCACCTCCGGACCATTCCTAACTCCTCGTGACGTCCGGGATCTCATCTGGGACTTGAACAACCTTCGGTAACCACATACTATTTCCCATAACAACTCTAGCGTCCACTTTGAACCTTAAGTGTGTAGACCCTACGGGTTCGGGAACCATGCGAGACATGACCGAGACGTTCTCGGCCAATAACCAACAGTGGGATCTGGATACCCATGTTGGCTCCCACATGTTCCACGATGATCTCATCAAATGAACCACAATGTCGGGGATTCAATCAATCCCGTATACAATTCCCTTTGTCAATCGGTATGTTACTTGCCCGAGATTCGATCGTCGGTATCCCAATACCTCGTTCAATCTAGATTACGGCAAGTCACTTTACTCGTTAAGTAATGCATGATCCCGTTACTAACTACTTAGTCACATTGAGCTCATTATGATGATGCATTACTGAGTGGGCCCGAAGATACCTCTCCGTCATGCGGAGTGACAAATCGATCTCGATTCGTGCCAACCCAGCAGACACTTTCGGAGATACATGTAGTGTACCTTTATAGCCACCCGATTCACGTTGTGACATTTGGTTCACCCAAAGCATTCCTACGGGATCCGGAGTTGCACAATCTCATGGTCTAAGGAAATGATACTTGACATTAGAAAAGCTCTTAGCAAATGAACTACACGATCTTGTGCTATGCTTAGGATTGGGTCTTGTCCATCACATCATTCTCCTAATGATGTGACCCCATTATCAATGACATCCTATGTCCATGGTCAGGAAACCATAACCATCTATTGATCAATGATCTAGTCAACTAGAGGCTCACTAGGGACATGTTGTGGTCTATGTATTCACACATGTATTACGGTTTCCAGTTAATACAGTTATAGCATGAACAATAGACAATTATCATGAACAAGGAAATAAAATAATAACAATTTTATTATTGCCTCTAGGGCATATTTCCAACACTTAAGGGCATTAGTCCCACTCTATGCCAACACAAAATTAAAGTGGAGAAAGATGCCAAACCAGTTAGAGATCCTCAACGACGATTGAATCCTAAGATGAAAGAAGTGGTAAGAAAGGAGGTACTAAAGCTCCTTGAGGCAGGTATAATTTATCCCGTTGCTGATAGTGATTGGGTAAGTCCTGTCCATTGTGTTCCTAAGAAGGGAGGTATTACTGTCGTTCCTAATGATAAAGATGAATTGATCCCGCAAAGAATTATTACAGGTTATAGGATGGTAAATGATTTCCGTAAATTAAATAAAGCTACTAAGAAATATCATTACCCTTTACCTTTTGTTGATCAAATGCTAGAAAGACTGTCCAAACATACACATTTCTGCTTTCTAGATGGTTATTCTGGTTTCTCTCAAATACACGTATCGGTGAGGATCAATCAAAACTACTTTTACTTGCCCTTTCGGTACTTTTTGCTTATAGACGTATGCCTTTTGGTTTATGTAATGCACCTGCTACCTTTCAAAGATGCATGAGGGCTATATTCTCTGACTTTTGTGAAAATATTTGTGAGGTATTCATGGATGATTTCTCCATTTAAGGATCCTCTTTTGATGATTGCTTGAGCAACCTTGATCGAGTTTTGCAGAGATGTGAAGACACTAGTCTTGTGTTGAATTAGGAAAAGTGCCACTTTATGGTTAATGAAGGCATTGTCTTGGGGCATAAGATTTTCGAGAGAGGTATTGAAGTTGATAAAGCTAAAGTTGATGCTATTGAAAAGATGCCATGTCCCAAGGACATAAAAGGTATAAGAAGTTTCCTTGGTCATGCGGTTTTTATAGGAGGTTCATTAAGGACTTTTCTAAAATCTCTAGGCCTCCGACTAATTTATTACAAAAAGATATTCCTTTTGTCTTTGATGATGATTGTGTAGAAGCATTTGAAATACTTAAGAAAGCTTTGATCACCGCACCTCTTGTTCAGCCACCTGATTGGAATTTACTTTTGAAATTATGTGTGATGCTAGTGATTATGATGTAGGTGCTGTTCTAGGGCAAAGAGTTGATAAGAAATTGAATGTTATCCAGTATGCTAGTAAAACTCTTGATACGCCCTTGAGAAATTATGCTACTCTTGAAAAAAGAGTTCTTAGCAGTTGTATTTGCTTGTGATAAGTTCAGACCTTATATTGTTGATTCCAAAGTTACTATTCACACTGATCATGCTGCCATTAAATATCTTATGGAAAAGAAAGATGCTAAGCCTAGACTTATTAGATGGGTTCTCTTGCTCCAAGAATTTGATTTGCATATTATTGATAGAAAGGGGCTAAGAACCCCGTTGCAGACAACTTGTCTAGGTTAGAGAATGTTCTTGATGACCCACTACCTATTGATGATAGCTTTCCTGATGAACAATTAGCGGTCATTAATGCTTCTCATCTTTGCTCCTTGGTATCTTGATTATGCTAATTACATTGTTGCTAAATTTATACCACCTAGTTTCACATACCAGCAAAAGAAAAAGTTCTTTTATGATTTAAGACATTACTTACGGGATGACCCACACCTTTATAAAGAAGGAGTAGATGGTGTTATTAGGCGTTGTGTACTGAGCATGAACAGGAACAAATCTTACGCAAGTGTCACTCACGAATCATAAGGAGGACACTATTTGGAGATAGAACTGCACATAAGGTATTGCAATATGGTTTTTATTGGCCTACTCTCTTCAAAGATGCTCGTAAGTTTGTCTTATCTTGTGAGGAATGTCAAAGAATTGGTAATATTAGTAGATGTCAAGAAATGCCTATGAACTATTCTCTTGTTATTGAACCATTTGATGTTTGGGGCTTTGATTATATGGGACCTTTTCCTGCCTCTAATGGTTACACACATATTTTAATTCTTTGTTGATTACGTTACTAAGTGGGTAGAAGCTATTCCAACTAGTAGTCTTGATCATAACACTTCTATTAAAATGCTTAAAGAAGTTATTTTTCGAGGTTTGGAGTCCCTAGATATCTTATGACTGATGGTGGTTCACATTTTATTCATGGTGCTTCAGTAAGATGCTTGCTAAGTATGATGTTAATCATAGAATCGCATCTCCTTATCACCCATGGTCTAGTGGTCAAGTAGAGTTGAGCAATAGGGAGCTCAAATTAATTTTGCAAAAAGACCGCCAATAGATCTAGAAAGAATTGGTCCAAGAAACTTGATGATGCATTATGGGCCTATAGAATCGCATATAAAATCCTATGGGTATGTCCCCGTATAAGATGGTTTATGGAAAAGCATGTCACTTACCTCTTGAACTTGAACATAAGGCATATTGTGCTATTAAAGAGCTCAACTATGACTTCAAACTTGCCGGTGAGAAGAGGTTATTTGATATTAGCTCACCTGATGAATGGAGAACTCAGGCCTATGACAAAAGGATACAAAAGCGTGAGTTTAACGTAGGTGATTATGTGTTATTATTCAACTCTCGTTTAAGATTTTTTGCAGGAAAACTTCTATCTAAATGGGAAGGTCCTTGCATTATCGAGGAGGTCTATCGTTCCGGTGCCATAAAAATCAACAACTTCGAAGGCACGAGTCCGAGGGTGGTGAACGGTCAAAGAATCAAACATTACGTCTCAGGTAATCCTATAAATGTTGAAACTAATATTATTGAAACCGTAACCCCGGAGGAATACATAAGGGACACTTTCCAGAATGTTTCGGACTTTGAAAAGGAATAGGTATGTGGTACGGTAAGTAAACCGACTCCAAAACAGTTATAATGGCAATTTTTCTCCGTCTTGGAATATTTAAGAATTTTGGAAAGCAAGAAGTAATCCGGTAAGGACACGAGGCCTCCATGAGGGTGGAGGGCGCGCCCCCCTGTCTCGTGGCCACCTCGTGTGCCTCCCGGACTCTGTTTTCTTGCACGTTACATGTTTTGGTCGGTAAAAATTCATTATATAATCTCCCGAAGGTTTTAACCATCGTATCAGGTTAGAGCAATATGTCGTCCCAGGATTCGGAGGGAGAAAGCTATGTGTCTGATTTCCTTGCAGACCCTAAGGTCTACGGGGACTTGGAAAATGGTGGCTGGACCACTGAGGAAGAGGAAGATTATGAGCCTAAGGGGAAGGAGGAGACGAGTTCAGATGAAGACGAAGCCCCATTACCCCAACCTGGGGACATGCATGTGGAGTTTAAAAAGTCAAGCCTCCCTGATAGAGCAAAGAAGCCAAAGATCGATTTTATCCCTTTTTGTCTCTTGCAAGAAAATAAACAGGAACTATGCAATAGAATACTAAGTCTTGAGCAGGAGATCGATGATCTAAAGGAGCAAAATATTATCCTCAAGCGTAAATTGAGGAAGAAGCCTACATCATCAACAACTCCTACTTCACCACCTCTAAGGACATAATTATATGGGTATGGGCACTCCCCTTGGCATCTGCCAAGCTTGGGGGAGGTGCCCCGGTATCGTATCACCATCACACTCCTATCTTTACCGTTTTACTTAGTTCGATCCTTTTAGTAGTGTCTTGATCTAGTAGATTGAAGTTTTAGTTTCAAGTAGTTTTGAGTTTTGCTTTGTGATCTCTTTTTGTAATCGAGTCCGTGAGCTATCTATAATAAAGATTAGTGTTGAGTCAAGGGCTTTGCTATTTTGCTATGATCTTGAGAACGTAGAAAGAATAAAAAGAATAAAATAGTTCATATTGATCTTATGGATAGTAATGACTTCACACATAAAAAGTATGAGGCATAAAAGTTGTTGAGAGTTGACAAATGTAGTTTTGGTCATCGCTGCAATTAATAGGAAGTAATAAGGAAAGAGAGGTTTTCACATATAAATATACTATCTTGGACATCTTTTATGATTGTGAGCACTCATTAAGTATGACATGCTAAAAGAGTTGATGTTGGACAAGGAAGACAACATAATGGTTTATGTTTTCTCACATCTCAGTTAAAGTATATTGTCATTGATCTTCCCAACATGTTGAGCTTGCCTTTCCCCCTCATGCTAGCCAAAATTCCTCGCACCAAGTAGAGATACTACTTGTGCTTCCAAATATCCTTAAACCCAGTTTTTGCCATGAAAGTCCACCATACCTATCTATGGATTGAGTAAGATCCTTCAAGTAAGTTGTCATCGGTGCAAGCAATAAAAATTGCTCTCTAAATATGTATGATCTATTAGTGTGAAGAAAATAAGCTTTATCACGATCTTGTTATGGAAGCAATAAAAGCGGTAATTTTGCATAATAAAGGTCCATATACAAGTGGCAATATAAAGTGGCGTTCTTTTGCATTAAGATTTTGTGCATCCAACCCTAAAAGCACATGACAACCTCTCGCTTCCCTCTGAAGGGCCTATCTTTTACTTTATGTTTTACTTTATGCTTGAGTCAAGGTGATCTTCACCTTTCCCTTTTCATTTTATCCTTTGGCAAGCTCCTCGTGTTTGAAAGATCTTGATATATATATATCCAATTGGATGTAAGTTAGCATGAATTATTATTGTTTACATCACCCAAAGGTGAATACGTTGGGAGGCAACACTATAAGCCCCTATCTTTCTTAGTGTCCGGTTGAAACTCCATAACCACAAGTATTGCGTGAGTGTTAGCAATTGTAGAAGACTATATGATAGTTGAGTATGTGGACTTCTTTGAAAAGCTCTATTCTTGACTCTTTATGATGTTATGATAAATTGCAATTGCTTGATGGATCGAGATTATAGTTTGTTAGTTCCCAATGAAGTTTACGGACCATACTTGACATTGTGAATTGATTGTTACTTGAGCATAAGAAATCATATGACAAAAAATCTATTTATGTTCTTTGTTATAAGAATGATCATGATGCCCGCATGTCCATATTTTATTTTTATCGACACCTCTATCTCTAAATATGTGGACATATTTTTCGATTTCGGCTTTCGCTTGAGGACAAGCGAGGTCTAAGCTTGGGGGAGTTGATACGTCCATCTTGGATCATGCTTTTATGTCAATATTTATTGCATTATGGGATGTTATTTCACATTATGTCTCAATACTTATGGCTATTCTCTCTTATTTTACAAGGTTTACCATGAAGAGGGAATCGGCTAAATTGAATTCTGGCCGAAAGGAGCAAATATTGGAAACCTATTCGCATGACTCAAAAATCCTGAAACTCCACGGAAGTTATTTTTGGAATTTATAAGAATTATTGAGCGAAGAAAACACCGGAGGGCCCACACCCGAGCCAGGGAGGGTGGGGCGCGCCCACCAGGGCGCGCCCACATCTCATGGGCCCCTTAGTGGCCCTCGGTGCCCATCTTACGCTATATGAAGGCTTTTACCTGGAAAAATCATAAGCAAGCTTACGGGACAAAACTCACTACCGCCACGAGTAGGAACCTTGGCGGAACCAATCTAGGGCTCCGTGGGCGATTCTAGGAAAACTTCCCTCCCAGAGGGGGAAATCATCACCATCGTCATCACCAATGATCCTCTCATCGGGAGGGGGTCAATCTCCATCAACATCTTCACCAGCACTATCTCCTCTCAAAACCCTAGTTCATCTCTTGTATCCAATCTTGTATCAAAACCACAAATTGGTAGCTGTGGGTTGCTAGTAGTATTGATTACCCCTTGTAGTTGATGCTAATTGGTTTACTTGGTGGAAGATCATATGTTCAGATCCTTAATGCATATTAATACTCCTCGATTATGAACATGAATATGCTTTGTGAGTAGTTACGTTTGTTCACGAGGACATGGGAGAAGTCTTGCTATTAGTAGTCATGTGAATTTGGTATTAGATTCGATATTTTGATGAGATGTATGTTGTCTCTCCTCTAGTGGTGTTATGTGAGCGTCAACTACATGAAACTTCACCATTATTTGGGCCTAGAGGAAAGCATTGGGAAGTAATAAGTAGATGATGGGTTGCTAGAGTGTGAAGCTTAAACCCTAGTTTATGCGTTGCCGTAAGGGGCTGATTTAGATCCATATGTCTAATGTTGTGGTTAGGTTTACCTTAATACTTCTTTTGTAGTTGCGGATGCTTGCAATAGGGTTAATCATAAGTGGGATGCTTTTTCCAAGTAAGGGCAGTACCCAAGCACGGTCCACCCACATATCAAATTATCAAAGTACCGAAACGCTTGAATCATATGGCGTGATGAAAACTAGCTTGACGATATTCCCATGTGTCCTCGGGAGCGCTTTTCTCATTATAAGAAATTGTCCAGGCTTGTCCTTTGCTACAAAAAGGATTGGGCCACCTTGCTGCACTTTATTTACTTTCATTGCTTGTTACCCATTACAAATTATCTTATCACAAAACTATCTGTTACTTACAATTTCAGTGCTTGTAGAGAAAACCTTACTGAAAACCGCTTGTCATTTCCTTCTGCTCCTCGTTGGGTTCAACACTCTTACTTATCGAAAGGACTATGATAGATCCCCTAACTTGTGGGTCATCAGTAGTTTACCTCAGACCTTCGGGTCCATAGTTATTAGCTAGATGGCTCCTACTCTCTCTTTGGATCTCAATACAAAGTTCTCCTCGTTTCTCTTGGAGATCTATTCGATGTAATCTTCTTTTGCGGTGTGTTTGTCGAGATCCGATGAATTGCGGGTTTATGATCAAGATTATCTATGAACAATATTTGAATCTCCTCTTAATTCTTTTATGTATGATTGGTTATCTTTGCAAGTCTCTTCGAATTATCAGTTTGGTTTGGCCATCTAGATTGATCTTTCTTGCAATGGGAGAAGTGCTTAGCTTTGGGTTCAATCTTGCGGTGCTCAATCCCAGTGATAGTAGGGGAAACGACACATATTATATTGTTGCCATCGAGGATAAAAAGATGGGGTTTATATCATATTGCATGAGTTTATCCCTCTACATCATTGTTGGGGAACGTAGCAGAAATTCAAAATTTTCTACGCATCACCAAGATCAATCTATGGAGAGACTAGCAACGAGAGAGAGAGGGGGTGCATCTTCATACCCTTGAAGATCGCGATGATGCCAGCGTTACAAACGCGGTTGGTGGAGTCGTACTCGCGGCGATTGAGATCACGGTCGATTCGATCTAAGCGCCCGAGCGGCGCCTCGCGTTCAACACACGTCACAGCCGGACGTCTCCTCCTTCTTGATCCAGCAAGGGGAGAGGAGAAGTTGAGGGAGAACTCCAGCAGCACGACGGCATGGTGACGATGGAGCTCGTGGTTCTCCAGCAGGGCTTCGCCAAGCACTATGGAGGAGGAGGAGGTGTAGGAGGAGGGAGGGCTGCGCCAGGGAAGAGGTATTGCTACCCTCCCACCCCTCCACTATATATAGGGGCAAGGGGAGAGGGGAAGGCGCCCTAGGGTTTCCCTAGGGGCGGCGATAGCAGATTGGATCTCCCTAGGAAAATCCTAGGGAGACTTGCCCCAAAGCCAAGTAGGTGGAGGCTTGCCTCCCAAGCCGTGGAGGCGCCCCACCTCCCCAAGTAATGTGGGAAAGGGTGTGGGAGCACCACCCCTTAGTGGGCTGGTTTTCCCCTTCCCTTTGGCCCATGAGGCCCTCCAACACTTGACGGGCTCCCAAACACCTTTCGGTCATCTTGTCCATAGCACTGGTACCCCGGAACACTTCCGGACTCCAATACCCTTCGTCCAATATATCGATCTTCACCGCCGGACCATTGAGGAGCTCCTCGTGATGTCCGGGATCACATCCGGGACTCCGAACTACCTTCGGTAACCACATACTATTTCCCATAACAACCCTAGCGCCAATTAGAACCTTAAGTGTGTAGACCCTATGGGTTCGGGAACCATCTGAACATGACTGAGACACCTCTCCGGCCAATAACCAATAGCGGGATCTGGATACCCATATTGGCTCCCACATGTTCCACGATGATCTCATCGGATGAACCACGATGTCGGGGATTCGATCAATCCGTATTCAATTCCCTTTGTCTAGCGGTATTGTACTTGCCCGAGATTCGATCGTCGGTATCCCGATACCTTGTTCAATCTCGTTCGGCAAGTCTCTTTACTCGTTCCGTAACACATCATCCCGTGATCAACTCCTTGATCACATTGTGCACATTATGATGATGTCCTACCGAGTGGGCCCGGAGATACCTCTCCGTCACGGAGTGACAAATCCAGTCTCGATTCGTGCCAACCCAATGAGACACTTTCGGAGATACCCATAGTGCACCTTTATAGCCACCCGATTCACGTTGTGACGTTTGGTACACCAAAGCACTCCTACGGTATCAGGAGTTGCACAATCTCATGGTCTAAGGAAATGATACTTGACATTAGAAAAGCTTTAGCATACGAACTACACGATCTTTGTGCTAGGCTTAGGATTGGGTCTTGTCCATCACATCATTCTCCTAATGATGTGATCCCGTTATCAACGACATCCAATGTCCATGGTTAGGAAACCGTAACCATCTATTGATCAATGAGCTAGTCAACTAGAGGCTTACTAGGGACATGGTGTGGTCTATGTATTCACACATGTATTACGGTTTTCAGTTAATACAATTATAGCATGAACAATAGACAATTATCATGAACAAGGAAATACAATAATAACCATTTTATTATTGCCTCTAGGGCATATTTCTAGCAGTCTCCCACTTGCACTAGAGTCAATAATCTAGTTCACATCACTATGTGATTCTAATGAATCCAACACACATGGGGTTTGTTCATATCTCGCTTGTGAGAGAGGTTATTAGTCAAAGGGTCTGAATCTTTCAGATCCGTGTGTGCTTTACAAATCTCTATGTCATCACCTAGATGCAGCTACCATGTGCTATTTGGAACTATTCCAAAATAACTCCTCTACTATACGAATCCGGTTTACTACTCAGAGTCATCCAGATTAGTGTCAAAGTTTGCATCGACGTAACCCTTTACGACGAACTCTTTTACCACCTCCATAATCGAGAAAATTCCTTAGTCCACTAGTTACTAAGGTTAACCTTGACCGTTGTCTTTGTGATCCATTCCTGGATCACACTTGTACCCTATGATTGACTCATGGCAAGGCACACTTCAGGTGCGGTACCTGACACATAGCATATTGTGGAGCCTACGTCTAAAGCATAGGGGCGACCTTCGTCCTTTCTCTCTCTTCTGCCGTGGTCAGCTCTTGAGTCTTACTCAATACTCACACCGTACAGCCAACAACTCCTTCTTTGCCGATCTATTTTGAACTCATTCAAAATCTTGTCACGGTATGTGTTCGTTTGAAAGTACTATCAAGCGATCTTGATCTATCCTTATAGATCTTGATGCTCAATGTTCAAGCAGGTTAATCTAGGTTTTCCATTGAAAAACACTTTTCAAATAACCCTATATGCTTTCGAAACTCTACATCATTTCGATCAACAATATGTCAACAACATATACCCATCAGAAATTCTATAGTGCTCCCACTCACTTCTTTGAAAATACAAGTTTCTCATAAACTTTGTATAAACCCAAAATCTTTGATCATCTCATCAAAGCGTATATTCCAACTCCGAGACGCTTACTCCAGTCCTTAGAAGGATTATTGGAGCTTTGCATACTTGTTAGCACCTTTCAGGATTGACAAAACCTTCTGGTTGTATCACATACAACCTTTCCTCAAGAACATCATCGAGGAAACAATGTTTTGACATCCTATCTGCAAGATTGCAATGAATCGCTAACACAATTCCAGCAGACTCTTAGCATCGCTTCTGGTGAGAAAGTCTCACCGTAGTCAACTCCTTGAACTTGTCGGAAAACATCTTAACGACAAGTCGAGCTTTCTTAATGGTGACACTTACCATCATTGTTCGTCTTCCTTTTAAAATCCATCTGTACTCAACAGCCTTACGACCATCAAGTAGTTCTTCCAAAGTCTATACTTTGTTTTCATACATGGATCCTCTCGTATTTTATGGCCTCGAGCCATTTGTCGAATCGGGCCCACCTTTGCTTCTCCATAGCTCGTAGGTTCATTGTTGTCTAGCAACATGACCTCTAAGACAGGATTACGTACCACTCTGAAGTAGTACGCATCCTTGTCGATCTATGAGGTTTGGTAGTGACTTGATCCGAAGTTTCATGATCAATATCATCAGCTTCCACTTCAATTGGTGCAGGCGCCACAAGAACAACTTCTTGTGCCCTACTACACACTAGTTGAAGTGACGGTTCAATAACCTCATCAAGTCTCCACCATCCTCCCACTCAATTCTTTCGAGAGAAACTTTTCCTCGAGAAAGGACTCGATTCTAGAAACAAGCCCTTTTGCTTCGGATGCGAGGCGGAGGTATACCCAACTGTTTTGGGTATCCTATGAAGATGCATTTATTAAGCTTTGGGTTTGAGCTTATCAAGCTAAAACTTTTCCACATAAGCTTCATGATCCCAAACTTTTTAAGAAATGACAGCTTAGGTTTCTCTAAACCATAGTTTGTCTGTTGTCATCTCAATGGAATTACGTGGTGCCCTATTTGAAGTGAACGCGGTTGTCTCTAATGCCTAACCCATAAGCGATAGTGGTAATTCGATAAGAGACATCATGGTATGCACCATATCCAATAGGGTGCAGCTATGATGTTCGGACACACCATCACACTATGGTGTTCGAGGCGGTATTAGTTATGAAACAATTTCCACAATGTCTTAATTGTATACCAAACTCATAACTCGAGATACTCATCTCTATGATCATATCATAGACATTTTATCCTCTTGTCACGACGATCTTCAACTTTACTCCGAAATTACTTGAACCTTTCAATAATTCAGATTTGTGTTTCATCAAGTAAATATACTCAAAGCATCTACTCAAATCATTTGTGAAGTAAGAACATAATGATATCCTTTGCGTGCCTCAGCACTCATTGGACAAAGACACACATCAAAATGTATTACTTCCAACAAGTTGCTTTCTTGTTCCATCTCACTTTGAAACGAGGCCTTTCGGTCATCTTGCCCATGTGGTATGATTTGCATGTCTCAAGTGATTCAAAATCAAGCGAGTCCAAACGATCCATCTGTATGGAGTTTCTTCATGCATATATACCAATAGACATGGTTCGCATGTCTCAATCTTTTCAAAAATGAGTGAGTCCAAAGATCCATCACATGGAGCTTCTTCATGAGTTTTATATCAATATGACTCAAATGGCAGTGCCACAAGTATGTGGTACTATCATTACTATCTTATATCTTTTGGCATGAAAATCTGTATCACTACGATCGAGATTCAATAAAACCATTCATTTTAGGCTGCAAGACCATTGAAGGTATTATTCAAATAAGCGAGTAACCATTATTCTCCTTAAATGAATAACCGTATTGAGATAAACATAATCCAATCATGTCTACGCTCAACGCAAACACCAAATAACAATTATTTAGGTTTAACACCAATCTCGATGGTAGAGGGAGCATGTGATGCTTGATCACATCAACCTTGGAAACACTTCCAACACACATCGTCATCTCACCTTTAGCTAGTCCCCGTTTATTCCGTAGCTCTTTTTATTTTGAGTTACTAACACTTAGGAACCGAACCGGTATCTTAATACCCTGGTGCTACTAGGAGTACTAGTAAAGTACACATTAATATAATGTATATCCAATATATACATCGACCTTATCGGACTTCTCATCTACCAAGTATCTAGGGTGGTTTCGCTTGATGACCGTTCCCCTCATTCTGAAGCACTTAGTCTCGGGTTTGGGTTCAACCTTGGGTTTCTTTACTAAAGCGACAACTGATTTGCTTTGTTTCATGAAGTATCCCTTCTTGTCCTTGCCCTTCTTGAAACTAGTGGTTTCACTAACCATCAACAATTGATGCTCCTTCTTGATTTCTACTTTCGCAGTGTCAAACATCACGAATATTTCAAGGATCATCATATTTATCCCTGATATGTTATAGTTTATCACGAAGCTCTAGCAGCTTGGTGGCAATGACTTTGGAGAAACATCACTATCTCATCTGGAAGATTAACTCCCACTCGATTCAAGTGATTGTTGTACTCAGACAATCTGAGCACAAGCTCAACGATTGAGCTTTTCTCCCTTAGTTTGCGAGGCTAAGAAACTTCGTCGGAGGTCTTATACCTCTTGGCGTGAGCACGAGCCTGAAATCCCAATTTCATCCCTCGAAACATCTCATATGTTCATGACGTTTGAAATCGTCTTGATTGCCTCAATTCTAAACTGTTTAACATTACTAAACTATCACGTAGTTATCAAAACGTGTATGTCAGATGTTTGCAACATCCACAGACGATGTTCGAGGTTGAGCATACCGAGCGGTGCATTAAGGACATAAGCCTTCTACGCAGCAATGAGGACAATCCTCATTTTATGGACCCAGTCCGCATAATTGCTACTATTAACTTTCAACTAAATTTTCTCTAGGAACATATCTAAAATAGTAGGACTAAAGCGCGAGCTACGACATAATTTGCAAAAACCTTTTGACTATGTTCGTGATAATTAAGTTCATCTTATGAACTCCCACTCAGATAGACATCCCTCTAGTCATCTAAGTGATACATGATCCGAGTCAACTAGGCCGTGTCCGATCATCACGTGAGATGGACTAGTCATCATCGGTGAACATCTTCATGTTGATCGTATCTACTATCGACTCATGTTCGACCTTTCGGTCTCTTGTGTTCCGAGGCCATATGCGTACATGCTAGGCTCGTCAAGTCAACCTAAGTGTTTTGCGTGTGTAAATCTGGCTTACACCCATTGTATGTGAACGTTAGAATCTATCACACCCGATCATCACGTGGTGCTTCGAAACAACTAACTTCCGCAATGGTGCACAGTTAGGAGGAACACTTTCTTGAAATCATTATGAGGGATCATCTTATTTACTACCGTCGTTCTAAGCAAATAAGATGCATAAACATGATAAACATCACATGCAATCAAATAGTGACATGATATGGCCAATATCAGTTTGCTCCTTTTGATCTCCATCTTCGGGGCTCCATGATCATCATCGTCACCGGCATGACACCATGATCTCCATCATCGTGTCTCCATGAAGTTGTCTCGCCAACTATTACTTCTACTACTATGGCTAACGGTTTAGCAATGAAGCAAAGTAATTACATGGCGTTATTCAGTGACACGCAGGTCATACAATAAATAAAGACAACTCCTATGGCTCCTGCCGGTTGTCATACTCATCGACATGCAAGTCGTGATTCCTATTACAATAATATGATCAATCTCATACATCACATGTATTTCATTCATCACATCCTTCTTGGCCATATCACATCACACGGCCAATGCTGCAAAAACAAGTTAGACGTCCTCTAATTGTTGTTGCAAGTTTTTACGTGGCTGCTATAGGTTTCTAGCAAGAACGTTTCTTACCTACGCCAAAACCACAACGTGATATGCCAATTGCTATTTACCCTTCATAAAGTGGGAGAGACTGGCACCCGCTAGCCACCTTATGCAACAAGTGCATGTCAGTCGGTGGAACCTGTCTCAAGTAAGTGTACGTGTAAGGTCGGTCCGGGCCGCTTCATCCCACAATACCGTCGAAACAAGATAGGACTAGTAACGGTAAGCATATTGAACAAAATCAACGCCCACAACTACTTGTGTTCTACTCGTGCATAGAATCTACGCAATAGACCTAGCTCATGATGCCACTTTGTTGGGGAGCGTGGCGAGAAATTCAAAATTTTATACGCATCACCAAGATCAATCTATGGAGAGACTAGCAGAGAGAGAGAGGGGTGCATCTTCATACCCTTGAAGATCGCGATGCGGAAGCGTTACAAGAACGCTGATTTCTGGAGTCGTACTGCATGGCGATTCAGATCATGGTCGATTCCGATCTAAGCGCCGAGCAGACGGCGCCTCCACGTTCAACACACGTACAACCGGGGCGTCTCCTCCTTCTTGATCTAGCAAGGGAGAGGAGAAGTTGAGGAGAACTCAAAGAGCACGATGGCATGGTGACGATGGAGCTCGTGGTTCTCCAGCAGGGCTTCGCCAAGCACTATGGAGGAGGAGGAGGTGTAGGAGGAGGGAGGGCTGTGCCAGGGAAGAGGTATTGCTACCCTCCCACCCCTCCACTATATGTAGGGGCAAGGGGAGACGGGAAGGCGCCCTAGGGTTTCCCCTAGGGGGCGGCGGCCAAGCAGATTGGATCTCCCTAGGGAAAATCCTAGGGAGACTTGCCCCCAAAGCCAAGTAGGTGGAGGCTTGCCTCCCCAAGCCAGTGGAGGCGCCCACCTCCCCAAGTAACGTGGGAAAGGGTGTGGGGCGCACCACCCCATAGTGGGCTGGTTTGCCCCTTCCCTTTGGCCCATGAGGCCCTCCAACACTTGCCGGGCTCCAGAAACACCTTTCGGTCATCTTGGCCATAGCTTTGGTACCCCGGAACACTTCCAGGACTCCAATACCCTTCGTCCAATATATCGATCTTCACCGCCGACCATTCCGGAGCTCCTCATGACGTCAGGGATCACATCCAGGACTCAACTACCTTCGGTAACCACATACTATTTCCCATAACAACTCTAGCGTCACCGAACCTTAAGTGTGTAGACCCTATGGGTTCGGGAACCATGCAGACATGACCGAGACACCTCTTCGGCCAATAACCAATAGCGGGATCTGGATACCCATATTGGCTCCCACATGTTCCACGACGATCTCATCGGATGAACCACGATGTCGGGGATTCGATCAATCCCGTATTCAATTCCCTTTGTCTAGCGGTATTGTACTTGCCCGAGATTCGATCGTCGGTATCCCGATAACTTGTTCAATCTGGATTCTTGGCAAGTCTCTTTACTCGCTTCGTAACACATCATCCCGTGATCAACTCCTTGATCACATTGTGCACATTATGATGATGTCCTACCGAGTGGGCCCAGAGATACCTCTCCGTCACACGGAGTGACAAATCCGATCTCGATTCGTGCCAACCCAATGCAGACACTTTCGGAGATACCCGTAGTGCACCTTTATAGCCACCCGATTCGTTGTGACGTTTGGTACACCAAAGCACTCCTACGGTATCAGGGAGTTGCACAATCTCATGGTCTAAGGAAATGATACTTGACATTAGAAAAGCTTTAGCATCTGAACTACGATCTTTGTGCTAGGCTTAGGATTGGGTCTTGTCCATCACATCATTCTCCTAATGATGTGATCCTGTTATCAACGACATCCAATGTCCATGGTTAGGAAACCGTAACCATCTATTGATCAACGAGCTAGTCAACTAGAGGCTTACTAGGGACATGGTGTGGTCTATGTATTCTCACATGTATTAGGGTTTCCAGTTAATACAATTATAGCATGAACAATAGACAATTATCATGAACAAGGAAATACAATAATAATCATTTTATTATTGCCTCTAGGGCATATTTCCAAAAATCATGTCATCTTTCTTAATGCGTTACTCCGTTCTTATGAACTTAATACTCTAGATGCATGCTAGATAGCGGTCGATGTGTGGAGTAATAGTAGTAGATGCAGAATCGTTTCGGTCTACTTGTCTCGGACGTGATGCCTATATACATGATCATACCTAGATATTCTCATAACTATGCTCAATTCTATTAATTGCTTGACAGTAATTTGTTCACTCACCGTAATACTTATGCTATTTTGAGAGAAGCCACTAGTGAAACCTATGGCCCCCTGGTCTATTTTCCATCATATTAATCTTCCATCAACTAGCAATTTCTATTACCGTTTATTTTGCAATCTTTACTTTTACTCTTTATCATAAAAATACCAAAAATATTATCTTATCATCTCTATCAGATCTCACTCTCGTAAGTGATCGTGAAGGGATTGACAACCCCTTTATCGTGTTGGTTGCGAGGTTCTTATTTGTTTGTGTAGGTGCGTGGGACTTGAGCGTGGCCTCCTACTGGATTGATACCTTGGTTCTAAAAAACTGAGGGAAATACTTACGCTACTTTGCTACATCACCCTTTCCTCTTCAAGGGAAAACCAACGCAGTGCTCAAGAGGTAGCAGATCACTATCGTACCCCCTTGCCAAACTCATAGCAAGGTATACAATAGGTCTGGTACACGGCATGGCATACTTTATAGAACATATGGCCGAGGCATAGGGAATGACTTTCATTCTCTTTCTATTTTCTGCCGTGGTCGGATTTTGAGTCTTACTCAACTTTACACCTTACAGGCAAGAACTCCTTCTTTGACTGTTCCATTTTGAACTACTTCAAAATCTTGTCAAGGTATGTACTCACTGAAAAAATCTTATCAAGCATCTTGATCTATCTCTATAGATCTTGATGCCCAATATGTAAGCAGCTTCACCGAGGTCTTTCTTTGAAAAACTCCTTTCAGAAACTCCTTTTATGCTTTCTAGAAAATTCTACATTATTTCTGATCAACAATATGTCATTCACATATACTTATCAGAAAGGCTGTAGTGCTCCCACTCACTTTCTTGTAAATCTGAGGCTTCACCGCAAGTCTGTATAAAACTATATGCTTTGATCAACTCATCAAAGCGTATATTCCAACTTCGAGATGCTTTGCACGGTCCATGGATGGATCCTTTGGAGCTTGCACATTTTGTTAGTACCTTTAGGATCGACAAAACCTTCTCGTTGCATCATATACAACTCTTCTTTAAGAAATCCATTAAGGAATGTAGTTTTGACATCCATTTGCCGATTTCATAAAATGTGGCAATTTGCTAACATGATGATTCAGACGGACTTAAGCATCGCTTCTGGTGAGAAAATCTCATCGTAGTCAACACCTTGAACTTTGTCAAAAACCTTTTTGACAAGTCTAGCTTTGTAGGTAGTAACACTACTATCAGCGTCCGTCTTCCTCTTGAAGATCCATTTATTTTCTATGGCTTGCCGATCATCGGGCAAGTCAACCAAAGTCCACACTTTGTTCTCATACATGGATTCCATCTCAATTTCATGGCCTCAAGCCATTTCGCGGAATCTAGGCTCATCATCGCTTCCTCATAGTTCGTAGGTTCGTCATGGTCAAGTAACATGAACTCCAGAATAGGATTACCGTACCACTCTGGTGCGGATTTTATTCTGGTTGACCTACGAGGTTTGTTAGTAACTTGATATGAAGTTTCGTGATCATCATCATTAGCTTCCTCACTAATTGGTGTAGGAATCACTGGAACTAATTTCTATGATGAACTACTTTCCAATTCGGGAGAAGGTACAATTACCTCATCAAGTTCTACTTTCCTCCCACTCACTTCTTTCGAGAGAAAATCCTTCTCTAGAAAGGATCCACTCTTAGCAACAAAGATCTCGCCTTCGGATCTGTGATAGAAAGTGTACCCAACAGTTTCTTTTGAGTATCCTATGAAGACGCATTTCTCCGATTTGGGTTCGAGCTTATCAGGTTGAAGCTTTTTCACATAAGCATCGCAGCCCCAAACTTTAAGAAACGACGGCTTAGGTTTATTGCTAAGCCATAGTTCATACGGTGTCGTCTCAACGAATTTAGATGGTGCCCTATTTAATGTGAATGCAGCTGTCTCTAATGCATAATCCCAAAATGATAGTGGTAAATCGATAAGAGACATCATAGATCACACCATATCCAATAAAGTACGGTTATGACGTTCGGACACACCATTACGTTCTGGTGTTCCAGGTGGCGCGAGTTGTGAAACTATTCCACATTGTTTTAAATGAAGACCAAACTCATAACTCAAATATTCGTCTCCGCGATCAGACCGTACAAACTTTATTTTCTTGTTATGATGATTTTCTACTTCACTCTAAAATTCTTTGAACTTTTCAAATGTTTCAGACTTATATTTCATCGAGTAGATATACCCATATTTGCTCAAATCATCTGTGAAGGTCAGAAATAGCAATACCCGCCGCGAACCTTAACACTCATCGGACCGTATACATCAGTATGTATTGTTTCCAATAAGTCAGTTGCTTGCTCCATTGTTCCGGAGAACGGAGTCTTAGTCATCTTGCCCATGAGGCATGGTTCGCAAGCATCAAGTGATTCCAAAAGCCCATCGGCATGGAGTTTCTTCATGCGCTTTACACCAATATGACCTAAACGGCAGTGCCACAAATAAGTTGCACTATCATTATTAACCTTGCATCTTTTGGCTTCAATATTATGAATATGTGTATCACTACGATCGAGATCCAACAAACCATTTTCGTTGGGTGTATGACCATAGAAGGTTTTATTCATGTAAACAGAACAACAATTATTCTCTAACTTAAATGAATAACCGTATTGCAATAAACATGATCAAATCATATTCATGCTCAACGCAAACACCAAATAACATTTATTTCGGTTCAACACTAATCCCGAAAGTATAGGGAGTGTGCGATGATGATCATATCAATCTTGGAACCACTTCCAACACACATCGTCACTTCACCCTTAACTAGTCTCTGTTCATTACGCAACTCCTGCTTTCGAGTTCTTGATCTTAGCAACCGGACTAGTATCAAATACCGAGGACTACTATGAACACTAGTAAAGTACACATCAATAACATGTATATCATATATACTTTTGTTCACTTTGCCATCCTTCTTATCCCCAAGTATTTGGGGCAGTTCCGCTTCCAGTGATCAGTCCCTTTGCAGTAGAAGCACTTAGTCTCAGGCTTAGGTCCAGACTTGGTTTTTTTAACCTGAGCAGCAACTTGCTTGCCGTTCTTCTTGAAATTCCCCTTCTTCCCTTTGCCCTTTTTCTTGAAACTAGTGGGCTTGTCAACCATCAACACTTGATGCTTTTCTTGATTTCTACCTTCGCCGATTTTAGCATCACGAAGAGCTTGGGAATTGTTTTCGTCATCCCTTGCATATTATAGTTCATCACAAAGTTCTAGTAACTTGGTGATAGTGACTAGAGAACTTTTGCCAATTACTATCTTATTTGGAAGATTAACTCCCACTTGATTCAAGCAATTGTAGTACCCAAACAATCTGAGCACATGCTCACTAGTTGAGCTATTCTCCTCCATCTTGTAGGCAAAGTACTGTCAGAGGTCTCATACCTCTTGACACGGGAATGAGTATGGAATACCAATTTCAACTCTTGGAACATCTTATATGCTCTGTGGGTTCAAAACATTTTTGAAGTTCCGGTTCTAAGCCGTAAAGCATGGTGCACTAAACTATCAAGTAGTCATCATACCGAGCTTTGCTAGACGTTCATAACGTCTGCATATGCTCCTGCAATAGGTCCGTCACCTAGCGGTGCATCAAGGACATAATTCTTACGTGCGACAATGAGGAAAATCCTTAGATCACGGACCAAGTCCGCATCATTTCTACTATCATCTTTCAACTTATATTTCTCTAGGAATATACAAAATTAAATGGGGAGCTACATCGCGAGCTATTGATCTACAACATAGATATGCTAATACTACCAGGACTAAGTTCATGATAAATTAAAATTCAATTAATCATATTACTTAAGAACTCCCACTAAGATAGACATCCCTCTAGTCATCTAAATGATCACGTGATCCAAATCAACTAAACCATGTCCGATCATCACGTGAGATGGAGTAGTTTTCAATGGTGAACATCACTATGTTGATCATATCTACTATATGATTCACGCTCGACCTTTCGGTCTCCAGTGTTCCGAGGCCATATCCGCATCTGCTAGGCTCGTCAAGTTTAACCCGAGTATTCGGCGTGTGCAAAACTGGCTTGCACCCGTTGTATGTGAACATAGAGCTTATCACACCCGATCATCACGTGGTTTCTCGACATTTAAGCTGTCGCAATGGTGCATACTCAGGGAGAACACTTATACCTTGAAATTTAGTGAGAGATCATCTTATAATGCTACCGCCGAACTAAGCAAAATAAGATGCATAAAGGATAAACATCACATGCAATCAAAATATGTGACATGATATGGCCATGATCATCTTGCGCCTTTGATCTCCATCTTCAAAGTACTGTTATGATCTCCGTCGTCACCGGCATGACACCATGATCTCCATCATCTTGATCTCTATCAACGTGTTGTCACATGGTTGTCTCATCAATTATTGCTTTTGCAACTATTGCTAGCGCATAGAGATAAAGTAAAGCAATTATATGGTGCTTGCATCTTATGCAATAAAGAGACAACCATAAGGCTCTGCCGATTGCGATAACTTTAACAAAACATGATCATCTCATACAACAATTTATATCTCATCACGTCTTGACCATATCACATCACAACATGACCTGCAAAAACAAGTTAGACGTCCTCTACTTTGTTGTTGCAAGGTTTACGTGGCTGCTACGGGCTTAGCAAGAACCGATCTTACGCATCAAAACCACAATGATTTTTCGTCAAGTGTGTTGTTTTAAGATTCAACAAGGACCGGGCGTAGTCACACTCGGTTCAACTAAAGTTGGAGAAACAGACACCCACTAGCCACCTGTGTGTGAAGCACGTCCGTAGAACCAGTCTCGCGTAGAAGCGTCTGGCGTAATGTCGATGCAGGCCGCTTCATCCAACAATACCGCCGAATCAAAGTATGGAATGTTGGTAAGCAGTATGACTATTATCGCCCACAACTCTTTCTATTCTACTCGTGCATATAACATCTACGCATAGACTTGGCTCTGATACCACTGTTGGGGAACATAGTAATTTCAAAAAAAATCCTACGCACACGCAAGATCCATCTAGGTCATGCATAGCAACAAGAGGGGAGATTTTTGTCTATGTACCCTCGTAGACCAAAAGCGGAAGTGTTATGACAACGCGTTGATGTATTCGTACGTCTTCACGATCCGATCGATCCTAGTACCGAAAGTACGGCACCTCCGTGATCTGCACACGTTCAGCTCGGTGACGTCCCACGAACTCTCGATCCAGCTGAGTGTCGAGGGAGAGCTTTGTCAGCACGACGATGTGATGACGGTGATGATGAAGTTACCGGCACAGGGCTTCGCCTAAGCATTGCAACAGTATGACCGAGGTGGATTATGGTGGAGGGGGGCACCGCACACGGCTAAGACAATGTCAACTTGTGTGTTCTAGGGTGCCCCCCTGCCCCCGTATATAATGGAGCAAGGGGGAGGCCGGCCGGCCCTTGGGGCGCGCTTAAGAGGGAGGAGTCCTCCTCCTAGTAGGAGTAGGACTCCCCTTTCCTAGTCCAACTAGGAGGAGGAAGGGAAAGGAAGGGAGAGGAAGAGGAGAAGGAAAGGGGCGCCCCTCCCTAGTCCAATTCGGACTCCCTATAGGGAGGGGGCGCGGCTGCCCCTTGTGGGCTGCCTCCCCTCTTCCCTATGGCCCATGTAGGCCCAACTTTCCCCGGGGGGGGGGGGGGGTTCCGGTAACCCTCCGGCACTCCGGTTTTCTCCGAACCCACCCGGAACACTTACGTTGTCCGAATATAGCCGTCCAATATATCAATCTTTATGTATCGACCATTTCGAGACTCCTCGTCTTGTCCGTGATCACATCCGGGACTCCGAACTACCTTCGGTACATCAAATTACATAAACTCATAATACCAATCGTCACCAAACGTTAAGCGTGCGGACCCTACGGGTTCGAGAATTATGTAGACATGACCGAGACTCATCTCCGGTCAATAACCAATAGCGGAACCTGGATGCTCATATTGGTTCCTACATAATCTACGAAGATCTTTATCGGTTAAACCGCATAACAACATACTTTGTTCCCTTTATCATCGGTATGTTACTTGCCCGAGATTCGATCGTCGGTATCTCAATACCTAGTTCAATCTCGTCACCGGCAAGTCTCTTTACTCATTCCGTAATGCATCATCCTGCAACTAACTCATTAGTCACATTGCTTGCAAGGATTATAGTGATGTGCATTACCGAGAAGGCCCAGAGATACCTCTCCAACAATCGGAGTGACAAATCCTAATCTTGATATATGCCAACTCAACAAACACCATCGAGAGACACTGTAGAGAGCATCTTTATAATCACCCGATTCACGTTGTGACATTTGATAGCACACTAAGTGTTCCTCCGGTATTCAGGAATTACATAATCTCATAGTCATAGGAACATGTATAAGTCATGAAGAAAGCAATAGCAATAAACTAAGCGATCATAGTGCTAAGCTAACGGATGGGTCTTGTCCATCACATCATTCTCTAATGATGTGATCCCGTTCATCAAATGACAACACATGTCTATGGTTAGGAAACTTAACCATCTTTGACTAACGAGCTAGTCAAGTAGAGCCATACTAGGGACACTCTGTTTTGTCTATGTATTCACACATGTATCAAGTTTCCAGTTAATACAATTCTAGCATGAATAATAAACATTTATCATAAAATAAGTAAATAAATAATAACTATATTATTGCCTCTAGGGCATATTTCCTTCAATTCTAATGTCTTTTCTCTCATAATTTGCAAGGTACTCACCAAGAGGGAGAATTCTGGCAGCTGGAAATCTAGACCTGAAAAAGCTACGTCAGGCCACCTATTCTCCGCAACCCCAAATGAGCTGAAATTTCACGGAGATTTTTTATGGACTACTTAAGAAATATTGGAGCCAATAATCACCAGAGGGGGCCACCAGGTGGGCACAACCCACCTGGGCGCGCCATGCCCCCAGGCGCACCCTGGTGGGTTGTGGCCTCCTCGGCCCACCTCCGGTGCCCATCTTCTGGTATATAAGTCATTTTGACCTAGAAAAAATAAGGAGAAGACTTTCAGGGCGGAGCGCCGCCGTCTCGAGGTGGAACTTGGGCAGGAGCACTTTTGCCCTCTGGCGGAGCGATTCTCTTAGGGGAACTTCCCTCCCGGAGGGGGAAATCATCGTCGTCATCATCACCAACAACTCTCCAATCTTGGGGAGGGAAATCTCCATCAACATCTTCACCAGCACCATCTCATCTCAAACCCTAGTTCATCTCTTGTATTCAATCTTGTTACCGGAACTATAAATTGTTGCTAGGGGGTGACTAGTAGTGTTGATTACATCTTGTAGTCGATTACTATATGGTTTATTTGGCGGAAGATTATATGTTCAGATCCATGATGCTATTTAATACTCCTCTGGTCTTGAGCATGTTTATTATTTGTGAGTAGTTACTTTTGTTCTTGAGGTCACGGGATAAATCATGTTGCAAGTAATCATGTGAACTTGATATGTGTTTGATATTTTGATAGTTTGATATGTTGATCATGTTGCAAGTAAGTGGAATTATGTAAGGAAACATTTATATAGTGTGCTGAAATTTATTGTCACTTGCTACTATGGTAAACAATCCTTTGAGGGGTTTGTTCGGGGTATCTTCACCTCGTCCGAAACCACAATTAATTGCCCCTCAACCTCTGCACCTACTGAAAATATTGAATATGAAATTCCTTGGGTATGATAGAACAAGCTGCTAGCTAATCCTTATGCAGGAGATGGAACAGAACATCCTGATATGCACTTGATATATGTAGAACAAATTTGTGGATTGTTTAAGCTTGCGGGTTTACCCGGAGATGAGGTGATGAAAAAGGTTTTCCCTTTATCTTTGAAGGGAAAAGCATTGGCATGGTATAGGCTATGCGATGATAATGGAATTGGAATCGCTTAAAATTGGAGTTCCACCAAAAAATTTATCCTATGCATCTAGTTCATCGTGATCCGAATTATATATATAATTTTTGGCCTCGTGAAAGAGAAAGTATCGCTCTAGCTTGGGGGAGGCTTAAGTCAATGTTATATTCATGCCCCAATCATGAGCTCTCAAGAGAAATTATTATTCAGAACTTTTATGCTCGGCTTTCTCGTAATGATCAAACCATGCTGGATACTTCTTGTGTTGGTTCTTTTATGAAGAAAACTATTGAATTCCAGTGGGATCTTTTGGAAAAAATTAAACGCAACTCTGAAGATTGGGAACTCGACGAAGGTAAAGATTCAGGTATTAAACTCAAGTATGATTGTGTTAAATCTTTTATGGATACCGATGCTTTTCAAAAGTTTAGCACTAAATATGGACTTGACTCTGAGATAGTAGCCTCATTTTGTGAATCTTTTGCTACTCATGTTGAACTCCCTAAAGAGAAGTGGTTTAAATATCACCCACCTATTAAAGAAGAAATTAAAGAACGGTACAGGTTAAAGAAGAAACTATACTCTATAATGTTGATCCAGTTGTTCCCTCCGCTTATATTGAGAACCCCCTTTTCTGTTAGGATAAAGGAACATGCTCTGATTTCAACTATGGTTAACAAAAGCTATGTTAGAACACCTAAACCCGGATGAACAAATTAAAGTACAACCTAATGTTGCTATGGTTAAAAGATCTCTTGGAAGAAGATATAGATGGGCATGTTATTTACTTGCGAGAAGAATTTGCTAGAATACCTAAACCCAATAAAAGGGATAAACATAGACCAGTTGTTGGCATGCCTGTCATTTCAGTTAAAATAGGAGATCACTGTTATCCTGGTTTATGTGACATGGGTGCTAGTGTGAGTGCTATACCTTACACTTTATATCAAGAAATTAAGAAAGACATAGCACCTGCAGAGATATAAGACATAGATGTTACTATTAAACTTGCTAATAGAGACACCATATCACCTTATGGGATTATTAGAGATGTTGAAGTCTTGTGTGGGAAAATAAAATATCCTACTGATTTTCTTGTTCTTGGTTCCCCACAAGATGACTTCTGTCCTGTTATCTTTGGTATACCTTTCTTGAACACAGTTAATGCTAAGATAGATTGCAAGAAACAAACTGTCGGTGTTAGCTTTGGTCATGAGTTTCATGATTTTAATTTTTTCAAGTTTAGTAGAAATCATCATGAAAAAGAATTGCCTAGTAAGGATGAATTAATTGGTCCTGCTTCTATTGTTGTGCCACCTACTGATCCTTTAGAACAATACTTGCTAGACCATGAAAATGATTTACATATGCATGAAAGAAATGAAATAGATAAGATTTTCTTTGAACAACGTCCTCTGCTTAAACACAATTTGCCTATTGAAACTCTTGGAGGTCCTCCTCCACCTAAAGGTGATCCTGTGTTTGAATTAAAACAATTGTCAGACACTTCGAAATATGTTTATCTCGATGAAAGAAGATATATCCTGTTATTATTAGTGCTAACCTTCGAGAACATGAAGAAGAAAGATTATTGAAAGTTCTAAGGAAACCTTAGAGCTGCTATTGGATATACTCTTGATGATTTAAAGCGCATTAGTCCCACTCTATGTCAGCACAAAATTAATATGGAACCTGATGCTAAACCCGTTGTTGATCACCAACATCGGTTAAATCCGAGGATGAAAGAGGTGGTAAGAACGGAAGTATTAAAACTTCTGGAAGCAGGTATAATCTATCCTATAACTGATAGTAGATGGGTAAGTCCTGTTCATTGTGTCCCTAAGAAAGGAGGTATTACTGTTGTTCCTAATGATGAGAATGAACTTATTCCACACAGAATTGTTACAGGCTATAGAATAGTAATTGATTTTAGAAAATTAAATAAAGCTACTAGAAAATATCATTACCCTTTGCCTTTTATTGATCAAATGCTTGAAAGATTATCTAAGCACACACTTTTGCTTCCTTGATGGATATTTTGGCTTTTCACAAATACCTGTATCTCAACCTGATCAAGAAAAGACCACTTTTACTTGTCCTTTTGGAACCTATGCTTATAGACGTATGCCTTTTGGTTTATGTAATGCACCTGCTACCTTTCGAAGATGTATGATGGCTATGTTCTCTGACTTTTGTGAAAAGATTGTGGAGGTTTTCATGGATGACTTTTCTGTTTATGGGAAGTCTTTCGATGATTGTTTAAGCAATCTTGAGCGAGTTTTCCAGAGGTGTGAACAAACAAATCTTGTCTTGAATTGGGAGAAGTGCCACTTTATGGTTAATGAAGGCATTGTCTTGGGTCATAAAATTTCTGGAAGAGGTATTGAAGTGGATCAAGCTAAGGTTGATGCAATTGAGAAAATGCCATGTCCTAAGGACATAAAAGGTATTCGTAGTTTCCTAGGTCATGCTGGTTTCTATAGGAGATTTATCAAAGACTTTTCTAAAATTTCTAGGCATCTTACTAATATTTTGCAAAAGGATATTCCCTTTGTTTTTTATGATGATTGTTTAGAAGCCTTTGAAACACTCAAGAAAGCTTTAATCTCTGCACCTATTGTTCAACCACCTGATTGGAACTTGCCTTTTGAAATTATGTGTGAAGCTAGTGATTATCTTTGTTGGTGCTGTTCTAGGACAAAGAGTTGATAAGAAATTGAATGTTATTCATTATGATAGTAAAACTCTAGACAGTGCTCAAAGAAATTATGCTACTACTGAAAAAGAATTCTTAGCAGTGGTGTTTGCTTGTGATAAAATTAGACCTTATATTGTTGATTCTAAAGTAACTGTTCACACAGACCATGCTGCTATTAAATATCTTATGGAAAAGAAAGATGCTAAACCTAGACTTATTCGTTGGGTTCTCTTGTTACAAGAATTTGATTTGCATATTATTGATAGAAAGGAGCTGAGAACCCGTGGTGATAGCTGTCTAGGCTTGAAAATGTGCTTGATGACCCACTTCCTATTGATGATAGTTTTCCTTGTGAGCAGTTAGCTGCAATAAATGTTGCTAATAGTACTCCTTGGTATGCTGACTATGCTAATTACATTGTTACCAAATATTTACCACCTAGCTTTACTTACCAACAAAAGAAAAAAATATTCTATGATTTAAGACATTAATTTAGGGATGAACCACATCTTTATAAAGAAGGAGTAGATGGTATTATTAGATGTTGTGTACACGAGCATGAGCAGGGGACAAATCCTACTGAAATGTAACTCGAACCATATGGAGGGCATCATCTTTGGAGATAGAACTGCTCATAAGGCATTGCAGTCTAGATTTTATTGGCCTACTCTCTTCAAGGATGCTCGTAGAAATCGTCTCATCTTGTGATGAATGCCAAAGAATAGGTAATATCGATAAAGTCAAGAAATGCCTATGAATTATTCACTTGCTGTTGAACCATTTGATGTTTAGGGATTTGATTACATGGGACCTTTTCCTTCCTCTCATGGGTATACACATATATTGGTTGCTTTATTGATTATGTTACTAAATGGGTAGAAGCTATTCCAACCAGTAGTGCTGATCACAACACCTCTATTAAAATGCTTAAGGAAGTTATTTTCCCAAGGTTTGGAGTCCCTAGATATTTAATGATTGATGGTGGTTCACACTTTATTCATGGTGCTTCATGTTAGATGCTTGCGAAGTATAATGTTAACCATAGAATTGCATCACCCTATCATCCTCAGTCTAGTGGTCAAGTTGAACTTAGCAATAGAGAAACAAAATTAATTTTGCAAAAGACTGTTAATAGGTTCAGGAAGAATTGGTCTAAGAAATTAGATGATGCACTTTAGGCTTATAGAACAGCATATAAAAATACTATGGGTATGTCTCCTTATAAAATGGTTTATGGAAAAGCTTGTCATTTGCCTCTTGAGTTAGAACATAAAGCATACTGGATAGTTAAAGAACTCAACTATGATTTCAAACTTGATGGTGAAAAGAGGTTATTTGATATAAGATCATTAGATGAATGGAGAACCCAAGCTTATGAAAATGCAAAATTATTCAAAGAAAAAGTTAAAAGATGGCATGACAAAAGAATCCAAAAGCGTGAGTTTAAAGTCGGAGAATATGTTCTTTTGTACAACTCTAGTTTCAGACTTTTTGTAGGTAAGATCCTCTCGAAATGGGAAGGCCCATATGTCATCGAGGAGGTTTACCGGTCTGGAGCCATCAAAATAAATAATTCCGAAGGTACTAACCCGAAGGTTGTCAATGGGCAATGAATAAAGCATTATATCTCCGAATACGCCTATTAATGTTGAAAGCAATATTATCCAAACTTTGACACCGGAAGAACACATAAAATAGTCCTTCTGGAACACTCCAGAATCGTCAAAATAAGGAGGTACGTGATACGGTAAGTAAATGGACTCTAAAAAATCCGCAAAAATATTTTTTGTCAGTTTTGGAATATTCTAAAATTTTGGAAATAAAGAAACTTCCAGGAAGCGTCCCCTGGTGGCCACAAGACACCAGGGCGCGCAACACCTCCCGTACTCTATTTTTATTCCATGTACTTGTCCTCCAAGATAAAAAAATCTATATATACTTCTCGAACCTGTTAACCACCGTATCCCAGAGAAATCCTCTGTTCTCTTTTCTTGCTGTTTCTGATCAGATTTATCAAGCCAGGCATCATGTCTTCCTGCTCCTCCAACAACATGGAAGAAGATGCTTGGCTGATGAAGATCGAGACGAAGAGGGAGGAGCCTAAGGACGCCGTCAAGGGAGGCAAAGGCAAGGAAGCTACCGTAGATCCATCCCCGGTGGCAGCACAAGCACTGCTGGCCGAGGAGGAGGAACAAGATATCCTTAAGCCCTACCTTACTCATCTTACCCCTGCTAAGATTGAAGCTTTTCGCGTCATTGAAATACATACAGAATAAGTATCTCACTCGCGAAAATATTCTGCATGAAGAGCATATTATCCATCTCCGGAGCGTCATACGTCGGCTGGAGAATCTCTTGATCCTCAAGGATAGGATCGCTTCTTCACCACCATCACCTTCTTCACCTCCAAAGGAGAACTGAGTATCGGGTATGGGCACTCCCCTTGGCTTCCGCCAAGCTTGGGGGAGGTGCCCCGGCATCGTATCATCCCACTATCTTTTGCTTTTACTTATCCTAGTTCAATCTTTTTGCTTTAGATGAAATAAAGTTTAGTTCGATCCTTTTCTTCTTTGAGAGTTTGCTTAGTGATCTATCATTATAATCGTGTGCAAGTTATATAATAAAATTTAGTTTGAGTTTTTTCTTTATTTACTTCCATGTTGCAAATAAAGAAAGAAATAAGAAAGAAAAGAAAAAGAGAAAGGAAGCAAATAAAAGAAAGGAAATAAATCAATAAGATCATATACTAATCATGTGGTAGGTGATAGCACCACATAAGGAAAAGTATAAGTAGGAAATTTTATTAGGGATTGACAAACATAACATTAGTCAGTGATGCAACTCATGAAAGAATTAATAAGGGAAGGGAAGATTCACATATAAATATACCATCCTAGAAATCTTTTGTGATTGTGAGCCCTCATCAAAATATTATATGCCAAAATTGTTCACGTTGGACAAGGAAGACAACGTAATGGTTTATGTTTACTTATATTCACATAGAAGTCATATTGTCATAGATCCTTTAACATGTGGTGCTTGCCCCTATCTTTGCTAGCCAAAAATTCCCCACTAAGTAGATATACTACTTGTGCATCCCAAAACCCTTAAACCCAAATCTTTTTCAAGTGTCCACCATACCTACCTAGGGATTGAGCAAGATCCCTCAAGTAAGTTGTCATTGGTGCAAAAAGGCAATAAAAATTGCTTCTAAATGTGTGAAATTGTTTAGTGTAAGAGAAAATTGAGCGTTACACGAACTTGGATGACAAAGAATAAAAGAGACAGACTGCATAATAAAGGTCGTCATCTTAAGGGGCAATGTAACGTGACGTTCTTTTGCACTAAGGGATTGAGCATGCAAACAAATAAGCGCATGTCAACCTCTGCTTCCCTCTGCGAAGGGCCTATCTTTTACTTTTATGTATTTACTTTTATGCAAAGAGTCAAAGTTTTCCTTCTATTCCATTTTATTTTCTCTTTTGGCAAGCATCATGTGGTGAGGAAAGATCTAGGCACATATGTCCAGTTGAATATAGATAGCATGAGTTATTATTGTTGACATCACCGTTGAGGTGAGTATGTTGGGAGGCGAAACTATAAGCCCCTATCTTTCTATGTGTTCGGTTGAAACGTTTTGCTCATGTGTACTCGGTGAGTGTTATCAATCATAGAAGACTATATGATGGTTGAGTATGTGGACTTGCCTAAAGGCTCTGACACGTGACCCTTCCTAAAAAGAGGATGAATTGTAGTTGCAAAGTTGACCAAGAACATTATTTGTTGGTTTCTAATAGAATTTTTGCTTTATACTTCGATTATGTGATGAACTGTTACTTATTCATGGGAATTGTATGATAGAAGTTCTATGATAAAAGTATTATTTTTAAATTTGTTGTTGTTATAATAATCAACATGATGCTTCTATGTCCGTATTTTGTTTTTATCGACACCTCTCTCTCAAAGCATGTGGACATGTTTTTCGATTTCAGTTTTCGCTTGAGGACAAGCGTGGTCTAAGCTTGGGGGAGTTGATACGTCCATTTTGCATGATGTATTCTTACTGTTATTTATAATATTTTTATCCATAATAATGCTTTTTGGAGTAATTCTAATGCCTTTTCTCTCATAATTTGCAAGGTTACTCACCAAGAGGGAGAATTGGCATTTGGAAATCTGGACTGAAAAAAGCTACGTCAGGCCACCTATTACGCACAACTCCAAAATGAGATGAAACTTCACGGAGATTTTTTATGGATTATTTAAGAAATATTGGAGCCAATAATCACGGAGGGGCCACGGTGGGCACAACCCACTGGGCGCATCGAGCCTCGAGGCATACAGTGGGTTGTGGCCTCCTCGGCCCACCTCGGTGCCCATCTTCGTATATAAGTCATTTGACCTAGAAAAAATAAGGAGAAGACTTTGGGCGGGCGCCACCGTCTCGAGCGGAACTTGGGCACGAAAGCACTTTGCCCTCCGTGAGCGATTCTATCGGGAACTTCCCTCACGGAGGAAATCATCATCATCATCACTAACAACTCTCCCATCTTGGGGAGGGCAATCTCCATCAACATCTTCACCAGCACCATCTCATCTCAAGCCCTAGTTCATCTCTTGTATTCAATCTTGTTACCAGAACTATAGATTGTTGCTAGGGGGTGACAAGTAGTGTTGATTACATCTTGTCGTTGATTACTATATGGTTTATTTGGTGGAAGATTATAGGTTCAGATCCATGATGCTATTTAATACTCCTCTGATCATGAGCATGTTTATTATTTGTGAGTAGTTACTTTTGTTCTTGAGGTCACGAGAAAAATCATGTTGTAAGTAATCATGTGAACTTGATATGTGTTTGATATTTTGATAGTATGTATGTTGTGATTCCCTTAGTGGTGTCATGTGAACGTCGACTAGATGACACTTCACCATATTTGGGTCTAAGAGAATACATTGTGGAGTAGTAAATACATGGTGGGTTGCGAGAGTGACAGAAGCTTAAACCCCAGTTTATGCACTATTCCGTAAGGGACCGATTGGATCCAAAAGTTTAATACTATGGTTAGAATTTATTCTTAATACTCTTCTCGTAGTTGCGGATGTTTGCGGGAGGTTTAATAATAAGTAGGAGGTTTGTTCAAGTAAGAACATCACCTAAGCACCGGTCCACACACATATCAAATTATCAAAGCAGCGAACACAAATCAAACCAACATGATGAAAGTGACTAGATGAAATTCCCGTGTACCCTCAAGAACGCTTTGCTTATTATAAGAGACCGTTTTGGCCTGTCCTTTGCCTCAAAAGGATTGGGCTACCTTGCTGCATACTTGTTGCTACTATCGTTACTTGCTCGTTACAAATTATCTTGCTATCAAACTACTCGCTACTTACAGTTTCAGCACTTGCAGACGTTGCCTTACTGAAAACTACTTGTCATTTCCTTCCGCTCCTCGTTGGGTTCGACACTCTTACCTATCGAAAAGAGCTACAACTGATCCCCTATACTTGTGGATCATCAAACGGCAATGCACGGAATTAGATTATCACAAGGCAGTATACTCTTCATCCACTCGCGTGGGCATTAAGATTCACCTTCTAATGGTTTCAACAAACTGCATTAGCGATGCCTTGTTCCTCGGTGCTACTTTCTTCTCAGACTCACATATCAGATGGTCTCTGATTGCCTCATCGACACGACATTGTAGTTAACAGGCAAAGGGCAGACCACTCCTGCCAGCACCTGCCTACATCACCAACACAGAGCGACACAAAAATCTAAATCAAACATCTACTAGATCTTGAGGAAACTCAGGTTTGGGGATTGGAGATTGTTGTGCCTATCAACTAGATCTAGTTGGAACTTCATCCCATCCTCCACCATGGTTCGTCGCGAATTCGCCCCAGTGGACGTACTCCCATGTCCAGCGAGTCGTATACACGAAGACGAGCAGTGCCGCCTGACAAACTGGGCCATGTCTCCGATAGATCAAATGTTGCTGTTCCATGGACCAGAATTGTGAGACAGACAAAAAATGCATGTCCAAACCTGAATTGCACTCACGCCGTGCGCAATGGCCCCATCGTATGAAACTGTTCACACTAATATATCTTCAATACTAGACTGTTTTTGCGAATACAATGCTAGACCTTTCAGCGGAACTGAACTGACACTCGAGCCTCCATTTTCCGAATCTCAATAGCACATGCAAGACTATAATTACAGGAATATGAGTCTGGGAACCAAAACACCCCTCTCATTTTTCTATGCTTACTCGAGAAACCGATTGAGGTGTAGATTTCCTAGCATTTCACTATGTGTTAAATTTAGAATGATAATAACCGATTTCTTTTACAACAACAAGGCAGTTTAAATAATTTTGATGTTTGACAATTATATTGATTTTCAATACCTTTCGTGGCACTCTTAAACAAATTTTGTTAGTTATAAGACATTTATTAAAGATAATCATAAAGGGGCTAACACATGGGCTTAATGTGGAATCTTTGATGCTTTCTTAATCCTAAAACCGATAGTAACAGACCACGTGGCACACGTGGTAAGCAACTCAAACTTGATGTGAAAACACTGATGTTAACAGGTATAGATCAAGACTAAAAAAAGAAACAAGTATAGATCATTTTTTTATTATCTGATGACCTAATTCATCACAACTTAATTTCAATTCCAAAGTTGCTTATCACAGGTGTTGTGTGATTACATACATAATAATGTTGTTAGGTTTAAAGAAAACTTTGTTTTTTTTTGTTAAAGAAAACTTTGTTTTTTTTTGTTAAAGAAAACTTTGTTGATTTACTGTTTAGTACTGTAGTTCATAACTCTCCTGCTATCCAATTCTTAGTATTTCTGTATTCTCAAAAAAAAAATCTTAGTATTTTTGTAAAAAAACACAAGTGAATATTGGTTTGTTGGATGAAAATAACATAAGCGTCACAGATGCTTGCCAGTTGGTGAGAGTTTTTCCTTTTGAGACGGAGTTGTTTGTGTTGGTAACACGCCAAACGCACATCACTGACAATAAACAGCAGGCGCCCCCGTCTAATCAGTGTCCCTGTCTACTCTTTAGCTTTGAAGCCTCCTCTCCAACGTCAAAAACAAAAACCGATCAAGACACCAAAAGTGACCCTTGCAGAGAAGCACGGCCGTGTTACAAATACAACAAATAGAGGGGTTAACCCGCAAAACCACCCGTCCACGCACGGTGCGCCAGGGGCCCAAATAAAAAACAAAACAGAGAGAACTCGCCGCCTCCTTGTTCTCTCCCCTCTCTCTCTCCCCCCCTCCGCCTCCGCCTCCGCCTCCGCCTCCTCTCGAACTCGTCGAGCGCCGCGACCGACGCACGCGAGCGCGGCGGCGAGATGAAGGTCTCCGTGAAGACGCTCAAGGGCTCCAAATTCGAGATCGAAGTGAACCCCGCCGACAAGGTACGGCCGCTCCCGCCGCGCCTCCCGATCTGTCTGTCTGTCGCCGCGAGGGTTGGCGTATCTGGGCGAGATTTAGGGTGTGGGTTATTGGGGTTGCCTGCGGGGCTGGGTTGCCGGGCACGGTTTTCGCGCCGAGGGGTTGGTGGAGTTCGCGGGGAGCTGGCGAGGCGCGAGTCGTGTGCAGCGCGAGCGATGGTCCGCGAATCCAATCTGTGGTTCGTTTGGTTGGGCTCTGCTCTGGGCGGAGCGGGGAGCGGATGCGGAGTTCGTCTAGGTTATGGCCGCGTCGATGTGTAGGTTATGATTGTTTGGCGAATATACAGGGGTTTGGAATCTGTGAGGCTGTACTGATTGGTGTGTTACCAGATGCACAACCAACTTGAATCCTGACCATGAACCAAAGTGTAGAAGCTAAGGGTCGCTCTCTTGGGACTTTCTCCTTACATGCTACAGGTGACATCTATTGATGGACCTTTTCATTTGTGTGTGGATGAAACTCTTGAAATTGCAAGCCCTTAGCTGCCGTATTTTAGTGGCGGCTGGAGGTCTATGGGTTATGCTGTCATAACTGCAGAGAATTAATTTATGCAAAATGTAGAATGTAATGCTGGATTATTTTCCTCTCTGTCTGCTAGAGCAATTGAAGCTTCAGAAATACATACATTTGTTGGCTGGTAGAGAACAAGCCTTCTCTGGAATATGTGAATTTCCGTAATTTGTTAGGACTATGTGACGAAGGTGGTTGTTCTTTTTTAAGTATTTTGCATCAAACCCAAGGAATGGAATACTGGCAACTATTAGAGGAAAATCAATGTTACAAATTGGAGTCAGTATTGGAGACAGGATTCCGGCTGGCCACATCTTTTTTATCTGTGGACTGTGGTTACCTTTTCTTGGTATGAATGTGCAAGTGCAGTTGCAGTACATAGTGTAGCAACAGAAAGGGAAGGGGCGTTATTAATTATTACTGTATTGCTACTTAGAATTTTGTTACTCATGTATTGTCTATCACTAGTGAAGCAAATAATAAAGAAATATTTGGGTTGACTAACTGAAATGAGATAATTATTTATATAGTGACACATGTCATCACTTTATGTGCAACTTCCTTATGGTTGGCCCATTATGGGCCATGACATCATAAACAAATCGTGACGTTTGAAGGTGGTTGTTCTTTTTTAAGTATTTTGTATCAAACCCAAGGAATGGAATACTGGCAACTATTAGAGGAAAATAAATGTTACAAATTGGAGTCAGTATTGGAGACAGGGTTCCGGCTGGCCACATCTTTTCTATCTGTTGACTGTAGCTACCTTTTCTTTGTATGAATGTGCAAGTGCAGTTGCAGTACATAGTGTAGCAACAGAAAGGGAAGGGGAGTTATTAATTATTACTGTATTGCTACTTAGAATTTTTTACTCATGTATTGTCTATCACTAGTGAAGCAAATAATAAAGAAATATTTGGGTTGACTAACTGAAATGGGATAATTATTTATATAGTGACACATGTCATCACTTTATGTGCAACCCCCTTATGGTTGGCCCATTATGGGCCATGACATGCGCAAACAAATCGTGACGTTTGACGTTTCACAGTATTGATGCCCAAGTTACTGAATTAGCATACCAAACACAAGTTACATCCGACTTTGTTTTCAAATACAGATACACCACTTGTAAACTATTTGCATGACGTTGCTAAAAGCTACTGCATTTGCTAGCTAGGGCCAACGGCAGGCGCATGCAGTCACTAAGTAACCAAGGATCTTTGCCAAACAATCATAGGTGTAAGATACTGGGGTCTTTGCCGTGTGGTTACATGGTATGGGGTTATGTAGCCTTTAGATTCTACCAGCATGGTAGAATCATAGGTGGGTCTTTGCCAAACAATCATAAGTGTAAAGATATGGGGTCTTTGCAGTGTGGTTACATGGTATGTGGTTACGTAGCATTTAGATTCTACCAGCATGTGAATTCCTGGTTCTTTGGATTCTTTGCAATTGGAATGCTGTAACTTTGTAATTGATTCATTGATTCAGGTTTCTGATGTAAAGAAGCTCATTGAGAGTTCGCAAGGGCAGAATGTGTACCCAGCTGATCAACAAATGCTCATATACCAAGGGACAGTTCTTAAGGATGAGACTACGTTGGAGGAAAACAAAGTTGTTGAAAACAACTTTCTTGTGATAATGCTTAGACAGGTACGCATCCTGCTTGATACTAGTTTATATATGTCATAAAATTCTGGAGTAGCATAGCGATGTGTAGAATGATAAAAGAAATCATAACAATACCTTGTGCATCGGAAGTATTTGTTTCGGATATCAAGATCTTGAACTCTCGGAACGTAATGAACTTCAGTGTCTATTGGAATTGTCTTAAAAGTTGCAGGTGTTTCTATTTCTGATCCTAGTTTTTGTTAAACTTCGTTTTAGTATGGCTACAGCCTAGAGTTGCTTCAGGACTGTTTCTATTAATTGATCATACAATAGATGATTGTTATTATTGCTTCTGACTCTCGACCTTTCACAGAATAAGGGCTCATCAAGTGCAGCTCCAGCTAAATCCAAGGAACCCTCAAATCGGGTGAGTTGGAACTTGATTACACTGATATGGGTTACTCACCACTAATGTCTCTTTATGTTCTTTTGGCGCCAAAAAATTGTTCACCCATTACCATATATCCAAAACTTTGTCATGATTCTTTGGGAGTTATTTGCAGACAGTACCTTTTGCCATATTTTTCACTGAAACTATGATGGTACAGTTTAAGTTCGTTGTTTCTTTGATTGGCAGATAGTTAAGCTCTGAGCCAACTATATAGTTGAATTAGAATGGCAGATTTTACGAAGTTCACAACTATGAGCTCCGACTCGACACATTTTTGTCATCTGTTTGTGTTTTTTTTCTGGTTAAGTCAAATTTCTCATTTCCTCACAAAAAATATATACTACTCCCTCCGTTCCTAAATATATGACCTTTTAGAGATTCCAATATGGACTACATACAGATGTATATAGACATATTTTAGAGTGTAGATTCACTCATTTTACTCCGGATGTAGTCCATATTGAAATCTCTAAAAGGTCTTGTATTTAGGAACAGAGGGAGTTCTATATATGACTTGCATTATGTGTTTTCTATTGGTGAGATTCTACTTTTTGACCTGCATTTATTATGCAGGCACCCCCTACTCAGACAGTGCCTGCTACTCCTGCCTCTCAAGCACCAGCCACACCAGCACCTCAAGCAGTGGCTGCGCCAGCACCTATGTGAGTTTTACTCATATTTAAAAAAAAACTGATTTGATCTTTTTCAGGCGTATTCTGTTGTGTTCAGGTTTTTTTGGGTCTCTTTTAAGATATTTTTTGTATATAAAATACTGCCTTGCCATTTTAAATGACATGCCATGAGATGCACAAGTCTGTATTTCTTTCTTTTTAATCAGTCACAGAAGATGTGATATTTTAATATCTTGGTATAGTTCCTTTTTAACTTCAGCAGGAGAGTCTCAAAAGGTTGTTAGTAAATGATAGCCTCCTATCAATGATTTGTAATTTTGTATTATTATTGTTATGCTATATATGGCTAGTGGTTGTTGGCAGCTAGATAACCCTATCCTTACCTTTACCGACGCAGTGTACCTGTCAGTGCTCCTGGTCCAGCTGCCACCGCCTCCCCAGCTCCTGCTGTTGCTGTCTCGTAAGTTGATTTATGTTCTTTATTTCATCTTATTTTGATTTGTAATCTCATAAAATGTTTTTCCTATTTGAAGAAGTTATATTACTTCCTCTTAACCCATTTGACATGATCTTTACTACCATCATTTGTACAGCACTGAAGCAGAAACTTATGGTCAGGCTGCTTCGAACCTTGTCGCGGGAGGCACCCTAGAGGCGACAATTCAGTCAATTCTTGAAATGGGTGGTGGAACATGGGACAGAGACACTGTGCTGCGTGCCCTACGTGCTGCATTCAACAACCCGGAGCGGGCTGTTGAGTATTTATATTCTGTAAGAAGATATATCCTCCCTTAGTTTGGTTATGACTTAATGTTCTTCAATATACACAAATAACTATTGCAGTGAACACATCATGTCTTGCTTACAAATGAATAAATGACTAGATTATATGATTATGTGTCTTTTACAAACTTAGTTGTCTTCGAATCTATGTAATATGTACTACAGGAACTGCATGTTTTACATAACTTATATTGCAGATCTCTTGGCTATACAACTAATACCCTTCGATCTTTAATGTAGGGTATTCCTGAGCCGATGGAGATTCCTGCACCACCACCAAGTGCCCAGCCAGCTGATCCTGCCCTGGCTTCACAAGCAGCTCAACCTGCAGTTGCCTCTTCCGGTCCTAATGCTAGCCCCTTGGACCTCTTCCCTCAAGTACTCTCTCCCTCTCTCTCTCCCTCTGTGTGGTCTGCGGTTACCTCTTTTACATATTTTTAACGCTTGCCCTTTGTACCTTGCAGGCCCTGCCAAATGCTTCAGCAAATGCTGCTGGTGAAGGAAATCTGGATGTTTTGCGTAACAATGCACAATTCCGAAGCTTACTTTCTTTAGTGCAGGCCAACCCTCAAATCTTACAGGTACATTTCATGTTGTTGGCTTGTTGCTCTTTCTCCTGTGTTAAGTAGTCTACTTGTGACAGTTGACTAACAGGATAATTTTTTTTTTACAGCCATTGCTTCAAGAGCTGGGAAAGCAAAACCCTCAGATTTTGCAGCTGATTCAGGACAACCAAGCAGAGTTCCTTCGTTTAATCAATGAGCCAGCTGAGGGCGATGAAGACGAGTATGAATCTTTTTCATCTCCGTGACGTTTTACTTTGGGCTTTTTGCATGTTGCTTGACAATCTCATACTTGCTGAACCAGGAATCTCCTAGAGCAGTTTGCTGAGGGTGTGCCTCAGACCATAGCTGTCACTCCTGAGGAGAATGAAGCTATACTTCGTGTAAGCTCATAGATCTTGAGAAAGTTTCTCCACAACTGCCCGCATCTGCATTTCCATGTACTTGTGCTTATTTGTGGCGCCATGAAAATACTCACTGCATTTTGCATATGCAGCTTGAAGGAATGGGCTTTGACCGGGCGCTTGTTCTCGAGGTGTACTTCGCCTGCAACAAGGACGAGACCCTGGCCGCAAACTACCTGTTAGACCACATGAACGAGTTCGACGACGGAGCGCCGCAGTAAGACAAGCAGGTTGTTTCTGAATACATGCACAAGCCCATGGGAACAAGGGTGTGGGGAGATTGATACTCCTACACTCATAGGGCAGGCCTTAGAGATCTTTTTGAGATTTTGTCTCGTCCTTTAGTTTGTAATTCTTTTCCGCCTTGCTATTAGTACATACTCTAGATTGTCTTTAAATGTTAATTCACAGACTTAACGACAGCGTATAAAAGTTCTCTGTCAGTTTTACTGGATCTGCTGATCTAGTGATAGACGAAGTGGCTGTTTCTTCAGGTATCCTGGGCCCTTCGCTTCTGAACAAGCGTGGAACTGGAACCCACCGGGTGGCCTATGTGTGCGATTGAGCCTGTTCTTGTTGCCGTTACCTGCAGCGCCTATATTTGGCTCTCTTCTCTCGCACGTTTTGATCGCTAGTGTTAGTCATGACTGTCAGAAATATGCCGCTTTCATTAAAATTAACATAGGCCTATAAGGGATTATCCCTTTGTCTAAATTTGTTTTGAACAATATTTTTTTATTGGTTTGCACATGAAGAAAAAGCGCCGCAGCGCCTGTTGCGGCATATATAGAGGCCAACGCTTGCAAGCAGACTGCAACATTTCTAGCAACAAATGCGGTGCCAAATTCGCAAATCACTATCCTTCAATTTCCGGAGAGACTTCCCTCGGCAAATTGTCTCCTTGGGGTCTTGGCACGGTGAAGAACCCCACCGTTGTCATGCCCATCACAGTCGACCAAATCGCATATTTGCCACTTTGAACATGTGGCTTTGCAAAAATGCCACTCAGCTCGTGGAAAAGGGTGGCCAAACGTCTTGTCTAGAAGACCTCAACCGCAGTCCGGGATTTGGCGCGGGTGGAACCATGGCTGGGTCAAATCCGTCGCGGGTCTCCGTCAAGCCACTTGGACGCGCGGGTGAGCCGTGGCCACGCGCGCGGGGCAGCCGATCGATCCACCGCATTTGTTCGTCGATGGGGACCGTCTTCCAAAAATACAGTATCTCCGTAAGGTAACCTCCAGGGCTTTCATACCATGGTTCCGACTGAGAAGTACGTATATCAGCGAGCATCTTCAATCCACATTCTCTCCGTTTCTCTTCACCCTTCCGTTCCCATGCTCGTCTCTATTTGACCCAGGATAACAGTAGGATTCATTTCAATGGTGCATACAGCGTAGTCATATAAACATATGTTTCACGAGCAAATGGCATGCTCACAAAAACACCATGGCAAGCAAGGAGCAACAATATAACCAGTAACACGGCACGCAGAATGATACTCCCTCCGTCCTATAATGTGAGAGCGTTTCTGACACTAGTGTGGTGTTGTTGACACCAGATTTTGGCATGACATAAAAGGAAAATGAGATGGCTTCGAGTGAAAGGGTTTTCAACATGGGAAGTTCCACATCGCCGAGAGGAACAACTTTGATGTTTAAGTCATAGCTATCCGACCTCATCTCTAAGGCCGAAGTTGTGTTCAAAGTACTGAGATTTTGTATTCAGAACACTGTTCGGATGATTACGCCCCACAGACAGCCTCATATGGAAAAATTATCTACATTAATTGTCTTCGTCTCGTCGAAACGATCGATTTTGATATAAGGATCGTCTCAATCCGAGGTCGTATGCAAAAGTTATAGCCGCGCTGGCGAGACCCTTCAGCGAGCAAGATATGACGCCCAGAACCAGACACATATGTGGGTATGTCTGATGAGATACGTGAATAATTTGCTGTTTTGCACGAGCGATTTGACCCTTGAGATGAGCTCTAATGAAAAAACGTTCAACATGAAAGATGTTCGTCTCGTTGAAACGGTTAATATTGTTTTTGGACTCGTTTCCATCCGAGGTTGTTTACCATCACAAAAAAGACCCGCAAGGTACAGTCAGTTTAAACCGAACAGTTTTGGAAAGTTCGGATAAAACCGGTCCGAATTTGACTAGGGTTTTGGACGTGAATTGATGTAATTTTCTTGTAAGGAAAGCCTAGATGAATCCTTTTCTTGTACGGGAAGTCCAGCCGCCTCTTATATATGTTGGGGGTGACGGCCGATTGAAACAACACACAATCGAACAAATCAATATACTACTTTTTCCTGTCTCGTTTTATCTCTCCGCGTTTTCTCTCTCGTTCTTCGCTGTTCTTACGTGTTTGAGAGCTGCGAATCCCGAGGCTCTAGGGCGGCGAATCGACCTAGGGCAGCCCATAGCCGCCGCAGTCCTGACGGGTCCCTCCCGAGTCTTGTGAGGTTTCGGTCTAAAAGCGCCGATCGTATCCTGCGTGTCAGTTGTCGGTCGGGTCTCCTTCGACGTGAGCTGCGGTGCATCACCCCAAGGCGTCGAGGGTACCGTGGCGTGTTCGTGTGTCGACACACTTTTTGGCGACTCCACTGGGGATCAAGATCAATCATCATCATCCACCATGTCCGATCTTCCCAAGCCATCTGAGGTAGACGCCGATAACATCATTAAGCCCAATCTTGATGAGATATCGGCCGATCATCGCCAAGTCTATGAGGAGTACACGAAGGCGGCAGCGAAGAGAAGGATTTGCAGGAGTTCCTTGCAAAATTCAAGAAGGATCGCCAAGGCAACATTACTCCGATTGAAGAAATCAAGTTCCTCACTCTTCAAGCCGAAAGCGAGTTAAACCTACTGTGAGTACTACCTTTTCTCTGAGCGGTGGGCTGAGCTTGAGAGTCGTATTGCTGATGGTAACAATCTGGTCTATCAAACTTTCATAGAAAATACTAATGCTCGAGAAAATATATCTCAATCATCTAGTGGTAATGATGGTGTAGGCGCTAGTGTGCAAAACCCTAACTGCTTTACCTATCTCATCGGCGCCTCCCATGCCGATGACTTATTATCCTACTCAAACAAATCAGATTGTGACTGCACCCATTAATCCTATTATGAGTATGCCAGGTTCGGTGGCAACGCCAACCAAACCCTACCTACAAGCTGCAACCACTCGGCCATTACCGAACTATAGTTCGCATACATGCCACCAGTTCCTACCTACAGCTAGTAGTCCTACTCCTCCTATGCCGCTGCCACAAGTTTCATAAATCCCTTTGTGGATGATGGTCTAGATAATCTTAGAGAGGAGATGGCTAAGATGCTCCGAGAGAATTTTGGAGTTGAGTTACCTCGGAATCGGATTTACCAAAAGCCGTACCCCGAATACTTTGATGCCATCCAGTGCCCTCTAGGATATAAAATTCCAGATTTTGTTAAGTTTAATGGAGAAGGCACAAAAACCACATGGGAACATGTTAGTCAATATTTAGCACAATTGGGTGAGGCAGGCTCATTGAATGAATTGAAAGTGCGTTTATTTTCTTTATCATTAACTGGTACCGCATTTTCATGGTTTTCTTCTTTACCACATGGTTCCATTCGAGTTTGGTCGCAGCTAGAGCAGAAATTTCATGATCACTTTTATAGCGGCGACAATGAACTCAAGTTGCCACATCTAACATCGGTTAAACAAAAGCATGATGAATCGGTCTCGATTCGTCAAGAGATTGAGAGAAACAAAAACCGGTGTTTTAGTTTGGTGATAACCGAAAGGGACTTGGCGGACCTAGTGCTGAGTGGTTTGAGAACTCCCATTAGAGAAAAGCTAGAAGGCTATGAGTTCTTAAATATCAACCAAGTCTTACAAAGGGCTTTGGCTCAGGAAAGCCGAAGCAAAGATCTCAAAGAAGTGCATAGATATAAAACCGATCGTCCAAAGATGAATATGGTCGAATATGATAGTGATCACTCGGACGATGAGGGTGATGTTTTTGCTACTGAATTTGTTTGGCCATCTAAAGCCAAACCATTTACTTGCAATGATCCGAAACCGATTCATAAGAATCGTGATGAAGAGATGAAGTTTACTTTTAACATTGCTAAGTGTGATAGAATATTTGATGCTTTCTTTGCGAGGCTAAGATTATTAGAATATCTCATACTTTACCGCCGTTTGAAGAGCTGAAGCAGCAGCGCTTATTGCAAGTATCATAATTCTTTTTCTCATGCTACTAACGATTGCAATGTTTTTCGACGACAGATACAATCGGCCATTAATGACTCGGACGATTGAACTTTTACGAGATGCAAGTTGATAAACAGCCTTTTCCAATGAATACCATGGATTTGGAGGAAGAAGCTACTCATTCGGCGGAGGTAGCCGGATCTGCTAATAAAGCTAATGTTATTGTTGGTGAGCCGGGAAAGACAAGGAGGACAACAAGATCTTGGGAAGACAAGTTGTGCTTGATAAGCAACCCAGTGGGAAGGAGATAATTAAGATCACCATCAAGAATCCGACACACGGGGGGCAACCACAAGTGCAAAAGAACGCTCATGTCAGATTTGTTAAGCCCAAGAGTCCAGAAGTTGGTAAGTGGAAGACGAATGAAGCTAAAGTGCAGCGCAAGAAAATCAAGCCAACTTTTGATATGTTGTTGACCAAGTATGCCAATCATGCGGCCAGTTCTACCTCTAATCGGCCATCAAATTCGAAGCGCTCAAGGTCACCTCCCCAGGAAGAACTTCAGCATCATGCGAGGCCACATGGGTCGTGGGCGCCGGGACCATGGATGCCGCCACTCCCCTATGCGCCATACTACATGGGAGGTTTCAATGGAGGATGGGGGCAGCCCCCAATGGCCTATATGCTTTTCATCCGGGTTGGGCGAGAACCAAGGAGGCCCGTTCATGAGAGGCGTTCTTATCCCAAGACGAGGCCGTTTGAGCGATGGTGTCAATCGGCCAATGCAAGATAATGAAAAAGGGTCGGCAAGAAAGAATGGCGTGTTAAGTCGCCAAGTCTTTGCTGCGAACGGGGTCAGGAAAAGGCAAGGAGAAAATGGATGTCGACTCACTTATCTTGGGCACGAAACATTCCCATACAATGTACCGATTGTGCATAACCACTTTCGTGAGCCGATACTTGCTATCGCGCCAAAGCACTCGACTAATGACCATGAAGCAAGCACCAGCCAAGTAAAGGCGAGATCCTAAATACACTCAGCCAAAGTGGTGTCATACGGGGCTAACAAAGACACAAAAGAGGAAACTACAGAGGTTAAGGAGTCAAGAGATGACAGAACAAGAGGCCGAGAAGCAAAGGGATAAGTTGTTCAATGACACTCGGCCCATGGTGCCTACAAAGCAAGTGTGGAGGCCTAAACAAATACAAGATGCAGTGGCTTCTACACCTATCACAACAGCACCTGCACCACCAAAGGAGGACGATGCGACAACTATTACATCGTCTGCGACACTTCTTACTTCTCCTTCACTTGGACAAATTTCAGAATCGGTGGATGCACTCGAAGAAGAGGATGATATGTTGGACTATGAGTCTACGCCGGTTCATGAAGGTATGGATATCAATATGGTATATTACTTACCTGCTGAGTTTCGTGCTGTAGATGAGGAAGGGGAGGTGGCTCAGCTGGATTTTGGCCCTAAAAATGCAATATTCGAGAAGCCAAAAGACCCAGTAACGCATCTGAAACCGTTGTATCTCAGAGGTCATATCAATGGATCACCGCTCACTCGGATGCTTGTTGATGGTGGTGCTGTGGTTAATCTTATGCCATATTTGGTCTTCAAAAAATTGGGGCTGCATGATGAAGAGTTGATAAAGAACAACATGGTGCTCAATGGATTTGAAGGCAAAGAGAAAACTGAGGCCAAAGGTGTGACGTATGTGGAGCTCACGGTGGGAAGTAAAACTTTGGCTACCGCATTCTTTGTCGCCGAGGTGCAAGGTAACTACAATGTGATATTAGGCCGTGATTGGGTTCATGCAAACCAATGCGTGCCATCTACTATGCACCAGTTTTTAATCCAGTGGGTTGATGATGAAGTGGAAGTCATTCATGCGGATAACTCAGCCTGTGTTGCTTTGGCCGATGCATTGGTGGATTGGCAACATCCCAATGCTACTTGCTTGACGGGACGTGACTTGTTAGAGTTCGATTTTCTCAGCGCGACCAAGAATGGTTTTGTGCTCGTCTCTTTAAAGCCGACTGAATGCAATCGGCTCCAAGGTATGATATGTTTAAATGGATCCTAACTCAGAGTGGTTACAAAAGCGACTTGTAGAATATCGGTTCGAAGAGAACGATATGTATGAGTCCATAGAAGAGTTAGATGATATGGATAAATTAGGACAAGGTTTTACATCGGCCGATTCATTAGAAGAGATAGATATAGGAGATGGTTCAATTCCTAGAACGACATTTGTAGCGCAAATTTAAGAGCCGATCATAAAGCTAAGTTGATCGAGCTTTTGAAAGAGTATGTTTGCTGTTTTGCATGGGAATATCATGAGATGCGAGGTTTAAGCCGAGAGCTAGTGGAGCATCGGTTTCCTATAAAGGCGGTTTTAGACCATACAAGCAATCGGCGGAAAATTTAATCCAAAAACATATGACCGGATCAAGGAAGAGATCGGTCGTTTGCTTAAAAAACTAATTTTATTAGACCTTGCGGGTATGCCGAGTGGATTTCTAACATTGTCCCGATGGAGAAGAAAGGATCCGGCAAGTTGAGGGTATGCATTGACTTCAGAGATTTGAATAGGGCTACACCCAAAGATGAGTATCCCATGCCAATAGCCGATATGCTTATTAATGATGCTTTTGGACATAAGGTTATTAGCTTTCTAGATGGTAATGCGGATACAATCAAATTTTATGGCGAAGAGGACATGTCCAAGACAACTTTTCGTTGCCTGGTTTTCTTGGTTTATTCGAGTGGACAGTGATGACATTCAGATTGAAAAATGCTGGCGCCACATATCAAAGGGCTATGAATTTGATCTTTCATGATTTACTCGGTGTCATACTTGAAGTTTATATTGATGATATTGTTGTCAAATCGGATGCTTTTGAGTCTCACTTGGCCGATTTGCGTTTAGCTTTGAAAGAATGAAAAGTATGGACTGAAGATGAATCCTTTGAAGTGTGCATTCGGCGTGTCAGCTAGCAAGTTTTTGGGTTTCATTATCCATGAAGGTGGAATAGAGATTGATCCCAAAAAGATAGAGGCCATACAGAAAGTGGAGGCTCCAACGTGTAAGAGAGATATGCAAAAGTTCCTTGGCAAGGTCAATTACTTAAGGAGGTTCATAGCTAATCTGTCAGGAAAGGTTGATGCATTTACTCCTATCCTTCGGTTAAAGAATGATGCTGATTTCACTTGGGGGGCAAAACAGCAAGAAGCATTTGATATGATCAAGAATTATTTGTGCACTCCTCCAGTAATGAAAGCACCCAAGCATAGGGAACCTTTCAGGCTTTACATTGCAGCAGAGGAAGGAGTTATTGGTGCTGTTCTGACTCAAGAAACCGAAAGAAAAGAGCATGCCATCACTTATTTGAGCCGCCGCTTATTGGACGCCGAGACAAGGTATACATTTATTGAAAAATTATGTCTATGTTTATATTATGCTTGCACAAAATTGAGACATTATTTAGTACCGAGTGCTTGCATAGTAGCTTGTCAGACCGATGTCATTAAATACATGTTGCATAGACCAATTCTTAGTGGTAGAATTGGTAAGTGGGCTTATGCTTTGATTGAATATGATTTGGCTTATGAATCTCTAAAATCCATGAAAGGCCAAACCGTTGCTAATTTTATTGTTGAACATCGGATTGATGACAAGCATGATGTTGATATAAACCTTGTCTCACTAGTACCGTGGAGATTATATTTTGATGGTTCAGTTTGTAGCAATGGCCAAGGTGTTGGTATTGTTTACATATCTCCTCATGGTGCTGTTTTTGAAGCCTCATGCCGCTTAGAATATTTTTGTACGAACAATCAAGCCGAATATGAAGCATTATTATTCGGCCTAGAGATGTTACTTGCTATAGGTGTTACACATATTGAGGCTTATGGTGATTCGTTATTAGTAGTACAACAAATATCCAAAGTCTTTCAATGTTTTGACGAATCACTTAATGTTTATCTTGATAAATGTCTAGATATAATTTCTACTTTGGATTATTTTAGCATTGCTCATATATCTAGACATGACAATTGGAAAGCAAATGATTTGGCACAACAAGCATCCGGCTATCATGTTGATCGTGGCATGTTTCATATTTACGAAAAGCCGATGTCTAGTCTTGCCAACCTATGGGAGGCGAACCGAGCCCACCGTTTGGCCACTAATGAAATATTCAATGCAGGAGAAAATCAAGACTGGAGGAAACCCATCATTGATTATTTGTGTGATCCTAGTAGAAGGGTGGACAGGGCTGTTCGGCGTATGGCTTTCAAGTACACGATGGGAGATGATGGTCTCTATCGTCGACGGTTGATGATGTTCTTTTAAAGTGCTTGGACGAAGACCAAGCGAGAATTGCTATGGGAGAGGTCCATGAAGGTATTTGTGGCACTCATCGATCGGCTCCAAAAGATGAAATGGTTACTCTGACGTGCCTGGGTTTTATTGGTGACCATGATTAATGATTGCTTCGGATATTATAAAGGGTGTGAAGCTTGTCAAAATTTGGTGATATTCGATTTGGCTCCTGCTGCTATGTTACATCCCATTATCAAGTCGTGGCCTTTCAGAGGATGGGGTTTAGACTTTATTGGACAAATTCATCCATCTTCATCAAAGGGGCATCGGTTCGTATTAGTAGCAACCGATTATTTCACTAAATGGTCTGAAGCAATGCCTCTCAAGAACATGACACGTACAGAGGTAATTAAGTTCATAACCAAGCACATTATTCATAGATTCGACATTCCTCAAACATTGACTACAGATCAAGGCTCATCTTTCATGTCACACCAAGTCAGAGAATTTGCCGAATCTTATAACATAAAGTTGCTCAATTCCTCTCCATATTATGCCCAAGCCAATGGACAAGCTGAGTCTAGCAATAAAATTTTAATCAAACTCATAAGAAGAAAATTGAGGATAATCCGAGGAGATGGCATGAGTTGTTATACGAAGCATTATAGGCACATAGAATCTCAAGGCATGGTGCTACGAAAGTGACTCCATATGAGCTAGTATATGGTCAGGAGGCTGTTTTACCGGTGGAAGTAAATTTGAATGCTTTGAGAATAGCCAAACAAAATTATTTATCAGATGAACTTTTATAACTTGATGATGGACAATATTGATGAGGTTGCCGATAAGCGTTTGGCTGCTTTGAAGGCCATAGAGAGGGACAAGCTGAGGGTAGCAAGAGCTTACAATAAGAAAGTTAAGTTGAAGAATTTTCAAGTTGGTGATCTAAATGCGGAAAGTGATTACGCCGATTGGTTCAAGAGATAAAAAATTAGGAAGTGGTCTCCAAGTTGGGAGGGTCCTTTTAGGATTACAAGATTAGTTCGGAAACTCATATTTGGTGGAATCCGTACAAGGGGCATTGTTACCTCGAGCTCTCAATGGCAAGTACTTGAAGAAGTACCATCCAAGTGTGTGGCAAGAAGCCTGAGTAGGCAATGGCCGATATACGATTATCGCCCTTAGCACAAACATGGCCGATACATAATTATCGCCCTGAGGAAAATAAATGACCGATGGAGTGTTGACATCGTCCTTAGAACAAACACCGTGCATATTATTTTTAGTGATGCAAGCTTTGCTGAAAAACAAGGGGCATGTGTTGACACCAGATTTTGGCATGACATAAAAGGAAAATGAGATGGCTTCGGTGAAAGGGTTTTCAGCATGGAAAGTTTCACATCGCCGAGAGGAACAACTTTGATGTTTAAGTCATAGCCATCCGACCTCATCTCTAAGGTCGAAGTTGTGTTCAAAGTACTGAGATTTTGTATTCAGAACACTGTTCGGCTGATTACGCCCCACAGACAACCTCATATGGAAAAATTATCTACATTAATTGTCTTCGTCTCGTCAAACGATCGATTTTGATATAAGGATCGTCTCAATCCGAGGTCGTATGCAAAAGTTATAGCCCGCTTTGGCGAAACCCTCCAGCGAGCAAGATATGACGCCCGGAACCAGACACATATGTGGGTATGTCTGATGAGATGCGTGAATAATTTGCTGTTTTGCACGAGCGATTTGACCCTCGAGATGAGCTCTAATGAAAAACGTTCAACATGAAGATGTTCATCTCGTCGAAACGGTTAAGATTGCTTTTGGACTCGTTTCCATCCGAGGTTGTTTACCATCACAAAAAAGACCCGCAAGGTACAGTCAGTTTAAACCGAACAGTTTTGAAAAGTTTGGATAAAACCAGTCCGAATTTGACTAGGGTTTTGGACGTGAATTGATGTAATTTTCTTGTAAGAAAAGCCTAGATGAATCCTTTTCTTGTACGGGAAGTCCAGCCGCCTCTTATATATGTTGGGGGTGACGGCCGATTGAAACAACACACAATCGAACAAATCAATATACTACTTTTTCCTATCTACGTTTTATCTCTTCACCGTTTTTCTCTCTCGTTCTTCGCTGTTCTTCGTGTTTGAGAGCTACGAATCCCGAGGCTCTAGGGCGAGCGAATCGACCTAGGGCAGCCCATAGCCGCCGCAATCCCTGACAGAGGTCCCTCCCGGTCTTGTGGGGTTTCGGTCTAAAGCGCTTTGCCGATTGTCTTGCGTATTAGCTGTCGGTCGGGTCTCCTTCAACGTGAGCTATGGTGCATCACCCCCGGCGTCGAGGGTACACGTGACGTGTTCGTGTGTCAACAAGTGTCAAAACGCTCTTAGATTATGAGACGGAGGGAATAGATGTGGAGCAACAGTAACCAATTTACCACACAGTATTAGACACTGAGGTTTTCTCGAAGCAAGAAGAATGATAGACGACATGGCGCAAATGATCCAGCGAGTACAACAAGTCTCCATGCTTCAGTTCACCATGCCCAGGCCACCGTCTCACAAAAAATTACAGCGCATGCTTCAGCATTATAGTGCAGCTAACTCCATGCTTCAGTTCGCCATGCCCAAGCCACCGTCTCACAAAATACTATAGGAAGTCATCTATAGGAGGATGTTTCGCCGTTCAGATCAGAGCTCTATGCCTCCACAGCAGAATTTAATGAAACGAGTTGATAAGTTACTAGTACCTATCTATGGTAAGCACTGACCAGCAGTTTAATCCAGAATAAGCAGAGTATATATAGAGTGACGGAAAAGGAGTTCATTCGTCGTCGTCGTCGTTGTCATCGTCATCATCATCATCAGAAATGTCTATCACGCCAGCCCAACTGCTTGGATTTGAAGGAGGTAAACCGGGCAGGTCGGCCGAACGAGGTGGAACCACCTGATCAGTGGCGATGGAGAAAGGAGCTGGTGGCTGTGACTGATCCATAGGGGCTTGGGTCATAGCTGTCATAGCTGGAGGCACAGCAGCAATGTCCATGATCGTAGATGGATCGGACCGATCTCCGTGGTCCGCAGGAGGGACGGCAGTGTCCACGCGCTGTGCTGCTGGCTGGGACTGGCCTCTGGGGGTTTGAGTCATCACCTGATCAGTGGGAGGGACAGCAGGAACGTCCTTGGATGGAGTTGGTGTCTTCGACATGGCTCTAGGGGCTTCAGTCATCACCTGATCAGTGGGAGGGACAGCAGGAACGTCCTTGGATGGAGTTGGTGTCTTGGACATACCTCTAGGGGCTTCAGTCATCACCTGATCAGCAGGGAGGGACAGCAGGAACGTCCTTGGATGGAGCTGGTGTCCTGGACATACCTCTAGGGGCTTCAGTCATCACCTGATCAGCGGGAGGGACAGCAGGAACGTCCTTGGATGGAACTGCTGGCTTGGACTGACCTCTAGGGGCTTCAGCCGTCACCTGATCAGTCGGTGGGACGACAGGAACGTTCATGCATGGAGCTGGCGCCTTGCACTGTTCTCCAGGGGCTTCAGTCATCACCTCATCATCGATAACAATGACCTCCAAGTGTCCAGATGAGATTTCCTCATCCAGTTTGGCCTTGATGGAGCTGATCCCACTGGTGCCTCGCTTCCTTGACCGTGAATATGTGATCTGAATCGCGCGTTCCCTCTCTCTTTTTCTCCGCACACTTCTCTTGTTTACAAGCGGCTCGTCCGATCCACTCGAGCATTCCGGTTCATAGAAGTTCTGCCACAGACTAAAGCAAACATATTCTTTTTTCCCAGCACAACTCTTGGTTTTGCTCCTTGTCTTTTGCCTCTCCGACGCAGCACGGTTTGGATGCTTCAGTTTACTCTGAGGCGGCAGGCTGAACAGTTGCTTTCGAAAGTCTTCAAACTTATGTTGCTTTGGTGCCTTCACTGTGGAGCTGGTTTTGTTCGGTTGCTTCAGCATAGTTTGAGGGCAGCATGCAGAGAAATGTGCTTCTGAGCCCCTCCATGCTCAAGTTTCTTGTGTGCCATCTGTGAGGAGATGTTGTCCGGTACTTTTGCATTGCCGCAACCAAAACTCTTCTCCGATGCAACCAAGTCTGGCTTCAGCTTTGTGAGAGGTGCAGCAGGTAGGCTTCTTGATGTTGCCACCCCATGTTTCTCGGATGCAACCGGGTCCTTCTCTAGCTTCAGTTTTTTTAGGGGCGTGGAAGGCAGGACACCGGAGTTCTCAACACCATCCGGCTTATGCAGCTTGCCTACTCTGTCTGGGGTGATACTTTTTGATGGTTTTGCAACCCCATGTTTCTGGAATGTAACAGAGTCTTGCTCAAGCTTCATTTTCTGAGGGGGCACAGCAGGCCGTGGGACAGTGGATTTCTCAACACCCTCGGACTTGCACCAGTTCTCTGCATTCCTGGACGTGCTGCTTCGTGGTGGTTTTGCACTGTTGCAAGTCCCTAGAGAGAAAGCTCCATATTTCTCCGATGCGGCCAAGTCCTGCACTAGCTTCAATTTTTCTGGGATGCATAAGGCTTAACATCGTCTGGCTCATGCAACTTTCCTGCCTTCCTGGAGGTGTTACTTCCCGACGATTTTGCATTGTCGCAACTCCCTAGTGAGAGAAACCCATGCTTCTCTGATGTAACAGATGTTTGCTTCCGTTTCAGTTGGCTCGAAAGGACATCCTCTGCCTTCTTTGAGGAGCTACTACCCACTGATTTTGCATTACTGCGACTCCCCATAGACAAAAGTTCAATATTCTCCCATGCAACAAACTCTTGCTTCGGCTTCAATCTTCTCCGACTCCGAGGGGCTGCAGACAAAACAATTGCTTTCTGCACTTCATCTGAATCTGATTCTTGTACAGCTCCTTGTGACTTGGTCATTTCAGTTGTTCCAGTCCGAAGAAGCAACTCTCCACCTGAAGAAGCCATGTTGTAAGTTGATGTGGCAACATGAATTTACTACAATAACAAGTTACCTATAGCAAGAATTGTCTTTGGTTTTGAAGTCTACGCGAACAATATTTCACACTAGTGTTGGAAGCACCAAAGTTCACATAATGAAATGATTAAGCAAAAAAATCACTATAGCAACATGTTTACACGACCCACCAAGTTACTCAAGTGTAAGTGTTCTGGAGTTACCATACAGTGGACTTGATCCTTCATTCGTAAGGCAACAGATGATCTATTTTTTGTCAGATATCATGGTTTTAGTTTCAGTGCCACTCCTGACACAAACATCTTGCTTTTCACTTAATTGTATAGCATAAAGAATATATAATAGATAAACACCTACAACATCAGCAAAGAATTTTATAATACAGGGCAACTATCTTGATTCTTGAATGCATTGCTACAGAATTAAAAATAAAATGTGGGCACAAACAGTTGTATGCTGAAAAATTAAGATACAAGAATGCAAGAATAGTCGTAAACCAAACAAAATTTAGGTGGATTGCGTAATAGTAAAACTGAAGCACGGCATCCAAGTTTGACCTTGATACTCTTTATGGTTAGTTCAGAGCTCATAACCAAAAGTGTATTAGATACTTGATTCTGACTGTACCTTTTCGAACCATCCTTTGCCCTCGTGGTTTGGTTACCACATATGTACCACCACAATCCATCTTGTGGCTGCAGAAAATAGCATCAGTCAATACACCTTTGAAGTTCACCATGCAAACATTAGTCAAGAGTAAATATTATCTAGAAATACATTAAGAGAAGGCATGGAGAGTATTAAAAATAACAAACAAGTGGCATATGCATCTAATTATGAGTTTGAGAGGTTATTCTGCATCTAAATGATTGAGAGCAATTAACAAGAAGAAGTGCACCACCCAGAGTCCAAGGGCATATCTTTATCGACTTTGTGGGAAAAACAACAATTAAGAATGTAAGGTGCAACTTTACAACTATATCGATAAACATCATGAGTTATATGTCAGGGTAAACTTATGCAGTCTTACTTGTGCCACTGGCAAAGCATGTTGCCACAGGTTGCATGTCCGCTAACATTCTCGATACAGCAGGAATCAGATGGAGGTCCCAAATTCGTTGCCCTCAGAAGTGTAACGCCACACCATTCACACTGAAATTTAACAATTTGAACATGCTAGTAAGAGGTAAACTAGAAAGAAATTTAACAAAAAGGAAACAATAAAAAGAGAACTATGGAAAGCAGTACCTTCCACGGTATCCCCTGGATGTTGCAGGATTTTTCCTCACTGAAATCATGGGTAGTGGTGATACAGTAGCCACCTGTTGGTCTCTGGGTAGGGTGGCGCAAGCATAAATCCAAATCATCAATGGGCCGTAATGGTTAAAAACATAGCTGCCACAAAATACTAACCATGCAATCCTCAGCGGTGCAAGTGTTGATAGCATCCATCCAATCACGGAAAACAGGACCATGGCTGGTACATGAATGCACAGAAAAATTAAGCTACAGGCAGGCTGGGCGATGACTAAAATTTGAACACGTCAACACGCAATCTTAGTTAAAAGGAATAAGCATTTACCCGAGGTTCTTCATACCATGCTTTACAAATATGATTGCATGAATCATCAGATGCAGCAGGGCGTTCTTCATATCAGCATTTGTGCGCCATTGCAGCATTGGCTCATAGAGTATTATTTTGCTCAGGTCTCCAAAGGAACAGGATCCGAAGCAACTGCTTATAGACAATCAAATCAGTGCTTTCTTTATTTTATTTTCATATAAACTTTCCAAACACAATTTAATAGTCGAGCACAACAATAAGACACATTTTATAGTCCAGAATCAACATATAGTAAGAAAATGCTCTTGCTAAAGTCTATCAAGCTAATGCAATAATGAGCTCATTAATGATGTGTTGCCATCTATAAAAAATGAATGGTGAGATTAGCTCAAGCAAGCAGACAATGGGAAAAGCTACTATATTTGAAAAAATAAATAATATTTGAAGTCATAGAGTGTTATGGTTTTGCTCATGTCTCCAAAGGAACAGGATCCGAAACAACTGCTTATAAACAATCAAATCAGTGCTTTCTATTTTTCTTATTTTATTTTCATATAAATGTTGCAAACACAATTTAATAATTGAGCAGAACAGTATATAACACACATTTTATAGTCCAGACTTAACATACAGTAAGAAAATGCTCTTGTTGAAGTATATCTAGCTAATGAGATAATGAGCTTATTAAGGATGTACTCCCTCCGTCCCATAATATAAGAGCGTTCTTGACACTAGTGTCAAAACGGACTAGTGGAAAAAACGCTCTTATATTATGGGATGGAGGGAGTATTTATTGTCTCTATAAAAAATGAACGTTGAGCTTAGCTCAAGCAAGCAGTCAATGGGGAAAATGCTATATTTGGAAAAAAAATCAAGGTTTGAAGTCATAGAGTGTTATGGTTTTGCTCATGGCTCCAAAGGAACAGGATCAGAAACAAGTCAACAACTGCTTATAGACAATCAAATCAGTGCTTTCTTTATTTTATTTTCATATAAACTGTGCAAACACAATTTAATAATTGAGCAGAACAGTAGTATATAACACACATTTACAGTCCAGAATAAACATATAGTAAGAAAACGCTCTTGTTAAAGTATGTCTAGCTAATGCAATAATAAGCTCATTAAGGATGTGCTGCCATCTACAAAAATGAATGTTGAGCTTAGCTCAACCAAGCAGTCAATGGGAGTATATTTGAAAGCAAAAAAAAAAAAAATACGAAGTACCTAACTGTAAATAGCATTGATGTACACCAATTTTTGTAGGAATACTTATTTTTCCTGTATCTATATGCACACATGCAAAATTTTAAATGCAGCGAGTTGACGTAATGCCGTAATAGCCAATGAATCATTTCCTTTTCCTAGGCATTTTTGCACTGTGAATAGATACGTACAGCGAAGCAATAACCTTAAGCAGAGTCTGCAATGCACATGTATTTACGCCTTACGAAACATGAGTTTGTAATCCTATTAGTAAGGTTTTTTAATCTCGAGCACCAAGGGGGAAAATAAACTCGGGCACCATCTATGTTGGAGCGAACTCTACGGCACAAAAAAGAAACTAATTTGAAGAACAACAACCCTCGGAAATCTGAACATTTTGCACGATTCCCTCGGAAGCACCCAGCTTCCCACATGGACAGAAGGGAATGGAAGGCGAGATTACGAAGAATCGAAAGAAGAAGGAATTTAAAAGGGCGTCTTTTATGTGAATCGAGGCGTCAAATGCTAAACAATGAAACATTTCTCCTTGAGGAGATTGGGAAGAATCCAAAGCACCACGATCCTAGGCAGGACTGTCGTTGGAAGATGCTAGAACAAATTCGGTGAGCAAGGCATCGCCTACCGGGGGCTCCAACAAGAACCTACCTGCCCCCCACCCCCCACCCCTGCCCCAACCCCAAAAATCAAAGAAACGGGGAGTGCAAGAGGCGCACGTACGTGGTCGTCCTCATGCGCGGGTAGGCCCACTCGACGGCGAAGGCGGCGGCGTCGAGCTCGCCGCGGAAGTAGAGCCGGTCGTAGTGGCAGAAGAGCTGCCACAAGTCCGGGCTCTCGTCGGCGTCCGGATCCGCCATGGCCTCCCCCGCTCACAAGCGCTCTCACACAAATGCAAGGACGAAGCGGCGGCAAGAACCCTCCCTTCTTCTTGAGTCAGGTGAGCGGCGACGGCAAGAAGAACCGGCGGGGGGAAAAGAGAAGGGGAAAAAAATTGGGGTTCTTGATCCTGGAGGCGACCGCCGCTGCCGGTGCATGCGAAATTGGCGAGAGAGAGAGAGGAGGGGTCTAGGAGAGGCCTGTGCGACGGTGTGGGTAGTGGGTAGTGGGTGTGTCAGTGAGGCTGACGAGCGGGCCCGGGCGGAGACGCTGGTTCTGCGAGGGCGCTGTGTACTTGCGGGAAGGAGAGGACAGGGAAGGGAGGGACCGAGGGAGGGAGGGAGGCTGGAGGTGAGGTGCGGTGTGCTTGTGTGGGTGGACGGCTGGGATTCTGCGACGCTCGGATTGGCGCGACCAGAGCCGCCGGATGGAAGGTCACGCGGACTTGACTGGCTATGGGCTCTCGCATGTGGGTGGCCCTGCCCGGCAGGGGGCTACAGGAGTAGGACTTCACAAGACTGGGAAGAAGGGCAAAGACGCTTCTCGCAGAAAGGACTGGAGGATGGACAGTAGAACACGCAAGTTCTTTCTTACTGTGCCCATCTACTACCATCCTGTTAACGTTTCTACTGTGCCCATCTTGTTCCTAACTTTTATAGTAATCTTTATCTTTTGTTTCTACTGCGCTCCCCCCTTGGGTTGAAGGAATTTCGCTAAACACTGTTTTTTTGCGGGGATTCCGAACACTGTTTCTACCCCCGTGATTTGCACTGCACCGGAAATCGGAAGAAGATTCGCCCAGGCCTCTACTGCGCCGCGTGTAGCGGAGAGGAAAGCATTGCAGAGGGATGCCAGAGCTTGGCTGCCTCGGACCTCGGCCACCACGCAAGGGCTTCCCCAATCAAAAGATAAAACTTCCCCATCCGCGGAATGTTTCTTTTCAAAATGTGCTTCCAAGAATAATTTTCTGCTTCCCCGCAAAAAAGTGATTTTGTGCTATTCTCGTCTTCTAATCCTATTTCTATGTTTTTTGTTCATGTGTTTCGATTGGGACTCGATGTTGTATTTCACGGATGCATCTTTGCATGAGAGAAATCTAGAAAAAAATATCAAGAACCGGGAGCAAACTCATAAGCTCGTTTCTGAAGTACCACATAACCCCAATTTTGCATCACAAATGAATATGATCACCTATGAGACAAAAATGGTGACAAAAGAAAGTACGATTAAGAGCAATTCTAGCGGAGTCGTCATAGTGGGCGTCATAATAACTGTCAATATGGCAATTCTGACAAAAAAAACTATTGGAGTCAAACATACATGTCAAAATCACCATAATTTATTAAGCGCCCTCCATATTTGACCTCTTATGCTCCATATTTTGTGTGCCAACTTTTGAAGCGCCTCCATATGAGAGTTGTGTATGGCGTGAAGGAAACTTCACGTAGTCCACCACCTCACGTGGGGATCACAGAGAGACTGTGGGAAAATAATGTCCTACTGATGAGTGGGTTCCATGATATGGAGGCAACCAATATGTAGAATCTGAATTTGCGCATCACCTCAGCAGCCTCCATAATGCATCTAGCGCGGTCCATATACATATGGAGGTTGTCAACATAGCGACTCTGCTAAAGTTGCTCTAAATGGTGCTATTTATGGTGTCATCTGGAGTTTGGTGGCATGGGCTTTACTTACGAAACTTTACTTAGAAGAGGATTATGAATGTACATTTGAACATGTAGATCTTTAAACTTCAGTGTTGGAATATGTCCTTGAGTAGTAAGGTTATGAGAGGTAAACACATATGAAAGCACATTTGCTCCCTTGGTAGTTTTGGCAATTCATGTCAATACAGATATTGTTGGACTAATATTTTCATCTAGTATGTCTTAGAAAAGTTCAACATTGGCATGGCAAGGACATGAGATTGTGGACCCCTTCAAAATGCTAAGGACATGGATTGGCACAAGCTTCAAGACTCTACATTTTTGGTTAAGTGATCCAAGATCACATTGAGTCCATAGGAAAGCCAATACTATTAAAAAGGGATGATGTTTTGATCATGACTTAATTGCTCAAAGTGCTTGAAGATATTGCTCAAAAAACCCTCAACCACATTCTCCAAATCATATTTGTCCAAACCCTAAAAGCCCAACTCGGTCCCACCGAACCCTAAAATCCCAACTCGGTCCCAATCAATTCCATACACGCGGTCCCAATGAGTTGATCCTAGACAGTGCCAAATCCAAACCCTAGAATTTCGGTTGCACTGAGATGATGATCGGTCCCACAGACTTGCACTGACCAAGTTTCAGTAACCCAATTAGTTTATTTTGGAATTACCGAGTTGAACCAATCGGAATTACCAAAACGCAGTCTTGCTTAGGTCATCGCATATCGGTCCGTCTGAGATTCTTTGTTCCATCCCACCAAAATGCCCAACGTTTGAATCTGTTACACATGTCGGTCTCACCGAGTTTTTGGTTCGGTGTCACCGAGTTGAGTCAAAAGGTTGTACGGTTGGATTTTGATTGAAGACTATATATACCCCTCCACTCCCACTTTCTCTATGGGAAAGCCATCAGAACAAAACTACACTTCCACCATTTATTTTCTGAGAGAGAACCACCTACTCATGTGTTGAGATCAAGACATTCCAATCCAACCATTTGAACCTTGATTTCTAGCCTCACCAAGTTTCCTTCTACTCCAATCCTTCTCCTACCCAAGCCAAATATGTGAGAGAGTGATTGAGTGTTGAGGAGACTATCTTTTGAAGCACAAAAGCAAGGAGTTCATCATCAATAACACCATCTATTACCTTTTGGAGAGTGATGTCTCCTAGATTGGTTATGTGTCACTTGGGAGCCTCCAAGATCTTGTGAAGTTGAACCAAGGAGTTTGTAAGTGCAAGGAGATCGCCTACTTCATGAAGATCTACCCCAAGTGAGGCTAGTCCTTTGTGGGACGTAAGCCATGGTGGAATAGACAAGGTTGCTTCTTAGTGGACCCTTTGTGGGTGGAGCCCTCCGTGGACTCGCACAACCGTTACCCTCCGTGGTTGAAGTCTCCATCAATGTGGACGTATGATAGCATCACCTATCGGAACCACGCCAAAAACCACCGTGTATTCATCGCGTTTGATCTTTCCATCTCTACCCCTTTACTTTCCGCACAAATTGCATGTTGTATTCTTTTCGCTGCTCTATATCTATAAATGCATGTGTAGGAAGTATTGGTTGTATCTTAACTAGTGCCAAAATCTGCCTAAACTCAAGAAAACTAAAAGTTGCTCCTTTGGCTGGTTAAGTGTCTATTCACCCCCTCTAGACCTATCTTCTCAATTCTACAATTGGTATCAGGGATTTGGTCTCCATTTCTTTGGTTTCATCACTATTGGAGGAAGAAGGATGAGTCTACTTTGGGGAGTCTTAATGTAGAGTGTCCATTCTTGACGGAGAGTACTATAATTCTTGGAGGAATGAATGTTTGGTACCTTTGATGAATTTAACTTGAGCAAGTATGTTCATTGTCCTTATGTGCCTCCTATTGATCCCTTGCACCCCACTCATGAAGAAGAAATTGACATGCTTTGTAATCTTAGAACCATAAATCTTATCATTCGAGGATTACCTAAAATTGTTCTTGTTCGTATGTAAAACTTTGAATGCGCCTATACATTGTGGAAGGGCTTAGAAATGCGCTTTTTTGGTTACTCATTAAAGAACCTTGATGAGATCCTTCATAAAACCATTGCCTTTCATAAGATGAAGCCTAGTGATCCTAACTTTGATGATAGTTGATACGTCCATTTTGCATCATGTTTTCCTACTATTATTTATGATGTTTTTATGCATAATAATGCTTTTTGGAGTAATTCTAATGCCTTTTCTCTCATAATTTGCAAGGTACACACAAAGAGGGAGAATTCAATGGAAATCTAGACACGGAAAAGCTACGTCGGGCTACCTATACGCAAAACTCCAAACAAGCTGAAACTTCACGGAGAATTTTTATGGAATATATGATGAATATTGGAGCAAATAAGTACAGAGAGGGCCCACCAGTGGGCACAACCCACTGGGCGCGCCCGAGGAGCCCAGCGCCACAGTGGGTTGTGCTCACCCAGGCCCACCTCTGGTGCCCATCTTCTGGTATATAAGTCATTTTGACCTAGAAAAAAATAAAGAGAGGACTTTCAGGACGGAGTGCCGCCGTCTTGAGGCGGAACTTGGGCAGGAGCACTTTTGCCCTTTGGCAGAGCGATTCCGTCGGGGGAACTTCCTTCCCGGAGGGGGAGATCATCATCATCATCATCACCAACAACTCTCCCATATTGGGGAGGGCAATCTCCATCAACATCTTCAACAGCATCATCTCATCTCAAACCCTAATTCACCTCTTGTGTTCAACCTTGTTACCGGAACTATAGATTGGTGCTTGTGGGTGACTAGTAGTGTTGATTACATCTTGTAGTTGATTACTATATGGTTTATTTGGTGGAAGATTATATGTTCAGATCCAATATGCTATTTAATACCTTTTTGATCTTGAGCATGATTATCATTTGTGAGTAGTTACTTTTGTTCTTGAGGTCACGGGAGAAATCATGTTGCAAGTAATCATGTGAACTTGATATGTGTTCGATATTTTGATAGTATGTATGTTGTGATTCCCTTAATGGTGTCATGTGAACGTCGACTACATGACACTTCACCATGTTTGGGCCTAAGGGAATGCATTGTGGAGTAGTAAGTAGATGATGGGTTGCAAGAGTGACAGAAGCTTAAACCCTAGTTTATGCGCTATTCCGTAAGGGACCGATTGGATCCAAAAGTTTAATGCTATGGTTAGAATTTATTCTTAATACTTTTCTCGTAGTTGCTATGCTTGCGAGAGGGTTAATCATAAGTAGGAGGTTTTTTCAAGTAATAACAGCACCTAAGCACCGGTCCACCCACATATCAAATTATCAAAGTAGCGAACACAAATCGAACCAACATGATGAAAGTGACTAGATGAAATTCCCGTGTACCCTCAAGAACGCTTTGCTTATTATAAGAGACCGTTTTGGCCTGTCCTTTGCCTCAAAAGGATTGGGCTACCTTGCTGCACTTTTGTTACTACTATCGTTACTTGCTCATTACAAATTATCTTGCTATCAAACTACTCTGCTACTTACAATTTCAGCACTTGCAGACATTACCTTGCTGAAAACCATTTGTCATTTCCTTATGCTCCTCGTTGGGTTCGACACTCTTACTTATCAAAAAGAGCTACAATTGATCCCCTATACTTGTGGTCATCAAGGCTATTTTCTGGCGCCGTTGCCGGGGAGTGAATCGCCTTTGGTAAGTGGAATTTGGTAAGGAAACATTTATATAGTGTGCTGAAATTTACTGTCACTTGTTACTATGGAAAACAATCCTTTGAGGGGTTTGTTTGGGGTATCTTCACCTCGACCAGAACCACAATTAGCTACCCCTCAACCTACTGCACCTACTGAAAATATTGAATATGAAATTCCTTCGGGTATGATAGAACAACTGCTAGCTAATCCTTATGCAGGAGATGGAACCGAACATCCCGATATGCACTTGATATATGTAGAACAAATTTGTGGATTGTTTAAGCTTGTAGGTTTACCCGGAGATAATGTTAAGAAGAAGGTTTTCCCTTTATCTTTGAAGGGAAAAGCATTGGAATGGTATAGGCTATGCGATGATATTGGATCTTGGAATTGGAAACGATTGAAATTGGAGTTTCACCAAAAAAATTATCCTATGCATCTAGTTCATCGTGATCGGAATTACGTATATATTTTTTGGCCTCATGAAGGAGAAAGTATCGCTCTAGCTTGGGGGAGGCTTAAGTCAATGCTATATTCATGCCACAATCATGAGCTCTCAAGAGAAATTATTATCCAGAATTTTTATGCTCGGCTTTCTCATAATGATCGATCCATGCTCGATATTTCTTGTGCTGGTTCTTTTATGAAGAAGACTATTGAATTCCGGTGGGATCTTTTGGAAAGAATTAAACGCAACTCTGAAGATTGGGTACTCGAGAAGGTAAAGAGTCAGGTATTAAGCTTAAGTATGATTGTGTTAAATCTTTTATGAATACCGATGCTTTTCAAAAGTTTAGCACTAAATATGGACTTGACTCTGAGATAGTAGCCTCCTTTTGTGAATCATTTGGTACTCATGTTGATCTCCCTAAAGAGAAGTGGTTCAAATATCATCCACCTATTAAATAAGAAATTAAAGAACGATTACCAACTAAAGAGGAAACTATACTTTATAATGTTGATCCAGGTTGTTCCTCATCGCTATATTGAGAAACCACCTTTTCTGTTAGGATAAAGGAACATGCTAAAGTGTCAACTGTGGTTAACAAAAGTTATATTAGAACACCTAAACCTGGTGAACAAATTAAAGTAGAACCTAGTGTTGCTATGATTAAGGATCCTGGAAGAAAGCGTGAGCGGGCATGTTATTTACTTACGTGAAGAAGCTGCTAGAATTGCCAAACACGATAAAAAGGATAAACATAGACCTGTTGTTGGCATGCCCGTTGTCTCAGTTAAAATAGGAGATCACTGTTATCATGGTTTATGTGACATATGTGCTAGTGTGAGTGCTATTCCTTATACCTTATATCAAGAAATTATGAATGACATAGCACCCGCAGAGATAGAAGACATAGATGTTACTATTAAACTTGCTAATAGAGACACCATATCACCAATTGGGGTTGTTAGATATGTTGAAGTCTTGTGTGGGAAAATAAAATGGGACATTTACATTTGTGCCCCTAACTCGAACCCACTACTCAAATTTACCCCTAACTTTTTGATGTGCTCAAATTTGCCCCTAAAAAGCATTTTAAGTCACAGGAATGCCCTTCCATCTGGTCAAAGTTGTTTGACCAAAACTTTGAAAATTCATAACAAATCCATATGAACTTATAAGAATGCAAAATAAGATATCAAAATTCTCATAAAACAACACCTATATGCACATGTCATTTACGTTCATGACAAAAGCACTCTTTAAAGCTTTTAGGGTTTATAACATTAAAAACAATTTAGGGTGAATGCAAATAAATGCACATGTAGGTGAGGAGCGTAAATGACATGCGGCGTATAGGTGATGTTTGTATTAACATTTGTATATATTATTTGCTTTTTTCTGACTTCGTATGAATTTATAATGAATTTTCAAAGTTTTGGTCAAACAACATTGACCAGATGGAAGGGCATTCCTGCGACTTAAAATGCTTTTTAGGGGCAAATTTGAGCACATCAAGAATTTAGGGGTAAATCTGAGAGTGGGCGCAAATTAGGGGCATAAATGTAAATGTCCCAAATAAAATACCCTACTGATTTTCTTGTTCTTGGTTCCCCACAAGATGACTTTTGTCCCATCACTGGTACACGTCGGTGCTATACAAACGGTTTTAACCCCTTTCCGCGATGGAACAATAAAAAATGATGTGATCCCATTATAACAACATGGAACAATAAAAAATTATAGATACGTTGGAGATCTATCAGGCTCCTACACATTCTACGAAGATCTTTATCGATCGAACCGTTATGACAACATACGTTATTCCCTTTGTCCATCGGTATGTTACTTGCCCGAGATTCGATCGCCGGTATCTTCATACCTAGTTCAATCTCGTTACCGGCAAGTCTCTTTAGTCGTTCCGTAATACATCGTCCTGTAACTAACTCATTAGTCACTTTGCTTGCAAGGCTTCTTATGATGTGTATTACTGAGAGGGCCAGAGATACCTCTCCATTACTCGGAGTGACAAATCCTAATCTCGATCTATGCCAACTCAACAAACACCTTCGGAGATAACTGTAGAGCATCTTTATAATCACCCAGTTACATTTTACGTTTGATAGCACACAAGGCATTCCTCCTGTATCCGGGAATTGCATAATCTCATAGTCGAAGGAACATTATTTGACATGAAGAAAGCAATAGCAATAAAACTGAATGATCAATATGCTGAGCTAACAGATGGGTCTTGTCCATCACATCATTCTCCTAATGATGTGATCCCGTTATCAAATGACAATTCATGTCCATGGTTAGGAAACCTTAACCATCTTTGACCAACGAGCTAGTCAAGTAGAGGCTCACTAGGGACACATTGTTTGTCTATGTATTCACACATGTATTATAGGTTTCTGATAAAGACAAATCTAGCATGAATAATAAACATTTATCATGAATAAGGAAATATAAGATAACAACTTTATTATTGCCTCTAGGGCATATTTCCTTCAGTCTCCCACTTGCACTTGAGTCAATAATATAGTTCACATCGCCATGTGAATAACACCCATAGTTCACATCGCCATGTGATTAACACCTATAGTTCACATCGCCATGTGATTAACACCTATAGTTCACATCGCCATGTGACCAACACCCAAAGGGTTTACTAGAGTGAATAATCTAGTTCACATCGCCATGTGATTAACACCCAAAGAGTAATAAGGTGTGATCATGTTTTGCTTGTGAGACACTGGTACAACGAGGTGCTATACAAACGGTTTTTAACCCCTTTCCGCGACGGTGTTCGGAACCGTCACCTAGTGAGTGACTGCGATAGGGGGGTCCTTCCCACACGACCAAGAAACCGTTAGATATGCCTCCCGGCACACACATTTCGGCAAAATGAGGCTGCAAAGCGATCAAGTAGACGACCAAATACGATTATACATACAGTAGTGCTAAAAAATACAATTATACAGGCGAAATCGTTTCCGGTCGTAAGTACATCCCACATGGAGTCCGCTAAACGCTTTCCGTTCAGATATACATCCCACACAATACCTCCAAGGAAAATGTTTGCGCAAGGTGGCGAACGTAAACAGTTTTCAAGAGAATGTCGTGTGTGATTGTTCATTGATCCAACACGGTTTATTCCTAGAAACTGTAATGCTATGCGTGAGGTCATCGCCCACGGTGTTTTCTCAATAACCGTCTGCAATAGGAAAACCCAATTAATAGGCTAATTGCCCTATTATTAATAATCGATTTACTAATCTAATTGACATTCATATTAAGCACATAATATATTTCATTTCCATATTAAGGAAGCAGGATTTCACAATTGAAATACATCTGAGTACAACATGATATAGCTTCAGCACTCAGCTACCCCATTACACAACTGCACCAAAGACTAAGTTTCACATGCAACATCTAGAACCTTTCAAAATTAGCATCATAGGCGGTATATAGAGCGGATGCATCTCATCCGAAAATCGCTTTGAAGCGGAAGGCGAATATTGAGCCTTCATTCATGTCGAAGGTCTTTGCAACTTTAGGCGATTGCACGTGGATGATTGACCGTCCATCCTTCGACCTCTTCAGGAACACTTCAATATTGAACCATGGGTGTTGTATGAAAACTTTTCTCGCCTCCCCACCACAGAGGTGGTTTGAGAGGTAATCATCGATGAACCACGAAAACAAGGATGTGCATAAATATCTTCTCTATATTGGAAACGGGCAAACGAATAAAAAGGCAAGGTATAATAGTTAGTACCATCTTGTAAACCTCAGTGCTTCCATTATTTCCCTACAACACATATAAGGTAGTTAGTCATCGGGTTAAGTAAGGGTTCACATGCTATCAAGAAATATGTTGATGATAAATAAGCATATTGCGTATTCATCAGATTAATTCAAGTCACATGGAAAACCCATTTATCCAAACCAAGCATGATTAAGAACTAGGAAATATAGCACTTGTATATGTTTCTCATGTATTAAGTGCAGCCAAATTCGATTTATTTGTCACATGGTATACAATAACAGAATGCAGCCACAACAATTGAACATCGCATTGCAGAATTGAACCAAGCAGTTAACTAAACACCACTGACAAATGAACCAAGCGTTAATCGAAAGCACCACATTGCACAATATAACATACTCCTAATGAAGATCGGACGATTAACCAAACCAAGCATGCTTAACAACTTGGAAATATAGCAATTGTATTTGTTTCTCATGTATTTAGTACAACCAAATTCGATTTATTTCTCACATGGTATACAATAATGTAATGCAGCCACAACAATTGAACATCGCATTGCAGAATTGAACCAAGCAGTTAACTAAACACCACAATAAATGAACCAAACGTTAACTGAGCACCACATTGCACAATATAACATACTCCTAATAGAAGATCAGACAGTTAACCAAACCAAGCATGCTTAACACTTGAAAATATAGCAATTGTATTTGTTTCTCATGTATTTAGTACAACCAAATTCGATTTATTTCTCACATGGTATACAATAACAGAATGCACCCACAACAATTGAACATCTCATTGCAGAATTGAACCAACCAGTACTAAACACCACAACAAATGAACCAAACGTTAACTGAGCACCACATTGCACAAATATGACATACTCCTAATAGAAGATCGGACAGTTAACCAAACCAAGCATGCTTGACAACTGGGAAAATTGCACCCTGAAGAATTGAACATCACATTTGCAGAATTGAACCAAACAGTTAACTGAACACCACATTGCACGACATATAGAACATATACTCTAGAGCAGAAGATTGCATGGTAAAAGTACATAGCACAATCCACTAGAATTTGTTAAGGAAAGGCAGTAGCTAGCAAACTGAACATGGGTCTTTATAGTGAGCTAATAAGACAAGCTACTCCTCATTGTCGGAGATATCGATGATGATTGGCTCCTTGGACATGGAAGAGGGCGAGGCCTCCGCATCGTGGGTGCCTCGTCGTAGTGGTGAGTTTCTGAGCCGCTCAGGGCACCAACCTGCGGCTCTCGAGATGAGCTAAGCATGTGCACGCTGAGAAAACACCTCGTAGTCTTCATCGAAGGCACCGACGGTGGCCTCGAGAAAACGCCACGAACTGTCGTTTAAAGAAGCCAGCCGTGTCGCGGCATCGGCGCGAGGCGTCAACGGTGGCCTCGACGGCGAGGTGCTCCTCCAAGATCTGGGGGTCGACACGAATGGCAGCCATCGCGACCTCATCTGCCCAGCGTCTTGACGCGATTTGCTTCTCCGCCAAATGCTCCTTGAGATCCTGGTTATCTGCGTGCACCAAGGTTTAGGGTGACGCTTATTTGGTGGAGGGTAGGTGATTTGGGTGGAAGGTGTCGGCCTTTCGGCCGTGAATGGGGCATGTGGGATGTGGAAGGAGGAGGAGGATGGGGTCGGTGTGGATTACCTGCTGAATAGGCGAGGCCGAGCAGTGAAGGAGGGTTCATTTGGCGAGGCGGTGCTGCGAGCAATGAGTGAAGGTTTGAACTTGGAAAGGAAGGCAGAAACAGGGGAAATGTGGATTTTGGTAAGGGGGAGGGGGCGGGGAGGTAGATATTTCCGGAGAAGCCGAAAATTTGGAATCGCTTCAGCGAAAAAACTAGCGCGCAAAGTGTCATCAGACATGGTCCTTATTCAGAGCGGGCTGTGGACTGTAGCCATCGCACCTTCTCGCGTAAGCCGTATGAGTACTATACTCCGACGGTGCTCCATGATATTTTGTGCTACATCTCACACGGTTGGTTATAATAAACTGTGTGGGATCTACTTGATTTTTCGTCTTGATTTAAATTACATAATGGGGTCACAGCGGCAATGGACGGTGTTTGAATTGCTAGACCTTTTATCTGCAGTGATCATGCAACTATATGTGTGTCATAAAAAAAGGAATTATTTAGGGTTCGTTTGGACATTTTTATGCATTAACTGAGTTTTCAATGCATTTATGTGCATAATTCAAATTTGAACTACATGCACATGCTCCAGTGCATATAAATTGGTTGAACAATCAAATCTTTGTCCTTGGGTGCATGCTTAGGTCCCATGCAAGAAATGGGAATGAATGTCAAACACCCTGCCACCGTCACTCGGCCGCAAACATTGAGATACCTGATTTTTAAATTCTAGTAAATCCAATACTCGTCTGAAATTAATGAAACTTGGCATGCTATCATGGAGCGGCATCAACATGCCGTGGTAAATTTTTTTTGTCCCATTCGGGGCAGGTTTGGGTATATGCTTCTCACAAACCAGAGCTTCTCACAACAAGCATGATGGTTTCGGTAGGGAACGTCCCACCTTTGGGGACGAAATGATATCCATTGCCTCTTATTGCTTTCAAAATTTTTCTCTTGTCAACATAGAACAACACGAGTGTTGTGTCAATTTTTGTGATTTTTCGGGGTTCGTTTGGACATTTTTATGTATTAACTGAGTTTTCAATGCATTTATGTGCATAATTCAAATTTGAACTACATGCACATGCTCCAGTGCATATAAATTGGTTGAAAAATCAAATCTTTGTCTTTGGGTGCATGCTTAGGTCCAATGCAAGAAATGGGAATGAATTTCAAACACCAGGGCATCATTGATTGCCGACAAAACATTGAGATACTTTGTTTTTTAATTCTAGTAAATCAAAACTCGTCTGAAATTCATGAAACTTGGCATGCTATCATGGAATGGCAGCCAACATGCTGTGGTTTTTTTGTGTCCATTTTGAGAGAAGGCGCACTCGAATAACAACCAACAAAGGCATTTTGAAAAAATAGCTGCCACTTTAATATCTCAAACGTTTGTATAATTCAAACCGTGTGCGTTTTGTTAACCATTCACGTGACGCCACATGTCTTGGTTTTAATGGCTCTTTATCGCAAACATTTTAGACAGAACACCCATATGCAAAGTGAGAGTAGGATTTGTGCATCTCTTGAACGCAAACGGTTCTTTTGGATGACCCGTGTGCAACCACTTACAAACAATTTGGTAAGATTTGCATCTGTCATATTGGGTATGTTGCCATTTGTCAAACCAGAAAGATTGACATTTGTTGATCTAGTAACATTGCCATTTGTCAACCTTGTAACACTGTGATTTGTCAAAATATGAAGCTAAAAATCATTAGCAGATATCTAATTTTTGCAACTAAAATTCAGTAATTAAGCATAGATGGAGGCGAGGAGGCGTGTTCAATGGTGTGCAAAGCGATGCAAAGATACTATTCGATTTGACAACGGACAGCATAGTTCCCGATACGGCTTTAATGCAGACGAGGGAGAGGGTAGCGGTTCCCGAAATGTTGAACGGCCAATGATGCATCATCCTTCAATTAGCATCGTGTGAATGCATGAAGGAAGTAATGGGAGGAGGACCGGAAAAAGAGGCAGCATGATGTGAATGCAACGCAGTTTGCACTCATATAAAGGCACCCCTCCATTCCAATGCATCTACCACATCGTACGCACCTAAGCATTTGCCTAAGCACCTACAGTAGTAAGCGCAAAAGTGCTCACTCCAGACCCATGGCGGCGATGCGCGCGAGCGGCCAGCGGTTGTGCCAGATGGTCCACTACACCGGCCTGCGCCATGGCACCGAGGATCATCTCTAGACGGTGTTGGTGACCGGCTAGTGGATGACCGCCGTCGACGCGAGCTACGACTCTCAGTACGACCAGATGATCGTTGCCACCACCAACAAGTTCACCGCCGTCAAGAAGCTCGCGGACGACATCGCCATACTCCTCCAGCCCGCGCACCCGGGCTCCTCATTGCCTGCCACCCTAATCGGCCTCCATGGTCGGAACCTCTTTCAAGCTAATCGGTGGGCTCGCGGATCGCCCGCCGACGCCTCGAAGAATGTCCACCTGGAGGTCGTGCTCGCCGTGAGGCACCTCACCATGCAAGAATTCGTCGACCTACACATCCATGTGTATGAGCGAATCGTGTACATAGGTATCTACAAGGCCAGTGAGGACGATACGATGTTGGCCTTCTTCAACCGGCTGGAAGCCTTGGATGACTTTGCTGAGAATCACCTTGACCTCGCCACAAAAGCCGCCACTCCTTAGCCGCGGTTGGTGGCCCGACGCACTGAGTTGAGGAGGAGGAGGTCGTAAGTTGATGGATGCATCTTTCTTCTTGCCTCCTGTAACCACCACTACGATCGCATCATCGTGGCCTTAATTATTATTGTGCTATTGCATTCTCGTTCCAGTTAATACAGACATGTGCGATCCCTTTGCTTAATTATATGCATCACTGTAACTAGTACTCCATCCGTCCATTTATAAGTTGTGCTGCCCGGTGTTTGGGGCGGCGCTTGCGATCACGCACGTTCGTGTGCATGCGGTTGCACCGGTAGCGCGACCTTAACGATGCGATTACCCGCTGCAAAAACTGCCATGCGGGGTACGTGGCATTGACCATTGGGCGGCAACAGTCGGTCATCCGGGTGCCCAATAAAGGATGCAAAGAGGGATCCTATAGCAGCAGGGACCAGCTTCCCTACCGATAGCTCATCTAACAGAACTCCCAAGTTAAGTGTGCTGAGGCTGGAGTAGTCATCAGATGGGTGACCATATGGGAAGTGGCCTCAATGTTAAATTAAATGATCTAATGGGTCAATGTAAACATCTAATTGTGTTTATTGTATATAGTGCTCCATCATATTAGTTGAATTAACCTCGAGGTCCTTGTTTTGTAATTTTTGACATTTTTTGTTTTTTGTACACATGTTGATAGGCTTGAAGAAGGTCTATCTCGTTACTTTTTGATAATTTTGTTTTTGAACACATGTTGATTGGCTTGAATGAAGGTCTATCCGTTACTTTATGACATATTTCCAAAACATGGACCTCGAGGTTAATTCAACTAATAGGATGGAGCACTATATACATTCAACACAATTAAATGTTTTCCAAAAAAAGTGATATGATTTCTGTGAAATTTATAAGTCATGTATGTCAAATTAACCTCTGTGTACTTGTTCTTGAATTAACCTCCGGGCCTTTTTGCCGCGTATCACACACATCTTGTTAAGTTGAACCGTTTATGTTCTCTGCCCTAATCGAAAACAGTTCATTCGAATGAACCGTATGCCGTTTATCACACACACCTTGATCTGGCTGACCGTTTCTGTTGCTTTCCCTAATAGCAAACAGTTCATCGGAGCGAACCGTATCAGAGTATCGCATACACGCATTGATATGGTTGCCCGTTTACATTGTTTTATCTAATCGCAAACAGTTCATCCGGATCAACCGTATGCCCCGCCGCATTAACGCAACTAAAATCTAAACCATGTTTGATGCATCCGTCATCGCAAACGTTTTGCACCTTTTTTGGTGGTTTTTTTACACCACCGTTTGCGATTATTGCATCACACACAGTTTCGTCGAAGGGTCTCTGATCGTAGTGTCACGTTAGCAGCATCCTGCAGTAGTGCATTATCATTGGTAGACCTTTCTTGAACACCGTTAATGCTAAAATAGATTGTGAGAAACAAACTGTCGGTGTTAGCTTTGGTGATGAATCTCATGAGTTTAATTTTTCCAAGTTTAGTAGAAAGCTTGATGAAAAAGAACTGCCTAGTAAGGATGAAATAATTGGTCTTGCTTCTATTGCTGTGCCACCTACTGATCCTTTAGAGCAATATTTGCTAGACCATGAAAATGATTTACACATGCATGAAAGAAATGAGATAGTAGATAAGATTTTCTTTGAACAACGTCCTCTGCTTAAACACAATTTGCCTATTGAAACTCTAGGAGGTCCTCCTCCACCTAAAGGTGATCCTGTGTTTGAATTAAAGTAATTGCCAGACACTATGAAATATGCTTATCTTGATGAAAAGAAGATATATCCTGTTATTATTAGTGCTAACCTTTTAGAACATGAAGAAGAAAGATTATTGAAAATTCTAAGGAAGCACCGAGCTGCTATTGGGTATACTCTTGATGATTTAAAGGGCATTAGTCCCACTCTATGTCAAAGACAAGATTAATATGGAACCCGATGCTAAACCCGTTGTTAATCACCAATGTCGGTTAAATCCAAGATGAAAGAAGTGGTAAGAACGGAAATATTAAAACTTCGGAAGCGGTATAATCTATCCTATAGGCGATAGTAGATGGGTAAGTCCTGTTCATTGTGTTCCTAAGAAGGGAGGTATTACTATTGTTCCTAATGATAAGAATGAACTTATTCCAAAAAGAATTGTTACAGGCTATAGAATGGTAATTGATTTTAGAAGATTAAACAAAGCAACTAGAAAAGATCATTACCCTCTGCCTTTTATTGATCAAATGTTAGAAAGATTATCTAAACACACACACTTTTGCTTCCTTGATGGATATTCCGGTTTTTTCACAAATACTGTTTCTCAACTTTGATCAAGAAAAGACCAATTTCACTTGTCCCTTTGGAACTTATGCTTATAGACATATGCCTTTCGGTTTATGCAATGCACCTGCTACCTTTCAAAGATGTATGACTGCTATATTCTCTGACTGTTGTGAAAAGATTGTTGAGGTTTTCATGGATGAGTTCTCTGTCTATGAGAAGTCTTTTGATGATTGTTTAAGCAATCTTGATCAAGTTTTTTAGAGATGCAAGCAAACAAATCTTGTCTTGAATTGGGAGAAGTGCCACTTTATGGTGAATGAAGGTATTGTTTTGGTCCATAAAATTTCTGAAAGAGGTATTGAAGTGGACAAAGCTAAGGTTGATGCAGTTGAGAAAATGCCATGTCCTAAAGATATCAAAGGTATTCGTAGTTTCGTAGGTCATGCTGGTTTCTATAGGAGATTTATCAAAGACTTCTCTAAAATTTCTAGGCCTCTTACAAACCTTTTGCAAAAGGATGTTTCTTTAGTTTTTGATGATGATTGTTTAGAAGCCTTTGAAACACTCAAGAAAGCCTTAATTTCTGCACCTATTGTTCAACCACCTGATTGGAACTTGCCTTTTGGAATTATGCGTGATGCTAGTGATTATGTTGTTGGTGTTGTTCTAGGACAAAGAGTTGATAAGAAACTGAATGTTATTCATTATGCTAGTAAAATTCTAGACAGTGCTCAACGAAATTATGCTACTACTGAAAACGAATTCCTGGCAGTGATGTTTGCTTGTGGTAAATTTAGATCTTACATTGTTTACTCTAAAGTTATCGTTCACACCGACCATGCTGCTATTAAATATCTTATGGAAAAGAAAGATGCTAAACCTAGACTTATTCGATGGGTTCTCTTGCTACCAGAATTTGATTTACATATTACTGATAGGAAAGGAGCCGAGAACCCCGTAGCTGATAACTTGTCTAGGCTTGAAAATGTGCTTCATGACCCACTACCTGTTGATGATAGTTTTCCTGAGGAGCAGTTAGCTGCAACAAATGTTTCTAATAACACTCCTTGGTATGCTGACTATGCTAATTACGTTGTTGCTAAATATTTACCACCTAGCTTTACATACCAACAAAAGAAAAAATTCTTCTATGATCTAAGACACTACTTTTGGGATGACCCACATCTTTATAAAGAAGGAGTAGATGGTATTATTAAACGTTGTGTACCTGAGCATGAGTAGGGACAAATCCTATGGAAATGTCACTCTGAAGCTTATGGAGGGCATCATGATGGAGATAGAACTGCTCACAAGGTATTGCAATCTGGATTTTATTGGCCTACTCTCTTCAAGGATGCCCGTACGTTCGTCTTATCTTGTGATGAATGCCAAAGAATAGGTAATATCAGTAAGCATGAAGAAATGCCTACGAATCATTCACTTCCCGTTGAACCATTTGATGTTTGGGGATTTGATTACATGGGACCTTTTCCTTCCTCTAACGGGTATACACATATTTTGGTTGCCGTTGATTATGTTACTAAATGGGTAGAAGCTATTCCAACCAGTAGTGCTGATCACAACACCTCTATTAAAATTCTTAAGGAAGTTATTTTCCCAAGGTTTGGAGTCCCTAGATATTTAATGACTGATGGTGGTTCACACTTTATTCATGGCGCTTTCCGTAAAATGCTTGCCAAGTATGATGTTAACCCTAGAATTGTATCACCTTATCATCCTCAGTCTAGTGGTCAAGTTGAAGTTAGTAATAGGGAAATAAAATTAATTTTACAAAAGACTGTCAATAGGTCACGGAAGAATTGGTCTAAGAAATTAGATGATGCACTTTGGGCTTATAGGACAGCATATAAAAATCCTATGGGTACGTCTCCTTATAAAATGGTTTATGGAAAAGCTTGTCATTTGCCTCTTGAGTTAGAACATAAAGCATATTGGGTAATCAAAGAACTCCATTATGATTTCAAACTTGCCGGTGAAAAGAGGTTATTTGATATTAGCTCATTAGATGAATGGAGAACCCAAACTTATGAAAATGCCAAATTATTTAAAGAAAAAGTCCAAAGATGGCATGATAAAAGAATTTAAAAGCGTGAGTTTAAAGTTGGAGAATATGTTCTTTTGTACAACTCTCGTTTCAGATTCTTTGTAGGAAAACACCTTTCAAAATGGGAAGGACCCTATGTTATCGAGGAGGTTTATCGGTGGAGCTCTCAAAATAAATAATGTCAAGGTACTAACTCAAGGTTGTTAATGGGCAACGAATAAAACATTATATCTCAGGTACAACCATTAATGTTGAAAGTAATATTATCCAAACTTTAACACCGGAAGAACACATAAAAGAGTCCTTCCGGTACACTCCAGAATCGTGAATATAAGGAGGTACATGATACAGTAAGTAAACGGACTCCAAAAAATCCGCAAAAATATTTTCTGTCAGTTTTGGAATATTTAGAAAATTAGGTAAATAAGAAACAACCAGGAAGCATACCCTGGTGGGCACAGGCGCGCCCAGGTGGGTTGTGCCCACCTGGGGCACCTTCTGGACTCCGTTTTTCTTCCGTTTGCTTGTTTCCCAAGATAAAAAATCTTTATATACCCCCCGAACCTATTGACCATCGTATCACGAAGAAATCTTTTGTTCTCTTTTCTTGCTGCTTTTGGTCAGATCTATCAAGCCAGGCATCATGTCTTCCTACTCCTCCAACAACATTGAAGAAGATGCTTGGTTGATGAAGATTAAGCTGAAGAGGAGGAGCCCATGGAAGCCAGTCAAGGGAGACAAGAGCAAGGAGGCTCTTGTAGATCTACCTCAGTGGACAAACAAGCACCGCCGCCGAGGAGGAAGAAGAAGATATCCTTAAACCTTACTATGCTCATCTTACTCCTACTGAGATTGCAGCCTTTCGGATCATTGAAATGGTCTGTGTGCAGAATAAATACCTCACTCGTGAAAATATACTGTATCAAGAGCACATCCTCTTCCTTCGGAGCATCATACGTAGATTGGAGAATCTCTTGATCTTGAAGGACATGATCTCTCCATCACCACCACCATCCTCTTCATCACCAAAAGAAAACTGAGTTTCGGGTATGGGCACTCCCCTTGGCTTCCGCCAAGCTTGGGGGAGGTGCCCCGATATCGTATCACCCTCACTATCTTTTGCCTTTACTTATTTTAGTTCGATCTTTTGCTTAAGATGAATAAAAGTTTAGTTCGATCCTTTCTTTTCGAGAGCTTGCTTAGTGATCTATCCTTGTAATAGTGTGCGAGATATATAATAAAGTTTAGTTTGAGACTTTGCTTTCTTTACTTTCTTGTTGAAATAAAAAGAAAGGAAATAAATAAAAAAGATCATATGCTAATCTTACGGTAGGTGATGGCACCACATAAAGAAAAGTATAAGTAGAAAATTTTATTAGAGATGTACAAACATAGCATTGGTCAATGATGCAACTCATGAAAGAATTAATAAGGGAAGAGAAGATTCACACATAAATACACTATCCTAGAAATCTTTTGTGATTGTGAGCCCCTATTAAAATATTATATGCCAAAATTGTTGACGTTGGGCAAGGAAGACAACGTAATGATTTATGTTTGTTCATATTCACATATAAGTTATATTGTCATAGATCCTTCAACATGTGGTGCTTGCCCCTATCTTTGCTAGCCAAAAATTCTGCACTAAGTAGAGATACTACTTGTGCATCCAAAATCCCTTAAACCCAAATCTTATTTTCAAGAGTCCACCATACCTACCTAGGGATTGAGCAAGATCCCTCAAGTAAGTTGTCATCGGTGCAAAAAGGCAATAAAAATTGCTTCTAAATGTGTGAGATCATTTAGTGTAAGAGAAAAATTGAGCGTTGTACCTAACTTGTGATGGTGAAGAATAAAAGCGACAGATCGCATAATAAAGGTCGGTATCACAAGGGCAATGGAGCGTGACGTTCTTTTTGCACTAAGGGGTTGAGCATACAAACAAATAAGCGCATGGCAACCTCGCTTCCCTCTACGAAGGGCCCATCTTTTACTTTTATGTATTTACTTTTATGCAAAGAGTCAAAGTTTTCTCTCTATTCCATTTTAGTTTTCTCCTTTGGCAAGCATCATGTGGTGAGGAAAGATCTAGGCAGATATGTCCAGTTGAATATGGGTGGCATGAGTTATTATAGTTGACATCACCCTTGAGGTGAATACATTGGTAGGCGAAACTATAAGCCCCTATCTTTCTATGTGTCCGATTGAAACATTTTGCTCATGTGTATGCGATGAGTGTTAGCAATCATAGAAGACTATATGATGGTTGAGTATGTGGACTTGCCTAAAGGCTCCGATACGCGACCCTTCCTGAAAAGATGATGAATTGCAGTTGCAAATTTGATTGAGAACATAGTTTGTTGGTTTCTAATAGAGTTTATGCTTTATACTTCGATTGTGTGATGAACTGTTACTTATTCATGAGAAGTTTATGATAAAAGCTCTATGATAAAAGTCTTATGTTTAAATTTGTTGCTGATATAATAATCTACATGATGCTTCTATGTCCGTATTCTGTTTTTATCGACACCTCTCTCTCTAAGCATGTGGACATGTTTTTCGATTTCGGTTTTCGCTTGAGGACAAAGCGAGGTCTAAGCTTGGGGAGTTGATACGTCCATTTTGCATCATGTTTTCCTACCGTTATTTATGATGTTTTATGCGTAATAATGCTTTTTGGAGTAATTCTAATGCCTTTTATCTCATAATTTGCAAGGTACATACAAAGAGGAGAATTTGAAATTGGAAATCTGGACCTAGAAAAGCTACGTCAGTTACCTACTCTTCACAACTCCAAACAAGCTGAAACTTCATGGAGATTTTTTATGGAATATATGATGAATATTAGAGCAAATAAGTACCAGAGGGGCCCCACCAGGTGGGCACAACCCACCAGGGTGCGCCCTGGTGGGTTGTGCTCACCCAGGCCCACCTCCGGTGCCCATCTTCTGGTATATAAGTCATTTTGACCTAGAAAAAAAAATGAAGAGAGGACTTTCGAGATGGAGCACCGCCATCTCGAGGCGGAACTTGGGCAGGAGCACTTTTGCCCTCCGGCGGAGCGATTCCGCCGTGGGAACTTCCCTCCCGGAGGGGAAGATCATCGTCATCATCATCATCACCAACAACTCTCCCATCTTGGGGAGGGCAATCTCCGTCAACATCTTCAATAACACCATCTCATCTCAAGCCCTAGTTCATCTCTTGTTCGGAACTATAGATTGGTGCTTGTGGGTGACTAGTAGTGTTGGTTACATCTTGTAGTTGATTACTATATGGTTTATTTGGTGGAAGATTATATGTTCAGATCCAATATGCTATTTAATACCCCTCTGATCTTGAGCATGATTATCATTTGTGAGTAGTTACTTTTGTTCTTAAGGTCACGCGAGAAATCATGTGAACTTGATATGTGTTCGATTTTTTGATAGTATGTATGTTGTGATTCCCTTAGTGGTGACATATGAATGTCGACTACATGACACTTCACAATGTTTGGGCCTAAGGGAATGCATTGTGGAGTAGTAAGTAGATGATGGGTTGCGAGTGTCAGATTTCGGGTTCCGGCAAAACCCTTGAGGTTCAAACACTAGGGTGCGCACGAAGATCTCCCCCTACCTAATCACGCCCCCGCCCTCACCGCGATCTCAAAGCCTAGCTTGATGAACTCGCAACACAAGAGACACGAGGTTTATATTGGTTCGGGCCACCAATGTGGTGTAATACCCTACTCCAGTGTGGTGTGGTGGATTGCCTCTTGGGCTGAGTATGAACAGTACAAGGGAAGAACAGCCTCCTGAGGAGAGGTGTTCTTGTGCTTGGTGAGTGTGAGGATGGAGTGGATCCAGTCTCCGATCAGATGCCTCCTACTGTGGTGGCTAGTCCTATTTATAGAGGCCCTGGTCCTCTTCCCAAATATTGAGCGGGAAGGGATGCCACAACGGCCAATTTGAAGGGGGACAGCTAGTACAAGCTATCCTGACTAAAGGTCGTCTTCGCCTGTCAAAGGCTCTGGTGATGACGCCGTCTTGGGCTCCACGGTGACCTCCTTCCTGCCATCTTGCTGGTCTTGGTCTTGTTGCACCGATATGGAAACCTTTGCCTGATGCCCCGGTACTCCTGCTTTGCGGCTTGCCTCCTTAGAACCGGAGAGGAAACAAGGACCTTTGTGCGGGCGCCACTTTCACCGGTCTTGAGTGCGTCATGGCTTTGCGTCATGGGGAACCTCACGAGGTTCCTCCTGCCTTGATCTCTCCAGCCCCTCCACGAGCCAAAGCGGGTGAGGCCGCCCCGGAGGAGGTCTTGCGTCATCCGCCACGCGAGGCTTGGCCCCGCGCGAGGGTCTTAAGCGTTTGCTGGTGAAGACGGGCCATACTGGGCCACGGGTAGAGCCACACCGTGGGCCGCAGGCAGGCAAGTCTGGGGACCCCCATTCCCAGGAAGCCGACAGTAGCCCCCGGGCCCAAGGCACGCTTGGACTTGGCTTCGAGGCAAAGCCAAAGGGCAAGTGCGGAGCACCGCAGGCCCCAATAGCCTGCGGCCTTGGTCGACGCGTGGCGACTGATTGGACGTGGGCGGCTCCGCTTCTCCATGCATCCTTGATATCCACCTGGCTAGGCGGCCACGGCGCCTTACACAGTTATTTCCCCCTCGCAGGCAGCGCACTCCCCAACTCCTCCTCTTCTTTCAACCCCAACTTCCTCTTCAAATCTGACTCGAGCTCAGTCCTCTCCATTGCCATGGCACCGAACCGAACGGTGAAATGGAAGAAGCCCCTGTCCTCAGCCAGCCCACCACCGGCAATCGAGCCCGCCGTTGGTCGATCACGGGTGCTCAATCAGGAGGCCATGGATAAGGTCCACCCTGCGCTCGCCACCAGCTTCAACGAATGGGGAGGGATGTAGGCCTGGCCTGCGTCTCGAGCTACCGTCGATAGGACAGCCACTGAGGTTCAGTTCTTCATTGACGCCCTGTGGGCTGGCCTGGTTCCTCCTTTTCCGCCTTTTTCAACGCCGTGCTTTCCCATTATCAGATCCATATGCCGCACCTCGATCCCCAATCCGTTGCCCTTCTCGCCTGTAGGACCTTGAAGTATGTCTAGAGGGGGGGGGGTGATTAGACTACTTGACCAATTGAAAACTTAACCTTTTCCCAATTTTAGACTTTGGCAGATTTTAGCTATTTTAGCACAAGTCAAGCAATCTTCACACAATTCAAGCAAGCATGCAAAGAGTATATAGGCGGAAATTAAAGCACGCAACTTGCAAGAATGTAAAGGGAAGGGTTTGGAGGATTCAAACGCAATTGGAGACACACGGATGTTTTTGTCGTGGTTCCGATAGGTGGTGCTATCGTACATCCACGTTGATGGAGACTTCAACCCACGAAGGGTAATGGTTCTGCGAGTCCACGGAGGGCTCCACCCACGAAGGGTCCTGAAGAAGCAACCTTGTCTATCCAACCATGGCCTTCGCCCACGAAGGACTTGCCTCACTAGCGGTAGATCTTCACGAAGTAGGCGATCTCCTTGCCCTTACAAACTCCTTGGTTCAACTCCACAATCTTGTCAGAGGCTCCCAAGTGACACCTAGCCAATCTAGGGAGACACCACTCTCCAAGAAGTAACAAATGGTGTGTTGATGATGAACTCCTTGCTCTTGTGCTTGAATGATAGTCTCCCCAACACTCAACTCTCTCTCACAGGATTTGGATTTGGTGGAAAGAAGATTTGAGTGGAAAGCAACTTGGGAAAGGCTAGAGATCAAGATTCATATGGTAGGAATGGAATATCTTGGTCTCAACACATGAGTAGGTGGTTCTCTCTCAGGCTGGTAAGTTGGAAGTGTAGGTTTGTTACGATGGCTCTCTCCACGAATGAAGAGGAGGGTGGAGGGGTATATATAGCCTCCACACAAAATCTAACCGTTACACACAATTTACCAAACTTCGGTGGGACCGAATCAACAAACTCGGTCGGACCGATTCGGTAAACCTAGTGACCGTTAGTGGTTTCGATTGGGACCGACATGCAACTTCGGTAGGACCAATATGGTTAGGGTTAGGGCATAACGTAATATCGATGAGACCGATTACACAAACTTCGGTGAGACCGATTTTGGTAATTAGCTAACCCGGAGAGTTTGTCGAGTAAACTCGGTGGGACTGATTCGCTCTTTCGGTGAGACCAGAAAAGTTACGAAGAGGAAAGAGAGTTTACATTGCAATCTCGGTGGGACCGATCGCTCACTTGGTTAGACCGAAGCGTTCTGAAGGGAAGCAGAGAGATTACAATCCCATCTCGGTGAGACCAGAGATCCTATTAGTGAAACCGATTTGCCTAGGGTTTGTGGCAATGGCTATGACATCTGAACTCGGTGGCGCGGATAGAAAGAATCGGTGGGGCGAGTTTGACTTTAGGTTTAGGTCATATGTGGATGTGAGAAAGTAGTGGAGGGTTTTGGAGCATATCACTAAGCACATGAAGCAAGAGGCTCATTAAGCAACACCTCATCCCTCCTTGATAGTATTGGCTTTTCCTATAGACTCAGTGTGATCTTGGATCACTAAAATGTAAAATGTAGAGTCTTGAGCTTTTGATCTTGAGAAAATCCTTTTTCCTTAATATTTAGATTGATCCACTTTCATCATCCATGCCATGCCATTCATTGAGCTTTCCTGAAATATTTGTCTTGGAATAGCATTAGCTCAATGAGCTATATGTTGTTATGAATTACCAAAACCACCTAGGGATAGTTGCACTTTCAATCTCCCCCTTTTTGGTAATTGATGACAACATATAGATCAAAGCTTCGACAAACGATAATAAGATTGAAAAACATCGTCGCTTTGAGAAGTATGTGATAAGCAAGAGCTCCCCCTAAATTTGTGCATGTTTTAAGATTTGCTTTGGACTACAAATGCACAAGGAATTAGGCTCATGGGTTACTCTTCCATGTCACATACATCTTTGTGGAGCGCTTAAAATAATAAAGATTGAATACATGCACTCATCACCAAGCAAAGTGAATGATCATATAAGGATAAGTGAGATAATATCATCTAACAAGCATAAGTGTAGCTTATGATCAAACACATGATCATCAATGTCTCACAGGTAATAGCATAGTATCTCAAGCAATCAAAATCAAACAAGGTTCAACCAAGAAGACAAGAGAGAACAAAAGCAAACTCTCTCTCTAGAAGCCTATGATCTATACATTTTCTCCCCTTTGGCAACAAGTTACCAAAAAGTTCCTAGAAAATGCATAGTACTATGTTGTCTCTCGAGCTTGGTCTTCAATTTGGTGGCGTAGAGATGACTCCTTGAATGAAGACTTGAGTTGATGTGGAAGGAGCTGAAGGAGTTAGTGCTTTGGAGCTGGTTCTTATTTGGAGCTATAGCTGGAAGCGGATGAAGTGACTCTGGAATTATGCAATGCGGCTCTGCGGCTGATCTCTCGAGCTCGAGGCACTCCGGCAAAAGCATCGATTGTTGTCCTGCCCTTCCTCTCACGCATGTCATCCTGTAGCTGCTCCACAACTTACTAAATCTTAGTTACTTTGACATCAAGATCATAGAATTTTTGTTCCATGATTCTTTCCAGGCTCTCCTGGTTTTGAATTAGGGTGGCCAACCCCTTCTCAATCCGCAGAGTTGATGCTATCAAGTAACCAAGCTGGTCCTGCTTGCTCTTCAAAAGTACTTAGATGCCTCTGCTAGAGTTGGCATCTTGGCAGCCTTCTCTTTCCTTGCTTTCTCCTTCTTCACTTGAGCTTGTCTTGATGATGGTTCATTCTCATTCATGACAACTTGATTGTCCTCAAAGTCGGGATAGAGAACAAAGTGTTCCTTATCTAATGAGATATTTCCTGTGCCCATCTTTGAGTTAATCAACTCCTGAATTTGTGGGGCATATCCATGCCTTCTCTTTTGGTCCGCTTCTTTGTCCTCTTGATAGTCTCAACTATGAGGCTTATGACCTTGAATTTCAGGGCACATCAAATATGTGTAGAAAATTAATTGCATGCCCTCCGATCATGTTTTGGTCACTGATTTGGGCAACAAAGTGTGCCTTAGGATCTAGTTGATCGTTGTCATTACCCTGACAGAAGAAAATGAACCGACCCAAACTTGAAAGTCTCAAGTGCTTCATCTGGGATCTCCTTGTACATCTGTGACATAGAGTTATGATCCATCTTCTTCTTGGCATAAATGTCCAAGTCATCTTCACTCTCCTTTGGGGCATTGATTAGACTTGCCCATTCCTCAATGGTTGATTGGTATCTCGTTCCTTCTGACATCCAAACTATCCTGCCATCTGGATAGAAATGTCTTTGTGGAGTAGAATTGCATAATGAGCTCATCATTCCGGTTTGTGAGCTTCGCCCAACAAAATCTGCAACTCCACAAGCCTTTGAAGCTGTCATACACTCCAGGATAGTGTTCTTCATTCTCCTTCATGTAGGTCCAGTCGACCCACCTCATATCACACACTATGGGTTTCTTGTCCAACAAGATTGTCTCATAGAAGTCCTGCTGCTCCTTTGTGTGGAATCTGTAATCAACAGTAGTCCTTCTCCTGGTGGCATATGGATCTGACTCTCTCCATAGCCTCAACCCTGAATCTCTCCACGATCTTCATGTTCTCGACCAGGATGAGCACCATTGTGGTCTGGAATCTTGGGTTTGAGCTTTCTCGGGACTTGTCCTTCATCATCTTCCTCGGCAACAACATCAGCAACCTTTGGGGCCTTGTTCTTTTCAGCAATTTGGTATATTCTGGTATTCCTCTTAGGTGCACTCTTGGGCTTGGAGGCAGCTTTGGGTGCTTCTTTGGGCTTTGAAGTTGCAGCCCTGACTTTATGGCATCACCCATCAGCTTTTGTGCCTTGGGTCTTTGGTGCAGCAACCTCTTCTTCTTCCTCTTCTTCCATCATGGAAGGCTTTCCAATCACCTGGCTGTGGTCTTCTTGACCCTTTCCTTCCTTTTCTTTCCTTCTGCGGCGGGCTCTTTGGGTTGGGATTCCAAAGATACTTGAGTGGATACTACGGCTTTAGACATTGGTTGTCTTCTGCGGGCCTTTTGATTTTCATTCCTGGCTTTCTTTGCGGTTGAGTTGTACTCCTTCTTGAGCACTCTCTTCTTTGAACTAGCCTCATCCTCAATCGCCACATAATCCTCATCCTCGAGACTCGAGGTCTTCTTCTTCCTTGTCCTAGTGGCAGCTTTGGGCAAATTCTTTAGATGCCGCTCGCTTCCCTCATCCGAGCTCTTTGGAGGGACTAGTGCCCTCACTCATGTGAATCTGCTCTTGACACATTCATTTGTCACTTTAGTGCGACATGATCACACCTTGGCTTGACCACGTGAATAGTTATAGATGAGGTAGAGTGGATGAGCATCACAAAATCTGAGATTTTTGCAAAGAATGATTCAAAAGTTTAGTTTTAGTTTTCCACGAGAAAGCATTTCGGATCTACCGATTTTCAAACTCGGTGATACCGAAGCAGTTTGGAACCTAAACTAGTGAACTTCGGTCATCGAGTCACGCAGTTCGATGGTACCGAGACTGCTAGGGTTTCTAAAGTTTTAAAATCGGTCACACTGATTAGCAATTCTCGGTCTGCAAAGAGAGTTACTAGTGCAATGGCGTTAGCCAAATCGGTGGGACCGAGTTTTTCAACTCGGTGGGTCCGAGATGGTTTCATGAAACTCTAACCCTAAATTCCGAATCACACCTATTCTAAGGATTGTTTTGATTTGGATAGAGGTGTTTCAATCGTGGCAAGAAGCATAACAAACACAATGTCTTTGAGAATCGGAGGAGGATAGCACCTTGCATGATCGAGTTCATACCCTAGTTCGGGCGGTGAACTCGCTTCTGGCTGCCGGCAACGGCGGAGATGAAATCCGTTAATGGCCCAGCGGAGACCAGTGACGAGGCGGTGGCGACGAAGTCGAAGATCCGGAGACCTAGTAGGCGGAAGCGAGCTATGCGAGGCGAAGAGTTTAGGGAGAAAGTTTTCCAAAATTTGCCGATGAATATATAGCCCGACATCATCGGTGTGACCGAAGTGGAACAACTCGGTGGCACCGAGATGCATAACTTGTTAACGATTCTGAACTTCGGTGTGACCGAAAGTTCAAATCGGTTGCACGAGATTGAAAACTCTAGATCGACTTAGTGATCTCAGTGCGACCGAAATTGAGGAATCGGTCGGACCAAAGATCACAAAGAAGTTTTGGAAGTTTAAGTCTATGATGAATCGGGGACTCAAGGTGCTCCTCACCTGCAGTGGTTCGAATCTGACTTGATCAAATTTTGTGATGTAGCATGAATAGAGTTTGAGGCGAGAAAAGCATAGATAGCTAGAGAAGGTTCTTAGGCATTCTTGTCCATCCACTTGGCCAAAGAAAAGAAACCAATCAATCAAAACAACAAGTGGATGTCCTCGAATGAGTAAAATATGCAACCAACATGCTCACACTATAAAATGACAAATGAAATATGTGACAAAGCATGCACAACCAATTCTAGCATCTATCAAGCAATTTGCGATGACTAGGTCATCTATATATGAGTATATTGACTTAGGAGTCAATGAGAACATTTGATCATAGGTCATACTCATCGTTTAAGCTCAAGTGGGGTTACCACTTTTACATAAAGCATTTATGTGTTCACATCATTAGAGTTGCTTTGACTCAATTCTTGGAGTTAAGCTCCCCCTAGATGTGAGATCCCCCTTAGAGGGATGAACTAACCTTGGGTTTTGTCGATGATGACTTCATGTAGGTGTTGAAGATGTGGATGCTCAATGTTGATGTAGATCTTTTGGAGCAATCCTTTGAAGTGAGTTGCACTTTCAATACCTACATGGGTTAGTCCCACAAGGAACAAACAAGTATATCCATAGACATAGAGTGATGCACACACAAAATGATGTCCATGAAAACATTAGGTTATCTTGTCCCTTGCCTTACCAACATGAGGGTTTGTGACTCCTTGAACTAGTGCAAGATATGGAAGTTGGTGCACTTGTCCTTGCCATAATGATATGAGTGAAGAATGTTGGTGAGTCACCCCTCAAGAACTCTCTAGTTCTTCTTCTTGGGATCCACATCATCTTGATGGGAATCCTTGGTGTAGTAGTTGTACTTGATGAAGTAGAACTTGGCGTAGTCTTGGGAACCCACTTGACCAAGGCCTTGGGTGCTTCTTCAAATGCATCAATCTCCTCTTGAAGCTTGTCCTTGCCTTCGTTCTTGTGGTCTTGTGGTGGAAGATCATCTTGTGCTTGTGTTCCTTTGAAGGAAGTAGGATCATACTTCTCTTGTGGAGGGACAAACTTGGTCTTGGGGTATTGATCTTCTTCCCACTCTACTCCATTAGCATTGAACTTTCGTTTCAAAACCAACACCTTGATTCTTCCGGTGCCTTCCTTGCTTGCGTACAATTTCCTCGAATTTCTTACTCCGGCAAGGCTCTTGTATACACGTTTCTCTATAATTCCCTTCAATAAGCTGTTTTCTTGCTCAATTGTAACTTGGCTAAGAGAATCATTAGTGGAATCAAGAGAACTACTAGAAGCAACAATATTGGATTTAGCATTGTTATTGTTACTATTAGAGGAAGAATCTTTCTTGTTCTTGTTACTAGACTTGACTTGAGGCATGTAAGTAGATAAGAGTAAACACTTGGCAATGTAAGAAGAACTTTTCTTACGGAGATCATCATTGATTGCTTTTAGAACGCATGCTCTTGCTCAAGATTGAGCTTTTCAAAAGCGTAACTTCTCATGAGCCCTTAAAAGTTCTCGATGATCTTTGAAGATAGTTTCATGAGCTAACTTAAGAGTGTTTAGTTCTTTAGTTAGTAGCTCAATCCTCTCCTTATCATTGTCATTCGTTTCATTTTGATTAGCATGATTAATTGACGTTTCATCATAGAATTCATCACTAGAGTTGTCAACAAGTAAATCATCATCACCTAACAAGTCATCTTCATCACTATTAAAATCAACATACTCAAATTGTGTTACCTTGGGACCTTTGGCCATGAAGCATCTTCCGGTTCCTTCATTTGGTGAATCAAATATCGTAGGAGTTGGTTGACACAAGTGCTAGACCCGGACACCTTCATCTTGAGTATATTGTTAGGAGTGATAGCTTCTCTTGGGTGATTGACCGAGGTCGGGCCGGATACTCATTCACCAACATGAGCTTGATGTCTTCATTTTGTGTAGCTCTTTGATGACTTGTCCTTCCTTTCCAGAATCCTTGCTTCTCATTGAGGGTCTTACGTTCATAACGATCATCTCTACTCCTTCTCTCTTGGTGGTGATTCTTCTCTTCTACTTCTCTTTGGAGAATCTTCTCTTCTTTTTGTAGGTGTCTTTACACTCATTGGAATAGTGTCAGGGTCTCCACAATTGTATGCAATTCTCTCGACTCTAGAATATCTTTTGTCATTGTAGGACCTTGACTTAGAGCTTCTTTCTTTGCTTCTACTCTTGTAGAATTTGTTGAAGTTCTTCACCATTAAGCTCAATTCTTCATTGAAGGTTTGTTTCTCACTTGATGATGTGTGGGGCTTCACATGAGGCTTTTGTAAGCACCACTTGACTTGTTGTGAGTTCCTCCTTATCCTTGGTGACATCTCATGAGCAACAATTCTTCAATGACTTCCGTTAACGAGATCTTTGTAATTTGGCATATTTGGATCAATGTGCACGGTATCATATTTTTCCATCCAATGCTCTTAGGATCTCTTGATGATGAATCATGGTCATCTCTTCACTTCCTAAGCGGCAATCTCATTTGTGATAAGAGCAAGCCTAGAGTACATTTGCGACACCTTCACCATCCTTCATTTTGAACTTGTCAAAAGTGACTTTGGAGCACATCAACTTGGATTCCTTGATGGAGTCGGTACCTTCATGCATATCAATCAAAAGTATCCCAAATTTCCTTTGCATTCTCAAGGATGGGTTATTTTGTTGAATTCTTGGGCACAAGCCATTGAAGAGGATATCACAAGCTTGACGTTGTATTCTGACATCTTCAATTCCTCACTAGCTTCACGGTTCGGTTCTCTCCCATCGAAAATTCACCTTGCAAGCCAATACACAATAGCTAAGCGGGGGTTATGTCCAGAATATGCATTTTCATCTTATGCTTCCAACTAGCAAAATTAGTGCCATCAAAGTAAGGACCTCTCTACGGTGATAATTTCCCATGCTAGGCATACTCTCCTAGGTTGTGAAACCAAGGCTATGACCACCAAAAGCTATGGAAATCAAAGCAAATGGAGACCAAAGCTCTGATACCACTTGTGGGACAGCAAGTATGTCTAGAGGGTGGGGTGATTAGACTACTTGACCAATTAAAAACTTAACCTTTTCCCAATTTTAGACTTTGGCAGATTTTAGCTATCTTTGCACAAGTCGAGCAATCTTCCACACAATTCAAGCAAGCATGCAAAGAGTATATGATCGGTGAATTTAAAGCATACAACTTGAAAGAATGTAAAGGAAGGGTTTGGAGGATTCAAAGCGCCAATTGGAACACAGGATGTTTTTGTCGTGGTTCCAGATGGGTGGTGCTATCGTACATCACGTTGATGGAGACTTCTACCCACGAAGGATAGCAGTTCTGTGAGTCCATGAGGCTCCACCACATGAAGGGTCCACAAAGAAAGCAACCTTGTCTATCCCACCATGGTAAAATTCGCCCACGAAGGACTTGCCTCACTAGCGGTAGAATCTTCACGAAGTAAGCGATCTCCTTGCCCTTACAAACTCCTTGGTTCAACTCCACAATCTTGTGGAGGATCCCCAAGTGACACCTAGCCAATCTAGGAGACACCACTCTCCAAGTAACAAATGGTGTGTTGATGATGAACTCCTTGCTCTTGTGCTTCAAATGATAGTCTCTACAACAATCAACTCTCTCTCACGGGATTTGGATTTGGTGGAAAGAAGATTTGAGTGGAAAGCAACTTGGAAGGCTAGAGATCAAGATTCATATGGTAGGAATGGAATATCTTGGCCTCAACACATGAGTAGGTGGTTCTCTCTCCAGGCGGTAAGTTGGAAGTGTAGAGTTTGTTACGATGGCTCTCTCCACGAATGAAGAGGAGGTGGAGGGTATATATAACCTCCACACAAAATCTAACCGTTACACACAATTTATCCAAACTTCGGTGGGACCCGAATCAACAAACTCGGTCGGACCGATTCGATGTAAACTAGTGACCGTTAGGGTTTTGATTGGGACCGACATGCAACTTCGGTGGGGCGATATGGTTAGGGTTAGGGCATAACGTAATCTCGGTGAGACCGATTACACAAATCGGTGAGACCGATTTTGATGATTAGCTAACCCGGAGAGTTGGTCGGAGTAAACTCGGTGGGACCGATTAAGCTCTTTCGGTGAGACCAAATGTTACGAAAGGAAGCAGAGAGTTTTCATTGCAATCTCGGATTGGGACCGATCGCTCACTTGGTTAGACCCGAAGCGTTACAAAGGGAAGCAATTACAATCCCATCTCGGTGAGACCGAGATCCTATCGGTGAAACCGATTTACCTAGGTTTGTGGCATGGCTATGACATTTTACGAACTTCGGTGGCGCCGGATAGAAAAGGATCGGTGGGAGGTTTGACTTTAGGTTTAGGTCATATGTGGATGTGAGAGAAAGTAGTTGGGGGTTTTTGGGCATATCACTAAGCACATGAAACAAGAGGCTCATTAAGCAACACCTCATCCCTCCTTGATAGTATTGGCTTTTCCTATAGACTCAATGTGATCTTGGATCACTAAAATGTAAAATGTAGAGTCTTGAGCTTTTGAGCTTGAGCCAATCCTTTGTCCTTAATATTTTGAGGATCAATTTCATCATCCATGCCATGCCATTCATTGAGCTTTCACGAAATATTTGTCTTGGAATAGCATTAGCTCAATCAGGCTATATATTATTATGAATTACCAAAACCACCTAGAGGATAGTTGCACTTTCAATGGCCGTAGAAACATACTTCACAGACTGTCGGCCTTTTGCGGTGAGGAGGCCAGGTACACTATCCAGCTGAACCTTGAGGAGAAGTGCACCGTTCAACAGAATCTGGTCCTCCACCCGCTTTTAGTACGTCATTGTGAGGAATGTCTCATAGGGGTCTCGCTAAGGTAATCATCTTTGTTAATAATGGCGAGGCTTGAATGGTAGCTCTCCCATTCAAAGCTTCTCTTAACTGATGGCCGGGGAAATCGAGGATAACCAATTATGCTGTGCATTCTGCTGGCGTGGGTGGCGGCGAAAGCTGCGTGGACCCGTGTCTTTCGACTTCTAACCCGCGTTAGAAAGCTCTATCACGGTTCTGTGATCGGCGTGCAGCTTCCCGAGCGTCGATTATTGTACAAATCGTCACGAGTTGGCACGGGGCTCTTCCCGACGGCGCCCGGTATCGCATTGATAGTCGGATACTCGAGCAGCGGCCTTATATGTGTGCATTCAGCGTCTGAGATCGCCCTTTCCGCGTCATGATTACGACCTAACCCCATCCGAGGCCCGATGTGGCTTGTCTTCTTGGGCTGTCTGATGTCGCTCGTCCGGCTTCGTGTGCGAGTGTAAATGGATGCTCCGCAGCGGCACCTTGGATCGTACACCCCGCCCGCTTGCGCACTGTGAGCGAACTATCGAGCAACATTTGTCATCCCCTTCTTGGTAGTCGTGATGATTGAATCCCTTTTCCGTGGATTTATCACAGCTCCCCCCTACAGCTGGCGCCAAAGATGTCATGAATGACACCTATGGGATCATGGGGAATCCCTTTATGGTTGGGGCGCGGGCGTGGAAAATGTCGGGTTTAGAAGATCAGCGGTGGGTTTATCTAGGGTATCCTATGGCTTGCCTCTCCCTACTGGTTTTGTGCTTATGTTGAAGTGTTATTGGGCTAAAGCTACAAATGTTAGAATGCAGATGCGAAAGTCCGAATCCTCTCTTAGCAGTTTAGATGGTGCCCTATTTATAGTCAAAGAATGCACCACGATGCGCATGAAAGGTGGAAAGGTTATGCGTCTGTAGAACATACTTTGACATCACGAAACGCATTAAATGCTGCTTAGGTTTCCTCTTGCTTTATTGGGGATCGTGCGAGTTGTGAAACCCATCCACGTCCGTCCTTAGCTTCGCCTTGCTCGGAAACCGCGTCCGAATATGAGCCAATCTTGCAATGATCATGTAGGCTGGCGAAATTCTTTGAGCTTTATGTATTTTAATTGGTGGCACGTGTGATGATGTTAATCACATGATGATGTAGAAATTGCTTAAATCACATGGCGATGTACAACTAGATTGTTGACTCGGTCAAGTGGTGAAGGAAATATGCCTAGAGGCAATAATAAAGTTATTTGCTTATATTTCCTTATATCATGATAAATGTTTATTATTCATGGGAATTGTGATATTCTTAGGAAACTTGATACATGTGTGGATACATAGACAAAAGCATTGTGTCTAGTAATACTAGACAGTGGCGTTAATCCAAAAGATGGTTAAGTTTCCTAACCATGACCTGAGTTATCATTTGATGAACAAGATCCATAATTAGGAGAATGATGTGATGGAATAACCATCAGTTAGCTTAGCATAATGATCGTTAAGTTTTTGCTATTGCTTTCTTCATGTCATATACATATTCCTTTGACTGATGATTATACACAACCCCGATGGTAGTGGGTGTGCTATATGAAATGTGAGAGCATCAGTGATTATAACCAGCTCTGCGGTATCTCCTAAAGGCGTTTGTTGGATTGGCATAGATCGAAGATTGAAGTTTATACTCAGTATCGGAGAGTATCTCTGGGCCCTCTAGAAGCTGCACATCATGTTAGGGAGAGCATGATGACAAAAAAAAATTCCCTACGCACATGCAAGATCATGGTGATGCATAGCAACGAGGGGAGAGTGTTGTCCAAGTATCCTCGTGAGACCGAAAGAGGAAGCGTTATAACAACGCGGTTGATGTAGTCGAGACGTCTTCACTTAATTCGACCGAATCAAGCACCAAACTACCACGGCACCTCCGGAAGTTCTAGCACACGCTCAGCTCGATGACGCATCCCTGGACTCGATCCAGCAGAATGTCGGAAGAGTTCCACAAGACGACGGGCGCAGGACGATCTTGGTGTTCATCTTAGCCATCATTTAGGCTTCGCCAAGCACCGCTACAATATTATCGAGGACTATGGTGGAGGGGGCACCAGACACGGCTAAGAGATCTCAAGGATCAATTGTTGTCTCTAGAGGTGCCCCTGCCGTGATATAAAGGAGCCAAGGGAGGGCGGGGGCTGACCAAGGAGGGGCGCGCCAAGGGAGTCCTACTCCCACCGGGAGTAGGACTCCCTTGTTTCCTAGTTGGAATAGAAGAAGGGGGGAAAGGGGGGGGGCGCCGCCCCTTCTCATTGTCCTATTCGGACTAGGGGGGAGGGGCGCGCGGCCTAGCCCTTGCCTCCTCTCTTCCTCTCCACTAGGGCCCATGTAGGCCCATTAAGCCCCCGGGGTTCCCAGAACCTCCTGCATCTCAAGAAAATCCCGATTTCACCCAGAACACTTCCGATATCCAAATATAGGCTTCCAATATATCAATCTTCATGTCTCGAACATTTCAAGACTCCTCGTCATGTCCGTAATCACATCTGGGACTCTGAACAAACTTCAGTACATCAAAACTCATAAACTCATAATATAACTGTCATCAAAACCTTAAGAGTGCGGACCCTACGGGTTCGAGAACTATGTAGACATGACCTAGAACTGTTTCCGGTCAATAATCAATAGAGGAATCTGGATGCTCATATTGGCTCCTACATATTCTACAAAGATCTTTATCGGTCAAACCGCATAACAACATACGTTGTTACCTTTGTCATCGGTATGTTACTTGCCCGAGATTCGATCGTCAGTATCTCAATACCTAGTTCAATCTCGTTACCGGCAAGTCTCTTTACTCGTTACGTAATGCATCATTCTGTAACTAACTCATTAGCTACATTGCTTGCAAGGCTTATAGTGTGCATTACCGAGACGGCCCAGAGATACCTCTCCCACAATCGGAGTGACAAAACCTAATCTCAAAATATGCCAACTCAACATGTACCTTTGGAGACACCTATAGAGCTCCTTTATAATCACCCGATTCGTTGCCAGACGCTTGGTAGCACACAAAGTGTTCCTCCTGTAAACGGAGTTGCATAATCTCATAGTTATAGGAACTTGTATAAGTCATGAAGAAAGCAATAGCAACATACTAAACGCATCAAGTGCTAAGCTAATGGAATGGGTCAAGTCAATCACATCATTCTCCTAATGATGTGATCCCGTTAATCAAATGACAACACATGTCTATGGTTAGGAAACATAACCATCTTTGATTAATGAGCTAGTCAAGTAGAGGCATACTAGTGACATTTAAGTTTGTCTATGTATTCACACATGTATTATGTTTCCGGTTAATACAATTATAGCATGAATAATAAACATTTATCATGATATGAGGAAATAAATAATAACTTTATTATTGCCTCTAGGGCATATTTCCTTCAGTCTCCCACTTCCACTAGAGTCAATAATCTAGATTACAGAGTAATGATTCTAACACCCATGGAGTCTTGGTGCTAATCATGTTTTGCTCGTGGAAGAGGCTTAGTCAATGGTTCTGCAACATTCAGATCCGTATGTATCTTGCAAATCTCTATGTCTCCCACCTGGACTTGGTCCCGAATGGAATTGAAGCGTCTCTTGATGTGCTTGGTCCTCTTGTGAAATCTAGATTCCTTTGCCAGGGCAATTGCACCAGTATTGTCACAGAAGATCTTCATTGGTCCCGATGCACTAGGTATGACACCTAGATCGGAAATGAACTCCTTCATCCAGACTCCTTCATTTGCTTTGCTTCGAAGCAGCTATGTACTCCGCCGCATGTAGATCCCCGCCACGCTTTGTTTAGAACTGCACCAACCGATGCTCCACTGCTCAATATAAACACGTATCCGGTTTACGATTTAGAATCATCCGAATCAGTGTCACAAAGCTTGCATCGACGTAACCATTTATGACTAGCTCTTTGTCACCTCCATAAACAAGAAACATATCCTTAGTCCTTTTCGTGTATTTCGTGATATTCTTGACCGCTGTCCAGTGATCCACTCCTGGATTACTTTGGTACCTCCCTGCTAAACTTATTGCTAAGCATACATCAGGTCTGGTACACAGCATTGCATACATGATAGAGCCTATGGCTGAAGCATAGGGATCATCTTTGATTTTCTCTCTATCTTCTACTGTGGTCGGGCATTGAGTCTGACTCAACTTCACACCTTGTAATACAGGCAAGAACCCTTTCTTTGCCTCAACCATTTTGAACTTTTTAAAAACTTTATCAAGGTATGAGCTTTGTGAAAGTCCAATTAAGCGTCTTGATCTATCTCTATAGATCTTGGTGCCCAATATGTAAGCAGCTTCACCGAGGTCTTTCATTGAAAAACTTTTATTCAAGTATCCTTTTATGCTATCCAGAAATTCTATATCATTTTCAATTAACAATATGTCATCTACATATAATATCAGAAATGCTATAGAGCTCCCACTCACTTTTCTTGTAAATACAGGCTTCTCCAAAAGTCTGTATAAAACCATATGCCTTGATCACACTATCAAAGCGTTTATTCCAACTCCGAGAGGCTTGCACCAGTCCATAAATGGATCGCTGGATGCACACTTTGTTAGCACCTTACGGATCGACAAAACCTTCCCGTTGCATCATATACAACTCTTCTTCCGTAAATCCATTCAGGAATGCAGTTTTGACATCCATTTGCCATATTTCATAATCATAAAATGCGGCAATTGCTAACATAATTCGGACAGACTTAAGCATCGCTCACGGGTGAGAAAGTCTCATCGTAGTCAACCCCTTGAACTTGTCGAAAACCTTCGCAACAAAGTCGAGCTTTGTAGACAGTTACATTACCATCAACGTCAGTCTTCTTCTTGAAGATCCATTTATTCTCGATGGCTTGCCGATTATTGGGCAAGTCAACCAAAGTCCATACTTTGTTCTCATACATGGATCCCATCTCGGATTTCATGGCCTCAAGCCATTTTGCGGAATCTGGGCTCATCATCGCTTCCTCATAGTTCGTAGGTTCTCCATGGTCAAGTAACATGACTTCCAAAATAGGATTACCATACCACTCTGGTGCGGATCTTATTCTGGTAGACCTACGAGGTTCGGTAGTAACTTGATCTAAAGTTTCATGATCAATATCATTAGCTTCCCCACTGATTGGTGTAGTTGTCACAGGAACCGGTTCTTGTGATGAACTACTTTCCAATAAGGGAGCAGGTACAATTACCTCATCAAGTTCTACTTTCCTCCCACTCACTTCTTTCGAGAGAAACTCCTTCTCCAGAAAGGATCCGAATTTAGCAACAAAAATCTTGCCCTCTGATCTGTGATAGAAGGTGTACCCAATAGTCTCTTTTGGGTATCCTATGAAGACACATTTCTCCGATTGGGGTTCGAGCTTATCTGGTTGAAGTTTCTTCACATAAGCATCGCAGCCCCAAACTTTAAGAAATGACAACTTTGGTTTCTTGCCAAACCACAGTTCATAAGGCGTCGTCTCAACAGATTTTGATGGTGCCCTATTTAACGCGAATGCGGCCGTCTCTAAAGCATAACCCCAAAACAATAGCGGTAAATCAGTAAGAGACATCATAGATCGCATCATATCTAGTAAAGTACGACATGACGCTCGGACACACCATTTCGTTGTGGTGTTCGGGTGGCGTGAGTTGCGAAAACTATTCCGCATTGCTTCAAATGTAAAACCAAACTCAGAATCAAAATATTCTCCTCCACGATCAGATCATAGAAATTTTATTTTCTTGTTACGATGATTTTCCACTTCACTCTGAAATTCTTTTGAACTTTTCAAATGTTTCAGACTTGTGTTTCATCAAGTAGATATACCCATATTCCGCTCAAATCACCGTGAAGGTGAGAAAATAACGATACCCATGGCCATGAGCCTCAATATTCATTGGACCACATACATCAAGATGTATGATTTCCAACAAAACAGTTGTTTCGCTCCATAGTTCCGGAGAAGCGGCATTTTAGTCATCTTGCCCATGAGGCACGGTTCGCAAGTACCAAGTGATTCATAATCAAGTGATTCCGTAAGTCCATCAAGATGGAGTTTCTTCATGCGCTTTACACCAATATGACCCAAACGATAGTGCCACAAATAAGTTGCACTATCATTATCAACTCTGCATCTTTTGGCTTCAACATTATGAATATGTGTATCACTACTATCGACATTTAATAAAAATAGACCACTATTCAAGGGTGCATGACCATAAAAGATATTACTCATATAAATAGAACAACCATTATTCTCTGATTTAAATGAATAACCATCTCGCACCAAACAAGATCCAGATATAATGTTCATGCTCAACGCTGGCACCAAATAACAATTATTTAGGTCTAAAACTAATCCCGATGGTAGATGTAGAGGTAGCGTGCCGACCGCGATCACATCGATTTGGAACCATTTCCAACGCGCATCGTCACCTCGTCCTTAGCCAATCTTCGCTTAATCCGTAGTCCCTGTTTCGAGTTGCAAATATTAGCAATGTAACCAGTATCAAATACCTGTGTGCTACTGCGAGCATTAGTAAGGTACATGTAGCGACCTGCACCAATGGATCTAGTGCTGCGTGCTCTTGTCATCCCCGGATCAAGAATCTTGACACCACACAAGATTTCTGAAGGATTTATAGCAGTAGCAATCACACACTTATTACATCGTTGTCCACAAGGGAACTTAATACAATAATATGGCTTAAGGCCATCTAATAATAACAATGAAGGCTTGGAAGACAAGTGAGTCCATCAACTCCATCGGCATCACTGAGTATAGAACCACGACCTAACACCTTACTCGTAAATACGAAAAGTCTCTAACGTGAAAAGTTGCAGCCCGAAAACGGGTCAGCACATGGAATATGCTGGCAATGTAACACATAGAGAACAATGAAGCAACAAACCTATACTACATGCATATATGGCTGGTGGTAAGGCTCTACGGTTACATTTTTGCATAAAGCTGATTTTTCCCTACATCAAAGGAATAATTTTATTTAACTATCATGGTGGTTGTTAAACATTGAGAATGGTTGATGACATCCTCAATCCCAATTAAAAAGTACTCATTAAAACCCAATAACTTTATTATCGTAAGTAACATGTTGAGATTCACATGATATTCAAGTACTAGATACTCAAGATTTGTCCATAACCGGGACACGGCTAATCATGATTAGTTTTTACACTCTTCGAGAGGTTTGGCGACTTTTCCCCACAAGACTCGATCGCCTCCGTTTGGTTCTCGTGACTACATGGTGTTTGAGAGACGGATGACCGAGACATAGTCTTTCGTAAGCGCTTAGCACCTTACATGTGGGTAGACCGCACCAACCTACATCCCCTACATCAGCTAGCCTACCCGTAAGAGTTCGCACAACTTAGTCAACTACGCCAGAGCCCATAATTGGCTTGTGGCTGCACACGGAAGTTTCCAGTTTGAATAATCTTATGATCCCTTAGAGCACGGGTGGCGGTCCGAAGAAATACAGGCAAGTCCTCGATAGAAACCAGTGCCTCAATCCACCCAGATGTGTGTTTAGGTTGCCACCTTAAATAAACCATTAATTAACAATCTCACATCTGTCATGGATATTCACTCACCCAATCCACGCCTACTAGCATAGCATGGCATAATCAAGCAAACGAGAAGTAACTCCCAAGGTTTCATAAGTAAAACAGGTAATAGGTACTACCTCAATCTACTTCCCATCCCACAATTTAATTAGATCCTAAACATGCAAGTGTTTGAGGGTTGATCTAATGCAATAAAAGCTGGGTAGTAGAAAAGATATGATCAAAGTGTTACTTGCCTTGGCCGATGATCCGCGAGTCCTAGAGATTCGAAGTAACAAGCGGCGCACTCCGGGTGATCTAACGTAGACAAACAACAAGCATACAATAAGTACTCATCTAATGCACAGGAAAATCTCGAATAAAAGATCTAACCAGATAGTTCAACTTAAGAACCCTGGTTGCAAAAGAATCGAATCAAATAAAGCATCGAAAAGTCGGAACTCGAGAGAGAAACGACTCGGTTCCAACAATCTGAAATTAAGTCAAAATTTTACAGTAGCAAAACTCTGTGTAAGTAGGTTAGTCGGAACGGCGGTTTCATAACGAAACTCCAGCGCTTGAATCACTGATTCGATAAACGAAGCAAGAAATAAAACAGATTTGAAAATCGGATCGTAAATCGAATCAAAAATAATGGATTAAATCCGATTTAAAAGAAAACAACGAACGGATTAAATAACGGACGTTAGATTAACAGAACTAATCCAACTAACGCTGTTCATTGAAACGAACGGGTCGGTGAACGTTCACTAAATAAGAAAACCGAAAACATAAAAACCATCTAGGTTTTTGAAAAACGAAACATCGCAAAAAACCGGATCGGTCTTTTAACAAAACCGGATCGGATCGGATCGGGCGGCGGCTACCTCGGCGGGCTCGCCGGGCGGGCTCCGCTGGTCGGCGACGGGTGACGAGTCGGGAGGGGCGGCGAGGGGGCTCTGGGGTCCGGGCGTAGGCGGCGAGGGCGGGGCGGCGGCCTTTGGCGGGGCGGCGGGCGGCTCGTGGAGGGCGGGCGGCACGGGCGGGTTGAGGGAGAGGAGGGGCGGGGTATAAATAGGGAGGGAGGGGGGCGCCCGGGTGGCTTGGGGGAGGTGGCAGGGGGAAAGGCGGCGGCGGCGGCGCTGCCCAGCGGGACTCGGGCGGCGGCGGGCGAAGGGACTTCCGCTGGAGGGAGAGGGAGGTGGGCTGGGCGGCCGGGCCGGGCCTGGTCGGCTGGGCCGGCCGGGCCTTGGCCTGTGGGGGCGCTTTTCTTTAAACAAAACAAAACGGATTAAAAAAATACCAAACGAACTCCGATTTTAATAAAATTAATTTTCCCCGACTCCTAAAATGAGTGAACAAAATGAACTTTAAAAACGGCAAACATGCATTTTTTTTAAATGCTCATTTTTGCCTAAACAAAACAAATCTTCCAAAACCAAATTTTGATTTATTTATAATATCTTCATTTTTCCTAAATATTGGGAAAGTCATATTATTCCCTCTCTTAAGTTTTTATAGGAAAAACTTTATGAAGATAATTAAATAAATCCAATGATCCTATTTTCAAGATTTGAGAAATAAATCCCAAATATGAAAATAATGAAACTTCCAACTTTCTCCGAGGGTCCTTGAGTTGCGTGAAATTTTCTAGGATCGGGAAATCACGAGAAAAATATGATATGCATGATGACCTAATGTATAACATTCCAAATTGAAAATTTGGGATGTTACAAACCTACCCCTTAAGATGAATCTCGCCCTCGAGATTCGGGTTGGCTAGAAAATAGGTGAGGGTGGTCCTGAGCAAAACTTCCTCTCTTTCCTGTGTGGCTTCATCCTCAGTGTGGTGGCTCCACTGAACTTTGCAAAACTTGATAACCTTGCTGCGGGTAACTCTGCTGGCATAATCGAGAATCTTAACCGGTTTTTCCTCATATGTCAAGTCATCCTTCAACTGAATTGCTTCCAATGGCACTGTGTCTCTTAACGGTACCTCTGCTATCTCGGGGTGACATTTCTTCAATCGAGAAACATGGAATACATCATGAACTCCCGACAGTCCTTCGGTAATTCCAACTTATAAGCAACTTCTCCCATGCGTTGCAAAATCTTATACGGTCCAAATCTAAACGTGGTGCTAACTTTCCTTTAACTCCAAAACGCTTAACTCCTCAAGCGGGATACTCGAGATATACTCTGTCTCCAACTTCATACTCAATCGCTTTGCTTTGAATCGGCATAGCTCTTTTATCCGGACTGGGCTACCTTGAGCCTGTCTTGAATCAACTTAACTTTCTGCTCAGACTCCTTAATCAAATCTGGTCCAAACAATCGGCGATCTCGGTTTGCGTCCCATAACAACGGTGTCCTGCACCTTCTTCCATACAAAGCCTCGAAGGTGCCATCTTCAAGCTGGTTTGGTAACTGTTGTTGTAGGAAAATTCTGCATACGACAAATTGTCATCCCGCCTAGATCCATAATCTAGGGCACAAGCTCTCAAAGATGTCCTCCAAAATCTGATTGACTCTCTTGGCCTGTACATCCCATCGGTTACGTGGGTGGAAAGTTGTACTGAATTCCAATCGGGTTCCCAATGTTTCGCGTAACCGGGTTCCAAAATTTCGAGGTAAACCGGGTTCCTCTATCTCGACACGATGCTCCTCGAACTCCGTGTAAGCACACAATTCTGGTCATGTATATCTTTGCCAACTTAGCACCGCTATAGGTGGTCTTGACTGGAATAAAATGAGCTACCTTTGTTAAACGGGTCGACTATAACCCAAATCGAGTCATATCACGAGAAGCAGTCTTTGGCAATCCCGTGATAAAATCCATGCCTAGTTTATCCCACTTCCATTCGGTATCGGCAATGGTTGTAACAATCCTCGCCGGCTTCGATGTTACGCCTTTACTTTCTCGACATACATCGTAAATCGCTACATACTCGCGAATATCCTTCTTCATTCCGGTCCACCGAAAGTATTCTTCAAATCCAAGTACATCTTGGTATTTCACAGGTGAATCGAATAGGGTGAATAATGAGCTTCTTGTAAAATCAATTTCCGATCTCCGGGTCATTGGGTACATAAACACGGTCTTCAAACCATAGGGTATCGTGCTCATCCTCACGAAAATCCTTTAGCTTTTCCTTTGCTCATTTTCTCCTTTATAGAGGCAACTTCCTTATCTGCCTTTTGGGCTTCTCTGATTTTGTCCATCGGCCGCTGACTGAATCTCCAATGTTGCTACATAGCCTCTCGAACTATTTCCAAACATAGCTCTCAAGGTCCTCGGCTAAGTCATTGGGTATTCCTCCCATCATTAGGGTATTGACGTGGCTCTTACGGCTCAATGCGTCTGCTACAACATTAGCCTTCCCGGGGTGATAATGCAATCTCATGTCATAATCCTTGATAAGCTCTAACCATCTCCTTTGTCTGAGATTCAGTTCCTTCTCTGTGAAAATGTACTTCAAACTCTTGTGATCCGTGTACACTTCACAATGATTTCCAATGAGAAAATGTCTCCACGTCTTCAGGGCATGCACAACGGCTGCTAGCTCCAAATCATGAGTGGCATAATTCAACTCATGGGGCTTAAGTTGTCGTGAAGCATACGAAACAACTCTTCCTTCCTGCATAAGCATTGCTCCAAGTCCTCGACGTGAAGCGTCGCAATACACCTCATAATCCTTAGTCTGATCTGGCAATATCAAAACTGGTGAGGTAACCAATCTTTTCTCCAACTCCTAAAAACTTGCCTCACAGTCCTCAGTCCATATAAATTTGTTTTCCTTCTTCAACAATTCTGTCATAGGCTTAGCAATCCTTGAGAAATTCTCAATGAACCTTCGGTAGTATCCTGCGAGTCCAAGGAAACTCCGAACCTCTCCAACTGCTGTCGTTGGTGCTTCCCATTTGGTTACGGTCTCAACTTTTGTGGGGTCAATCGCTATCCCTTCTCCGGATATAACATGTCCGAGAAATCCAACTTCCTTTAGCCAAAACTCACATTTGCTGAACTTGGCATACAACCGGTGTTCCTCGGTTTCTCCAAAACCAATCGCAATGTTCCTTGTGTTCCTCTTCATTCTTCGAGAAAATCAAAATGTCATCAATGAACACCACGATTTAACTTATCCAAAAACTCCATAAACACTTTGTTCATCAGGTTCATGAAATAGGCTGGTGCGTTAGTCGGTCAAATGACATAACGGTATACTCGTATAGTCCATATCTCGTGGTAAATGCTGTCTTGGGTATGTCCCGCTCCCGAATCTTCAATCGATGGTACCCTCGATCGCAAGTCGATCTTGGAAAACACCTTGGCTCCTTGCAAGCGATCAAACAGATCATTTATCATAGGTAGTGGGTACTTGTTCTTGATTGTTACTTCATTCAATCCACGATAATCAACAACCATTCTTAACGATCCGTCCTTCTTCTCCACTAGCAAACGGGTGATCCCCAAGGTGAAGAACTTGGGCGATAAAACCTTTATCCAAAAGTTCCTTAATCTGCTTCTTGATTTCGCCAAACTCCTGGCCGGGCATTCTATATGGTCGCTTCGATATTGGGCCTGTTCCTGGCAAAAGTTCTATCAAAAACTCAATGTCTCTATCCGGTGGCATTCCTGGCAACTCTTCCGGAAATACATCAGGAAAATCCTTCACCATTGGTACTTCTTCCTGCACCACTCCTGATAAGCAATTAACTTGCGCTCTTCTCTGCTGATGCCGTGATACATACTTAATCCTTCTTCCTTCTGGTGTGGTGAGCAAAATTGACTTTGTGGTGCAATCTATGTTTCCTCCATACCTTGATAACCAATCCATACCTAATATCACATCCAATCCTTGGGATTCTAGAACTATTAGGTCTGAGGGGAAAACATAGTGTCCAATCCTTAATGGCAGTCGATCACACCATTTACTAGCCATGTACTCTGCTCCGGGTGAGGTTACTAGCATGGGTGACCTAAGGGCTTGGGTTGGTAACTTGTACTTATCCACAAATCCCTTGATATGTATGAATGCGATGCACCAAAGATCGAAAAGAACAACCGCAGTAAATGACTTAACCAAAAACTTACCGACATCGTGCATCGGGCTGATCTTCAACCTCCTCCACTTCAATGTGGTTCACCTGTCCCCTATTGAAAGGGTTGGGCTTCTTTCGAGCTTCCATTGCCATTTCCATTCGGCCTTCGGACAGTCATTGGCATAATGCCCAGTCTTGCGGCACTTAAAGCAAGTAATATGACTCAGTGTCTACTTTGGATGGTGTTGACGGGTTGGTGCGATTCTGTCCATTGCTTCCTCCATTCCCTGCTCCCATTCTTGGTGCTATTATGGTTATGTGAATTACCTCCTTCATGGGTATGTCAAACTGAATTCTGATTTAGGGGTATAACGAGGTTTCTCGAGCTCCAGAGTTATACTTCCCTTGCGTACTTCCGCCACGGTTCTCAATTTGCTGCCGCTTTCCTTCAATCATGAGGGCTCGGTCTACTAACTCCGGTAGTTATTGAAACTGGCTACCATCAACGGCATGCTGAACTCATCATTCAGTCCTTCTAGAAACTTCTCCTGCTTAGCTGCATCAAGAGCAACGTCATCCGGGCATAACGTGCTAGTTTACTAAAGTCATCCACGCACCGCCAACAGTCCTTCCTCCTTGGCGTAAGTTGCGAAACTCACGCTTCTTCATGGCCATAGCTCCTCTTTGAAAACATGGGCGGCGAAAAGCTTTGCTGAAATTGATCCCATGTGACAAAGGTGTCTACAGTGGTAAGTGGTTGTGAAATTCTCCCACCATGCTGCTGCGGGTCCTTCAAGCTGATGTGCTGCAAACTTCACTCTTTCTCCATCCGCATCCTGCAGTGGTCAGCTCCTTCCTATCTTGCGGAGCCACCATCTGCTACAATTGGCTCGGTGTTACCGGAATACACCGCGGGTTTAGTCTAAGGAAACGAGTCGATGATCCGCAGTGGTGGTGGTGGTGGTGGGTTGTTGTTGTTGTTGTTGCCTCGGTTCTGCACCAATGTTTGAATCAGGGTATTCGCTCTTGGATCAGTTGGGTGATCTCTGGCGGAAAAGCGAATCCGGGTCGCGGCCTCGAGGCATCCGATGGGTTTAGAAAAGATGAGAATTTAGAATAGAATGAGGTCTAAGGGGAATCACTACCCAAATGCACATGAGCAAATACACACAAAATCACTTCATTCAATCAAACAAAGGCTTACAACGATCTAACTATCGCAAAAGTGCGTGTACTATAATGTTTACATGGAGGGAATACTACTAATATGTGGGGACTTCTACTAATTTGAACCGTGGAAGACTCCATAATGTGCTCTAGCTTCGTCTTCAAAGTCGGGTTCACTTGGATCCGAATCGGTGTCGTCGATGTTGATGTAGTCGCTGGGCAATCGACATACTTGGTCTTCATTCCCGAGCGCCAACTTCTTCTTCGCTTCTTCAATCTCGTACTTAAGATCGTTATTGTGTCTTGCTAGAGCTACGATCTCGTCCATATAGTCCTTGCGAGTTGTCTTTAGTTCTTCTTCAAGTTCGATGATCCTTCCCTTTGCATTCTCGCAACTCCAACATATCATTGCACATCCGGTTCTCTGGCCGAATGTGCTGGTTTAACTCTGGATGAATGCTGCAATGGATCTATCCTTCTTGGTGCCGACGACGTCCCATTTGTCATCTCGGCGTCCGCAAATCTGGTAGATAGTGTCCTTAAGGTCTTCTTGATAAACTTCTCCAATGCGCCCCATGGTGATGTGAGCTGCCATGCTCTTTCCTGCACTCCAAGTTGGTGCAATCGAAAACACTATCTATAGGCTTGGTGATTGGGGTGAATGTCCTTCCCGAACGTGAGCGTGAATCTTCCAGCGCTCCTCTTGAGCAGAGTGGCGTTGAAAGTCCCGGTGAAGCTTGGTAGTCCAATGTTCGTGTACTTGGTAACTTCCTTCAAGTGAAATCCAAAAGGTGTGCCTTCATCCGGTTGGGTGTACTTGATCTTGGCGTCCTTCATCCTAAAGAGAGTAGAAAAGACGAGGAGTTAGAAAATGGGAAGAGAATAGTGATCTATGGCTTTATCTTAGTGGTCGTGTCTCACAACAGTCGGTGTGCTCGATACCATTCTCTGTAGCGACCGGACCGAATGGATCTAGTGCTCGTGCTCGGTGTCATCCCCGGATCAGTAATGTCGACACCGCCTGATGCTTGAAGGATTTATAGCGAGTAGCAATCACACACTTATTACATTGTTGTCCACAAGGAACTTAATACAATAATATGGCTTAAGGCCATCTAATAATAACAGCCGGAAGGCTTGGAAGACAAGTGAGTCCATCAACTCCATCGGCATCACCGAGTATAGAACCACGACCTAACACCTTACTGTAAATGCAGAAAAAGTCTCGCAACGTGAAAAGTTGCAGCCCGAAAACGGGTCAGCACATGGAATATGCCGGCAATGTAACACATAGAGAACAATGAAGCAACAAACCTATACTACATGCATATATGGCTGGTGGTAAGGCTCTACGGTTACATTTTTGCATAAAGCTGGTTTTTCCCTACATCAAAGGAATAATTTTATTTAACTATCATGGTGGTTGTTAAACATTGAGAATGGTTGACAGCATCCTCAATCCCAATTAAAAAGTACTCATTAAAACCCAATAACTTTATTATTAGAAGTAACATGTTGAGATTCACATGATATTCAAGTACTAGATACTCAAGATTTGTCCATAACCGGGACACGACTAATCATGATTAGTTTTTACACTGCAGAGGTTTGCGTGACTTTTCCCCACAAGACTCGATCGCCTCCGCTTGGTTCTCGCACTACATGGTGTTTGAGAGACGGATGACCGAGACATAGTCTTTCGAAGCGCTTAGCACCTTACATGTGGGTAGACCGTACCAACCTACATCCCCTACATCAGCTAGCCTACCCGTGAAGAATTCGCACAACTTAGTCAACTACGCCAGAGCCCATAATTGGCTTGTGGCTGCACACGTAAGTTTCCAGTTTGAATAATCTTATGATCCCTTAGAGCCCGGGTGGCGGTCCGAAGAAATACAGTGCAAGTCCTCGATAGAAACCAGGTGCCTCAATCCACCCAGATGTGTGTTTAGGTTGCCACCTTAAATAAACCATTAATTAACAATCTCACATCTGTCATGGATATTCACTCACCCAATCCACGCCTACTAGCATAGCATGGCATAATCAAGCAAACGTAGAAGTAACTCCCAAGGTTTCATAAGTAAAACAGTAATAGGTACTACCTCAATCTACTTCCCATCCCACAATTTAATTAGATCCTAAACATGCAAGTGTTTGAGGGTTGATCTAATGCAATAAAAGCTGGGTAGTAGAAAAGATATGATCAAAGTGTTACTTGCCTTGTCGATGATCCGCGAGTCCTAGAGATTCAAAGTAACAAGCGGCGCACTCCGGGTGATCTAACGCAGACAAACAACAAGCATACAATAAGTACTCATCTAATGCACAGGGAAATCTCGAATAAAAGATCTAACCAGATAGTTCAACTTAAGAACCCTGGTTGCAAAAGAATCGAATCAAATAAAGCATCGAAAATCGGAACTCGAGAGAGAACGACTCGGTTCCAACAATCTGAAATTAAGTCAAAATTTTACAGTAGCAAAACTCTGTGTAAGTAGGTTAGTCGGAACGGCGGTTTCATAACGAAACTCCAGGCGCTTGAATCACCTGATTTCGATAAACGAGCAAGAAATAAAACAGATTTGAAAATCGGATCGTAAATCGAATCAAAAATAATGGATTAAATCCGATTTAAAAGAAAACAACGAACGGATTAAATAACGGACGTTCGTTAACAGAACTAATCCAACGAACGCTGCTTCATTGAAACGAACGGGTCGGTGAACGCTCACTAAATAAGAAAACCGAAAAAACATAAAAACCATCTAGGTTTTTGAAAAAACGAACATCATAAAAAACCCGGATCGGTCTTTTAACAAAACCGTATCGGATCGGGGCGGCGGCTACCCCCGGCGGGTCTTCGCGGGCGGGGCTCGGCTGGGCTCCGCGGGTCGGCGACGGGTGACGAGGTCGGGAGGGGCGGCGAGGGGCCTCGGGGTCCCAAGGCCGGCCAGGGGCGGCGAGGGCGGCGGGCGGCGGCTCGGGCGGCGGCGGTTCTGTGGAGGGCGGGCGACAGCGGGCGGGTTGAGGGGAGAGGAGGGGCGGGGTATAAATAGGAGGGAGGGGGCGCCGGGTGGCTTGGGGAGGGGGCAAGCCGGGGAAAGGCGGCGGGCGAAGGCTGTCCCCGAGCGGACTCGGCGGCGGCGGCGAGCGGACTCAGCGGGAGGGAGAGAGGTGGGTCAGCGGCCGGGCCGGGCTCGGCTGGCTGGGGCCGTGGCCCAGAAGTTTTTTTAAAACAAAACAAAATGGATTAAAAAAAAACCAAACGAACTCCGATTTTAATAAAATTAATTTTCCCCGACTCCTAAAAATGAGTCGAACAAAATGAACTTTAAAAACGGCAAACATGCATATTTTTTTAAAATGCTCATTTTTGCCTAAACAAAACAAATCTTCCAAAACCAAATTTTGATTTATTTATAATATCTTCATTTTTCCTAAATATTGGGAAAGTCATATTATTCCCTCTCTTAAGTTTTTATAGGAAAAACTTTATGAAGATAATTAAATAAATCCAATGATCCTATTTTCAAGATTTGAGAAATAAATCCCAAATATGAAAATAATGAAACTTCCAACTCTCTCCGAGGGTCCTTGAGTTGCGTGAAATTTTCTAGGATCGGAAAATGCGAGAAAAATATGATATGCATGATGACCTAATGTATAACATTCCAAATTGAAAATTTGGGATGTTACAGTACACATCAATAACATGTATATCACATATACCTTTGTTCACCTTGCCATCCTTCTTATTCGCCAAATACTTGGGGCAGTTCCGCTTCCAGTGTCCAGTCTGCTTACAGTAGAAGCACTCAGTCTCAGGCTTAGGTCCAAATTTGGTTTCTTCTCTTGAGAAGCAACTTGCTTGTTGTTCTTCTTGAAGTTCCCCTTATTCTTCCCTTTACCCTTTTCTTGAAACTAGTGGTCTTATTGACCATCAACACTTGATGCTCCTTCTTGATTTCTACCTCCGCAGCCTTTAGCATTGCGAAGAGCTCGGGAATAGTCTTGTCCATCCCTTGCATATTATAGTTCATCACAAAGCTCTTGTAGCTTGGTGGCAGTGATTGAAGAATTCTGTCAATGACACTATCATCAGGAAGATTAACTCCCAGTTGAATCAAGTGATTATTACACCCATACATTTTGAGTATATGTTCACTTACAGAACTATTCTCCTCCATCTTACAGCTATAGAACTTATTGTAGACTTCATATCTCTCAATCCGGGCATTTGCTTGAAATATTAACTTCAACTCCTGGAACATCTCATATGCTCCATGACGTTCAAAACATCGTTGAAGACCCGGTTCTAAGCCATAAAGCATGGCACACTGAACTATCGAGTAGTCATCAGCTTTGCTCTGCCAGACGTTCTTAACGCCGCTGGCCAGATCTCGCAGAGGTTCGGCACCCGGCAGTGCTTCCAGACGTAATTCTTACGTGCAGCAATGAGGATAATCCTCAAGTTACGGACCCAGTCCGTGTAATTGCTACCATCATCTTTCAACTTAGCTTTCTCAAGGAACGCATTAAAATTCAACGGAACAACAAAGACGAGCCATCTATCTACGAATAACATAGACAAGAAAACTAATATCATGTACTAATTTCATGATAAATTTAAGTTCAATTAATCATATTACTTAAGAACTCCCACTTAGACAGACATCTCTCTAGTAATCTAAGTGATCACGTGATCCAAATCAACTAAACCATGTCCGATCATCACGTGAGATGGAGTAGTTTCACTTGTGAACATCACTATGTTGATCATATCTACTATATGATTCACGTTCGACCTTTAGGTCTCCGTGTTCCGAGGCCATATCTTTATATGCTAGGCTCGTCAAGTTTAACCTGAGTACTCCGCGTGTGCAACTGTTTTGCACCCGTTGTATTTGAACGTAGAGCCTATCACACCCGATCATCACGTGGTGTCTCAGCACGAAGAACTTTCACAACGGTGCATACTCAGGGAGAACACTTCTTGATAATTAGTGAGAGATCATCTTAAAATGCTACCGTCAATCAAAGCAAGATAAGATGTATAAAGGATAAACATCACATGCAATCAATATAAGTGATATGATATGGCCATCATCATCTTGTGCTTGTGATCTCCATCTCCGAAGCACCGTCGTGATCACCATCGTCAACGGCATGACACCTTGATCTCCATCGTAGCATCATTGTCGTCTCACCAATCTTATGCTTCTACGACTATCGCTACCGCTTAGAGATAAAGTAAAGCATTACATGGCGATTGCATTGCATACAATAAAGCGACAACCATATGGCTCCTGCCAGTTGCCGATAACTTGGTTACAAAACATGATCATCTCATACAATAAAATATAGCATCACGTCTTGACCATATCACATCACAACATACCCTGCAAAAACAAGTTAGACGTCCTCTACTTTGTTTGTTGCAAGTTTTACGTGGCTGCTACGGGCTGAGCAAGAACCGTTCTTACCTGCGCATCAAAACCACAATGATAGTTCATCAAGTTAGTGTTGTTTTAACCTTCGCAAGGACCGGGCGTAGCCACCCTCGGTTCAACTAAAGTTGGAGAAACTGACACCCGCTAGCCACCTCTGTGCAAAGCACGTCGGGAGAACCGGTCTCGCGTAGGCGTACGCGTAATGTCGGTCCGGGCCGCTTCATCCAACAATACCGCCAAACCAAAGTATGACATGCCGGGTAAGCAAGATGACTTGTATCGCCCACAACTCACTTGTGTTCTACTCGTGCATATAACATCTATGCATAAAACCAGGCTCGGATGCCACTGTTGGGGAACGTAGTAATTTCAAAAAAAATCCTACACACACGCAAGATCATGGTGATGCATAGCAACGAGAGGGTAGAGTGTTGTCCACGTACCCTCGTAGACCGAAAGCGGAAGCGCTATAACAACGCGGTTGATGTAGTCGTACGTCTTCACGGCCCGACCGATCAAGCACCGAAACTACGGCACCTCCGAGTTCTAGCACACGTTCAGCTCGATGACGATCCAAGGACTCCGATCCAGCAGAATGTCGGGAAGAGTTCCACAAGACGACGGGCGTGGTGATGATCTTGATGTTCTACCGTCGCAGGGCTTCGCCTAAGCACCGCTACAATACTATCGAGGACTATGGTGGAGGGGGGCACCGCACATGACTAAGAGATCTCAAGGATCAATTGTTGTCTCTAGAGGTGCCCCTGCCCCCGTATATAAAGGAGCCAAGGGGGAGGGGCGGCCGGCCAAGGAGGGGCGCGCCAAGGGGAGTCCTACTCCCACCGGGAGTAGGACTCCCTTCTTTCCTAGTTGGAATAGGAGAAGGGGGGAAGGAGGAGGGAGAGAGGAAGGAAAGGGGGGGGCGCCGCCCCCCTCTCCTTGTCCTATTCCGACTAGGGGGGAGGGGCGCGCGGCCCAGCCCTTGCCTCCTCTCTTCCTCTCCACTACCCATGTAGGCCCATTAAGCCCCCGGGGGGTTCCGGTAACCTCCTGGTACTCCGGTAAAATCCCGATTTCACCCAGAACACTTTCGATATCCAAATATAGGCTTTAATATATCAATCTTCATGTCTCAACCATTTCGAGACTCCTCGTCATGTCTGTAATCACATCCGGGACTCCGAACAAACTTCAGTACATCAAAACTCATAAACTCGTAATATAACTGTCATCGAAACCTTAAGCGTGCGGACCCTACGGGTTCGAGAACTATGTAGACATGACCTAGAACTGTTTCCGGTCAATAAGCAATAGCGGAACCTGGATGCTCATATTGGCTCCTACTTATTCTACGAAGATCTTTATCGGTCAAACCGCATAACAACATACGTTGTTCCCTTTGTCATCGGTATGTTACACTACAAAAAAAAGACACATCCGTGACATTTTGGGCCGAACGAAATTTTTCTATCATACATATGACACTTCTATGATGATAATTGTGACAAAACCCGGTATCATCATAGATGTGGTGGGCTCCTACTTTTATGACAAAAAATCATGACAGAAAATGGGCTTTTCGTCTTGGGCGGACCGGAGACACAGCTGCATGACATTCTTTGGGCCGTCCATGACGGAAAAAACCGTGGTAGAAGCGAGGGGGAGGAAAATTTCGGGGAGTTGCCGGTTACAGTGGTAGGTCGGGGGCCGAGCGATGCGCTGCTTTCTCAGACGTACGCTGCAGCGTGTGTATGCGGCGTTGGCTCTAACTGAACCCGAAAGCGAGGCGTTGGGCTCTAACTGAACCCGGCGACAGACCTGCAGTTACGTTCTATCGAACCCGAGCGATCGATCTATGGCTGTTAACTGAACCCGATGGAGCGATTCCTTCGCTACTGCTGCTAACTGAAGCCGATCGATGTTGCCTCTGGGATGAACAGTGAGCGTTGCGGGGGGGGGGGGGGGGTTGGATGAACAGTGAGCGGTGGCGTTGCCTCTGGATGAACAGGACCCCGGGGTGTGGAGGGCTGGATGAACAGTAGACGGTGGAGGGGTGGTTGAACAGGACCCCGTGGTGTGGAGCGCTGGATGAACAGTAGACGGTGGAGGGGTGCCCATGGAGGGGTGGTTGAACAGTAGCCGGTGGAGTAGCGCACGGTGGAGGATGGATGAACAGGAGCCCGTGGAGGCTGGAGGAGGTCGACGGTATCCCGTGGAGGCTGGAGGAGGTCGATGGTGGAGATGAACAGTATCCCGTGGAGTCCCGTTTTGCGGTACACCACACCCCTCCCGATGAACAGGACCCCCGTTTCGACCGTAGCACTCCAACACAAGTCCGCTTTCGTCCGCTTTTGCGGCACGCCACACCCCTCACGATCAACAGGACCCGTTTCGACCGTAGGAGGTCCGCTTCTACGCTTTTGCGGCACGCCACTCCTCCCGATCAACAGGACCCCTGCTTCGACCGTAGGAGGTCCGCTTTCCTCCGCTTTTGGCAGACGCTGCACCTCCCGATGAACAGGATCCCGTTTCGAATGCGGCCGGTCGAACACAAGGCCGTTTCGTCCGTTGTGTGGTACGCCAGGCCTCGTTTCCATCGCCTGTTCCGTCCAAGCCCTCCCGATGAACACGACCACGCATTCCTTCTGACCCAGCCGGTTTGGCTCCCCATGAACACGACGACGACGCTGTTTCTCTGTTCCGGCCCAGCCATGTACACGAGCCCTCGCCGTACGTATGCGCGAGTAGGCGTTCGATACCCTGCTCGTATGTACACATATGTGGCCGTATTTTATTTCTTGCACCCTGGCCGATGTACGCACGTGTACATGCTACATGCGCGCCTCTACTACGACACGTGCGCGCCTCTACAACGACCAGTATGTACGCATCGTCACGACCAGAATGACAACGCTACATACGCTTCGACCAGGTGGGTCCCGACTGTCAGACACTTCCTTGCCTGCGAAGATGTAGCTGGTGGGTCCCAGCAGTCAGGGGGGCGAATCGTTTTGGGTTTTTTTTGCCCGCACGCACTTCCTTGTGTGTGAAGATATAGCTGGTGGGTCCCAGCAGACAGGGGGAAACATTTTTTTTGCAAAATACGGTGGCCCGTCCGGTGGGTCCCTGCTGTCAGGTGGAGGAATAATTATTTTGTGCGTAATAAGGAGGCACTTCCTTGCTGCAGCCGTGGACCCAAATGTCGACCTCTCCACGCATCTGATCCACGTCCGATGGAAGCCATTACTTGACCACCTTGACCACGCCAGCGCCGAGAGCACCGGGCGGTGGACTGACGGCGAGGCCTAGGAAGGGGACGACACGGAGCCGGGAAGACGCGGCGATGGATGCCCACGCCAGAGAGGAGTATGAGGGTTCACCTGCTCGTTAATGCGGTGTGAGGCTGCCGCTGCCGCAGAATAACAGGGGTGTGTGCGTAGAGGGATGGCCTCGCCAGCGTGGGAGTAGTAGGGGCGGTGAGGCCTCCATGCATCACAGCCAGCCACTGGCGGCAGGAGCATGCGGCACGACCGGCGCTGCTTTGGGCGGCTGGAGCAAGAAGACCAGAGGTTGAAGAAGCACTACGGCCGTTGGATGGACATCGTACGGTCACTGGAGCTAGAATCGTTCATATATTGACTAAAGTTGACAAAGGCCTCTGTCCCAGTCAACTTAGTAAGCCCACAAGTTAGCCTCCCACCAAGGTTGGTCCCAGAAGGTGGGGTATTCATTTTTTGTGCGTAATAAGGAGGCACTTCCGGAGGGTCCGTGACAATGGGGAACGTTTTTTCGTGAAATACGGTGGCCCGAATCAGGGTCCTAGCGATCGGGGAAATGTTTTTCACGGAATACTGGTGGCCCATCCAATTGGGTCCCACTGTCAGTGGAGGAATAATTATTTTCAGCGTAATAAGGAGGCACTTCCTTGCGGTTGCCATGGACCCGTCGGCCTCTCCACGCACGATTTCTTCCGATGGAAGTCGGTCGTTGACCACATTGACCACGCCGCGCCGAGAGCACCATGGCGGTGGACGATGGCGAGGCCTACGAAGGGGACGACATGGAGCCGGGGAAGACGCGGCAGTGGAAGCCCGTGCGGAGAGGAGTACGAGGGTTCACCGGTTCGGCTGCGGTGTGAGGCTGCCGTCTCCGTAGAATAACAGGGGGTGTGGGTGAGTAGAGGGATGCCCTGGCCAGCGGTGGTATTAGTAGGGGGCCGAGGCTGGCGGCAAGCAAAGACCCGCCACAGTGGCGGAGTAGGCGGTCCCGCCGGCGTTGCTTTGGCGGCTGGAGCAAGAAGATCAGATTGAAGAAATGATTTACGGTCGTTGGATTGACATCCAACAGTTACGTCTGCTAGAATCGCTTGTTGACGTAGTATATAATAACTAAAAAAATCTTGCATACGGCGTCAACTAAACAGGCCCACAAGTCAGACCACTCCCTCTTTTTTAATAATTTATATATAGCTCATGGCAACTTCTTATGCAATTTATTGCGATCGTTTTTGGTTGGCCAGGGGCAATTTGGCATATTTCTGTGGGTTCCAAACTATTTTTAATACCGAAATGTCAAGCCAGATTTAAAGTACTTTGAAGATATATTTGAATTAGGTTAATGCCCAATGAAATAGGAATCTGAAAATGTGAAAAAATCAGAAATTATAAAGTAATTGCCAATTTGTCATCTGTTTTTATATTTACAACCCATTTCATATTACTTTCAAGATTTGCAGCGTCTTGAAAGAGTTGCAGCCCATCGAGCGTAGAAAAATAAGTAGGCCTGGATTGGGTATTCTTCTAAAAAATAAATCGGGCTCATTTTCACAAAGAAAAAATAGCTGGGCTGGTCACATGGTGAACATAAAATATAAGCACAGGCTAGACGGGCCTCATCCCAGTTCAAACCCCGCCTCCGCCTCAACAATACCAAACAAAAAAAATACTGCTCGAGTAGCTACGTCCCAGGTGTCAGCCGATCTTGTGATGTTCTCTTGTCTATTGACTATATACGCTCACAATGTCGTGGGTCCCAGATCTCATGAAAACACTAGGAGGAAGCATTTTATTTTTCCATACGCTGACGTGGTGGGCCCCTACTGTCATCCTCTCCACGTACTTCTGCCGATTCCTATTGTTTGTTGACCATGTTGACAACGCGAGAGGGCGGCACTGCGGGCGAAGCGCACCAAAGCGCAAGGAGGACGCCGACGTTAACGATTTAGGAGACGGTGGGCGATGCGGCAGGCCGAGGCGCAGCCACCGTGGAGGCGGAAGCAGCGAGCGGCCCGTCGGCGCTGGTTTGGTTTTTGGCGGCCGGAGGAAGACAGATCAAGAAACACGACAGACTGTAAAAGCAGCAGGAGTACTTAACAACCTTAAACGAAACCAGCAGGGGCACTTAACAACCAAAGCTGAAAGCAGTATGAGTACTTATACAGGCTCAACCGTGCAAAGCACGCCTCGAACAGTGCTACTTTGCCTAGAGTTAACCAAGGGCGAGGCCGCCAAGGCCCAGGCGCCACCCCGCGCATCCACAACCTTCTGAAAGTGGCTTCATCTCACAACGTGGTCAATAAACAGGTTATTCGCTTTAGAGCCATGGAAAAGCATGAACATAATCTTCTGTCCTATTCTCCAAGATGGACGGGCCTTCATTATCTGAGACCACCCACGAATAAGTATCTTTTCACCTCCAAGGGGAATTGAGTAGGTCGACATAAACATCATGTTGTGACCAAGCGCCAAGTCCGACCCGACCATGGTCAGCATTGTATAGGAACAATAGAACTCGGCAGTTCTGTTTCAAGAAGATCACAGCTGTAAAGCGTGTATAAGCAATAGTTTATGAACAACATATATAACGAAAACAGCTCGCACTATAAGTTTCTCGACACGCTTGGACCTGTTCAACGAGTGCAAAGGGCACACATATCCCACGTGGTCTTCCACCATTGAAACGCCCCACAAGGACCTCAAGACGATCAATAAAGTGTAGGAACTTGTGGATGTCGATCCGATCAACTTCGATGCCATTAGTAACAGCTGAGTTATTACAGAGTAACAAACGAAAGCGCATCGCTTAACTACGAAAAACCTACACGTGCCACCAATTATAAGAAAATATTAGTTAGAAGTAGCATCTTCGTGAGAGATTCGTTGCTACTTCTAAAGTTAAATTGTGATTAGTTAGACAGAATAGGTGGATTAAGAAGTAATCGAGGCAACAAGCAAGAACCAAATACAAAACTAACATGGATGAACAATTGGAACGACGTCGGGGTGGAAGATCACAGTGAAGATGAGAGCAGGTTCTGCTATTTCCATCAACATTCATGCACCAACTTTCGGTCCGTAACACTTGAGAAAGTTTATCCAAGTTTGGCCATAAAAAAAGCAGCGATCTTCTTGGTTCATGAACCCAACTCAGAAGTAATATCCATGGCTTGTCTTCACTGTGACCATTAAACTAGTGTATTTAGTTATGGCAAGGCCGAGCATCTTGAGTACATGTGTTCTGGCAGAGCAAATAATACACTGCAGGAAAAATGATATGACAACACAGCATGTTCAAAAAAACCCCACCCTCCCGGATAGAGAAGTGGATTCTAGGAACATACTGTCCGCGTTTCAAAATGCTGTGGTAGGATGAGAAGGAACAAGTGTGGTGTCTCGCTGAGGGCGCAGAAATCTGTAGGGTACTCGCACTTTGGGCACTGCAACTGAAACACACTAGATTTAGTACGAAGAAAAATGCATCAACGGCGGCGGCTGCCATCCTAGGATTACCTGCAACCAAGGGACTTGGATTTATCGGGGATGGATGAAGAATTCGTACCTGGTTCTCCATGAGAAAACCCTATGCAATCGCCGAGCGGGGGTTTTATCTGAACAAGAAGACGAGGGAGAAGGGGATTTAGGCCCAGTGAAATATTGCCGCTTCGTCCGTCCAGCTTACTGCTAAAGCTGGAAGGGGGTTGTGATTTGACGGCTCATTGGGCATTATCAAGCGCCTTCTGACCGGGTGTGTCTACCGTGAAGTTGTGCACTCTAATTTGTGCATATGGCACGTGGACCCGCTTCCGGTTGCCCCACATATCCGAAAAGGAAGTAGAAAGACAGGAGTAACTAGTTATACATAAATATATTTTTTGACAGAGAGATACTCCCTCTGTAAAGAAATATACAAATCTTTTATATCACAGGCTCACCTTGCCGAGAAATATACTCCCTCTGCAACGCACGGGCATTATGGGGGTTTAGCTTTTTTTATGGGGGTTCAGCTGAGAATATAATACTCAGATAGGCTCATGGTTCTGGACATTGGGCCGCAGGCCGACCCTGCATGTTTGGGGGCCCATGTGTTCTACCTTAGCACTTTTCATATTGCAAGCGATCAGTACTGCGCTAGTTTTAGATGCTGTCGCAAGGCGAATACACAAAATTGAATAAAGCACGTCAGCTGTTGGAATGAAATCGAACGACAGTTCCTAACCAGCAGTCGGAGTTGCAATTCTATCAACGATATACCATGTGATAAATAATATTGCCGTACTACTTATACACACAGGACACTTGTTTCACCATGCCAGATTATTACATCAAAATCTCTCGGAGGATAGATCAGTTCGGCGATTGCGTCTTTGCTCTTGAAGAATTTCAAAGTTGATTTGGACCAGCTTTCCTTGCCGAGAAAGTTCGATTTTGACATCATCCCTACCGCAAGATATGATTTATATTTGAACCTTGACCATCCTTTAGCATCAATCATCATGCGACCATCCTTTGTACTTACGGTATATTGAGCAGGTTCATTCACACCAAGGATGCGCATGGTAAGAGAAACTTGGCATGGGTCGCCCGGATAGTTGAACGACTCCTCGTTGTTTCTAGGAATTCTCTGTTTGCAAACAAGAAGACATACCCAAACAGTTAGATCAACACGGTGAATCATGTGAAACAACATGGAAAGAAAAAAGAATGAAGAACTTGGGCGGCCAATGCTTACCAACAAGGTGGACATGTCGGTTTTTGTAAGGACTTTGGTATATGAAGTGCGAACTGCAGCCCAGTCTGTTGCCGGTGCAACTGCACGGGCTGGACCAAATGCAAGTGCAAGTGTTGGTGCAGGTGCCGAAGCCGCTGCTGCTGCCGGAGATGGTGCTCCTTGTAGAGCTGGTGCCGGTGTCGATGCCCGATCCTCCCAGAGATCGGTGATCGATTCACGACGATCGGTGCCCAATCCTCACCTGGATCAGATCGAGTTGCCGCTGCTGCTAGAGCAACTGCCGGTGCTTGATCTGTGCTTGAGACAGCGATCGTGGTTCGGTCTGCTATGATCAGCTTTCTAACTTGACGAGGATCCGTGACCGTGATCCAGTTTTTTTCTTCATTTCTTTTAAGCGCGAGAAGGACTAATTGTGCCATTTTTGTTAAACCAAACTGCAGTTCATCATAGGGATTCATCTTGTACTCAAACAACAGACTAGTCCAATTTTTTCTAGTAATATAAGTGATGGACAGTGCCTTCGTTACTGACACGACATAAGAAGTGAAACCTGCAAAAATAGCCATCATAGAGCAAACCAAACGGTTTATTCTGTGATGAATGTCACATGGCAAAACCTGCATCGTAAAATTGTAGGAAAAGAAAGAAAACATGACATTAAATCAATAAGATTTAGACAGTAAATCAATAAGATTTACTTGATGTGACACGAGTGAATCCTTACCAGGAAATCACTATGTTGAAGTACTAAATGTAAGATTGATCGTCCAACTACGTGTGGCATGCAGGGCCCCCGCCTACTCCCACAAGCAGGACAGTCCAAAGGTCGTGACAAATCGTATGGACCGAACATCCATGGGATTGGAAATTCTGGTGGGTGCGATAAACCCTGCAATGCATACAGATATTGGAGTGTAACCATAATTGATAAACCGTCCTCATAAAAAATATGATCTGGATACTTCAAAATGTACAGACTGAATTGAGTGGACAGACATTAACATAGACCGTTCTCAGGACTAACCACACACCAAAAGCGGCAGTACTAATAAACAATACAGGGTTCACAATCACAAATCAAGTACTGAACAATAGTACTTACTACAGACAAGCAAAGTTGCACTAACTAAACTCTGCAGACTATTTCTTGCCACCGACCTATGGGATGAATCCCAGATAATCGATTAGGCCATGGACTTCGTGTGAGATGTCTACATGCACCATCACCATCTTGTCAACCTTGGAGAACCTAAAAGAGTGGTCTTTCCACTCATAAACATGATGATGAAGACAGGCTGCATCAGATTTGTTGGGAAGCTTTACAAGAACCACACCCTTCAGAATCGAAGGCACAGCCAGAGAAATTGTTGTGGTCAAGTACAGCCTCGAGAACACGCCTCGACAACAATGCTACAGGAAAACACTAGTTCAGGACACGTGGCGACAAGGACACAACAATTTGGATAGTTCAAGTAGAACTCATCATCGTGTCTTCTAGTTCACCCGCATGACTTTGAGAACTTCATCTCCAGAGCTGAACTGTTTCTAATTCAAACAGAAACCATATTTCATTACTACCTCCGTTCTGAAATATAAGATGATTTTCGATATTATACTCCATATATGACTACATATACGCACAGAAATGAGCGAACAAAGACACTAGAACATGTCTTCAAAGGCATGAGAGCAGAGGGATTACATGCAATATCCATAACACAAGTTACTGAGGCAAATATACCCTCTTAAAAGGTAGCATTGATGTTCATAAAGTACTCCCTCCGTCCCAAAATTCTTGTCTTAGATTTGTCTAGATACGGATGTATCAAGTCGCATTTTAGTATTAGATACATCTGTATCTAGACAAATCTAAGACAAGAAATTTGGGACAGAGGGAGTAGTTGAAAGTAATCTATAAGAAATCAGTGTCAACCTCTCGCATATTTTGGTCAAAAGAGGAATTTAGAACCGTCATTTGGCACACTAAAAACACATGCAAGATCACCCAGAAAGTTGTACTACCAGTACTAGTACTGCGTGTTAGATGAAAAAACACGATCAAGATCGAGAAAAAGATCGTCAACAAAAGACATTACCTGGACTTGCTTAATGAGGGATCCGGAGAGGGGGCTTGGACAGGCGATGGCTTTGAGCTTGTCTCATGATAGTCTCAGTGGGGTGCTTGTGCTTCTTCGTACCATGAGCCTCGACTGTTTTGGCCAGAGCCATAGACATCACGTCGGCCGGTGCTCCGCGCCCATCCAAGAGAGAGGAAGCTGAGAGAGAAGAGTGAAAGGAGGAACGAGATGAGGGAGAAGCGAAGCGAGTGGGGTTTTTCTTCAAGAGAGGAAGCTGAGAGAGAAGAGTAAAATGATGGTTGCTTCGTCCGTCCAACTGATTGCTGGAAAGGAGGGGGTTTTGTGATTTGATGGCTCATTTGGCATTATCAAGGGCGGTTCGATCGAGGTAGTCTACCGTCACTCTACTACGGAGTAATTTAGTGCATGGCTGGTGGACCTGTCTTTGGGCTGTCCCACACGCCGGCGTAAAGTGAGTAATTTAGTGCATGGTCGGAGGAGGATCCGCACGGTAGAGCATGTCCACTGCTTTTTCATTCTCAAGAAAAAATGATTACATCAAGCGCTTTCCACTCTTACGACGGAGGAGTGCAAAACACGGCAGCCACTTGAACATACACAAAGGTGCTCCTACTACTAGGCATGTGCGATGGTTCATACGTCAAGATTACACAATCTTCTTGCTAGTGTAGTAAGATATGACGATAACAAATGATGTTGTGCGCATGTCAACTACTCCTATATGTAACATAGTACCGCTTTTCGACTATCCGTCCGAGAATGAGCAGTGAGATCAATGTTAATGTAACTAGGTCCACAAATAAGACGGAGAGTACGGTGCTACAGTACTCCATGAAACATGAACCTTATGAAGCACATCCTATAGTGTTGGACAGGGTGTATGAAGGGTGCACGGGATGGGAGCAAAAGTTCCCTTCTCGACCCACTTTTGGGTGTTTGGCAGAGTACATGAAGGGTGCATGAGTCCACACTAGTAGGTTGACAAAAATACACGAATAGGAAACAACTATATTGAGATGAGAATGCAACCAAACACACCCACACGCTTTGTGCTACAGAGACTGATCTGCACCGTCCGAGTTTGATCCAACGGTCATGTTGCACTGAGACATGGACATGCCCATGCAGAGGGCGCCTAAACACCACCGAAGTCTCTCTGCTTCTCGAGGCGCACGACGTTGGTGATGCAGGGAGCAACCGCCCCCAGAGCCCGCTCCCGGCCGATGGGAGCCAGCTCGTCAAAGACGGCGTCCAATGGCACGAATGGATTCCGGTGATGGACCCCTGAAAGGATTCGCCCAGCAACGGTGACGGCAGCGCGCAACCCCTCTTTGTCCAGCCCAGCCCCCACCATCACGCGGAGACGGCTCAGCTCCTCGGAGATATAGGTGAAGAAGGAGACTAGGTCGGGAAGCCGCAGCTCGTTGAAGTCGACCGGGTGGTCGAACGGGTTTAGCCCGATGGCCGGCATCGTCGCACTGGCACGACGGTAGGCATCGCGCAGCCGCAACACGTGCGAGGCAACTTGGTTCACCAAGTGGCTGAGGCGATCCTGGACCTCGCCACGATCGGCCCGCTCGCGCTCCAGCCGCTCCCCGACGGCCTATCGTATCTCCGCTTTGCAAAGAACGCCACGACACCTCGAGCATCTTTGTGGTGGACGCCTTTGCCGCTTTTGAAGCTCCGTGAACTCCGCACATAATGGAGGAGCATGGCACTCCTCTCCTCCTTGAGCTCACGGAGCTCCACGCCCTGCCCCGAGCTCCGCATCCTTGGCATGGAGCTCTGTGCAGCGCCTCACCTCGGACTCCGTGATCTGCTACGCCGCCATGGCACCAGGTAGAAGCAATGGGGAGAGGAAGCAAAGGGGGCGAAATGGCTGAAAGGCAATGCAATCTACGAGAAGGCGTAGGGAGCCAGCCTAGGAGCGGGGAATCTTTTGGTTTTCACCATGGTAAAACACCAGTCGACGACTTCTCACATCAGGGAGCAGTGGGTTTTTATAGGCGGAGTCATCGTGACTAATTGCGATCGCTACCGCCTCCCATCAATCAAAAATGAAAAAATCCTGCCGTCGCTCCTCGCCAATCAATCAAAAATTAAAAATCCTGCCGCACCCAAACACCAGAGCAACGCCACGGTGGATATTTAAATTTACCTGCCGACAAGTAGATAAAAAAGGGGTGAAAAAACAAATGTGGCGGCGGCCTAGCTAATCGGCCGAACTAGCCCAACTAGCTAACCACCATGCTTCACTGATGTACTCGGCGGGAAAGGTGGTCTTTCGTGATTTGACGACTCATTTACTTGCTTTGGCGCTACGACCGAGGAGGACCCAGAAAACGCGCGGTAGGGTGTCCCACGTCATGAAGAATATATGCGTGCACCACCCGGGAGGACCCCGAAACTGCGCGGTAGGGTGTGCCACGTCTCGGCACGGAGGAAAAATGTGCCTGTAAAAATATATTGTATCGGGGCGTAGTACCTATGGTTCGACCTGGGACCCAGCCCGGTCGGTCGAAAAACACCCCACTAGCCACATAGCTTCATCTTGCTACCGTGTCACGGTTAGCTCCGTCTCGACCAGCCACAACGTCTCTTGTTCTAGGCGATTCTTCTATTTTCCAAGCTTTTTTTAGTTGTAATAACACCACGGCAAGCTTGCACCGCTCTTCGTGTGTACCCGTGCAAAGGTTAGACGATGGAGAGAAGAGAGATTGAGATCGCAGACCTGGGACCCACCCGTAAGTGAGATAACGGTCATGCACGTGTTGACGAGGCACTCCCTCTACTCTACTTAACGCAAGTACTGTATAATATCAAGTTATGGGACAAAGCCAACAACCGTTCGCTTTTTCAGGCTATCGACTTACGCTTTGTAGTCCAGGTTGCCAGTTTGAATCTCTTCTTTCAGATTTGTTAGTTTTAGGTCCAAATTTGATTAATGACAAGTGGGACCCCCGTGTGTTGTTCCGATATTTCAGTGTAGGACGGTTTTTTTGAACAAACATTTTGCGCGGTTAGACAAGTAACGGCATGAGTTACACGTATTTTGCAAGTTTACAAAAAAAATGACAGCGGCATAGAATATCACATCCACCCTGCAGCTTAGATACTATGGTGATACGAGTTTTTACACCGTTGGAAGTGAGATCCAATGGCTTGGGAGTAGTCTTTGAAATTATGCGCAATTTCCAAACTCTCCAAAGTTTTTTTTTGCAAATAAAACATTTAGGCCTCGTGTGTGCCGCTGTATCTTCGATCCAATGGCTCCCCAGTGCTCATATTAGGTGCTCCCCGTAGCTTAATTACCCGCTACGGTGATATGAGCATCTAGGTCGTATGATCAGTGATCAGATGGCACATGCATAGTACTTGTACTTTCTGCGCATTTCCCAAACTCTATCAGCCGTATATTGCAAAAACATTCAAACCTCCTATTGTGGGCCATTAGATCTCAGTGAACTCGTATCACCATAGAATCTACGGTGAGGAGCACCTCATACTCTCCCGCATGCGAGAAAACATAAGGTGCTATCGCAGCTTGGATGCTACGGTGATACGAGCTTGGAGGTCGTTTGATCTGAGATCCAATGGCATCTGAGAAGTATTTGTGCTTGTAAGCAGTGGCCGAACTCTTTTGGGGCTTTTCTGCAAAAAAAGCCATTCGAACCACCGAGGAGGTGTTGGGTCACAAATCCAACGCCTCCGAAGAGCTTGTATCACCAAAGCATCTAAGGTGTGGTAGCACATGATATTCTTACATACAGGAGAATATGATGTCCTCCTTCATCTTAGATGCTACGATGATACGAGCTTCGAGGTCGTTGGATATGGGATCAAAGGGCATCTAAGTAGTTTTTGTACAAATTGTGTGCAATTCTCAAACTCATCAAGGTTTCCTGCAAAGAAATTAAGACACATCATGTGAGCTGATATATCTCAGATCTACAAGCTCCAAGCAACTCAGATCGGCATATAGCATCTAAGGTATGGGGGCACATGATATTCTCCCGGGAGGAGGGGTGGGGTGCACAACCAATCGGTGGTTGGGAGGTGGGAACAAATAGAATCTAAACAACCCTAAACAGAGCTCCACAATTTTATCTAAGGTCGAGGGGTTGACCCCGACAATGATAGCTCCGCCTAAACACAACATTTGCATGTCTTGTAGTACTAGACTTAATATTCATGTTTCAGTTTCATGTTCATTTTAAATATTGAACTGAGGACCATGGATGTCTTACATTTTACTCCTTCGTTTCCTAAATATTAGTCTTTTAGAGGCTTCAAATGGACTGGCACATACGGATGTATATAGACATATTTTAGAGTCTAGATTCACTCATTTTGCTCCGTATGTAGTCACTTGTTGAACTCTCTAAAAGACTAATATTTAGGAATAGAAGGAGTATTTTTGAATTCGTGTCATACATGCATGGTTTGGAAAAATAGATGCACTATACTTATTGGATTGTTGTTGTGTTCGTGCGTGTGTGTCTGTGTGTGCATGTGTGTGAGTGTGGTCATATGTTTGATACGTACAAAGTTTTCTCACCTCCATATTGTTCATCTTTTAGATTTGAATTTGCATTGGAAAACTTACTAGGGATACCATGAAATGTGAAATCCACGTTGAGATCACTATATCACAAATTCACTCTAATTCAAAAACTTCGTCATAAATCAATTACCACGTTGAGATTAGTATTTGCAAGGAAAATACGGGTATTGTAATACACATAGATTCGTTCGGCAATTTAAAAGGTTCCTTACGTATTCTCAAATGGTAGGACCCAACGGCGTACTAGCCAGACCTTGGCTCATGTTGATCCTAAAAAAACGGGCTCGTGTCCTTCGGTGGCGTGCGTGGTATGCACATTAGGCAACCCCAACCAGTCCAGCCTCAGCGTTTCAAGTCGAAATATCTGGCGGCCAGAATTCCAGCCCTAGGAAATTCCCCTCATGTCCTCGGTCCATAATGACTACCGATGAACAACGGAGGGATGCTTTAGTAACTAGACAACGTTACGTACCGTGCCGAGCACGGTTCAATTCCCTCGGTCGCCGCTCGTCAAGGTCACCCGTCAACTACATTGCCTAGATGTAACGCCCCGGATACAACTTTCCATATTCGTAACTCCAACTCTTGCCTTTTCCAGAGATGTGATATGCTATTTCCTCCGTGGTTGGGTTTTTGTCTTTTGTTTTGCATTTTGTTCATGTCATGCATCTCATCTCGTTGCATCATTTGCATTGCATCATGTCATCATGCATCCCCTTTTTAAAACTCAAATAAATAAATCGTGGTGGATCTTGATCCATTTAAATCGAGGTAATTCACATGGTGATTTCTCTTTATAACATATCCTCCCAATATTAGGGAGCTATATTAAAATATTCCATTATTTGGAATTGATCATAACACACTTGCAAAAATAAATCCCAATGCCTTTGTTATCATAATTCTTGGTCTCTAACTTTGCCATATATCATTTCATCTTTTTCCAAGCTCCACCAAAAATCTGAACATTTTGGACCTTCCAAACCCCCACTCCTTGTTTAAACTCTTTTGAATGTAATTCAAATGAGGTTGTATTCAAACCCTTCGACACGTCTCTTTGCAATTTTTCTGGATCAAGACCAATTTGGTGAGCCCAGGAAAATTATCCGTGTGTCCAACATCTTCCCCTAACCTCCCTTTCTTTTCCTTCTTATCTATGTTTTCTTTTAATTTTCTTTAGAGTGAGAGAGAAGAGAGCTCAGCAGCCAGTGCCAAGCCTGCTTCCTCCGCTGCCCAAGGCCCAGCCGGCCCTCGCCTATCTAACCCTAGCCCGAACCCCTCCTCTCGATCTCTCCTCTAGCCGCCAGACCCACGCACCTCTCCTCGATCCTGCGTCGCGCCTCGATCCCCACTCGCTCGCCCCTCCATCCCTCGTCCCAATCGGGAGAGGCTCTCGATCCTTCAAACCGTGATCCGGGCGCCCCAGCCTGCCTCGCCTGCGTGCCTCCTCCTCCCTCCGTTCGGCCTCAACCTCCAGGCCATCTCCGCGTGACCCGTCCGGCCATCGCCGGCCCGGTGACCCGCCGCCACCCGCTTGTCGGCAACCACCAGAGGGCCACCTCGCTGCCCCCGCCGCTTAGCGTCCCTCGCGTCAGGCTCCTTCCATGGCCACGCCGCCGTCCGGGCTGCTGCTCCCGTCGGCCCTGCCATTGCGCCTCCTCCGAGGCCACTGGTTAATCCTCCACGCCATGGCCAACCCGACCCCAAGCTCCTGCTGCAGCCGCTTCTTCCCAGCTCCGCCTACTTCTCGGCTTCGTCCTTGATCGGACAGCATCGACCGCCCCGCCTCCAACGCCCGCAACTCCGGCCTCTCTGCAGCACTCTTACACGCACCTCGTTGGCCTTGATCCCTGCCCGACTCCAAGACCGCAGCTCCATGTCCCCGTGGACGCCAAGCTCTCTTCGGGGACCTCCTCAAGACCAGGAACGCCTGACCGAGACCGACAAGTACCACTACGCGGATTCGCCAAGTCCGACTACAAAGCAAAGGCCATGCACCACTACTGTTCCTGTGGATTTTGGCAAGTACCCTACGCACGGATAGGCCAAGGTCGACTACGCCCGATGATCGACAAGTACCTCTACCGATGACTCGGACGTCTCACGAACCGTCTCACGACTACCGTCGCCAAAACCGCGAAAGTACCTCTACCGTTGTCGTGTACCACTACTTCCTCTACATCGCGAGAACGTCTACTTCCCTCAACGAACTCGAACCGCTCCGAAAATGCACGCCTAAAGGTATAACCCGAGACGACGCCTCGTGAACGAATGCATGTGTTGTATGAGATGCCCGTGTTTGCACCGTGTCCGAGTTGTCATTGCACGTTCGTCCTCGTTCGCCATGCCGTTGACCCGTGGGAACCCGGTAACCGGGATCACCCCACCATCTCTAGCATGTTCCGCACATCCGCACGCTTCCTTTTGCACCGGTATCTCCATGAGCTACCGGAACCGATATGTTGACGTGGCATCGTTTCGGATTAAATGCCCGTGGCACCCTTTTCCTACGCCATAGCGACAAATGCCTCGTATCATGCTCATGTCAACATTTTCATAAAATTGCTTAAAACTTGCATATGTCATTCGCATCATGATAACAACATTTAAAATGTTTAAAATTGTGTTAGCATTAAAATGCTATATGCATGTGGGGATTTTCCGGAATTGTTGTTTGTTCTTCCGGCCTCATTTAAATTTGCCTAAATAGTTAGTTTATTTATGCTTCACCTCTTGCCATGTTTAACAACATTTAACATTGTTTGGTAGCTTAAACGAGATTAAACTAAATATGTCAATGTGGTGTTTTGTCAATATGCAACTCGTTGCATATTGGGCTCCACTTATCTTGTAGCATTGTTTGTTGCACTTTGCCATGCCATGCCTCATTAAACCGGACATGCATCATACTTGATTGTGCATCATGCCATGTTTATGCTTGTGCATTTACCATGTTGTTTGTTTCTTTCCGGTGTTGCTTCTTAGTTCCGGTAATGTTGCGATTGAGAGGATTCGTTCGACTACTTCCGCTCGTCTTCTTCATGGACTCGTTCTTCTTCCTAAGCGGGATTTCGTGCAAGATGACCGTCACCTTGGATCTCATTACTATCATTGCTATGCTAGTTGCTTCGTTCTATCGCTATCTTGCGTTACCTACCACTTGCTGCTCGAGCCTCCCAAATTGCCATGAACCTCTAACCTTTGTCACCCTTCCTAGCAAACCGTTGTTTGGCTATGTTACCGCTTTTGCTCAGCCCCTCTTATAGCGTTCTAGTTGGAGGTGAAGATGAAGATTGCTCCATGTTGGATTATGTTTATGTTGGGATATCACAATATCTCTTATATTATTAATGCATCTATATACTTGGTAAAGGGTGGAAGGCTAGGCCTTATGCCTGGTGTTTTGTTCCACTCTTGCCGCCGTAGTTTCCGGCCATATCGGTATTATGTTTCCGGATTTTGCGTCCTTAACGCAGTTGGGTGATTTATGGGACCCCCTTGACAGTTCGCTTTGAATAAGACTCCTCCAAAGAAGGCCCAACCTTGGTTTTACCATTTGCCTCACCACCACCTACTTTTCCCTTGGGAGTCGCTCTCTCGAGGGTCATCTTTATTTTAGCCCCCTCGGGCGGTGCTTCTCTAAGTGCTGGTTCGAACCGGCAGATGGGGCCACCACGGGGCAACTCGAGGGCTGGTTTTACTCGTAGGCTGACCTATCCAGTGTTGCCCTGAGAACGAGATATGTGCAGCTCCTATCGGGATTGTCGGCGCATCGGGCGGTTTTGCTGGTCTTGTTTTATTGCTGTCGAAATGTCTTGTAGCCGGGATTCCGAGACTGATCGGGTCTTCCCGGGGAGAAGGAATATCCTTCGTTGATCGCGAGAGCTTATAATGGGCTAAGTTGGGACACCCCTGCAGAGTTTGAACTTTTGAAAGCCGTGCCCGCGGTTATGTGGCAGATGGGAATTTGTTAATATCCGGTTTTAGTAAACTTGAAGTAAACTCTTCTAAAATACACCAACTGTAGCGTAACTGCGTGAGTGTCTCTTTTCGGGGTGGATCGAGAGGAGAACACGGTTTCTGGGTTATGTTTGACGTAAGTAGGAGTTCCGGATCACTTCTTGATCATTGCTAGCTTCACGACCGTTCCGCTTGCTCTCTTCTCGCTCTTATTTGTGTTGGTTAGCCACCAGATATGTGTAGCCGCTGCTGCAACCTCACCACTTTACCCCTTCCTTACCCTTTAAGCTTTGCTAGTCTTGATACCCATTGTGATGGGATTGCTGAGTCCTCGTGGCTCACAGATTACTACAACAACGATTCTTGTGTACAGGTTATGCGATGATCATGACATGAGAGCGATGTTTGCTTGTTTTGGAGTTCTTCTTCTGCTTCTTCGATCAGGGGATAAGCTCCAGGTCGGCAGCCTGGGCTAGCAGGGTGGATGCCGTTTGAGTTTCTGTTTGTGTTTCATCCGTAGACAGATGGTTCTCTTATGTAAGATGATGTTGTATTCGTGTGGCATTGTATGCCTTATGTATGTTTCCCCATCTATTATGTAATGTTGATGTGATGATATCCACCTTGCAAAAGCGTTTCAATATGCGGGTCTATCCTTGGTGGTACCTTCGAGTTCCTTTTGGATAGGGTCGCATATTGGGCGTGACACTAGTACTACTACTACTACACCAGGATGAGCACAGAATTGAGCCCGTTTGTTCGTGCCTAGTACTTGAGTTAATATATCAGGCAATGCACTTGTAACACCCCAAAATTTTTGCCAAGTTTTCAATACTAAAAATTTTGCCAAAGGTTTTAAAAATCTTTACTTCTGTTGATTTCAGAACTCTTCCTTTATTTTTAAGGAGTTTTGTATTTTTCCCCAGTGGATCTTTCCAAAATACATCGGACTTCCTTGCCATCTCATCAAAACAATTTCTAAATAAGTAGAATTGTTTATTAAATTATTTCACCTTGAGCTTTATTCATTAAAATGAACTATATTAAATTTTTAGAGCTCCTTTTGTACTACAACCATTTGATAAAATCACTTAAAATTTCAACCAAAATTTGGAGATGTCATGAGATGTCTCTAAATCAATTATGAGCACTAATAAATTTATTTCATTGCTTATTTTGGGTTCTTTCACCTGGTTTGCTTCTCTGGTCCAATGGGTATTTTGCACTACAACCCATTTAAATATTTCCCTAGAGCCTCCACCAAAATTATGGGATGTCAGTGATAGCATGCCATTCAACTTTATGCAAAAACATAGTGTTGTTCTTTGGAAAATTTGAGTGCAATGACCTCTTTTTCATTCTGGACCAGACTTGTGTTTTCTACTACAACTCTATTATTTCTTGCTCTAATGACCTTGTGTTTTCTCATGATTGTAGTCAACCTTGCAAAACCCCTAAGTCCAGGAGCATGCTCTATTTGGAACACTTTTGGTCCATGAAATGATGCCACTCACTCCCTGCCCAGAACTGAAGTTTTGCAAAATTTGCACTAGCAAGTTTCTCCTTTTTGCAAACCAACTTCACCACCCTCTCTTGTATCCATAGAGACACTGTTCTGGAAGATTTGGCCACTCCAAGAACTACCTAGGTGCCTTTGGCATTTTGTCAAATACTCTGAGTGCACAGCCAATTTTGGCATGAGTTCAAGTTTGCATGGTGAACTTGAGCCCCTGACCAATCCACCATGTCCCCCAGTCCCCTTGCTAAGCCTAGACTAGTCCTGTTAATTGCCAGCCTCAACCGCAGCCTCTAGGATGCCCTAGCATTTCGTCGAGCATGTCCCGGGCGTGCTCTGGGCGCGCCCAGAGCGTGCGTTTGGCACCCGCATGCACCCGAGTCGCCCGTCCCCACCTCAAGACTCAAACAACCTGCCCCACTGCACGCCGTGTCTCCCTGCACCGCCACACCACCCCGACCAACCCGACGCCCCACAGCGCCACCGCCAGGATGGCCGTGGCGGCTAGCTGCCGGCCGCTTGCAGGCCCGACCATGGTCGGCGCCGCCCAAGCCACCAGAGCGTGCCACCTGCCTCCTGGAGCAAGGTGTGTGCTCATCCGCGACTCCGTCCTCTAGCGCAGCGTCTCCGCCCGCGTCGCCCTAGCTACTGAGCGGCGGTCAGCAAGCTTATCCCCAGACGCCGCAAACCGACCTCCATCGCCTATATAAGAGGCCCCGAGCTCAAGCCCGCACACCGGCAACCTCAGGCCACCCCTATGGCGCTCCCCTAGCTCGCAATCGTCCCGGGAAGGCTCTCTTCCCCGTCTCCGGCAACTCCTGCCGCCGCCACTGCCCCAACCACTCCGGCGCCACCAAGACCTCCCCCTCTCCACTCTCTCCACCAGGAACATCCCCTTCCTCCCGTGAGCACGTCCCCCTACTCGATTTTGGTCGAAGGCCACTACCGCCTCAAAATCACTTTCTCCGACGACCACCGTCCGCCGCGGAGCTCACCGCCGGCAGCCCCGACCACCCCAGAGGACGAAACCACCACCGGAGTAACCGCCACGACCCCCTGAGCCCGCGGGTGACCTCCACTTGTTGAACGGTGCCGCCGTTCGCCGGCGAGCGTCGCCGGAGTCCCGCCCCCTCTCTCGGGCGGAGGAAGAGGAGGGAGAATAGACTAGTCAAACTGGTGGTGGGCCGACAGGCCCATTGTCGATGGCTCAGCGCAGCCACGCTGGATAAGTGGAAGCATACTCCCAGATTATGCCTTCGACGTAATGCATTATATCGAAACGTTTTTCTGTTTTTCTGTTTTATTTTAAAATCAGGTTTTGACCAGAACTTTGACTGCCTATAACTTTTTAAATAGAACTCCAAATGAATTGATTCCTTTTTCTACCTCTCTCAAATATTGTCTAGTTTATTGTAAGATTTATTTGAAAAAAATTCAAAACAACTTTTGTGCTGTTTTTATTTTGTGTGTTAATTCAAATATATTACTTTAAATAGGGTTTTTGAAGATTTCATGATGATTTGGATGCACCTTCCTTCCCATGACACGAAGGCAAGCATTACGAACCCCGTGAATTTTTGTGTGTGTTGCATAGCACCGTGGCAACACCAATTCGACACATACATGCGTCATTTTATGTGAGGATGTGATCCTATTCATGGGTGCATATTAATAAGTTTATGCTAATGAAGTTGACATGATTTGGGATGGAAATCACCGTCATACGTCTTTCATGCATACCGGAAGGAAAGACGGGAAGGCGTCTGTCTTGGTAGACACGGGCTTGCCCCTAGTCCTCCGTCGAGACGGTCGTGTCCGGTATGACATGAGGGGATGTCGCGTGATGTTTTCATCTGTTGTTTGAGATATATGCATTGTTGTGCTAATCATGCAGGAAATATTACAACCTACTGAGTCGACCGTAGATCGAGTCTTGTGCCAGTAACCCCCATACTTGCTTCGTACTACCACTCGTCTCTACATCAAGTAGGGTACTGTTCAGTAAGTTGTCAACCCTTTCCTAGCACACACCGCATGAGAGGCCGTGGTAGGAGATCTGGAGGCATCCGGTAGTCATACCACCGGGTCCGGGAGCATGGGTGTTTCGGTTGTAGCCGAAAGGGGTAGCTCCGGTTATGCGGCGGTATAAATTTTTGATCCCATGTTACGTCGAGGTTGTAGCCTCCCACTTAGAGTTTTGCTTAACAGGTGTTGTGGGTGATTCCGGACACATGTGAGTTAAGCCGTGTGTGCAAGTTAGGTGTGTTTTCAACAAAAAGACCGTAGACGGAATTAGTCTCGATGGACTAAAGAAATCCGTTACTCGTGGGCAAAGAGTACACCCTCTGCAAAGATTAAACCTATTCGAATAGCCGTGTCCATGGTTAAGGATTACAGTTTGGGATGGGTCAAGTGTCGGTCTTAGTGTCGGTCTTCGGAGGTGAAACTATTAAACCTGGAAGTACGATGGTGACTTGTGATAATTTATAGTTACTATTTTGGATGTGGACTAACCCGCGATATTTTTTTTCTGGTATTCTTGAATATCCCTAGGATGGTCCTACCTCCTGGATATTCATTATGGCATTTCTTTTAAATCCCTTTATGTGGTGTCGCTCAGACGCCCGACTGTGGCATTTCTTTTTAAGCCCTTTATGTGGTGTCGCTCAGACGCCCGACTGTGGCATTTCTTTTAAAGCCCTTTATGTGGTGTCGCTCAGACGCCTGACCGTGGCATTTCTTTTAAAGCCCTTTATGTGGTGTCGTGACACTCGACCGTGGCATTTCTTTTAAAGACCTTTATGAGGTCTCGCTCAGACGCCCGACTATGGAATTTCTTTTAAAGCCCTTTATGAGGTGTCTCTCTGACGCCCGACTGTGGCATTTCTTTTAAAGCCCTTTATGTGGTGTCGCCTAGACGCCCGACTGTGGCATTTCTTTTTAAGCCCTTTATGTGGTGTCGCTCAGACGCCCGACTATGGCATTTATTTTAAAGCCCTTTATGTGGTGTCGCCTAGACGCCCGACTGTGGCATTTCTTTTAAAGCCCTTTATGTGGTGTCGCTCAGGGCCTCGACCGTGGCATTTCTTTTAAAGCCCTGTATGTGGTGCCGCTCATACGCCCGACTGTGGCATTTCTTTTAAAGCCCTTTATGTGGTGTCGCCTAGACGCCCGACTGTGGCATCTCTTTTTAAGCCCTTTATGTGGTGTCGCTCAGACGCCTCGATCGTGGCATGCTTGTTATTTATTTCATAATTTTTAATGCTTCTATGGCATTGCATATTCATATATACATGCTTATCCGCATCAGAGTTTTAGTTATCTTATGTGGCTAGCGTCATGAGCATAAATATTTTCAGCTCGTATTTATTAAATCATGCCTGTGTTCATTATGTTTGCGAGTACATTGAAAGTACTCACTGGCTTGTCCCTGGCTATTGTCTTGGCCAGATTTCATGCTTGGAGAGGAGCGTTGCGGTGACTGTCCCAGAACCTAGGCAACGGTGATCTCGGCCACGCGAAGATAGGAATTAACCTGGTCAACGGTTCCTGTGGGAAATGGAGTCCCATAGACACTGATGATTTTCAACCCGCTTCCGCCATCAACCACTAGAAACCATTTGTTGTATTCATAGACCAGAATGGTCTTGTACTACATATTTTGTTTTTGCTTGGAATTTCTGTATCAAGTTGGTGCCTCATCAGCTAACAGTTATCCTGGGGCCGATGAGCACAAGGGCCATTTTCTGGGAATTATTACCCGGAGAATCGGTCGCCACAACACTGGTACGGAGGGATTATCCTTTTACTCCCTCCTTTCCGGTTTATAGGGCTTATCTCAAAATTTTAGTTTTCCCATTTTATAAGTCTCAATTTGGTTGCTCCCCATCACATGTTCAGATTTCAAGGTGCAATAAATCATTACATGCAAGTATTAAGAGAAAATTGACCAATGCATGTACTTTATGCATGCATGCATTGCAATTAATGCATTCGTAAACACAATTTTTGAGGAAAACAAGCGCATTAATTGAGTGGTTTTGCAAACTACAACAATTGTTTCACCACTCACCATCTACCTTGGTTGGTGAGATTTTTGAATTGAGCCCTATAAACCGGAAAGGAGGCTTACCTAAGCAAAATGTCTGACCAAATCCTATCTTAAGAAATACAACAGGACAGATGTACGGCTTGAAAATTTATTGCATGATGCAGGTTTTGATATTGTTTCGAATCCTGGATCTTAAATTTCAGAAAATCCAAAAGTGAGCATAAATTCTTGAAACTGAGCATGGTCAAGTGATATGGCACAAATATTACTTCGTAAGTTTTTTCTTCAATTCGAGACAAGCTGCTTATGACAAGTTGCACAAATGAAGAGCCAAGGTATTTTGGAACAAAGACCTGTCACGATAAAGCTAACGCTTTCACTATTCAAACCGTGGGCATTTACGTGCCGCCACGAGTCCCCGATTCTCATCGGCAGGTGTCGTCCCAGCAAGTGTGTGAGTCAACGGGAGGCGTGCGAGCAGACCGCTGCGCCTGCTGTCTGGGAGGCATGCGAGCAGACTGCTGTGCAGACTCACCGGGAGGCGAGCCCTTTGACCAGGCTCCGCCGCCCACCGTCGTCCCAACTGCTCCCACTTTTAATGTCGTCGGCGCCGCAGTTTAAAATCAACCCTGCACTACCCGGTATCGCTACAATCCTCTCTCTTACTCTTCGATTCTCCCGCTGCCTACCTCCAACTAGCTCGACCTAAACATACGCCATGCCGCATCACGATGGTCTCCCCTTAGTGTTCCAGCTTTCATGAGGAAGACACCCAGCCGGAGTCTCAAGAACATAAGGCGCTTTGGGGACGAAGCTTGAACTGGCCTTGCGGGAAGACGCCGCGCGTGTCCTCGCTCCTGCTCCGGCTCCCTGCCGCCCGATCGCGCCGTACCCATCCCCTGCGGCATTGATGGGCTGGGAGCCGCACATTGTCGCCGAAGCTTGATGCCACGGGGTTCCACGAGGTCCCCGTCGACTTTCACGCGCACCTGCACTGCCGGCGATGCGTGTGCACAGGTGACATCGACGCGACGCTTCGCCCGTGCGGTGCGTGCACTCCGCCAACAGATGCGCTGGCAGACCGACAGCGCCGCAGCGGGTGCCCGTGCACACGAATTTCTCTGCGCGCCGTTGCGGCGCCTGTTCCTGGGTGCGGTGCCCCCCTCAGCGGCAAGTATGGACGCCGTCGACCGCTTCCTTGCACTAACGCGATCGCCTCCTCCCGCATGACTTCGCTTCCAAATTCCGTAACATTTGGCCTTCCTTGAAGCTAGGCCAACGTCCAGGAGTACGCCATCAACGACGCAAGACGCCACCGTCGCCGTCGGTTAGTGGCCCGACGACACACAGAGCACGGCAAAGGAGCCGCTTCCCACCGCGAGACGCCCCCGCCGCCGCCGCATAATCTAAATTTGCCATGAAAAACGTTTGGATTGCCATGATTAAAATCCGAACATTTATCATTTCCGTTTATTTTATATCGATCGTCGTATAATTTAAAGTCGGAGTCAGACTGAACGAAATGTATTGTTTGATCGATTGAATGTTCTGCTAGAGCCGTATCAAATTAAGTATAAAACGTCATCAAGCCACATGTATTCCTTGTCATCCAACGACCTAGACTACTTCAATGTCGAGCGCTCAACACGTTTAGCATGCAGTTAATTTCATGCCAAAAATAGTGCTAATCACATGACAACACGCAAATAATATCCTAGTAGTTAATATCCGCATGCACTTAATATACTTCCAAATTAATGTGCATTACACGTACACACTGACTAGTGCTGCTAGTACGTGAAACTGGTGCCGTGACTTGTGAATGCGTCCAGATATGGTCAACGGCAACATCACCCGCGAGTTCTTCCTGTTTGCCCGTGCGTCTAAACGCATAAGGGGAGGAGAGAGAGAGCACACATGGAACCCACCAGTAAGTGAAGGCGAATAGTACTAAAAATAATATTACATGTTATTCATTAATTAGGCTGTGGTAATATAAAAACATTATGTGAACAAAGGGGGTACAACAAACATTGCTATTCTAAGTATGTTGCCTATTGACGTGCGGCTTGAAGGCCCAGTCGCATGTTCGATCCTCGTCCTTTATTTTTTAATTTGTATATGGGTCCAAATTTGTTTCATGACATGTGGGCCCCTCGATGTGTAGTTTGTAGCACTTTAATTTGTGGGTCGAAATTTGTTCCATTCCAAGTGGTCTATCGGTGTGTAGTTTTGTAGCTTATTTATAATAATTAAAGAGAACAACATAGTTTTTTCAATAATACCATGGTGCAACGTTGAAGGCGAGAAAGGACGTGCGAGAGAGCGATGACCGAGCGTGAGGGAAATCAACTAGGGAGTTATGGGTTGCAAACGCGTTCGAGTAGTTGTGGGCGAATGCTATGAAAATATAATCTAAACCGACCGGAATAAATGCCTACACAAATTAATCCAAGGTTGGAGTACCCCTCGCAATGTAAATAGCTCCGGCTTTGCGAGGGATGGAGAGGTAGTAGCTTCAACGCGTGGAAGATACGGTATGAGAAAGCGAGGTCAATCGAGATACATATAGATAGAGAGACAAAGTGAGTGTGGTCCGACATTCATTGAACAAATATATATGCTCCGGAGAGATATTGTCCGATTGAGCTTTTGGTAAGGGTGAGGGCTGTAAGATAGAGCTTGAGAGATGATCCGATCCACGTACATGTAGATATATTTTGTGCATGGGAGGAAGCAAGGTCAACCGATCACATAGGGTCGTCGTGCGATCGAAAGAGTGAGACGGGTTGGAGAGAGTGACCTAGATATATGATGTGCGTGAGAGAGTATACAATATGAATAGGTCGAATTGGGCTCAAACATGGTGATATATCGTTTTTGTCCGAGAAAGAGCGAGGTAAATCGAGACATACGGAGAGAGAGAGAGAGAGAGAGAGAGAGAGAGAGAGAGAGAGAGAGAGAGAGAGATTGAGTGAGCGTGGCCCACCATGAGGTCGAAAGAGTGGCGGCGGCTTGGATGGACGGACCTAGATAGACAATCTGCGTGAGAGAGTATAGAGTGTGTCGATCGAGGCCCTAACAGGAGATATATCATTTGTGTGTGAAAGAAAACGAGGTTAAACGAGACTCGAGATAAAGAGAGCTAGATTGAGCGAGTGTGGCCTGCCGTATGGAAGAAAGAGTGATACTGATCTCGAGGGAGTGACCTAGATATACAACGTCTGCTCAGGCGCACGAGAGGTTGGCGGGGCTAGATAGGCAATGCATGTATTTAGCGCGAGAGGGTGAGAGGGAGAGGGAGGAGAGAGAGAGCTCGGCATGGGGTGCAATGGCGGGTGTGTGAGGTAAATACATTTGGTAACAGGAGTGGAAAAGGGGTTGTGCAGTTGAGAGACTTAGAGATCGAAACATGGAGAGAAAGAATGAACATGTGTTGGAACCGATACAGGAAGTATGTACCCGTTTATGCGGCCTTGGGGGGGCTAAAACAACATTTGAATGTACATAGTACGAGACTTAATATCAATGTTTCAATTCGATGTACATTGTAAGATTTGTACCGAGGACCAGGCATACGGGTAATTATTTCGAACTCGTGCCATACTAAGTTTCGAAAAGTTGACATTGGCTCAATTTGTTGTGCTATTTTGTAGGTCATATGTTTGAATCCATCCAAAAGTTTTCTCACTACCATGGTGTTCATCATATACATATGAATTTGTATTAAAAAAGTAGCGTGGATACAGTGAAATGCGAAATCCACGTTAGAATTGGAGATCGCTACATGACACACACTCTAATTGAAATAACTAACTACGTGACACACACTCTAATTCAAATAACTAATTATGTGACACACTCTAATCCACGTTAGCATGGGTACCGTTTTGATTTTTTTTCAAATAACTCCTCATTAATTAATTTCATAGTACTCCCTCTGTTCACTTTTATAAGACCTTGAAGACATTTCAGACAATGTGCAAAACAGTTCATTTTAAGTTGTCTGAAACGACTTACAAAAGTGAACGGATGGAGTATCTCGCTTCAATGACTAATTATTGCAAGGAAAACACGGGCATGGTAATACATACAGATTCTTTTGCAAATGAAAGAAGATTCGTTGCATTCTCAAATGTAGGCGCACGAGTGCATCAGTGGTCGTGGTCGGGTGGACGTTGCTTCGGTGCCTTAAAGGCAACTACCCTTGGATGACTGACATGTGAGCCAGCCACCTGTTGGGCCCACATGTCCTGGACACAAAGGCCGGTGCCTTAAGGCAATCAAGCATAGTCCCGCTCGGTGGTCGCGTGTCGGACTTGACGACGCGTAGCACCCACCACCCACCCTCCCCCAAAAAAGGACGACGACAATATAAGTTCGCGCTTCCACGTTTTGGATTGAAATATCTGGCGGCCCCAATTCCAGCCCTGCAAAATCTCTCTTCTCCATCGTCCCCTTCCGCGCCCAGATGGCTCAAATCCCTAATTCGCCGCCATCCCTCGAATCGCCCCTCATCTTGTCTCTTTCCCCACCGTTCCCCACCTCTGTGCCGGACGATGAAGACGACGGTCGCGCTTCACCACCGCACCGGAGCTACCTCATCTACGCCCTCGTCCACCGCACCGGGTGGTCCACCGACAACGTCGGCCGCTGCAACCGACGTGCCTCACAGACACCGAGTTCCACCGCATCAGGTGCGCTTCACCGATGCCGTCTCCCAGCTCATCGGGGCTACTTCACCGAGCACATAATCGCACCAACGCCCCCCGAGGCCGTTGGGGCTTCACCAACGGTCTCGTCCACCGCATCGTAGCGCTCCACTGCCACTCAAGATCTGCATCCGTGCGCGGCCAGCCAACGCCAGCAGCATCACCCTCAATGGCTCAAGTGACTCAAGACTCTAGCTAGGGCGAGCATGCCCAAACGCCGCCCGAACTAGGTATCCACACATCACTCCCTTGTGCACTGTTCATTACGATGTTTGGATATCCTTTCACCGCCTTCTTAGCTTACACGCCTATGCAACTCTGACTTTAACTCTTATTTCTTCTGGAGATATCATCTAAAACAAGCAAATCCATTTTTTAGCGAAGCATGACGGGGCTACGGGATCTGGTACACATCCTGCACACCCGTATAACCTTGTAAGTATCTGTCCTCCGGTACGACATCAAGGTCGATTCCTCTTATTTGATCGACCATTCGCCGTGTCAAAAATGCAGAGGGGGATGCAAGGAGCACAAGGCCTGCACATCCAAGCAAGTGGTAACATAGACTTGTACATGGAACATCCCAAGCGCAAGCAGAGCTGAAGTGAGCCTATACAACGAGCTAGCGTAAGTCCCTGCATTTCATTTAATTCGTACTGGCATTCGTGTATGATTTGTGTGCAGTGGCTGATCCACGAATTCAAGTTACTGTGGGCTAACATTTAACTTAAAAAATACGAAGGCACTTGCACTCCAGAAATCAACATAACTTGAGAAGTGTGAAGCTACATGCACTTTGAAAACCAGCTAATGATCCAAAGTAGTTCAGATTATAAACACTAAATGATGCAAGCACCAAAAAACACAAAATGCAACATGGTGTACAAGGACTACAAACTATGAAAATGCACTATAATTTGCTTGTCATCAATGCCTGCAAATCTCTGTCTCTCTCAACATAGTAGATCATCATTAGACACTAAATCCTTCAATGAGCTTGCAAAATGCTTGCATTAGATCCCTCATTAGACACTATATGTTCATCACCGTGAGCATGTAAATTTTTGCATCAAATCCTTCATTTGGCAAATTGCTCATTAGACACTTCAGTGCTCAAGAACAACATGAGCTTGTATGTTGGCACCGGAAACTTGATTAGATACATCGATTCATCGATTCAAGATTGATTGGGTGAGTTATAAAATAAGTAGAAATTGGTTTCATTTTCTCATAGATTCCCAACATACAAGCAGTTTTACAACACCGTCAGGTTTAACTATTGGCCAGGAATTGAAGAGTTAATTAGATATAATCAGGGATGTGATGTACCTGCTCGTTGCACATGCTACTCTTGCAAGCTGCGACTGTCCGTTTGCGCAAGCTCGATGCCATGCCCGTGCTGCCGCCGCTACCTCCCACGCATGCTACACCCAGGGTTGGATCTTCATATTCTTGTCCTTCCGTTCGCTTGAAGCCCGGCGATCGCCCTCCAACGAGGGCGCGAGGAAGTGATGTGTCGGTCTGTCCCAAATGGGCGGCTAGGTTAGGAGCGAACTGACCGGGAGGTCGGAGCGAATGAATTGGGATTTTTCCTGCTGTCGATCGATATGGGAGGCGCCTGCTTTGGGCCATGAGCCCGCTATAGGGCCTGCCTTGCACTTATGTTATTGGCCCATCCAAATTGAAACATTTTTATTCATTTTCTACATTGCTCGTCGTATGCGTTGGGACGAACAAAACTAGCATGGGCCAACCCGGATGACTCAAACTAGGTGCACACTTTCCATCCACCGAGGCGGCCGCCCATACCAGCCCCTATGGTGGCGTCGCCTTTTGTGTGTATGATTGGATAGTGAAAAATATTCCATGGCGCTTTTGATTTACCCACAGAATGGTTGAATTGCTTGTTTCTATGAACTGAGTTCGCCAATAATGTGAAGGATGCCGATCTTTTCATCCTATTGTAAATTGCTTAGATCTCGATATGCCAAAAGTAATCGCATGAAATATACAGTAAAAGCCAGTGTGATGTGTTTGGCTACAACTAGTCTAACTACACGTCCTCATATAACATATCAAGGACGCACCATCTTACCAGATTAACCATTCGACTTACCCATGCAGTGTGGGAAGAAAGAAGTATTGGGACTGCGTATCCAAGCAATTGATGCCATGGACTCCTTTGTACAACCTTGTAAGGGAAAAAGAAGTTGCAGTGTGCCTGTACAAAGAACTAGCGTAAGTTCAGTTACCTGCTTCTCGGAATTTTAGTTAGCCACTTATTGCAAAATTGTTCAATTACGTTGCTTGGCTTAATTTAGTTTGCTACTAATTACATAATGGCACAGCCTGTTAATCATATTGTAGACTGCGCCTATCTATGTGTTTGATACTTACTGTTAAGAATTACCTGTTTGCCTTAACTTAAATATCTACTTGTTTGTTTAACTGCTTTGCTGCAACAGCGGGTTACAATGATGTTAATAACTACTCCCTCCGTCCCATAATATAGGACGTTTTTTGACACTAGCATAGTGTTATAAACATCTTACATTATGGGACGGAGGGTGTACTTTTCAGCATCCAATTGAAACTCTATAATTCCTTCTTTGTTTAACTGGTTTGCTGTTATAACTCCCAGTTGAGATGTTTTGCTAACTTCAACTTTTCTGAATCCAATCGGAACTTTAATGGCAAAACAGGTTAGCCCAAGATCAAAGAGCGAGGTCCCCATGGACGTTGCATCATCCCACAACAAAGTGGCACCGCCCAATCGTGCATTATGAATTGCCAACTGCTGATGCTCTAGAGGCTAAACTAGTGGTAGAAAGAGATTACATCACGCACTTAGAGATGAAGTTGACATGTTGAGTAAGCAAACAAAGACAAGTAGTACTCAAGACAACCATTAAATATTTGGTGGATTTCAAAAGCGAAGCAAGTTGGGACTGACCACTGATTGTTAAGGTCCTCAAGGAAAAAAGGAAATTAAATTCCTACTTGGTAAATCATAGGTGAAATGTTCTTTCCATAGTTGAATAACCTTTGTGTTGTCTGTTCATGTAATCAATCAAACCATTTGTTTTAGAGATCATGTAATAATTGTTTTTTGTTTTTTGGTTTGTAATTTTATTTGAGCACAAGTCTGTATTAATTGATAAGACTCGAGACATTTCATTTGGATTCTTGTGCAGGACCTACAAATATGCTAATCGGGTTGAATGTGCATTCAGCAATAGTAAAAAGTATAGATGGACCATAAGTGGCACGCATCGGAAAGGGCCAAGATCTTTGGCTAAAAAAGGATGTCATTGTAGCCAAAAAAAAAAAATGTACCTGGCTTATGTATGTTAGTTGATATTATTGATCCATATACTCTATAAGTGTTTATATATACGTTAGTTCGTACATTCTTGGTTGATTGACTCGGTATTTGAATCTTGATACATCGCTTGTGTACATATCTAAATGGGAGTACACATTATGCTGCGTGTGACATTTGAGTTGGACATGAAGTGTTCCAAATTTTCGAATTCACCTTAAACTAGATACTAGTTTCTGAATTTGAGTATAAGCATTTGTAAACCATATTCATATATGACAGTGGAATACATCTTTGTCGTCCTTCTGAAGATATATAAAAACACATAGAATGATTTATAAAGATTCATATAGGAATACAGAATGGATTCGAATTTAGTTGCCAGGGTAAACGTGGATGCTTATTGTCCCAAAATTCGAAATGCAGCAAAATGTCCACTCCCACATCGGCTGCCCAAAGCCAAGTGTTTGGGAGATGGAAATTACTGTCTACCCATTACACGGACAATCCATCGCCCGATTTCCACTGCTCTCAATAGGAGTAGGTTAGTAACTTCAATTAGACGTGACACGACCGCCTCTGAGCCCATTCTGACACGGTGGGCGTCAAACATGGGCGGCAAAACAAATTTGATTCAAGCTCGTCCGAAAGACCTCTGGTTCTCCCTCTATTCCCCATTCATACACGGTGGGCGGCAAAACAAACTCGACTCGGCCGAAATCGATGTAGGCAAATATTTTCAATAGGGGCAGGTTTGTAACTACACTCAGATGTGACACAACCGCCCTACCTGTCAGCCTCTGCTCATACACCGTGGGTGCCAACCATGGGCGCCAACCACCTCTCCTCGCCTCGAAATCTCTCTGGGCAAATATTGGCGAGATGCTAGATTACCGTCCTATCCCCAACCGACGAGACGTCCAAATTTTAAACGGGGCTAAGTTCAGTAACTTTCCCATATTTCGCATGTGTGTGTCCCAAAAACATGGTTCCCGTTCCTCTCCCTCCATTTTCCCATTCATACACCGTCCATGCTAGAACACCCCATCCCCACACCAGCCTCCGTCCGCCACCCCATCCATCGCCGCCGTCCTCCACCACATCCATCGCGACCGTCCTCCACCATGCCGGAGTGCCTACCAAGACTGTGTCGTCCACTGCTAGAGATGGATGTTTCTCATCCACGACGACGAACCAATAGCCTTGCATCGTGTCCTCTCGCTTCATCGGCGCCATCGTCCTCTTTGCCGGGGCCGCTCACACGACCTTCTCTTCCACCGCAACGGGTCTTATCCCCCGATGCACCCGTCTACCGTCGCAGATCTACTTCAACGCCACCGACAGCCATCGCACCCCCGATGCCTACATGGCGCCGCAAGAGAGGTGGTACTTCATATCTCCTCAACTTTTTGATCTCAACCAGAAAATAGATCTTAACTTGGTTACTCTACTTTCTTTTTAGCTCTTAGAATTTAGTTCTTAGTTCGAAGCAAACAATGGATGCTAAATATCATTTATCCGGTTTGCAGCTTCAAATCTGCCATGGCATAGCCATAATACGGTTTAATTGATCATGCTTAGGGTTTAATTGATCATGTTGGTTCCGTGGTGGTTTCTTTAATAGAAATCGGAGGGGAAACCCTCTTTTGCTAAAAAAAATATGCTTAGAGTTTCCCCCTTTTATGATCACTATACGATCAGAATACGTGCTTCGTGTCATAATAACACTGCTCCAGGCATCAAGCTAAACAAGCTTAGATGTTCAAATATGAATCTGATATTATTAAAACAGAGTTGTTTAATTGGTCAGCTAAATGTTCCTAAATTAGTTTCGAAAATGCATGTTCGCCGCTTGGGTGTGTATCTCTGAGGTGCCCACGGTGGGCCAGCCCACTGGGATTTTGGGTCGCCCCAGCCCCGATTCCCCTCTGTTCTGCTGCGGCTTCGATATCTACTGCCTGACCGCTTTGCCTCACGGTGACTTGCCGTCCTGAACGACATGACTCTAGGAGGATACGCCGGACTATCAGGAGGCCAGAGCCGCCGCCTAACATGATGTCATCGCTGTTCGGGCGCGCCGTGCCTACCTTCCCCTGTCCATTCAGGGCTCAGGCATGCAGCACCCACCAAGCCAACCCGATTTATCCTGAGATACGTCCTCAACACTCAGCAGCCACTCCTCATCACCCATTTTCTAATTGATTCATTACTCATTAGACAGGACTGTAATCAGGGTTTTTTGTGTGCTCAGTGCTAGCTACACTTAATAGTTCAGATGTATTTTGGTAATCTTTAGTACCTCTAAAGTTCACAGGGTTTTCAAAATTCCGGCCCTCGGAACAGAAACTAGTCATTTTGGATTGTTGGTCGTAGTGGCATTGACCCAGATTACTACTGCAAGCCAGGTTTGTTGACAATTTTACTTGTCTTTCTTACTCATTCGATATAATATCCAATTATTCACGTCGATTAGTTGCAAACAATAAGTGCTAGACAAACTTCTTCATTCAGATTTTGGGCCGGTCTCTTCTGCGGTTACAATTACGCATACTTGTCCTAATAAGCTCACAAGTAAATGATTGATTAACTACATCTATGCTTGCCTTGTCATATTTGTTGTCAATATTCTTTTAGGGTGGACCACCCTGTTTCTAAATACTGGAACCGTAGACCTGAGTGAATAGTATTTCTCTAGGTGATCTCTTCCACCATGTGTGGGTAACGAACCTTTGCATTGTATAGAAAGAAAGTGTCATTTCCAGCTTTTACATAGGTTTAGATCTTTTACATGGAATACAATCTGCCTACTTGCTTTGTGTCGCACTACCAACACTCCACCCTTGAAGCTAAACATTACGCCACTCATAATTTCTTAGTTTATTTGTTCAAATACTGAATTTCATATGATTCTAATGTTCCTACTTCAGTTTTGAAATGTGTATACACTGTTATACAGACATAAGGGGTTTGTATTTCTGTGTGTGGTTTGGTCAGCACGGTTGGGGAGGTGAACTTTGCATATGCAGGGGTTTATAGGGAGACACTCTCCGAGTTGAATCCGCAATGCATTCCATAGATAATTTGACTACTTTTTATGTTTTCATGAATCTCAGATTCTGAACAGCATCATAATGATTATGAGCTTGCGTGCATGAAAAGAATAAAGCAGAACAATGCCATGGCTGTCAAACTTGGCATTAAGGGACTGAAATCAAGTCTGGATGCAATGCAATGCAAACGCTCTCCACCTACCGATTCATGCTCAGAATATGATCCTAACAGTGATTATGAGCTAGAGGGAGACCTAAGTCAATGTAGCTCCCTAGTGGAGGACTCAGAGGAAGATGCCCTATCTTATTCACCCATCAAGGTACTTGCTCTAACTTTCCAAGGTTACATTGCTCGCACATTATCTTGCAACCGATGCTTTGCATTGCTTCTACTTTGTTGAAATGCCATTAGCTTAGTTTACACATCGTGTATGTGAATACGCCCTGCCTATCCATTTTCAGTACATATTCCATCTGTCATCATATCATATTTATCCATTCAAATGCTGTTCTTGTGTATCAGACGTTCAAAAGGAAGAGGGTGATTGCCGATCGTGGAGGAGCACAAGCAAAGTATTTGGAAAAGGTAGTGGCACCTGATAAATCAAATAGCCCATTAGGTGTAGTTGCAATATCACCTGACCCACAAAATACCCCAACTCTAGCAGAGTCTAGCCCTACTACACTGGTCATTTCTGATGTCCCAACTCAGCAGACCCCAACTGCAGCAAACAGTATGATTATGCCAGTTGACATAGCACCAGTTGTACGATGCAAAACCCCCATTCCAGTAAAGAGTACACCAAATCCAGTTGCCAAATCCCTTCTCGAACCAGAGAGAGCCCCAATTGCAGCAAATAGGACCCTTGTTCCATTTCTTCCTAGTTTAGAAGACGTGTCAGGAACTTTGTGCGCATCTTCCCTTCATGGAAAGATTATACCGCAGACACAGAACAATTTCCAGTCTTCCTCCGCAAAATACGCGTAAGTAATGTACTAATGTTATTCATGGTCATTACTGCATATGTTTCTCGATGTAAGACACAAGATTTCATTCTTTTAAATAGGCGAGGAGCAAACTGGATTGTGATGACGAGCAAGAGTTGGTTGCGCTTTTCAAGCACTCGTTGATGAAGTATCGTTCCTACCTGAGGCAAGTGCACTTCGATGGCAAGCCTCTGAACGAAATTTTTGTAAAGTCTCCGTGCTACATTTATCCGACAGTGACTGGAATAATCTTGTTACACATTGGTCTTGGCTGCAGCGTAAGGTACTATCTATGATATCACATCACAATTTGAACTACATTTCTGCATTTGCCTTAATGTCTCACTTGTACAAAACTCAAGTTAGCGTAAGAACATTCGTTCTCAAGGGACCACAGAATCTCGCAACTATATCGCATAATCGCATTGCTCTTGTGAGTACCTCTTGCCTGTGTATGACCATACTTACTTTCATAGTTGTTTGATTATGTAGCATCACCGCACATGTTAGCCTCAGAATCGTCCATTTGGTGGACATTATAAGATCCGTATGGACTCTTGCACAAATTTAGAATCAACCCAATGCTTTTGAAGAGGTTTAGCTCTGTAGTCCTCTTGTAAGGACTGAACGTGGTCTATCACCGTACTTACATTATGAGCTACTCCCTCTGTCCCATAATATAACATCGTTTTGTAAAGTACACCAGTTTTAAAAACACTCTTATATTATGTGAAGAGGTATTGGTTCATTTTGTAGCATTCTGCATCTTATCTCCCTCGCCCACCATTTACTAAAAAAGATCAGATCTATATTTAATCTTACCAACAAGTAGAATACACAGACAATGCCGGTCAAGGTAAGTGTAGCCCATTGCTCTTGTCAAGACATTTTTTCTTGTAACGCTTGTACTTCGTGGATTGGTAGTTGATTATGTAGCATCAATCTACATCTTATCTTCATTATCCTCTATCCCTTCCAGTATTATCATATCTATAATTACTCTCTACAAAATGTAGAGTACATGCAATGCTTATGAAGAATATTTTGTGCTGAAATTCTTGAGTTATCCTTCCCTTGAAATGGATAAGGGCATTATAAATCCGGTGTTAACTATTAATGTAAGTCAGTCCTTCTAAAGCCTTTATCCTCAACTGCTGTTTAATTTGCTCATACTCCCTATCGTTTACTGTTGTTTAGTTTGTTGTTTCTACCAAAATGCATGTTCGTAAGAACCGTAAGTTCTAAGTTTTACTTGTAAACCAAATTTCTTATTCATACCATGCACATTACTTAATACTCCCTATATGTATGCTTGGTTTTGTGGATCTATAATCCGATTGTGTGGTGAAGCAGCCCACGTTTGCACCTTGTCATCTCCTGTTTTATCTTCTTGATGTGGTGATGATATGAACAACATGCCATGCACATTATCCAAAATAGATACAATGATTTTCTTTGCCCTTCATCTATGCTTGTTATGTTGACATGGTAATCCAAAGAGTGTGGTGAAGCTCCCGCATTATGAACAATGCCAAATTATGCTATTGATATTTTGAATTTACTCTTTATTTTCTAATTTGAAATTGGATAGAATTGATGAACAGTTATCATCTTTGTTTATACACGTGCAAAACCTGTCATCTCTCTGCTTTGTTTCAGGGTGATATGCCTGATGGCATGCACAAGTCTGCTGAAGGTTGTGAGACAAATCCAACTTATATTGCAGCAAAGAAGGCAAAACATCTTGAAGATAGCGAGACAACCCCAAAGTCTTGTCTTGATGCAGTGTTCAAGTTACTTGAGACTAACAGTCAGACAAGCTCACAAAATTCGTTGTCTGAATCAATTCGACTTCTTCAGTCCCAAGTTCTAGAAAAAAGGCATTCTGCAACTCAACTTCGACTTGAAGTCCTATCTCTAAGAAAGATTGCGGAGAACACCAATGAGAACCTCATCGCTAAACAGCTACACCTGGAAGCTATGATCGACATGCTAGGCCGGTCTCACAGCCTTGCTCAGCAGCTTGCGCAGCAGTTCCCCCGCAAGGCTAACCTTTCTTGAACTGTCTTGGAAGTGGTCTCGGTTCAATATTATTTTGTTACGCTGCAATGGTGCCCAGTTTTTGTAATATGCCTCTTTGTTGCGCTTTATGATCACTGGTGGCGAACTTCGATGCCCAGTGGATGTAATATACCTTAAATCCTTTATTGTATAGTGTAGGTTTATTCTTAGTTACTATGCCGTAATTTCTTTATTGTATAGAGTAGGTTTGTTCTTAATTCCTACTAGTTACGCAGCAGTCTTAATGAACCCCGGCCCATGATTGTGCGAATCAAATCACGGGCTTTTAACAGGACAAAATTGTTTGGGTCCTTGTTTGGCCCAATCAGATATTGGCTGCGAGCAGGCCGGGTGCAAACCGGGCCGTAGTTAGGCCCAACTATATGACGGGATTTTAACAGGCCAAAATTAATATAGGGCCGAAATGTTAAACAGGACGTTAACAGGCCAAAACTAATATCAGGCTGAATTACTAAGTGGGCCTTTAGCAAGTGGGCCCAAAAGCATAGTGTCCAGTTGACGGGCCGAATCTGATATGGGCCATAATTGAGCCCAAAGCCTCTTAAAGGGCCGGACCTGATTTGGGCCGTAATTTGGCCCAGAACGTGGTAGGATTTTAACGGGTCGGATCTCATATGGGCCACTTTTAGGCCCGGAGCGTTGCAGGCCATTAATGGACTGGATCAAATATGGGCCGGCATTTGGCCCAAAACATGGCAGCCAGTTAATGGGCCGGCCTACTAGGGTCCTCAAAATCTTGTGGGCCTACAGCTGGGCTGGCCCATTAATGTCGGTGAAATCTCATGGGCCTTTAGCTGGGCCGGCCCATTATGACCCGCAAGAATCTTGTGGGCCTTTACCTGGGCTGGCCCATTATGGCACACAAAAATCTTGTGGGCCTTTACCTGGGCCGGCCCATTATGGCCCGCAAAATCTTGTGGGCCTTTAGCTGGGCCAGCCCATTATGGCCCGCAAAATCTCGTGGGCCTTTAGCTGGGCCGGCCCATTATGGTCCGCAAAATCTTGTGGGCCTTTAGTTGGGCCGGCCCATTTAAACGTTTTGGGCGTGCCACGTGTCGACGTATCATAGGCGCCTATACGTCCCAAAGGAGTGGATGACATCTGTCGCGACGATGAGCCGACACGTGTTTCCTCTAGCCAATGATGATTTAACACGTGGAAAATCCCCATTGATTGGGGCTGTTAACGGGTTATCGGATCCAAAACCCGACTCGATAGCTTAACGGCGTTCCGTTACGGTGGATGCCACGTGTCGGTCACCCTTGACGAAAGCACTTCTATGACGCGCGATTTATCGTCATGGAAGTGGACACTCCCGTGATGATAATTTTGGTAATGTAATGGAACACTTCTATGACAGCACATGTATGACTATCTTCATTCTGTCATAAATTTGTCATGGATGTACATGCATGACAAAAAAGCGACCTGCTGTGACAAACACGTATCATCACGGAAGTGTATTTTTTTGTAGTGTTACTTGCCCGAGATTCGATCGTCGGTATCTCAATACCTAGTTCAATCTTGTTACCGGCAAGTCTCTTTACTTGTTACGTAATGCATCATTTCGTAACTAACTCATTAGCTACATTGCTTGCAAGTCTTATAGTGATGTGCATTATTGAGAGGGCCCAGAGATACCTCTCCGACAATCGGAGTGACAAAACCTAATCTCGAAATATGCCAACTCAACATGTACCTTTGGAGACACCTGTAGAGCTCCTTTATAATCACCCGATTCACGTTGCTAGGACGTTTGGTAGAACACGAAGTGTTCCTCCGGTAAACGGGAGTTGCATAATCTCATAGTTATAGGAACTTGTATAAGTCATGAAGAAAGCAATAACAACATATTAAACGATCAAGTGCTAAGCTAACGGAATGGGTCAAGTCAATCACATCATTCTCCTAATGATGTGATCCCGTTAATCAAATAAAAACACATGTCTATGGTTAGGAAACATAACCATCTTTGATTAATGAGCTAGTCAAGTAGAGGCATACTAGTGACATTTAAGTTTGTCTATGTATTCACACATGTATTATGTTTCCGGTTAATACAATTATAGCATGAATAATAAACATTTATCATGATATGAGGAAATAAATAATAACTTTATTATTGCCTCTAGGGCATATTTCCTTCATACCCTACTCCAGTGTGGTGGTGGTGGATTGCCTCTTGGGCTGATGATGAACAGTACAAGGGAAGTACAACCTCCTGAGGTTGAGGTGTTCTTGTGGCTAGGCTCTCGATCGGATTGGATCAAGCTAAGATGAGATTGCCCCTACTTGGTGGCTAGCTCTACTTATATAGGCCCTTGTCCTCTTCCCAAATATCGAGAGGGAAGGGAGCCGACAACGGCGGGCAAATTTGAAGGGGGGCAGCTAGAACAAGCTATCCTGACAAAAGAGGTCTTCGCCTGCGAAAAGCTCTAGTGGTGACGCCGTCTTGGGCTCCACGATGACCTCCGTCTCGCCGTCCTCCTGGTCTTGGTCTTGTTGCACCAATATAGCAACCTTTGCCTGATGCCTCGGTACTCTTCGCCTCAAGGCTTGGCCTCCTTAGCACCAAAGAGGAAATAAGGATGATGCGCTACTGGCGCCTCGGGTGCTGCTCGTCATGGCTCACGCCACGAGGGCCTCGTGAGGTTTTGCCCCGCCTTGATATCTCCGCCTCGTGAGCCTGCACAGCTAGGCCACTCCAGAGGAGGTCTTGCATCATCCGCCTTGCGAGGCTTGGACCTCGCGAGGGTCTTGGACGCCTTTGTTGATGAAGATGGTTATACGGCTGCTGCTTAGCCACGCCAGGCCGCAGCGAGCAAGTCTGGGGACCCCCGTTCCCAGAACGCCGACAGGAACAAAGTATGTTGTTATGCGGTTTGACTGATAAAGATCTTCGTACAATATGTAGGATCCAATATGAGCATCCAGGTTCCGCTATTGGTTATTGACCGGAGATGTGTCTCGGTCATGTCTACATAGTTCTCGAACCCATAGGGTTCGCACACTTAAAGTTCTGTGACGATCGGTATTATGAGTTTATGTGATTTGATGTACCGAAGGTACTTTGGAGTCCCGGATGAGATCGGGGACATGACAAGGAGTCTTGAAATGGTCGAGACGTAAAGATCGATATATTGGACGACTATATTCGGACATCGGAAAGGTTCCGAGTGATTCAGGAATTTTTCGGAGTACCAGGGAGTTACGGGAATACGGGGAAGAAGTATTGGGCCTCATGGGCTAAGTGGTGGAAGAGAGGAGATAGGGCGCGCGGCCCCCCTAGCCCAAACCGAATTGGACTAGGGGACCGGCCCCCCTTTCCCTCCTTTCCTCCCTCTTCTTCCTTCTTCCTCTCCTCCTTCCTTTCCTCCTCCTAGTAGGAGTAGGAAAAGGGAGTCCTACTCTTACTAGGAGGAGGACTCCTCCTCCTGGCGCACCCTACAGGGGCCGGCCGGCCTCCCCCCTCCTTCCTTTATATACGGGGGCAGGGGAACCCTAGGACACAACAATTGATCATTGATCTTTTAGTAATCCGGTGCCCTCCTCCATCATAATCCACCTCGGTCATATCGTAGTGGTGCTTAGGCGAAGCCCTGCGTCGGTAGCATCATCATCACTGTCATCACGTCGTCGTGCTGACGGAACTCTCCCTCGAAGCTCTGCTGGATCGGAGTTCGTGGGACGTCATCGAGCTGAACGTGTGCTGAACTCGGAGGTGCCGTATGTTTGGTACTTGGATCGGTCGGATCGTGAAGACGTACGACTACATCAACCGCGTTGTTCTAACACTTCCGCTTTCGGTCTACAAGGGTATGTGGACAACACTCTCCCCTCTCATTACTATGCATGACCATGATCTTGCGTGTGCGTAGGAAATTTTTGAAATTACTACGTTCCCCATCAATGGCATCTGTCGGCGTTCTGGGAACGGGGGTCCCCAGACTTGCCTACCCGCGGCCCACGACGTGGCTATGCTAGCAGGCATGTATGGCCCATCTTCATCAATAAGGCATTCAAGACTGTCGGCGTTCTGGGAACGGGGGTCCCCAAACTTGCCTGCCTGCGGCCTGCGGCGTGGCTCAAAGGAGGCCCAGGACAGCCCATCTTCATCAACACAAGCTCAAGACCCTCGCGAGGGGCCAAGCCTCACTGGCGGACGACCAGGAGCTTCCTCGGTAGCGACCTCGTCGAGGCTGGCTCATGAGGAGGCGGAGAGTTCAAGCGTGGTACCTCGCGAGGTGCCCATGACGCAAGCCATGACGCACCAAGGGCGCGGTGAGCGCCAGCCACAAGAGGCGTCCTCCTTCCTCTTTGGTGCAAAGGGAGCAAGCGCAGGCGAGAGAATCAAGCAAAGGCATCTGTTTCGGTGCAACAAGACCAAGACCAGCCCCAACGGCTGGAAGAGAGTCATCGTGGAGCCCAAGCAGGCGTCATAACCAGAGCCTTTGGCAGGCGAGGACCAACTTTAGTCAGGATAAGTGTACCCGCTGTTCCCCTTCAAAATGGCCAATTGTTGGCACCCTTCCCGCTCAATATTTGGGAAGAGGCCCAGGGCCTTCATCTATATAAGTAGAGCTAGCCACCATAGTAGAGGGGGATCTGGCATTTGGAATCCAGAGAAAGAGAGAGAGAGACCCGACCCTCAAGCTAGAGCGACGGAACACCACCTAGCAGTTCATCACACCCACCAAGAACAGACCCTCGCGAGGCGGTTCTTCCCTGTACTGTTCTTCATCAGCCCAAGAGGCAATCCACCACACCGCAAACTAGAGTAGGGTATTACACCACAACGGTGGCCTGAACTAGTATAAATCGCGCGTCTCTTGTGCTGTTCTTTTTAGTAGTTTAGATCCCTGCGATTCGGCGAGGTACGAGACGGTGGAGGGTTGGATCTCCGCGCGCACCCCAGAGTTCGAACCTTAAGGGTCTGCCGGAACCCGAAATCCGACATTTGGCGCGCCAGGTAGGGGTTCACCGGAAACTGCCTTCCGTCGCCTCGCTCTTCCCCGACCACCGCAACCATGCCTGACGCTCGTCGGGCTCGCGCCGAGCGCCAAACCGCCCTCGCCTCCCATGTCGCCCGAGCGGCTTCTGACGGCGGGCGCCCTCGCCGTTCCTCACCTCCCACCATCAACACCGCCACCGGCCCGGCGGGGGACGGGCAGCAAGCATCGCCCCTGCGCTCCTCGGCGACCTCAGGGGAGGGGCCGCGTGGCTTCCTCGACACCCGCCCCGTCGCGCCGGTTCCTCCGCTCGTCGCGGCCCTCCTGGGCGGCTCGCAGGCGCCGCCTTCCAGCCGCCATATCAAGACATTCGTCTGGTACGGCGCCGCCTCCTGTGGCAGGGGCTCCTCAGGCGGGGCCAGTCGCCCGGCCGAGCTGACCTTCGACTCTCAAGACCACCCCACCAACTCGGCCGGCTCAGTGCGCCCCATGCTCGTGATACCCACCATCTGCCAAAGTTGCCGCCACCAGGACCCTCATCGACGGCAGCGCCGGCCTCAACGCATTTCTCTCGCCGAGGCCTTCAACCTCCTCTGATACCCAGTGGAGCGGCTGCAGCCCACCCGGCCTTTTTGGGCATAGGAGGGGGTCATCCAGCTCCTTGGGGCAAATCCGCTTCCGGTGACCTTTCGCACCTACGATAACTTCCAGACGGAACTGGTCGACTTCGACATCGCCCCCATCGGCCTCCCCTACAATGCCATCCTTGGCTATCCAGCATTGGCCAAATTCACGGCCGCAACCCACCCGGGGTACAACCTCATGAAGATGCTCGGGAGCAGCGGCGTCCTCACCGTGCTCGGGATGCTTGAAGGTGCGCTGCGGCCAGCTCACCCTCAAGACGGCGTCGCAAGAAGCAGCCCGCCGATGCGGAAGCCCCAAGCCCAAGGGGCTGCACCGACCAAGAAGAAGCAGTTGTTCACTCAAGACAAGGCAGAGACCAAGCAGATACTGCCGATGAGGACGGGTCCACAAACGCCACCTTCACCATAGGCGCCAACCTCGAGCTGTAGCAGGAGGAGGCCCTTGTCAAGTTCCTCGCGTGCAAACAAGAAGGTGTTCGCACGGGAGCCCGATCAGGTGGCGGGGATCCCATTGTATGAATCGAGCACCACCTTAACGTGTGCCCCAACGTCCGGCCCAAAGGAAACAGAAGCGAGAAGGCAGTCCATCAAAAGCAGGCCTTCTTCGTCCTAGAGACCCGTATGCTAGAAGCCGCGGGTGTTATTAGGGAGGTCCGATACGCAGATTGGCTGGCCATCCCAGTGGTGGTGGCAAAGAAGGGAGGAAAGGAGCGCATGTGTGTCGACTTCACCAACCTCAACAAAGCATGCCCGCAGGACCCGTTTCCGCTCCCTCGCATCGACCAGATCGTTGATTCCACCGCCGAGTGTGACCTGCTATGCTTCTTGGACGCGTTTTCCGGGTATCACCAAATCAAGATGGCGGTGGAAGACGTAGAAAAGACGGTCTTCCTAACCCCGTGTGGAGTGTACTGCTATACATGCATGCCATTCGGGTTGCGCAACGCTGGGCAACCTTCCAAATGCTCATGCACATCACCTTGGGCCCACAGCTCGGGAAGAATGTGGAGGCATACGTCGACGACATCGTGGTGAAGTCTCGCGAGGCCAAGACCTTGATACAAGGCCTGGAAGAAACCTTCCCGAGCCTCAACGCGGTGAGCCTGCGACTCAACCCGGAGAAGTGTGTGTTTGGAGTTCCCTCAGGCAAGCTCCTGGGTTTCCTCGTGTCCCACCGAGGCATTGAGGCTAACCCAGAAAAGGTCAAGGCAGTGGAAGACATGAGCCCACCAAAGACCCTCAGGGAAATGCAGAAGCTCACGGGGCGCGTAACGGCGCTGGGCCGTTTCATCTCCCGATTGGGGGAGCGGGCGCTGCCTTTCTTCCAGCTGATGAAGAAAAAGGGGCCCTTCGAGTGGACTGAAGAGGCCGACAAAGCATTTCAAGCCCTCAAGAGGTACCTGACCAGCCCTCCAGTGATGGTGGCCCCGCGCCCTCAGGAGCCCTTGGTACTCTACCTCCCCGCCACTCCCTACTCCGCTAGCACTGCTCTGGTGGCAGTTAGGGAGGAGCATCAGGCCAAGACAACGGCGGCCACCCGAGCTAAGGCAAGAGCGAATCGGAAGGAACTAGCAGAAGCCAGCACCGCAATGGAAGAAGATCAGCCGTCACAGCAGAGCGCCGTCGCCTCGGGAGGCACCACAGCTTCCGGAAGGCGCCACCAGCACCGACGCCCCTAACCTCGTCGAGCACCCGGTGTACTTCGTCAGCACCATGTTACGGGATGCGAGGGCACGGTACCCCATGCCACAGAAGCTCCTCCTCGCACTGTTGGTGGCTTCGCGCAAGCTGCGGCACTACTTCCAGGGTCATCCAATCAAGGTTGTCTCGGCATACCCCCTGGAGAGGGTGCTCAGGAGCCCCAACTCAGTCGGAAGGGTAGCCGAGTGGAACATTGAGCTGCAAGCATTCCAGCTCGAGTTCAAGACGACCAGAGTCATCAAGGGGCCACTGGCAGATTTCGTGGCGAATGGATGAAGCACCGGGCCTCGTGGCCGGGCGAGGATCGGTCCTTCTCCCTGTGGAGGCGAAGCGCCAGAAGGTTGGGTCATGTACTTGACGGAGCGTTCTCTCCAGACAGGCTGGCCGAGGCTGGGGCAAGGGTGCTCATATCTCCCGCTCAGACAAGCTCTACTATGCAGTGCAGCTCTGCTTCCAGCATGGCGATAAGGTCTCCAACAATATAGCAGAATACGAGGGCCGAGTAGTGGTCCGAAGGCTGCCGCTGCCTCAGGGGTGAAGCGCCTTACCATCAAGGGCGATTCGCAACTCCTCGTCAATTTCTCCAACAAGGTGTATGAGCCAAGAGATGAACACATGGAAGCCTACCTTGCGGAGGTTCGCAGGATGGAGAAACAGTTCTGGGGGTTGGAGCTGCAGCACCTGCCCCGCGGCACCAATCAAGAGGCCAACGACATCGCCAAACGAGCCTCCAGGAGGTTACCCCAGGAGCCGGGCGTCTTTGAGGAATGGCTCTTCAAGCCCTCAGCTCTGCCACCGTTATCAAGCACAGCACAGCCTCGGGAGTAGCTCCCTCAGCCACCAGCCTCGGGAGCCCCAGCCTGTGGCCCGGCCTCAGGAGCACGCCTGCTCCTGACAATGGAACCTCAAGAGGAGTGCTGGATCACGGAGCTCAAGAGCTACTTAACCGTGGGACTTTGCCGGAGAAGGAGGAGGAGGCAGAGCGTGTGGCGCGGCAAGCCACGGCATACAAAGATCATGGATGGAGAGCTCTACCGAAGCGACCGAACGACGTATCCCTGCGCTGCATCACCAGGGAACAGGGGAAGGAATTGCTGGCAGATATACACGGTGGAGATTGTGGGCACCATTCATCGTTATGGACCCTCGTCGGCAAGGCGTTCCGCAGCGGTTTCTATTGGCCCACCGCGCTCAATGACGCTATCGAACTCGTGAAGGCTTGTGAGGCTTGCCAATTCCATGCCAAGCAGATCCACCAGCCCGCAGGAGGCCTGCAAACCATCCCCCTCACTTGGCCATTCGCGGTCTGGGGGCTGGACATTCTGGGCCCCTTTCCTCGGGCGCCAGTGGGCTATCGCTACCTCTACGTCGCCGTGGACAAATTCACCAAGTGGGCCGAGGTCGAGGCCGTCCGCGCCAGCCCCGCTGGTTCTGCGGTCAAGTTCATCAAGGGCATCGTGAGCGGTTCGAGTGCCAAACCGCATCATCACCGACTAACGGTTCGCAGTTCACCAAGAACCTTTTTAAAACGCATCGCGCTAACCTTGGGACGCAGATATGTTACGCTCGTGGCGCACCCCGCAGCAATGGACAGGCCGAAGCGGGCCAATGCAGAGGTCCCGAGAGGCCTCAAGACCGTGGACGTTCAAGAAGAAACTGAAGCCCGCGGCAGAGGCTGGTACGACGAAGCTTCCGTGCGTGTTGTGGTCCATCCGCACAACCGCAACCAAGCCAACCGGAGAGACCCCTTCTTCCTGGTCTATGGAGCCAAGCGGTCCTCCCTCACGAGGTCAAGCGTCGATCCATGCTGAGTCTGGCGTTCGATGAAACGCTGCAGGACGCCATGCGGGGGACGGCCCTTGTGCTGGGGGAGGAGCGCCGTCGAGAAGCTGCACTACGAGCGGCGAGGTACCAGCAGGCACTCTGGCGATAGCACTGCCGCAACATCCGCCCCAGAACTCTCGAGGTAGGGGACCTCGTGCTCCGACGGGTCCTCTCCAGGGAGGGACTACATAAGCTCTCTCCCATGTGGGAGGGCGCATTCAAGGTTGTTCATGTTTCCAGGCCTGGCTCCGTGCGCTTGGAGACTCAAGAGGGAGTACCTATACAGAACGTGTGGAACATCCAACACCTCCAGAGGTTTTACCCCTAAATGGCCCTGAGCCTGTGAAGAAGGCGAATGCCTGTGAAGTTCATCTTTTTGGAAAAGGCCCGGTGCCTGTGAAGAAGGCAAATGCCTGTGAAGCTCACCTCCTGGGAAAAGGCCCAGAGCCTGTGAAGAAGGTGAACGCCTGTGAAGCTATCGCGTTCTGAAAAGGCCCAGAGCCTGTGAAGAAGGCAAACGCCTGTGAAGCTGTCGCGTTCTGAAAAGGCCCAGAGCCTGAGAAGAAGGCGAACGCCTATGAAGCTATCGCGTTCTGGAAAGGCCCGGAGCCTGTGAAGAGGGCAAACACCCGTGAATCTTGCTTCCCAGAAGAAAGGCCCGGAGCCTGTGAAGAAGGCGAACACCTGTGAAGCTCGCCGCCCGTGACACTCTCACGTAATAATGAGTTGGGGTTGTACACGCCCCGGAGTCTCAGGAGTGCCGGCCTCAGGCCCTGGGGCTCCCTCCCACGCCCAGTGGCAGCACTTAGCTCCGCGCTGGTGAGAAGACGTTGAAGACTAGACTAGGTGCCGGACGTGGCTTTTTCATTTGCTTTCTGCAGTTGACTGGTTATTCCCATTTGAAGTTTTTATCGAAACTATCGCCCCTTTTTGGTCCGTGGTTCTTCGATCTTTTTCACCCTCCTGCCTCGATTTCTCTTGCGCGGGGACTCGCGAGGCGGAAGCCTCGGGAGCCCCCGCGAGCGTTCCTACCCCTATCGCTCAAGTTTTCACGGCCCTGGTCCATAGCTGGAGCACCCCTCCTGACCATGCCTCACGGGCAGACAACGCTTGAACATGGGGCTAGGGTCGGTCGCCTGCGCGCCACGGCCGGGTTCACTTGCCGAATGGGCGACGGCAGAAGGAACGATGATCGTGGATAACGAAAAGCAGTACAATAATTAACGGCATTGCCTAAACGCGCTTCATCGGGCCACACATTGTTCCCTTTTTACGCAGGAGAAAAGGAAGGAAAAGGATGTATAGGTGAAGCACGCCTGCGGCCGGCTCTCTTGGAAGGCCCGAGCCGGCCCGCAGCTCGGTCGGACTCCATCTCGTGCTTCACCGGGCGTGGCGGCGAGCGGACCCGCTGCCACCCCCAAGCAGGCGCGGCGGCGTGGGGGCTGGCCGCGGCCGCTGCTGGAAGAATCGCCACCCGAAGAAGAGCTGGTGAAGCGTGAGGAGTCGCGGGCATCGCCAGCCGCCCGCGCGCTGCCCTCTCCGCCCGCGCCGGGGCTGAGTCCTCGGCCGCAGCTGCCGCCTCGTGGCAGCACCCCATGCGCGGCCGCCTTCCCCAACACCCTCACGTAGAGGGTGGCGCCGCCATCATACTTGAAGTGCAGGAGCACCGGGCGGCGGAGACCACGCCAAGCGAACGCTGCTAGCCAAGGGCAGAACAGGTTCCTGCAGCAGAGACCTCGAGAGAAGCCCACCAAGCCCGGCCACAAAGAGCCATCTCGCTCGAGCCAGAGGCCACTCAGGGCGCCATCTGGGAGCTCACCCAGGAGGAAGCACGGGAGCTGAAGCCGGACGCAGGACGGCTCCTCCGCCCTCACCATGAACTCCGGCAGCGCTTCAGCAGCATGAAGGCTCGGCCTCGGGGGACGCGCGACCGGGGCACGCCCTCCGACCATGGCCAGCCGCTCGTCACCACGTTGAGAGCCTCCCCCACGATCGCGGGGGACCGCCGTGGAAGCCACGGGGTGCTTGCGAGCGCGACCTCGACCACGCTTAGGCGGAGCAGAGGATGATTCGACCTGGCGGTCCTTCCCCTTCTCTGCGGGCGAGAACTTCCTTGGTGGAGCCATGGAGAAGAAGGAGAGACAAGAAAGGATAGACTGGAAGGGCGCGCTGCTCTGCATTTATTGCCGGGCGAAGGCCAACCGCCGGCCTCCACGATCACCGGTAATCATGACCAACTCCGCATGCAGGGACTTGTCGAATCAGGGAGGTTGCCGAGGCATCATGGGGGACCCGATGCGCACATCGCCCAATCAACCGCCACGTCGCCCAAGGTCATGAGCTGTTAGGGGCTCATGACGCTTCGCACTTGCCCTTTCGCCTCTCTGCTCGGCCAAGTTCGGGCGCGCCGTGGGCCCGGGGGCTACTGTCGGTGTTCTGGGAACGGGGATCCCCAAACTTGCCTGCCTGCGACCTGCGGCGTGGCTCAAAGGAGGCCCATCTTAATCAACACAAGCTCAAGACCCTCGCGAGGGGCCAAGCCTCGCGGGGCGGACGACAAGGAGCTTCTCAGCGACCTCGTCCGGGCTGGCTCATGAGGAGGCGGAGAGTTCAAGGTGGGTACCTTGCGAGGTGCCCATGAAGGAAGCCATGACGACCAAGGGCGCTGGCCAGGCGCCACACGCCAGCTGCCCTCCTTTCCCCTTTGGTGCAAAGGGAGCAAGCGCAGCGAGAGCATCAAGCAAAGGCACCTGCTTCGGTGCAACAAGACCAAGACCAGCCCCAACGGCTGGAAGGAGTCATCGTGGAGCCCAAGCAAAGGCGTCATCACCAGAGCCTTTGGCAGCGAGGACCAACTTTAGTCAGGATAAGTGTACCCGCTGTTCCCCTTCAAAATGGCCAATTGTTGGCGCCCTTCCCGCTCAATATTTGGGAAGAGGCCCAGGGCCTTTGTCTATATAAGTAGAGCTAGCCACCATAGTAGAGGGGGATCTGGCATTTGGAATCCATAGAGAGAGATAGAGACCCGACCCTCAAGCTAGAGCGACGGAACATCACCTAGCAGTTCATCACACCCACCAAGAACAGACCCTCGCGAGGCGGTTCTTCCCTGTACTGTTCTTCATCAGCCCAAGAGGCAATCCACCACACCACAAACTAGAGTAGGGTATTACACCACAACGGTGGCCCGAACTAGTATAAATCGCGCGTCTCTTGTGCTGTTCTTTTTAGTAGTTTAGGTCCCTGCGATTCGGCGAGGTACGAGACGGTGGAGGGTTGGATCTCCGCGCGCACCCCAGAGTTCAAACCTTAAGGGTCTGCCGGAACCCGAAATCCGACAAAGACCCTCGCGAGGGGCCAAGCCTCGCGAGGCAAACGATGCAAGACCTCCTCAGGAGCGGTCTCACCAGGGCTCGCGAGGAGCAGAGAGATCAAGGCAGGGCAAACCTCGCGAGGTTCTCGTGAAGTGAGCCATGACGATCAAGATCAGGCGGGCGCCAACGCGTGCAGCGTCCCTGTTTCCTCTTTAGTGCTAAGGGGGCAAGCGCAGGCGTAGAGTACCAATGCATCAAGCAAAGGTTTCCATATCGGTGCAACAAGACCAAGACCAGTAGGACGGCAAGAAGGAGGTCACCATGGAGCCCAAGACGGCGTCACCACCAGAGCCTTTTGCAGGCGAAGACCGCTTTTGTCAGGATAAGCTGTACTAGCTGTCCCCTTTCAAATTGGCCGTTGTTGCCTCCCTTCCTGCTCAATATTTGGGGAGAGGACCAGGGCCTATATAAGTAGAACTAGCCACCACCGTAGGGGATAACTCATTCAGAGGCATCTCGCCTAATCCTTAACCACACACGGAGCACAAGAACACCTCAACCTCAGGAGGCTGTTTTTCCCCTTGTATTGTTCATCATCAGCCCAAGAGACAATCCACCACCACCACACTGGAGTAGGGTATTACACCACAACAAAGGGGTCTTAACCAAAGATAAATCTTGTGTCCCTTGTGTTGTGAGTTCGTCGAGTTCGTTCTTGAGATCTTTGCTAGTTAGGACGCGGATCGGTAGGGAGGAAATCTCCACGCGCGCACCCCAGTGTTCGAACCTTGAGGGTTTTGCCAGAACCCGTGATCCGACATTTCGCACACCAGGTAGGGGTGCGCTGGAACTTCCTTTCCATCACTCCACGTCCAGTTGCTCCGTCGTCCCCATGGCAGACGCTCGCCGTGCTCGTGCTGAGCGCCGGGCTGCCCTCGCCACCCGTGTCGCTCAGATGGCTCCCGTCGGCAGGCCACCTCGTCGTTCTCCGTCGTCTACCGCCAACACCACCACCGCCCCGGCGGGGAACAAGCAGCAAGCATCCTCGTTGCACCCCTTAGTGCGACGGGACGGCCGCACCGCCACTCCATCGCTGACCCCGGCTGGTTCCCCGTCACATGCACATCGCGCTCCCATGGACGCGCGGGCCGCGCTCCTCATGGCGCACGAGCTCCTGCGCTACCGCCCAGTCGACGACCTCTACGAGAACTGGCTCGACCGCATCACCGAGCTCGTCAGCGCCGTAGGGGGCTCCCCTGCGCCGTCCCTCTCTCCGCCTCGCCCTCCGCCAGCTACAGGTGATGTAGCTCACGGAGCACCTCCACCACCTCTGCCCCAAGACGGCGCCCCTGGCACCAAAGCGCGCAGCTCCATGACGCGACCCACCGCGTCCGGCGCCCGCACGAGAAGAAAGAAGCTGTCAAGAAGTCCCTTGACCGCAAGAGAACGCTCCGCCGCTCCTCGCTCCGCCACGCCAGGATCGTTTGCTGCGGCAAGGCCCCACGCCGCTTGCCGGGGCGGCGCGCGAGCGCCAAGACCAAGCTCCACCTCCAAGGCAGGCCCCGGTGACCACGGCGGGCTGCCGCGCCTTCACCCCCGAGCTGCGTAGCGTCGCCTGGCCGGGCAAGTTCAAGCCAGATCTGTCTCCTCGCTATGACGGCACCCCCGACCCCCCGGAGTTCTTGCAGCTCTACGAGCTGAGCATCGAGGCGACCAATGGCAATGAGAAAGTCATGGCGAACTGGTTCCCCATGGCTCTCAAGGATGGAGCCCGTTCCTGGCTCCTGAATCTGCCCCCAGGCTTGATCTCCTCCTGGGACAAGATGCGCAACCGTTCTGTTGCCAACTTCCAGGGCACTCGCGACCGCCCACCGGCCGCGGGTGACCTGCGCCGGTCAAGCAGTAACCAGGAGAGAGCCTCCAGAAGTACATCCAGCGCTTCAACAACGTCCTCCTCAAGATCGCCAAGGTGATGGACGAGGCCATAATCTCCGCGTTCTCTGATGGCGTCCGCGACGTCAAGATGAAGGAGGAGCTCGCTATACACGAGGAGTTGTGCACATCTCTGGAGTTGTTCAACCTGGCGACCAGGTGCGCAAGAGCTGAGGAGGGGCGCCTCTCCCTCCTCGAGCTCCCAGCTGCTGACCCGGAGAAGAAGAAAGCCAAGGCCAAGGACGTGAAGCGCAAAGGAGCAGTTCTGCTCGTGGCGGAACCAGACACCAAGCGCGACACAAACTAGCCCGACTCATCCAAGAGCAGCTGATACGTCTCCAACGTATCTATAATTTTTGATTGCTCCATGCTATATTATCTTTTGTTTTGGACATTATTGGCTTTATTATTCACTTCTATATTATTTTTGGGACTAACCTATTAACCGAAGGCCCAGCCCATTTTTTGCCTATTTCAGAGTTTCGCAGAAAAAGAATATCAAACGGAATCCAGACGGAATGAAACCTTCGGGAACGTGATTTTCGGAACAAACATGATCCACGAGACTTGGACCCTACGTAAGAGAAGCTTCCAGGAAGCCACGAGGTAGGGGCGCGCCTGTCGGGGAGGCTGATCATACCCACGGACACCTATGGGGCCGGCGGAGCAGGCCCCTTGTGGTTCGGAGGGGGGCGGAGATCGCACGAAGAGCGGATCGAGGCGATGCACACGAGCGGTTTACCCAGCTTCGGAGCTCTCCAGAGAGATAAAACTCCTACTGCTGCTTGTTTGATCTATTGTGTTCTTGCTAGGGAGCAATGCGAGCTACAAAACCTAGCGTGAGTGTGTCTAGTCTACGGCCAGTCGAATGAATCGAACCAGCCCAACCTGCGGAACCCGCGGAACCGAACCCTCTCTACGTTGCACTCGAGCCTCCTTTTATATGCTCAAGGGGTCTCCGATAGGTGGCAACATAGGCGGGGGTACAAATGTAAAAACAGGAGTTGGTACACCTACTTGAACAAAGGTACAAAGGTAAAATACCTAACTCGACGGCAAGGGACAAAAGCAATAAATGCCCGTCATTGTCGCCCAAACAAAGGCAACAGAGGTCGTCAGTGCGCCTCCGCCGCCACGATGGCGAGCCTGTCAGCCGCTTATCGCTGCTCTCCGCTGGCTGCACAGCCGCCGACACGCCGCCCATGGAACGGTCCCATGGCGACACGCCGCTGGGTGAGCTGGAGCGGAGACGGAGAGAGTTGCATGCCGCTGCAAGCGCTTTGCCGCGGCCGAATCCTTGTCGCGCCGGAGAATTGTCGCGCTCCGAGCCATCACCGCAAGCTCCTCTTGCCGGGGCCTTGTCTTCCGCGTGCCTGGAGCGGCCTTCCCGACAAGCTCCTCTTGTCGGGACCTTGTCTTCTCAATCTAATACTTTGTTCTTGAATGGCTCCAAAGGAGCTACGGAAGATATTGGCGGTGACGAGGCAAACCCTGCCGCTGGTGTTGCAATCGTCTGCGGCACGAGTACGGGATACTAGGGTACCCCTACTCTAGTACACCGACAGAGCCCCCGGCTCGGGCCGCAGTGCCGAAGCGCTTGTCGGCCAGGCCCGTAACTGTGCACGACACGCTGCGGCCTCAACCACGCCGCAACTCGCCCGACCCACCACGATCCCCACTAACGCACGCACCGGACGTGGCGTTGCCAGCGAGATCGTGGGCGCGGTCGTGGGGGGTTCTTTATTAATATAAGTGGAACGTCCCCCCCCTCCTCCCCTTTACAAGCGGAGGAAACAGAGGCAGGCCGACCGCCCCTGCCATTGTTGTCTTGTCAAGAAACCACCGCCGCTCCCCTCTTCTTCTCCGGTGCGAAGAGAGCAGCGCCTCGCTTCTTTCGCTGCAAGCACACTCACCGCCGGCGACCTCCTCCGCCTCGCCATGGCTCAAGGCCGATAAGGAGAAGGGCGCTGTCGGCCGAGGCGCAAGCGGCTTCAAGGGCGCCAAAGGAGCGGGTCAGCTTCCCCCGCAGCTCGGGCGCCGCGGAGCTGCGGACGCCTTCTACCTTTTCTCGGTCGACGGAGACTCGTGCGCAAGATCCGCTGCACGAGGGTGCTCCCCGCCTCCGCCGCTGATCTGGCCCCAACAGGTACCCTTTCTTCGCCTTCGTTCTTCTATTGCAGTCTTTGCCCGCTTTTCCGAAGTTCTTTATGACATAATGAACACCTTTGGCCTCCACCTCCTTGATTTCACCCCCAACGCCATCTTGACCATGGCTGCCGCACATTTGTGCGAGAACTTTGTCGGGGTCCAGCCGAACGTGGCACTCTTCCGCCATTTCTTTGTTCCCCGCGTCGAGAGAGGAGAGCCACTTGCCGGAGGAATAGCCTGGGTCTCTAGGATCGGCAAGAAGGAGGCCTACCTAGAGGGGGAATTCCGGAACAAGTGGGAGGAGTGGAGAGCCAACTGGTGCTGGGTCGTGGAGGAGAACCCACAGCCCTTCACCGCCGTGCGCCAAACCCCAATTGCGCGCGACAGGGATTGGAGTAACTTGGCGCCGGAGGATGCGAAGCTGAAGATAGCTGTGACCCGAATTCTGCGCCTCAGGCTTGCCGGGTTGACAGTAGGAGCAGTTGGCGCAGACTTCATTCGCCGCCAGACGCTTCCCTTGCAGGAAAGGAGGAGGCCTGCTTGGGAGTTCCATAATGCGGCGGACATCATGAGGCTGCGCCTGGCCTGAATTGGAACTTCACCGTCATGGAGCTGGATTCAGTGTCGCTCGAGCTGTTCAAGAACGACCTGAACATCCCGAGTGGTTCAAGGCCGCTGGGGTCAGCCCCATTGTGCAACAACTCGGCGCCGACCGCATCCGCGCCATGATGCCACTGCGGCGACTCCCACGGATCATCCCGACCTGGCAGGAGCCCCCCGACGAGGTCGTGCAGCAATTCTTCGACGACTTGCAAGAGGTGCCGATCCGCTCCGACGAGCAGAAGAGGCTCACCCGAGACACCACCGAGCATGAGATGGCGCGGATTGCCACCAGGGTGGAGGAGGCGGCAGCAGCCGCTGCCGCTGGAGCCTTCGGGTTCACCGTGGAGGAGGCGGAGGCGGCGAAGGCGGCAAGCCTTGCCGAGCGAGGGGAGGTCACCGGCGAGGACGAGCTTGTCGGGACCGAGGCCGGGTCGAGTGGACCCGCCGAGGGCGCTTCTTCTCCTCCGCCAAGCGACTTGCCGCTAGCGGAGCTCCCGGCTCCGCCGAGGAGGCGTCTCCGCAGGGTTGAGACGCAGTCGGGCGGCAGATCGGCCCACCAGAAAGCGCCGCTCGACGCAGCTCCACCGCGGCAAGCGAGGTTGCCTTGAGCGCCTAAACTGCAGCGACAACTGGGCGGAATCTTCTCAGCCGCCACTGACGCCTCCGCTTAAGCGGCCAAGAGAGCCCACTCCCTGCCTCCTCATCGCACCGGAGGCGGGCCGGAGTTTGACTTCTCCACGCTCAGCTCCGAGGAGGAAGGCGAAGAGTAAGCTTCTCGCGATTGTTCTTGTATTTCTTCAATTTTTATTGCTTCATCTTGAATCTGATTTGCTTTGTTCTGGACTCTTTCCTTTTCAGGACGCTGACCCAGAGAGCGGCGAAGAGGGCCAAGATCCCGACGGTCGTCGTTGAGGACGATTCTCCTGCGGGCGACCGGGGACGCGCCCGAGACCGCCTTGTCGGACCGGGCAACCCTTCCCCAGAGCAGCCCCCAGCACAGCCCCCAGAGTAAGTGTGCAGTTTTTCTCCTTACTACTAGGTGTGCAGGGGTACCCTTTCTTCGTTGATTTCTGACTGTTTGCTTGTGTAGGAGCGGAGCAGCCTCATCGGGAGGGGCCCAAGCCGCCTCGAGATCCTGCCCGCTGTCACTACGCCGCCAAGGGAGAACTCCCCGGCAAGGGAGCTTCCTCCGACAAGGGAGGCCACCCCGACAAGGGAGGCCACTCCGGCAAGGGAGGCTACCCCGGCAAAGGACAGCGCCAGCGACCCTCTAGTGGTCGAGGCCATGGCTGCGGATCCCGTTGCAGGTAACTCCCTTACATGGAATTTTCCCTTGGGCTTGCTTTCTTTTGTTTCTCTTTTTTGAACATCTGCTCGACTTCTTCTTCGTCGGACGCAGACCTGATGGAGGTCGAGGCCGCGAGGAGGAAACGCAGCAACACCGACGAGGCCGCCGTCAAGGAAGAAGAGGTCATCGTCAGGAAGAAGAGGTTGTCGCCGACGAGCCTGCATACAGGAGGCCACCGAGGCTGCCGCGCAGAGGCCGGGCGAGGGGTCGGGCGGTCGCATCGACGGCCCCGAGGTCGCAGGAGCGGCAAGCGCCACACCGACAGCCGATTCCTCGCTGCAGCCGCTGGCATCGCTCCGAGGAGCCCCAGCCCGCGCCACCACTCAAGGCCGGGCGTCTTTCATCAAGCTCCCCGGGAACCGAGTTCTGTGGCGCGGTCGAGGGCGAGACCTTCGACGGCGAAGCTACTCCGCTGGCCGACGCTGGTGGATGCGCCAAGCAGCAGCAGCGAAGTTCGAGGAGGAGCAGCTTTGAAGAAGTTGTCTCTACCGCACTCCGCCAAAGCGTTAGAGACCCGGAAGCCCTTGTCGCGAGGGCGGAGCGGACATGGAGAAGCGCCGAGGAGCTCCGGAGCGCCAACAAAGAAGCGCCCGCGACGTGGGCGGACGCGCTGGGCGCAGCTTCAGAAGAGCGCACGGCCTTCATCCTTGAGAAGGCCGCAATGATGAGGAGCAGCGGCTGGCTGCCGAGAAGCTCGCCGCCAGCAGAAAGCGAGCCGGGCGCAATGAAGGTCAATCTGGACAGCCACGAAGAGGACCTTGTCGCGCGAGGAGTCGCTGGCGGGCGCCAGAAGCGGCGACGCTGCCGCAGCCGGGCGAGGCCGCCAAGGAAGAGCTGAAGGCGAAGGTGGCAGCCTGGAGGCCACCCTTAAGAAGAGCGGCGAAGAACTTGCCGTGCTCAAGCGTGAGCGCTGGAAGGACGCCTACACGCTGGGCGAAGCTGCAGAGCTGCCTCGGCCGACAGGGCCAAGGAGCTCGACGCCGCCAAGGACTCCAAGGCGGATCTCGAGCTGAAATCGACCACTCGACGCAGACGTTGGATGGTGCCAGAGCGGGAGGTGGGCTTGTTGGAGGCGATCAAGGCCAAGGAGGAGCTGCTGGCTAATGCTGCCTCCGCCCGTAACACCTTGAGGGAGAGCGTGGAGCACTGGACCAAGGTCTTGTGGACACCGCCGCTGACATCCACAACGAGCCGATGGAGTTGGGGATGGCGGACCTCGCATTCTCCGACGAGCATCTCCAACCCAGCGCCAAGCTCAGCTTGTTCTTCAAAGGCGTGGCGACGGGCCTCCAGCGTCTCCGAGAAGAGGTCCCGAAGCAGCTGGCCGAGGAATCGCGCCAGGTTTGTGCAGGGGGCCTCGAGAAGGTGTTGATGAAGGTGGCCTTCCGCAACCCGGGCCTCAACCTTAACGGCGTCCTCAGATCCTTGCCGTCCGAAGCCAACGTGGAGGAGCTCAAAGCCCTTGTCGCACCCATTGTGGACAAGGTGAACAAGATCAAGCGGATCGAGGGAGACCGCATGGACTAGGCCACCAACCTTATCTTTCCCTTGTCGCTGCTGATCATGTTTAGAAAACTTTGTTAGATCAGCGACAAGTTATTCTGTAATATACTCTATCTTAGGTGAATCGATCAATGCAACGTTATTTCCTCTACTTGATTCCTTCCTTTGTACGCTTTCGCCTTTACGCATTTAGGGGACTTGTCGGTGCGAGCACTTTTTGCCATGAAGCCGAGTGCGGAACGTCAGCAGCCGGGCAAGGGTCCCGACAAGCAACCTTGTCGCGACTAGCCGCAGCTCACTTAAGTTGTTGAGCGGACTCGAAACAAAGTAAGGGCGTGACTAGCCGGCGAGTTGGTTCCTCTGCGCATAGGTTTTCCATACAAAGTACTATCGTTCGAGGAAGATAACAAAAATTTAAAAATTGATTGCTCAAACTTTGGCAACTTAGTTTTTCTGTCTCTTGCTTCCCGATGAGGCGAAACTTCCTCGAGCGGTGCCTGGTCCATAGTATTATCTCCTCCTCCCCCCCCCCCCCTGGTAAACTTGTGCGCGAGGGGGGCTTCCCTTTCTTTGAGAAAAGAAAAAGAAGAGGAAATGATGTTATGGAGCCCAGTGGCTCGATTCTGCTTACCGGGTATGGTTGCTGCACAAAGTGTTAGCCCAAACATGCAATAAAATGATGAAAGCATGAACTTGACAAGCTGTGCGCAACACATGAGCTTTACTGATGCACGGGGTCTGCATACCGGCTTTGTAATGGCGGGATTACATGCAACAGCGGCAAGACTTGTACAAAAAGGTGGTTGCCGGAACGGATTCCGACAACCGCGCTTTATGGGTAAAACTTACGAAGATGCTCAATGTTCCAGGAGTTGCTCACCGAATGCCATCTTCGGTCTCAAGGTATGACAGCGCCAGGCCTAGTGACTCGCTTTCACCCGATAAGGTCCTTCCCACTTCAAGGCCAACTTGTTTGAATTTCTTGGCGGACTGAACGCGGCGAAGAACAAGGTCGCATTCCTCGAGACTTCGCACTAACCTCTGCGGCTATGGTAGCGACGCAGGGCTTTGTCGGTAGCGAGCGGCTCGCCTGACAATGCCGAAGACGATCCTCCTCGAGGAGCAGCGCGTCATCTTGTCGCAGCTGCTCTTGCTCTAGCTCATCATAAGCGAGCACGCGAGGCGCATCCGTATACGAAGTTCCGTGGGGAGAACTGCCTCGCTCCATAGACTAGAGCAAAGGGTGCCTGGCCGCTGGCTCGATTTGGCGTCGCCCCGATCGACCAAAGAACCACCGCAGCTCCTCGATCCAGCTTTCTTCCGCACTTGTGCAGCCTCGTCGAAAGTTCTGTCTTGAGCCCGCGCAGCACTTCAGCATTTCCTCTCGCTTGACCGTTGCTTCTCGGGTGAGCAACGGAAGCAAAGGCAGACCTTTGGCGCCAAGGTCTTGGACGATCTTGCATGAAGGTGCGACCAGAATTGTGTGCCGTTGTCGGTGATGATCCCGTTAGGGATTCAAACGGCAAACAATCGACCAAGAACTTGATCGCCGACCGTGGCTGTCACCTTCCTCATCGCTTCCACTTCCGCCACTTTGTGAACTTGTCGATGGCGACGCATAAGTACTCAAAGCCCCGACAGCTTCGGGGAAGGGGCCGAGGATGTCGAGCCCCTGCATCAAAAATGGCCAGGATAAAGGGATCGTCTGGAGAGCTTGAGCTGGCTGGTGTATCTGTTTGGAATGGAACCGCACGCTTCACACTTGGTTACTTGTGCGATTGCATCCGGAGGGCTGTCGGCGGAAGAAACCTTGCCGGAAAGCTTTGCCGCAAGTGCTCTTGGCGCCAATGTGGTGACCACATATGCCTCCATGTATCTCTCGCCAACAGCTTCATCCATCTTCCCCGGGAATACACTTCAATTTCACACCGTTGAGTCTTCTTACATAAAGGTATCGTCGGCTAAACTGGTACATACTTGACTGCCGGGCTACTCTTTCCGCTTCTTCCTGCTCTTCGGGAAGTTCTCCTATCTGAAGGAAATGGACAATCTGCTGCGCCCATGCTGGAGCTTGTGGCTCGTCAACAAGGACTAAAGGCACATCTGCTGCTGCGGGAACATCAGCTTCCACGGCGAGGACATGCGGCCCTGCCGGAGCTTGATGTTCCCCGACAAGCTTGCCGGAGCAAGACTTGTCGGGAACGTCTGCTTCAACGAAACAAACCACAGGGTGCAGCCGGAGCAGACTGTTCCTCAACTGCGATTGGTGTTGATCTTGGGGACCTTTGCAATGACGGCTTCGGGAAGCTCTCTCGGGAAAATAGTCACCGTGAGGCCAACTTCCTCTTCTTGCTCTGTCCAAATGACGGTGTTACGGTTGGTCGAGTCAGCTTGAGCACGAAAATCCCTGGTTCCATTGTGTAACTTAAGCGCAGCGCACTTTGACAGTCACAAGAATATCATTCTCGAGCTCTTGGAACATGTTCCATTTGCAGGCCGTCAAAGTGCTCTTCTAGCTTCCTCACTTCATCAACGTAGGCTTCCATCAACGGACTCTGGTAATCTTTGTTGACTTGGCGGACGACGAGTTGCAAGTCACCCCTGACAATAAGCTTCTTGATCCCAAGGTCCACTGTGATCCTGAGACCGGCAAGCAAACCTTCATACTGCGGTATTGTTTGTCGCTTGCTCCTTGGGAAAGTGCATCCGGACGACGACTTTGAGGTGCTCTCCGGTGGGTGCGATAAGCGACGCAGCACCGGGCGCTTTGCAGCGAGAACGCACCATCAAAGTACATCAGCCACTCTTTGCTGGCTTCTTTGACGGGAATGCTCGTCTCCGGAATCTCTTCATCCGGCGTTGGCGCCCATTCTGCTATGAATTTCGCCAAGGCTCGCTTTGGATAGTTGATGTGCTTTCAAACTTAAGACCAAAGCTTGACAGCTCCAAAGGCCCACTCGACAATCCTGCCTCGCCGCTTCGGATTCTCGCATATCCTCTTCAGGGAAAGCGAGTGACAACTGTGATCTCATGTGCTTGGAAGTAATGGCGCAGCTTTCGAGGCCATGAGGAGGCCGAAAAGCAATTTCGCACACCGTAATACCTTGACCTAGCCCCTTGCAGGAGGGAGTCGACAAAATAGACTGGGCGCTGCACCATCCTTTTCTCAGATGTCTGTTCATGTGCTCGCTGGATTCGTCCTTGTCGGGACCAGAGCTTGTTGGCGAAGCCCCTCGCTTGTCGCTGGATGTGCTTGTCGCGATTCTTTGGCTCGTCATCCGCCTCCCTCTCCGCCACTAACGCAGCACTAACCACTTGATTGGTCGCCGCTATATATAGCGGCAACTTCTCTTGTGGCCTAGGTGCGACAAGTGTTGGAGTGGAGGACAGGTATCTCTTTAAGTCTGCGGCGCAGCCTCCGCTTCGGAAGTCCATTTTATCGACCTGCCTTTTTCAAAATCTTGAAAAATGGCAGGGCGCGCCAGCAGAACCTAGAAATAAACCTCGCCGAGAGCAGCCACGCAACCGCAAGTCTTCGTACATCCTTGACACGCTTTGGTGCTTCAATCGCTCAATGGCCTCGATCTTGTCGGGATTAGCTTCAATCCCACCGAGAGATTTAAGAACCCGAGAAGCTTGCGGAAGGGACTCCAAACACGCACTTCTCGGGGTTGAGCTTGAGGTTGATCTTGCGCAGATTTGCAAAGGTCTCGGCCCAAATCTTGAACCAAAGTTGCTTTGTCCTTGCTCTTGACCACTATGTCATCCATGTAGGCTTCTACATTTCTGTGCATTTGCGGCTCAAAAGCGTCATGGACTACCCTTGCAAATGTTGAACCACATTCTTCAAACCGAAAGGCATCCGTATGAAACAAGATGTGCCACATGGTGTGATGAATGCGGTCTTCTCCTCATCTTCTTCAGCCATGAAGATCTGATGGTATCTCGAGTAGGCATCAAGAAACGAAAGCAAATCACATCCACCGTGGAGTCAACAATCTGGTCAATGCGCGGCAAGGGAAATGGATCTTTGGGGCAAGCTTTATTAACATCCGTGAAGTCAATACAAAGTCTCCATTTCCCATTTGCCTTGGCGCACGACTACAGGATTGGCCAACCACGAGGGATGGAGCACTCCTCTAACAAGGCCTGCTGCTTCCGGTTTCTTGATCTCTTCGGTTATGAATTCTTGGCGCCCACCGCTTGCTTCCCGACTTTTGCTTGACGGGCGCGCGATGAGGACAACGGCCAGCGGTGCTCAATCACTTTCCTGGGAACACCGGGATATCGACGGTTGCCATGCAAACACGTCGACATTCGCCCGCAGGAAAGCAACGAGCGCGCCTTCATATTTGGGGTCGAGAGAGGCACTGATGGTGAAGGTACCACCAGCGCTGTCCTCCTTGGCGGGCACCTTCTTGGTCTTCGGCGGAGCCACCATCTTCTTGAACTTGCCGGTGGAGCTCGATGGTGCGTCCTCGACGGTAGCACAGCACTCCGAAGAGGTGCGCTTGCCGGAGTGAGCATCAGAGCCCTTGCCGGACTTGGACTTGGTCTTCTTCCCCCCGGGAGCTTCAGCGGAAAGTGTCTGGCATTCTCGCCGCTGTTGCATCCCGGAAGATCTTGTCGGCACGTATAAGGGCATCCTTCTTGTCGCCATGGACAAAGATGACGCTTATCGGGCCCGACATCTTGAGTAGGTTGTAGGCGTAGTGAGAGGCTGCCATGAACTTGGCGAGTGCCGGATTTGTCAAGTATCCCATTGTAAGGCAATGGGAAATCGGCAACGCCAAATGTAACCCTCTCGATCCTGAAGTTCAGCTCACGCCAAATGTGACCGGCAACGTAATCTTCCCTTCGCTTGCTCCTTCCGGATTGATTCCTTGGAAGGTTCCGGTCTCTTCGAGCTTCATTGTCAGGGATTTGAAGCTTCCGGAGCACCGCGAGGAGATCGATTCAAGCCGGCCCCGCATTAACTAACATTTTGTGACCTTGAGGTTGCGGATGGTTGGAGAGACCAACATCGGCAAGCACCCGACCGCAGTTATGCGATCGGGTGGTCCTCAATATCAAAAATGATAGGCGGCTGGACCACTTCGAGGCTTGCGCGACTCTACGGATGGTTCCGCTGCGTTGACCTCCCGTGATCCATTGCTTGAGTTGGCGGTGGGAGGTATGCAGGGAAGCACCTCCGTCAACGCAGAGAACCTCTGTGGCTTTCTGAAACTCCTGCTCATCGGCGGCGTCGTCCTCCATATCTTCGTCGTCATCATCATTCTCATCCTTGTCGTGGTCGCGGGGAGGTCGATCTCCTTGTCGCTGCTTGACTTTGTCGCGGCGTCCTCCCCGGCCGGGACGTTTCTTGCTTGCTCCCCCAGCACCTTCCTGGGCCTTCTCCTTGTCGCGCCGCCGTACTCAGCTCTCTCTGTTCGACAAGCTGCTCGACTTTCTTGCAGCTCTGGAGGTCGTGGCCCTTGGTGCGGTGGATCTTGCGATCGCTTGCCGGAGCTGTCCTCGCTTGTCGGCGGCCGCCACCGACCGGGTGGTTGGCGTCGGCAACCTCCTTGCCGGAGACACCAGCCTTGGCGTTCTTGTCGCCACCTCCATTGCCGGAGTGCTCAACAGCTAGCACCTCTCCGCCTTCTTCTTCCTGTTGCCTCGCCACGCCCTTCTTTGCCGGGCGGTGTCATCATGTCGATCCTGCTTCGCATTCTCTCCTGGGAGTCTCCTCCCTTCCTCGGCCACAAGACACTTGTCGGCCAAGGCGTACAGCTACCGACGTCCTTGACTTTGCACATCGCCATCTCCTCCCTCATCATGCGGTTCCGCACATTCTGATGAAATGCGCCGATCACCGCGCGGCAGGGTGGACGTCACGGGATGTTGTAGTGCACACGGTGAACCTCTGAATGAACTTGCGAGGGACTCTCCTTCCTTCCGGGCGAGCAAGTGAAGGTCACTCTCTTAGCCATGAGGTTTGTGGCCACCCGTGAAGGCGCCAACAAACCGATGGCACGGATCTGCCCAAGAGGATATGGAGCTGTCCGCAAGTGCATGAGCCAAGATCTCGACGTTGGGCTTGAGCACGAGCGGGAAGTAGTTGGCGAGGATCTTGTCGTCCCGCACCCCGCAGCCTGCACCGCGATGGTGTAGATGCTGAGGAACTCCGACGGATGCGTCCTGCCATCATACTTCTCCGGCACGTCTGGTTTGAAGTTTTTCTGGCTGGGCCACTGGACTTGCCGCAGCTCATGAGTGAACGCAGGGCAACCTACCGCGTACGGCAAGTTGCCTGGCCCCTCCGGCGCGTGCATGTCAACAGAAGGCCCAGCGCGCTTGTCGGATTGACGTCGCGTTTCTCTTTGGCGCCGATGCAGTTCGAGCGCCCTCTTGTTGTCGCTCATGAAGAACTTGGCGCTGATCGCGGCGAAGCTCGCGGATCCGGACGACGCAGCGGAGTCGCTGTCGAGGTGGATCTGGTGAGTCGGCGATCTTGGCCTTCTTGGCGGAGAGTGCACGGTGGTTGCACCTCCGCAGTCTCGCCGCCACCGGCTCGTGTTTTGTCGCTCGCCACGGCAATGATGGCGTTGGTTGTCAAGGAGCGTCGCCGCTGGCAAAGTTGATGAGGCTCGATAGTGGCCCTCCACTCGCCAACCTTGTCGGCCGTTGGAGGGTAGTCGAGGAGCGCTTGAGCTCTCGCCAGAGCTTCGCTGGAGTAGTAGGCGGCATTGGAGAACGGTGCGAGGAGCGGACACGCCGGACTTCTAACCACGTTAGAAGGAGCAGCGCCCGTCCGGGCGCATCAGATCTCACTAGTGCCGCATGTTGGCGCCGCATGCTGGTCTTGAGGGTCTCGATCCAACGAACGTATGGCGTTGTGAACGCCATGACGTTGTTGGTCCCGCGTCTCTGAGATGGGCGCTGGGGATGCGCAGACGCCGAGGTTTGCGGTGCCTCGCCCTGGACTTGGCAACGCCGCGAGCACCTTCGTCGGCGCCGTCCCTCCGCCCGGCCAGCCCCACCACCCGTTTGCTGCGGTGAGGGTGGGTACGACGCGGACGGCTCTGCTGCCGCCGAAGCCTTCTTATTCGGTGGCATGTCGAGGAAGATGTTGATGACGCTGCTCACGTGAACGTCGGATCGGATTCACACGGCCTCGACGCCCCCTACCTGGCGCGCCAGAGATGTCGGGGAGGCTGATCGTACCCACGGACACCTATGGGGCCGGCGGAGCAGGCCCCTTGTGGTTCGGAGGGGGGCGGAGATCGCACGAAGAGCGGATCGAGGCGATGCACACGAGCGGTTTACCCAGCCTCGGAGCTCTCCGAGAGATAAAACTCCTACCGCTGCTTGTTTGATCTATTGTGTTCTTGCTAGGGAGCAATGCGAGCTACAAAACCTAAGCGTGAGTGTGTCTAGTCTACGGCCACCGAATGAATCGAACCAGCCCAACTCATGCGGAACTCAAGGAACCGAACCCTCTCTCACGTTGCACTCGGGCCTCCTTTTATATGCTCAAGGGGTCTCCGGCAGGTGGCAACATAGGCGGGGTACAAATGTAAAACAGGAGTTGGTACACCTACTTGAACAGTGTACAAAGGTGCAAAATACCTAACTCTAACGGCAAGGGACAAAAGCAATAAATGCCCGTCATTGTCGCCCAAACAAAGGCAACAGAGGCCGTCAGTGCGCCTCCGCCGCCACGATGGCGAACACTGCCGCCGCTTATCGCTGCTCTCCGCTGGCTGCACAGCCGACATCGCGCCCCCATGGCGACACGCCGCTGGGTGAGCTGGAGCGGAGACGGAGAGAGGTTGCATGTCATGCAAGCGCCTTTGCCGCGCCGAATCCTTGTCGCGCCGGAGACTTGTCGCGCCCGAGCCTTCCCGCAAGCTCCTCTTGCCGGGCCTTGTCTTCCAGCGTGTTCGAGCGGCCTTTCCCGACAAGCTCCTCTTGTCGGGACCTTGTCTTCTCAATCTAATACTTTGTTCTTGAATGGCTCCAAAGGAGCTACGGAGGATATTGGCGTGATTTGAGGCAAACTCGCCGCCACGGGTGCTGCAGAATCGTCTGCGGCACTAGCACGGGATACTAGGGTACCCCTACTCTAGTACACCGACAGCGCCTACCCCCCTGGGCGCGCCCTCCACCCTCGTGGGCCCCATGTTGCTCCACCGACGCATTCTTCCCCTATATATACCTCACGCACTTCAAACGATCGACACGGAGCCAAAAACCTAGTTCCACCGCCACAACCTTCTTTACCCACAAGATCCCATCTTGGGGCCTGTTCCGGAGCTCCGCCGGAGGGGGCATCCATCACATAGGGCTTCTACATCAATACCATAGCCCCTCCTCCGAAGTGTGAGTAGTTTACCTCAGACCTTCGGGTCCATAGTTATTAGCTAGATGGCTTCTTCTCTCTTTTTGGATCTCAATACAATGTTCTCCCCCTCTCTTGTGGAGATCTATTCGATGTAATCTTCTTTTGCGGTGTGTTTGTTGAGACTGTTGAATTGTGGGTTTATGATCAAGTTTATCTATGAACAATATTTGAATCTTCTGAATTCTTTTATGTATGATTGGTTATCTTTGCAAGTCTCTTCGAATTATCAGTTTGGTTTGGCCTACTAGATTGATCTTTCTTGCAATGGGAGAAGTGCTTAGCTTTGGGTTCAATCTTGCGGTGTCCTTTCCTAGTGATGAGGGGCAGCAAGGCACGATAGTATTGTTGCCATCGAGGATAACAAGATGGGGTTTTTTATCATATTGCATGAATTTATCCCTCTACATCATGTCATCTTGCTTACATGCTACTCTGTTCTTATGAACTTAATACTCTAGATGCATGCTGGATAGCGGTCGATGTGTGGAGTAATAGTAGTAGATGCAGGTAGGAGTCGGTCTACTTGTCTCAGACGTGATGCCTATATACATGATCATACCTAGTTATTCTCATAACTATGCTCAATTCTGTCAATTGCTCAACAGTAATTTGTTCACCCACCGTAAAATACTTATGCTCATGAGAGAAGCCACTAGTGAAACCTATGGCCCCCGGGTCTATCTTCATCATATTAATCTTCCAACACTTAGTTATTTTTGTTGCCTTTTACTTTGCTTTTATTTTACTTTGCATCTTTATCACAAAATACCAAAAATATTATCTTATCATATCTATCAGATCTCACTCTCGTAAGTGACCATGTAGGGATTGACAACCCCTTATCGTGTTGGTTGCGACGATTTATTTGTTTTGTGTAGGTGCGAGGGACTCGCACATAGCCTCCTACTGGAATCATACCTTGGTTCTCAAAAACTGAGGGAAATACTTACGCTACTTTGCTACAGCACCCTTTACTCTTCAAGGGAAAACCAACGTAGTGCTCAAGAGGTAGCAAGAAGGATTTCTGGCGCCGTTGCCGGGGAGGTCTACGCAAAAGTCAACATACCAAGTACCAGTCACAAACACTTATCTCCCGCATTACATTATTTGCCATTTGCCTCTCGTTTTCCTCTCCCCCACTTCACCCTCGCTGTTTTATTCGCCCTCTCTTTTTCGTTCGCCTCTTTTTCGCTTGCTTCTTGTTTGCTCGTGTGTTGGATTTCTTGCTTGTCACGATGGCTCAAGATAATATGAAATTATGTGACTTTACCAATACCAACAATAATGATTTCCTTAGCACTCGGATTGCTCCTCTTACCGATACTGAATCATGTGAAATCAATGCTGCTTTGTTGAATCTTGTTATGAAAGATCAATTCGGTGGCCTTCCTAGTGAAGATGCCGCTACTCATCTAAATAACTTCGTTGATTTGTGTGATATGCAAAAGAAGAAAGATGTTGACAATGATATTGTTAAGTTAAAGCTATTTCCTTTTTCGCTTAGAGATCGTGCTAAAGCTTGGTTTTCGTCTTTGTCTAAAAATAGTATTGATTCTTGGAATAAGTGCAAAGATGCTTTTATCTCTAAGTATTTTCCTCCCGCTAAGATTATCTCTCTTAGAAATGATATTATGAATTTTAAGCAACTTGATCATGAACATGTTGCACAAGCTTGGGAGAGGATGAAATTAATGATACGTAATTGCCCCACTCATGGTTTGAATTTGTGGATGATTATACAAAAAAATTATGCCTGATTGAATTTTGCTTCGAGAAATCTTTTAGATTCGGCCGCGGGAGGCACTTTTATGGAAATCACTTTAGGAGAAGCTACTAAACTCCTAGATAATATTATGGTTAATTATTCTCAATGGCGCACTGAAAGATCTACTAATAAAAAAGTGCATGCGATAGAAGAAATTAATGTTTTGAGTGGAAAGATGGATGAACTTATGAAATTATTTGCTACTAAAAGTGTTTCTTCTGATAATAATGATATGCCTTTGTCTACTTTGATTGAGAATAATAATGAATCTATGGATGTGAATTTTGTTGGTAGGAATAATTTTGGTACCAACGCGTGTATAGAGGAAACTTTAATCCTAGGCCTTATCATAGTAATTCCTCTAATAATTATGGTAATTCCTACAACAATTCTTATGGAAACATTAATAATATGCCCTCTGAATTTGAGACTAGTGTTAAGGAATTTATGAAGCAAAAGAATTTCAATGCTTTGCTTGAAGAAATATTGCTTAAAGTTGATGAATTGGCTAGGAATGTTGATATAATTTCTCTTGATGTTGATTCTCTGAAACTTAGATCTATTCCTCCTAAGCATGACATCAATGATTCTCTCAAATCCATGAGAATTTCCATTTATGAGTGCAAAGAAAGAACCGCTAGAATGCGTGCTAAGAAAGATTGCTTTATGAAAGCGTGTTCTTCAAATTTCTATGAAAACAAAGATGAAGATCTAAAAGTTATTGATGTGTCCCCTATTAAATCTTTGTTTTTCAATATGAATCTTGATAATGATGGGACTGAATATGATCCACCTTTACCTAGAAGGCGTTCCAAAAATTTGGAGTTTTTAGATCTAGATGCTAAAATTGATAAAAGTGGGATTGAAGAGGTCAAAACATTAGATAAACCCACTATTTTGGATTTCAAGGAATTTAATTATGATAATTGCTCTTTGATAGATTGTATTTCCTTGTTGCAATCCGTGCTAAATTCTCCTCATGATTATAGTCAAAATAAAGCTTTTACCAAACATATCATTGATGCTTTGATGCAATCTTATGAAGAAAAACTTGAGTTGGAAGTTTCTATCCCTAGAAAACTTTATGATGAGTGGGAACCTACTATTAAAATTCAGATTAAAGATCATGAATGCTATGTTTTGTGCGATTTGGGTGCTAGTGTTTCCACAATTCCAAAAACTTTGTGCGATTTGCTAGGTTTCCGTGATTTTGATGATTGCTCTTTAAACTTGCACCTTGCGGATTCCACCATTAAGAAACCTATGGAAAGAATTAATGATGCTCTTATTGTTGCAAATAGGAACTATGTGCCCGTAGACTTTATCGTTCTTGACATTGATTGCAATCCTTCATGTCCTATTATTCTTGGTAGACCTTTCCTTAGAACGATTGGTGCAATTATTGATATGAAGGAAGGGAATGTTAGATTCCAATTTCCGTTAAAGAAAGGCATGGAACACTTCCCTAGGAAGAAAATAAAATTACCATATGAATCTATTATGAGAGGCACTTATGGTTTGCCTACCAAAGGTGGCAATACCTAGATCTATCCTTGCTTTTATGCCTAGCTAGCGGCGTTAAACGATAGCGCTTGTTGGGAGGCAACCCAATTTTATTTTTAGTTTTTTTCTTTTTTTATTCTGTTTAGGAATAAATATTTGATCTAGCCTCTGGTTAGATGTGTTTTTAAGTTTTAATTAGTGTTTGTGCCAAGTTAAACCTGTAGGATCTTCTTGGATGATAGTTATTTGATCTTGCAGAAAATTTCAGAAACTTTCTGTTCACTAAAATAATTGTTAAAAATCACCAGAACGTGATAAAATACCTATTCCAATTGCTGCTGATCAATAAACAAATTTCCTAGGTCTTCCTATTTTTTATGATGTTTTGGAGTTCCAGAAGTTTGTGTTAGTTACAGATTACTACAGACTGTTCTGTTTTTGACAGATTCTGTTTTTCGTGTATTGTTTGCTTATTTTGATGAATCTATGGCTAGTAAAATAGTTTATAAACCATAGAGAAGTTGGAATAAAGTAGGTTTAACACCAATATAAATAAAGAATGAGTTCATTACAGTACCTTGAAGTGGTCTTATGTTTTCTTTCGCTAACAGAGCTCACGAGATTTTCTGCTGAGTTTTGTGTTGTGAAGTTTTCAAGTTTTGGGTGAAAGATTTGATGGATTATGGAACAAGGAGTGGCAAGAGCCTAAACTTGGGGATGCCCATGGAACCCCCGAGATAATTTAAGGACACCAAAAAGCAAAAGCTTGGGGATGCCCCGGAAGGCATCCCCTCTTTTGTCTACTTCCATCAGTAACTTTACTTGGAGCTATATTTTTATTCACCACATGATATGTGTTTTGCTTGGAGTGTCTTGTATGATTTGAGTCTTTGCTTTTTAGTTTACCACAATCATCATTGATGTACACACCTTTTGAGAGAGACACACATGATTCGTAAATTATTAGAATACTCTATGTGCTTCACTTATATCTTTGAGTTATATAGTTTTTGCTCTAGTACTTCACTTATATCTTTTAGAGCACGGTGGTGGATTTGTTTCATAGAAACTATTGATATCTCATGCTTCACTTAGATTATTTTGAGAGTCTTAAATAGCATGGTAATTTCCTTCAAAAATCCTAATACGCTAGGTATTCAAGATTAGTAAAAACTTTCTTATGAGTGTGTTGAATACTAAGAGAAGTTTGATGCTTGATGATTGTTTTGAGATATGGAGTTAGTGATATTAAATTTGTGCTAGTTGAGTAGTTGTGAATTTGAGAAATACTTGTGTTGAAGTTTGCAAGTCCCGTAGCATGCACGTATGGTAAACGTTTATGTAACAAATTTGAAACATGAGGTGTTCTTTGATTGTCCTCCTTATGAGTGGCGGTCGGGGACGAGCGATGGTCTTTTCCTACCAGTCTATCCCCCTAGGAGCATGCGCATAGTGCTTGGTTTTTGATGACTTGTAGATTTTTGCAATAAGTATGTGAGTTCTTTATGACTAATGTTGAGTCCATGGATTATACGCACCCTCACCTTTCCATCATTGCTAGCCTCTTGATGCCGTGCATTGCCCTTTCTCACATTCAGAGTTGGTGCAAACTTCGCCGGTGCATCCAAACCCCGTGATATGATACGCTCTTTCACAAAAAAACCTCCTTATATCTTCCTCAAAACAGCGACCATACCTACCTATTATGGCATTTCCATAGCCATTCCGAGATATATTGCCATGCAACTTTCCACCATTCTATTTATCATGACACATTCATCATTTTCATATTGCTTGCATGATCATGTAGTTGACATAGTATTTGTGGAAAAGCCACCATTCATAATTCTTTCATACATGTGACTCTTGGTTCATTGCATATCCCGGTACACCGCCGGAGTCATTCATATAGAGTCATACTTTGTTCTAGTATCGAATTGTAATCATTGGGTTGTAACTAAATATAAGTGTGATGATCATCAATTTTTGAGCATTGTCCCAAGTGAGGAATAAAAAAAGGGAAGGCCCAAAAAAAAGAGAAGGCCCAAAAAAATGAGAGAAAAAGAGAGAAGGGACAATGTTACTATCCTTTTACCACACTTGTGCTTCAAAGTAGCACCATAATCTTCATGACAGAGAGTCTCTTGTTTTGTCACTTGCATATACTAGTGGGAATTTTTCATTATAGAACTTGGCTTGTATATTCCAACAACGGGCCTCCTCAAGTGCCCTAGGTCTTCGTGAGCAAGCAAGTTGGATGCACACCCACTTAGCTTCTTCTGTTGAGCTTTCATATATATATATATATATATATATATATATATATATATATATATATATATATATATATATATATATATATATATATATATATATAAGCTCTAGTGCATCCGTTGCATGGAAATCCCTACTCCTTGCATTAACATCAATCGATGGGAATCTCCATAGCTCATTGATTAGCCTCGTTGATGTGAGACTTTCTCCTTTTTTATCTTCTCCACATAACCCCCATCATCATATTCTATTCCACCCATAGTGCTATGTCCATGGCTCGCGCTCATGTATTGCGTGAAGATTGAAGAAGTTTGAGATTACTAAAGTATGAAACAATTGCTTGGCTTGTCATCGGGGTTGTGCATGATGAGAGAATTCTTGTGTGACGAAAATGGAGCATGACTAAACTATATGATTTCGTAGGGATGAACTTTCTTTGGCCATGTTATTTTGAGAGGACATAATTACTTAGTTAGTATGCTTGAAGTATTATTATTTTTATGTCAATATGAACTTTTATATTGAATCTTTCGGATCTGAATATTCATACCACAATTAATAAGAATTACATTGAAATAATGCCAAGTAGCACTCCGCATCAAAAATTCTGTTTTTATCATTTACCTACTCGAGGACGAGCAGGAATTAAGCTTGGGGATGCTTGATACGTCTCCAACGTATCTATAATTTTTGATTGCTCCATGCTATATTATCTTCTGTTTTGGACATTATTGGGCTTTAATATTCACTTTTAAATTATTTTTGGGACTAACCTATTAACCGAAGGCCCAGCCCAGAATTGCTGGTTTTTTGCCTATTTCAGAGTTTCGCAGAAAAAGAATATCAAACGGAGTCCAAACGGAATGAAACCTTTGGGAACGTGATTTTCGGAACTAACATGATCCAGGAGACTTGGACCCTACGTAAGAGAAGCTTCACGGAAGCCACGAGGTAGGGGGCGCGCCTACCCCCCTGGGCACGCCCTCCACCCTCGTGGGCCCCACGTTGCTCCACCGACGTACTCCTTCCTCCTATATATACCTACGTATCCCCAAACAATCAGATACGGAGCCAAAAACCTAATTCCACCGTTGCAACCTTCTGTACCCATGAGATCCCATCTTGGGGCCTGTTAGGAGCTCACGAGGGGGCATCCATCACGGAGGGCTTCTACATCAACACCATAGCCCCTCCGATGAAGTGTGAGTAGTTTACCTCAGAACTCCGGGTCCATAGTTATTAGCTAGATTGCTTCTTCTCTCTTTTGGATCTCAATACAATGTGCTCCCCCTCTCTTGTGGAGATCTATTAGATGTAATCTTCTTTTGCGGTGTGTTTGTTGAGACCGATGAATTGTGGGTTTATGATCAAGTTTATCTATGAAGAATATTTGAATCTTCTGAATTCTTTTATGTATGATTGGTTATATTTGCAAGTCTCTTCGAATTATCAGTTTGGTTTGGCCTACTAGATTGATCTTTCTTGCAATGGGTGAAGTGCTTAGCTTTGGGTTCAATCTTGCGGTGTCCTTTCCCAAAGGATGATGAGGGGCAGCAAGGCACGTATAGTATTGTTGCCATCGAGGATAACAAGATGGGGTTTTTATCATATTGCATGAATTTATCCCTCTACATCATGTCATCTTGCTTACATGCGTTACTCTGTTCTTATGAACTTAATACTCTAGATGCATCTTTGGATAGCGGTCGATGTGTGGAGTAATAGTGGTAGATGCGGGTGAGTCGGTCTACTTGTCTCGAACGTGATGCCTATATACATGATCATACCTAGATATTCTCATAACTATGCTCAATTCTATCAATTGCTCAACAGTAATTTGTTCACCCACCGTAAAATACTTTATGCTCATGAGAGAAGCCACTAGTGAAACTTATGGCCCCCGGGTCTATCTTCATCATATTAATCTTCCAACACTTAGTTATTTCCGTTGCCTTTTACTTTTCTTTTATTTTACTTTGCATCTTTATCACAAAATACCAAAAATATTATCTTATCATATCTATCAGATTTCACTCTCGTAAGTGACCGTGTAGGGATTGACAACCCCTTATCGCGTTGGTTGCGAGGATTTATTTGTTTTGTGTAGGTGTGAGGGACTCGCGCGTAGCCTCCTACTTGATTGATACCTTAGTTCTCAAAAAATGGTGGAAATACTTATGCTACTGTGTTGCATTACCCTTTCCTCTTCAAGAGAAAACCAACGCAATGCTCAAGAGGTAGCAGCAGCCGTCCGTTCTGCGCCTTCCACAACCTGCACACCCACAACACCAGCGACTGTCAAGAGCTCAGAGCCATCCGAGAAGGACGTTTCGGTCGATGCCCCGCGCGCAGCGACCGGCACTACGGCCGAGGAGGAGGACGTGGTGGCGGAGGCTAGGACGACCGTGGCCCGCGCCAAGAGTGGCGCGACAGGCCTCGCGAGGACCGCTGGCAGGATCAGCCTCGCGAGGGCGCCTAGAGGGACCAGCCTCGTGAGGATCGTCCTCAGGGCAACGCCGGTCTTCCTCCACTACCGCCACCGCCAAGAAGGCACGGTGACCACCACCAAGACGAGGGGGCTGGGGGCTTCCAAGAGCCGCGTGCCATCGCCTGCATCTTGGGCGGAGCTCAAGCCCCAGCCTCACAGCGTATCTTCAAACAGTTTGCTCGTGAAGTGAATGCAGTCCTCCCCAAGCTCGAGGCCACACGCCCGCTCAGGTGGTCCAAGTGCGCCATCATGTTCAGTTCGGCAGATCATCTCAAGTGCGCCGCTACCGTTGGCGCCCTCCCAATGCTTTGTTCAGCAGTCATCAACAATGTGCAAGTTACCAAGACCCTCATCAACGGTGGCGCAGGGCTCAACGTCCTGCCCGTCGACACGTTCGACAACCTCCAAGTATTTTATGACCAGCTTCAGCCCACCAAGCCGTTCTCAGGAGTGACCGACGGTTCCACCACATCGATAGCGCAGGTCTGCCTCCCTGTCACCTTCGGAGAACGGAACAACTACCGCACCGAGCTCATCGACTTCGATGTCACCTACATCCACCTGCCATACAACGCGATCCTCGGGTGCCTGGCCCTGGCCAAGTTCATTGCGGTGACTCATCACGGCTACAATGTCCTCAAGATGCCAGGGAGCGGCGGGATCATCACGGTCTCGTGTGAAGAAAGATATGCGGTGTGCTCCCTCGAGCGTGCCTTCCAAGCCGCAGCAATCGACGACCTAGACAGCAAGGGCGAGCGCTTTCCAGAGGCTGCCCTCAAGAAGAAGAAGCAGCGGCGCCATGCAAGACCTCAGGAGGGTGGCGTTGCAGCTGGAACCTCGTCAGGATCAGTGCCCTCACCCGGGGCGCCTCCCTCCATTGCATAGGAAATCGCGCCTGGTGCCCCACTCGGGCAAGGCTCGGGGGCTCTCTTCTGGAGGGCCTCAGACTTTGCCAACATCACGAGGGAGGCGCTTGGGCACCACTTGGAGGCGTGCTTCACGTCATGTTTCCCTCAGGAAGACACAAGGCGAGGAGCGCCAACCGCTCAGGATTTCATCACCAAGACCACTCAGGAACTGCAAGACGCAAGGGCCATGCGCGGCGACCGCCGCTCACCAGGCGCAGCTCCCCATCCTGGCGAGGATGCCGGGCTGCGCGTCTGCATCGACGTCCCAGGGTTCAACAGGGCCGCCTCTCAGGAGTTTTTCTGGCCTTCGCGCGTGGGACGCTGCGAGGGACCACCTCACAGCTATGTTCGCATGCCTTTTGGCTTGCCGAGCGTGGCGCTCGCCTATTAGCGCAACCTATAGAGCATCCTGGCGGCTCAGGAGGCCAGGCACCACGCCGTCCTGACGGAGATGGAGACGATCCTCAGGGAACCACCTAGACCCCTGGAGCCTCCCGAGGCTCAGGACCCCGGCGGCTCATGAGGATCAACCCCTTCGCCGTGTACCTTCAGCTGCCTCAACTCTCCTTCGTCAACAGAACCAGGTGACATTTTCCAAGTTCATTTAGCTGGGAGCGCCCCTCGGGCTGCATCATTCCCAAGCTGCGTGGGTCCGTCCCTGTGGCATGTATCCCTTTTATGTCTTTAGCTTACCTTGTTGGGGGCGCCCCTTGGGCCGGATCATCCCCAAGCCGCTCGGGCCTGACCCCGTGGCATGTATCTCCCTTGCATTTACTTAAGCCAGTATGCTTTCCATGCTTAATCTACCTATGACTACTACCTGCTCGATCGCCACCCATCATGGGAGCCGCGCGCCGGCCGTTGATGTCTACTACACAACCTTCTTCTTGTAGACGTTGTTGGGCCTGCAAGTGCACAGGTTTGTAGGACAGTAGCAAATTTCCCTCAAGTGGATGACTTAAGGTTTATCAATCCATAGGAGGCGTAGGATGAAGATGGTCTCTCTCAAACAACCCTGCAACCAAATAACAAAGAGTATCTTGTGTCCCCAACACACCCAATACAATGGTAAATTGTATAGGTGCACTAGTTCAGCGAAGAGATGGTGATACAAGTGCAATATGGATGGTAGATAAAGGTTTTTGTAATCTGAACATATAAAAACAGCAAGGTAACAAGTGGTAAAAGTGAGCGTAAACGGTATTGCAATGATAGGAAACAAGGCCTAGGGTTCATACTTTCACTAGTGCAAGTTCTCCCAACAATAATAACATAGATAGATCATATAACAATCCCTCAACATGCAACAAAGAGTCACTCCAAATCCACTAATAGCGGAGAACAAACGTAGAGATTATGGTAGGGTACGAAACCACCTCAAAGTTATTCTTTCCAATCAATCCGTTGGGCTATTCCTATAAGTGTCACAAATAGCCCTAGAGTTCATACTAGAATAACACCTTAAGACACAAATCAACCAAAACCCTAATGTCACCTAGATACTCCATTGTCACCTCAAGTATCCGTGGGCATGATTATACGATATGCATCACACAATCTCAGATTTATCCAACCAACATAAAAGTACTTCAAAGAGTGCCCCAAAGTTTCTACTGGAGAATCAAGAACGTGTGCCTACCCCTATGCATAGGTTCATGGGTGGAACCCGCAAGTTGGTCACCAAAACATACATCAAGAGGCACATGATATCCCATTGTCACCACAGATAAGCACGGCAAGACATACATCAAGTGTTCTCATAAAAGACTCAATCCAATAAGATAACTTCAAAGGGGAAACCCAATCCATTACAAGAGAGTAGAGGGGGAGAAGAAACATAAGATCCAACTATAATAGCAAAGCTCGCGATACATCAAGATCGTGCCAAATCAAGAACACGAGAGAGAGATCAAACACATAGCTACTGGTACATACCCTCAGCCCCGAGGGTGAACTACTCCCTCATCATCATGGATAGCGCCGGGATGATGAAGATGGCCACCGGTGATGGGTTCTCCCTCCGGCAGGATGCCGGAACGGGCTCCCGAGAGGTTTTTGGTGACTACAGAGGCTTGCGGCGGTGGAACTCCCGATCTATCTTCTGTTCTGGAAGTTTTAGGGTACGTAGGTATATATGGGTGAAAGAATGCGTCGGTGGAGCTACAGGGGGGGCCCCATGAGGCAGGGGCGCCCTGGGGCGCCCCACCCTCGTGAGCACATCCCGTATCTTCTGACGTGGGGTCCAAGTCCATCAGGTGGGTTTCCTTCCAAAAATAACTTCTCCAGTTGGTTTCGTTCCGTTTTGACTCCCTCTAATATTCCTTTTCCTCGAAACACTGAAATAGGCATAAAACAAAGAATCAGGCTGGGCCTCCGGTTAATAGGTTAGTCCCAAAAATAATATAAAAGTGGAAAATAAAGCCCAATATTGCCTAAAACAGTAGATAAAGTAGCATGGAGCAATAAAAAATTATAGATATGTTGGAGACGTATCAAGCATCCCCAAGCTTAATTCCTGCTCGTCCTTGTGTAGGTAAATGATAAAAAAGAGATTTTTTGATGCGGAGTGATACTTTGGCATAATTTCAATGTAAATCTTCTTAATTGTGGTATGAATATTCAGATCCGAAAGATTCAAGACAAAAGTTCATATTGACATAAAAATAATAATACTTCAAGCATACTAACAAAGCAATTATGTCTTCTCAAAATAACATGGCCAAAGAAAGTTATCCCTACAAAATCATATAGTCCGGCTATGCTCCATCTTCCCCACACAAAATATTTAAATCACGCACAACCCGATGACAAGCCAAGCAATTGTTTCATACTTATGACATTCTCAAAACTTTTTCAATCTTCACGCAATACATGAGCGTGAGCCATGGATATAGCACTATATGTGGAATAGAATGGTGGTTGTGGAGAAGACAAAAGAGGGAAGATAGTCTCACATCAACTAGGCGTATCAACGGGCTATGGAGATGCCCATCAATAGATATCAATGTGAGTGAGTAGGGATTGCCATGCAACAGATGCACTAGAGCTATAAGTATATGAAAGCTCAACAAAAGAAACTAAGTGGGTGTGCATCCAACTGCTTGCTCACGAAGACCTATGGAATTTTGAGGAAGCCCATCATTGGAATATACAAGCCAAGTTCTATAATGAAAAATTCCCACTAGTATATGAAAGTGAAAAATGAGAGACTCTCTATCATGAAGATATTGGTGCTACTTTGAAGCACAAGTGTGGTAAAAGGATAGTAACATTGTCCCTTCTCTCTTTTTCTCTCATTTTTTTATTTTTTTATTTGGGCCTTTTATCTTTTTTTATGGCCTCTTTTTTTCCTATTTTTTTTTCGTCCGGAGTCTCATCCCGACTTGTGGGGGAATCATAGTATCCATCATCCTTTCCTCACTGGGACAATGCTCTAATAATGATGATCATCACACTTTTATTTACTTACAACTCAACAGTTACAACTCAATACTTAGAACAAAATATGACTCTATATGAATGCCTCCGCGTGTAATCGGGATATGCAATGAATCAAGAGTGACATGTACGAAATAATTATGAATGGTGGCTTTGCCACAAATACGATGTCAACTACATGATCATGCAAAGCAATATGACAATGATGAAGCGTGTCATAATAAAAGGAACGATGGAAAGTTGCATGGCAATATATCTTGGAATGGATATGGAAATGCCATGATAGGTAGGTATGGTGGCTGTTTTGAGGAAAGTATATGGTGGGTGTATGATACCGGCGAAAGGTGCGCGGTATTAGATAGGCTAGCAATGGTGGAAGGAAGGAAAAGTGCGTATAATCCATGGACTCAACATTAGTCATAAGGAACTCATATACTTATTGCAAAAATCTAGAAGTTATCAAAGCAAATTATTACGCGCATGCTCCTAGGGGGATAGATTGGTAGGAAAATACCATCGTCATTCCCCGACCGCCACTCATAAGGAAGACAATCAATAAATAAATCATGCTCGTACTTCATCACATAACGGTTCACCATATGTGCATGCTACGGGAATCACAAACTTCAACACAAGTATTCTTTAAATTCACAACTACTCAACTAGCATGACTCTAATATCACTACCTTCATATCTCAAAACAATTATCAAGCATCAAACTTATCTTAGTATTCAACGCACTCAAAAGAAAGTTTCACATATCTTGAATACCAAGTATATTAATATTAAGCAAATTACCATGCTATTAACGACTCTCAAAATAATCTAAGTGAAGCATGCGAGATCAATAGTTTCTTTAAAACAAATCTACCACCGTGCTCTAAAAGATCTAAGTGAAGCACCAGAGCAAAAATTATCACGCTCAAAAGATATAAGTGAAGCACTATGAGCAATAACAAAAACTACTCCGAAAGATATAAGTGAAGATCAATGAGTAGTCGAAAATTATGCAACTATGTGAAGACTCTCCCATTTAATAATTTCAGATCTTGATACTTTATTCAAACAGCAAGCAAAGCTAAAGAAAACTACATTGCAAGGATAGCACAACTCAAGTGAAGAAGCAAAAACTTAGGTTCAACCGATACTAACCGATAGTTGTTGAAGAAGAAAGGTGGGATACCTACCGGGGCATCCCCAAGCTTAGATGCTTGAGACTTCTTGAAATAATATCTTGGGGTGCCTTGGGAATCCCCAAGCTTGAACTTTTGTGTCTCCTTAATTCCTATCATATCATGGTTTCTCTTTTTATCAAAAGCTTCATCCACACCAAACTCAACAAGAACTCGTGAGATAGGTTAGTATAAACCAATGCAAAACCTTATCATTTTCTACTGTAACAAATCACTAAGATTATTATTCAACATTTCATACTAAATGCCCCTGCATATTTAATACTCCTATCCTCAAATAGAATCATTAAACAAGCAAACATATGCAAACAATGCAAACATAACAGCAATCCGTCAAAACAGTATAGTCTGTAAAGAATGCAAGATTCATCATACTTCCCTAACTCCAGAAATTATGAACTAAAATTCCCACTGTAATAAATTTATCATAGCTCAATATTAAAAAAGATTCAACATTATACCATGCTCTGACTTTTCTAGGGGATTTTTGCTACAGCGGTAAACTTTCTGTTTTCAAACAGCAACATGTATACTTGCAAAATAAGCATGGCAAAGGCTATCCTTGACATTTTTATTGAAACTAGAGATGCAAAAACACTATTCTAAATAAAAGCAAGCAAATACTAACAAAATAAAATGACGCTCCAAGCAAAACACATATCATGTGGTGAATAAAAATATAGCTCCAAGTAAAGTTACCGATGAACGAAGACGAAAGAGGGGATGCCTTCCGGGGAATCCCCAAGCTTAGGCTCTTGGTTATCCTTGAATATTACCTTGGGGTGACTTGGGAATCCACAAGCTTAGGCTCTTGACACTCCTTATTCCATAGTCCATCGAATCTTTACCCAAAACTTGGAAACTTCACAACACAAAACTTAACAGAAAACTTGTAAGCTCCGTTAGCGAAAGAAAACAAAACACCACTTCAAGGTACTGTAATGAACTCATTATTTATTTATATTGGTGTTAAATCTACTGTATTCCAACTTATCTATGGTTTATAAACTATTTTACTAGCCATAGATTCATCAAAATAAGCAAACAACACAATGAAAACAGAATCTGTCAAAAGCAGAGCGATTGTAGTAATCTGTAACTAACGAAACTTATGGAACTCCAAAAATTCTACAATAAATTGGTGGACCTGAGGAATTTGTCTAGTAATCATATGCAAAATAGAATCAACTAAATAGCACTCTCCAGTAAAAAGTTGAAGCTAATCTTGTGAGCGCTAAAGTTTCTGTTTTTACTGACATGATCATAAAGACTTCACCCAAGTCTTCCCAAAGGTTCTACTTGGCACAAACACTAATTAAAACATGAAAACACATCTAACCAGAAGCTAGATGGATTATTTATTCCTAAACAGAACCAAAAAGAAAGAAACTAAAATAAAATTGGGTTGCCTCCCAACAAGCGCTATCGTTTAACGCCCCTAGCTAGGCATGATGATTTCAATGATGCTCACATAAGAGATAAGAATTGAAACATAAAGAGAGCATCACGAAGAATATGAATAGCACATTTAAGTCTAACCCACTTCCTATGCATAGGGATTTTGTGAGCAAACAACTTATGGGAACAAGAATCAACTTGCATAGGAAGGTAAAACAAGCATAACTTCAAAACTTTAAGCACATAGAAAGGAAACTTGATATTATTGCAATTCCTACAAGCATATGTTCCTCCCTCATAATAATTTTCAGTAGAATCATGAATGAATTCAACAATATAACCAGCACCTAAAGCATTCTTTTCGTGATCTACTTGAATAGAAATTTTATTACTCTCCACATAAGCAAATCTATTCTCATCAATAGTAGTGGGAGCAAACTCAACAAAATAACTATCATATGATTGAGAGCTAAGATCAAGATGACAAGTTTCATGGTTATCATTATTCTTTAAAGCATACGTGTCATCACAATAATCATCATAGATAGGAGGCATGCTTTCATCATAGTAAATTTGCTCATCAAAGCTTGGGGGACAAAAAATATCATCTTCATCAACCATAGCTTCCCCAAGCTTGTGGCTTTGCATATCATTAGCATCATGGATATTCAAGGAGTTCATACTAACAAAATTGCAATCATGCTCATCATTCAAAGATTTAGTGCCAAACATTTTAATGCATTCTTGTTCTAACACTTTGGCACAATTTTCCTTTCCATCATACTCACGAAAGATATTAAAAAGATGAAACGTATGAGGTAAACTCAATTCCATTTTTTGTAGTTTTCTTTTATAAACTAAACTAGTGATAAAACAAGAAACAAAAAGATTCGATTGCAAGATCTAAAGATATACCTTCACATACCTAGCCTCCCCGGCAACGGCGCCAGAAAAGAGCTTGATGTCTACTACACAACCTTCTTCTTGTAGACGTTGTTGGGCCTGTAAGTCTGCAGGTTTGTAGGACAGTAGCAAATTTCCCTCAAGTGGATGACCTAAGGTTTATCAATCCGTAGGAGGCGTAGGATGAAGATAATCTCTCTCAAACAACCCTGCAACCAAATAACAAAGAGTCTCTTGTGTTCCCAACACACCCAATACAATAGTAAATTGTATAGGTGCACTAGTTCGGCGAAGAGATGGTGATAGAAGTGCAATATGGATGGTAGATAAAGGTTTTTGTAATCTGAAAATACAAAAACAGCAAGGTAACAAGTGGTAAAAGTGAGCGTAAACGGTATTGCAATGATAGGAAACAAGGCCTAGGGTTCATACTTTCACTAGTGCAAGTTCTCTCAACAATAAGAACATAGATAGATCATATAACAATCCCTCAACATGCAACAAAGAGTCACTCCAAAGCCACTAATAGCGGAGAACAAATGTAGAGATTATGGTAGGGTACGAAACCACCTCAAAGTTATTCTTTCCAATCAATCCGTTGGGCTATTCCTATAAGTGTCACAAACAGCCCTAGAGTCCGTACTAGAATAACACCTATCAACCAAAACCCTAATGTCACCTTGATACTCCATTGTCACCTCAAGTATCAGTGGGCATGATTATACGATATGCATCACACAATCTCAGATTTATCCAACCAACATAAAAGTACTTCAAAGAGTGCCCCAAAGTTTCTACCGGAGAATCAAGAACGTGTGCCAACCCCTCTGCATAGATTCATGGGCGGAACCCGCAAGTTGGTCACCAAAACATACATCAAGAGGCACATGATATCCATTGTCACCACAGATAAGCACGGCAAGACATACGTCAAGTGTTCTTATAAAAGACTCAATCCAATAAGATAACTTCAAAGGGGAAACTCAATCCATTACAAGAGAGTAGAGGGGGAGAAGAAACATAAGATCCAACTATAATAGCAAAGCTCGCGATACATCAAGATCGTGCCAAATCAAGAACACGAGAGAGAGAGAGATCAAACACCTAGCTACTAGTACATACCCTCAGCCCCGAGGGTGAACTACTCCCTCCTCGTCATGGATAGCGCCGGGACGATGAAGATGGCCACCACTGATGGGTTCCCCCTCCGTGAGTGCTTGGAGCGGGCTCCGAGAGGTTTTGGTGGCTCTGAGAGGCTTGACAGCAGAACTCCCGATATATGTTCTGTTCTAGAAGTTTTAGGTGCGTGGGTATATATGGGTGAAAGGAGTGCGTCGGTGGAGCTACGGGGCCCCACGAGGCGGGGGCGCGCCTGGGGGTGGGCGCGGGGGTGGGCACGCCCCCACCCTCGTGAGCACCTCCGTATCTTCGGCGTGGGTTCCAAGTCCATCAGGTGGGTTTCCTTCCAAAAATAACTTCTCTAGTTGATTTCGTTCCGTTTTGACTCCGTCGATATTCCTTTTCCTCGAAACCTGAAATAGGCATAAAACAAAGAAAGGGCTGGGCCTCCGGTTAATAGGTTAGTCCCAAAAATAATATAAAATTGGAAAATAAAGCCCAATATTGCCTAAAACAGTAGATAAAGTAGCATGGAGCAATCAAAAATTATAGATACGTTGGAGACGTATCAGCCGTCTTTCTTGAGGACCCCTCGCGTGAGTAAGTCAAGCACGACGTCTGTGCTCGGGCCCGTCCCTACAACGTCGATAAATCCAACGGCTGAGCTCTGTCTGGCGGGTCGGCCCCGTTCACGTCACCTCCTGGGGCCGTTGGTGCTTGGCTTTCTCACGCGATAACCTCAGGAGGTTCGTTCGACGCAGGTTGTCTGACCACCTCGCAGGACAAACACACCGAACAAGAACCAAGACCAAGCGCAACCCGCCTTGAGGTAGGGCCTCGTGAGTCCCGCGCTGGCTCACGAGTGCCCAGATACACCTCGTCTAGCCCTGCCGTGCAAGCCACGTGTCAGGGCGGGGTTGTACACGCCCCGGGGGCTCTCCGCAGTAGGGAGTCCCCCTCCCACGCCCAGTGGAAGCACCCTGCTCCGCGCTTGCCGTCGACACTGCCGAGGAGCGGCTATGCCCATGCACAAGCGGAAGCACTACGCTCCGCGCTGGTGATAAACAACTGAGGGCGGCCTCATGGCCGTACCGACCTCAGGGAGCCCAGAGCTCAGTGTCCGGCCTCACCGCAACGCCTCCCCTCGGAAGAGTCGCGCGAGGGGGCTGGGCACGGGGGCTGCGCTCGGGTCACGCCTGAGCGTACGCCGCCCAAGCCAAGTCCCTCGGATTTGTTCATCGCACGCCCCTCCTGAGCCGAGCCTCGGCGAGGTCAGGTATGGAGATGTTTGCACGTCAAGGGGGACTCCTGAGCATCGCGACTCAGGAGCCTAACTGGTCACGTAGCCCCTCACTCCTTGGTCCCTCCTGGTCTTCGGTTGGTCCAACAGCGGTTGAGGTATGCGCGGGGCCGGGCTCTACCGACGTAGAACATTAACCTATCCTCGCCTATTCTTCCTATAATCTGTTTGCGCATCAAGGGGGACTCCTGAGCATCGCGACTCAGGAGCCTAACTGGTCACGTAGCCCCTCACTCCTTGGTCCGTCCTGGTCTGCGTTGGCCCAACGGCGGTTGAGGTATGCGGGGGGCCGGGCTGTGCCGACGCAGAACGCAAAGCAAATAGGAAGAAAATCACAAAATCTCAAAGCAAATTTTACAAGCCATATCGTTCTCCCAAATGTCAAGCACGAGTTTAAACGCCTCCACAAGGCATAATACATGTTGCAGGGATAAAACAGGGAAGCAGCCGCAATCAAGTCACCCTTGGACACCGCCATCACCCGCAGAAGGCACTCCTCCCTTGGTAGCGTCGCCTTCACCTGCACCACCAGATGGAGCTGCAGGATAGGTGGCATCGCCGGTCGAGGGCGCGAGGAAGAAGCCGCGGAACTTATTCAGCAGGGCCTCCACTTGGCCTTTCACGGCTGCGGCGGCAGCCGCACAGTGTTCATCAGCCACTGGCTCCAGCACCTCGTCAAGACGAGCATTGGGGTCGCGAAGATACAGATGGCTGAAGACACGTGTCAGTGCAGCTGAAGAAAGGACACGAGCCTCTGCCTCAGCCATGGGACCGATACCTTCCACAACTTCCTCAAGCTCCTTCACCAGGTGGGGGAGCAGCTGAGCAGGGTCATCCTCGTCGGTGGTCAGCGGCTTCTCCAAGCCCTTCTCGTACAGTGACTTCAGCGCCACGCTGGACCTCTCCTCAAGAAGCGAGAAGGCCACGCGGTCTTCAGCCAGGACCTTCGCCTTGGCGTCAAGATCGGCCTCCTTCGCCTTCGCCTTCTGTTCCAAATCCTCCAGCCGGCTGCGCTCCGCAGTCTGCGCCTTCACCAGCTCTCCCAGCTCGGCATCGCGGCTCTTGATGGCTTCCTCCCGGGCCCTCATCTCCTCCTCCTTCGCCTGGCGGCCACGGGCTTCTTCTTCGTGCTGGTCGCGCAGGCCCTTTAGTTTGTCCTCCAGTTCTTGGCAGCGGTTGTGGGCGGCCTCGGCGTCCTTCAGCGCCGCCTCGTGATCGGCCGCAACTTTGGCGGTGGCCTGTTTCTACTTCTCGGAGGCCGCGGCGGCCTGGCTCAGCGACGCTCGAACCACCGAGTCAGAGTGAAGCCAGCCAGTGGCCAGCTCCAGGCGCCTGGCTCCCAGCGCTGGGTCCGTCTTAAGAGATCTTCCCTTGGTGGGCCATCCCTGAAAGGACACGCTCCAAGGCAGCATAGGAAGCAGAGGAACTTGGGGCCAGAGGCGCAGCAGGAGGAGGAGGCGACATCGTCACCAGAGCTTGGGAGACCAAGGGCTCCTGGGCCTTTGGAACCTCATCAGCCGAGCCAGGCACCGGCACTTCCGGAGCCAGCGGGGCCATGGAGGCTGACTCCTCCCGACGAAGCTCCTCTTGGCCTCGCGAGGGTGACCGGGCTAGGGAGGTGTGAGTGTTTTCGCCTCTTTTCTCCTCAGAAGGGGGCACGGCCGCTGCATCCTCCTTCCTTTTCTTCGCCGAAGGCATCGGCCTGATCAACCAAGGGTGAACATCAGAAAATAGCAAGTACAAGCAAGAACAAGACGAAGGTCGAAGCACTTACTAATCCACAGCGATGTAGTCCACTCTCCGCTTGGGGAGCCTAAAACCCAAAAGTGTCGGAGCCTGAGGAGTGGGCACACGGGCTCCGAAGGTAGAAAACGGTAGAGCAGAAGGGCTGGAGCTGGCTCCAGGCAGCGTCAAGGCGGAGGCAGCACCTCCAGAAATCAGCGACGACCTGCCCTTCGTCGGGATAGTAGGTGGCTCTCCCTCCTCCTGGTGGGTGTCGACCTCGGCATCGTCAGGAAGGGCGCGGAGGATGTCAGCCTTGCTCAAGGGGGAGGTTTCTCCCATCTCCTCGGGGGTCTCCTCTGATTCCTCCTCCCCCTCTTCCTCCCCGTGGGACTCATCAGAAGATAGCTCCACTGGCCTCGGTGCTGCAGCGGCCCCAGCAAGCACCGGCAGCACCAGCCCGCGTGCGTCAAAGGTCGGCCTGGAGGCCACGATTGGCTCCCAGTCCTTGCGGTGGAACAAAGGAACGAAGGCGCTCGGCGGGTACTCCTGGTTGTCCCCAACCAAGAGGCGCAGGATAGCAGTCAGCTCGTCGTCAGGCAGGGCCTCCAGCCTCAGGCAAACCTTGTCTTCTTCATCTCCGAGCCTCCACAAAGGGAGCGCACGCGCCTGAAGTGGAGCAACGCGCAGCATCAATAATTCCCTCAGGAGCATGGCCCCCGTCACTTTGGTCGCCTTTGCGTTGCCCAACTTCAAGTCGGTCTTCATCTACTCCAACACCGATGACGCCCGCTCATCAGTAAGCTTTCCATGAGTCCACCCCTTGTAGGACTGGGGCATCTTCATCGATAGCACCAAGCGTGGGTGGACGCACTTGGCGCCCATCATGACCCATTTGGCCCTGAGGTTGTCGACCTTCTTCCCGGTGTTCGAGATCGAGTTGGCCTTGCCGGACACGATGAAATTGGCGCACCTGGAGATGTGGCCCTCGCTGACGCGAAGGAAGAAGAAGTGGCGCAAAAGATCCACGGATGGCATCACGCTCAGATACGCCTCGCAATAGTAGGCGAAGATGGACAGGAGAAGGATGGAGTTGGGATGAAGATGCAGCACCTGCAGCCCGAAGTGGTCGAGGACCTCATAGAAGAAGTCAGAGAAAGGAGGAACCAACCCGGCGGCGATGCTGCTCATGAAGAAGGGAAAGAACATGCTCCCCTCGGGCTCCGGCTCGATGGAGGCAGCCCGAAGCTCCATCTTCCCCCATTCGTTGCTCTCACCCGCTGTCAGCAAGCACGTGGCGGCGAGGCTCTTCTTCGAGACGTTGGGCCCGTCGAGAGCAGGCTCGAACCAAGCCGGCGACGCGGAGGGCTTGACCTTGCGCGGTGCCATCGGTCGCTGATGCGGAGGAGGACGGAAGAAGATCTGAGGATTTCAGAAGCAGAGCGCAAGAAAGGGGAACCGAGCAAGGAGAAGAGAAGCAATGAAGGCAAGCACTGCCTACGCCAGCCTTTTGTCAAGTCGGACGGTTGCCGACGCAGCGTGGGGAAGCGAAGACGCCCACGTCCAATCAACCGCCACGCGTCGACCAAGGTCGCAGGCTTTTGGGGCCCGCGGCGCTCCGCAATTGACCTTTGGCTTCGCCTCAAAGCCAAGCCCGACCGCGCCTTGGGCCCGGGCTCTTGTCGGTGTTGCAGGAGCAGGGGTCCCCAGACTTGCCTGCCTGCGGCCCATGACGTGGCTATGCTAGCAGGCCTGCACGGCCCATCTTCATCAACAAGGCATTCAAGACCCTCACGAGGGGCCAAGCCTCGTGAGGCGGACGACGCAAGACCTCCTCAGGAGCGACCACACCAGGTTGCCTCGCGAGGAGCGGAGAGATCAAGGCAGGGCAAACCTCGCGAGGTTCTCGTAACGTGAGCCATGACGATCAAGATCAGGTCAGCGCCCGGCCTTGGCGATCCTTGTTTCCTCTTTAGTGCTAAGGGGGCAAGCGCAGGCGCAGAGTACCAAGGCATCAAGCAAAGGTTTCCATATCGGTGCAACGAGACCAAGACCAGCAGGATGGCAAGAAGGAGGTCACCATGGAGCCCAAGACGACGTCACCACCAGAGCCTTTTGCAGGCGAAGACCCTTTTGTCAGGATAAGCTGTACTAGTTGTCCCCTTTCAAATTGGCCGTTGTTGGCTCCCTTCCCGCTCAATATGTGGGGAGAGGACTAGGGCCTATATAAGTAGAACTAGCCACCATCGTAGGGGATAACTCATTCTGAGGCATCTCACCTAATCCTTAACCACACACCGAGCACGAGAACACCTCAACCTCAGGAGGCTGTTCTTCCCCTTGTACTGTCCATCATCAGCCCAAGAGGTAATCCACCACCACCACACTGGAGTAGGGTATTACACCACAACGGTGGCCCAAACTAGTATAAATCTTGTGTCCCTTGTGTTGTGAGTTCGTCGAGTTCTTTCTTGAGATCTTAGCTAGTTAGGACGCGGATCGGTAGGGAGGAAATCTCTGCGCGCACCCCAGTGTTCGAACCTTGAGGGTTTTGCCAGAACCCGTGATCCGACAGCATCCAAGCCAGGTTTATGCGTAGATGTTATATGCACGAGTAGAACACAAGTGAGTTGTGGGCGATACAAGTCATACTACTTACCAACATGTCATACTTTGGTTTGGCGGTATTGTTGGATGAAGCGGCCCGGACCGACATTACGCGTACGCTTACGGCGAGGCTGCTTCTCTTGGCGTGCTTTGCACACAGGTGGCTGGCGGGTGTCAGTTTCTCCAACTTTAGTTAAACCGAGTGTGGCTACGCCCGGTCCTTGAGAAGGTTAAAACATCACTAACTTGACGAACTATCGTTGTGGTTTTGATGCGTAGGTAAGAACGGTTCTTGCTCAGCCCGTAGCAGCCACGTAAAACTTGCAACAACAAAGTAGAGGACGTCTAACTTGTTTTGCAAGGCATGTTGTGATGTGATATGGTCAAGACGTGATGAGATATGAGTTGTTGTATGAGATGATCATGTTTTGTTGAAGTTATCGGCAACTGGCAAAAGCCTTATGGTTGTATCTTTATTGCATAAGATGCAAGCACCAAATAATTGCTTTACTTTATCGCTATGCGATAGCAATAGTTGCAAAAGCAATAGCTGGTGAGACGACCATGTGACGACACATTGATAAAAGATCAAGATGATGAAGATCATGGTGTCATGCTGGTAACAATGGAGATCATGACAGTACTTTGGAGTTATATGATGGCCATATCATGTCACATATTTTGATTGCATGTGATGTTTTTCTTTTATACATCTTATTTTGCTTAGTTCGGCGGTAGCTTTATAAGATGATCCCTTACTAAAATTTCAAGGTATAAGTGTTCTCCCTGAGTATGCACCGTTGCGATAGTTCTTCGTGCCAAGACACCACGTGATGACCGGGTGTGATAAGCTCTACGTTCACATACAACGGGTGCAAGCCAGTTTTGCACATGTAGAATACTCGGGTTAAACTTGACGAGCCTAGCATATGCAGATATGGCCTCGGAACACTGGAGACCGAAAGGTCGAGCGTGAATCATATAGTAGATATGATCAACATAGTGATGTTCACCATTGAAAACTACTCCATCTCACGTGATGATCGGACATGGTTTAGTTGATTTGGATCGCGTGATCACTTAGATGATTAGAGGGATGTCTATCTAAGTGGGAGTTCTCAAGTAATATGGTTAATTGAACTTTAATTTATCATGAACTTAGTCTTGGTAGTATTAGCATATCTATGTTGTAGATCAATAGCTCGCGATGTAGGTCCCCGTTTATTTTTGATATGTTCCTAGAGAAAAATGAGTTGAAAGATGTTAGTAGCAAAGATGCGGACTAGCTCCGTGATCTGAGGATTATCCTCATTGCTGCACAGAAGTATTATGTCCTTGATGCACCGCTGGGTGACATAACTATTGCAGGAGCAGATGCAGACGTTATGAACGTTTTTCACAAAAGCTCGGTATGATGACTACTTGATAGTTTAATGCACCATGATTTACGGCTTAGAACTGGGACTTAAAAAATGTTTTGAACGCCACAGAGCATATAAGATGTTCCAAGAGTTGAAATTAGTATTTCAGACTCATGCCCATGTCGAAAGGTATGAGACCTTTGACAGGCACTTTGCCTACAAGATGGAGGAGAATTGCTATGCTAGTGAGCATGTGCTCAGAATGTCTGAGTACTACAATCACTTGAATTAAGTGGGAGTTAATCTTCCTAATAAGGTAGTGATTGACAGAGTTCTATAGTCACTATCACCAAGTTACTAGAACTTCGTGATGAATTATAATACGCAAGGGATAACGAAAATGATTCCCAAGCTCTTCGTGATACTGAAATCGACGAAGGTAGAAATCAAGGAAAACATCAAGTGTTGATGGTTGACAAGACCACTAGTTTCAAGAAAAGGGCAAAGGGAAGAAGGGGAACTTCAAGAAGAATGGCAAGCAAGTTGCTGCTCAAGTGAAGAAGCCCAAGTCTGGTCCTAAGCACGAGACTAAGTGCTTCTCTTGCCAAAGGCAGTCCTTTGGAAGCGGAACTGTCCCAAGTATTTGGCGGATAAGAAGGATGGCAAAGTGAACAAAGGTATATTGAATATACATGTTATTGATGTGTACTTTACTAGTGTTTATAGCAACCCCTCGGCATTTGATCTGTTTTGAGTTGCTAAGAGTAGTAACTTCGAAGCGGGAGTTGCAGAATGAAACGAGAAACTAGTTAAGGGCGAGGTGACGATGTGTGTTGGAAGTAGTTCCAAGATTGATATGATCATCATCGCGCCGCCCTATACTTCTGAGGATTAGTGTTGAAACTAAATAAGTGTTATTTGGTGTTTGCGTTGAGCATGAATATGATTTGATCATGTTTGTTGCAATCTGATTTACTCATTTAAATTAGAAAATAATTGTTGTTCTGTTTACATGAATAAAACCTTCTATGGTCATACACCCAATAAAATGGTTTGTTGGATCTCGATCGTAGGGATACACATATTCATAATATTGAAGCCAAAAGATGCAAAGTTAATAATGATAGTGCAACTTATATGTGGCATTGCCGTTTAGGTCATATTGGTGTAAAGCGCATGAAGAAACTCCATGCTGATGGGATTTTGGAATTACTTGATGCTTGCGAACCATGCCTTATGGGCAAGATGACTAAGATTACGTTCTCCGGAACAATGGAGCGAGCAACTGACTTATTGGAAATAATACATACTGATGTATGCGATCCGATGAGTGTTGAGGCTCGCGACGGGTATCGTTATTTTCTGACCTTCACAGATGATTTGAGAAGATATGGGTATATCTACTTAATGAAACATAAGTCTGAAACATTTGAAAAGTTCATATAATTTCAGAGTGAAGTGGAAAATCATCGTAACAAGAAAATAAAGTTTCTACGATCTGATCGTGGAGGAGAATATTTGAGTTACGAGTTTGGTCTTCATTTGAAACAATGCAAAATAGTTTCGCAACTCACGCCACCTGGAACACCACAGCGTAATGGTGTGTCCAAACATCGTAACCGTATTTTATTGTATATAGTGCAACCTATGATGTCTCTTACTGATTTGCTTCTATCGTTTTGGGGTTATGCTTTAGATACGTCTGCATTCACGTTAAATAGGGCACCATCTAAATTGTTTGAGACGACACCTAATGAACTGTGGTTTGGCAAGAAACCAAAGTTGTCGTTTCTTAAAGTTTGGGGTTGCCATGCTTTTGAGAAAAAGCTTGAACCTGATAAGCTCGAACCCAAATCAGAGAAATGTGTCTTCATAGGATACCCAAAGGAGACTATTGGGTACACCTTCTATCACAGGTCTGAAGGTAATACATTCGTTGCTAAAAATGGATCCTTTCTAGAGAAGGAGTTTCTCTCGAAAGAAGTGAGTGGGAGGAAAGTAGAACTTGATGAGGTAACTGTACCTGCTCCCTTATTGAAAGTAGTTCATCACAGATATATGTTCCTGTGACTCCTACACCAATTAGTGAGGAAGCTAACGATGATGATCTTGTAACTTCAGATCAAGTTACTACCGAACCTCATAGGTCAACCAGAGTAAGATCCGCACCAAAGTGGTAAGGTAATCCTGTTCTGGAGGTCATGTTACTTGACCATGACGAACCTACGAACTATGAGGAAGCGATGATGAGCCCAAATTCCGCAAAATGGCTTCAGGCCATGAAATCTGAGATGGGATCCATGTATGAGAACAAAGTGTGGACTTTGGTTAACTTGCCCGGTGATTGGCAAGCCATCGAGAATAAATGGATCTTCAAGAAGAAGATTGACACTGACAGTAATGTTACTGTCTACAAAGCTCGACTTGTTGCGAAAGGTTTTCGGCAAGTTTAAGGAGTTGACTACAATGAGACCTTCTCACCCATAGCGATGCTTAAGTCCGTCCGAATCATGTTAGCAATTGCCGCATTTTATGATTATGAAAATTGGCAAATGGATGTAAAGACTGCATTCCTGAATGGATTTCTAGAAGAGGAGTTGTATATCATGCAACCTGAAGGTTTTATCGATCCAAAGGATGCTAACAAAGTGTGCAAGCTCTAGCAATCCATTTATGGACTGGTGCAAGCATCTCGGAGTTGGAATAAACTTTTTGATAGTGTGATCAAAGCATATGGTTTTATGCAGACTTTTGGAGAAGCCTGTATTTACAAGAAAGGGAGTGGGAGCTCTGTAGCATTTCTAATATTATATGTGGATGACATATTGTTGATTGGAAATGATATAGAATTTCTGGATAGCATAAAAGGATACTTGAACAAGATTTTTTCAATGAAAGACCTTGATGAAGCTGCGTATATATTGGGCATCAATATCTATAGAGATAGATCAAGACGCTTAATTGGACTTTCACAAAGCACATACCTTGATAAAGTTTTGAAGAAGTTCAAAATGGATAAAACAAAGAAAGGGTTCTTGCCTGCGTTACAAGGTGTGAAGTTGAGTCAGACTCAATGCCCGACCACTGCAGAAGATAGAGAGAAAATGAAAGGTGTTCCCTATGCTTCAGCAATAGGCTCTATCATGTATGCAATGTTGTGTACCAAACCTGATGTGTGCCTTGCTATTAGTTTAGCAAGGAGGTACCAAAGTAATCCAGGAGTGGATCACTGGACAGCAGTCAAGAACATCCTGAAATACCTGAAAAGGACTAAGGATATGTTTCTCTTTTATGGAGGTGACAAAGAGCTTGTCGTAAATGGTTACGTTGATGCAAGCTTTGACACTGATCCGGATGACTCTAAGTCACAAACCGGATACGTATATATATTGAACGATGGAGCTGTCAGTTGGTGCAGTTCTAAGCAAAGTGTCGTCGCGGGATCTACGTGTGAAGCGGAGTACATAGCTGCTTCGGAATCAGCAAATGAAGGAGTCTGGATGAAGGAGTTCATATCCGATCTAGGTGTCATACCTAGTGCATCGGGTCCAATGAAAATCTTTTGTGGCAATACTGGTGCAATTGCCTTGGCAAAGGAATCCAGATTTCACAAAAGAACCAAGCACATCAAGAGATGCTTCAATTCCATCCGCGATCAAGTCAAGGAGGGAGACATCGAGATTTGCAAGATACATACGGATCTGAATGTTGCAGACCCGTTGACTAAGCCTCTCTCACGAGAAAAACATGATCAATACCAAGACTCCATGGGTGTTAGAATCATTACTATGTAATCTAGATTATTGACTCTAGTGCAAGTGGGAGACTGAAGGAAATATGCCCTAGAGGCAATAATATAGTTGTTATTTATATTTCCTTATATCATGATAAATGTTTATAATTCTTGCTAGAATTGTATTAACCGGAAACTTAGTACATATGTGAATACATAGACAAACAGAGTGTCACTAGTATGCCTCTACTAGACTAGCTCGTTGAATCAAAGATGGTTAAGTTTCCTAGCCATAGACATGAGTTGTCATTTGATTAACGGGATCACATCATTAGAGAATGATGTAATTGACTTGACCCATTCCGTTAGCTTAGCACTTGATCATTTAGTATGTTGCTATTGCTTTCTTCATGACTTATACATGTTCCTATGACTATGAGATTATGCAACTCCAGTACTGGGAGGAACACTTTGTGTGCTACCAAACGTCACAACGTAACTGGGTGATTATAAAGGTGCTCTACAGGTGTCTCCGTTGGTACTTGTCGTGGATTTGTCACGGCAGATGTCCTAGTGTGAGGACTTAGTCGTGAGGCCAACGCATCTATGTGGTAGCTTGAGAGGGGTTGAGCAGAATCGAGAAATGCAACACAAGACAAGGGTTTAGACAGCTTCGGGCCCCGGGAAACGTCATCCGGTAATAGCCCTACATGATGTTTGTGGCTAGGTCTCATTATGCTTATGAGGGAGTCGTCGGTAAACCGGCTCTTTGTGTCTAGCCCTAGAGATTGTTTCTTCTTGCTTGTACCTCTTTGGCGAGCCCTGCCCCTCCTTATATATGTTGAAGGGGCGGTTTACATGACTAGTCCTAGTTGGATTAGGACTACTCTATTACAAGTGGAGTCCTAGTCTTGCTTCCTTTGTAAGGTAATATTCCTTGTGCTTTCCTCATAAACCGGCCCACCATTAAACATGAACCGGCCTTCTGGGCCTTGTCATCCGTCTGACCCGCCCGCCGGGTCACCAGTGAGTCATAATGACCAGGCGGGTTGCTTGTAAACCGCCAGGTCAGGGCGGGTCGCCAGTGAATCGCCAAGTGTCAGCTGGGTCTCAAGTAAACCGCTAAGTCCGGCCGGGTTATACTTCCGGCCGGTTTACGCCGCGGGGGTATATCCCCGACATTAGCCCCCAGTTTAATTGGGATTTATCCATGTTAAACTGATCCTGTAAAACAAACACAAGAACAAATTTGAGAGATTAAGCTCCGGGTTAAGAATTCTTGTAAACCGGCACCTGATCATCCTTAATTACTTGTCATTTCCTTCTTCTAGAAAATCCAGGTCACTAAGCCAGCTTCATACTCAATTTGCTGACATTGGTTTCTCACAGAGAAATATTGTGAAGAATAATCCACTTGAATCGGCTTCCAAAGCGCCGGCTTAAGAAATATTGGTCTTGAAATACTCATCTGATATTGAACCGGTTTGAAGATATAGAACTTGCCGGTTTAATATTACCAAAATATCATGTTTGTAAATATTGATGGCACCGAGTCATAATTGTTACCGACGTCGGGTCATAATTGTTGCAGACACCAGGTCAATCTGGTTTGCTCAGAACTGAGAATTTGAAGATTTTTCTCCCTTATATCCATATTACCTGTAGCCCCCAAGTCTTGAAAGCGAGAACAAAGTGATGGCTTAAGACTTCCGCAATATAAATACTGCCACTTTTGAATAAATCCATGTTGTTCATCCGGTCACTAGTAAAAACTGAATACTCCATATTATGTAGCCCCCAAGTGCCGGGTTGTCATGCTTGCAGCAACCTGGGACTTGTAATTGCCTGATGCTCAAAAAACTTCAACCAGTGTAGCCCCCAAGGGCCAGGTCATTATGCAATAATGAGTAGGGACTTTGTAGATATGGTCATGTAGACTTGAACAACAACATGTAGCCCCCAAGGGCCGGCTCAGTAAGATAATACTGAGCTGGTACTTTGTATATAATTCATTGATAATAACATCATATGATGTAATCTCCATCATGGGGCTTGAACTCACGTCCATAAGGTTAAGAGCTTTATGCTTTACCAACTGAGCAGTAAACCTTCAACATAATGGTTTATGACTTGTGTACCTTGAATTGTTGACAAGAGCAATTGGTAGCCCCCAAGGGCCGGCTCATTACACTGTGATGAGTCGGGTCATCAATAAGGTGAGAAAAAAATGACTTTGCATTAGCCCCCTAGTGTCATGGTGCATGCTTGCAGCGACATGAGACTTGCATACTTGATGTAATCTCAACTTGAATAATGTAGCCCCCAAGTACGGAGTCGTAAGCCTGCAGCGACTCAGGACTATTCCTTCAATTGTAGAATAAATCATATCCACTGATAAAATAATAGCCACTTGCGCTAAAGCGACTTTGAAAACCTCAATCATAATATTGGTTATTGATAACCATAATAAAATCCGGCCATGTTGGCTATTTATAGATTTGAATAATATAATCCAATGATTTGTGAGCGCATGATTCCAATGGCGCAATCCAAATATATATACTGGCGACTTATAATCCCAGGCCAGTCCGGGTTAATAAACACTGGATAATTTATCATCATACTAGCGACTTATAGTCGAAAGCCAGGCCGGGTTAATAAACGCCAGTGATTTATAATCATGCTTTATTCAACCTGTTTCTGCATACAACAAGTTCAAAGTGTCCTGGCAGTTTACCGCTGGACGGGTCAAAATGCCCAACATATAACCCGGGTTTATAACCAAGGGTGCACTTAAGAATAATCAAATATGAAATATATCATACCTGTGACATTGAATCACATCATTGGTTTACCAAAATTTTCTAGTAAGGGTGATAACCCCAATCTTGAGTATTGATAACTCCTTCCATTTTGTGCCGGTTTATGATAAAACCGTATCGGGTTGTGATAAACACCGGATTATCCATATATAACACTCGCGACTTGTAGTCAAAACTAGACCGGGTCAATAAGCGCCGGATTATAACTGATCATGTACTGACAACTTGTAGTTGAAAGCCAAGTCGGGTTAATGAACGCGATTTATCCAAAACATTATAAATCTCATCAAAGGAGAAAAAACTTTAACAAATAAAAGCAGATGAAAACTTGTAGTCGAGACTTTTCACGGGCTGCCAGGCCCCAAATTCGAGGCTTTTCATGGGCTGCCAGGCCACTGAGTTAAACCATTTTGCAAAGCCTTTTAAGATGGTCCTCAATCCTTAACCAATCGTCGTTTTAACTTGATAAGTTCAGGGTCTTATCAGAGTAACTTGTCAAAGTTCAACGGGTCATACCAGGTTTACCTGGGCAGAGTGACTTACTTAAAAAGGCAGGCTAACCCGGGGTTTTAGGTGTATACACCAGGCTTCCAAGCCATGGCTTGATAGCCTATTACAAGTGTAGATTCTTTGTTCATTGCGACAGCAAAGAATCCCCAAGTAACATTTTGAGTTGTGCTCAGTGGGTGCCTATGTTTGAGTTGTTCTGTTGCAACACTCTCTTTGGCCCCTTAGTAGTTTTCTGGTGAAGCTATGGTTCGGACACGACCAAGCCCCCAAGTGATTTTTCTGGTGGCCTTGCACCAATCAAGAGGTGTAGCTATGGTTCGAATACGATCAAGCCCCAAAGTGATTCTTCATTTATGACTTTATAAGCCGGATCACTGAGCAAACAGGACGCCGCTTTATAACAGAATCCCCCACGTGATCAATAATATGATAAGCCACTAAGGCAAGATACCCATGTTTGAACCGCGCATCATGGCAGCAGGTCCTCTTCGGCAACCTTTAACTTTTTGCAAGAGATAAATTCTTCTTGAACCGGGATTTTGAACCGGATATTGAGAGCTTCAAAGCTTTGTGGGAGACATCTTTCCCTTGAACCGGATTTTAAACCGGAATCTTCATTTTCAGCCGAAAATTTTCTGACGGCCTTTAAACTCAAACTTGCGAGAAGTTAATTCCTTTTTGAACTGGACATTTTTAAACCGGATTTGAGAGCTTCAGAGCTTTGTGGGAGAACAGATTTCGCTTGAACCGGATTGTAAACCGGATATTTGCGAGCTTCAGTGAGACTAACTTCCCTTGAGCCAGATTTTATATCGGAATCCTTTCTGATGACCCGGAACTTCTTCATTGAGCCGGGATTTTGTAACTGTCATATACTTTCTAAGCCAGAAATTTTCTGACGGCCTTTAAATTTTCATCAATATAACAGTAGCCTCCGGGACCGGGTTATCTTTCCCTCCATCGTCCTGGGGTTCTTAAATTTCTTTGGCCCGGCAAGATTTGGTGAGTCATGTCATCGTAGCCCCCGAGTCTCAAAGGTGACTCGAGGAGTTGGCTTGAAACTCTCCATATTTGACCGTGATATAAACCGGCATAACTTGTATATAATTGGTGTTGATAGCACGATGTGAATCCACAGAAGGTTGAGGTGACTGCGGCGGGTTATAAATGATCATGTATGAGCCGTGCCAGCAACTCGGCCAATGGTTCCTTCCAACTGGCGAGTTGAAGTTAACCAAACCGTAGTGGCGGCGACTTGTGCGCCCGCCCATTGAGCCACCCAGTGGAGACAGCGGTTGATAATATATGATAATTTGCCTCCAATCTGTTGAAAGAAAACCGGGCTACCCAAGCTGTGACTTGCTTTATACTCAATAAACAGCTCATGAAGACAGGTGCGGCCCGATGTGTTGATGTAGACCAAGCCGCGTGAGACGGACAGTAAAGATGGCCGCGGCTTCAGAGGCAGCACAGATAGCTGAGTCGGCTGTGGTGTTATAAGCCGGCGTGGACGGGCGAGTTAACCACATCATGTTGATGTAGTGAACAATTGTCCTGCCTCAAAAACATCACAAGCCAGAGTAATTGTTCCTTGACAAAAATAATATGCGCTAATAAAATAGACCTTAGATGGATATCACCCGATATGTTAGGCCGGAAATTATCCGCCGCGGAGATGATGATCACGATGGTGATGCTAAAATCAATCACGGCTGAGTCGGCCGCAGGAGTAGACAGAGGAATCGGCCGAGGCGTTGTAAGCCGGTGCGGGCGAGCAAGTTGTCCTCCGCGTTGTAAGCCAGTGCGGACGCGTGAACCGGCCGCGAGGGCGGATGGGCGAGTCGCCCATGGCGTTGTAAAGCGGTGCGGACGGGCGAGCCAGCCACAGTGTTGTACGCCGGTGCAGGAGTCTGTTGAGTAAGGACGACTACCCGTGCCAAATAATGTTGGCATGCCTCCATCTCCGCGGTATAATACCACCTTGTCACGAATAATTCTCCTGGTATTTTTTGGATGTTAATAGCAGTTTGGCCAAGGTGGCAAGGCTCCAGCGATGACAGCATAGCACAATTCCTGTCAGCCTTGACGACAAAAGACTGCAGCAAGAATTGATCATCTGTTCAGATTCGACGGTGTGGCCGCGGAAGTCGCTCGACACGCTGGCGAGGGGCGGCTCAATAGGTGACTAATTCGGGTCCGGTTTGATCATAGGTAGCAACGGAGTGCAGCCGTGGCATCTCAGAGGTGCCAGCTTCCCATTATCATCTTCTTCTGATGGATCCTTTTTCTTGTAAATCATCTCAGAATCCGTGTATGTACTAGTAGTTTTCCAAGTAATAATGAATACTAGTACTCCTTTTGGTTGGTTTGACTTTCCTTGCATGTATGTGCACCATCGAACGGAGCTAGCGGGCACATGCCTCGAACAAATTTTTCTTCCGGAGCTTTTGCAGAGATCGGTGAGACAGAGACGGGATGGTGCGGTGAGACAGAGAGGCGAAACCAAGTCGATGTCCCAAGTCCTCCTCCCTGTCGTTGTTTGTTTGATGAATCCAAGTCCGCTTTCTCCAAGTCGTGGCCCCCTGCTGACTGATTTGCTGGCTTCACGTACATGTATGTGGCAGTGCTAGTTGAACTCCAATCTCATAGATTATCCTATTTTGTGTGTACGTACAACCATCAGAAATACCAATTCAAAAAATTGAACTAGCACTCAAACCACTGAGAAGCACAGATCCTCTTGTCCTTTTGTGTGATGACGTGGAGTAGTAGTACGACCCGGAAGTAGTATCAGTAATAGCAACAGCCGCCTCGTAATAACTGCAGTGTTGATTAAAAAACAAGCAATGAAAACACCAGCAGCGCCTAAGCTCCTCGGGACTTGAAGCTTCCCTATGGTATAGCTGTTATGGACGGAAAACATGTACCCCGCTTTCTGAACCCTTGGCAGCGTGTTATGGAAATCTAACCAGCTACGCGCGACAGCATCCCGATAAATTGATCCGGTGTTGAATTAGACTGCTTTTCGGTCTCGTCAACTTCGATGATTTTGCTGGTTTCTTCATCGGAATGGTACTCCTTGGTCTTAGTGCCTTACGTGTCTAGCCAATACTAGGTGCTGCAGAAATCGGTTGTCCTTGCTTTCTTTGATATTTGACGCCTGTCAGTTTCGGCGGATCATCATATGGCGGCGGCAGATGCGAATATCTTAACCCTAATTATTCTTAAACTCCAATCTCATAGATTGTAAATCTAAACTGATGATCTTGAAGCTGATGCGGATCTTTTCTTTATCTGAACAATCACGAGCTTCTCATAACCCTGGAAAAGATCCCTCCAAGAACTCAACACCACCGTGCACGAGCCCCACGGTGGGCGCCAACTGTCATGGATTTGTCACGGCAGATATCCTAGTGTGAGGACTTAGTCGTGAGGCCAACGCATCTATGTGGTAGCTTGAGATGGGTTGAGCAGAATCGAGAAACGCAACACAAGACAAGGTTTTAGACAGCTTCGGGCCCTGGGAAACATCATCCGGTAATAGCCCTACATGTTGTTTGTGGCTAGGTCTCATTATGCTTATGAGGGAGTCGCCGGTAAACCGGCTCTTTGTGTCTAGCCCTAGAGATTGTTTCTTCTTGCTTGTCCCTCTTTGGGGAGCCCTACCCCTCCTTATATATGTTGAAGGGGCGGTTTACATGACTAGTCCTAGTTGGATTAGGACTACTCTATTACAAGTGGAGTCCTAGTCTTGCTTCCTTTGTAAGGGAATATTCCTTGTGCTTTCCTCATAAACCGGCCCACCATTAAACGTGAACCGGCCTTCTGGGCCTTGGGCCTTTTCATCCGTCTGACCCGCCTGCCGGGTCACCAGTGAGTCATAATGACCAGGCGGGTTGCTTGTAAACCGCCAGGTCAGAGCGGGTCTGTAACATCCCCAGCATCACACTACAGTAATCTCCCCCTAATGAAGGTCATGTCATCATGATCATCATGCCAAAATGCCACTTGTCCAAAATCTGCTTCAAATTCAAATTCAAATTGCATGTCAAATATTTGCTTCTTCTTTCATGCAAATAAAATAGTTCATCCTATGGCAAATAATCCCTAGATATTTGTCATGTTGAAATAACATTTTTGGAAATTCCCAAATTACACCTGAGAATTTATTATCTGGTCCAGCAGTATTTAAGATGTCCTTTTCATTTTCTAAAAATGCTTGGACAACTCCTGAAATGCCCAAACTTTTTGTGGCAGTGCTGGATATTGCAAAGTAATTATCTGACCAAGTTTCACATTTTTGCAAAATCTTATGGAAGCTCAAAATATTACTAAACCCCTTTACGTAAAAAAGAAATAAAAAGGCCACTGTGCCTTGGCCTAAGTGCAGTGCCTAGACTCCAACCCACCACGGCCTCCTCCACTTTGCCCACATTCTCTGTTCAAGCGACCGAGGCACGCCCGCCGTCGCCACCGAACCCACCTCGCCGACCACGCCGCTACAGGCGCTACGGGTGGATGAAGATCCACCTCTCCTCCCCCTGGCCTCCTCATCCATTCGCCCCCTCTCCCCTCTCTCCCTCTGGCCTCGCCCCCTTCTCCAGATCCACCTCGCCCGGCCTTGTCGCCGCGCTGCTTTGCGCCACCGCTGACCACCGGACCTCCTCGCTGCCCCGATGTGTCCCACGAGCCCCTTGGCCGTCTGCTGCTTCGTCTGCGCCAACAACCTCAAGGCGGGAGCCACCCCAGCGCCGGATCCGTCTTCCTCCTGGACCGCCGTCGCCGCCGCTTTCGACTCCGGCCACCGCCACTGCGCTCCTGTTACTCGCCGGGCCTTCAGGCGCCCACCCGGTGAGCTCCTCCCCCTCTCCCTTCTCTCACGTAGGCCGCCTCCCTCTCTAGCTCGCTCGCCGCAACCGCCGTAGCTCACCGTCGCCCTGCTCCATCACCGTCATGGCCACCGCTGCCGTGGCCCCCGTCCGAGCCCTCCATCATGTTCCTGGTGTTCCCAGGAGCCCGGCCAGCCCTTCCTCTCGCCCTCCCGTGCCCCCTAGCCCATTCTCGACGTGACCCCGAACGTCGCCGCAGCCCATGCTCGCCGTCGATGGTTATTCCGACCGTCCCCGGGTGAGCCACCACCACCACGAAACACGGCATCGTGTGCGGCGTTTGAACGGTGCCAACCGCCGCAGCAACGACCGCCCTAAGCAGCGTTCCGGCGAGGCCAGCGGCTCCGCGGCGTTCTAAGCGTCGCCCGGCGGCGAGGCAGCGCCGCCGCCGGCGTGGGCTGGCGGGCCCGACCCACAGCTCCTTTGCGGTGGGCCAAGGGGCCCGTTGGTGGGTTGACCAGTCAACACGCTTATGTGATGCAGTGCCAGCGGCGAACCCGGCCCCACCGCTTAAATAATAAATAAATTGGTTTTTATAATTAAAAGTAATTAGTTTAGCTAATTAGCCACTAACATGTGGGGCCCATCAGCCAATTAACCTCGGTTTAGTTTAAAATAAGCTCTGTTAAGTAACAGAGGCTGACAGGTGGGTCCCCCGTGTCAGTTTTGACGATCAACGGACTGTTGACTGCTTGACGTCGATCCTACATCATCTTGACATCATATTCCTTTTACATTAGTATAAATAATTCCAGAATATGTTTAAAACTTAGAAAATTCATATAAACTAATCTGTAACTCGGATGAAAATGTTTTCTATATGAAAGTTGCTCAGAAAAATCCAACGAATCCGAATACGCTGTCCGTTCATCTGTCACATGCCCCTAGCATGCTGAACATGGGACATTCCCCCTCCGGTCATCTACCTGACAGAGGTCCGGAACCGGGAAAACATTCCCGGTTGATTCCCCCTTCACCTTTATCGTGTAGCCATACGTTAGGTCACTCCCGGCACAACATATTGCCAAGTTCTGCTTTGTGATGCTATGTCTACTTTATATTTACTGTTTCTTCCCCCTCTTCTCTCCGGTAGACCCCGAGACCGATCTTGCCCTGTGATCGACTTCGTACGCCACCGACGACCCTCCTTGCCGAGCAACCAGGCAAGCCCCCTTTGATCATCCCGATATCGTCCATTCCATTCTCTCATGCTTGCATTAGATTTTGCTACTGTTATTGTTTGCTCCTATTCTGCTGCATAGCCTTTGTTTATTGTAACTCGCTATTGTTACCTACACCTTATCCTAAAGTGCTTAGTATAGGTTGGTTAGAGACCCATCAGTGACCCCCCACCTTGTCCTTGTTGCCCCCGCTTCATCATCGAAGACCCGATCAACGGGATCGAAGACCAGGCCCCGGCACCACACATCACTTCCCCTTAGTTGCTTGACACTGCTGGGTACTATCGAGTACCGAGGGTGAACCTCTTCAGCACTTCTGATGTTATCCCTGTAGTGTAGTCATTTGGTCGTGGTCATCAAGGGTGATTTCCTCCTTAACCACTTCCGATACGACTCAGTCGTGCAACCCCTCAAGTGTGAACCTCGGGGGTGATTCCTCTTACGTTCACCTTGATGATTACCTCTAGTGGAATTCATCGGGGGTGATTCCTCGGGTTTTCCCCTTGATGTTTATACACACGGATACTTGGACTTTACCAATGTGACTTGGAAAGTCGGGTCGACCCTGAGGGGTACCCGCGCGAGCATAATTGCGAGTGATGTGGAGTCGGGTTGACCTGGAGGGTGCCCGCGAGATAATTACGAGGCGTGGCGGGCATTCCTAGCCCTTGCCGCAAGTCCTCGAGACGGGTAACGGGTCACATGTTTCGTGAGTCTACGCTTGTTACCGCGCATTCCTAATCCACTACGATTTGGATATTTGATCCGAGGGCCTCGCTGATAGCACTAACCATCACGCGGGCATAGTATGGGCGTTCTCGTCGTATACATCAGCCGAAGCTTAATAGACGTCGTGGCGGCCTTGGCGCCGGGTTGGACTGCGTGGCGCTTTGCCTTGTTGAAGGAGGTAGCTAGGTCTGCTCACCGGCCGCCCTCGCAACATGCAGGAGTTCCTGGGAGATGGCCCATGACCTCGGGGCATAGGTCTAGTCCGCGTCTTGGCCTCTCTATTAAGCCTAGGTCGGGTTGCGGCGTATTGTTTGGCGAGGCGGGCATGACCACAGAAAGTGTGTCCGGCGGAGTTAAGCGAGCGTGGTGGGTAAGTTGGTGCACCCATGCAGGGAAGAAAACATCTATCGATAGCCTGTCCTACGGTAACGGACACTTGGAGTTGTATCCCGACCGATACAACTAGAACTGGATACTTGAGATGAGACATGGATATGAGCAATGGATTGCGATGAGAATTGGATTGTGATGATAACTGGATAGTATGCTCTGGGATGCCTTTCTCGCAGGGAGTCGAGAAAGGATCTCCGGCCGAGGTTGATAACACTTCTACTACTTTATTTTATGTTACTCTACTCCCTCCAGATGCTGCAAGATGGTGGTTTCCAACAGATGCTAGTCTTCGATAGGACTAGGCCTTCTCTCTATTACGACATTTACGCAGCCAGGTCCACATATACAACCTTCCTTTGATAATGTTGCATATGTAGTGTAGATCCTTGCTTGCGAGTACTTTGGATGAGTACTCACGGTTGCTTTGCTCCCCCTTTTCCCCCTTTCTTCTTCTTTCCGGTTGATGCAACCAGATGTCAGAGCCCAGGAGCCCGATGCCACCTTTGACGACTGCTACTACCCCGAGGGTGCCTACTACTACGTGGAGACCGTCGACGACCGGGGAGTAGTTAGGAGGCTCCAGGCAGGAGGCCTTGCCTTTCGATCGTTCTTTGCTTTTTGGTGCTAGCCTTCTTAAGGCAAACTTGTCTAACTCATGTATGTACTCAGATATTGTTGCTTCCGCTAACTCTTGTGTATTCGAGCTTATGTATTCGAGCCCTCGAGGCCCCTGGCTTGTAACATAAAGCTTGTATTATTTTAATTTGTGTCTAGAGTTGTGTTGTGATATCTTCCGTGAGTCCTTGATCTTGATCGTACACATTTGCGTGTATGATTAGTGTACGATTGAATCGAGGGCGTCACAAGTTGGTATCGAGCCGATCGCCTGTAGGTAGCCCCTTTCCAACTCCTTGGCCGAAGTTGAGTCTAGTCATTGAAAAACTTTTACTAACATGGCTGTGTGGCTTACGGGCCCACGTCGCCATTGGGTGGTATTAGGATCTTTTATTCCTCGTCTATACTCTAGGATCCTGATCTCTCTTCTATTCGGGTTAAATGATTTAGCTAACTCTAACACTAGGTTCTCGTAACTACTTCCTCCCGGAGGGCCCCTTCATTCCAGATGATGTCTTGATTCAACAGGAGACCCCGAAGATACTCTCCAATGTTATCCCGAGAACTTGTGTTCATTTCTTTTGCAATCCCTTAACACCGTTGAATCCTTATGGATAACTGCGTGCCTCGCCGTTCATACTTCCATCCCTAGTTGTTCTTGTTATTACATGATATCGGAAAGTATTCTCCGACTTTCGAGAATCCTTTTTCTGACTGCATTGCAGCTATTTTCTACCTGGATAACCCTACAAATAATTCGTCACACTTATCGAGGATTCGTTCATCCCCAATTGTTTAGGTATTTCACAAAAGTCTTTGAAATACCATTTGATCTTTTGAAAATCCTCAGCAGCCTATTGTTGTTGAAATTCTTGTTTGCTTGCATTATGGTTAATTGCATATTTCTAGTAATCTTCGTTGACATCCACTGTCACTATCATTCCGAGTCCCTTGATCCAATATGTCGCGAATGCTCGTCATCCTTAATCAGATCCTAGCATTCATCCTTCCGGCTCAGACGTCACTCCAAACATGAGCTTGTTCTTGTCAAATCAAACCTTGATTGATTGTCGACCTGTATCGATTCAACTCAATTATCTTTTGATCAGAGCCTCTGCTTCAGATCTTCTGATTTGAAAATCGTAATTCCTTTGTATTCAAGCTTTGAAGTTATCCGGTTATATCTATAACCCGATGCCTTTGCATTCTTTCTTCTTCTGGGTGAGTATCGATACTCACATCAGATCTTTTATGGACTGCCATATCCTTGGTTGGATTATTATCCGACAATGTCCTTCATATTCATTAAACTTGTGAGTTTTGCCCTGACACATAATGCCTTTGGTAAGTTCTATCATATGCTTTTGTCAACCATGTTCTGCTTTCCAGCTGGTATATTTTAATCCTGAAGTTAGTGGTATAAGTTCCTAAGATACCCCTACGGGTTGAACCTATGCCTTCCCTAATACGTGTGAACTCGAAAGAGATGTGGGTCATACTCTTCTGGTGCTTCACCAGATAAATATTTCGCACTACAAATTCTTCGAAAACGAGGAGTGAATGAAAGGTTATGCATTGAAGAAGTGGGTGTCGACCTTGAACCTTTGTGTTCATGCCCATGGACCCGATGTAGAACTTATCATGGAAGCTGCTCGTAAAAATAGTTACCCCCCTTGTTATAAGTTCATCTTGTATCAGTGGTTTGATCATTCATAATCGTGGTTCTGACCATAGTTTCTCCTTAATTCCATTTCCCAGACAAGTTAAAATACTTGTCTCATGTAAGTCATTTCACCTGTCCAACCTCTAATTTGATCTACCTTCAAGTATTGCCTCATGTTATCTCGATGATTTTGTGTCATTGCACTGCCTCTTGTAAATTCTTAATTGGAGTGATACTCCGTCACATCATTCCTAGCCTGTTTGGCTATATCATTATCGTGCTAATTTAACTGTGCTCCCTGGTCCTTATTCCTGGAGCACAACTTTTCGACGATGAGCGAAGCTTACATCGATCTTCCTCATTTTATCAATTCACCCCGAACAACAAGCTTGATTTTGAGCTGGTGTCGTATCCGTGGTTCCAATAGCCTTATGCTTCATCCTTCCTGTTGCTTGATGGCATCGCTCCTTGATGGCATCTTCATAGAGCCTCTCAACAAAGGCGTCGTGATCAGCATCAACATTTTGACTTCTTTTGAAATGACAATTGAATTCATGGTGAGAAATACCATCCTTGACCTACGATGGTTTGATTTATCATCGACTACCCCCTTGTCTTCTTTCCAACACATGGTTGATCATGTCTTGGTTATACCTTGGACTCCTTGCTATTCCTGCAATTGTTCTTTGAGTATTTCTTGTGATCTTCAACTCCAACCCCTACTTGGAACACCCTGTTAATGCTACCTCGAAGCATGATTGAGGTATTCCGAATATCAACAAGAACATCGGAAGCATAATACAAAATGTTTCTTGTTCAATTACCCTCACACCGTTGTATGGGTAATGTCATGGTTCTTCCCTCTCCCCATTATCTAGACGCTTTTGAACTTGCTGTCCTATCATGTATCTCCTGCTCCGCTTTTCCTTGGGAAGGATATACTCCCAACTCTTATGTGTGAACACATCTTCCTTTTCTTTGGGTTGTTTGATTCGATAATCATAATTTTCCTTTCCATTGGTTTGTTTAACCTTTCTTGTAACCTAACATATCTGAGCAGTGATAATTCCCTTCTTACGTAAACACCTCGATGTACAAACTCTATCAGTAAGACCTTGTTACTATTGTTGATGACATTCCGGTAGCCACCGATGGACGAGAACTTTGCCTATTGGTCCGCCTCGTTCAACGAGCAGGAAAATGGTTCTCTTCGTCCCTCGCCCTTGGTACCAGCGTTGTTGCCAACATAACTGACAGGTTGTCCGTTGTCCTACCTTGCTATCATGGTCGTGCAAATATTAGCGCCTTCCTGCTTTTAACCCACATGGTGGGCCCATAACCCACAGTTCCACAGGATTGAAGCCTGACTCTCCTGTACAACCTTGGTGCCGAAGTATATTATGCTCTTGGCTTTGTGTGTTATCGCGAGCCACCCTCCGAGAGATGATCTATTCCCGATGCTCTGAACCCCCTTTCTCACACTCGGTTCATGTATCGATCGTTTGTCCATTCGCTTGAAACTTCTTATTGTACCTTCATATTTTGCTCTCGGCATTTTCTTAAATTTCAACTCGAGAGATACTTCTGTCACATACCCTGCATTGTTCACCAGACAATTCACCCTATAAGGGTCAGTTCACCTGAAGTTACTCTTTACTTCCCCACTTAAATCTCGGACGAGATTTCTTGTAGTGGAGGAGATTTGTAACATCCCCAAAGATCACACTACGTAATCTCCCTAATGAAGGTCGTGTCATCATGATCATCATGCCAAAATGCCACTTGTCCAAAATCTGCTTCAAATTCAAATTCAAATTGCATGTCAAATATTTGCTTCTTCTTTCATGCAAATAAAATAGTTCATCCTATGGCAAATAATCCCTAGATATTTGTCATGTTGAAGCCAACATTTTTGGAAATTCCCAAATTACACCTGGGAATTTATTATCTGGTCCAGCAGTATTTAAGATGTCCTTTTCATTTTCTAAAAATGCTTGGACAACTTTTGAAATGCCCAAACTTTTTGTGGCAGTGCTAGATATTGCAAAGTAATTATCTGACCAAGTTTCACATTTTTGCAAAATCTTATGGAAGCTCAAAATATTACAAAACCCCTTTACGTAAAAAAAAAGAAATAAAAAGGCCATCGTGACCTTGGCCTAAGTGCAGTGCCTCAGAGCCCAGCCCACCACGGCCTCCTCCGCCCCTCATTCTCTGTTCAAGCGACCGAGGCACGCCTGCCGTCGCCACCGAACCCACCTCGCCGACCCCGCCGCTACAGGCGCCGCGGGTGGATAAAGATCCACCTCTCCTCCCCCTGGCCTCCTCATCCATTCGCCCCCTCTCCCCTCTCTCCCTCTGGCCTCGCCCCCTTCTCAAGATCCACCTCGCCCCGACGCACTGTCGCCGCCGTGTTGCTGCGCCACCACCAGACCCTCTTCGCCGCCCGATGTGTCCACGAGCCCCGCAGCCGTCTGCTGCTTCGTCTGCGCCAACAACCTCAAGGCGGGAGCCACCCCAGCGCCGGATCCGTCTTTCTCCTGGACCGCCGTCGCCGCCGCTTTCGACTCCGGCCACCGCCACTGCGCTCCTGTTACTCGCCGGGCCTTCGTGCGCCCACCCAGTGAGCTCCTCCCCCTCTCCCTTCTCTCACGTAGGCCGCCTCCCTCTCTAGCTCGCTCGCCGCAACCGCCGTAGCTCACTGTCGCCCTGCTCCATCACCGTCTTGGCCACCGCTGCCGTGGCCCCGTCAAAACCCTCCATCGTGCTCCTGGTGTTCCCGGGGAGCCCGCCAGCCCTTCCTCTCGCCTCCCGTGCCCCTAGCCCATTCCCGGCGTGACTCGAACGCCTCCGCCGCTCGTGCTGCGCCGCCGATGGCTATTCCGACCGTCCCGGCGAGCCACCACCACCACCCGACACGGCATCGTGCGCGTTTGAACGGTGCCAATCAGACGCGAAACGGCCGCCACTAAGCGCCTTTCCGACGAGGCCCGGCGGCTCCGCCGTGTTCTAAGCGTCGCCCGGCGAGACGCCGCCGCCCGGCGTGGCTGGCGGGCCCGACCCACAGCTCCTTTGCCGGTGGGCCTTAGGGCCCGTTGGTAGGTTGACCAGTCAACACTGTTTATGGCGATGCGGTGCCAGCAGCGAACCGGCCCCACCGCTTAAATAATAAATAAAATGGTTTTTATAATTAAAAGTAATTAGTTTAGCTAATTAGCCACTAACATGTGGGGCCCATCAGCCAATTAACCTCGGTTTAGTTTAAAATAAGCTCTGTTATAATGTGAGGTCAGTGTGGGTCCCCGTGTCGGTTTTGACGATCAACCGGACTATTGATCGGCGTCACTCCTACGTCATGCTGACATCATATTCCTTTTCTGTTAGTATAAATAATTCCAGAATATGTTTAAAACTTAAAAAATTCATATAAACTAATCTGTAACTCGGATGAAAATGTTTTCTATATGAAAGTTGCTCAGAAAAATCCAACGAATCCGAATACGCTGTCCGTTCATCTGTCACATGATCCTAGCATGCTGAACATGGGACATTCCCCCTCCGGTCATCTACCTGACAGAGGTCCGGAACCGGGAAAACATTCCCGGTTGATTCCCCCTTCACCTTTATCGTGTAGCCATACGTTAGGTCACTCCCGGCACAACATATTGCCAAGTTCTGCTTTGTGATGCTATGTCTGCTTTATATTTACTGTTTCTTCCCCCTCTTCTCTCCGAAAGACCCCGAGACCGATGCTGCCCCTGTGATCGACTACGTCACCGACGACCCCTCCTTGCCAGAGCAACCAGGCAAGTCCCCCCTTTGATCATCCCGATATCGCCCATTCCATTCTCTCATGCTTGCATTAGATTTTGCTACTGTTATTGTTTGCTCCTATTCTGCTGCATAGCTTTGTTTATTGTAACTCGCTATTGTTACCTACCTGCTTATCCTAAACTGCTTAGTACAGGTTGGTTAGAGACCCATCAGTGACCCCCCCACCTTGTCCTTGTTGCCCTCGCTTCATCATCGAAGACCCGATCAACGGGATCGAAGACTAGGCCCCGGCACCGCACATCACTTCCGCATAGTTGCTTGACACTGCTGGGTACTATCGAGTACCGAGGGTGAACCTCTTCCGCACTTCTGATGTTATCCCTGTAGTGTAGTCATTCGGTCGTGGTCATCAAGGGTGATTTCCTCCTTAACCACTTCTGATACGACTCTGTCGTGCAACCCCTGAAGTGTGAACCTCGGGGGTGGTTCCTCTTACGTTCACCTTGATGATTACATCGAGTGGAATTCATCGGGGGTGATTCCTCGGGTTTTCCCCTTGATGTTTGTACACACGGATACTTGGACTTTACCACTGTGACTTGGAAAGTCGGGTCGACCCTGAGGGGTACCCGCGAGCTTAATTGCAGTGATGTGGAGTCGGGTTGACACGGAGGGTGCCCGCGAGATAATTACGAGGCGTGGCCGGGCATTCCTAGCCCTTGCCGCAAGTCCTCGAACGGGGCAACGGGGTCACATCTTTCGTGAGTCTCTACTTGTTACCGCGCGTTCCTAATCCACTACGATTTGGATATTTGATCCGAGGGGCCTCTGGCTTGATAGCACTAACCATCACGTGGGCATAGTATGGGCGTTCTGCGTCGTATACATCAGCCGAAGCTTAATAGGCGTCGGCCGATCGAGCAGCGCCGGGTTGGACTGCGTGGCGCTTTGCCTTGTTGAAGGAGGTAGCTAGGTGCTGCTCACCGGCCGCCCTGCATAGCGTCTTGGGGAGTTCGGGGAGATGGCCCATGACCCTCGGGGCATAGGTCTAGTCTGGCGTGCTGGCCTCTCTATTAAGCCTAGGTCGGGCTGCGGCGTATTGTTTGGCCGAGGCCGGGCATGACCACTGGAAAGTGTGTCCTACCGGAGTTAAGCGGCGTGGTGGGTAAGTTGGTGCACCCTGCAGTGAAGAAAACATCTATCGATAGCCTGTCCTACGGTAACGGACACTTGGAGTTGTATCCCGATCGATACAACTAGAACTGGATACTTGAGATGAGACATGGATATGAGCAATGGATTGCGATGAGAATTGGATTGTGATGATAACTGGATAGTATGGCTCTGGGATGCCTTTCTCGCAGGGAGTCGAGAAAGGATCTCCGGCCGAGGTTGATAACACTTCTACTACTTTATTTTATGTTACTCTACTCCCTCCAGATGCTGCAAGATGGTGGTTTCCAACAGATGCTAGTCTTGATGAGGACTAGGCCTTCTCTCTATTACGGCATTTACGCAGCCTCAGTCCACATATACAACCTTCCTTTGATAATGTTGCATATGTAGTGTAGATCCTTGCTTGCAGTACTTTGGATGAGTACTCACGGTTGCTTTGCTCCCCTTTTCCCCTTTCTTCTTCTTTACGGTTGATGCAACCAGATGTCGGAGCCAGAGCCCGATGCCACCTTTGACGATTGCTACTACCCCGAGGGTGCCTACTACTACGTGGAGACCGTCGGCGACCGGGGAGTAGTTAGGAGGCTCCCAGGCAGGAGGCCTTGCCTTTTCGATCGTTGCTGCTTTTTGGTGCTAGCCTTCTTAAGGCAAACTTGTCTAACTCATGTATGTACTCAGATATTGTTGCTTCCGCTAACTCTTGTGTATTCGAGCTTATGTATTCGAGCCCTCGAGGCCCCTGGCTTGTAACATAAAGCTTGTATTATTTTAATTTGTGTCTAGAGTTGTGTTGTGATATCTTCCCGTGAGTCCTTGATCTTGATCGTACACATTTGCGTGTATGATTAGTGTACGATTGAATCGAGGGCGTCACAGGGTTGCCAGTGAATCGCCAAGTGTCAGCCAGGTCACGAGTAAACCGCCAAGTCCGGCCGGGTTATACTTCTGGACGGTTTACGCCGCGAGGTATATCCCCGACAGTACTTGTTGAGTTGGCATAGATCGAGATAAGGATTTGTCACTCCGATTGTCGGAGAGGTATCTCTAGGCCCTCTCGGTAATGCACATCACCATAAGCCTTGCAATCAATGTGACTAATGAGTTAGTTGCAGGATGATGCATTATGGAACGAGTAAAGAGACTTGCCGGTAACGAGATTGAACTAGGTAAATAGATACCGACGACCGAATCTCGGGCAAGTAACATACCGATGACAAAGGGAACAACGTATGTTCTTATGCGGTTTGACCGATAAAGATCTTCGTAGAATGTGTAGGAGCCAATACGAGCATCCAAGTTCCGCTATTGTTTATTGACCAGAGACATGTCTCGGTCATGTCTATATAGTTCTCGAACCCATAGGGTCCGCACGCTTAACGTTCGGTGACGATCGGTATTATGTGTTTATGTGTTTTGATGTACCGAAGATAGTTTGGAGTCCCGGATGTGATCACGGACATGACGAGGAGTCTCGAAATGGTCGAGACATAAACATTGATATATTGGATGGCTATATTCGGACACCGTATGAGTTCCGGGGGTCAACGGATATTTATCGGAGTGCCGGGGGGTTATCGGAACCCCCGGGGGAACTAATGGTCCAACATGGGCCTTGTGGGAGAGAGAGGAGGGGGCCTAGGGCTGCCGCCCCCCCCCCTTGGGAGTCCGAATTGGACAAGGAGGGGGGCGGCGCCCCCTCTTTCCTCCCTCTCTCCCTCTCCTTCCTCCCCACTTCCTCCTTCCTAGTTGGACTAGGAAAGGGGAGTCCTACTCCCACTAGAAGGAGGACTCCCCCCTCTCCTTGGCGCGCCCCAAGGCCGGCCGGCCTGCCCCCTTGCTCCTTTATATACGGGAGCAGGGGGCACCCTAGAACACACAAGTTGATTGTTCCAAGCCGTGTGCGGTGCCCCCCTCCACCATATTCCACCTCGGTCATATCGTTGCAGTGCTTAGGCGAAGCCTTGTGCCGGTAGCTTCATCATCACCGTTATCACGCCGTCTTGCTGACGAAGCTCTCCCTCGACACTCTGCTGGATCGTGAGTTCGTGGATGTCACCGAGTTGAACGTGTGCAGCGGAGGTGTCGTACGTTCGGTACTAGGATCGGTCGATCGTGAAGACGTACGACTACATCAACCGCGTTGTCATAACGCTTCCGCTTATGGTCTACGAGGGTACGTGGAAAACACTCTCCCCTCTCGTTGCTATGCATCACCATGATCCTGCATGTGCGTAGGAATTTTTTTGAAATTACTACATTCCCCAACACCAACTTCAAGAAGAATTCTCATAATGGGAAGGGACACAAACCTCAATTTTGGTAGCACCTCACAAAACTTATATGGCTGCATCTACCTGCTGTCAGCTAACCTCATAGTGCTCTAGGCATTCCTACATTCGTAACTAGGTACAATGACCACCGCAAGATGAAATAATCTTATTTGTACATTGACTTGCTGATTGCAGTGCGGAACGATCCTGTCATGTGTGGAGTAGCAAACAAGCAGTGCAGCTGAAGGTGGAAATCAACCAAGGACTTATGAAATTATATATAATCTTGCTCAGGCAGGTTAGTATCCCCTTCGTCCAGATGATCATGTTTTGTCATGCCGAGCTATTGATATATGCTACTATTTTGCAACACCGTTTAAGTATAGCTAATTTTTTTCCTATCTTTTTAGATTCAGGACAATGAAGATGATTTCAGGGGAACTGCACAATATGGACTCATGTTGAGTCATCTCTATTGCCTCATGTGTTTGCTGCAAATGTGTCAGTATCAATTGCAAGATGAGGCGGGTAGCTAGCTGTGGAGTTGAAAACATGCTCAAAGTGCTTGCAACATTGAGAAGAAACAAGCATGCTCAGGAAATTAATGCATGCGCAAGGAGGCCCTTTGCTCAGAGAAGCATCGACCGATTTTCTTTCTTTCCACACCTTCTCACAGCTTTGTATTGGTTATAGTATGGTGAATCATTGAGATGCATAAACATGCTGAACTTTTGTTCTTCTGAATGTTAGTATGCATACCGTATCTTCTGAAGCTTAGTTTAATGTAAATGTTGACTAGCCTGTGAACCTTCACAATCTAGTAAGTATATTGTAGGCCTGTTATTTGACACCTCACTTTGCCGCGCTACGCGACCAGTGTGAGTGTCTGCATCCAGTACCGCATCCTCTAATTTGGTGGATGCCAAGTTGAAAAAGGTTACCGATGAGTAGCCATAAGCTGGAGGCGTCTCTTTTTTCTTTCGAATGGGCAATAAGCTGGAGAGTGTCTCGGGCTGCCTCTAGCACAAGGCCCTCCAAAGACGTAAACACGGCACCGACCGGGCCGATACAAAAGCCTATCCATCTTAAAGCCCATTTGATTTTGTTTTTTTGCGAGGAGAAACCCATATTTCTTGAAGAGGGGGCGATCCAAGGAAAACCCTCCTTCCTCCTCGCTTTCACTTACGCTTCCATCTTTCCCCAATTCCACCCGCTCCCCATCTTCCTCACTCTTCCAGAAAACCCCCGCTCACCTTCTTCCCCACTCGTACAGAAAACACATGCTCCTCTTCTTCCACTCCTACAGAAAACCTTAGCCCTCCTTCTTCCCCACTCGCACTGCCACTAGGCTCGTCTCTGGCTACTCTGCTCAAACCTGTGAGCTCGGCGCGATGCCCACAAGGAAAATGGAGTCGGCTGGCCCCAGCACCGAGAAGATGAGGCTCCCGCCAGCGGCGACGCCGGTTGTAGATCCCGCACCCGGCATCGCGGGAGAAGCGGCCAGCCCTCCCCACCCTCCACCCGGATCTGAGGAACCGGTAGAATCTCCGGTGGACCGCATCAGCGATCTCCCGGACGTCATCCTTGAGGAGATCATCTCGATTCTCCCCACCAAGGATTGCTGCCGCACACAAGTCCTCTCAACTCGGTGGTGACCTCTATGGCGCACCGCAGCCCTTGATACGTTCATTTTGCATCATGCTTTTATATTGATATTTATTGCATTATGGGTTGTTACTACACAATATGTCACAATACTTATGCTTATTATCTCTTATTTTACAAGGTTTACATAAGGAGGGAGAATGCCGGCAGCTGGAATTCTGGGCTGGAAAAGGAGCAAATATTAGAGACCTATTCTGCACAACTCCAAAAGTCCTGAAACTCCACGAAAGTTGTTTTTGGAAATAATAAAAAATACTGAGCGGAAGAAATACCAGAGGGGGCCCAGACCCTGGCCACGAGGGTGGGGGCGTGCCCTACCCCCTGGGCGCGCCCCCTGCCTTGTGGGCCCCTGTTGGCCCTCCGTTGCCCATCTTCTGCTATATGAAGTCTTTCGTCCGAGAAAAAATCATAAGCAAGCTTTCGCGACGAGACTCCGCCACCACGAGGCGGAACCTTGGCGGAACCAATCTAGGGCTCCGGCGGAGCTGTTCTGCCGGGGACACTTCCCTTCGGGAGGCGGAAATCATCGCCATCGTCATCACCAACGCTCCTCTCATCAGGAGAGGGCTAATCTCCATCAACATCTTCACCAGCACAATCTCCTCTCAAACCCTAGTTCATCTCTTGTATCCAATTCTTGTCTCCAAGTCTGGGACTTGTACCTGTAGGTTGCTAGTAGTGTTGATTACTCCTTGTAGTTGATGCTAGTTGGTTTATTTGGTGGAAGATCATATGTTTAGATCCTTTATGCATATCAATACTCCTCTGATTATGAACATGAATATGCTTTGTGAGTAGTTACGTTTGTTCCTGAGGACATGGGATAAGTCTTGCTATTAGTAGTCATGTGAATTTGGTATTTGTTCGATATTTTGATGAGATGTATATTGTCTCTCCTCTAGTGGTGTTATGTGAACGTCGACTACATGACACTTCACCATTATTTGGGCCTAGAGGAAGGCATTGGAAAGTAATAAGTAGATGATGGGTTGCTAGAGTGATGTAAGCTTAAACCCTAGTTTATCGTTGCTTCGTAAGGGGCTGATTTGGATCCATATGTTTCATGCTATGATTAGGTTTACCTTAATACTTCTTTTGTAGTTGTGGATGCTTGCAATAGGAGTTAATCATAAGTGGGATGCTTGTCCAAGTAAGGACAGCACCCAAGCACCGGTCCACCCACATATCACATTATCAAAGTACGGAACGCAAATCATATGAACGTGATGAAAACTAGCTTGACGATAATTGCCATGTGTCCTCGGGAGCGTTTTCCTTCATATAAGAAATTGTCCAGGCTTGTCCTTTGCTACAAAAAGGATTGGGCCACCTTGCTGCACTTTATTTACTTTTGTTACTTATTGCTCGTTACAAATTATCTTATCACAAAACTATCTGTTACCTATAATTTCAGTGCCTGCAGAGAATACCTTGCTGAAAACCACTTATCATTTCCTTCTACTCCTCGTTGGGTTCGACACTCTTACTTATCGAAAGGACTATGATAGATCCCCTCTACTTGTGGGTCATCAAGAATCTTTTCTGGCGCCGTTGACGGGGAGTGAAGCGCCTTTGGTAGGTGGAATTTGGTAAGGAAAAATTTATATAGTGTGCTGAAATTTACTGTCACTTGTTACTATGGAAAGTAATCCTCTGAGGGGCTTGTTCGGGGTATCTTCACCCCGACCAGTAGAGCAAAGAGTGGCTCCTCAACCTACTGAACCTACTAAAAATGAAAATGTCTACTTTGAAATTCCTCCGAGTATGATAGAAAAACTGCTAGCTAATCATTTTGCAGGAGATGGAACGTTACATCCTGATGAGCACCTAATATATGTGGATGAAGTTTGTGGATTATTTAAGCTTGCAGGTATGCCCGATGATGTTATCAAGAAGAAGGTCTTCCCTTTATCTTTGAAGGGAGATGCATTGACATGGTACAGGCTATGTGATGATATGGGATCATGGGACTATAAGCGATTGAAATTGGAATTTCATCAGAAGTTTTATCCTATGCATCTTGTTCATCGTGATCGTAATTATATATATAATTTTTGGCCTCGCGAAGGAGAAAGCATCGCTCAAGCTTGGAGGAGGCTTAAATCAATGTTATATTCATACCCCAATCATGAGCTCCCAAGAGAAATGATTATTCAAAAAATTTATGCTCGGCTTTCTGATAACATCGCACCATGCTCGATACTTCTTGTGCTGGCTCTTTTATGATGAAAACTATTGAATTCAAATGGGATTTATTGGAAAGAATTAAATGCAACTCTGAAGATTGGGATCTCGACGAAGGTAAGGAGTCAGGTATGACACCTAAGTTTGATTGTGTTAAATCTTTTACGGATACCGATGTTTTCCGTAAATTTAGCACATATGGACTTAACTCTGAGATAGGAGCTTCCTTTTGCCAATCTTTTGCTACTCATGTTGATCTCCCTAAGGGGAAGTGGTTTAAATATTATCCTCCCATAGAAGTAAAAGTAGCTAAAGTTGAAGAAAAGACTATCACTTATAATGATCCTATTGTTCCTATCGCTTATGTTGAGAAACCACCTTTTCCTGTTAGGATAAAGGATCATGCTAAAGCTTCAACTGTGGTTCGTAAAAGCAATATTAGAACTAGTACACCTCCTGAGCAAGTTAAAGTTGAACCTAATATTGCTATGGTTAAAGATCTCTTGGCTGATAATATTGATGGGCATGTTATTTATTTCTGTAATGAGACTGCTAGAATTGCTAAACCTTGTGCTAAAGATAAACATAGACCTGTGGTAGGCATGCCTGTTATTTCTGTTAAAATAGGAGATCATTGTTATCATGGCTTATGTGATATGGGTGCTAGTGCTAGTGCAATACCTATTGACTTATACAAAGAAATTATGCATGATATTGCACCCGCTGAGTTAGAAGAAATTGATGTCACTATTAAGCTTGCCAATAGAGATACTATATCACCAATTGGAATTGTTAGAGATGTTGAAGTCTTGTGTGGAAAAACTAAATATCCTGCTGATTTTCCTGTTTTTGGTTCCCCACAAGATAGCTTTTGTCCCATTATATTTGGTAGACCCTTCGTAAACACTGTTAATGCTAAGATAGACTATAAAAAGGATGTTGTTACCATTGGTCTAGGTGATATGTCTCATGAGTTTAATTTCTCTAAATTTCGTAGACAACACCGTCAAGAGGAATTGCCTAGTAAAGATGAAATTATTGGTCTTGCTTCTATTGCCGTACCTCCTAGTGATCCTTTAGAACAATATTTGCTAGACCATGAAAATGATATGTTTATGAATGAAAGAAGGGAAATAGATGAAGTGTTCTTTAAACAGGGTCCTATTATGAAACACAACTTGCCTATTAAAATCTTAGGGGATCCTCCTCCACCCAAGGGCGATCCCGTGTTTGAGCTTAAACCATTGCCTGATACTCTTAAATATGCTTACCTTGATGAAAAGAAGATATATCCTGTTATTATTAGTGCTAACCTTTCAGAGAAGTAGGAAGAAAAATTATTGAAAACTCTAAAGAAGCACCGTGCTGCTATTGGATATACTCTTGATGATCTTAAGGGCATTAGTCCCACTCTATGTCAACACAAAATAAATTTGAGAAAGATGCCAAATCAGTTATTGATCATCAACGACGGCTGAATCCTAAAATGAAAGAAGTGGCAAGAAAGGAAATTTCAAAGCTCCTTGAGGCAGGTATAATCTATCCCGTTGCTAATAGTCAGTGGGTAAGTCATGTCCATTGTGTCCCTAAGAAGGGAGGTATTACTGTCGTTCCTAATGATAAAGATGAATTGATTCCGCAAAGAATTATTACAGGTTATAGGATGGTAATTGATTTCTGCAAATTAAATAAAGCTACTAAAAAAGACCATTACCCCTTACCTTTTATTGATCAAATGCTAGAAAGATTATCCAAACATACACATTTTTGCTTTCTAGATGGTTATTCTGGTTTCTCTCAAATACCTGTGTTAGCTGATGATCAAGCTAAGACCATATTTACTTGACCTTTCGGTACTTTTGTTTATAGACGTATGCCTTTTGGTTTATGTAATGCACCTGCTACCTTTCAAAGATGCATGATGACTATATTCTCTGATTTTTGTGAAAAGATTTGCGAGGTTTTCATGGACGATTTCTTCGTTTATGGATCCTCTTTTGATGATTGCTTGAACAACCTTGATCGAGTTTTGCAGAGATGTGAAGAAACTAATCTTGTCTTGAACTGGGAAAAGTGCCACTTTATGGTTAATGAAGGCATTGTCTTGGGGCATAAAATTTCTGAAAGGGGTATTGAAGTTGATAAAGCTAAAGTTGATGCTATTAAAAAGATGCCATGTCCCAAGGACATCAAAGGTATAAGAAGCTTCCTTGGTCATGCCGGATTTTATCGGAGGTTCATTATGGACTTCTCAAAAATTTCTCGGCTTCTGACTAATTTAATACAAAAAGATGTACCATTTGTCTTCGATGATGATTGTGTAGAAGCATTTGAAATACTTAAGAAAGCATTGATTTCTGCACCTATTGTTTAGCCACCTGATTGGAATTTACCCTTTGAAATTATGTGTGATACTAGTGATTATGATGTAGGTGTTGTTCTAGGGCAAAGAGTTGATAAGAAGTTAAATGTTATTCAATATGCTAGTAAAACTCTAGACAATGCCCAGAGAAATTATGCTACTACTGAAAAAGAATTCTTAGCAGTTGTATTTGCTTGTGATAATTTCAAACCTTATATTGTTGATTCTAAAGTAACTATTCACACCGATCATGCTGCTATTAAATATCTTATGGAAAAGAAAGATGATAAACCTAGACTTATTAGATGGGTTCTCTTGCTACAAGAATTTGATTTGCATATTATTGATAGAAAGGGAGCTGAGAACCCCGTTGCAGACAACTTGTCTAGGTTAGAAAATGTTCTTGATGACCCAGTAACTACCTATTGGTAGCTTTCTTGATGAACAACTAAATGTCATAAATGCTTCTCGTACTGCTCCATGGTATGCTGATTATGCTAATTACATTGTTGCTAAATTTATACCACCTAGTTTCACATACCAAAGAAAAGAAAAAGTTCTTCTATGATTTGAGACATTACTTTTGGGATGACCCACATCTTTATAAAGAAGGAGTAGATGGTGTTATTAAACGTTGTGTACCTGAGCATGAACAGGAATAGATCCTACACAAGTGTCACTCTGAGGCTTATGGAAGACACCACGCTGGAGATAGAACTGCACATAAGGTAGTGCAATCCGGTTTTTATTGGCCTACTCTCTTCAAGGATGCCCGTATGTTTGTCCTACCTTGTGATGAATGTCAAAGAATTGGTAATATTAGTAGACGTCAAGAAATTCCTACGAATTATTCACTTGTTATTGAACCATTTGATGTTTGGGGCTTTGATTATATGGGACCGTTTCCTGCCTCTAATGGATATACACATATTTTAGTTGCTGTTGATTACGTTACTAAGTGGGTAGAAGCTATTCCAACTAGTAGTGCTGATCATAACACCTCTATTAAGATGCTTAAAGAAGTTATTTTTCCGAGGTTTCGAGTCCCTAGATATTTAATGACTGATGGTGGTTCACATTTTATTCATGGTGCTTTTCGTAAAATGCTTGCCAAGTATGATGTTAATCATAGAATTGCATCTCCATATCACCCGCAGTCTAGTGGTCAAGTAGAATTGAGTAATAGAGAGCTCAAATTAATTTTGCAAAAGACTGTTAATAGATCTAGGAAGAATTGGTCCAAGAAACTTGATGATGCATTATGGGCCTATAGAACTGCATATAAAAATCCTATGGGTATTGAGGGAGTCCTGGATTAGGGGGTATCCGGACAACCGGACTGTATACATCGTCCGGACTATTGAAGTGTGAAGATACAAGACTCAAGACTCCGTCCCGTGTCCGTATGGGACGCTCCTTGGCGTGGAAGGCAAGCTTGGCGATTCGGATATTATGTTCCCTTCCTTGTAACCGACTCCATGTAAACCCTAGCCCTCTCCGGTGTCTATATAAACCGGAGAGGTTGGTCCCTAGAAGACCGATCACAATTACAATCATACCATCATAGGCTAGCTCTTAGGGTTTAGCCTCTACGATCTCGTGGTAGATCTACTCTTGTACTACTCATATCCTGAATATTAATCAAGCAGGAAGTAGGGTTTTACCTCCATCGAGAGGGTCCGAACCTGGGTAAACATTGTGTCCCTTGCTTCCTGTTACCATCAGCCTAGACGCACAGATCGGGACCCCCTACTAGAGATCCGCCGGTTTTGACACCGACATTGGTGCCTTCATTGAGAGTTCCTCTGTGTTGTCGCTGCGGGGCTTGATGGCGCCTTCAATCGTCCACAACGCGGTCCAGGGCGAGACTTTTCTCCCCGGACAGATCTTCGTGTTCGGCGGCTTCGCACTACGGGCCAATTCGCTTAGCCATCTGGAGCAGATCGATAGCTATGCCCCTAGCCACCAGGTCAGGTTCGGAAACCTGAACTACACGGCTGATATCCGCGAAGACTTGATCTTCGACGGAATCAGGCCTATGCCAGAAGTGTCGGGCAGTCACGATGAGCACGGCCTAGACCTGTTGTCGGACAGTGCTCGGGATATTACCCCTGTAGCAGTCCCGGACCTAAATCCGAAGCAGACTGCGTTTCCTAAGGACGGAGGGATGCACCCCGCCCCGCAGTTCGCACACTCATCGGCGATGGAGCCGAACACAGGCCTCACCTCGGAGGAAGCCTGTGACTCCTGACCCCCGGACTCATATCCGGTTGTAGGTTCCAGTCCGCGCGCTCCTGAGCCCGCTGAGCCTGGTTGGGCTCCGGTAATGGAGTTTACCGCTGCGGATATCTTCTAGCACTCTCCCTTCCGCGACATGTTGAACTCATTAAAGTCTCTCTCTTTGCCAGGAGGCTCTTGGCCGAACTATGTCCGGCTCGAGTGGGAAGCAGGCGACGAAGGAATTCGGTGCCCACCCACCACCCACTTTGTTGCCACGGTCGATGATCTAACCGACATGCTCGACTTTGACTCCAAAGACATCGACGGTATGGACGACGATGCAGGAGACGAACATGAACCACCGATCGCTGGGCGGTGGACAGCCACCTCTTCCTATGATATATATATACATACATATATATATATATATATATATATATATATATATGGTGGACACTCTGAAGGAAACCAATGGCGATGAGGCAACGGAGGATAACCCCTCAGGGAGAAAAACAAAGCATGGGCGTCGTCGATGCCATTCCAAGCCCCGCCACAGCAATACCGGCCCAGGAGACGAAAACAATCTGGATGGCACCAAAGATGAATACAACTCCGACCAGCCTGCCTTCAAGCAGGCCGGACTAGCCACGGTGGGATACTTGGAGAGAGACAACTATACGCCCCCCTCCGAGGACGAGGTAAGCCTCGGCAATGATGAATTCGGCGTGCCTGAAGATCCAGTGGAACAAGTTCGCTTCAAGCGACGGCTCATGGCAACGGCAAGGAGCCTGCAAAGGAAGCAACACCAGCTTAAAGCTGACCAAGATCTGCTCGTGGACAGGTGGACCAAGGTCCTGGCCACAGAAGAATACAGACTTGAGCACCCCGACAAAGGGCACACACGGCACAACTGGCTGCCTCAACCTAAGCAGGAGAACCCAAGGCACATACCCCGACGTCAACACATCAGTACGGTCCAAGGCAATATGAAGGACACACAAAGAGGCATCCTCAAGCCTCGGCGCAATGGTCATAAACGCCAAGTCAGGGAAGTTGGTGCCAAGTCCAGCAACACCCAGTCCGGTCAGCGGACAAAGAACAGCTCAAGCCTATCCGGCCCAAGCCACACACTCGATCAACCATGTGAAATTCATGGTACTCCTAGAAGGACGGCAAAGCATACCAATAGAGAATGCCGGATCCTCAAAACAAAGTGGCTGGTCATGTGCCAGAAACAATGAGGGGAGGCGTCTAGTCAAGAGACCCCCCCCAGAGCATAATAGTACGGCCGATCGCCCCCGATCACATCAACCACAGCAATTCAATTGCAGTACCGTGTGATATAATCACACCTATGGGCAAGGCCGAACCCCGCCCTTAGAGCGGAAATCATACAGCTGCCGGAGCAGCGAGTCGTGCATGCCTATCAAAATTTTGATATGACAACCAACTATCCGGACACCAACTGAGGAGTCCGCGCTACTTCACGGTATAACGGCTGGGTTAACCAGGGTCCGCTCAGGAACCCTCGGATCAACCACAAGAGGACGTTCAGCTGCCTCCAGGTATTTGCCTTTATAAACTAATTTTGACGCAGAACGGGATTGGCGACGTGGAATCGGACCGGACACACAAGGGCAGAAACATGCATGTGACCCCCCACAAAGAAGGCAGTCCGGATTTACTTCAGATCCACTCACAGCCCCCTCCAGTCCAGCCATCACAGGTTCCGCCAAAAACACCTCTTTTTATAATCATAAATCGTACTCATATGCATAGACATATCTGTTGGAAATATGCCCTAGAGGCAATAATAAAAGTATTATTATTATATATCCTTGTTCATGATAATTGTATTTTATTCATGCTATAATTGTATTATCCGGAAATCGTAATACACGTGTGAATACATAGACCACAATATGTCCCTAGTGAGCCTCTAGTTGACTAGCTCATTGATCAACTGATAGTCATGGTTTCCTGACTATGGACATTGGATGTCGTTGATAACGGGATCACATCATTAGGAGAATGATGTGATGGACAAGACCCAATCATAAGCATAGCACAATATCGTGTAGTTCGTTTTGCTAGAGCTTTTCCAATGTCAAGTATCTTTTCCTTTGACCATGAGATCGTGTAACTCCCGGATACCGTAAGAGTGCTTTGGTGTACCAAACGTCACAACGTAATCGGGTGACTATAAAGGTGCATTACAGGTATCTCCAAAAGTGTCTGTTGGGTTGACACGGATCGAGACTGGATTTGTCACTCCGTATGACGGAGAGGTATCACTGGGCCCACTTTCGGTAGTGCATCATCATAATGAGCTCAAAGTGACCAAGTGTTTGGTCACGGGATCATGCATTACAATGCGAGTAAAGTGACTTGCGGCAACGAGATTGAACGAGGTATTGGGATACCGACGATCGAATCTCGGGCAAGTAAAATACCGATTGACAAAGGGAATAGTATACGGGTTGATTGAATCCTCGACATCGTGGTTCATCCGATGATATCATCGAGGAGCATGTGGGAGCCAACATGGATATCCAGATCCGCTGTTGGTTATTGCCCGAGAGCCGTCTCGGTCATGTACGCATGTCTCCCGAACCCGTAGGGTCTACACTTAAGGTTCGATGGCGCTTAGGGTTGTATGAATATGAGTATGCAGCAAACAGAATCGTTGTTCGAGTCCGGATGAGATCCGGACGTCACGAGGAGTTCGGAATGGTCCGGAGGTAAATATTTATATATAGGAAGTCTTATTTTGGTCACCGGAAAAGTTTCGCGCGTTATCGGTATTGTACCGGGAGTGCCGAAAGGGGTCCGGGGGTCCACCGGGGGGTCCACCTGCCCCAGGGGGCCACATGGGCTGTAGGGGGTGCACCTTGGCCCATATGGGCCAAGGGCACCAGCCCCAAGAGGCCCATGCGCCAAGGAGACTTGGGGATGGGAGAGTCCTAAAAGGGGAAGGCACCTCCGAGGTGCCTTGGGGAGGATGGACTCCTCCCCCCACTAGGCAGCACCCCTTCCATGGAGAAAGGGGCAAGGCTGCACCCTCCCCTCTCTCTTGCACCTATATAAGGGAGGGAGGGAGGGAGGTGGCGGACCCTGAAATCCTGGCGCCTCCCTCCTCCTGCAACACCTCCTCCTCCTCCGTAGTTGCTTAGCGAAGCCTGCCGGAGTTCTGCTGCATCCACCACCACGCCGTCGTGCTGCTGGTCATCATCAACCTCTCCTTCCCCCTTGCTGGATCAAGAAGGAGGAGATGTCATCCGCTCCGTACGTGTGTTGAACGCGGAGGTGCTGTCCGTTCAGCACTAGGTCATCGGTGATCTGAATCACGGCGAGTACGACTCCATCATCCCCGTTCCATTGAACGCTTCCGCACGCGATCTACAAGTGGTATGTACATGCAATCACTCTCCCATGACTCGTTGCTCAGATGAACTCATAGATGGATCTTGGTGAAACTGTAGGAAAAAAAATAATTTTCTGCAATGTTCCCCAACAATATCTTCCTACTACAATGCGTAGACTTAAATAGCACTCACCGGTCGTCGTTTCTCATCGACACCTCGTGTCACGCCCGATTATGCCCGGGGCTTCACAGTACGTCAATAAAGTCCAACCACCTTTTCAGTCGCTCGGCACCCCGAACTTATAGCACTATATGCATCAGCTCCGAATCATGTCTTGGGTCATTGGTTGGGTTTGCCCGGCTCCCATGTTTTGGTACCTTACGTTCCGTCTCATCGGCTAAGGTGGCCGGGAGAACTATCGCGATTGTGTCCCGGTTCTGCGGACGAGCACCTCAAGAGAGAAAGCCGGCTGATTGTCATGATACAACGAGAGCTGGTCAGCTGTTCGAGAGGTTGTAAAATCCTTAAAGATTCATTCCGCCTAACGCCATTATAAATGCAGAGTGCGATGGATCGGTCTTCCGATCAGGCGCCAATAGAGCCCCTAGTTCGGCCTTCCGAATACTAGGGGCTGCGCTGAGGGAGTCCTGGGTTAGGGGGTATCCGGACAGCTGGACTGTGTACACCGTCCGGACTATTGAAGCGTGAAGATACAAGAGTCAAGACTTCGGCCCGTGTCCGGATGGGACTTTCCTTGGCGTGGAAGGCAAGCTTGGCGATCCGGATATTATATTTCCTTCTTGTAACCGACTCCATGTAAACCCTAGCCCTCTCCGGTGTCTATATAAACCAAAGAGGTTGGTCCTTAGAAGGCCGATCACAATTACAATCATACCATCATAGGCTAGCTCTTAGGGTTTAGCCTCTACAATATCATGGTAGATCTACTCTTGTACTACCCATATCATCAATATTAATCAAGCAGGAAGTAGGGTTTTTTCCTCCATCGAGAGGGCCCGAACCTGGGTAAACATCTGTGTCCCTTGCTCCCTGTTACCATCAGCCTTGACGCACAGATCGGGACCCCCTACCCGAGATCCGCCGGTTTTGACACCGACATTGGTGTTTTAATTGTGAGTTCCTCTGTGTCGTCGCTGCCGGGCTCGATGGCTCCTTCAACCATCGCCAATAACACGATACCGGACAGTCACGACGAGCATGGATTAGACGTGCTGTCAGACAAAGCTCGGGGTATCACCCCCGCATTAGCCTCGGACATAAATCCGGAGCAGGCTGCGTTGCCTAAGGACGGAGGGCTAGACCCCGCCCCGCAGGTCGCGCACTCATCGGCGTTGGAGCCGAACACGGGCCTTACCTCTGTGGTGGCCTATGACTCCGGACCCCCGGATTCGTATCCGGATGTTGAGTCCGGTCCGTGCACTCCCGAGCCGGTCGAGCCAGGTTGGGCTCCGGTAATGGAGTTCACCGCCGCGGACATTTTTCGGCGCTCGCCCTTTGGCGACATGCTGAACTCGTTGAAAACTCTCTTTGGCAGAAATTTCTGGGCCAAACTACGTCCGGTTCGAGTGGGAAGCAGGCAATGAAGAAATTCGTTGCCCACCCACCACCCACTTCATAGCCACGGTCGATGATTTAACCGACGTGCCTGACTTCAACTCTAAATACATCGACGGTATGGACGACGATGCAGGAGAAGATGCGGAATCTACGGGGCGCCTTACTTCCCCCTCATCACACGACGTATACATGGTGGATACGCCCAAAGAGGACAAAGGAGACAATCCGGAAGATAAAACCCCCGAACAAAAACAAAAGCGACGGCGCAGACGCCGTTCTAAGTCCAGCAACAGTAAAAATAGTGACAAGAGCGCCAGAGGGATCGATACTACAATCAACTCCGAAGGCAACAACGACCATACAGACCCAGCGATGGAGCAGGACGAACCAGGTCACCCTGAACACAGTTCGGAGCAGACGCCCGAGGACAATGATCCCGACGGACGAGGTCACCAAAATGAACCAGCACAGGAAAACGGTCTGAATAATGATACAATCCCGGAAAAACACGTGGAACGAGATAACCTCCACAAAAAGCTTATGGCCACCGCAAGAAGTCTAAAGAAGCGTATAACGGCTCAAGGCTGCACAGAAACGCTCAACCGTAGATGGAATAAAGTGCTAGACTTTGAAGAAAGATCTGGCGATGATCGTCATACAAGGATCTATCCAAAACGCAAGCTCTTGCCCGGAATTCGACGACGAAGTTGTACCACTTCATAACCGCAACAAAGCGGATACCGATCCACATGAACACCTGAATAAGAAAGCTGGCGCGGCCAGGTCCATTTATGGATCCAAAGGACGCACCCCGGCGAAGGACTATGGTCACCAAAACGATTACGCCAATCGAATACCAGTCTGGAATAAAGACCGGACACAACAACAGCCGACGACATGCCACAACACGTCCAGATACAGAGGGGCTGCTCACCCCCTGTGCTTTATCGATGAAGTACTGGACCACGAATTCCCACAAGGCTTTAAACCTGTGAACATAGAGGCATACGACGGAACGACTGACCCAGGGGTCTGGATCGAGGACTTCATCCTGCACATATATATGGCTCGTGGGGATGACCTTCACGCCATTAAATACCTCCCCCTCAAGCTAAAGGGACCAGCTCAGCACTGGTTGAAAGGCCTCCCCGAAAATTAAATTGGGAGCTTGGAGGAACTCGAGGACGCTTTCAGGGCCAAATACATCCCGAAGAATCTGCCCGCAAGTTTTGGAACAGATTCCTCACTAAGAAGAATCAAATTGTTGACTGTCGGGATGCCGAAGCCCTGCCAGCATTCAAACACAGCATCTGTGACGAGTGGCTCGCCATACACCTCGCCAAGAAAAGCCAAGGACAATGGCAGCCACGACAAGCCTTATGACCCGCTTTTAGCGGGAGAAGATAGCTGGCTAGCTCAGAAGGCACCAACAACCCCAAAGACATCCGAAATAAGGGATGGCAACGGAAGCCGCGGTGTCATAAAAACAAATGCCAAAACAAGGAAGAGATCCCGGATAACATGATGGTTAATGCCGGATTCAGGGGCTCTCGACCTAATCAGCAAAACAAGCCATCTAAAGGCAGCAAAGAGGGACCGTCCGGTCAGAATAGAGTTCTAGACAGACTATGCCAAATTCATGGCACCCCTGACAAACCTGCAAACCGCACGCACAAAGAGTGCTGGGTCTTCAAGCAGGCCGACAAATTAAATGGCGAACACAAGGAAAGGGAAACACCAAGTGAAGATGAGGATGAACCTCGCCAGCCGAGCACTGAAGGACAGAAAAAATTCCCGCAGAGGTTAAAACAGTGAACATGATCCACGCGACTCACACATCCATGAGGAGGCACGAGCGCGTGCATAGAGACACGCTCGATATAGAGCCCATCATACTCACGCCTAACCACTGGATGCCGTATCCGATCACTTTCGATAACTTGGATGACCGAACTAGTATTCGGCGCGGAGGATCAAAGGCCTTGGTGCTTGACCCGATAATCGACGGAAACCATCTTACCCGCGTCCTTATGGACGGCCGCAGCAGTCTCAATTTAATATATGAGGACATTGTCCGCAGGATGGGGATAGACCCATCCAGAATTAACCAAAGCAACACCACCTTTGAAGGGGTGATACCAGGCGTTGAAGCCCACAGCAGGGGCTCCGTCGCACTGGAGGTAACATTCGTCTCGCCAGGAAACTCCAGAAGCGAAGAACTACTCTTCATCATCGCACCCTTCCAAACCAACTATCACGCAGTGCTCGGAAGAACGGCCTTCGCCCGCTTCAACGCATTGCCGCACTATGGCTACCTTACACTTAAGATGCCCGGTCCACGTGGCGTCATCACCGTTAGCGGACTAACAGAGCGCCACGTGCAGAAGGAACACGCGACGGCCCTCGCGGCCGGACTATAAGCGGCCTCCAACATAAGAAAACATGACTGGTCATTAAAGGCCACAGACTCGGCTAGACGAGTCCGATCGCCCGGATAAAATTGAACCAAGGCACCGTATATGTAATCCCATGGCGGACACCAGGGGCTATAAATACTTAACACAGTCCCACAGTTGGCTCAACCTTATGGGCAGGCCAACATCTTACACTTTTATTATCCACCGCATACTTACGTTGTACTCTTCTAAGATTTTCACTTTTTTCCACAGACAATGTTTGCGCGATACCCTTCCTGGATACAGCACAACGGAGACAAAGGCGCAGACGTGCAGCAGGGCCCCGTTCAACAGGTTTCTTTTTAGATTAAGCCCCTGTGTAAACCTTTTTATTGCCTCTTGTTGTTTAACCATCCCATGGGTTCCATACCCACAGAGGATACTGCCATTTTTGGCATCTCGCCACGACAGATTAACGCACGTACCTGAAAAAACAGGGTTTATAATGAATGGGCATTCTTGAGCCCATCGACTATTATAAAGTCCGAATACCCTCGGGAGTGTTCAGCGTCACGAGTTTGGCCTTATATGCAGCAGCTCCGAATCATGTCTTTGGTCAAATGTTGGGTTTGCCCAACTCCTGGGTTTGCTGCCTTACGTTCCGTTAATATCGGCTAAGGTGGCCAAAGGAGAACTACTGCGATTGTGCCTTGGTTATTCCGGACGAGCACCTCAGTAGAGAAAGCCGAAAACTGACTGCCAAGATACAGTGAGAGACTGTTCAACCACTCGAAGACTTATCGGAATCTTTAGGATCCCTCCGCATTAACGAAGGACCGTTTCCCGGTCATGTACATACGCGCCCGTATTCGGATGCACGCGAAGGTACCAGGGGCTACATAATAGCCCCAACATTAAACTCCCATGGCTAAGCGAAAGTGTTACAGCTATATAGTCCGGTTTCCTAGTTCGACGTGCGATCACCTCCTTCATGGACCAAGACGTTGGATCAAGTGTGATTAAGCATATTTTTTGCGAACACCCCCGCATTGCCTGCGTGGGGGATGAAGCCAACGGCTGCTATCTTTCGGATTAAACATTCATATATATATATATATATATATATATATATATATATATATATGTATATATATATATATATGTATATATATATATGTATATATATATGTAAACGGCCACACAGGGGACACAATAATACTTTCGGGCAAAAAGTATAAATATAGCATTATAACCAAACTAACATTGTTTTTTACAATAATTCGACTCATCACTCGAATAAGACATTCTTCGAGCACTGCGCCTCTATTAGGCGGGCACCTTCTGTGACCTGAGCCAAGGAGCTCATACCGGTCAGCTGCATTTTTTAACTCAATAGCCATTTCGGCCATCTTTTCCTCGCTTCGACGATGAGCAGCATGTTCGGCTCTCAGTTCCTCGGCCGCCTTTAGGGCAGCTGCATTGCTAACCCGAGCTTGTTCCTTGGCTTGGACAAGTTCTGCCCTCAGGGTCTCCACGACAGCAGTATGTCGGTGTACTAGAGTAGGGGTACCCTAGTATCCCGTACTCGTGCACGGACGGTTGCAGCACCCCGCGGCAAGGTTTGCCTCGTCACCGCCAAGATCCTCCGTGGCTCCTTTGGAGCCATTCAAGAACCAAGTATTTGATTAAGAAGACAAGGCCCCGGCAAGAGGAGCTTGCCGAGAAGGCCACTCAAGGCATGCAGAAGACAAGGCCCCGGCAAGAGGAGCTTGCTGGGAAGGCTCGGAGCGCGACAAGCCTCCGGGCGCGACAAGGATTCGACATGACAAGGCGCTTGCCACGGCAAGCAACCTCTCTCCATCTCCGCTCCAGCTCATCCCATAGCGTGTCGCCATGGGAACATTCCATGCAGCGTGTCAAGAGGCTGTGCAGCCAGCGGAGAGCAGCGATAAGCGGCTGACAAGGTTTCCATCGTGGCGAAGCGGAGGCGCTTTTGACGGTCTCTGTTGCCTTGTTTGGGCGACACCGACGGGCATTTATTGCTTTTGTCCCTTGCCGTCGAGTTAGGTATTTTGCACTCAGACATCGCTCGGTAGGTGTACCACCTCCTGTTTTTACATTTGTACCCCCGCCTATGTTGCCACCTGTCGGAGACCCCTTGAGCATATAAAAGGAGGCCCATGCGCAACGTAGAAAGGGTTTGGTTCGTTAGGTTCGGGGTTCGGTTCATTCGACTCACTCGAGACCAGATACACTCACGCTAGGTTTTGTAGCTTGCATTGCTCCCTAGCAAGAACACAATACATCAGATAAGCAGCAGTAGGAGTTTTATCTCTCCGGAGAGCTCCGAAGCTGGGTAAACTGCTCGTGTGCCTCGCCTCGATCCGCTCTTCGTGCGATCTCCGCCCCCCTCCGAACCACAAAGGGTCCTGGTTCGCCGGCCCCATAGGTGTCCGTGGGTACGATCAGCCTCCCCGACATCTTTGGCGCGAAGGAAGAGATAATACTATGGACCAGGCACCGCTCGAGGAAGTTTCGCCTCATCGGGAAGCAAGAGACAGAAAAGCTAAGTTGCCAAAGCTTGAGCAATCAATTTTTAAATTTTTAAGTTATCTTCCTCGAACGATAGTACTTTGTATGGAAAACACATGCGCAGAGGAACCAACTCGCCCGGCTAGTCGGCGCCCTTACTTTGTTTCGAGTCCGCTCAACAACTTAAGTGAGCTGCGGCTAGTCGCGACAAGGTTGCTTGTCGGAGGCGGCACTGCCAGCAGGCTGCTGACGTTCCGCACTCAGCGCTCGCGGCAAAAGTGCCCGCACCGACAAGTCCCCCAAATGCGTAAGGCAGAAACATACAAAGGAAGGAATCAAAGCAGAGGAAATAACGTTGGATTGACCGCCTAAGATAGAGTATATTACAAAATAACTTGTCGCTGATCTAACAAAGTGTTCTAAACATGATCAGCAACGACAAGGGAAAGAAAAAGTTGGCGGCCTAGTCTACGTGGTCGCCCTCAATCCGCTTGATCTTGTTCACCTTGTCCACAATGGGTGCGACAAGGGCTTTGAGCTCCTCCACGTTGGCATCTGGCGGCAAGGATCTGAGGACGCCGTTAAGGTTGAGGCCCGGATTGCGGAAGGCCACCTTTATCAACACCTTCTCGAGGGCTCCTGCACAGATCTGGCGCGATTCCTCGGCCAGCCGCTTTGGGACCTCTTCTCGGAGTCGCTGGAGACCCGTCACCACGCCTTTGACGAATAAGCTGAGTTTGGCGCTGGGTTGGAGATGCTCGTCGGAGGAGTATGCAAGGTCCGCCATCCCCAGCTCCATCATTTCGTTGTGGATGTCGGCGGCGGTGTCCACAAGACCTTCGATCCGATGCTCCACGCTCTCCCTCAAGGTGCTCTGGATGGAGGCAGCATTCGCTAGCAGCTCCTCCTTGGCCTTGATCGCCTCCAACAAGCCCACCTTCCGCTCTCTGGCGCCATCAAACGTCTGCGTCAGGGTAGTCAGCTTCAGCTCAAGATCCGCCTTGGAATCCTTGGCGGCGTCGAGCTCCTTGCCTCTATCAGCAAGACGACTCTGCAGCTCGCCAAGAGTGTAGGCGTCCTTCTCACGCTCACGCTTGAGCGCGGCAAGCTCTTCGCGCTCTTCTTGAGGCTGGCCTCCAGCTGTTCCACCTTCGCCTTCAGCTCTTCCTTGGCGGCCTCGGCGGCTGCGGCATCGCCGCTTCTGAAGCGCCCCGCCAAGTGACTCCTCACGCACGGCAAGGTCTTCTTCGTGGCTGTCCAGGTTGACCTTCCGTTGCGCCAACTCGCTTTCCTGCGCGGAGAGCTTCTCGGCAGCCAGCCGCTGCTCCTCTTCAGCTGCGGCCTTCTCAAGGGTGAAGGCCGTGCGCTCTTCTGCAAGTTGCCCCCGCGCTTCTACTACGTCGCGGAGAGCTTTTTGGTTGGCGCTCCGTAGCTCCTCTGCGCGCTTCTCCATGTCCGCTCCTGCCCTCGCGACAAGTGCTTCCCGGGTCTCCAACTTGGCCTGCCGGGCGCGGTAGAGCGACAGCAGCTTCTTCAGCAGCTGCTCCTCCTCGAACTTCGCCGCTGCTGCTTTGCTTGGCGCGTCCACCAGCGTCAGCCCAGCGAGTAGCTTCGCCGTCGAAGGTCTCTCCTCGACCGGCGCCACAGCTCGTTTCCAGGGGAGCTTGATGAAGACGCCGTCGTCGGCCTTGCCAGTAGGCGCGGGCTGGGGCTCCTCGAGCCCGACGCCTCGGCAGCGGGGGAGTCGGCTGTCGGTAGCGCTTGGCGCTCCTGCGGCCTCAGGGCCGTCAGTGCGATCGCCCGACCCCTCGCCGGCCTCTGCGTCGGCAGCCTCGGTGGCCTCCTCGCCAACAGGCTCGTCGGCGACGGCCTCTTCTTCCATAACAGCGACCTCTTCTTCCTCGCCGGCGGCCTCGACCTCCATCGGCTCTGCATCAGACGAAGAAAGAGCAGTCAAGCAAATGTTCAAAAAGAGAAACAAAAGAAAGCAAGCCCAAGGGAGATTTTCGTGTAAGGCAGTTACCTGCAACGGGATCCGCAGCCATGGCCTCGACCACTGGAGGGTCACTGGCGCTGTCCCTTGCCGGGGTAGCCTCCCTTGCCGGGGTAGCCTCCCTTGCCGGAGTGGCCTCCCTTGTCGGAGGGCGCTCCCTTGCCGGAGATTCCTCCCTTGGCGGCGTAGTGGCAGCAGACAGGATCTCGGGGGCGGCTTCCGAGCCCTCCTGATGAGGCTGCTCTACTCCTACACAAGCAAACAGTCAGGTATCAACGAAGAAGGAGCACCCCTGCACACCTAATAGTAAGAAGAAAACTGCACACTTACTCTGGGGGCTGTGCTGGGGGCTGCTCTGAGGAAGGGTTGCCGGATCCGGCAAGGGAGTCTCGGACGCGTCCCATGTTGCCACAGGAGAATCGTCCTCAACGACGACCGTCGGGATCTTAGCCCTCTTCGACGCTCTCTGGGCCAGCGTCCTAAAAAGGAAAGAGTCCAGAACGAAGCAACTCAGATTCAAGATGAAGCAATAAAATTGAAGAAATACAAGCACAATCTCAAGAACTTACTCTTCGCCTTCCTCCTCGGAGCTGAGCACGGAGAAGTCAAACTCCGGTTCGCCCGGTGCGACGAGGCGGGGGAGTGGGCTCTCTTGGCCGCTTGGCGGAGGCGTCGGCGGTGGCCTGAGAAGATCCCGCCCCAGTTGTCGCAGCAGTGTGAGGCGCTCCCGCGGCAACCTCGCTTGCCGCGGTAGAGCGCGTCGCGCGGCGCTGCTGCTGTGGGCCGGTCTGCCACCCCGATTCGTCTCCAACCTTGCGGAGACGCCTCTTCGGCGGAGCCGGGGGCTCCGATGGCAGCAAGTCGCTGGGTGGTGGAGAAAAAGCGCCCTCGGCGGGTCCACTCGACCCGGCCACGGGCTCGACAAGCTCGTCCTCGCCGACGACCTCCCCTCGCTCAGCAAGGCTTGCCGCCTTCGCAGCGTCCGCCTCCTCCACGGTGAACCCGAAGGCTCCCGCGGCAGCGGCTGTTGCCACCTCCTCCACCCTGGTGTCAATCCGCGCCATCTCCTCGTCGGTGGTGTCGCGGGTGAGCCTTTTCTGCTCGTCGGAGCGGATTGGCACTTCTTCCAAGTCATCGAAGAACTGCTGCACGACCTCGTCGGGGCTCTCGCCAGTTGGGACGATCCGTGGGAGTCGCTGACAACGGCATCATGGCGCGGATGCGGTCGGCGCCGAGTTGTTGCACAAAGGGCGACCCCGCGGCAACCTAAACCACTCAGGGTGGTCGGGGTCGATCTTGAACAGCTCGAGCAGCATCGCATCCAGCTCCAAGACGGTGAAGTTCCAGTTCAGACCCGGGCGCAACCTCATGATGTCTGCCGCGTTTTGGAACTCCCAAGCAGGCCTCCTCCTCTCCTGCAAGGGAGCGATGCGGCGGCGAAGGAAATCTGCGCCAACTGCGCCTACGGTTAGTCCGGCAAGCCTGAGGCGCAAAATCCGGGTCACAGCTATCTTCAACTTCGCATCCTCCGGCGCCAAGTTGCTCCAATCTCTGCCGCGCACTATTGGAGTTTGGCGCACGGCGGTGAAGGGCTGCGGGTTCTCCTCTATGACCCAACACCAATTGGCTCTCCACTCCTCGCACTTGTTGCGGAACTCTCCTTCCAGGTAGGCCTCTTTCTTGCCGATCCTGGAGACCCAAGCTATCCCTCCGGCAAGTGGCTCTCCTCTCTCGACGCGGGGCACAAAGAAGTGGCGGAAGAGTGCCACATTTGGGTGGACTCCGACAAAGTTTTCGCACAAATGCGCGAAAACTGCCATGGTCAAGACGGAGTTGGGGGTGAAATCAAGGAGGCGGAGGCCAAACGTGTTCATGATGTCGCAGAAGAACTTCGGAAAAGGCGGGCAAAGCCCGCAATAGAAGAAAAGAGGCGAAAAAGGGGTACCTGTTGGTGCCAAATCAGAGGTGGAGGCGGAGTACCCTGCGGCGCGGATGCGCACGGCGTCTCCATCGACGGAAGAGGTAGAAGACGTCCCGCAGCTCCCTTGCGCCGAGCTGCGGGGCGGAAGATGGCCCGCTCCTTGCGCAGCGCCGCGAGCCGCTGCGCCTCGGCCGACTTGACGCCCTTCTCCTTGTCGGCTTTCGGAGCCATGGCGAGGGCGGCGGAGGAGGCCGACGGCAGTGAGCGCGCTTGTGGCGAAAGGGGGCGGGGCGCTGCTCTCTTCGCACCGGAGAAGAAGGGGGGAGCGGCGGTGGTTTTCTTGACAAGACAGCGATGGCAGAGTGGACGGCATGTCCCTGTTTCCTCCGCTTATAAAGAGGGGGCGGACGTTCGCTTATACTAATAAAGAAACCCCACGACCGCGCCCACGATCTTCGCACGACGCCACGTCCGGTGCGTGTCGTTAGTGGGGATCGTGGTGGGTCCGGGCGAGTTGCGGCGTGGTCGAGGCCGCGTGTGACCGTGCCTTTGTTTGGGCCTGGCCCGACAGCGCTTCGGCACCGTGTCTGACCCAGCACGGGGGCTCTGTCGGTGTACTAGAGTAGGGGTACCCTTAGTATCCCGTACTAGTGCACGGACGGTTGCAACACTCGCGGCAAGGTTTGCCTCGTCACCGCCAAGATCCTCCGTGGCTCCTTTGGAGCCATTCAAGAACAAAGTATTTGATTAAGAAGACAAGGCCCTGGCAAGAGAAGCTTGCCGAGAAGGCCACTCAAGGCATCACGAGAAGACAAGGCCACGGCAAGAGGAGCTTGTCGGGAAGGCTCGGAGCGACAAGCCTCCGGGCGCGACAAGGATTCGACGCGGCAAGCAACCTCTCCATCTCCGCTCCAGCTCACCCCGCAACGTGTCGCCATGGGAACATTCCATGCACGCAGCGTGTCAAGAGGCTGTGCAGCCAGCGGAGAGCAGCGATAAGCGGCGCCGACAAGCTTGCCATCGTGGCGGCGGAGGCGCACTGACGGTCTCTGTTGCCTTTGTTTGGGCGACACTCACGGGCATTTATTGCTTTTGTCCCTTGCCGTCGAGTTAGGTATTTTGCATCGTATAATCGCTCGAGTAGGTGTACCAACTCCTGTTTTTACATTTGTACCCCCGCCTATGTTGCCACCTATCGGAGACCCCTTGAGCATATAAAAGGAGGCCCATGCGCAACGTAGAAAGGGTTCGGTTCGTTAGATTCGGGGTTCGGTTCATTCGACTCACTCGAGACCAGATACACTCACGCTAGGTTTTGTAGCTTGCATTGCTCCCTAGCAAGAACACAATACATCAGATAAGCAGCAGTAGGAGTTTTATCTCTCCGGAGAGCTCCGAAGCTGGGTAAACTGCTCGTGTGCCTCGCCTCGATCCGCTCTTCGTGCGATCTCCGCCCCCCTCCGAACCACAAAGGGGCCTGGTCCGCCGGCCCCATAGGTGTCCGTGGGTACGATCACCCTCCCCGACACAGTACCATCTGCAGTCCGAACATATTACATTAATATCATGCCGCCTCCATATTTTCCTATACAAAGTAAGGCAGAGCACATACCTTGTGACTTGTCTAGCCGCTCGTTCACCAGCGTGATATCGGCATCAATCGATCGAATCTGCCTAGTCAGTTCGGAAACTTCCACGGACTGGTCGGCGGCCAGACTCACAGGTACCTGCACATATTTATAGCGCAATCATTGATTTATGATCCCCCGTTTGCCCCCTAGCGTGGGCAACCAGAGTCTCAGGGGCACACCTAATGCGTGACTCACAGCCAAAAACAGTGTATTCTTCATTACATACCTCAAAGCCTCTTAGAAGACTTGTAAATGCTTCATTCAAACCGCTTGTAGCGGAGCAAATCTTCCTGAGCACCGCGCTCATTAATGAGCGGTGCTCCTCTGAGAGCGCAACTCGCTCTAGTAGGCCCGTCAGTACGTCCGGCCGGACATCGAACTGTGCCAGACCCTTCCCATCGCCCCTCGCGGGAGCAAGACACTCCGGGCTTAGGGGGGCTGACGCATTGGCCTCCGGCCTCGGCAGATCCGGATTCCTCCGTGACGACACCTCAGTGTCGCCCGCTTCATGAGCCGGAGAAGTGGGTGGGGTTTCGCTCTCCATCATCTCTGGAGGGAGATCCCCCGAAGACAAACTCTGTTGAGAATGACTGCTAGCCGGACTGCGAAAGACGAATCCTGGTTATTGATCTGGGAGGAACGCAGTACCTTTGAATTAAAAATTAACTTACAGCTCGGTGGAGGGCTGGCCCGTTGGTGGGCACGATGCGGTGAGAGTGCCCGTTGGGGCAGAGCCCCCTGGTGTTATCTTTTTCCCGGGTTGGGGCATCTCCATCTTCGAGTCTTCGGAGGCGGCCCTCTTCTTCCCATGCAGGGAGGAGGCCTTAGCCTCCCCTCCCGACTATCCTCCTTAGGGGAGGCAACAATTCCCCTTATTCGGATGGGTAGCGTGTGAAGCTCGGTTTCTTCGTTCTTCCCCTTGTCTTCCCCTGAGTGCATTCTGCTGAGCACCCGGTCAAGCATCTTGGCCATGGTGGGACCGGGCGAGCCTTCGGGAAGTGGCGGCAGACACCTGATTCTCTCCGCCTTGCTGAGCCATTCCTGGCCACAGATGATTTTCAGAACAAATAATCATAACAAATAAAAAACACGGAGTCCGGTATCAAGTTTACTTACTTGGGTATCTAGGCGATTGCAGCTTAGGCCCGCATCCTCGGTGGTGTCCGGACACTTTACTTTCGGTCCGAAGAATAATCTACACATCCCTTCGAGCTTTAGGCCGAAGAAGTGCTTGACAGTCCGCGGACTCTCCGGATTGAACTCCCACATCCGGAGAGGCCGTTAACTGCACTAATAACATCCGTCGGATTAACATCACTTGCATTATGCTGACAAGGTTAATGTCCCTCCCAAGAAGCTCTCGGATGCGGTTCTGCAATACTGGAACATCACCAGCGGACCCCCAATTCCGTCCTACGTCGGTCCAAGATGCTAGTTGGGACGGAGGGCCCGAGCGGAACTCGGGGGCGGCCACCCACTTTGTACCTCTGGGAGCAGTGACATAGAACCACCTCCGCTGCCATACATCGGATACTTCTGCGAAAGAACCCTCTGGCCACGGGGCATCGCCGTTCCTACTTATTACGGCACCTCCGCACTCCACATGTCACCCCTCGATCATCTTCAGCGTCACGTTGAAGGTCTTGAGCCATAAGCCGAAGTGCGGGGTGACATGGAGAAAATCCTCGCACACGATAATAAACGACGAGATATGGAGGATAGCATCGGGAGCCAGATCATGAAAATACAACCCATAATAGAACATGAGCCCCCTCACGAAGGGATCGAGGGCGAAACCCAGACCACGAAGGAAGTGTGGGACGAAAATGACACACTCGTTGGGCTCCGGCGTAGGGATGACCTGCCCTGGAGCAGGGAGCCTGTGCTGGATATCTATGGTCAAGTATTTGACCTCCCTAAGCTTTGCAATGTCCTTCTCTTCAATCGAGGAGGCCACCCACCGGCCTTGAGGGTCAGATCCGGACACATTGGAGCATTCCGGAGGGGTGGAGCTTAGAATTTGGGTGTTAGAACTCGAGGTGCGAAAAGGCGCGATGGAGGTGGAAAAGGAGGCGAGGGTCTCGACCCCTTTATAAAGAGGGTGAATATCGAGAGTCCCCGGTGTGACCGTTTGAGGCTTATCTAAAAACACACGGGTTATACCAACAGCCGTCGTGGGGTCACGCGTGCTCATATTGATGGAAAATCCCGTAATAAGAGGAACACGATCTCTGCCTCGACGGGACGTGCCAATGAAACCGCCTCGCAACACGAGTCGTTGTGGGGCCAGAAACGTCGGTTCGCGTTGGACCAAGCCCCGATGCAAGGGCACGATGCACGAAGATTGCCAGCAAATCAGATCTATACCATACGAAGATCATCTTGCAGATCCGGACATGGTCTACGTGTTCAATGACCACTTTGGAGTATTCGGAGGAGGAACCCGCCCTGCAATGTCGAAGATAAGACTGCGTGCCGGACTCATCGTCATTGAAGCCTGGTTCAGGGGCTCTTGAGGGAGTCTGGATTAGGGGTATCCAGACAGCGGACTGTGTACAACGTCCGGACTATTGAAGCGTGAAGATACAAGACTCAAGACTTCGGCCCGTGTCCGGATGGGACTTTCCTTGGCGTGGAAGGCAAGCTTGGCGATCCGGATATTATATTTCCTTCCTTGTAACCGAATCCATGTAAACCCTAGCCCTCTCCGGTGTCTATATAAACCAGAGAGGTTGGTCCTTAGAAGGCCGATCACAATTACAATCATACCATCATAGGCTAGCTCTTAGGGTTCAGCCTCTACGATCTCGTGGTAGATCTACTCTTGTACTACCCATATCATCAATATTAATCAAGCAGGAAGTAGGGTTTTACCTACATCGAGAGGGCCCGAACCTGGGTAAACATCTGTGTCCCTTGCTCCCTGTTACCATCAGCCTTGACGCACAGATCGGGACCCCCTACCCGAGATCCGCCGGTTTTGACACCGACATGCGCCGACCATACTCGAATTCCTATGGCTGAGTGAGAGTGGTAAAGCCCTATAGTCCGATTGCCTGGTTCGTGGTGAGGAACACCTCCATAAAAGGACCCAGCTATGGGATAAAGAGTGTTCAGGTATGTCCCGAACACCCCCGTATTTCTTTAAGTGAGAGGCGAGAAGCCGACGGTAGCCAACTCTCGGGAGTTACATTCACTAAACAGCATACCCAGGAAGAACAAATGTTCAAACAAAACAGGCAATAGATAATAAAAGTGCCATTATCCCATATTACAAAGAACGGCAAGAATGCCCTCAGGGAAATATAATGTCTTTGGTACACTTATCCGCCACAAGGCCGGCTCCCTTCAGTACACCTTCATAGTACAGCTCGGGCTTGCGGTGCTCCTTATCCTCTGGCGGCCCCTCGGTCATCAGCTTCTCCGCGTCAAGCTTCCCCCAATGCACTTTTGCACGGGCAAACGCCATGCGCGCACCCTCTATATATACTGATCGCTTAACAGCATCAAGCCGAGGACAGGCGCCCACAATCCGCTTCATGAGTCCGAAGTAACTGCTTGGAATGGGCTCCACGGGCCACAGTCGGACAACCAAGTCCTTCATGGCTGGTTCGGCCGCCTGGTGCAGTTCGACCAGCTGCTTCAGTTGATCGATAAAGGGCACCGGATAGTTCGGTGCCAAATACTGTGACCAGAAATCCCTCTCCGCAGACTTCTTCTCCTCGGTCTGGTAGAATTGGGCGGTATCTGATATGCTGCGAGGCAGATCCGCAAACGCCCCTGGAACAACAAGAATTCAGCTTGTCGCTTAGAGTTCTTCCCACTATCATGTAAAAATGGCCACGAATACAAAAGGCCTTACCAGCCGCAACCTTCCGGGCCTCCTGAATGTCCAGCACAACACCTCGGGTTTCTTCCCGAGCATCTTCCGCGGCTTGAAGGGCTTGGGCGAGTTCGGATTCTTTCCTACTAAACTCTGCTCCAAGCCCTCGCTTTTCTTTACAGCCTCCTGGAGCTCTCGCTCAGCTGCGATGACCCTGGCCTCGTGTTTCTCATGAAGCGCCTGTTCGGCGGCAGCCTTCTCGTAGGCATCAGCCACAGCCTTCTTTAGTGCCTCATACTCAGCACTCGCTCCTAGAGTATACAATACAAATACTTTTCACTAGGCACAATTACTCATTCGTGCCAAATTCAAGACAATGTTTCAATATACCTTGCTTGTACTCCAATTGCTTCTTCACACGGCCAAGATCCTCCTCGGCCCGTTCCAGGCTCTGCTTCAGCCCGGACACTTCCGCATCATGTGCGGCCGTCTTCTCTGCAGACACCTGTTTTCGCACAAAGGGGTGTACGTTGTTAACAAAGGCTCCTGCAAAAGCAGGGGATTTGATCCTCTGCCCGGCTATCTCTCTTTCGCCGGACAGTGTATCAGGGGCTACTACTCATATCATGACGATTCTTCAAAGGTTTCTTAGGAAACATACCTCGAAGGCCTTTATAAGGCCAAGGCAGGACTCATTCAACCCGCTCTCGGTGGACTGAATCTTTCCAACCACCGCACCCATGAGGGTCCGATGTTCATAGACGATAGACGTGTTCTTTAACGCTGTCGACAGACCGCCTGGCAGCTCTGCTTGGACAGAGGTTGCTGGCGGAATAGGCAAGCCTCCCACCGTCGAAGGTGGCTGCTCGCCCGATCCTGGAGCCTTAGAGGTCTCCAGGACCTTGTCCGGCTGTGGGCCGAACCCGAGATCGCCCCCGCCGTCGACACGCTTGGGGGCCAACGCTCCCGTGTGTCCGGATCCAGAGACATGCCCCCCCCCCGGTCCGGGTCCCGTTGAGACGACACCTCAGTGTCGCGCCTGGACTTCGGGGAAGGGGCCTTCGGAGGCGTCTCGTTCGCCAAGGCGTCTGAGCTCAGCGAATCCTCCGATGAGGACTGTCCGGCGCGAGACCTCGCCGGGCTGTACAAAATATGGCAACAGTTAAAACTACTATACCCAAACAATCTCGGACACATATGCGTGTTCAGATTTCGTATACTTACGACTTTTCCAGGGGCTGGGCCCTGGGATCCCACTCTGGGCTGCTATCGGCAGCCGTGGTGGATACCTCTGGGAGGGAACCTTTCCCCCTCTTGGGCAATTCGGCCTCCAGGGATGAGGAGGCTGTCCTTTTCTTCCCACCTCCAGAGTAAGGCTCGTCCTCCTCTGCTTCCTCCTCTTCGCCTTCAGAAGAAGGATTGTCGCTAGAGTCTTCGGATTTGGCGTCCGAAGCCTCGCGACGACGGAGGCCACTCCGGGTCTTTTTGACCTTCTTGGAGGCCTCTTTCTTTGGCGCCTCGTAAGGCGCGGGGACCAGCATCTTCGTCAGAAGAGGTCCGGCCGGTTCCTCCGGCAGCGGGGCCGGACAATGTATCCGCTCCACCTTTTTTATCCATCCCTGGGGTCATGATAAAACACGATAAAGATGTCTCCCTCGGGACATGCCAACTGAAGCATGGATGGACGGAGCGTTGCTATAACTTACCGGGCTTGCAGAATGGGATAATTGATACCCACGGTCCTCGGAGGAGCCCGACCATGATTTGCCGGACTTAAAGAGCACCTTCCAGATGTCCTTGTGGGAGGAATCATAGAGCTCCCAAAGGGTCTGGTGCTCGGTTGGGTCGTACTCCCACAAGGTGCAGGCTCGACGCTGGCAAGGGAGAAGCAGGCGAACTAACATCACCTGGACTATGTCGACGAGCTTGACGTCCTTGTCGACCACACTCTGAACGCGCTTCTGGAGCAGCGACATCTCATTGGACGAGGACCAGTTAGGGCCCTTCTTGGGCTAGGACGTGAGCCGCAGTGGGGCTCCGGATCTGAACTCTGGAGCTGCAGCCCACTTTTTGCCGCGTGGTTCGGTGATATAGAACAACTGCTGCTGCCACTCCTTGACGGAGTCGTTGAAGGCACCCGTCGGCCAAACGACCTTGGGCATCTTGCTCACCATGGCGCCGCCACACTCGGCGTGCTCGCCACTCACCACCTTGGGCTTCACATTGAAAATCTTCAACCACGGGCCGAAGTGAGGCGAAATCCGGAGAAAAGCCTCGCACACGACGATGAACGTCGAGATATTGAGGAAAGAGTTGGGGGAAAGATCATGAAAATCAATCCCATGGTAATACATGACTCCACGAACAAATGGGTGAAGGGGAAACCCGAGCCCGCGGAAAAAATGAGGAAGGAACACGACTCTCTCGTGAGGCTCGGGAGTAGGGACAACCTGTCCCGCCGGTGGGAGACGGTGGACGATCTTCTTGCGTAGATACCCGGACTCCCGGAGCCTCTTGATATCCTTCTCCTGGACAGTAGAGACCATCCATCTGCCTCCTGCTCCGGATCCGGACATCTTCAGAAAACCTTTCTTCGATGGAAGATAAGAATGCCTGGGCGTTAGGGCTCGAACAGAGGGGAATGGGCTAGCGGAAGGAAAAGGCGTGGGTAAAGAGGAAGAGACCTTATCTCTTTATAGAGACGGTAAAAGCTTTTTGCTCCTCCCCACTTGCCTGGTGGAACCCGCTCGCTCCCCACTCACCGCGATTAGCGGTGTGGTTGGATTATCCATACATGTATTAAGGAAAATCCCACAATAAGGGGCCACGATCTATGCTTTGACAAGACGTGTCAAGGAAACTGCCTCGCAATATGCGTTGTGGCTGGGCGTGGGAAAACGGTTTGAATAATGACCCGACCGTAATGACATATCACGTTGTCTAAAAAGTTGTCAGCAGATTGCATTTGTGAAATATCATTCTCTCTACGGTGGTATGTGAAGATCATTTTGCAGATCTGGACAAGGTTTAAGTGTTCGATAATTTTTATGGAGTATTCGGAGAAGGAACCCGCCTTGCAATGCCGAAGACAAGACTGCGCGCCGGACTCGTCGTCATTGAAGCCTGGTTCAGGAGCTACTGAGTGAGTCCTGGATTAGGGGGTATCCGGACAACCGGAATGTATACATCATCCGGACTATTGAAGCGTGAAGATACAAGACTCAAGACTCCATTTCGTGTCCAGATGGGACTCTCCTTGGCGTGGAAGGCAAGCTTGGCGACCCGGATATTATGTTCCCTTCCTTGTAACCAACTCCATGTAAACCCTAGCCCTCTCCGGTGTCTATATAAACCAGAGAGGTTGGTCCTTAGAAGGCCGATCACAATTACAATCATACCATCATAGGCTAGCTCTTAGGGTTTAGCCTCTCCGATCTCGTGGTAGATCTACTCTTGTACTACTCATATCGTCAATAGTAATCAAGCAGGAAGTAGGGTTTTACCTCCATCGAGAGGGCCCGAACCTGGGTAAACATCGTGTCCCTTGCTTCCTGTTACCATCAGCCTAGACGCACAGATCGGGACCCCCTACCCGAGATCCGCCGGTTTTGACACCGACCGGTATGTCTCCGTATAAAATGGTTTATGGAAAAGCATGTCACTTACCTCTCGAACTAGAACATAAGGCATATTGTGCTATTAAAGAGCTTAATTATGATTTCAAACTTGCTGGTGAGAAGAGGTTATTCGACATTAGCTCACTTGATGAATGGAGAACCCAAGCCTATGAGAATGCCAAGTTGTTTAAAGAAAAAGATAAAAGATGGCATGACAAAAGGATACAAAAGCGTGAGTTTAATGTAGGTGATTATGTATTGCTATACAACTCTCATTTAAGATTTTTTGTAGGAAAACTTCTCTCTAAATGGGAAGGTCCTTACATTATCGAGGAGGTCTATCGTTCCGGTGCCATAAAAATCAACAACTTCAAAGGCACAAATCTGATGGTGGTGAACGGTCAAAGAATCAAACATTATATCTCAAGTAATCCTATAAATGTTGAAACTAATTTTATTGAAACCATAACCCCGGAGGAATACATAAGGGACACTTTCCGGAATGTTTCAGACTCCGAAAAGTAATAGGTATGTGGTACAGTAAGTAAACCAACTCCAAAACACTTCTAATGGCAATTTTTCTCCGTTTTGGAATATTTAGAAAAATAGAAAAATAAGAAGCAGTCCGGGAAGGACATGAGGGCTCCACGAGGGTGGAGGGCGCGTCCTACCCCCTGGCCGCGCCCCCTGCCTCGTGGGCACCTCGTGTGCTCTCCGGACTCCGTTTTCTTGAACGATACGTATTTTGGTCGGTAAAAGTTCATTATATAATCTCCCGAAGGTTTTGACTCCTGTATCACGCAAATATCCTCTATTTTTGTTTCGAGCTATTTCTGTAGCAGATTTGGAGCAAGATGTCATCTCAGGATTCCGACGGAGAGAGCTATGTCTCACACCTCATTGCTGACCCAAAGACCTATGGGGATCTATCTCCTTGTGGTCGAACTACGGATGAGGAGGAGGATGCCCATTTGATGAGGATTAACGATTCAAGCTCAGAGGAGGGGGATGTCCCTCTACCTCAACTTGGGGATAAGCACGTGAAGTTCAAGAAGTCTAGTCTCCCTAAGAGGGCTAAACTATCTAACAATCGATCTATTCCTTCTCGTTTTCGACAGAAAAGCAAATGAGATTTATGTGACAAGATCTTGAAGCTGGAATCGGAGGTCGATGATTTAAAGGAGGAAATTGCTCTCCTCGATTACAATATGAAGAAGCTGAAAGCACAATTTACATAATCAACAACCCCATCATCACCACCTCCGAAGAAAGAGATATAATCACATGGGTATGGTCACTCCCCTTGGCAATTGCCAAGCTTGGGGGAGGTGCCCCGGTATCGTATCACCATCACATCTCTATCTTTACCGTTTTTCTTAGTTCGATCCTTTTAGTAATATCTTGATCTAGTAGAATAAAATTTTAGTATGATCTAGTTTTGAGTTTTGCTTTATGATCCCTCTATGTAATCGATTCCGTGAGTTATATAATAAAGATTAGTGTTCAGTCAAGGGCTTGATTATCTTGCTATGATCTTGAGTGAATAAAAGAAAAGAGAAAAGAATAAAAAGAAACAAAGAGATCATATTGATCTTATGGAGAGTAATGACTTCACATAGAAAGAGTATGATGATTAAAAGTTGTTGAGAGTTGACAAACATAGTTTTGGTCATCGTTGGAATTAATAGGAAGTAATAAAGAAAGAGATGGTTCACATATAAATATATTATCTTGGACATCTTTTACGATTGGGAGCACTCATTAAAATATGACATGCTAAAGAGTTGATGTTGGACAAGGAAGACAACATAATGGGTTATGTTTTCTTATATCTGAGATAAAGTATATTGTCATGGATCATCCAACATGCTGAGCTTGCCTTTCCCTCTCATGCTAGCCAAATTCTTTGCACCAAGTAGAGATACTACTTGTGCTTCCAAATATCCTTAAACCCAGTTTTGCCATGAGAGTCCAACGTATCTAACTATGGATTGAGTAAGATCCTTCAAGTAAGTTGTCATTGGTGCAACCAATAAAAATTGCTCTCTAAATATGTATGATTGATTAGTGTGGAGGAAATAAGCTTTATACGATCTTGTGACGTGGAAGAAATAAAAGGACGGACTGCATAATAAAGGTCCATATCACAGGTGGAAATATAAAGTGACGTTCTTTTGCATTAAGATTTTGTGCATCCAACCATAAAAGCGCATGGCAACCTCTGCTTCCCTCTGCGAAGGGCCTATCTTTTACTTTTATCTTCTACCTTATGCAAGAGTCATGGTGATCTTCACCTTTCCTTTTTACATTTTATCCTTTGGCAAGCACAGTGTGTTGGAAAGATCCTGACATATATATATAATTGGATGTAAGTTAGCATGAACTATTATTGTTGACATTACCCTTGAGGTAAAGGTTGGGCGAAACTATAAGCCCCTATCTTTCTCTGTGTCCGATTAAAACTCCATAACCACAAGTATTGCGTGAGTGTTAGCAATTGTGAAAGACTAAATGATGGTTGAGTATGTGGACTTGCTGAAAAGCTCTGACATAGACTTTTTCTGATGTTATGATAAATTGCAATTGCTTCAATGACTGAGATTATAGTTTGTTGGTTTTCAATGAAGTTTCTGATTCATACTTTGCATTGTGAATAGATTATTACTTGAGCATAAGAAATCATATGACAATATCCATATATGTTGTTGTTATAAGATTAATCATGATGCCCTCATGTCCGTATTTTATTTTATCGACACCTCTACCTCTAAACATGTGGACATATTTATCGTTATCGGCTTCCGCTTGAGGACAAGCGAGCTCTAAGCTTGGGGGAGTTGATACGTTCATTTTGCATCATGATTTTATATCGATATTTATTGCAATATGGGATGTTACTACACATTATGTCACAATACTTATGCTTATTCTCTCTTATTTTACAAGGTTTACATAAGGAGGGAGAATGCCGGCAGCAAATATTAGAGAACTATTCTGCACAACTCCAAGAGACCTGAAACTCCACGAAAGTTGTTTTTGGAAATAATAAAAAATACTGAGCGGAAGAAATACCAGAGGGGGCCCACACCCTGGCCACGAGGGTGGGGGCGCGCCCTACCCCCCTGGGCGCGCCCCCCTGCCTCGTGGGCCCGTAGTTGACCCTCCGGTGCCCATCTTCTGCTATATGCAGTCTTTCGTCCGAGAAACATCATAAGCAAGCTGTCGCGACGAGACTCGCCGCCAGGCGGATGAACCAATCTAGGGCTCCGTGAGCTGTTACGCCGAGGACACTTCCCTCCGGGAGGGGGAAATCATCGCCATCGTCATCACCAACGCTCCTCTCATCGGGACAGGGCTAATCTCCATCAACATCTTCACCAGCACCATCTCCTCTCAAACCCTAGTTCATCTCTTGTATCCAATTCTTGTCTCCAAGTCCGGGATTGGTACCTGTAGGTTGCTAGTAGTGTCGATTACTCCTTGTAGTTGATGCTAGTTGGTTTATTTGGTGGAAGATCATATGTTCAAATCCTTTATGCATATTAATACTCCTCTGATTATGAACATGAATATGCTTTGTGAGTAGTTATGTTTGTTCCTGAGGACATGGGAGAAGTCTTGCTATTAGTAGTCATGTGAATTTGGTATTCGTTTGATATTTTGATGAGATGTATATTGTCTCTCCTCTAGTGGTGTTATGTGAACGTCGGCTACATGACACTTCACCATTATTTGGGCCTAGAGGAAGGCATTGGGAAGTAATAAGTAGATGATGGTTTGCTAGAGTGAAAGAAGCTTAAACCCTAGTTTATGCGTTGCTTCGTAAGGGGCTAAGTTGGATCCATATGTTTCATGCTATGATTAGGTTTACCTTAATACTTCTTTTGCAGTTGCGGATGCTTGCAATAGAGTTAATCATAAGTGGCATGCTTGTCCAAGTAAGGACAACACCCAAGCACCGGTCCACCCACATATCACATTATCAAAGTATCAAACGTGAATCATATGAACGTGATGAAAACTAGCTTGACAATAATTCTCATGTGTCCTCGGGAGCGTTTTCCTTCATATAAGAAATTGTCCAGGCTTGTCCTTTGCTACAAAAAGGATTGGGCCACCTTGCTGCACTTTATTTACTTTTGTTACTTGTTGCTCATTAAAAATTGTCTTATCACAAAACTATCTGTTACCTATAATTTCAGTGCTTGCAGAGAATACCTTGCTGAAAATTGCTTATCATTTCCTTCTACTCCTCGTTGGGTTCGACACTCTTACTTATCGAAAGGACTACGATAGATCCCCTATACTTGTGGGTCATCACCCCTCAATCTCGACTGTCGTCAGATTTCTGTCCTTCCTGAATTTGATATCCTCAGAGCCATCATCTCCTCTCACCAGCAGGGCCTCGTTCAACGCCTCTGCATCCCGACACGCTACCTACTACCTCTTGAGCACTGCATTGGTTTTCCTTTGAAGAGGAAAGGGTGATGCAGTAAAGTAGCGTAAGTATTTCCCTCAGTTTTGAGAACGAAGTTATCTATCCAGTAGGAGGCCACACTCAAGTCCCTCGCACCTACACAAACAAATAAAAACCTCGCAACCAACGCAATAAAGGGGTTGTCAATCCCTTCACGGTCACTTACGAAAGTGAGATCTGAAAGATATGATAAGATAATATTTTTGGTATTTTTATAATAAAGATGCAAAGTAAAATAAAAGGCAATATAAATAGCTAAGTGTTGGAAGATTAATATGATGGAAAATAGACCCGGGGGCCATAGGTTTCACTAGTGGCTTCTCTCAAGAGCATAAGTATTACGGTGGGTGAACAAATTACTGTTGAGCAATTGATAAAATTGAGCATAGTTATGAGAATATCTAGGTATGATCATGTATATAGGCATCACGTCCGCGACAAGTAGACCAACTCCTGCCTGCATCTACTACTATTACTCCACACATCGACCGCTATCCAGCATGCATCTAGAGTATTAAGTTCAAAAGAACAGAGTAACGCTTTAAGTAAGATGACATGATGTAGAGGGATAAACTCAAGCAATATGATATAAACCCCATCTTGTTCTCCTCGATGGCAACAACACAATACGTGCCTTGCTGCCCCTCACACCTTTGGGAAAGGACACTGCAAGATTGAACCCAAAGCTAAGCACTTCTCTCATTGCAAGAAAGATCAATCTAGTAGGCCAAACCAAACTATAATTCGAAGAGACTTGCAAAGATAACCAAACATATATAAAATAATTCAGAGAAGATTAAAATATTGTTCATAGATAAACTTGATCATAAACCCACAATTCATCGGTCTCAACAAACACACCGCAAAAGAAGATTACATCGAATAGATCTCCACGAGAATCGTGGAGAACTGTGTATTGAGATCCAAAGAGAGAGAAGAAGCCATCTAGCTAATGACTATGGACCTGAAGGTCTGAGGTAAACTACTCACACATCATCGGAGAGGCTATGGTGTTGATGTAGAAGCCCTCCATGATCAATGCCCCTCCGCAGACGCCGGAAAAAGGCCCCAAGATGGGATCTCACTGCATGTAAGGTTGCGGCGGTGGAATTAGGTTTTCGTGGATGCTTCTGTTGGTTTGGGGGTACGTAGGTATATATAGGAGGAATAAGTACGTCAGTGGAGCAATGTGGGCCCCACGAGGGTGGAGGGCACGCCCAGGGGGTAAGCGCGCCCCCTGCCTCGTGCTCTCCTGGTTGCTTTCTTGACGTAGGGTCCAAGTCCTCTGGATCACGTTCGTTCCGAAAATCACGTTCCCGAAGGTTTCATTCTGTTTGGACTCCGTTTGATATTCTTTTTCTGCGAAACACTGAAATAGGCAAAAAACAGCATTTTGGGTTGGGCCTCCGGTTAATAGGTTAGTCCCAAAAATAATATAAAAGTGTATAATAAAGCCCGTTAAACATCCAAAACAGAATATAATATAGCATGAAGCAATCAAAAATTATAGATACGTTGGAGACGTATCAAGCATCCCCAAGCTTAATTCCTGCTCGTCCTCGAGTAGGTAAATGATAAAAACAGAATTTTTGATGTGGAATGCTACTTGGCATAATTTCAATGTAATTCTCTTAATTGTGGTATGAATGTTCAGATCCAAAAGATTCAAGACAAAAGTTTAATATTGACATAAAAATAATAATACTTCAAGCATACTAACTAAGCAATTATGTCTTCTCAAAATAACATGGCCAAAGAAAGTCATCCCTACAAAATCATATAGTCTGGCTATGATCTATCTTCACCACAGAAAGTATTTAAATCATGCACAACCCCGATGACAAACCAAGCAATTGTTTCATACTTTTGGTGTTCTCAAACTTTTTCAATCTTCACGCAATACATGAGCGTGAGCCGTGGACATAGCACTATATGTGGAATAGAATGGTGGTTGTGGAGAAGACAAAAAAAAGGAGAAGATAGTCTCACATCAACTAGGCGTATCACCGGGCTATGGAGATGCCCATTAATAGATATCAATGTGAGTGAGTAGGGATTGCCATGCAATGGATGCACTAGAGCTATAAGTATATGAAAGCTCAACAAAAGAAACTAAGTGGGTGTGCATCCAACTCGCTTGCTCACGAAGACCTAGGGCATTTTGAGGAAGCCCATCATTGGAATATACAAGCCAAGTTCTATAATGAAAACTTCCCACTAGTATACGCAAATGATATCATAGGTGACTCTCTATCATGAAGATCATGGTGCTACTTTGAAGCACAAGTGTGGTAAAAGGATAGTAACATTGTCCCTTCTCTCTTTTTCTCTCATTTTTTTATTTGAGCCTTTTCTCTTTTTTATGGCCTCTTTTTTCTCTTTTTTTGTTTTTCATCAGGAGTCTCATCCCGACTTGTGGGGGAATCATAGTCTCCATCGTCCTTTCCTCACTTGGGACAATTCTCTAAAAATGATGATCATCACACTTTTATTTACTTACAACTCAACAATTACAACAAAATACTTAGAACAAAATATGACTCTATATGAATGCCTCCGGCGGTGTACCGGAATATGCAATGATTCAAGAGTGACATGTATGAAAGAATTATGAACGGTGGCTTTGCCACAAATACAATGTCAACTACATGATCATGCGAGGCAATATGACAATGATGGAGCGTGTCATAGTAAACGGAATGGTGGTGAGTTGCATGGCAATATATCTCGGAATGGCTATGGAAATGCCATGATAGGTAGGTATGGTGGCTGTTTTGAGGAAGGTATATGGTGGGTGTATGATACCCGTGAAAAGTCTGGGTATTAGAGAGGCTAGCAATGGTGGAAAGAAGAGAGTGTGTATAATCCATGGACTCAACATTAGTCATAAAGAACTCATATACTTATTGCAAAAATCTACAAGTTATCGAAGCAAAGTATTACGCGCATGCTCCTAGGGGGATAGATTGGTAGGAAAATACCATCGTCATTCCCCGACCGCCACTCATAAGGAAGACAATCAATAAATAAATCATGCTCCGACTTCATCACATAACGGTTCACCATAATGCATGCTACGGGAATCACAAACTTTAACACAAGTATCTCTCAAATCCACAACTACTCAACTAGCATGACTCTAATATCACCATATTTATATCTCAAAACAATTATCAAGCATCAAACTTCTCATGGTATTCAACACACTCATAAGAATTTTTTTACTAATCTTGAATGCCTATCATAATTAAAGCAAATTACCACGCTGTTTTGTAGGACTCTCAAAATAATCTAAGTGAAGCATGAGAGAACAATAGTTTCTATGAAACAAATCCACCACCGTGCTCTAAAAGATATAAGTGAAGCACTAGAGCAAAAACTATATAGCTCAAAAAATAGAAGTGAAGCACATAGAGTATTCTAATAGTTTCCGAATCATGTGTGTCTCTCTCAAAAGGTGTGTACAGCAAGGATGATTGTGGCAAACTAACAAATAAAGACTCAAATAATACAAGACGCTCCAAGCAAAACACATATCATGTGGTGAATAAAAATATAGCTCCAAGTAAAGTTACTGATGGAAGTAGACGAAAGAGGGGATGCCTAACGGGGAATCCCCAAGCTTTAGCTTTTTGGTGTACTTAGATTATCTTGGGGTGCCATGTGCATCCCCAAGCTTAGGCTCTTGCCACTCCTTCTTCCATAATCCATCAAATCTTTTACCCAAAACTTGAAAACTTCACAACACAAAACTTAGCAGAAAATCTCGTGAGCTCCGTTAGCGAAAGAAAAGAAAACACCACTTCGAGGTAATGTAATGATCTCATTATTTATTTATATGGGTGTTAAACCTACTGTATTCCAACTTCTATATGGTTTATAAACTATTTTATTAGCCATAGATTCATCAAAATAAGCAAACAACACATGAAAAACAGAATCTGTCAAAAACAGAACAGTCTTTAGTAATCTGTAACTAACGCAAACTTCTGGAACTCAAAAACATCTACCAAAATAGGAAGACCTAGAAAATTTGTTTAACACGTTCTGGTGCTTTTTAACAATTGTTTTCGTGAACAGAAAGTTTCTGGAATTTTCAGCAAGATCAAATAACTATCATCCAAGAAGATCATATAGGTTTAACTTGGCACAAACACTAACTAAAACATAAAAACAAATCTAACCAGAGGCTAGATCAAAGATTTATTCCTAAACATAAGAAAAAAGCAAAAAACTAAAAATAAATTGGGTTGCCTCCCAACAAGCGCTTTTCTTTAAAGCCATTAAGCTAGACATCGATATTTTTAATGATGCTCACATGAAAGACAAGAATTGAAGCACAAGGAAAGCATCATCTAGCATGTGAAAAACACATCTAAGTATAACATACTTCCTATGCATAGGCATCTTATAGGCAAACAAATTATCAAGGCAAGCAAAAACTAGCATATGCAAGGAAGAAGAAAGAGACGATAGCGATCTCAACATAACAGGAGGTAATTTAGTAACATGAAAATTTCTACAACCATATTTTCCTCTCTCATAATAATTACATGTAGGATCATAAGCAAATACAACAAAATAGCTATCACATAAAATATTTTCAACATGATCCACATGCATGCAAAGTTGACACTCTTCCAAAATAGTGGGATTAACATTAACTAAAGTCATGACCTCTCCAAACCCAGTTTTATCAAAAATACCATAAGATTGAACATTCTCCAAATATGTGGGATCCAAAGTTGACGCTCTTCCAAACCCACTTTCAATATTATTGCAAACACTATTATCAATCTCATATTCATCATGGGGCTTAAATAAATTTTCAAGATCATAAGAAGAATCACCCCAATCATGATCATTGCAACAGGTAGTAGACATAGCAAAACTAGCATCCCCAAGCTTAGGGTTTTGCATATTATTAGCACAATTGACATTAATAAAATTTATGGTAAAATTATTTCAATCATGCTTTTCATCAAAGGAACTACCAAGTATGGGTGCAATAGCAACGATCTCATGTTTAACATAAGGAACTATAGCAAATTCATCTTCATATATATTGGCATCATGGCCACAAGGATAGCAAGCATCATGTTCATCAAGGGATATTTCAATCAAATCATCGGAATCATAATTGTCTATAGATTCGTGCATATCATTATTTTCTTTAGAAGCAACGGTCATTCTTTCAATAAATTCTTTGACATAGACATTATGAGCATAGTTTTCATATCAATATTAGAGTATGTCAAGATTTTCATATTCGTAAAGAGTAGTAACATACTTTTCAATCAAAGAAGCAACTTCATAAGATCCCTTAAAAGCAACAAATTCTTCAATTTGTTCGATATCATAGTAGCTATAAACACCCTTTGCATAAGAAGATAAGATTTTATTTTCATTAAACTCACATAGGTAGGGAAGGTGTTTTTTAGGGTTCTTAGAGCAACAAGTAATATCACAAATTTCACAAAGATTCCAAGCATAATACAGAAGTTTGTTTATTTGATTCCATAAGAGTTTCCCTTTTTCAGACAAACTGTGATGCACAAAATGAGCATGCTCATCTAAAGATTTCCCATCAACTAGGCTAGTTGGGGTTTCAGCACGAGCGCATAAGGATCGAAGATGATCCAAGTAGAACACTTTAATTGGATCCATATCAAATGATTTTTAGAAGCAAAGATGCAACCAAATATAAGGCACGTGGAAACACAAACAGAAAGGACAGAAAGTTTCTGGAATTTTCAGCAAGATCAAATAACTATCATCAAGAAGATCCTATAGGTTTAACTTGGCACAAACACTAATTAAAACATAAAAAAAATCTAACCAAAGGCTAGATCAAAGATTTATTCCTAAACATAAGCAAAAAAGCAAAAAACTAAAAATAAATTGGGTTGCCTCCCAACAAGCGATTTTCTTTAAAGCCATTAAGCTAGACATCGATATTTTTAATGATGCTCACATGAAAGACAAGAATTGAAGCACAAGGAAAGCATCATCTAGCATGTGAAAAACACATCTAAGTCTAACATACTTCCTATGCATAGGCATCTTATAGGCAAACAAATTATCAAGGCAAGCAAAAACTATCATATGCAAGGAAGAAGAAAGAGACGATAGCGATCTCAGCATAACAGGAGGTAATTTAGTAACATGAAAATTTCTACAACCATATTTTCCTCTCTCATAATAATTACATGTAGGATCATAAGCAAATACAACAAAATAGCTATCACATAAAATATTTTCAACATGATCCACATGCATGCAAAGTTGACACTCTTCCAAAATAGTGGGATTAACATTAACTAAAGTCATGACCTCTCCAAACCCAGTTTTATCAAAAATACCATAAGATTGAACATTCTCCAAATATGTGGGATCCAAAGTTGACGCTCTTCCAAACCCACTTTCAATATTATTGCAAACACTATTATCAATCTCATATTCATCATGGGGCTTAAATAAATTTTCAAGATCATAAGAAGAATCACCCCAATCATGATCATTGCAACAGGTAGTAGACATAGCAAAACTAGCATCCCCAAGCTTAGGGTTTTGCATATTATTAGCACAATTGACATTAATAAAATTTATGGTAAAATTATTTCAATCATGCTTTTCATCAAAGGAACTACCAACTATGGGTGCAATAGCAACGATCTCATGTTTAACATAAGGAACTATAGCAAATTCATCTTCATATATATTGGCATCATGGCCACAAGGATAGCAAGCATCATGTTCATCAAGGGATATTTCAATCAAATCATCGGAATCATAATTGTCTATAGATTCGTGCATATCATTATTTTCTTTAGAAGCAACGGTCATTCTTTCAATAAATTCTTTGACATAGACATTATGAGCATAGTTTTCATATCAATATTAGAGTATGTCAAGATTTTCATATTCGTAAAGAGTAGTAACATACTTTTCAATCAAAGAAGCAACTTCATAAGATCCCTTAAAAGCAACAAATTCTTCAATTTGTTCGATATCATAGTAGCTATAAACACCCTTTGCATAAGAAGATAAGATTTTATTTTCATTAAACTCACATAGGTAGGGAAGGTGTTTTTTAGGGTTCTTAGAGCAACAAGTAATATCACAAATTTCACAAAGATTCCAAGCATAATACAGAAGTTTGTTTATTTGATTCCATAAGAGTTTCCTTTTCGGACAAACTGTGATGCACAAAATGAGCATGCTCATCTAAAGATTTCCCATCAACTAGGCTAGTTGGGGTTTCAAAGACGAAAGATAAGGATCGAAGATGATCCAAGTAGAACACTTTAAGTGGATCCATATCAAAAGATTTTTAGAAGCAAAGATGCAAGCAAATATAAGGCACGTGGAAACACAAACAGAAAGGACAGAAAGTTTCTGGAATTTTCAGCAAGATCAAATAACTATCATCAAGAAGATCCTATAGGTTTAACTTGGCACAAACACTAATTAAAACATAAAAAAAATCTAACCAGAGGCTAGATCAAAGATTTATTCCTAAACATAAGCAAAAAAGCAAAAAACTAAAAATAAATTGGGTTGCCTCCCAACAAGCGCTTTTCTTTAAAGCCATTAAGCTAGACATCGATATTTTTAATGATGCTCACATGAAAGACAAGAATTGAAGCACAAGGAAAGCATCATCTAGCATGTGAAAAACACATCTAAGTCTAACATACTTCATATGCATAGGCATCTTATAGGCAAACAAATTATCAAGGCAAGCAAAAACTATCATATGCAAGGAAGAAGAAAGAGACGATAGCGATCTCAAAGATAACAGAGGTAATTTAGTAACATGAAAATTTCTACAACCATATTTTCCTCTCTCATAATAATTACATGTAGGATCATAAGCAAATACAACAAAATAGCTTTCACATAAAATATTTTCAACATGATCCACATGCATGCAAAGTTGACACTCTTCCAAAATAGTGGGATTAACATTAACTAAAGTCATGACCTCTCCAAACCCAGTTTTATCAAAATACCATAAGATTGAACATTCTCCAAATATGTGGGATCCAAAGTTGACGCTCTTCCAAACCCACTTTCAATATTATTGCAAACACTATTATCAATCTCATATTCATCATGGGGCTTAAATAAATTTTCAAGATCATAAGAAGAATCACCCCAATCATGATCATTGCAACAGGTAGTAGACATAGCAAAACTAGCATCCCCAAGCTTAGGGTTTTGCATATTATTAGCACAATTGACATTAATAAAATTTATGGTAAAATTATTTCAATCATGCTTTTCATCAAAGGAACTACCAAGTATGGGTGCAATAGCAACGATCTTATGTTTAACATAAGGAACTATAGCAAATTCATCTTCATATATATTGGCATCATGGCCAAAAGGATAGCAAGCATCATGTTCATCAAGGGATATTTCAATCAAATCATCGGAATCATAATTGTCTATAGATTCGTGCATATCATTATTTTCTTTAGAAGCAACGGTCATTCTTTCAATAAATTCTTTGACATAGACATTATGAGCATAGTTTTCATAGCAATATTAGAGTATGTCAAGATTTTCATATTCGTAAAGAGTAGTAACATACTTTTCAATCAAAGAAGCAACTTCATAAGATCCCTTAAAAGCAACAAATTCTTCAATTTGTTCGATATCATAGTAGCTATAAACACCCTTTGCATAAGAAGATAAGATTTTATTTTCATTAAACTCACATAGGTAGGGAAGGTGTTTTTTAGGGTTCTTAGATCAAGAAGTAATATCACAAATTTCACAAAGATTCCAAGCATAATACATCAATTTTTTTATTTGATTCCATAAGAGTTTCCCTTTTTCAGACAAACTGTGATGCACAAAATGAGCATGCTCATCTAAAGATTTCCCATCAACTAGGCTAGTTGGGGTTTCAGCACGAGCGCATAAGGATCGAAGATGATCCAAGTAGAACACTTTAAGTGGATCCATATCAAAATATTTTTCGCAAGCAAAGATGCAAGCAAATAGAAGGCACGTAGAAACACAAACAGAAAGGATGAAAGTTTCGGAATTTTCAAAGAAGATCAAATAACTATCATCCAAGAAGATCCTATAGGTTTAACTTGGCACAAACACTAATTAAAACATAAAAAAATCTAACCAGAGGCTAGATCAAAGATTTATTCCTAAACATAAAAAAAAGCAAAAAACTAAAAATAAATTGGGTTGCCTCCCAACAAGCGCTTTTCATTAAAGCCATTAAGCTAGACATCGATATTTTTAATGATGCTCACATGAAAGACAAGAATTGAAGCACAAGGAAAGCATCATCTAGCATGTGAGAAACACATCTAAGTCTAACATACTTCCTATGCATAGGCATCTTATAGGCAAACAAATTATCAAGGCAAGCAAAAACTAGCATATGCAACGAAGAAGAAAGAGACGATAGCGATCTCAACATAACAGGAGGTAATTTAGTAACATGAAAATTTCTACAACCATATTTTCCTCTCTCATAATAATTACGTGTAGGATCATAAGCAAATACAACAAAATAGCTATCACATAAAATATTTTCAACATGATCCACATGCATGCAAAGTTGACACTCTTCCAAAATAGTGGGATTAACATTAACTAAAGTCATGACCTCTCCAAACCCAGTTTTATCAAAAATACCATAAGATTGAACATTCTCAAAATATGTGGGATCCAAAGTTGACGCTCTTCCAAACCCACTTTCAATATTATTGCAAACACTATTATCAATCTCATATTCATCATGGGGCTTAAATAAATTTTCAAGATCATAAGAAGAATCACCCCAATCATGATCATTGCAACAGGTAGTAGACATAGCAAAACTAGCATCCCCAAGCTTAGGGTTTTGCATATTATTAGCACAATTGACATTAATAAAATTTATGGTAAAATTATTTCAATCATGCTTTTCATCAAAGGAACTACCAATGCACGGGTGCAATAGCAACGATCTCATGTTTAACATAAGGAACTATAGCAAATTCATCTTCATATATATTGGCATCATGGCCACAAGGATAGCAAGCATCATGTTCATCAAGGGATATTTCAATCAAATCATCGGAATCATAATTGTCTATAGATTCGTGCATATCATTATTTTCTTTAGAAGCAACGGTCATTCTTTCAATAAATTCTTTGACATAGACATTATGAGCATAGTTTTCATAGCAATATTAGAGTATGTCAAGATTTTCATATTCAGTAAAGAGTAGAAACATACTTTTCAATCAAAGAAGCAACTTCATAAGATCCCTTAAAAGCAACAAATTCTTCAATTTGTTCGATATCATAGTAGCTATAAACACCCTTTGCATAAGAAGATAAGATTTTATTTTCATTAAACTCACATAGGTAGGGAAGGTGTTTTTTAGGGTTCTTAGAGCAACAAGTAATATCACAAATTTCACAAAGATTCCAAGCATAATACAGCAATTTGTTTATTTGATTCCATAAGAGTTTCCCTTTTTCAGACAAACTGTGATGCACAAAATGAGCATGCTCATCTAAAGATTTCCCATCAACTAGGCTAGTTGGGGTTTCAGCACGAGCGCATAAGGATCGAAGATGATCCAAGTAAAACACTTTAAGTGGATCCATATCAAAAGATTTTTAGCAAGCAAAGATGCAAGCAAATATAAGGCACGTGGAAACACAAACAGAAAGGACAGAAAGTTTCTGGAATTTTCAGCAAGATCAAATAACTATCATCCAAGAAGATCCTATAGGTTTAACTTGGCACAAACACTAATTAAAACATAAAAAAAATCTAACCAGAGGCTAGATCAAAGATTTATTCCTAAACATAAGCAAAAAGCAAAAAACTAAAAATAAATTGGGTTGCCTCCCAACAAGCGGTTTTCATTAAAGCCATTAAGCTAGACATCGATATTTTTAATGATGCTCACATGAAAGACAAGAATTGAAGCACAAGGAAAGCATCATCTAGCATGTGAAAAACACATCTAAGTCTAACATACTTCCTATGCATAGGCATCTTATAGGCAAACAAATTATCAAGGCAAGCAAAAACTAGCATATGCAACGAAGAAGAAAGAGACGATAGCGATCTCAACATAACAGGAGGTAATTTAGTAACATGAAAATTTCTACAACCATATTTTCCTCTCTCATAATAATTACATGTAGGATCATAAGCAAATACAACAAAATAGCTATCACATACAATATTTTCAACATGATCCACATGCATGCAAAGTTGACACTCTTCCAAAATAGTGGGATTAACATTAACTAAAGTCATGACCTCTCCAAACCCAGTTTTATCAAAAATACCATAAGATTGAACATTCTCCAAATATGTGGGATCCAAAGTTGACGCTCTTCCAAACCCACTTTCAATATTATTGCAAACACTATTATCAATCTCATATTCATCATGGGGCTTAAATAAATTTTCAAGATCATAAGAAGAATCACCCCAATCATGATCATTGCAACAGGTAGTGGACATAGCAAAACTAGCATCCCCAAGCTTAGGGTTTTGCATATTATTAGCACAATTGACATTAATAAAATTTATGGTAAAATTATTTCAATCATGCTTTTCATCAAAGGAACTACCAAGTATGGGTGCAATAGCAACGATCTCATGTTTAACATAAGGAACTATAGCAAATTCATCTTCATATATATTGGCATCATGGCCACAAGGATAGCAAGCATCATGTTCATCAAGGGATATTTCAATCAAATCATCGGAATCATAATTGTCTATAGATTCGTGCATATCATTATTTTCTTTAGAAGCAACGGTCATTCTTTCAATAAATTCTTTGACATAGACATTATGAGCATAGTTTTCATAGCAATATTAGAGTATGTCAAGATTTTCATATTCGTAAAGAGTAGTAACATACTTTTCAATCAAAGAAGCAACTTCATAAGATCCCTTAAAAGCAACAAATTCTTCAATTTGTTCGATATCATAGTAGCTATAAACACCCTTTGCATAAGAAGATAAGATTTTATTTTCATTAAACTCACATAGGTAGGGAAGGTGTTTTTTAGGGTTCTTAGAGCAACAAGTAATATCACAAATTTCACAAAGATTCCAAGCATAATACAGCAATTTGTTTATTTGATTCCATAAGAGTTTCCTTTTTCGGACAAACTGTGATGCACAAAATGAGCATGCTCATCTAAAGATTTCCCATCAACTAGGCTAGTTGGGGTTTCAAAGACGAAAGATAAGGATCGAAGATGATCCAAGTAGAACACTTTAAGTGGATCCATATCAAAAGATTTTTAGCAAGCAAAGATGCAAGCAAATATAAGGCACGTGGAAACACAAACAGAAAGGATGAAAGTTTCGGAATTTTCAGCAAGATCAAATAACTATCATCCAAGAAGATCCTATAGGTTTAACTTGGCACAAACACTAATTAAAACATAAAAAAAATCTAACCAGAGGCTAGATCAAAGATTTATTCCTAAACATAAGCAAAAAGCAAAAAACTAAAAATAAATTGGGTTGCCTCCCAACAAGCGCTTTTCTTTAAAGCCATTAAGCTAGACATCGATATTTTTAATGATGCTCACATGAAAGACAAGAACTGAAGCACAAGGAAAGCATAATCTAGCATGTGAAAAACACATCTAAGTCTAACATACTTCCTATGCATAGGCATCTTATAGGCAAACAAATTATCAAGGCAAGCAAAAACTAGCATATGCAAGGAAGAAGAAACAGACGATAGCGATCTCAACATAACAGGAGGTAATTTAGTAACATGAAAATTTCTACAGCCATATTTTCCTCTCTCATAATAATTACGTGTAGGATCATAAGCAAATACAACAAAATAGCTATCACATAAAATATTTTCAACATGATCCACATGCATGCAAAGTTGACACTCTTCCAAAATAGTGGGATTAACCTTAACTAAAGTCATGACCTCTCCAAACCCAGTTTTATCAAAAATACCATAAGATTGAACATTCTCCAAATATGTGGGCTCCAAAGTTGACGCTCTTCCAAACCCACTTTCAATATTATTGCAAACACTATTATCAATCTCATATTCATCATGGGGCTTAAATAAATTTTCAAGATCATAAGAAGAATCACCCCAATCATGATCATTGCAACAGGTAGTAGACATAGCAAAACTAGCATCCCCAAGCTTAGGGTTTTGCATATTATTAGCACAATTGACATTAATAAAATTTATGGTAAAATTATTTCAATCATGCTTTTCATCAAAGGAACTACCAAGTATGGGTGTGTCGGGGAGGCTTATCGTACCCACGGACACCTATGGGGCCGGCGGACCAGGCCCCTTGTGGTTCGGAGGGGGGCGGAGATCGCACGAAGAGCGGATCGAGGCGAGGCACACGAGCAGCTTACCCAGCTTCGGAGCTCTCCGGAGAGATAAAACTCCTACTGCTGCTTGTTTGATGTATTGTGCTCTTGCTAGGGAGCAATGCAAGCTACAAAACCTAGCGTGAGTGTATCTGGTCTCGAGTGAGTCGAATGAACCGAACCCCCTCTACGTTGCGCATGGGCCTCCTTTTATATGCTCAAGGGGTCTCCGACAGGTGGCAACATAGATGAGGGTACAAATGTAAAAACAGGAGTTGGTACACCTACTCGAACAGTGTACAGTGCAAAATACCTAACTCTGACGGCAAGGGACAAAAGCAATAAATGCCCGTCAGTGTCGCCCAAACAGTGCAACAGAGACCGTCAGGTGCGCCTCCGCTCGCCACGATGGCAAGCTTGTCAGCGCCGCTTATCGCTGCTCTCTGCTGGCTGCCTGACCTCTCGACACGCGCGCATGGAACGGTCCCATGGCGACACGTCGCTGGATGAGCTGGAGCGGAGATGGAAAGAAGTTGCATGCCGCGGCAAGCGCCTTGCCGCGGCCGAATCCTTGTCGCGCCCGGAGGCTTGTCGCGCTCCGAGCCTTCCCGGCAAGCTCCTCTTGCCGGGGCCTTGTCTTCTGCATGCCTCGAGTGGCCTTCCCAACAAGCTCCTCTTGTCGGGGCCTTGTTCTCTTAATCAAATACTTTGTTCTTGAATGGCTCCAAAGGAGCCACGGAGGATCTTGGCGGTGACGAGGCAAACCCTGCCGTGGGGTGCAGAATCGTCTGCGGCACGAGTACGGGATACTAGGGTACCCCTACTCTAGTACACCGACAGAGCCCCGGGCCTGGGCCGTACACGGTGCCGAGCGCTTGTCGGGCCAGGCCCAGAACTGTGCACGGACACACGCGGCCTCGACCACGTCACAACTCGCCCCGGACCCACCATGATCCCCACTAACGGCACGCACCGGACGTGGCGTCGTGCGAGAGATCGTGGGCGCGGTCGTGGGGGTTTCTTTATTAGTATAAGCGGAACGTCCGCCCCCTCCCCCTCTTTATAAGCGGAGGAAACAGGGCAGGCCGTCCACTCGCCATCGCTGTCCTGTCAAGAAAACCACCGCCGCTCCCTTCTTCTCCTCCGGTGCGAAGAGAGCAGCGCCCCGCCCCCTTTCGCCACAAGCACGCTCACCGCCGTCGACCTCCTCCGCCGCTCTCGCCATGGCTTCGAAAGCCGAAATGGAGAAGGGCGTCAAGTCGGCCGAGGCGCGGCGGCTCGCGGCGCTGCGCAAGGAGCGGGCCATCTTCCCCCCGCAGCTCGGTGCAAGGGAGCTGCGGGACGTCTTCTACCTCTTCTCGTCGACGGAGACGCCAGGCGCATCCGCAAGACGAGGGTACTCCCGCCTCCGCCGCTGATTTGGCCCCAACAGGTACCCTTTTTCGCCCTTTTCTTCTATTGCGGGCTTTGCCCGCCTTTTCCGAAGTTCTTTGCGACATCATGAACACGTTTAGCCTCCACCTCCTTGATTTCACCCCCAACGCCGTCTCGGACCATGGCGGTTTTCGCAAGATTTGTGCGAAAACTTTGTCGGAGTCCACCCAAATGTGGCACTCTTCCGCCATTTCTTTGTGCCCAGCGTCGAGAGAGGAGAGCCACTTGCCGGAGGATAGCACAGGTCTCTAGGATCGGCAAGAAAGAGGCCTACCTAGAGGGAGAGTTCCTCAACAAGTGGGAGGAGTGGAGATCCAATTAGTGCTGGGTCGTAGAGGAGAACCCGCAGCCCTTCACCGCCGTGCGCCAAACCCCAATAGTGCGCGGCAGGGATTGGAGTAACTTGGCGCCGGAGGATGCGGTCGAAGATAGCTATGACCGGATCCTGCGCCTCGGGCTTGCTGGGTTGACCGTGGCTAGCTTGGCGCGGACTTCCTTCGCCGCCGCATCGCTCCCTTGCAGGAAAGGAGGAGGCCTGCTTGGGAGTTCCAAAACGCGGCAGACATAATGAGGTTGCGCCCGGGTCTGAACTAGAACTTCACCGTCTTGGAGCTGGACGCGATGCTGCTCGAGCTGTTCAAGAACGACCCCGACCACCCTAAGTAGTTTAGGTTGCCGCGGGGGGTCGTCCCTTTGTGCAACAACTCAGCGCTCGACCGCATACGCGCCATGATGCCGCTGTGCGACTCCCACGGGATCGTCCCAACCTGGCAGGAGCCCCCCGACGAGGTCGTGCAGCAATTCTTCGACGATTTGCAAGAAGTGCCGATCTGCTCCGACGAGCAGAAAAGGCTCACCCGCGACACCACCGACGAGGAGATGGCGCGGATTGCCACCAGGGTGGAGGAGGCGGCAGCCGCTGCCGCTGGAGCCTTCGGGTTCACCGTGGAGGAGGCAGACGCCGCGAAGGCGGCAAGCCTTGCCGAGCGAGGGGAGGTCGTCGGCGAGGACGAGCTTGTCGAGCCCGAGGCCGGGTCGAGTGGACCCGCCGAGGGCGCTTCTTCCCCACCGCCAAGCGACTTGCCGCCAGCGGAGCCCCCGGCTCCGCCGAAGAGGCGTCTCCGCAAGGTTGGAGACGAGTCGGGTGGCAGATCGCCCACAAGAAGAAGCGCCATGACGCTTCCCACCGCTGCAAGCGAGGTTGCCAAGGAGCGCCCCTACACCGACAATGGCTAATCGGGCGGAATCTTCGTGCCACCGCCGACGCCCGCCAAGCGGCCAAGAGAGCCCACTCCCCGCCTCGTCGCGGGAGGCGAGCCGAGTTTGACTTCTCCGCGCCAGCTCCGAGGAGGAAGGCGAAGAGTAAGCTCTTGTGATTTGTGCTTGTATTTCTTCAATTTTATTGCTTCATCTTGAATCTGATTTGCTTCGCTACGGACTCTTTCCTTTTCGTGACGCTGGCCCAGAGCGTCGAAGAGGGCTAAGATCCCGACGGTCGTCGTTGAGGACGATTCTCCGTGGCGACAGGGGGACGCGTCTGAGACCGCCTTTGCCGGACCCGGCAACCCTTCTCAGAGCAGCCCCTCAAAGACAGCCCCCAGAGTAAGTGTGCAGTTTTCTCCTTACTATTAGGTGTGCATGGGTGCTCCTTCTTTGTTGATATCTGACTGTGGGCTTGTGTAGGAGCAGAGCAGCCTCATCAGGAGGGTTCGGAAGCCGCCCCTGAGACCCTGTCTGCTGCCACTACGCGGCCAAGGGAGGAATCTCCGGCAAGGGAGCGCCCTCCGACAAGGGAGGCCACTCCAGCAAGGGAGGCTCCCCCGGCAAGGGAGGCTACCCCGGCAAGGGACAGCGCCAGTGACCCTCCAGTGGTCGAGGCCATGGCTGCGGATCCTGCTGGTAATCGCCTTACACGAAAATTTCCCTTGGGTTTGCTTTCTTTTGTTTCTCTTTTTGAACATTTGCTTGATCGCTCTTTCTTCGCCTAACGCAGAGCCGATGGAGGTCGAGGCCGCCCGGCGAGGAGGAAGCGCGGCAACACCGACGAGGCCGCCGCCGAGGAAGAAGAGGTCGTGGTTGTAGAAGAAGAGGTTGTCGCCGACGCAGCCTGTTGGCGAGGAGGCCACCGAGGCTGCCGACGCAGAGGCCGGGCGAGGGGTCGGGCGTGACCGACGGCCCCGAGGCCGTGAGGGAGCGCCAAGCGCCACCGACAGCCGACTTCGCCGCCGCTAAGGGGCGGCTCCGAGGAGCCCCAGGCCCGGCGCCACCAAGGCCGGCGAAGGCATCTTCATCAAGCTCCCCGGGAACCGAGCTCCAGTGGCGCCGGTCGAGGAGAGACCTTCGACGGCGAAGCTACTTCGCCTCGCTGGGCTGATCTTGGTGGACGCGCCAAGCAGCAGCAGCCGCGAAGTTCGAGGAGGAGCATTGCCGAAGAAGCTGCTGTCGCTCTACCGCGCCCGGCAGGCCAAGTTGGAGACCCGGGAAGCGCTTGTCGCGAGGGCGGGAGCGGACATGGAGAAGCGCGCAGAGGAGCTCCGGAGCGCCAACAAAGAAGCCCTCCGCGACGTAGCAGAAGCGCGGGGGCAACTTGCAGAGGAGCGCACGGCCTTCATCCTTGAGAAGGCCGCGGCTGAGGAGGAGCAGCGGCTGGCTGCCGAGAAGCTCTCCGCGCAAGAAAGCGAGTTGGCGCAGCAGAAGGTCAACCTGGACAACCACGAAGAAGACCTTGCCGCGCGCGAGGAGTCACTTGGCGGGGCGCTTCAGGAAGCGAAGGATGCTGCCGCAGCCGCCGAGGCCGCCAAGGAAGAGCTGAAGGCGAAGGTGGCGCAGCTGGAGGCCAGCCTCAAGAAGAGCGGCGAAGAGCTTGCCGTGCTCAAGCGTGAGCGCGAGAAGGACGCCTACACTCTTAGCGAGCTGCAGAGTCGTCTCGCTGATAGAGGCAAGGAGCTCGACGCCGCCAAGGATTCCAAGGCGGATCTTGAGCTGAAGCTGACCACTCTGACGCAGACGTTGGATGGCGCCAGAGAGCGGGAGGTGGGCTTGTTGGAGGCGATCAAGGCCAAGGAGGAGCTGCTGGCGAATGCCGCCTCCATCCAGAGCACCTTGAGGGAGAGCGTGGAGCACTGGATCGAGGGTCTTGTGGACACCGCCACGACATCCACAACGAAATGATGGAGCCGGGATGGCGGACCTTGCATACTCCTCCGACGAGCATCTCCAACCCAGCGCCAAACTCAGCTTATTCTTCAAAGGCGTGTGACGGGTCTCCGGCGACTCCGGGAAGAGGTCTCAAGCAGCTGGCCGAGGAATCGCGCCAGTTTGTGCAGAGCCCTCGAGAAGGTGTTGATAAAGGTGGCCTTCCGCAATCCGGGCCTCAACCTTAACGGTGTCCTCAGATCCTTGCCGCCAGATGCCAACGTGGAGGAGTTTCAAAGCCCTTGTCGCACCCATTGTGGACAAGGTGAACAAGATCAAGCGGATTGAGGCGACCGCGAGACTAGGCCGCCAACTTTATCTTTCCCTTGTCGCTGCTGATCATGTTTAGAACACTTTGTTAGATCAGCGACAAGTTATTTTGTAATATACTCTATCTTAGGCGATCAATGCAACGTTATTTCCTCTACTTGATTCCTTCCTTTGTAATGCGTTTACGCTTTACGCATTTGGGGGACTTGTTGGTGCGGGCACTTTTGCATGGCGCTGAGTGCGAACGTCGTCGGACTTCTTGGCGATGCCGCCTCCGACAAGCAACCTTGTCGCGACTAACCGCAGCTCACTTAAGTTGTTGAGCGGACTCGAAACAAAGTAAGGGCGCGACTAGCCGGCGAGTTGGTTCCTCTGCGCATGTGTTTTCCATACAAAGTACTATCGCTCGAGGAAAATAACTTAAAAATTTAAAATTGATTGCTCAAACTTTGGCAACTTAGCTTTTCCGTCTCTTGCTTCCCGATGAGGTGAAATCTTCCTCGGCGGTGCCTAGTCCATAGTATTATCTCCTCCTTCCCCCGGTTAACTTGTGCGCGAGGGAGCCTTCCTTTCTTTGAGAAAAGAAAAAGAAGAGGAAATAACGTTATGGAGCCCAATGCTCGATTCTGCTTACCGAGTGTGGTTGCTGCACAAAGTGTTAGCCAAAACACGCAATAAAATGATGAAAGCATGAATTTGACAAGTTGTGCGCAACACATGAGCTTTACTGATCCACGGGGTCTGCACCCGGCTTTGTACAAAGGATTACATGCAACAGCGGCAAGACTTGTACAAAAGGTGGTTGTCGGAATGGGTTCCGACAACCGCGCCCTATGGGTAAAACTTACGAAGATGCTCAATGTTCCAGGAGTTGCTCACCGAATGCCATCTTCGGTCTCAAAGCATGACAGCGCCAGGCCTAGTGACTCGTTTCACCCGATAAGGGCCTTCCCACTTCGGCATCAACTTGTTTGAATTCTTGGCGGACTGAACGCTCCGAAGAACAAGGTCGCCTTCCTCGAGACTTCTGGCACTAACTCTGCGGCTATGGTAGCGACGCAAAGCTTGCTGGTAGCGAGCAGCTCGCAGACAATGCTGAAGACGATCCTCCTCAAGGAGCAGCGTCATCTTGTCGCAGCTGCTCTTGCTCAAGCTCATCATAAGCGAGCACTCGAGGCGATCCGTATCACGAAGTTCCGTGGGGAGAACTGCCTGCTTCCATAGACTAGAGCAAAGGTGTCCGGCGGTGGCTCTATTTGGCGTCGTCCCGATCGACCAAAGAACCACCGGCAGCTCCTCGATCCAGCTTTCTTCCGCACTTGTGCAGCCTGTCGAAAGTCCCGGTCTTGAGCCCGCTGCAGCACTTCGGCATTTGCCCTCTCGCTGATCGTTGCTTCTCGGGTGAGCAACAGAAGCAAAGCAGACCTTGGCGCCAAGATCTTGGACGTACTGCATGAAGGTGCGACTCTTAAATTGTGTGTCGTTGTCGGTGATGATCCTGTTAGGGATTCCAAAACGGCAAACAATCGACCTGAAGAACTTGATCACGATCGCGCCGTCACCTTCCTCATCGCTTCCACTTCCGCCACTTTGTGAACTTGTCGATGGCGACGCACAAGTACTCAAAGCCCCGACAGCTTCGGGGAAAGGGCCGAGGATGTCGAGCCCCTGCATCAAAAATGGCCAGGATAAAGGGATCGTCTGGAGAGCTTGAGCTGGCTGGTGTATCTATTTGGAATGGAACGGCATGCTTCACACTTGGTTACTTGTGCAGTTGCATCTGGAGGGCTGTCGGCCAAAAGAAACCTTGCCGGAAAGCTTTGCGGCAAGAAGTGCTCTTGCGCCAATGTGGTGACCACATATGCCTCCGTGTATCTCTCGCCAACAACTTCGCCCATCTTCCTGGAATACACTTCAATTTCACACCGTTGAGTCTTCTTCTGTACAGTGTGCTGTCGACAAACTGGTACATACTTGACTGCCGGGCTACTCTTTCCGCTTCTTCTTGCTCCTCGGGAAGTTCTCCTGTCTGAAGGAAATGGACAATCTGCTGCGCCCATGCTGGAGCTTGCGGCTCGACAACAAGGACCAAAGGCACATATGTTGCTGCGGGAACATCAGCTTCTACGGCGAGAACCTGCGGCTCTGCCGGAGCTTGGTGCTCCCCGACAAGCTTGCCGGAGCAAGACTTGTCGGGAGCGTCTGCTTCAACGAAACAAACCTCGGGTGCAGCTGGAGCAGACCGCCTCAACCTTGTTGGTGTTGATCTTGGGGACCTTCGCAACGACGGATTCGGGAAGCTCTGTCGGAAAGTAGTCACCAGAGGTCAACTTCCTCTTCTTGCTTTGTCCGCTTGATGGTGTTACGGTTGGTCGAGTCAGCTTGAGCACGAAAATCACTGGTTCCACAGTGCAACTTAAGTGCGGGCGCACTTTGACAGGCCGTCAGCAGTATCATTCTGAGCTCTTGGAACATGTTCCATTTGCAGGCCGTCAAAGTGTTCCTCTAGCTTCCTCACTTCATCGACGTAGGCTTCCATCAACGGACTCTGGTAATCTTTGTTCACTTGGCGAACGACAAGCTGCAAGCCACCCCTGACAATAAGCTTTTTGATCCCAAGGTCCACTGCGATCCTGAGACCGGCAAGCAAACCTTCATACTCTGCAGTATTGTTTGTTGCTTGCTCCTTGGGAAAGTGCATCTGGACTACGTACTTGAGGTGCTCCCGGGTGCGAGCGAGCAAGACGCAAGACCGGGCGCTTTGCAGCGAGAAGGCACCATCAAAGTACATCGCCCACTCTTTGCTTGCTTCTTTGACGGGAATGCTCGTCTCCGGAATCTCTTCATCCGGTGTTGGCGCCCATTCTGCTATGAATTCCGCCAATGCTCGCTTTGGATAGTTGATGTGCTTTCAAACTTGAGACCAAAGCTTGACAGCTCCAAAGTGCCCACTCGACAATCCCGCCTGCCGCTCGGATTCTCGCAGATCCTCTTCAGCGGAAAGCGAGTGACAACTGTAATCTCATGTGCTTGGAAGTAATGGTGCAGCTTTCTCGAGGCCATGAGGAGGCCGAAAAGCAATTTCGCACACCGCAGTACCTTGACCTAGCCCCTCGCAGGAGGGAATCGACAAAGTAGACTGGGCGCCGCACCATCCTTTTCTGCGTCTCGGTCATGTATCTGCGCGGATTCGTCCCTTGTCGGGACCAGAGCTTGTCGTGAAGCCTCGCTTGTCGCCGGATGTGCTTGCCACGGTTGCTGGCTCGTCATCCGCCTCCTCTCCGCTACTAACGCAGCACTAACCACTTGATTGGTTGCCGCTATATATAGCAGCAACTTCTCTTGTGGCTTAGGTGCGACAAGTGTCGGAGTGGAGGACAGGTATTTCTTCAAGTCTGCAGCGCAGCCTCCGCTTCGAGTCCATTTCATTGGACCTGCCTTTTTCAAAATCTTGAAAAATGGCGTGGCGCTCAGCAGACCTAGAAATAAACCTGCCGAGAGCAGCCATGCAACCGCAAGTCTTCGTGACATCCTTGACGCGCTTTGGTGCTTCAATCTTCTCAATGGCCTTGATCTTGTCGGGATTAGCTTCAATCCCTCGTTGAGACCACGAAGAACCCGAGAAGCTTGCGGAAGGGACTCCAAACACACACTTCTCGGGGTTGAGCTTGAGGTTGATCTTGCGCAGATTTGCAAAGGTCTCGTCCCAAATCTTGAACCAGAGTTGCTTTGTCCTTGCTTTTGACCACTATGTCATCCATGTAGGCTTCTACATTTACGTGCATTTGCGGCTCAAAAGCGTCATGGACTACCCTTGCAAGCGTTGAACCAGCATTCTTCAAACCGAAAGGCATCCGTATGAAACAAAGTATGTGCCACATGGTGTGATGAACGGTCTTCTCCTCATCTTCTTCAGCCATGAAGATCTGATGGTATCTCGAGTATGCATCAAGAAACGAAAGAAAATCACATCCAGCCGTGGAGTCAACAATCTGGTCAATGCGCCGCAAGGGAAATGGATCTTTGGGACAAGCTTTATTAACATCCGTGAAGTCAATACAAAGTCTCCATTTTCCGCTTGCTTTGGCGCATACGACTGGATTGGCCAACCACGTAGGGATGGAGCACTCCTCGACAAGGCCTGCCGCTTCCGGTTTCTTGATCTCTTCGATATGAATTCTTGACGCCCACCGCTTGTTTCGACTTTTTGCTTGACGGGCGCGATGAGGACAAACGGCCAGGCGGTGCTCAATCACTTTCACAGGAACACCGGGATGTCGACGGTTGCCATGCAAACACGTCGACATTCGCCCGCAGGAAAGCAACGAGCGCCTTCCTATTTAGAGTCGAGAGAGGCACCGATGGTGAAGGTACCACCAGCTGCCGCCCCTCCTTGGCGGGCACCTTCTTGGTCTTTGGCGGAGCTACCATCTTCTTGCACTTGCCGGTGGAGCTTCGATGGTGCGTCCTCGACGGAAGCGCAGCACTCTGAAGAGGTGCGCTTGCCGGAGTGAGCATCAGAGCTCTTGCCGGACTTGGACTTTGTCTTCTTCCCCCCGGGAGCTTCAGCGGCAAGTGTTTGGCAATCTGCCGCGGCTGCTGCATCCCGGTAGATCTTGTCGGCACAGATAAGGGCATCCTTCTTGTCGCCATGGACAGAGATGACGCTTATCGGGCCTGGCATCTTGAGTAAGTTGTAGGCGTAGTGAGAGGCTGCCATGAACTTGGCGAGTCCGATTTGCCAAGTATCCCATTGTAAGGCAATGGGAAATCGGTAACGTCGAATGTGACCCTCTCAGTCCTAAAGTTCAGCTCGCTGCCAAATGTTACCGGCAGCGTAATCTTCCCCTTCGGCTTGCTCCTTCCCGGATTGATTCCTTGGAAGGTACCGGTTTCTTCGAGCTCGCTGTCAGGGATTTGAAGCTTCTGGAGCACCGCGGAGGAGATCAGATTCAAGCCGGCCCCGCCGTCAACTAGCATTTTGGTGACCTTGAGGTTGCGGATGGTTGGTGAGACTAACATCGGCAAGCACCCGACCGCAGTTATGCGATCAAGGTGGTCCTCAATATAAAAAATGATAGGCGTGCTGGACCACTTCAGAGGCTTGCGTGACTCTACGGATGGTTCCGCTGCATTGACCTCCCGCATCCATTGCTTGAGCTGGCGGTGGGAGGTATGCAGGGAAGCGCCTCCGTCAACGCAGAGGACCTCTGTGGCTCTCAGAAACTCCTGCTCATCGGCGTCGTCATCTTCCATATCTTCGTCGTCGTCATCATCTTCATCCTTGTCGCGGCCGCGGGGAGGTCTATCTCCTTGCCGCTGCTTGGCCTTGCTGGCGCCCTCCCGCCGGACGTTTCTTGCTTGTTCCCCCAGCACCTTCCTGGGCCTTCTCCTTGCCACGCCGCTCGTACTCAGCTCTCTGCTGTTCGACAAGCTGCTCGACCTTCTTGCAGCTCTGGAGGTCGTGGCCCTTGGTGCGGTGGATCTTGCAGTACTGCTTGTCGGAGATGTCCTGCTTGTCGGCGGCCGCCACCGACTGGTGGTTGGCGTCGGCAACCTCCTTGCCGGAGCCACCAGCCTTGGCGTTCTTGTCGCCACCTCCGTTGCCGGACTGCTCAACAGCTAGCACTTCTCTACCTTTCTTCTTCCTGTTGCCTCGCCGCTGGCCCTTCTTTGCCGGGGCGGTGTCCTCACTGTCAGATCCTGCTTCCGCATTCTCTCCTGGGAGTCTCCTCCCTTCCTCAGCGCGTGCACACTTGTCGGCCAAGGCGTACAGTTCACTAACATCCTTGACTTTGCACATCCCCGTCTCCTCCCTCATCCTGCGGTTTCAAGACGTTACGATGGAACGCTACCGATCACCCTGTGGCGGGGTGGACGTGCTGGATGTTGTAGTACACGGCTGAATCTCTGAATGAACTTGGCGCAGGACTCTCCTTCCTTCCGGGCGGCAGATGAAGGTCACTCTCTTGGCCATGAGGCTTGTGGCCACCGTGAAGGCGCCAACAAACCGATGGCACAGATCTGCCCAAGAGGATATGGAGCTGTCCGGCAAGTGCATGAGCCAAGATCTCGACGTTGGGCTTGAGCACGGCGGGAAGTAGTTGGCGAGGATCTTGTCGTCCCGTCCCCCGCAGCCTGCACCGCAATGGTGTAGATGCTAATGAACTCCGACGGATGCGACCTGCCATCATACTTCTCCGGCACGACTGGATTGAAGTTTTTCTGGCTGGGCCACTCGACTTGCCGCAGCTCACGAGTGAACGCATGGCAACCTACCGCGTCTGACAAGTCACTGGCTCCTTCGGGCGCGCATGTCAACAGAAGGCCCAGCGCTTGTCGGATCGACGTCGCGCTTCTCTTCGGCGCCGATGCGAGTTCGAGCGTCCTCTTGTTGTCGCTCGTGAAGAACTTGGCGCTGATCGCGGCGAGCTCGCGGATCCGACGACGCGGTGGAGTCGCTGTCGAGGTGGATCCGGTGAGTCGGCGATCTTGGCCTTTGTGGCGGAGAGTGTACGGTGGTTGCACCTCCGACAGTCTCATCGCCACCGGCTCGTGCCTTGTCGTCTTGCCGCGGCAACGATGGCGTTGGTTGCCGCGGAGCGTCGCCATTGGCAAAGCCGATGAGGCTCTGGATAGTAGCCCTCCACTCGTCGACCTTGTCGGCCGTTGGAGGGTAGTCGAGGAGCAGTTGAGCTCTCGCCAGAGCTTCTGCTGGAGTAGTGGGTGGCATTGGAGAACGGTGCGAGGAGCGGGATATGCTCGGACTTCTAACTACGTTAGAAGGAGCAGCACCCCGTCCGGGCGACCGTATCTCACTCGTGCCAGCATGTTGGCGCGCATGCTGGTCTTGAGGGTCTCGATCCAACGAACGTATGGCATTATGGATGCCATGACGTTGTTGGTCCCGCGTCTCCTGAGATGGGCGCGGGGGATGCGCGGACGGCGAGGTTTGTGGGGCCTTGTCCTTGGACTTGGCAACGTCGCGAGCACCTTCGTCGGCGCCGTTCCTCGCCCGGCGTCTGCCCCACCACCCGTTTGCTGCGGTGAGGGTGGGTACGACAGACGGCTCTGCTGCCGCCGAAGCCTTCTTCTTGATGGCATGTTGAGGAAGATTGTGATGATGCTGCTTTCGTGTGAACGCCGGATCAGATTCACACGGCCTCGACGCCCCTACAGCGCGCCAAAGATGTCGGGAGGCTGATCGTACCCACGGACACCTATGGGGCCGGGCGGACCAGGCCCCTTGTGGTTCGGAGGGGGCGGAGATCGCACGAAGAGCGGATCGAGGCGAGGCACACGAGCAGTTTACCCAGTCGGAGCTCTCCGGAGAGATAAAACTCTCTGCTGCTTGTTTGATGTATTGTGCTCTTGCTAGGGAGCAATGCAAGCTACAAAACCTAAGCGTGAGTGTATCTGGTCTCGAGTGAGTCGAATGAACCGAACCCCTCACGTTGCGCATGGGCCTCCTTTTATATGCTCAAGGGGTCTCCGACAGGTGGCAACATAGATGAGGGTACAAATGTAAAAACAGGAGTTGGTACACCTACTCGAACAGTGTACAGTGCAAAATACCTAACTCTGACGGCAAGGGACAAAAGAAATAAATGCCCATCAGTGTCGCCCAAACAGTGCAAAAGTGACCGTCAGGTGCGCCTCCGCTCGCCACGATGGCAAGCTTGTCAGCGCCGCTTATCGCTGCTCTCCGCTGGCTACACAGCCTCTCGACACGCGCGCACGGAACGTTCCCATGGCGACATGTCGCTGGATGAGCTGGAGCGGAGATGGAAAGAAGTTGCATGCCACGGCAAGCGCCTTGCCGCGGCCGAATCCTTGTCGCGCCCGGAGGCTTGTCGCGCTCCGAGCCTTCCCGGCAAGCTCCTCTTGCCGGGGCCTTGTCTTCTGCATGCCTCGAGTGGCCTTCCCGACAAGCTCCTCTTGCCGGGGCCTTGTTCTCTTAATCAAATACTTTGTTCTTGAATGGCTCCAAAGGAGCCACGGAGGATCTTGGCGGTGACGAGGCAAACCCTACCGCGGGGTGCTGCAATTGTCCGTGCACGAGTACGGGATACTAGGGTACCCCTACTCTAGTACACCGACAGGGTGCAATAGCAACGATCTCATGTTTAACATAAGGAACTATAGCAAATTCATCTTCATTTATATTGGCATCATGGCCACAAGGATAGCAAGCATCATGTTCATCAAGGGATATTTCAATCAAATCATCGGAATCATAATTGTCTATAGATTCGTGCATATCATTATTTTCTTTAGAAGCAACGGTCATTCTTTCAATAAATTCTTTGACATAGACATTATGAGCATAGTTTTCATAGCAATATTAGAGTATGTCAAGATTTTCATATTCGTAAGAGTAGTAACATACTTTTCAATCAGAGAAGCAACTTCATAAGATCCCTTAAAAGCAACAAATTCTTCAATTTGTTCGATATCATAGTAGCTATAAACACCCTTTGCATAAGAAGATAAGATTTTATTTTCATTAAACTCACATAGGTAGGGAAGGTGTTTTTTAGGGTTCTTAGATCAAGAAGTAATATCACAAATTTCACAAAGATTCCAAGCATAATACATCAATTTTTTTATTTGATTCCATAAGAGTTTCCCTTTTTCAGACAAACTGTGATGCACAAAATGAGCATGCTCATCTAAAGATTTCCCATCAACTAGGCTAGTTGGGGTTTCAGCACGAGCGCATAAGGATCGAAGATGATCCAAGTAGAACACTTTAAGTGGATCCATATCAAAAGATTTTTAGCAAGCAAAGATGCAAGCAAATATAAGGCACGTGGAAACACAAACAGAAAGGACAGAAAGTTTCTGGAATTTTCAGCAAGATCAAATAACTATCATCCAAGAAGATCCTATAGGTTTAACTTGGCACAAACACTAATTAAAACATAAAAAAATCTAACCAGAGGCTATATCAAAGACTTATTCCTAAACATAAGCAAAAAGCAAAAAACTAAAAATAAATTGGGTTGCCTCCCAACAAGCGCTTTTCTTTAAAGCCATTAAGCTAGACATCGATATTTTTAATGATGCTCACATGAAAGACAAGAACTGAAGCACAAGGAAAGCATAATCTAGCATGTGAAAAACACATCTAAGTCTAACATACTTCCTATGCATAGGCATCTTATAGGCAAACAAATTATCAAGGCAAGCAAAAACTAGCATATGCAAGGAAGAAGAAAGAGACGATAGCGATCTCAACATAACAGGAGGTAATTTAGTAACATGAAAATTTCTACAACCATATTTTCCTCTCTCATAATAATTACATGTAGGATCATAAGCAAATACAACAAAATAGCTATCACATAAAATATTTTCAACATGATCCACATGCATGCAAAGTTGACACTCTTCCAAAATAGTGGGATTAACATTAACTAAAGTCATGACCTCTCCAAACCCAGTTTTATCAAAAATACCATAAGATTGAACATTCTCCAAATATGTGGGATCCAAAGTTGATGCTCTTCCAAACCCACTTTCAATATTATTGCAAACACTATTATCAATCTCATATTCATCATGGGGCTTAAATAAATTTTCAAGATCATAAGAAGAATCACCCCAATCATGATCATTGCAACAGGTAGTAGACATAGCAAAACTAGCATCCCCAAGCTTAGGGTTTTGCATATTATTAGCACAATTGACATTAATAAAATTTATGGTAAAATTATTTCAATCATGCTTTTCATCAAAGGAACTACCAAGTATGGGTGCAATAGCAACGATCTCATGTTTAACATAGGAACTATGGCAAATTCATCTTCATATATATTCGCATCATGGCCACAAGGATAGCAAGCATCATGTTCATCAAGGGATATTTCAATCAAATCATCGGAATCATAATTGTCTATAGATTCGTGCATATCATTATTTTCTTTAGAAGCAACGGTCATTCTTTCAATAAATTCTTTGACATAGACATTATGAGCATAGTTTTCATAGCAATATTAGAGTATGTCAAGATTTGCATATTCGTAAAGAGTAGTAACATACTTTTCAATCAAAGAAGCAACTTCATAAGATCCCTTAAAAGCAACAAATTCTTCAATTTGTTCGATATCATAGTAGCTATAAACACCCTTTGCATAAGAAGATAAGATTTTATTTTCATTAAACTCACATAGGTAGGGAAGGTGTTTTTTAGGGTTCTTAGAGCAACAAGTAATATCACAAATTTCACAAAGATTCCAAGCATAATACAGCAATTTGTTTATTTGATTCCATAAGAGTTTCCCTTTTTCAGACAAACTGTGATGCACAAAATGAGCATGCTCATCTAAAGATTTCCCATCAACTAGGCTAGTTGGGGTTTCAGCACGAGCGCATAAGGATCGAAGATGATCCAAGTAGAACACTTTAAGTGGATCCATATCAAAAGATTTTTAGCAAGCAAAGATGCAAGCAAATATAAGGCACGTGGAAACACAAACAGAAAGGACAGAAAGTTTCTGGAATTTTCAGCAAGATCAAATAACTATCATCCAAGAAGATCCTATAGGTTTAACTTGGCACAAACACTAATTAAAACATAAAAAAAATCTAACCAGAGGCTAGATCAAAATTTATTCCTAAACATAAGCAAAAAGCAAAAAACTAAAAATAAATTGGGTTGCCTCCCAACAAGCGCTTTTCTTTAAAGCCATTAAGCTGAACATCGATATTTTTAATGATGCTCACATGAAAGACAAGAATTGAAGCACAAGGAAAGCATCATCTAGCATGTGAAAAACACATCTAAGTCTAACATACTTCCTATGCATAGGCATCTTATAGGCAAACAAATTATCAAGGCAAGCAAAAACTAGCATATGCAAGGAAGAAGAAAGAGACGATAGCGATCTCAACATAACAGGAGGTAATTTAGTAACATGAAAATTTCTACAACCATATTTTCCTCTCTCATAATAATTACATGTAGGATCATAAGCAAATACAACAAAATAGCTATCACATAAAATATTTTCAACATGATCCACATGCATGCAAAGTTGACACTCTTCCAAAATAGTGGGATTAACATTAACTAAAGTCATGACCTCTCCAAACCCAGTTTTATCAAAAATACCATAAGATTGAACATTCTCCAAATATGTGGGATCCAAAGTTGACGCTCTTCCAAACCCACTTTCAATATTATTGCAAACACTATTATCAATCTCATATTCATCATGGGGCTTAAATAAATTTTCAAGATCATAAGAAGAATCACCCCAATCATGATCATTGCAACAGGTAGTAGACATAGCAAAACTAGCATCCCCAAGCTTAGGGTTTTGCATATTATTAGCACAATTGACATTAATAAAATTTATGGTAAAATTATTTCAATCATGCTTTTCATCAAAGGAACTACCAAGTATGGGTGCAATAGCAACGATCTCATGTTTAACATAAGGAACTATAGCAAATTCATCTTCATATATATTGGCATCATGGCCACAAGGATAGCAAGCATCATGTTCATCAAGGGATATTTCAATCAAATCATCGGAATCATAATTGTCTATAGATTCGTGCATATCATTATTTTCTTTAGAAGCAACGGTCATTCTTTCAATAAATTCTTTGACATAGACATTATGAGCATAGTTTTCATAGCAATATTAGAGTATGTCAAGATTTTCATATTCGTAAAGAGTAGTAACATACTTTTCAATCAAAGAAGCAACTTCATAAGATCCCTTAAAAGCAACAAATTCTTCAATTTTTTCGATATCATAGTAGCTATAAACACCCTTTGCGTAAGAAGATAAGATTTTATTTTCATTAAACTCACATAGGTAGGGAAGGTGTTTTTTAGGGTTCTTAGAGCAACAAGTAATATCACAAATTTCACAAAGATTTCAAGCATAATACAGCAATTTGTTTATTTGATTCCATAAGAGTTTCCCTTTTTCAGACAAACTGTGATGCACAAAATGAGCATGCTCATCTAAAGATTTCCCATCAACTAGGCTAGTTGGGTTTTCAGCACGAGCGCATAAGGATCGAAGATGATCCAAGTAGAACACTTTAAGTGGATCCATATCAAAAGATGTTTAGCAAGCAAAGATGCAAGCAAATATAAGGCATGTGGAAACACAAACAGAAAGGCATGCGGGAAGAAGGCGAATAAAACGGCAAGGGTGAAGTGGGGGAGAGGAAAACGAGAGGCAAATGGCAAATAATGTAATGCGGGAGATAAGAGTTTGTGATGGGTACTTGGTATGTTGACTTTTCCGTAGACTCCCCGGCAACGGCGCCAGAAATGGCTCGTTGTCAGGAGTCCAAATCTTGACTTGACTTTGCACGAATCTCCCCGGCAGCGGCGCCAGAAATCCTTCTTGCTACCTCTTGAGCACTGCGTTGGTTTTCCCTTGAAGAGGAAAGAGTGATGCAGTAAAGTAGCATAAGTATTTCCGTCAGTTTTGAGTACCAAGGTATCAACCCAGTAGGAGGCCACGCTCAAGTCCCTCGCACCTACACAAACAAATAAAAACCTCGCAACCAACGCAATAAAGGGGTTGTCAATCCCTTCATGGTCACTTACGAAAGTGATATCTGAAAGATATGATAAGATAATATTTTTGGTATTTTTATAATAAAGATGCAAAGTAAAATAAAAGGCAATAGAAATAGCTAAGTGTTGGAAGATTAATATGATGGAAAATAGACCCGGGGGCCATAGGTTTCACTAGTGGCTTCTCTCAAGAGCATAAGTATTACGGTGGGTGAACAAATTACTGTTGAGCAATTGATAAAATTGAGCATAGTTATGAGAATATCTTGGTATGATCATGTATATAGGCATCACGTCCGCGACAAGTAGACCGACTCACTTTGCATCTACTACTATTACTCCACACATCGACCGCTATCCAGCATGCATCTAGAGTATTAAGTTCAAAAGAACAGAGTAACGCTTTAAGTAAGATGACATGATGTAGAGGGATAAACTCATGCAATATGATATAAACCCCATCTTGTTATCCTCGATGACAACAATACAATAAGTGCCTTGCTGCCCCTACTGTCACTGGGAAAGGATACCGCAAGATTGAACCCAAAGCTAAGCACTTCTCTCATTGCAAGAAAGATCAATCTAGTAGGCCAAACCAAACTATAATTCAGAGAGACTTGCAAAGATAACCAATCATATATAAAATAATTCAAAGAAGATTCAAATATTGTTCATAGATAAACTTGATCATAAACCCACAATTCATCGATCTCAACAAACATACCGCAAAAGAAGATTACATTGATTAGATCTCCACGAGAATCATGGAGAACTTTGTATTGAGATCCAAAGAGAGAGAAGAAGCCATCTAGCTAATGACTATGGACCTGAAGGTCTGAGGTAAACTACTCACACATCATCGGAGAGGCTATGGTGTTGATGTAGAAGCCCTCCGTGATCAATGCCCCCTCCGGCAGGACGCCGGAAAAGGCCCAAAGATGGGATCTCACGGGTACAGAAGGTTGCGGCGGTGGAATTAGGTTTTTGTGGATGCTTATGTTGGTTTGGGGGTACGTAGGTATATATAGGAGGAATAAGTACGTCGGTGGAGCAACGTGGGCCCCACGAGGGTGGAGGGCACGCCCAGGGGGTAGGCGCGCCCCCTGCCTCATGCTCTCCTGGTTGCTTTCTTGACGTAGGGTCCAAGTCCTCTGGATCACGTTCGTTCCGAAAATCACGTTCCCGAAGGTTTCATTCCGTTTGGACTCCGTTTGATATTCTTTTTCTGCAAAACACTGAAATAGGCAAAAAACAGCAATTTGGGTTGGGCCTCCGGTTAATAGGTTAGTCCCAGAAATAATATAAAAGTGTATAATAAAGCCCGTTAAACATCCAAAACAGAATATAATATAGCATGAAGCAATCAAAAATTATAGATACGTTGGATACGTATCACTACCTGTTGTCCATACCTGGCACGATGGATGCTTGGCTGACATCCCCTGAATTCGGATAACTCCTGCAGTTTTAGTTCTACCATTACCACGAAAGTTCATACCACGAACACACCAAGAATTCGTGCCCACACCACCGTTGTCCATATCGCGGTTTTCCTCCTCTCTCCACACCGCCACCTTAAATGCGGTGCCATCTACTGCATTTATCCGGTACAAATGCTTCGACTCCCACCGCTAAAAAACTTTTGCTTGCGGTGGTTTATCCGTCGGAGGCCTCATCAAGACAAGATCATCCACTCCAGTTGCCCTGCCCTGGAGTGCTTGCTGATTGTTTTGGGAATAGAAATCCCTATCAGTTGTCTCCAAATAAAGTCGCCTCACCTTAAAAGCATTGGAATTTTTTTTGAAGGACAGCAGCTCGTCATCGAAGATGCCCCTTCACTTCAAAGGTTGCTCCTTGATCATTGTTATAAACCTCCGCAAATAACTATTGTCTATGTGCCCAAACTGGAGACCTTGGGTCTAATTAGTGGTCTAACTAGTGCTCCATTTGATGACCACAACAAGTTGGTGTTTGGATCCTCACTTTTTTAGGTACCATATATTATCATCTACACATTTGTAATCATAAGCTGCAGTTTTCATTTGTGCGCATAAGTTTTATATCATCTTGGCATACACTGTGGGTACTAATATTGTGTTATATGCTCAATGAAGAGTTCGTCCATGGATAGCCTATCAATGCTGCTGGATTCTGTCAAGATCTTATATATCGGAATGTATAGTTATGATCTGAACATAATTATTGGCTTGCTGCGATGCTTTCGGTCTCTAGAGAATTTATATATAAAGGTGATGATTTGATGCACATTGAAAGACCGTATATATTTTACTAGAATTAACCGTTCAGTTGTTGCTCTTTCGACATACTCTTTTTCAGACCTTAACTGTTTTCAAATCTTCATGCCTACTTAGGTACTGCAACCACAAGGAGAAAAACGTATAACCAACCAGTGGCGTAATAAGCACCAGGATTTTCTCAGTTCTCATGACATTAATTTGAGAACAATAACGATGGAAGGATATGCATCCAACTAGGCAAACAGAAGCTTTGTCACATTCTTCCTGTTGAATGCGAGGTTACTATTGTCCATGAGGCTTAAGTTTTACTGCAAGAGATTTCTCACGGACGGACACGTTGAATAGCAAAAAAAGAAGTTTGAGGTGGACAAATGGGCTTCTAAACATGCTCGGCTTCTATTTACAACAAGTTGCAGTCATCGTGCAATAATTGTTTTTGCACAGGATGTTGATTTTGTGGATCAGACCGATCCATTTGTTTGTGACTGCGAAAAAGAGTGGTTGGGTTAGATGTTACTCCCATCTTCAATCTGGGTTTTGTCTAAAAATTTGATGAACAATTAATCCTTGGGCTTTTTGTCCGTTTGTAAGCTTGAGTTGCATGTTGTTTCCCTCGTACTCCCCTCCACCTGCCACTACACTGCTGCATCTTCCACGGCTGCTGTTCGTTCCCGTCCGAGGCCTCGCCGTCGTTCTCCGCCTTGGTTCGCTCGCTGTGCCCGCCGCCGTCTGGCGTTGTCAACATGGTCAACAACCAAGAGGAATCAGGAGATGACTATACATGGAGAGGCTGATACCCACCAGGGTCATTGCATTACGCAAGCAGGTGCCTCGTTATTACAAGCCAAAAAAATACTTCCTCCTAATTGTTTGACAACTAGGTCCCATGCCATTGTCAATGTAGTCAATAAACGAGAAAATTACACAACGAGCGGATAACACCAGGGACCCAGCAGCTCGCCCAGTTGTTTTTTCAGTTTCAGAGACGGAGCTCAACTTTTTAGTTTCAGAGATGGAGCTCAACTGTGCGCTGTGCGGGGGCTGTGGCCCATCTAGCCCACGCTTACGCTTTTATTTAAGCACATGACGAGCCCAGTTGATATCTTTTTTCTTTCTGAAAATGGCTAGCCCAGTTCTTTTTTTTTGGAGAATACCAAAACCAAGGCCTACTTGCTTTTCTCAGCCCTGCTGGGCAGCAAATCTTTCAAGACGAGGAGGGAGGGATGTAAGTAGTAAGAAATGGGCTTCCCCAGAAAATGGGCTATAATTAAGTTGTAAGAAATGGGCTGTAAATTTTTAAACCAAAGCTAACCGGCAATTACATTAAAATATCATTTTTTTCGGGATTTCTCTACTCTCTACACTTATAAAAACCAAAGCCAACTGGCAATTACATTAAAATATCGTCTTTTCTCCCACAAGATAAACTACATATACAAATGCATCTTTATGTTCCGTGCAACGCACGGGCATCTTGCTAGTTAAGATTTTAAATTTCATTCTTTTTTTTTGCGGAGAATTGTTTTTTGAATTTTATTTTGATATAATTTTTTTAAAAATATTTTTAACGCGACTCAAAATTTCGTGATTAAAAGAGTTCGGACCCCACCGAAATATGCAAAATTTTGTTGAATTTTTTAGCAGTGCTTAGAATATATGGTCTTTAATGCTAATAAAATGAACATGGGTTTCAAATATCCTTCAGAATTAGAAAATGGGATGTAAATTATTGAAAATAATGGCTAATGGGTTGTATGTTGTTTTCCACAGATTTGGAGGCTGACTTCTGGGCCTACTAGGTTGACGATGACGCTGTCCTAAATTTTTTTTGATGCGTACGCAAGGCTTTGTCAACTTAGTCAACAGAGAGCAGTGATTGTTGGATGTCCATCCAACGGCCGCCGTGCTTCTTCAATCTCTGATCTTTCTGCTCCAGCTGCCCAAACCAGCGCCAATGGACTACTGCTCCCTCCTCTTGTGGGCTGTCTTTGCCGCCAGCCATCCCTCTACCCACCCGCACATCATGTTATTTTCGGCGACATCGGCCTCACCCTTGACCGACGGTCAGCCAGTACACCCCTCAGCGTGGGCATCCGCTGCGGTGGCTTCGCCGGCTCCGGGTCATTCCCTTCCTGGGCCTCGCCCTCGTCCACCGCGTTTGTGCTCTCGGCGCGGCGAGGTCAACATGGTCAACAAACAACAGCCATCGGAAGAGGCTGACAATAGGGGCCCACACAAGGAAATGCCTCCTTATTACACGCAAAATAATGATTCCTCCACCTGACAGCTGGGACCCACCGGAAGGGCCTATATATTTCTTGAAAAAAAACGTTCCCCCCGATGTCAGCTCGGACACACCAGTTATATCTTCGCACACAAGGAAGTGCCTCCTTATTACGCACAAAAAAATGAATACTCCCCCTGCTAGCTGGGACCCACCATTGTGGGAGGCTAACTTGTGGGCCTACTAAGATGATGGGGACGGAGGGATTTGTCAACTTAGTCAATATGAACGATTCTAGCTCCAGTGACCGTACGATGTCCATCCAACGGTCGTAGTGCTTCTTCAACCTCTGGTCTTCTTGCTCCAGCCGCCCAAACAAGCGTCGGCCGTGACGCCTGCTCCTGCCTCCCATGTCCGGCTGTGCTGCCACCGCTGGCCATGCCATCCCTCTATACTCACCCACACCTCTTGTTATTCTCCGGCGACGGCAACCTCACACCGCAGATCAGTCAACCCACATACTCCCCTCCGCGTGGGCATCCACAGCCGCGTCTTCCCCGGCTCCGTGTCGTCCCCTTCCTAGGCCTCGCCATTGTCCACCGCCCTATTGCTCTTCACGCGGCGTGGTCAACGTGGTCAACGAATGACTTCGATCGAAAGAGTACTGTACATGGAGAGGTTAACAGTTGGGTCCACGGCTGCAGCAAGGAAGTGCCTCCTTATTACACGCAAAATGACGATTCCTCCACCTGACAGCACGGACCCACCGGACGGGCCACCATATTTCACAAAAAAAATGTTTCCCCCTGACTGCTGGAACCCACCAGCTACATCTTCGCACACAAGGAAGTGCCTGACAGTCGGGACACACCCGATCGAAGCATAATTAGCGTTGTCATTCTGGTCACGAACGTGTACGTACATACGATCGGCCTGTCTGCAGGCTGCAGCGATGAACCGTGGCCGTGTAAGGAAGGGCATGTGTCATAGTAGAGGCGCGCACCTAGCATGTACATGTACGTACAGCGGCCTGGGTGCAAGAAAGTAAATATGGCCACGTACGTACATACGGGTGGGGTCTCGAACGCCTACTCGCACATACGTACGGCCAGTGCCCGTGTACATGATGGGTCGGAACGGAGAAACTGCGTCGTCGTCGTGTTCTTGGGGAGGCAACGGAATGCGTCGTGTTCATCGGGAGGCAACGGAACGCGTGATGTTCATCGGGAGCCAACCGGCTTGGACGGAACACCCGGTGGAAACGAGGCCTGGCATACCGTAGAACGGAGGAAACGGCCTTGTGTTCGACCGGCCAGGGTCGAAACGGGATCCTGTTCATCAGGAGGGGTCTGGCGTACCGCAAAACGGAGGAAATGGACCTCCTACGGTTGAAACATGGTCATGTTGATCGGGAGGGGTGTGGCGTACTGCAAAACAGAGGAAATGGACTTGTGTTGGAGCGCTACGGTCAAAACGGGGGTCCTGTTCATCGAGAGGGGTGTGGCGTACCGCAAAACGGGACTCCACGGGATATTGTTCATCTCCACCGTCGACTGCCTCCATGGGCTACTATTCATCCACCATCAACTGCCTCCATGGGCTCCTATTCATCCACCCTCGACCTCCTCCAGCCTCCACCTACGACTATTCATCCACGGGCTCCTGTTCATCCAGCCTCCACTGGCTACTGTTCAACCAGCCCTCTCCACTGGGTCCTATTCAACCACCCCTCCATGGGCTACTGTTCATCCATCCCTCCACCGGCTATTGTTCAACCATCCCTCCACCGGCTACTGTTCAACCAGCCCTCCACGGGGTCCTGTTCATCCACCGGCTCGATCGATCGGGGTCATGTTCATCCAGCGGCAATGGCCTCTACTACCACGGGGTCCTGTTCATCCAACCCCCCGCCGGGAACTGTTCATCCAAACCCCCCAACAACGCTCACTGTTCATCAAGGGAAGGAGGCAGCTGTGTTTGATCGGCTTCAGTTAGCAGCAGTAGCGAAGGAATCGCTTGATCGGGTTCAGTTAAAAGGCATCAATCGATCGCTCGGGTTCAGTAACGCGTAGCTTGCGATTCTGTCGCTTCGGGCTCGATGGCGAAAGCCTCGCTTCGAGTTGATTAGAGCCCAACGCCTCGCACCCACGCGCCTACATGTACGAGAGAAACGCGCATAGCTCGGCCCCCGACCACCCACCGTAACCGGGAACTCCCCGACATTTTCCTCGCCCTCGCTTCTACCATGGTTTTCTCCGTCATGCACGGCCCAAAGAATGTCATGCAGCTGCGTCTCCAGCCCGCCCAGGACGAAAAGCCCATTTTCTGTCATGTTTTTTTTTCATAGAAGTAGGAGGCAACCACATCTATGATGATACTGGGTTTTGTCACAATTATCATCATAGAAGTGTCCTAAGCATGACAAAAAAATCGTTCGGCCCAAAATGTCACGGATGTGTCTTTTTTTTGTAGTGTACTTTCCTACAAAACTCTGCGCTTGGAGGCCCAACACGAGTCTACAAGAACAAGTTGTGTAGTAGACATCAGATGTGTGAGGGGTTGCTCCATATTCGGGACGTCCAGGGGCCCAAGAGGACGGGAACCGTGGAGGCTAGGCCGGAAGCTATGGAGCAGGAGGTCTTCAAGTGCAAGGGGATGGTTGATGTCGCTTGAACTACGTAGGTATTTCCCCAAAGAGGAAGGGGTGATGCAGCACAACTTCGGTAGGTATTTCCCTCAGTTATGAAACCAAGGATATCGAACCAGTAGGAGAACCAAGCAACACTATGTAAATGGTACGTGCACACTTTGCAACCCGACGTGTTAAAGGGGTTGTCAATCCCTTTTGGGTAACGGTGCCAGAAATTGTCAAGTTGACGGGATAAAATTGTGGTAGATTGATAGATGCAAATAACGACAAATAAAAATCAGCGAGATATTTTTGTGTTTTTGATAAAATATATCTGAAAATAAAAGATGCAAATAAATAAAAAGGTGAATAGTAATATAGATCTGAAAATATATGACAAGAAAATAGACCTGGGGGCCGTAGATTTCACTAATGGCTTCTCTCGAGAAAATAACATACGGTGGGTAAACAAATTACTGTTGGGCAATTGATAGAACTTCAAATAATTATGACGATATCCAGGCAATGATCATCAAATACGCATCACGTCCAAGATTAGTAGACCGACTCATGCCTGCATCTACTACTATTACTCCACACATCGACCGCTATCCAGCATGCATCTAGTGTATTAAGTTCATGGAGAAACGGAGTAATGCAATAAGAATGATGACGTGATGTACACAAGATCTATTCAAGTAGGAATAGACCCCATCTTGGTATCCTTAATGGCAACGATCAATACATGTCTTGCTGCCCCTTCTGTCACTTAGAAAGAACACCGCATGACCGAACCCATCACAAAGCACCTCTTCCCATGGCAAGAAAAATTGATCTAGTCGGCCTAACCAAACCAAAGATTCGAAGAAGAAATACGAGGCTATAAGTAATCATGCATATAAGAGATCAAAAGAAGACTCAAATAACTTTCATGGGTAAAGTAGATCTGATCATAGACTCAAAGTTCATCGGATCCCAGCAAACACACCGCAAAAAGATTTACATCAAATAGATCTCCAAGAGACCATTGTATTGAGAATCAAAAGAGAGAGAGGAAGCCATCTAGCTACTAACTACGGACCCGTAGGTCTACAATGAACTACTCAAACATCATCGGAGAGGCACCAATGAGGATGATGAACCCCTCCGTGATGGTGTCTACATTGGATCTGGTGGTTCTGGAACTTGCGGCGGCTGGAATTGTGTTTCGTCAACTCCACTAGGGTTTTTGGATTTTCGTGGTATTTATAGAGCAAAGAGGCAGTGCGGGAGGCGGCCGAGTTGGGCACAACCCACCAAGGCGCGCCTGGGCCCCCAGGCGCACCCAGGTGGGTTGTGCTCCCCTCGGAGCCCCCCTATGGTACTTCTTTTTCCCAATAGGTGCCTTCTAGTCCAGAAAAAATCTCCAAAAAGTTTAGCTGCGTTTGGACTCCGTTTGGTATTTATTTTCTGCTTAGTAAAAAACAAGCAAAAAACAGCAACTGGAAAAATGATATAAAGTTGCTATAAAATGATTGTAAAACATCCAAGAATGATAATATAACAGCATGGAACAATCAAAAATCATAGATACGTTGGAGACGTATCAGCATCCCAAAGTTTAATTCCTACTTATCCTCAAGTAGGTAAATGATACAAACAAAATTTTGATGTGGAATGCTGCCTATAATGTTCATCAAATTCTTTTCTTTTGTAGCATGGACATTTGGACTTTTATATCACTACTGTAGGATGGTCCAAATGCGACAGTTGAATCAGATACCTGATAACCCACAAGTATAGGGGATTGCAACAGTTTTCGAGGGTAGAGTATTCAACCCAAATTTATTGATTCGACACAAGGGGAGCCAAAGAATATTCTCAAGTATTAGCAGTTGAGTTGTCAATTCAACCACACCTGGATAACTTAGTATCTGCAGCAAAGTATTGAGTAGCAAAGTAGTATGGAAGTAATGGTAACGGTAGCAAAAGTAACAGTGATAGTTTTGTAGTGATTGTAACAGTGGCAACGGTAAAGTAAATAAGCGAAGAACAATATGTGAAAAGCTCGTAGGCATTGGATCGGTGATGGAGAATTATCTTGGGATGCGATTATTCATGCAACTGTTATAACATAGGGTGACACAGAACTAGCTCCAGTTCATCAATGTAATGTAGGCATGTAGTCCGAATATAGTCATACGTGCTTATGAAAAGAACTTGCAGGACATCTGTTGTCCTACCCTCCCGTGGCAGCGGGTCCTATTGGAAACTAAGGGATATTAAGGCCTCCTTTTAATAGAGTACGGACCAAAGCATTAACACATAGTGAATACATGAACTCCTCAAACTACGGTCATCACCGGAGTGGTCCCGATTATTTTCACTTCGGGGTTGCGGATCATAACACATAGTAGGTGACTATAGACTTGCAAGATAGGATCAAGAACTCACATATATTCATGAAAACATAATAGGTTCAGATCTGAAATCATGGCACTCGGGCCCTAGTGACAAGCATTAAGCATAGCAAAGTCATAGCAACATCAACCTCAGAACATAATGGATACTAGGGATCAAACCCTAACAAAACTAACTCGATTACATGATAAATCTCATCCAACCCATCACCGTCGAGCAAGCCTACGATGGAATTACTCATGCACGGCGGTGAGCATCATGAAATTGGTGATGGAGGATGGTTGATGATGAAGATGGCGACGAATTCCCCTCTCCGGAGCCCCGAACGGACTCCAGATCAGCCCTCACGGGAGAGATTAGGGCTTGGCGGCTGCTCCGTATCGTAAAACGCGATGAATCCTTCTCTCTGGTTTTTTTATCCCCGAACACGAATATATAGAGTTGGAGTTGAGGTCGGTGGAGCTCTCGGGGCCCACGAGTGGGGCGCCCGGGGGGCGCGCCTCCCACCCTCGTGGACAGGGTGTGGGCCCCCTAGCCTTGATTCTTTCGCCAGTAATTTTTATTATTTCCAAAAATAATCTCCGTGAAGTTTCAAGTCATTCTGAGAACTTTTGTTTCTGCATAAAAATAACACCATGACAATTCTGCTGAAAACAACTCAGTCCGGGTTAGTTCCATTCAAATCATGCAAGTTAGAGTCCAAAACAAGGGCAAAAGTGTTTGGAAAGTAGATACGATGGAGACGTATCAACTCCCCAAGCTTAAACCTTTGCTTGTCCTCAAGCAATTCAGTTGATAAACTGAAAGTGATAAAGAAAAAAAATTACAAACTATGTTTGCTCTTGTTGTTGTAAATATGTAAAGCCAGCATTCAAGTTTTCAACAAAGATTATGACTAACCATATTCACAATAACATTTAGGTCTCATGTTTACTCATGTCAATGGCATAATCAACTAGCGAGCAATAATAATAAATCTTGGATGACAACACTTTCTCAAAACAATCATGATTTGATATAACACGATGGTATCTCGCTAGCCCTTTCTGAGACCGCAAAACATAAATGCAGAGCACCTTTAAAGATCAAGGACTGACTAAACATTGTAATTCATGGTAAAAGAGATCCAGCCATAGTCATACTCAATATAAATTAATAGTAATGGATGAAAATGACAGCGGTGCTCTCCAGCTGGTGCTTTTTAATAAGAGGGTGATGACTCAACATAAAAGTAAATAGATAGGCCCTTCGCAGAGGGAAGCAGGGATTTGTAGAGGTTCCAGAGCTCGGTTTTAAAGCAGAGATAAATAATATTTTGAGCGGCATACTTTTCATTGTCAACATAACAACCAAGAGATGGCGATATATTCCATGCTACACACATTATAGGCGGTTCCCAAACAGAATGGTAAAGTTTATACCCCCCTCCACCAACAAGCATCAATCCATGGCTTGCTCGAAACAACGAGTGCTTCCAACTAACAAGAGTCCGGGGGAGTTTTGTTTGCAATTATTTCGATTTGATTTGCATAAAGCATGAGACTGGGAATCCCGGTGACCAGCCATTTTCTCGTGAGTGAGGAGCGGAGTCCACTCCTCTTGAGAATAACCTGCCTAGCATGGAAGATACAGACAGTTCTAGTTGATACATGAGCTATTCGAGCATACAAAACAGAATTTCATTTGAAGGTTTAGAGTTTGGCACATACAAATTTACTTGGAACGGCAGGTAGATACCGCATATAGGAAGGTATAGTGGACTCATATGGAACAACTTTGGGGTTTATGGAAGTGGATGCACAAGCAGTATTCCCGCTTAGTACAAGTGAAGGCTAGCAAAAGACTGGGGAGCGACCAACTAGAGAGAGACAACAGTCATGAACATGCATTAAAATTAATAAACATTGAGTGCAAGCATGAGTAGGATATAATCCACCATGAACATAAATATCATGGACGCTATGTTGATTTTGTTTCAACTACATGTGTGAACATGTGCCAAGTCAAGTCACTTGAATCATTCAAAGGAGGATACCACCCTACTATACCACATCACAATCATTTTAATAGCATGTTGGCACGAAAGGTAAACCATTATAAACTCCTAGCTAATTAAGCATGGCATAAGCGACTATAATCTCTAATTGTCATTACAAACATGTTTATTCATAATATGCTGAATCAGGAACAATGAACTAATCATATTTACAAAAACAAGAGAGGTCGAGTTCATACCAGCTTCTCTCATCTCAATCAGTCCATCATATATCGTCATTATTGCCTTTCGCTTGCACGACCGAACGATGTGAATAATAATAATAATAATAGTGCATGTGCATTGGACTAAGATGGAATCTGCGATCATTCAATAAACAGGAGAAGACAAGGCAATATGGGCTCTTGGTTAAATCAACAATATTGCATATGAGAGCCACTTTAACATTTTCATATGGTCTTCTCCTCTCGACCCCCAAAGAAAAGAAAATAAATAAAACTATTTACACGGGAAAGCTCCCAACAAGCAAAAGAAGAACAAGAAATCTTTTTGGGTTTTCTTTTAATTATTACTACTACAGGCATAGAAAGTAAACTAGCTAAAAGCTACAACTAATTTTTTTTGGTTTTCTTAAGGTTTTTCAAACACACAAGAAGAAAGCGAGAAAAAAGAAAAATAAACTAGCATTGATATTACAGTGAAAAAGTGTGAGCACCGACAACTAGCATGCGTGTGTGGATATGAATGTAATGTTGGTGAGAAACACGTACTCCCCCAAGCTTAGGCTTTTGGCCTAAATTGGTCTATTGCCACGGCTGGCCTGGCGGATATCCAAAGTTGTAGTTGGGGCCGTACTATGATGTAGCGGCTCTTGCATCGTGGGCTGCAGCATGGAGGCGAGCTGTGTCAGTCCTCCTCTCATACTTGTTCGCCTCCTCCCTGGTTATAACATGTCTCCCTTTTGCCTGGAAGTCAAAGAAAGTAGGAGCAGGGAGAGCGACGTGATAGGTGCGTCGCCTGTCAAAGATTAGTCGGTACTGGAGGAACTGATCGTTCCTCTCAACAAATTGATGACGAACCATAGCCTCATAATCTAAATAAACGGGAGGCAACTCAATATCATACTCGCGTATGGGTACACCATGAAAATTAGCTAAACGGGTTGCATAAATTCCACCAAAGAAATCTCCATTAATTCTATTATTATGCAACCTACGTGCAACAATGGCTCCCAAATTATAATGTTTATCTCCTAATACAACACTCCACGAGAACACTGAGGTCAGGGACACACATGTGACATGCTTCATCCTTACCATTTATGCACCTACCTATGAAGAGAGCAAAATAATGTATAGCAGGAAAATGAATGCACCCTATGGTAGCGTGTGTTATATCTGTAGACTCCCCCACAGTTATACTAGCAAGAAAATCTCTAAACTCAGATTTGCGAGGCTCACTAGTGCTACCCCATTGTGGAAGTTTGCAAGCAGTGCTAAAATCCTCTAAGTCCATAGTATATGAATTTTCATAAAGATCAAACAGGACAGTTTGAGAATTGCGTGATGATCAAAATTCAAACCTTCTCACAAATGAATCAGTGAGATAGTGGTACTGGCGGCACTTATCTGCCTCGAAGCTCTCAAGATCAGCATTACGCACATATGCGTTAAATTCTTCCATGATTCCTGCTCGATCCATAAAGTCCTCTGACGGCCATTCACAAGCCCGCACATGTGCTTCCCTCGGTGGTTCATCGTCGGCATCGCATATTGCGAGCCTGGGTCCTTGCTTCCTTAAAGGACCACCTTGGTACATTTTCCTAAACATGTTTCTTCCTCTGAAAAATTCTGAAAATTTTAATAACTCAAAATAAAAGCAAACCAAACTCAACAAAATTGATAGCAACTGCTCCCACAAGTGCCTAGAGACTATATCATGCATTAGAACTACTTGAGACCATATAAATTTGATATGCAAGCTCAAGAACAGGGTCACCTAGGCAGCAAAAATTTGCAATGAATAGAGCACTAGAACAAAAACTAATTGGACCATTGGAGGTGTCACAAACCGAAGAACAATCCCCCAAAGCAGTTTTGTGAGAGGTGCCTTGAGCAAGGAGATCGAAAATCGCAGCAAAATGAGCTAGAACTCGTGCTTGAGCTAGTTGGTGACTTTTTTGGGAGGAAGAAGGAGTGTGTGGTTGCTGGAATAAGTGGAGGGGACCCACCATGGGCCCACAAGGCAGGGGGGCGCGCCCTGGACCCTCGTGGCCAGGTGCTTGCTCCCCCTGATGTGTTCTCAGTGACAGATATTCTCAAATATTCCGGAAAAAATCATATTTCAATTTCGGGGTATTTGGAGAACTTTTATTTTCATGGTATTTTTATTGCATAGATAATTCAGAAAACTGACAGAAAAATACTATTTTTTCTTTATTTAATCTCAATAACAGAAAGTAAAAGAAGGGTACATAATGTTGTGCTTTCTAACTTCATCCATCTCATGCTCATCAAAAGGAATCCACTAACAAGGTTGATCAGGTCTTGTTAACAAAATCATTTTGAATAACATGAAACCAGAGAAATTTCGAATAACACTATGTTACCTCAACGGGGATATGCACATCCCCAACAATAAGAATATCATATTTCTTCTTGACAGTAGGAAGAGAAAATTCAAAACCTCCAATAATAATCGATGGAATTTTTCCAATAGAATTGATACTGTGGACTTGAGGTTGTTTCCTTGGAAAGTGTACCATATGCTCATTACCATTAAATGAAAAGTGACATTGCCTTTGTTGCAATCAATAACAGCCCCTGCAGTATTCAAAAAGGGTATTCCAAGAATAATAGACATACTATCATCCTCAGGAATATCAAGAATAACAAAGTCTGTTAAAATAGTAACATTTGCAACCACAACAGGCACATCCTCACAAATACCGACAGGTATAGAAGTTGATTTATCAGCCATTTGCAAAGATATTTCAGTAGGTGTCAACTTATTCAAATCAAGTCTACGATATAAAGAGAGAGGCATAACACTAACACCGGCTCCAAGATCACATAAAGCAGTTTTAACATAGTTTCTTTCAATGGAGCATGGTATAGTGGGTACTCCTGGATTTCCAAGTTTCTTAGGTATTCCACCTTTAAAAGTATAATTAGCAAGCATGGTGGAAATTTCAGCTTCCGGTATCTTTCTCTTATTTGTAACAATATCTTTCATATACTTAGCATAAGGATTCATTTTAAGCATATCAGTCAAACGCATACGCAAAAATATAGGTCTAATCATTTCAGCAAAGCGCTCAAAATCTTCATCATCCTTTTTGTTGGATGGTTTGGGAGGAAAAGGCATGGGTTTCTGAACCCATGGTTCTCTTTCTTTACCATGCTTCCTAGCAACAAAGTCTCTCTTATCATAATGTTGGTTCTTCGATTGTGGGTTATCAAGATCAACAACAAGTTCAATCTCTACATCATTGGTATTACTAGGTTGAGCATCAACATGAACATCATTATTAACATTATCACTAGGTTCATGTTCATTAACAGATTGTGTTTCAGCATCAGAAATACAAATATCATTGGGATTGTCAGGTGTGTCAACAACAGGCTCAGTAGAAGCATGCAAAGTCCTATCATTTTTCTTTTTCTTATTTTTAGAAGGACTAGGTGCATCAACATTAGTTCTCTGAGAATATTGCTCAATTCTCTTAGGGTGACCTTCAGGATACAAAGGTTCCTGAGTCATTTTACCCCCTCTAGTCATAACTCTAACAGCATTATCATTCTTCTTACTATTTAATTCATTGAGCAAATCATTCTGAGCTTTAAGTACTTGTTCTACTTGAGTGGTAACCATAGAAGCATGTTTAGTAATGAGTTTAAGTTCACCTTTAACTCTAGAGATATAATCACTCAAGTGTTTCATCATATAAGCATTATGTTTCAATTGTCTACCAACATAAGCATTGAAGTTTTCTTTTGACAATAAAATTATCAAACTCATCCAAGCATTGGCTAGCAGACTTATAACGAGGAATATCACCTTCATCAAATCTATAAAGAGAATTTACCTTTGCTACCTGTGTCGGGTTATCAAGACCGCGTGTTTCTTCAATAGGTGATGAATTAAGACCATGTATTTCTTCAACAGGAGGTAAATTATTAACATCTTCAGCTTTAATACCTTTTTCTTTCATAGATTTCTTTGCCTCTTGCATATCTTCAGGACTGAGAAATAGAATACCCCTTTTCTTCAGAGTTGGCTTAGGAGTTGGTTCAGGAAGTGTCCAATTATTTTCATTGGTCAACATATTATTCAATCGAATTTCAGCTTCATCAACAGTTCTTTCCCTGAAAACACAACCAGCACAACTATCCAGGTGGTCTCTGGAAGCATCGGTTAGTCCATTATAAAAGATATCAAGTATTTCATTTTTCTTGAGGGGGTGATCAGGCAAGGCATTAAGTAATTGGAGAAGCCTCCCCCAAGCTTGTGGGAGACTCTCTTCTTCAATTTGCACAAAATTGTATATTTCTCTTAAAGCAGCTTGTTTCTTATGAGCAGGGAAATATTTAGCAGAGAAGTAATAAATCATATCCTGGGGACTACGCACACAACCAGGATCAAGAGAATTAAACCATATCTTAGCATCACCCTTTAATGAGAACGGAAATATCTTAAGGATATAATAGTAGCGAGTTTTCTCATCATTAGTGAACAAAGTGGCTATATCATTTAATTTAGTAAGATGTGCCACAACAGTTTGATTCATAGCCATAGAAAGGATCAGATTCAACCAAAGTAATTATCTCAGGATCAATAGAGAATTCATAATCCTTATCAGTAACAAAGATAGGTGAAGTAGCATAAGCAGGGTCATATTCCATTCTAGCATTCAAAGTTTTTCTTTCAGCTTAGCTAATAATTTCTTAAGATCACTCCTATCATTGCAAGCAAGAAAGTCTCTAGCAGTTTCTTCATCAATAACATAACCCACAGGCACAACAGGCAATTCATATCTTGGGGGAGAATCTTCATCATCACTTTCATCAATATTATCAGTTTCAATAATTTCATTCTCTCTAGCCCTAGCAAGTTGTTCATCAAGAAATTCACCAAGTGGCACAGTAGTATCAAGCATAGAAGTAGTTTCATCATAAGTATCATGCATAGCGTAGTGGCATCATCAATAACATGCGACATATCGTAATTAATAGCGTAGCAGGTGTTTAGGTGTCGCAAGCTTACTCAAAACAGAAGGTGAATCAAGTGCGAGCTAGATGGCGCTTCCTTACCTCCCTCGTACTTGAGGGATAAATTTTGGTTTTTTCGTCTTTCAAGTTCCTCATAGTGACCAGCAGATATAAATCCCAAGTGACTCAAAGAATAGAGCTATGCTCCCTGGCAACGGCGTTGGAAAATAGTCTTGATAACCCACAAGTATAGGGGATCGCAACAGTTTTTGATGGTAGAGTATTCAACCCAAATTTATTGATTCGACACAAGGGGAGCCAAAGAATATTCTCAAGTATTAGCAGTTGAGTTGTCAATTCAACCACACCTGGATAACTTAGTATCTGCAGCAAAGTATTTAGTAGCAAAGTAGTATGGAAGTAATGGTAACGGTAGCAAAAGTAACAGTGATAGTTTTGTAGTGATTGTAACAGTGGCAACGGTAAAGTAAATAAGCGAAGAACAATATGTGAAAAGCTCATAGGCATTGGATCGGTGATGGAGAATTATGCGGATCGATTATTCATGCAACAGTTATAACATAGGGTGACACAGAACTAGCTCCAATTCATCAATGTAATGTAGGCATGTATTCCGAACATAGTCATACGTGCTTATGAAAAAGATCTTGCATGACATCTTTTGTCCTACCCTCCCGTGGCAGTGGGGTCCTATTAGAAACTAAGGGATATTAAGGCCTCCTTTTAATAGAGTACCGGACCAAAGCATTAACACATAGTGAATACATGATCTCCTCAAACTACGGTCATCACCGGGAGTGGTCCCGATTATTGTCACTTGAGGTTGCGGATCATAACACATAGTAGGTGACTATAGACTTGCAAGATAGGATCAAGAACTCACATATATTCATGAAAACATAATAGGTTGAGATCTGAAATCATGGCACTCGGGCCCTAGTGACAAGCATTAAGCATAGCAAAGTCATAGCAGCATCAATCTCAGAACATAATGGATACTAGGGATCAACCCTAACAAAACTAACTCGATTACATGATAAATCTCATCCAACCCATCACCGTCCAGCAAGCCTACGATGGAATTACTCACGCACGGCGGTGAGCATCATGAAATTGGTGGACGATGGTTGATGATGACGATGGCGACGGATTCCCCTCTCCGGAGCCTCAAACGGACTCCAGATCAGCCCTCCCGAGAGAGATTAGGGCTTGGCGGCGGCTCCATATCGTAAAACGCGATGAATCCTTCTCTCTGATTTTTTTTCTCCCTGAACACGAATATATAGAGTTGGAGTTGAGGTCGGTGGAGCTCCAGGGGGCCCATGAGGCGGGCGCCAGGGGCGGCGCGCCTCCACCCTCGTGGATGTGGTGTGGGCCCCGGCCTTGATTCTTTCGCCAAGATATTTTCATTATTTCCAAAAATAATCTCCGTGAAGTTTCAGGTCATTCCGAGAACTTTTGTTTCTGCACAAAAATAACACCATGGCAATTCTGCTGAAAACAGCGTTAGCCCGGGTTAGTTCCATTCAAATCATGCAATTTAGAGTCCAAAACAAGGGCAAAAGTGTTTGGAAAAGTTGATACGACAGAGACGTATCAGTACCCTTCGACGAAATTGTGTGCGATGCATCAATCACAAACGGTGATGTAATAAAACCGTAAAACAGATGCAAAATGTCTGTGATGGCGTTGACATCAAACAAGGTTCATATTAGATCTGCGTGTGCGATGAGTGGCAAATGGTTAATCCAGAAGAACTATTTGCGATGATGTAGAACAACAGAAACGGGTAGCCAGATGAGGGTGTGTGCGATATACGGCATACAGTTCACTAGGATGAACCGTGTGCGATTAGGCAACACAACGGAAACGGTTCAACTGAACAAGATGTGTGTGATACGTGGCAAACAGGTCCATAATCAGAAATGTGTGCGAAGACCAATAATAACACAGATGATTGCTGCTAATAAGCCGTGTGATTTGCTCTGTCTACAGAAGAATAACACATATATATATATATATAACTGAAATAAACATCCAATTACATAAGTGACTATACAGATCATTCACACACACCTCAATAAACAATTGCATGCATTCTAAAGTAGGATAAACGATCGTTTAGTCATCTACTTCTTGTGACGCTCCCACCACTGCTCTATGGCTCGATCCCTCGTCTGGGGTAGGAAGAAGACACTTCCTCATATCAACGATCCACCAGTACATCTCATAGCTTGTGTATGCGTCCTTGTCCGCGTACTTGACGTGTTGTTCATCCAGTCTCTCACGCCAAACACTGTGCCAGGCGTTCTTGTCCTTCTTGCTCTCATCCTTCATCTTCATGTAGTAGGGGTCGATGATGGCCGAGGCAAGGTCAACCAGGGAGTTCAGTTTGTTGTTGTCGCTACCCCAGACATTGTAGTGGTCCTGGATGTTGACAAGATTCCGGCATTTCAAGCCCGAAACCTTGAGCGCTTTTAGATCGTTGGTGGTGTCTGAGGGAGTCCTGGATTAGGGGGTCCACGGACAGCCGGACTATATACTTTGGCCGGACTGTTGGACTATGAAGATACAAGATTGAAGACTTCGTCCCGTGTCTGGGTGGGACTCTCCTTTGCGTGGAAGGCAAGCTTGGCAATTCGGATATGTAGATCTCCTCCCTTGTAACCGACTCTGTAACCCTAGCCCCTCTAGTATCTATATAAACCGGAGGGTTTAGTCCGTAGGACAAGAACCATCATAATCATAGTCTAGCTTCTAGGGTTTAGCCTCTACGATCTCGTGGTAGATCAACTCTTGTAGTACTCATATCATCAAGATCAATCAAGCAGGAAGTAGGGTATTACCTCCATCGAGAGGGCCCGAACCTGGGTAAACATTGTGTCCCCCGTCTCATGTTACCATCCGCCTTAGATGCACAGTTCGGGACCCCCTACCCGAGATCCGCTGGTTTTGACACCGACATTGGTGCTTTCATTGAGAGTTCCACTGTGCCGTCACGATAAAGGCTTGATGGCCCCTTCGATCATCGGCAACGATGCGATCCAGGGTGAGGTTTTCCTCCCCGGACAGATCTTCGTATTTGGCGGCTTCGTACTGCGGGCCAACTCGCTTGGCCATCTGGAGCAGATCGAGAGCTACGCCCCTGGCCATCAGGTCAGGTTGGAAGCTTGAACTATACTGCCGACATCCGCGGAGACTTGATCTTCAACGGATTCAAGCCCATGTCATGTGCGCCGCACGGTCACGATGAGCATGACTTAGCTCTGCCATCGGACGGTGTTCGGGAGATCACACTTGTGGCCACTCCGGCCCTCAGTCCGGAGCAGATTGCGCCGTTCGAGGACGGGTGGATGGACCCCGCCATGGAGGCCGCACACTCAACGACGATAGAGCCGAATACTGACTTCACCTCCTATGAGACCTGTGTTGCCGGACACTTGGATTCGTCCCTGGCTACAGGCTCCGAACCGCCTGCGTCCGTGCCTATCGAATCTAATTGGGCACCGATCATGGAGTTTTCCTCCACGGATATCTTTCAGCACTCACTCCTGGGCGACGTGCTAAATTCATTAGGGTCCCTCTCCTTGTCAGGAGACCCTTGGCCGAACTATGTCCGGCTTGAGTGGGAAGTGGACGACGAAGAAATTCGTTCCCCACCCACCACCCACTTAATAGCCACTGTCGACGACTTAACCGACATGCTCGTTTTCGGCTTTGAAGACATCGACGGTATGGACGACGATGTAGGAGAAGAACAGGAATCACCGCCCACAGGGCGCTGGACTGCCACCTCATCATATGATATATACATGGTAGACATCCCCAAAGAAAGCGATGGCAATAAGGCAACGGAGGATAATCCCTCTGAGAAGCAATCCAAGCACCGGCGTCATCGGCGCCGCTTTAAGCCCCGCCATAGCAAAAGCAGCGATACCGACACAAGAGACAATAACGCTGCAGATAGTGCCGAAGATAAAGACAATCCCCTCCAGCCAGGCTTCGAGCGGGAGGATGGGAAAGCTAGCCCTAAGGAACAGGCAGCAGACGAGGAATCAGAGGATAACAATTACATGCCTCTCTCTGAAGACGAGGTGAGCCTCGGCGATGAAGAATTTATCGTGCCTGAGGATCCCGTCGAGCAGGAGCGCTTCAAGCGCCGGGTTATAGTCACAGCAAAAATCCTGAATACAAAGCAACAACAGCTTCAAGCTGACCAAGATCTGCTAGCGGATAGATGGACTGAGGTCCTGGCAGCCGAGGAATACGAACTCGAGCGCCCAACCAATAGTTACCCAAAGCGTAGGTTGCTACCCCAACTCGAAGAGGAAGCATTAAAACCTACACTACCAGCATATGATGTGGCTGACCAGCCGCCCCGTGGCCAAGACAAAGCGGCATATCAGCCCGAATTCCAGCACCCACCCCGTCGCCAGCCAAACAAAACACCAAGGCCCGGGGAAACACGCAAGACCTGCGAGACATATTGGAAAACAAATCAGGACATAAAAGATCGGTCTACGGATCACGGGGCGCGCCTCAACACGTGATTTGACCGTCACACGCCAGATATACTAAAGCAAATCCGCCGGGCCGAACACAATGAACAAGACTCGTATGAGCGTGGTCGTGATATAGCCCGGCACAGAGGCGCCGCACACCCCCTATGCTTCACTGATGAAGTAATGGATCATGAATTCCCAGAAGGGTTTAAACCCGTGAACATTGAATCATATGATGGCACTACAGACCCCGCGGTATGGATAGAGGATTTCTTCCTCCACATTCACATGGCCCGCGGGGATGATCTACACGCCATCAAGTATCTCCCGCTAAAACTCAAAGGGCCGGCTCGGCATTGGCTGAAGAGCTTGCCCGCAAACTCCATCAGAAGTTGGGAGAAACTGGCAGACGCATTCCAGGACAACTTCCAGGGCACTTATGTGTGACCACCGGATGCTAACGATTTAAGTCACATAACACAACAGCCCGGAGAGTCAGCCAGGAAATTCTGGACTCAGTTCCTAACTAAAAGGAACCAAATTGTCGACTGTCCGGATGCCGAAGCCCTAGCGGCCTTTAAACATAACATCCGTGACGAGTGGCTCGCCCGACATCTCGGCCAAGAGAAGCCAAAATCCATGGCAGCCCTCACAACACTCATGACCTGCTTTTGCGCGGGCGAAGATAGCTGGTTGGCCCGTTGCAACAACATAGCAAGCAACCCTGGCACATCATAGGCCAGAGATAGCAACGGCAAACCCCGACGCAACAAACACAAGCGCCGCAAAAAATCGGTGAAAACACCGAAGATACGGCAGTCAATGCCGGATTTAGTGGCTCTAAGTCCGGTCAGCGGAATGGGCCACCCAAAAATGACAATTCGGGTCCATCCAGTCTGGACCGCATACTCGACCGCTCATGCCAAATTAATGGCACCCCAGGAACACCAGCCAATCATACCAACAGAGAATGTTGGGTCTTCAAACAAGCCGGCAGTTCAGGCGCCAAAAAAAGATAAGGGGTCTCAAAGCGATGATGGCGACGAGGAGCCCAGATCACCGAATACAGGAGGGCAAAAGAAATTTCCCCCGCAAATCCAAACGGTGAACGTGGTAAACAGCACCCACACTCCCAACCCGGACCAGATGCGCACCCTTTGGGATGTCGACTTAACGGAACCAGTCGTCCCACAATATAAACTAGGGCCGATCACCTTCAACCGCACGGATCGTCCGGTTAACACCAATCAGGGCAATCCAGCCGCACTAGTCCTCGACCCAATAATTGATGGGTTCCACCTCACACGAGTCCTTATGGACGAAGGAAGTAGTCTAACCCTGCTTTACCAAGACACAGTGCGCAAGATGGGCATCCATCATTTGGTGATCAAGCCCACTAAAGCCACCTTCAGAGGTATTATACCAGGTGTGGAGGCCAGTGCATGTGCTCCATCGCCCTTGAGGTAGTCTTCGGATCACCAGACAATTACCGTACCGAAGAGTTAATCTTCGAAATCGTCCCCTTCCGTGGTGATTATCAGGCACTGCTCGGACGAACCGCGTTCACTCGATTCAACAAGGTGCCACATTATGCCTACCGTAAGCTCAAGATGCACGGTCCGCGCGGCGTCATCACGATTAATGGCAAGGCCGAACTTTCCCTCGGCACCAAGGAGTATACCGCTGCTTTAACAGCAGAAGCAACGAGTGGCACCTTCCAACCGAACCTCGAGTCGACAGCCAGGCTCCTGGACACCGCCAAAGGACTCCGAACTACTTCATGGTAGGATAGCCCGGCTCGTCCAGAGCTCAATTAAACACTCCGCCGAAGGCCAGGACGGGCCGCATACCGCGGCTCAACCGCTCTCCGACACACAAACATTTCTTACATTTCCTTTGCAGGTTCACCTTTGCGCCGACCAGGACTGGCGATATGGAAGCAGCTCGAACGCGCAAGGGAATCCTTAGATATTCCCCGCAATGACCATCCGACTATACTCCGGATCCGCACACAGCTTCTTTCCCCCTGGTCTCAGCAGGTTCCACAGTCATACCCCTTTTTTATCTCATTACTTGTACTCATACGCATCGACGTACTATTCAAATACAACATGTGGATTTATATGACGCTTATCTGCTGTTATTTCTTATTGAAACTCTTTTGTCAAGTGGCATCCGTACATCGCGATATGCCTTAAATATGCCAGGGGCTTTGTTTTACCCATAATACGGCAATAAAGTTTGAACACCTTCATGGAAGTTCGGCACCCCAAACTTATAGCATTATATGCATCAGCTCTGAATAATGTCTTGTGTCAAATGTTGGGTTTGCCCGGCTCCCATGTTTTTCTACCTTACGTTCCGCTATATCGGCTAAGGCGGCACAGGGAGAACTACTGCGATTATGTCCCGGTTCTTCCGGACGAGCACCTCAGTAGAGAAAGCCGAAAACTGACTGTCATGATACGGCATGGTCAGCTGTTCGAGAGGTTGTAAAATCTTTAAGGATTTCTCCCGCATAATGCCATAACCAATGCAGCGTGCGATGGATCGGTTTTTCTTCCGATCAGGTGCTTATAGAGCCCCTCGTGCGGTCTTCCGAGCACCAGGGGTTGCGCCTACCTTCCTTTCCTAAAGCTCTTGTGGCTAAGTGAGAGTGATAAAGCCCTATAGTCCGATTGCCTGGTTCGTTGTCTTTGAACACCTCCTTGAAGGACCCAAAATGGGATAAAGAGTGATCGGGTTTATCCGAACACCCGTGCATTTCCTACGTGGGGGCGAGAAGGCGATGTAGCCAACTCTCAAGATTAATATATAAAACGACCGCGCAGGAGGATAAACTTTCATATAACAGGCAATAGAAATGACCTTGTTCAAACATTACAAAGGACAACATGATTTGCATTCATGGAAATATAACGTCCTTGGTGCATAGCTCATTGCAAGGTAGGATCCTTCGGGACACTTTCATAATATACTTGGGGCTTGCGGTGCTCCTTCCCCTCTGGCGGTCCCTCGGTCATCAGCTTTTCAGCATTCATCTTCCCCCAGTACACCTTTGCGCGGGCGAAGGCCATTCGCGCACCCTCTATACAGACCGACCGCTTGATGACGTCAAGTAGAGGGCAGGCACTTACAAGCCACTTCACGAGCCCGAAGTAGCTGCTTGGAATCGGCTTGGCGGGCCATAGCCGGATAATAAAATCCTTCATGGCTAGTTCCGCCGCCCTATGCAGTTCGATCAGCTGTTTCAGCTTATCGGCAAAAGGCACCGGATAATTCGGTGCCAGATACTGCGACCAGAAGAGCTTATCCGCGGTGTTCCTTTCTTCGGCTCGGTAGAATTGGGCGGCATCCGATATGCTGCGGGGCAGCTCCGCAAATACCCCTGGAGAAATCCGAATTCAAAATTAGAAACATGATTTTCTCCTCAAATACTTGCTTTACATGGAAAAAAGCCTTACCCGCCGCGATCTTCCTTGCCTCTTGGATCTCCTGCATGGTGCTTTGGGTTTCCCCCCAGGCATCGCTCGCAGCCTGGTGAGCCTTGGTGAGTTCGGATTCTTTCTCCGTTAAACTCTGCTTCAAGGTCTCGCATTTCTTCACGGCCTCTTGAAGCTCCAGCTCAGCTTCAATCACCCTGGCCTCGTGCTTCTCACGAAGAGCCTGCTCTGCGGCTGCCTTTTCCTCGGCCTTGGCCACAGCCTTCTTAAGAGCCTCGACTTCGGTCATCATCCCTAGCGCAAATCATGAAACATATTGTATCATATTGGAAATTCTTCGCAATAAACGCGAACAAGACTTGCGCATACCTTGTTTATCTCCCAACTGGCTTTTCAACTGGCCAAGTTCTTCTTTGGCCCACTCCAGACTTTGATTTAGTCCAGAGACCTCCAAGAAGAGAGAGGCGGCCGCCATGATCACCGCTTATAAAAAAGAAGAGAGATAGATGTCATCAAGTGATTTTTCCTGCGAACATAAATTTGATCCTCTGTCCGGTTCTTTCTTTCACAGAACAATGTATCATGGGCTACTATCCATACCATGACACTATTCTAAACCTAATAAAACATACCTCAAAGCCTCTTATAAGGCTGACACAAGCTTCATTCAGTCCACTCTCAGCAGACTGAATCTTCTCAATCACCGCACCCATAAGGGCACGGTGTTCATCGACGATGGAGGCGCTCTTCAGCGCCGCCAACAAAACATCCGGCACCTCTGGTTGGACAGAGGTTGCCGGTGGAACAGGCACGCCCTCTCCAGCTAAGGGAGGTCGCCTGCTTGATTCTGGAGCCGTATTGGTCTCCAGAACTGCGTCCGGTTGAGGGCCGAATTCAAGATGGCCCCCGCCGTCGACTCCCATGGGAACCTTCTCCCCCATGTCTCCGGCCCTTGAAGTTTGACCTCCAGGCGCCGCCATCACGATCTTTTCCTCCCCTCCTTGGCCGGGGCCCTTCTGGGACGAAGCCTTGGTGTTATTCACGTATTTGGGGGAAGGGACCTTCGGGGGCGTCCCGCTCTCCATAGCATCCGAGCTCAACAAATCCTCTGATGAGGATTGTTCGGTGCGGGACCTCGCCGGACTACAAAAAATATGGCTCAGGTTAAAATATTATGCCGTGATGAGTCTGGACGCATAAATGTGTTCAGATTTCATATACTCACGAGTTTACCAGGGGCTGGGCCCTGGCATCCCACGCCAGGCTGCTGTCGGCGGCGGCAGTGGACTCTTCCGGAAGAGGAGCTTTTCCCCTTTTAGGCGACTCGGCCTCCAAGTGTACGGAGGCCGTCCTCTTATTTCTTGCCCCCCCCCCCCCACTGGGGATTCGTCTTCCTCCTCCTCGTCGTCCTCTTCGGAGGCAGAACGGGCATTTGAGCCTTCAGATATTGTGTCTGAAGTGCCGCGGCGATGAAGGTCGCCTCGGGTCTTTTTAGCCTCCTTCTCGTCCTTCTTCTTCGGCGCCTTGTAAAGGCGCCGGATAACTATCTTAAATCGAGAAGTGGGCGGCCGGTTCTTACGGGGCGGGGGCTGGGCGAGTGGATCCGCTCCGCCTTCTTCGTCCAGCCCTAGGAGAGTTGTGGAAAGCACATTAAGCATTTCCCTTGGGTTATGCGGATAAAACATATGATGACTTACCGAGCTTGCAGGGCGGGACAGTTGGTACCTGCAGTCCTCGGCTGAGTCCGACCATGATTTGCAGGACTTGAAAAGCACCTTCCAGATGTCTTTGTGCGAGGAGCCAAAGAGCTCACACAGGGTCTAGTGCTTGGCCGGATCGAATTCCCATAGATTGCAAGTCCGGTGTTGACAAGGCAGGGTCCGGCGAACTAACATCACCTGGACTACATTGACAAGTTCGATGTTCTTGTCTTCCATATCTTTAACGCGCGTCTGGAGCACCGACAGTTCGTCGGACAAGGACCAGTTCAGGCCCTTATTGGGCCAGGACGTAAGCCGCAGGGGGGCTCCGGATCGGAACTCGAGAGCAACGGCCCATTCCGTACCGCGCGGCTCAGTGATGTAGAACCACTGCTGTTGCCACTCTTTGACGGAATCATTAAAAGTACCTATTGGCCATGTGACATTGGGCATCTTGCTCACCATAGCGCCCCGGCACTTGGCGTGCTCACCGCTCACTACCTTGGGCTTCACATTAAAGATCTTCAGGCATAAGCCAAAGTGTGGCGAGATGCGGAGAAAAGCCTCGCACACGACAATGAATGTCGAGATATTGAGGAAGGAATTGGGGGATAGATCATGAAAATCGATCCCGTAATAATACATGATGCCGCGAACGAATGGGTGGAGGGGAAAACCTAGCCCGCGGACAAAATGAGGGAGGAATACAACCCTCTCGTGGGGTTCCGGAGTAGGGACGATCTGTCCCGCCGTCGGGAGACGGTGGCTGATTTTCTTGGCCAGATACCGGCCTCCCTAAGCTTTTTTATATCCTTCTCCCGGATGGTAGAGGCCATCCACTTGCCTCCTGCTCCGGATCCGGACATTTTTGGAAGGCCTTTGTGGGCGGAGAAGACGAACGCTCGGGCGCTGGAGCTCGAGCGAAGGGGAATGGATCAGGAAGAAGAAAGTGTGGGTGCGAAACGGAGTCCTTATCCCCTTATAAAGGCAGCAGGGATTCTGCGCCTATCCACTTGCCCGCTAAACTCTCTTGTTCCCCAAGCGTCGTGATTGATGGCGCGGTTGGGTTACCCACACCCGTATTGATGAGAATCCCGTGATAAGGGGACACGATCTCTGCTTCGACAAGACGTGCCAAGAAAACCGCCATGCAATATGTGCAGTAGCTGGTTGAGAAAAACGGTTCGAATAATGACCGGGCCGTGGCATGGTGTCACGCCATGAAATTTTGTCAGCAGATTAGATTTGTGGGATATTGCACTCTCTATGGTGGTATGTGGAATTTGTTTTGCAGAGCCGGACACGATCCTCGTGTTCAAAATCTTCTATGGAGTATTCGAAGGAGGAACCCGCCTTGCAATGCCGAAGACAATCTGTGCGCCGGACTCATCCTCATTAAAGCCTGGTTTAGGGGCTACTGAGGGAGTCCGGGATTAGGGGTCCTCGGACAGCCGGACTATATACTTTGGCCGGACTGTTGGACTATGAAGATACAAGATTGAAGACTTCATCCTGTGTCCGGGTGGGACTCTCCTTTGCATGGAAGGCAAGCTTGGCAATTCGGATATGTAGATCTCCTCCCTTGTAACCGACTACATGTAACCCTAGCCCCCCCGGGTATCTATATAAACCGGAGGGTTTAGTCCGTAGGACAAGAACAATCATAATCATAGGCTAGCTTCTAGGGTTTAGCCTCTACGATCTTGTGGTAGATCAACTCTTGTAATACTCATATCATCAAGATCAATAAAGCAGGAAGTAGGGTATTACCTCCATCGAGAGGGCCCGAACCTGGGTAAACATTGTGTCCCCCGCCTCCTGTTACCATCCGCATTAGACGCACAGTTCGGGACCCCTTACCCGAGATCCGCCGGTTTTGACACCGACAGTGTCCACCGTAGCGAAACTGTAGTCGGACCTGTTGATAAACCTGGAGAAATGCTCGCAAGGCCTTGTGGCTAGGTGGTAGTGGTAGATGAGGACGTCATGTCGCATGCACAACTAGGCGACGACAACCTTTTGATCGTGCCCGACACGACCGATGGTGTACTATAGGTCGAAGCCGACCACTTGGTACTTGTCCTTGGCAAGGAAGTGCTCCATAGTTTGGACGGAGCTCTCCACCGAGACCGGATCGTTCGTGTACACCACCGAGAGGGCCTCCCCCTCACGTTGGTGTCCACCACGTGATGCGTGGTGGAACTGCCCGCCGTTGTCGTCGTCGGCCGCTGGGGGCGCCATTGGAGCCACGGGGAGCGCCATTGGAACCGCTGGATGTCCTCTCTGTAAGTGTTGTCATGGGTGTGCTTATTGTGTCGTGTGACATTAGAGATGAAGGTAAATGGCCGTAGGAATAAATGGGGGCCGGGCGGCCTCGATTCTCGGCGCGTCCGCATGGCAGTTTTTGCAGCGGGTAACGGCATCGTCGCGCCGCGCCCGGCGCAACCGCATGCACACAAACGTGCGTGATCGTGCACCGGCCCCGAACACTGGCAGCGCGCGTGGAGGGACGAGGGCAGAGCACCCGGAGGGATGCGAGAGCAGAGCGCGCCGCGGCCGCCTCAACCGCAAGCAACCACACGCATAGAGCAGTTGAACACGCAGGAAGTGGTCGCCTACAAGTCGGACGACAGTTGCGTCGCTGCGTAGAGAGCGGCCGTGTGCTACTATCTCCGTCTTGGTCTATAGTCTCCTTAAATTTAACCAACAAAATGTTAATGCATGTTATAAAAATTATATAACTCGAAACTATGTTCAAATACGAATCCAACTATATAATCTTTGGCGACATGCATTCGTATCTTATTAGTTAAATCCTACTTATAAACCAGGACGGGGGTATAGTAGGTAATTAAATCGCAAACGTTTTTTTATTAACCGTATGTGTACATGGCCTTTCGTCCTCCTCTCGCATGTCTTGTCACCCCGTTGCCGCAGACGACTTACAGTGCAAGCTTGCGCAGCGCACGGGGGCGTTCTTTTGGCCAAATGGTGGCTCGAAGTGGCGCCAATGAATCGTCGATGAGCCCATTCCCGCGCAACCTCGCAGGTTCCTGAGCAAGCTTCCCGCCCGACTCAGTGAAATCCCCCAAAATCCCAATGCTTACCGGCCTGCTATATAAACCCTCACGGCCAGCGAGTCCTGCGTCGCATTTTCCCCTCCCTCCCAATAGCTTATCTCGTCTGCTTCTCCCACAATCGCCAATGGCACCGATCCGTCACCGTGGCTCAGCCACTACGCCGTTATCAGAGGACAGCTCCAGCTGGAAGGCTACACCATGGCGGCGGCGCAGTCCCCGGCGAAGTGTAGTGCGCGTGGCGTCCCTGTTGGGTGTGCGCGGAACACCCACCACACGCTCCACCACCGCTGCCCGTCGGCAGCTGTTGCCAGCCACCGTTGCCACCACACCACCGTCAAAATCCAGGGCCATCGCCCGCTACATTATTGCGGCCCGAAGGCGGGAGGTGGCTGTCGTGGCCACCACCCCACCGCGGGCCACCGTGGCCATCACCTGCTCCGTCACCGCGGCCCGAAGGCGGGAGGTGGTGGTCGTGGCCGCCACCCCATCGTCGGCCGTCGTGGACGCCAGCCCACCGTCGACTGTCATGGACACCAGCACACCGTCGATCGCCGGGGTCATCACCCGCTCTGCCACCGCCGCTCGAAGGTGGGAGGCGAAGGTGGAGGCCCGCACGTGCGTCAGCGACCTTGCGCGCTACACCGAGTTCCTGCGAGAGGAGGAGGAGCGCCTCGTTGCTACCACTTGAGCATGCGTTGGTTTTTCCCTTGAAGAGGAAAGGGTGATGCAGCAAAGTAGCGTAAGTATTTCCCTCAGTTTTTGAGAACCAAGGTATCAATCCAGTAGGAGGTTACACGCAAGTCGAAATAAGAACCTTGCAACCAACGCGATAAAGGGGTTGTTAATCCCTTCATGGCCACTTGCAAAAGTGAGATCTGATAGAAATAATAAGATAAATATTTTTGGTATTTTTATGATATAGATTGGAAAGTAAAGATTTCAAAATAAATAACGAAAGAAATAGTAAATTGATAGGAAAATAATATGATGGAAGATAGACCCGGGGGCCATAGGTTTCACTAGTGGCTTCTCTCAAGATAGCAAATTCTACGGTGGGTGAACAAATTACTGTCGAGCAATTGATAGAAAAGCGCATAGTTATGAGAATATCTAGGCATGATCATGTATATAGGAATCACGTCCGCGACAAGTAGACCGGAACAATTTTGCATCTATTACTATTACTCCACACATCGACCACTATCCAGCATGCATCTAGAGTATTAAGTTCATAAGAATAGAGTAACGCATTAGGCAAGATAACATGATGTAGTGGGATAAACTCAAGCAATATGATATAAACCCCATATTTTTATCCTCGATGGCAACAATACAATATGTGCCTTACTGCCCCTGCTGTCATTGGGAAAGGGCACCGCGAGATTGAACCCAAAGCTAAGCACTTCTCCCATGGCAAGAAAGATCAATCTAGTAGGCCAAACCAAACTGATAATTCCAAGAGTCTTGCAAAGATAACAAATCACACATATAAGAATTCAGAGAAGAACCAAATATTGTTCATAGATAATCTTGATCATAAACCCACAATTCATCGGATCCCGACAAACACACCGCAAAAAGAATTACATCGAATAGATCTCCAAGAGAATTGAGGAGAACTTTGTATTGAGATCCAAAGAGACAGAAGAAGCCATCTAGCTAATAACTATGGACCCGAAGGTCTGTGGTAAACTACTCACACATCATCGGAGAGGCTATGGTGTTGATGTAGAAGCCCTCCTTGATCGATTCCCCCTCGTGAGCGCCGAAAAGGCCCCAAGATGGGATCTCACTGCAGGAAGGTTGCGGTGGTGGAAATAGGGTTTCGTGGTGCTCTTGGATGTTTTCAGGGTATATGAGTATATATAGGCGAAAGAAGTAGGTCGGGGGAGCCACGAGGGTGGGGGCGCGCCTACCCCCTGGGCGCGCCTCCCTGCCTCGTGGCCGCCTCGTAGCTTGCTTGACGTCCACTCCAAGTCTCCTGGATTGCGTTTGTTCCAAAAATAACTCTCCCGAAGGTTTCGTTCCGTTTGGATTCCGTTTGATATTCCTTTTCTGCGAAACACTGAAATAGGCAAAAAACAGCAATTTGCACTGGGCCTTTGGTTAGTAGGTTAGTCCCAAAAATAATATAAAAGTGTATAATAAAGCCCATTAAACATCCAAAACAGATAATATAATAGCATGGAACAATCAAAAATTATAGATACGTTGGAGAGCATCGCTGAAGGTGCAACAGCGGCAGGCACCGTATTGCAGTTGTCCAGCTCGTCGGTAGGATCCTCCTCCTATGCCCAGGGGCGGAGCTACAGGGTGGCCAGGGTGGGCCGCAGCCCTCCCTGGAATTTTGGGTCAGCCTATTATACATATAGATCTCTAACTGGGCCAAAGTTAGAAAACGGCCCAACGCACACACCAGTTGACCCACGCAGGACGCAGCCACGCCCAGTCCACATCAAGCAGAGCCCTTCGTCGTTCGCCACGACACGGCGATGCCCTCGCACGGCACTGCTTGACCCCGATGCCCAGCCGCCTCGCCATAGTCGTTCCTCGCAACCTCGCCGTCCGTCGCTGGCCGGAGCCCGGAGCCCCATCGCCCGGCGCACAGGAGGCTCCCGCGGTCCCGCCTCTCCTTCCTGCTCGTCCCTGTGGTCCGGTCGCGCCTCTCGCCGTGCACACGCCTGCCCAGCCTTGCAGTTGCGCCCTACTGTTGTCGACGACCGGCCGCCTGGCGCCCCTGCCCTCGCCCCCGTGCAAATCCGGCGGTAGCCACAGCTGCTCACTCGATCAGTCACCGCACCAGCCCCCGAATTACCCCAATTATAAAGGTACCGAAATACCCCAATTTCTGACTTAGGGTTTGATTTTTTGCACTATGCTATCCCGTACATGAATATATATGTAGTTTTGCAGTAAAATTTAATTGAGAATTTTAGTGTGTTGTATGACCATATTGATCTATTTATTTGTGATATTGGTAATCAGTTAGAACCTTCGATGCATATTTCTTGTAAAAAAAAAATTTTGGAGCGGACCACCCTGATGTGAGATGCTAGCTCCGCCACTGCTTATGCCTCTTACTGAGCACGCTCGGCAGAGGAGAGGCTGCTGGAAGTAGTACAAAGCCCCTCTGTAGTAGTAGTATTTAGGGGCTATTTTGTTCAGTTCATCTGACTATAGATGTGGTGGAACTGTACAACGTACTTCAAATTAGCTAGTATATATAGTTGAACTAGCTATTTCAATACGTGGTTGGCAACAATTGGGGAAAAGTTTGGTTGGTTCTGTTGTCGAGTTGAACTGTTTGTATAAAGAATGATTGCTTAATCTATGAATGAAATCTATGCTTAATTACTGAATCTTAGTTGCAAAAATTAGATAGTGCTAGTGATTTTTAGCTGCATATTTTGATAAATCGCGGTGTTACAAGGTTGACAAATGGCGATGTTACTAGATCAACAAATGTCAATCTTTCCAGTTTGACAAATGGCAACATACCCAAATTGTTTGTACGTGGTTGCACACGGGTCATCCAAAACAACCGTTTGCGTTGACGGGATGCACAAATCCTGCTCGGCGCATTTTCTCTTGGCTTAGCACCGAAGTCTGGATTTGCATACCGTATTCATTCTGAACCGTTTGCGTTGAAGAGATGCACAAATCCTGCGCTATGAATTTTCCCTTGACTTAAGGGGGAAGACCATAGCTCTCACTTTGCGTACGGGTGTTCTATCTAAAACGTATGCGATCAAGAGCTGCACAAATCCTGCTCGGCACATTTTCCATTGGCTTCCTAGGGAAGCTGTCGGTTTGCATACGGGTTTTCTAACTAAAACTTTTGCGATGAGTGATAATCCCCAAGTGCAGGGAATCATCATAGCAATTTCCAAAGGTGGAAGTGATAAGTATGGAGTGTCGAACCCACAAGGAGCTAAAGGTAAGATCAATATTCTCTCAAGTCCTATCTGCCACTGATACGACTCTACGTACACCAGACGTTTGCTTCCAACTAGAAACGAGATAAAACTACGTTGTGGGTATGAAGAGGATAACTTTGCATGATATCGGAGAGCTAAAATATAAAAGTAGGTGCTGTTATCATAAAGTTAGAATATATTACTAAATATTATAAATAGCGGGTGTGGAATAATGATGGGTCGGTGTGCGGAATTGTCCTAGGAAATTGTTAACAAGACCGATAGTCGTCATTGCAATTTCATAGGAGGGAGAGGCATAAGCTAACATACTTTCTCTACTTGGATCATATGCACTTATGATTGGAACTCTAGCAAGCATCCGCAACTACTAAAGATCATTAAGGTGAAACCCAACCATAGCATTAAAGCATCAAGTCCTCTTTATTCCCATACACAACAACCCCCTTACTCGGGTTTGTGTTTTAGTCACTCACCAACCCACTATAAGCGAATCATTAACGTATTGCAACACCCTACAGCGGGAATCCCTCACGCTTGCGCGACACGGAGGGCACCATAGGACAGCACCAAAATAAAACATATGACTAGTACCAATCTAGATCATCAATCAACCCAAAGACAAAGGATATCTACTAAAAACATCATAGGATGGCAACACATAATTGGATGGCATAAAGCACCATGTTCAAGTAGGGATTACAGCGGAGCGCGGGAGAGTGGACCGTGTAAAAGAGATGAGGATGGTGATGATGGTGGTGATGTTGATGAAGACGATCACTGCGGCGATGATTCCCCTCTCGATGGCACTCCGGTGCCACCAAGAGAGAGGAGGAGAGGTTCTCACCCTTGTGCTTCCTCCTCCATGGCCTCCCCCAAGGTTCTCCCTCTGGTCCTTGTCCTTCATGGCGATGATGGCCTCTCTGGGATACTCATCCATGGCCACCGGTGATGATGTCCCCCTCCGACAGGGTGCCGGAGAGGGCCTAGATTGATTTCTCATGGCTACAGAGGCTTGCGGCGGCGGAACTTCCGATCTAGGTTATTTTCTGGGGGTTTCTGTATTTATAGGAATTTTTGGCGTTGGTTTCACGTCAGGGGGGTCTCCAAGTCGTCCACGAGGCAGGGGCCCACGCCCGGGGGGGTGGGCGTGCCCCCACCCTCGTGGACAGCCCGGGACACTTCTGGCCCAACTCTTTTGCTCCAGGGGCTTCTTTTGGTCCATAAAAAATCAACAAAAATTGGCACGTCAATTGGACTCCGTTTGGTATTCCTTTTCTGTAAAACTCAAAAACAAGGAAAAATCAGAAACTGGCACTGGGCTCTAGGTTAATAGGTTAGTCCCAAAAATCATATAAAATAGCATATAAATGCATATAAAACATCTAAGATGGATAATAGAATAGCATGAAGACTTCATAAATTATAGATAGGTTGGAGATGTATCAATGAGTGTTTTATATTTAAAAACCATTGACGTTTTTTTCAAATGAAAATCATTTGATAAGTCTGTACACTAAGAGAGAAAAACGCAAGTTCGTTCAAACCATATCTTTCATTCAGTCACACTGCGAATTTATATTCATATGATCGAGATCTAGTATTAAACCCCAAAAAAAACTATTTCCGGCGGCGGCGGAGGCGGCGTGCCGCGCCGTCATTGTCGTTGTCGTCCTCCGGGACGCCGTTGTTGAAGTCTTCAAGGCAGCACATAATGTTCTTCACTTGTAAATCAAACATCATGTCATCATGCGATCGACTGGCGGGGCGTCGGAGGACGGCTATTGGCAGCGCTGAGAGGTAGCGGTCGACGGCGGTGTCCCATGCCGCCAAGGCGATGCTGCAGACGCAGGCGCGGCGAGTGCAATAGCCAAACGCACGGGACCGGCGTCACGGTGGGTGGAGGGAGCGCGACGCAGGCGCTAAGCGGCATGTACCACGAGCTCGGCGGTCCACGGAGACCTCGGCGACGCCGCGGCTTCCAGCTCAACGATAGTGCTCGGCGACCAGCCCGTCAATGCTACATGAATGGTCGCTGGCCCGGGTGCGGGGATGGGAGCTGGGACGGGAGCGGGCGCAGCAACCGCCACGACCAGCTCGTTCAGGGCAATGTCCATGAGGCCCCATTCCTCCTTATTTTCTATCTCCTCCGGCTCTGAGTCGACTTCACCAAACTTGAAGACTAGTGGCAGATGATCCTTCTGCGCCATGGCGTTGGTGGAGGTCTACAAAAGGGAGGGAAATGGGAGGCGAACAGTAAGGCCGCCCGTATTAAACAGCGGCTCGGGCGCCATTAATGGAGAGGAAGGCGGGCGGCCATGGAAGTCAAAGGGCTCGCTTCCCAATGAGCCTGCGCAGCATACAGCTCGCATGCTTCCCGGTGAGCCTGCACATTGGAGGACAGCTTTCACGCCTCTCAGTCAACCTGTAGACCGGCCTGCGCTTGCACGCCTCCCGTTCAGTCAAGCAGCTGTCCGCACGGCACCTCCTATAGCCAATAAAAGCAATACATGTGGCGTCACGTGAATGGTTAACAGAACACACACGATTTGAATTATACAAGTGGCAGCTATTTTTTCAAAATGCCTTTGTTGGCTGTTATTCGAGTGCGCCTTCTCTCAAAATGGACACAAAAAATACCACAACATGTCGGGTGCCGTTCCACGATAGCATGCCAAGTTTCATGAATTTCAGACGAGTTTTGGATTTACTAGAATTTAAAAACAAAGTGTCTAATTGTTTTGTCGGCAATCAGCAGGGACCTGGTGTTTGAATTCATTCTCATTTCTTGCATGGGACCTAAGCATGCACCCAAGGACACAGATTTGATTTTCAACCAATTTATATGCACTGGAGCACGTGCATGTAGTTCAGATTTGAATTATGCACATAAAATGCCTAGAAAACCCAGTTAATGTATAAAAATGTCCAAACGAAACCTGAAAAATTCCAAAATTTAACACGACACTCATGTTGTTCTATGTTGACACTAGAATTTTTTTTGAAAGCAATAAGAGGCAGCGGATATCGTTTTGTCCCCAAAGGTGAGACGTTCCCTACCGAAACCATCAGGCTTGTTGTGATAAGCTCTGGTTAGTGAGAAACTTATACCCAAACCTGCCCCAAATGGGACAAAAGTTTTGCCACGGCATGTTGACACCGCTCCATGATAGCATGCCAAGTTTCATGAATTTCAGACGAGTTTTGGATTTACTAGAAATTAAAAACCAGTTATCTCAATGTTTGTGGCCGAGTGACGGTGGCAGGGTGTTGGACATTCATTCCCATTTCTTGCATGGGCCCTAAGCATGCAACTAAGGACACAGATTTGAATTTTCAACCAATTTATATGCATTGGAGTATGTGCCTGTAGTTCAAATTTGAATTATGCACATAAATGCATAGAAAACTCAGTTAATGTATAAAAATGTACAAACGAGCCCCAAAAATTCCTAAAATTAACATAACACTCATGTTGTTCTATGTTGACACTAGAAAAAAATTGAAATCAAGAAGAGGCAACGGATATCGTTTCGTCCAGAAAGATGAAACGTTCCCTATCGTAACCATGAGGCTTGTTGTGAGAAGCTTATATACCCCAACTTGCCCCAAATGGCACAATATTTTTACCACTGCATGTTGATGATATTCCATGCTAGCATGTCACGTTTCATAAATTTCAGACACGTTTTTGATTTACTAGAATTTAAAAACCATGTATCTCAATGTTAGCGGCCGAGCGACAGTGGCAAGGTGTTTGACATTCATTCTCATTTCTTGCATGGGACTTAAGCATGTAACCAAGGACACACATTCCAATTTTGAACCAATTTATATGCACTGGAGCATGTGCATGTAGTTTAAATTTGAATTATGCACATGAATGCATAGAAAACTCACTTAGTGTATAAAAATGTCCAAGCGAACCCCGGAAAATCCAAAAATTGACACAACACTCGTGTTGTTCTATGTTGACACGAAAAAAAATTGAAAGTCAGAAGAGGCAACAGATAACGTTTTGTCCCCCAAGGTGGCACGTTCCCTACTGAAACCATCAGGCTTGTTGTGAGAGAAGCTTATACCCAAACCTGCCCTAAATGGGCCAATATTTTTACCACAGCATGTCAATGCCGTTCCATGATATCATGTCAAGTTTCATGAATTTTAGATGTGTTTTTGATTTACTATAACTTTAAAACCATGTATCTCAATGTTAGTGGCCGAGTGACAGTGTCAAGGTGTTTGACATTCATTCTCATTTCTTGCATGTGACCTAAGCTTGCAACCAAGGACAAACATTTTATTTTGTAACCCATTTTTATGGACTGGAGCATGTGCATGTAGTTCAATTTTGAATTATGCACATAAATGCCTAGAAAACTCAGTTAACGTATCAAAATGTCCAAACGATCCCCGAAAAAATCCAAAATTTAACACCACACTCCTGTTGTTCTATGTTGACACCAAGAAAAAAATTGAAAGGAAGAAGAGGCGACGAATATCGTTTTGTCCACAAAGGTGACACGTTTCCCTAACAGAACCATGAGGCTTATTCTGAGAAGCTCCGGTTTGTGAGAAGCTTATACCATAACCTGCCCCAAATGGGACAATGTTTTTTATCCCAGCATGTTGATGTCGTTCCATGATAGCATGCCAAGGTTCATGAATTTCAGGCGGGTTTTGAATTAACTAGAATTACAAAAGCAAGTACATCAACGTTTGCCGGAGAGCCACGGTGTCGTAGTGTTCGAAATTCATCCCCATTTCTTGCATGGGACATAAGCATAAACCCATGGACACATATATGATTCTACAACCCATGTTGGTGCACCGGAGCATGTGCATGTAGTTTAATTTTGTATTGTGCAACTGAAATGGCTAGAGAACTAATTTAATGTATAAAATGTCCAAACGAACCCTGAATAATTCCTTTTTTTACGACACACATATAGTTGCATGTTCACTGCAGATAAAAGTTCTAGCAATTCAAACACCATCCATTGCCGCTGTGACCCCATTATGTAATTCAAATCAAGATGAATAATCAAGTAGATCTCACATAGTTTATTATCGCCAACCGTGTGAGATGCACTACAAAATATCCTGGACCATCGTCGGTGTATAGTACGCCCATGGCTTACGCGAGAAGGTGCATCGGCTACAATCCACAGCCGGCGTGTCAAGCACACTAGCTCGCTCCCCAAATATCATTTCACTGTTCAATTGTCGTCGGTGAAAGATGGGGATGTGGACCCGCATCGCGAGGGCAACTTCGGCGGCCCACTCCGGCAAGAGCGCAGCCACAGTCGCCATGCGCGTGCTAACAAGGTGCATGAGTGCGGCTGCAATCTGCGACCGGGCAGCCAAGGAAGACCAAACATCCGTTGTTGCTTCTTAGGTGGTGGCAGCAACATCTGCCTCGGGGATAGCAACTTGTGAGAGCGGTATAGCAGCTGTCCGTTCAGCAGCGGTGGCCTTAGCCCTGATGGAGGCCACCCACGACCATGTCGAGGCTGCCCACGCCCAGCACATGGCGGTCACCGCACAAATCGAACAAAGCTTCTCCGACAACGGTCGGCAACCCACGGCCGAAGACTTGGCAATCCCCGAGAGCGTTTGAGCAGCCGTCCGTTCCTTTGCCACATACCTTGCCACGACGGAGCCCGTCCAAGCCCAGATCGCGGCCTCCCACGCCTAGCTCGTGGCGGCCTTTTCCAAAAAGATGGCGGATGCGGATGGCGAGATGCTTGCCGAGTATGGTTGGATGGATGCCAAGGAGCCCCTTCCCCAGGAGACCGTCGAGCGCGAGCTGGACATGGAGGAGGCGGCGGAGATCGACGAGCACCAGCCGTAGTAGTACTCTTTGTTTTGTTTAATTAAGAGCTCCAGCCTTTAATTTGTTAGAGTAATGTTTAGGTCAGCTAGCTCTGTTTAATTGCTGAACTTGCTCGATTAAGAAGTGTGGGTGTTCTGTAGTCTCATTTGTGTACCCAAATTATGCAATGACGTGGATGAGTACTGTACAGGGAAATTCGAACCAAAATTTTTGACGTTCAAACTCATCACACACAGGTTAAGCTATCTGAATCATTTGTGATGTTCACATATCGTACACAGTTCTGAATAAGGGACCGTGTCTGATGACACTTCTTGGCATGATTTTTTATTTGAACCGGTTCAAAATTTTCGGCTTCCACGGAAATATCTACCTCCCCGCCCCCTCTCACTTACCAAAAGCCACATTTCCCCTGTTTTCGCCTTCCTTTCCAAGTTGAAACCTTCACTCCTTGCTTGCAGCACCGCCTCCTCGTTGCCGACCCTCCTTCACGCTGCTCGGCCTCGTCTATCTAGGCAGGTAATCCATACCCGACCCCATCCTCCTCCTCCTTCCACATTCCACATGCCCCGACCGCCGGCACGACACCTTCCACCCAAATCACCGACCCCTCCACCAAATAAGCGTCGCCCTAAGCCATGGAGCACGCAGTATAGCCAGGAGCTCAAGGAGAATTTGGTAGCGGAGAAGTAAATCGCGGCCGCACGCGCAGATGAGGTCGCGATGGCTACCATTCGTGCCAACCCCCATATCTTGGAGGGGCACCTTGCCATTTGCTAGCTACGTCGATTAAGCATGCTCGGTTTACCCGTTGAGTGTGCTGCTCTTGCCTTTCCTTAACAAATTCTAGTGAATTGTGCTATCTAATTTCACCATGCAATTTGTTGCTCTAGTGTATATGTTCTATATGTCGTGCAGTGTGGTGCTCACTTATTAACTATTTCGTTAATTAGTTGTCGTCTTCAGTTAACTGTTTGGTTCAATTCTGCAAATGTGATGTTTAATTCTTCAGGCTGCAATTTTGTATTGTCTTCCATGTGAGAAATAAATCGAATTTATCTTTACAAAATACATGAGAAACGAATACAATTGCTATATTTCCAAGTTGTCAAGCATTCTTGGTTTGGTTATACATTGTGCAATGCGGTGCTCAGTTAACATTTGGTTCATTTGTTGTGGTGTTTAGTTAACAGTTTGGTTCAATTCTGCAATGCGATGTTCAATAGTTGTGGGTGCATCCTGTTATTGTATACCATGTGAGAAGTAAATCGACTTTGGCTGTACTAAATACATGAGAAACAAATACAATTGCTATATTTCCAAGTTGTGAAGCATGCTTGGTTTGGTTAACTGTCTAATCTTCTATTAGGAGTATGTTATATTTTGCACTGTGGTGCTTTCGATTAACGTTTGGTTCATTTGTTGTGGTGTTTAGTTAACTATTTGGTTCAATTCTCGCAATGCGATGTTCGATTGTTGTGGGTGCATTACATTATTGTATACCATGTGAGGAATAAATTGAATTTGGTTGTACTAAATACATGAGAAACAAATACAATTGCTATATTTACAAGTTGTTAAGCATGCTTGGTTTGTTTAACTGTCTGATCTTCTATTAGGAGTATATTATATTATGCAATGTGGTGATTAGTTAATGTCTGGTTCATTTGTTGTGGTGTTTAGTTAACTGCTTGGTTCAATTCTGCAATTCGATGTCCAATTGTCGTGGGTAGAATTTCGTATTGTTGTGCATGTGAGGAATAAATCGAATTTGGTTGCACTTAATGCATGAGAAACATATACAAGTTCTATATTTCCTAGTTCTTTATCATGCTTCGTTTGGATAAATGGGTTTTCCATGTGGCTTGAATTAATCTGATGAATCTGCAATGTGCTTATTTTTCATCAACATATTTTACTGATAGCATGTGAACCCTTACTTAACCTGATGACTAACTACCTTATATGTGTTGTAGGAAAACAATGGGAAGCACTGAGGTTTACAATCGAGGTTAGCACGTGCATGGTCCATTGTCTAATAGCACATTGTTGTGCAATTGCAGGAACCATTCTAATATTTAGGTTTTTAACAATTTGGTCTTGCACATGTAGGTCCTGCTTTGTCGAGGTTTTGACCCTTGTTAGACCCTTTTTGCATATGGGGAAATGAGTTGTCCATGAATATCAGTCAAGTCAAGAAACTCAGGAAGATTGTTAGGACAAAGAAATTAGCGACAAAAACAACAAGATCTTTGCCTGCACAATGAAGAAGACATCAGTTCACTGCAAGATGGTACTAACTATTATACATTGCCTTTTTTATTCCTTTGCCCATTTCCAATATAGAGAAGTATTTATGCACATCCTTGTTTTCAGGCCTTTCCAAAGCAGTTCACTGATGATTACCTCTCAAGCCACCTCTATGGTCAGGAGACGAGGAAGGTTTTCATACAACACCCACGGTTCAATATTGAAGTGTTCCTGAAGAGGACGAAGGATGGATGGTCAATCATCCACGAGCAAGCCTAAAGTTGCAAAGACCTTCAACATGAATGAAGGCTCAATATTCACCTTCCGCTTCAGCAGTTTTCCAGATGACATGCATCTGTCTATGTACCATCTATGATGCTAATTTCGAAAGGTTCTAGATGTTGCATGTGAAACTTGGTGTTGGTGCAGTTGTGTAATGGGGTAGCTGAGTGATGAAGCTATATTATGTTGTACTCTGATGTATTTCAATTAAGAAATCCTACTTCCTTAATATGGAAATGAAATATATTATGTGCTTAATATGAATGTCAATTAGATTAATAAATGAATTATTAATAATAGGGAAATTAGCCTGCTAATGGCCAATTGGCATACTAATTTGGTTTTTCTATTACAAACGGATATTGAGAAAAAAATCATGGGCGATGACCTTAGGCAGCATAGTTTCTAGGAATAAACCGTGTTGGATCAATGAACAATCACACATGACATTCTCTTGAAAACTGTTTGCATTAGGCCACCTTGCGCAAATGTTTACCACATAAAAACTGTGTGTGATGGACAGACTTTGCCACATAGTTTCTTCTACGCACCATGTGTGATGCATTCAATAATGCAAACGATAAAATTGTTAATATCGTGTGCAATGGCATCGCTATTACAGACGATTTAACGGGGAAAATTGTGTGTTATGTACCTGCGAACGGAAACGTTTTCCTTGGAGCGACTGTGTGGGATGTATATATGAACGGAAACATTTTGCGGGGACTGACTGTGTGGGATGTACTTACGACCGTAAACGATTTCGCATGTATAATTGTATTTTGTAGCACTACTATACGTATAATCATATTTGATCGCTCGCCGGTCGCACACGACCTCATTTTGCCGAGCGTGTGTGCCAGGAGGGCATATCCCCGACGGTTTCTGGGTCATGTGGGAAGAACCCCCCTATCACAGTCACTCATTAGGTGACGGTTCAGAACGCCGCCGCGGAAAGGGGTTAAAAACCGTTTGTATAGCACCTTGTTGTACCAGCGTATGGTTCAAAGCAATAGTCTAGTTTTGACATGAAGATTTCAATACTCAAGCATGTCAACAAGCAACCATGTTTTCAAAATATCAACACTAAAGAAAGTTATCCCTAGCCCATTATGCTCAATCACTGATCCATTCATGAAACACACTCGCATATTAGCTACACCCAATGCTCAACTACGATCATAGTGCCCCTTAGTTGGTGCTTTCACTACAAAAAAAATACACTTCCGTGATGATACGTGTTTGTCACAGTAGGTCGCGTTTTTTGTCATGCATGTACATCCATGACGATTTTATGACAGAATGAAGATAGTCATACATGTGCTGTCGTAGAAGTGTTCCATGAAATTACCAAAATTATCATCATGGAAGTGTCCACTTCCATGACAATAAATCGCGCTTCATAGAAGTGCTTTCGTCAAGGGTGACCGTCACGTGGCATCCACCGTAACGGAACACCGTTAAGCTATCGGGTCCGGTTTTGGATCCGATAACCCGTTAACAGCCCGGACCAATGGGGATTTTCCACGTGTAAAATCATCATTGGCGCAGGAAACACGTGTTGCCTCACCGTTGGGACAGATGTCATCCACTCATTGGACAGGAGGCGCCTATGATAGGTCGACACGTGGCACGGCCCAACAGTGGCCCATTTCGGTGAAAAAGATCGGCCCATTAAAAATTAGCAGGCCGGCCCATATAAGGCCTACTTGTGTCAGGTCCATTTAAGCCCACGGCCCATACGAGATGTGCCAATTCGGCCCGTTAAAGATTTGACACCATTGCAGCCCATTGTCAGTTCGAGCCCGTTAACAGCCCGCTATATAATTGGACTCAATATTGGCCTGATGAGATTTTGGCCTGTTATCGGCCCATTTAATGGATGGGCCAATTTTCAGGATGTACATCTTTCGGCCTTTTAGAGATCCATTTAAACGTTGGGCTAATTTCCGGCCCGGTGTGTCTTTCAGCCTGTTGACGGCCCATAAATCTGATGGGCCATTTGTAGCCGGGCCTGAGTTTTGGCCTTTTAGCGGCCCATTTAAGTCTTGGGCCAATTTCTGGCCCGGTGTCACTTTCAGCATGTTGTCGGCCCATAAATCAGTTGGGCCATTTGTAGTCGGACCTGAGTTTTGGCCTTTTAGCGACCCATTTAAGTGTTGGGCCAATTCCCGGCCCTGTGTGCCTTTCGGCATGTTAACGGACCATAAATGAGTTGGGCCATTTGTAGTCGGACCTTAGTTTTGGCCTTTTAACAGCCCATGTCCTTCATGGTCCAATACCAGCCGGTTTCTCTTTCACTGCTAAAGGCCCACAACCTGATTGGGCCATTTACAATCTGACCGACTTTTCGGACTCTTAGCGGCCCATGCTCTTCATGGTCGATACAAGCCCATTTGTCTCTTTCGGCCTGCTAAAGGCCTACAGTATAGTTGGGCCATATGTAGCCCAAACTTAGTAACGGCCTGTTAACGGCCCCTGAAATAAATTGGGGCCACCTGTTGCCCGCTTCCATATCGGCCTGTTAACGACCCGGGAGGTAAGAGGGTCGACCATTAACTTTCGGCCTAGAAACGGCCCATTAACTTAATGGGCCCACTAAAGTTCATACATGTCTTTAGGCCAAATTAGATAATTTGAGCCCATTACGACGAGCAATTATGCACAGAACCAAAACTGATCAAGCAAAGGTACGGCATACAGAGAATAACGTTGCACATCCAGCATATATTACAGGAAATTACATCCTTTGGCAATCAAAGATTGATGCCGGTGCAAATAAATGAGCGAGAACCTAACCATCTACAACGTCACAATCGCAACCTCACAGATGACGCCCATAAGCATGTGGGCAAGTTCTTGCTGCTTTGCTACACTGTCTCTGAAAACATTGGTCAGTTGTTGTGTCGCACGACTCTGCGCCTCTGATTCATCCACCATTTCCATCATTGCTTCAGCCATTAACTGGTTCACAAACATACATTTATTCCGTTGCATTCGAGGCAGAGGATACTGAACAAATTCAGATGGCGATTTTGGCAGGCTTGTATTATTGATGGTGGAGAGTGTCTCGACCACTGCATCATACCATAAATTAGGACGGGAACCAAACAGATTAATCATGAGTTATTGACATATTACGGCCTAGATTTCTTTGGAAAGAAACAATGGGGTTGACTTGCTTGTTTTCAGAGTTTGTCTTCTTATCTTGACTCGCACAAAATTAACACACTAGCATTGCTATCATTGGCCAAGTCGGATAATAGGAAAGCAACATTGACACAACGAACGTTTGGGCAACTAGCCTACACCAAATTAACACAATATGGCACAGCTATCATCAGCCAGGTAAGGTAGTATGAAAGCAACATTGACACAATGAATGAATGGGCAACCAGAGAAGCACTACAATTCAGTAATGTGCGTGATATGAGATAGTACTTTCATGTAGCTCGGTATGCAAAACTACCAGGCAGTTTTCCTTACAAAAATCAACATTGGCGCCTTTAACATTTTGCTACAACTAATTTTAGATCAGATAAAGGTTAGATTCACGCCGATTAACAAAATACATGTTGATGTAAAAATATAGTGATATACAACAAGTACTTACATCAGCATTGGAGCATAGAGAATTCACGCAAGATATTTTCCTCGAATACGATCCCAATGGAGGAAGTCTTCTATTGTTTAACCTTATTTTCTAAAAGAGAGATGGGTAAGAAACATGTAGAAATATGATCAGGATGCTATAAAATTTCATGATGCGAGGATACGCACACGCTTCTTATAATGGAGTTGACATTCTTTTGTTGGACTGGAGCGGACTAGTTCTTTGGCCACTGGAATCTGCTTATTATTAGTGGGAGTTGGGTTTATCTGTGCTGGAGCAGTATCTATGAAAAATGGAGTTGGTTTATTATCTCCTGGCATTTGGATCTTTTGCAAAGACCTGGTTTGTAGCCCTTCAGATTCTAACATAGCCGTCTTCCCCTTGCATACCTTATATAGAAGAATGGTGATTCAGTTATAAAACATGCTATAGCAGAGATGGAATAGGTACTGAAGAATAGAAAGGCATGACATATTGACATGTATTCCCTCCATCCGGAAATAATGGATGGGTCTAGGCGTATTTCAGTTCTAGATACATCCGGTTTATCCATTTCTGCGAAATTTAATCCGGACGGAGGGAGTATGATGTAAGAGCTAGGGATCTGACAGGACAACATAGTAAAAAACACCTTTGAAAAACCCACTGCAGAACCAAAGTATTCGAACCCACTGATATGAGATAGTACACTCATGCAGCTCAGGATGCAAAACTACCAGGCAGTTTTTCTTACAATAATCAACATTCTGGCCTTTAATCATACATTTTGCTACAACTAAATTTAGATCAGATAAAGGTTGGATTCACACCGATTAACAAAATACATGCTGATGTAAAAATATAGTAATATACAACAGGTACTTACATCTACATTGGAGCATAGAGAATTCTGCAAGAATCTTTCCTCATAAGCGATACCATTGAAGAAATTCTTCTATCTCATAAGCTTAATTTTTAAAAGAGAGATGGGTAAGAAACATGTAGAAAATATGATCAGCATGCTATAAAATTTCATGATGCAAGGATATGCACACGCTTCTTAGAATTGATTTGACATATTTTTGCCGGACTGGAGCGGACTAGTTCTTTGGCCACGGGAATCGCTTATTATCGATGAGGAGTTGGGTTTCTCTGTCTTTGTGTGAGTATCTATAAAACTGGACTTGGTTTATTATCTCCGGCATTTGGATCTTTTGCAAAGGCCTTGTTTGTAACCCTTGATTCTAACATAGTCGTCTTCCCTTGCATGCCTTGTATAGAAGAATGGTGCTTTAATTATAAAACATGCGACAATGAGAGAGATGGAATAGGTCTTGAAGAATAGAAAGGCATGACATATTGACATGTATTCCTCCATCCGGAAAAATGGATAGGTCTAGGCGTATTTCAGTTCTAGATACATCCTTTTTATCCATTTCGACAACATGTAATCCGGACGGAGGGAGTATGGTGTAAGAGCTAGGAATACTGACAGGACAACACAAAGAAAAAAACACTAGTTGAATGTAAAACTATATGCTAGCGGAATACGTGCAGAAATAACTAAGGCAACATACACGTGTATGATTGGGAAAATAAGATGGCATTGCAACAGAGCACTAGAACGGCACTTCAATGTAAAAAACATGGTATGGCGAGATAGATGAAGTACATCTTGATGAATAACAATGCATAAGATATTTAGAAGCATGATGTCCAAATTAAGCGGATGGCATTGCGATAGAGTAGAATGACAAGATTTGAATTTGAAAACATGTTATCATGAATGGAATAGGTCTTGAAAAGCAGGAAGGCATGACATATTTACATGCATGATCAGCATGCTAAGCACATGGCATTGCAATGAGTAGATACACTCCAGGACATTATATGCATGTTCTACCCATATCACAGGCCAAGTTAGAGCAAGGACCTTGTGGGGTGAAGAGGATTCATCATCTTTTTGCAAGTCTTCTGAAGAACTGCCTTTACATGTTCCATCATATTGGGTATCATTGACATCAAGTTTATTGGCCTTTACATTGCTCCGTGAGGTTCTTGTGGATATGTCAGTGTGTGCAATTATATCTGACATGCATGGAAGACAACTAGTAGTTAGATTTATGTAATGAGTGCATGTAGGAGGCGACATAAATAGTAATCTGGGGTTAACTAGCGACAAGGTCTCATAAACTAAAGGGAGAACAGATGAAAGCTACAGAATATGTATCGTTTGTACTCGAGATTAACTAGATGCCACACAAAAGTATTAAAGAACAACATAGGTAATACTAGAAGTGGTATAATACTATAATCACCAGCCTGTGGGATATCATTGGCTTATGGATGATAACTATGGAACAACATTACCTAAAGAACAAGTATCTTAGCTGAACTATGGAACAACATGAACTCCTGAACAAGACCCATAAGAGATCAGCATGAATATACAGTGAAATGTGATGATCTATTTTCCATGCTTAGATGAATAACAAAGCCATAAATGTTGCACACAAGTAAGATGAGGGTACAACCTATCTGGCTGCCATCCATAGGAGTGAGCATCATGTCTTTGACTTGTCGATGGCCTGCGGTTGTTGTGGATGTCCATGTCGGGCACGCGCATTCGATCACGGGGCTGTTGAGTGGGGACTATAGCTCCCTTCCGGTGTATGCTTCCCTTGTTGGAGCAGCTGCGGTGAGTCGAGGAAAGGCGGTGTGTACGAAGATGCGAGATAACGCATAATGTTAAGAACGACATATCTCTTTGATCTGAAGAAATACACTAAGAGATCAACAGCAAGGTACGAGAGTGGTCACACGTCTGTTGACTGAAGACTAAATTGCGGTCACACGATTTAATTTAATTTTGGTACTGTCCGATCTACGTCGGATGGCTTGATGGCCGTCTTGCACCTCCCGGCTGACACTGTTCGGAATCTTCCCCGAAGAGCCAGCGACCAACGACAGAGTAGCCTGCCTCCATCGTCCGTGGCCCCGGCCAAAACCCCGCTCCCCGCCCCACCGCACTGTCGTGGTTGCGCCGCCCCGGGGACAATCCACAAAGACTCCCCGTCATCCAGATCCGGCGGCGGCAGTACCTTCAACCCACGCAACTCTAAAAGATAGCCATCTAAGCGTTGCTTCCGCGGCGAAATTGCGGCCCCGCACCCTTACGTTAGACACCAGCCAACCGGCAGCCTAGGAGCTCCGCCGCCTCGAGGGGTGCTGCTTCCCATTGGGAATCGATTGGCCCAGAATAAAAATTCAAAGAACTGACGCCTAAATAAAGTGATTTGAGATGAGGGTGCGACCTATCTGGCGGCATGGTGAAGTAGGCAGGTCCAAATTTGCCGAGTCGGTGAGCCCGGGCAGCAGTTCTTGATGGCGACGGCGGGGAAAGAGCGATGTCGCGACGGTCGACGGCTACGCGGAAGCAGCGCCAGGACTCTGGACGGACCCGAAGTTGGAGCCGCTCCGGCGTCGTGAACAACGGCGGGGGTGAATCGACTCTGGTACGGTTCACGCGGCCGTTGTCGAGGCAGCACCAGCAGCACAAAGTAGGAGGCACACGGCCCAATGCCCGACGGCAAATGGACAGCGTCTCCGACATTAGGGAGGAGGGCGGCTGTGAAATTGGTGCGGTGGGGGTGCCATGGAGGTGGGGCTGAGGTTTCGCGGCTCGGGAGATGGGAGCTTCCTGGGTAGAAGGTGATTTGGCGCCCACGAGGTATGAATGGGGGCGGGCGGGGGGGGGGATTGGGAGGGGAGTGGAACCATGTCTTACGGACGCATTTGTCTGAAATGTGAGGGGGAGTTACGGTTCTACCCTTGCCAATAGGCTTATCGGCTTGGGTCTGTGTACTGAGGGTCGGGGATAGTGGAGTAACTTTGCTTCTATCCAAATAGTGGGCGGGAGCGATTTCGGGCGAGGAGGGCGTGTTTTGAACTATAGTGGGCGCGAACGATTTCGGGCGAGGAGAGTGTGTTTTCAAATAGTGGGCGCGAGCTATTTCCGGCGAGGAGAGCGTGTTTTGCCGACCATGGTTTATGAATTATTAGGCACATGTCATTTCGGCCGAGGAGAAGACGCGCTTGGATGAAGTTACGAACCTACCCTCGATGTACAACGGGCCAATTGATGCGTGTCCCACATAGGACGGTAATTTCGCGTCTCCCATTTATTTGCTCGGGCGAATTCCACCGAGAAGAGAGGATGTTTAACGGTTCGTTCAAATTTTGGGAGAACAAGCATGCACGTCTACCTTACCAAGTCGATTCGAATCAAATTTTGAAATATTAGCTTGCCACTTATTTTTTAGATGGAGAGATGATGCTCGGGAGTAATGTGTTTTTACATGCTCGTTGCTAGCGATTTACTATATGACAAATAGTTGATCCACTCAAAAACGCGAACCAAACCCAAAATGAAATATCTCGATTCAATGAAATAGCTCGTTCAATAGGTCAAAATAGTGAACTAAATCCAAAATTGAACACCTCAATCGAGTAGCATGTTGTATGATATTATAGTACTCCATGAACATGTTGAAAGTCAAATTAATGAACTTGTTTGATATACGCATATATCCGTTCATGTGTGGATTGCAGACAACATGTTCTCCAATTTAAATATTTGAATGCAAGTTTATATCGAAACAAGGTTTATATCAGTCTTTGATGCATAAAACGCGACCTCCCCCTCTCCCGCACTCTTGTTCTCTCTCTCTCTCTCTCTCTCTCTCTCTCTCTCTCTCTCTCTCTCTCTCTCTCTTGCCGACAATATTCAATTCTGTCGCATGCATCCGACACAAAAACCTTGTTGGTCCCTCTCCCTTTATCTCCATCTCTCTCTCTCTCTCTCTCTCTCTCTCTTTGTGTGTGTGTTGGGGGGGGGTCTTTCTAGTTCGCATTCATATATACACCATCTATAGGTCTCTCTGCACACTATGTATGATACTCTAGCTAGTCCAAGCTAGATATCTTGGGTGCACTCATCGTACGCACACAAATTCCTTGGCTCTTTGCCCGTAACTCTCTCACGCACCACTATGTCATCTTGGAGCTCTTCCCCCCTCTCTCAAACTCTCCATCCACCTGGGTCACACATACACATGCATATCTCACTGCACTTTTCGATAGGCCCATCTAAAACTCTATCTCTCTCCCTCGTTCTCTTTCCATCTCACACACACACACACAATCTCATGCCCAGCTAGCCAGGTATGATGGTCTCTCACTCAATTGTAGGCACACGCAGTCCCCTATATGTATATGACTAGCTAATCTTAGTCTCCATCACAAACATGTGCATGGTCTATCTCGATTTCTCTCGGGGCATCTTTCTATCGCGCACACACTCCCTCGATCTCCCACCCATATAGTCCCCTCACGATCTCGAGGGGATCTCTCTATCACAAACACACCCACTCTCCCTCCCCATGCGTCCATGCCATCCATGTGTCCCTCTCGACCTTTTTCCTTGTTGGCCAGACCTCTATTGGACATGTGCTGAGGTGTCTCTCTCCGTTGCAAACAATCACACACTAGCTATCTTCATGTATCTCCTCGCCTCGCTTTTCCATCTCGGAGATGCATGCGTGATATGTTCGCATAAGAAACGAAAAAAACACACACTCTCTCTAATTTATCGTTTGTTGTCACTTTCTCTTTCACACACATACTCTTTTTGCACACTTACTCATTCTCCTTCACACGCACTTGATCTGTCTCGACTGAGGCACTCTCCTCGGTCCATAGCATATAGATTTATTGAAAAGTCAAACATCACAAAGTTTGACCATGTAATGCGTGAAGAAAAGAATTACATCTAGTACGGCAAACATATACCATTAGATTCACCATGAGATGTAGTTTTGTATGATGTATCTTTGGTATTGTAGATATAAATAACATTTGCGTAAACCTGATCAAAGTTTCCAAAGTTTGACTTCTAAAAAATTTACATGCATTGCATTATCGAGCGGATGGAATATCTCTTTCCCCCTCTCAGCTATCTGGCGCACCACTCAGCCTTATCGGGGCTCCTCTCTCAAACTTTATTGGTCAGTTTGGTTCGTGACCTGACCCTCATGCCTTGATGGCCGGTACTGCCTGGTGTGGACGTGAAATGTAAAATATATTTCACTGGCCGGGCTTGTGTGGTGTCAAGCGTTTGGTTCATGCTGGGCGGGCAAAGCATCAACGTCCCATCAATCAATCCATGCATCAATTATGTAATGTTAATATCCATCCATGTTGTTGTTAGCCTCGTGGCCGCACGACCAGGCACGGCCAGGCGTTCGAAATCGGTCGCCTGGGCCAGGATACTTGCAGTGTCACGGAGTTGACCAGGCTAATTAAAGTGCAAGGGAACCCGGCCAGGCGGGCTTTCTTTTTCACAGGGTAGCAACCAAACAAGCGTGCATGAAATCCAGCCACAACCCCAGGCCAGGCAAAAGATGCTCAGGACGCAAGCCAAACTTGCCTTATATCTCCCTGGTTCACACATACACATGTCTCGCTCGCGCTATACATATAGACCCATCCAACACTCTCCGCCCTTGTTCTCTCTCCATGTGACACGCACCCTCCTAAGTACCATAATCCCTCACTCCACCATAGGCTCTGTTTGGATCCATGGGTTAGAGTTAGTTTGGGTTAGTTTGGAGTCAACTAACCCAAAAAGATCCAAACAGGAGGGTTAGTTTGGGTTAGATGCATCTAACCCATCCAAAAAACTAACCCATCCAAGAGGTGCTTATTTGGGTTAGTTCTTCTCGGGACCACTAACAAACACTTTTTCTCTCGCTCTCCCCTTGCAGATCCATCCCCACTTCCTCGAAGCTTCTCATCCTCTCCCTCCCTCCCTCTCGCACCGCCTGTGAAGGTGCCTCACAGTATCAAGCTCCATCTAACCCTGCCATCCAAACACCTCTTTACTTAGAGTTAATTCAGGGTTAGTTCAGGGTTAGAATCTAACTCTAACATCTAACTGAGTTAGAGTATCCAAACAGGGCCATAGGCGCAACCACTCCCCCCCTCCTAAGTATGATTATCTCTTACTAGCCATCAGGAACACAGGTATTGTCTCCTTCCATCCATACATCTATCTCGATATCTCTCGGGGCATCTTCTATCGCGCACACACCTTGTCACTCGATCTCCCACCCATATAATCCCATCATGATCTCCAGGGGGTCTCTCTATGACAAACATACACTCTCTCCTCCCCATATCTGCATTTTCTCCGTACGTCTCTCTCGACCTCTCTCCCTTGTTTGTCAGACCCCTCTTGGCCACGTGCTAGGGGTCTTGCTCTCTCGGTTCCAAACAACCACACACTATCTCCTCACCTTGCCTCCGTTGTCGAAGATGCATGTGTGATATGTTTGCATAAGACACGACGCTTTTTCTCTACTTTTATCATGTGTTGTCCATGTCTCTTTCACACACATACGCATGTTTTCACTCTCTCTCTCTCTCTCTCTCTCTCTCTCTCTCTCTCTCTCTCTCTCTAGTCAGGGACTCTGTCACGTCCGTAAGCATATGGATGTTTTGAAAAGTCAAACCTCAGGAAAGTTTGACCAGGTATATGTGGAGAAAAACATTTACATCTGGAACGATCATTAGATTCATCACAACATGTACTTACTTCATACTATCATTTATCTTTGGTATTGTAGATATAAGTAATTTCTTTATAAACTTGGTCAAAGTTTCAAACGTTTGACTTAAAAAAAGTTTCAAATGGATGTATCTAACACTAAAATGTAACTAGATACATCCGTACTTAGACAAATTTAAGACAAGAATTTTGGGACGGAGGGAGTACAAAAGTGGGCTATGTAGGCCAAAACATGTGCCAAATTCACTTGTGATGCATTTGGCATCGATGCCCCTCCATTGCTCACTTGGTGCCCCAATCTGGATCACCTACTTTGCTCGGTGCCAAATTAACTCACGCAATGAAAAAACACTGCATGGGAGAGAGAGAGACTGAGGCAATAAAAAACACTTGTTTGGGAGAGTGAGAGGCTGGTGTAGTTGGTTTGATTGATTTGTTTATACATATGGGTCTGTGTGCACAGTGGTGCCAACTCTCTCACATCGCGAGAGCGGTGCCAAAATCTTTGATTTGACATTGATGCGTATTATGTGGCATACTTTTGCGAAATATGGCATCGGCCACATAGTGGAAGGCAACAAATGCCCAAGCTCTTCACGTGCTCCTAGTTAAATGAGAAGAAACAGAAAGAGAGAGAGAGAGAGAGAGAGAGAGAGAGAATATCACTAGCCAGCCAACCCTATAGTATGAGTGAATGATATTAGTACCTCTTGATGACACGGCAATCTTATGCAGCCAGCTGCTCTAATATGTTCTCTTCTTTTGCAGATAAAAAAAGACCCGAAAGTGAAAAATGTGCTGCACTATAACAATCTCATCGAATGCCTTGATCTCCATCTTACGGAAATTGATTTGATCGACTACCGAGGCAACACATCCGAGATTAAATTGGCGGAGTTCTTTGTTACGGAGGCAGTGTGCTCAAGGTAATGAGGTTTGGCGTTCTCTGGCGCAACAATGAATGGTGTGCTTGATCAATAGCGTCAAGCCTAAATGACAAAGTCTCCATGAAGCTGAATTTGTTTTGAAACATCAAGTGGCCAGAGACTCGAAAACTTATTTGCCCATTAGTGACTTGTCAGGGCGGTGGATTTTAGTTTGTATGATAATGTTGCATCCACCTAAAGTAACGAAAGTTCTTACGTAAACTTCCTAGTAATTCCCTCTTCGTAGGAAACTTGTAATATTGTCGTGTCCTATTCTTGCGTTTTCAAAATCCTGCTAATCAAACAGGTCCTGATTTGGTGATGATGTTGTGCCTCCCATCTTTCACCAATAGCCGTCGGATCAAGATCTGATGCATACAAACCAAGCTTCTCCATTTTTGCAAAAAGATGGCCGCACTTGTTCCGTATTTACAAACAACTCCTTGTCTCTCACAATCAGCACTTGTTCCAAGACCGTGAAAAAATTTGGCGTGATGGCCGCTGCCGGAGCCGTCCACCCCCAATCTTGGTGTTTTGTGCAATGCGCGGGCATCTATGCACGGGAAATTATGTCAAACAGGGCTAGTTGTAAGCAGGCTAGCTCTACAGCCATTATGATAGTGACTGCAGACGGTGAGGCTGACTATGGTATGCCGAACACGGCGCCTATACTTTCAGTGTCATCTCCGGCGCAGAGGTCTTGTCACTTCACTTTGTGAGGAGCGGCATGTAATAATTTGACCAACGGGTGATGCGATTGCTAGTACTCCTACTACTACATTGGTATTACTAATAATAGTAATAGTAGCAACACCGTCTGGATTTAGGAGTACTACCACGTCCATCTGGATTTTAGTATTTGACTAGAAATATCTGGTACTACTCCATCTGTAAATTAATACATGGTGTTTTATTCCTATCGTGAGAGAACTTAATGTTTTTTGCTAACTAGAGTACTAATAGGATTACATGCAATGAACTAAACACTGCATGTCATGTTTGGTAGTCTCAAGTCATTGAAAGCATGCACGGCCCACATCTCTCATTGGTTGATATGTCATGAAATAAGAAAGAAGGAGGGAGTTAATGCACCGTTCCTAAGTGTTTTGAGATTATTTGGTTTTCGTAAGGTGACTTACACAACATTATTGTTTACATGCATTAACATTTTATTAGTTAGATCGAAGGTCAAAACTTGGTGCAAAATGCAAAGGGGACCAATAAACCAGTAAACATGAAACTTCTCTCGTTTGGCCCCAACTAGAGGTCCGGTGAGATGACTATCTGCACCCAAGACGGAGGGGGACACAGACTTCATTGACTTACGGCAACTCCCTTTGGCTGAATGACACGTGGGCCGGGGGTGGCTGGCCCACCTATCATCTGTTGAGAAGGCGGTGCAGTAGAGGGCCGAGGAGTAGTACAAAATCCCACGCACTCACGCACGCTAACCAAGGGCAAGAGTGATCACTCGAATCGCAAGATCAGTTGACTAGAAGCTAAGCTAGACCCATGGAGGCGATGAGCACGAGCATCACCGGCTGTGCTGATGGTCCACGATGTCGACTGCTGCGGCACCGAGGAACATCTCGAGTAGTATTGCTTGAGGCCGCCAGTCGAGGGCCGCTGGACGACGGCAACCGTCTCCTTGTTCGACGAGGTCCTCGTCGGTTTCCTCGACAAGTTCACCATCGTCAAGAAGCTCACGGACGACTTTGACGTAAGCTTCCAGCCGACGCGCCCAGGCTCTGTGATGCCTGCCCCCTCAACGGCCACTATGGTGACAACCTCTTCGACGCATTGGTGGCCCTGCGACTGCCCGCCGTCGCGCCGGAGAATGTCCACCTCGAGGTCGCGCTCGTCGTGCAGCGCCTGGTGCAGCAAGACACCATCGACATAATCACCCACGTCCAACCTTGGACGGCACTGTTCAGAAGCACGTTGAGCTCGCCACCAACGCCACTGCTCCTCACACGTCGGTTGGTGACCCGGCGCACTAGGGCGTGAGGATGTCGTTGATGGATCCGTACGTATTTTTATCTTTCCGTCAAATCCATGTGGTAGTATATGATACTACAGTAATTATCTTACCTTTCGCATCAACTTCATAATTTTCGTACGTACTCCATGCATCAACGGCGCCAGAACCAAACTTCTCATTACTCTAGGCAAAATCGTTATTTTCTATCTATCGGTCGCGCCATGGAGCGAACCAAATTTTACAAGTTACGAGTTCAAAAGGAAAAAGCCTGCCACGCTCGCAGATCGCACCCCCACACGGTTGGTCCGCACGCCGCTCAGCGAGGAATGCGTGCGGTGTTGCATTTTCACTTACAAGTGGGACCGCGGTTGAGCAAACCGACTATCGGCAAACCCCACCCCGCCCACCGCGCGATGGCTGCGAAAACAGGAGGGAGAAGGGATGGTTGTAGCACGGACTCCAAGAAAATTGGTGTCAGATGGGACTCGTGTGGGTGGCGTGTGCCATACTGCTAGACGTGAATGCTAGTTATGGCCCATTCCACCCCACTATATCGAGCCTGTATCGAGGTACGTAGAACAAATTTCCTGCAGTCTGTGCTCAGCCCTCCTCTATCTCTCTTCTCAGCTAGCAAGCGGATGCGCGGAGCCCATCATCCGTTTGCTCACATGCGGCCCCACATGTCAGTGAAAACGCAAGAGGACCCACTGAACCTGCACATCTTTCACCTCGACGTGCTGGTGATGAAAAACAAATCCAAGAAAGATCTTTGGTGGCCGCTTTTGGAGTTACTCAAGAGTAGTAAGATTCTATTTACAGTTTAACCCAAGATGCACATCTCGTGGCTTCAACTACCACTCTATTTTCTTTCATGACACGACCTGGATGCTAGATGTCCCATGTGTCGGCAAAAGGAGGAAGAACCCAACCAAATCTTCGGTTGTGCTCTCGGATTAGACTAGTTGTGCTAACTTAAAAATTTTATTGTGTAGTCCCTCCGTTCCAAAATACTTGACTTCCATTTGTCCAAAAATGGATGTACCTATATACTAAAACATGTCTAAATACATATATATTTTGACAAATAGAAGGCATGTATTGTGCAACGGAGGGAGTAGAATGGATGCAAGTTTTGTATTGTGAAGAAGAGTACATCCATATATTGATAGAGCGCAATTTAGTAGATGTTATATCACTTTTATCTAGCACAGAGGCTAGAGATGAGATTAGTGCACTTGTTGATACTCCTACTAGAATAGAGGCTAGACATGAGACTAGATGCGAGGAAGCAACGTCTACTTCTTTACACCCGAAGAAGAAAGAAGCACGCAAGATCGAGCCTCCGCAGATCAACAATGAATGCATCAAGAAGGCACTACTCCAACTTATAGGAGTAGTAAAATGTATTCTTGTGGTTCTTGTTTTCTTTGGTCTTGCTTTTCTAGTCAAAATTATCGTTGGAGTTCGTGCAAAAAGGAGGTCCGTTTGGAGTCGTGCATTGGAGTTGGCCTTACAAGTGGGACCACAGTCAAGGAAACCGACTAGCGGCAAACCCCCACCTCGCCCGCCGTGCGATGGTTGAAGTTAGAGAAATGACGAGGTTGAAGAGATTGCTCTAGCACGGACTCCAAGAAATAATATGGTGTTAGATGAAAGTCGTGCTGGTTGCGTGTGTCGTACTCATGGACGTGAATGCTTGTTCTGGCCCATGCCACCCTGCTACTCCTACTACTTACTCCTACTATATAGTATCGAGGATTCGAGGTGCTGGTTACGTACAGCGAACACATTAACATATGGCTCTGAAGAAAACACCCGCCCGACGCCTTGAAGCATGTGAAGATAGTACAAATAGTGTACTAATATTGTTGATTGGCCTCATCCGATAACCTGTTGCAATGCACGTACAATTATGTATTAGGAAAATATTTTTTGCCTCGTCGCACCACTCACTCGGAGAAGCGACTAAAAGCCATTCATAAATTTAGTAAGTTTATCACAGGCATATCATTTTATTACATACAACAGGTCATCAACCCACATTGACAACAAGGATACATTATAAATACTAAAGTTTTCACCACACAACAAATAACAAGCAATGAAATGAACTTCAAATCAACCATTCCTCGGCGTTGGAAACGCTTGCTTTGAACCACAAGTGATTCTCTGGGACGGGCCATCCATTGTCGATCTGGAGACCAACGCAGATCGATCATCCAGTGAAGCGGCCTACTATATCGATTGTGGTAGGGAACCACCCAAATCTCCGAGGTATAGACACCGTTGCTTCTCATAAATGGTAGTAACATTGTGTCAACAGCAGTTGGATCGCCTTTCACCATCATTGGATAGTTTTGTCCAAGGAAGAGCGAGTTTTCTCCAAGACTATCAATTTTGTACCAGGGAGAAGGAGTTGGCGCTAGCACGCTAGTATCCATCCCGAATGCCATGCAACGGGTGTTGGAATAGGTCCGGAGAGTGCGACCATGGGATACTACACCTGCTTCCTTAGCAGTAACATCATCAGTGGGTTGTATACACACAAGAAGAGGTGATCCATCGGAATTAGTTGCCAGGCGCCAAAGAGAACATGGGTGCTGCTCGTCCTCATGCTCGTGATCATCACCATCATCATCTCCCCCTTGGTTATAAAATTTTTCAAGTATAGGTGGTGGAATATTCACAGGACCTTGGAAACACAAGAAGAAGGTTAATTAGTAAAGGGAAACTTGCTAACCCGCATGCATGTGGATGAAACAATTATAATTATGGTGGAAGACAAACGTACCGAAACTATGAGGATGCCATGCAAAAGCGATTACCCACAGTGGTGGCAGCAAACACAAGGCCCTCAGATTGAATTGCATCACAGTACTCATCCATGTCTGTAAACTGATTTTTGAGCAATATCCATTGAGTCAAACCACCAAGGACGGCAACGAGCTTGTCGAAGATAGCAACAACTTCATAGTTGTTGTAATTCCAAGAGCGGTTGGGAACTTCGACAAATTGCTATCTTCCGTAGAGAAGGGCAGTCACCATGATTGTATTTGAGCGCATGCATAATACCGTGTGCTCAACCTCTGGGCAGTCTGCTGAGATTTTTGGAAGTGGAACCCGGTCACGAGTGTACACATTCACAAGTTCCCACTCGTAGTTGGACCCAATGTAAACAACCCAATCTCCATTTGCGCCCGCCCAAGCCTTGCCCTCAAGCGATGGCATCTTAACATCATATGTATCATGATCAGCGACATCAACTTGCATGGCGAGGCCTCCATCGTGACGGCTACCATCGTGGTCACGGTGAAGAAGATAGGGGAGATCAAACCGCTCTTTGACTCTTGGGTTCCTTGTAATGATGTTATTAGTTGAGTCGAGAATGGGCTTGAACTAACCTGCCATGCTAGCCGAGGTGATGACATCACACCGATCAATGAGTTCCTCCACCACATCATCTTTCAGATCGGGGCAAGAATAACGGGGTTGTTTCCAGCATGTTCCCTCCATGGAGAAGACGATCGAACAATGGCAGAAGAAAGGGTGAAGGGCTGAAGGAAAATGGAGGAGGGAGAGGAAGGCGTCTGACATGATTCCAAATGGAGAGGGAAAGGCGAAGAGTCGGTGGACGGTTGCCACTTTGTCACGGTTCACGAAGAGGCGCCCCGGCCTACACGTCCGTTCGGAAATACTCCTATTACTCCTCGTCGTCTCATTGATATGTTGGAACGGGACCACATGTCAACGAAACATGGTGTGTAATTTCTCGTGCAAAATGCGATCTGGCCGCGTTGGCCCGAGGTGCCGCATTAGTTATCGACCTTTATTTTTTTAATGGCACGCCTTTTAGTTTTGAAGCACGACTAAGCTGACTGCATACGGAGAAAATATAAACTACTCTACCACTAGTCCACCTCCGGTTACTAGTAGTATAAAAAAAAAAAGATATCTAGGCCGGAGCTTCAGCCGCTTTCTTCCCAAGGGCTGCCCACTTGCTTCTCACACTACCACCCTCTCTCCAGATCTAAAAAGACGGCCCTCTCTCCTCCTCACCGATGGTCACAGATCCGGGGAAGAACAGGGCGTCTGGCGTTGGCCTTTTCGTCATCGGCGGCGAGGTCACGACCGATGACAAGGCCGTCCTCTCAGACCCTAAGCGCTCACATGGCTGGCCTCCGTCCCCAAGCTCGCTGCCGTAGTGTGTGCGGAGGATGACGACCACGAGCGAAGCCACTTCCCACCGACCCTCAGGTATGCTACCTCTTTTCAAACCATACCCTTGTTCTATTGCCCCATCTGCTACGTCGTTGCATGTGGATCTTTTTCCACTCCACCATCTTCCCAATTTGCTATCCTCTGCTCACCGGCCACGCAGCATTTAAAAACCATAATTTTCACTATCAAAGGAAACCCTACTTCATGCAGAGACTAATCCATATGCGGGTTGAATAAGGAAAGGAAGGGAGATCAGTACTGTCCAAGAGAGTAGGCATCGAACCCGCATCTAGGTTGAAAAGGGAAAATCAGTAGCTAAGGAATGAGTCTCGTGTCTCTTGGTTGAAGAAGGGTAGAAAGGCATGACAACGCAATAGAGAATGACCAGTCGATCGGTTTGTTGTCCTCACATAGGAAAAAGGTGGCTAAAGAGAACAAAAATGGGACGTAATCCACATATGCTGCCTAGATATTTGTTGCTCTGGGCAACCATACCTCCCTCACCACTCTGCGTCCGTGGAGGTACATCATACTGGTGCGCCTTTGTCGAATGGGCCTCCCATGCTCTTATTGCCACTTTTTTTGTCATTAATATAACGCCAAAGAAAGTCAAGCAATGCTACTGCTAAAGTGATGCCACATTTAACTAATGCCGCTCTCGGTCTAATGCCACCGATAAATTTAAGCAATGCCATTTAATGTCTTGGATTATTTCAGGGTTAGTTGTTGATTGTGGATGTATTAAAGATTTTTCAGCTAAGGCATTCTAATCTTGTTGCACAGCCCGATATACCAACGATGAAACTTGTTACTGCCTTCAGATTTTTGCACTATTAATGCTTATAGATTACATACCTCACTTTCATGAGATAAGTTAATTTTTTTGTACAGTGTCACCGAAATGCCAAGGCGCTGATGTCATTTTATTTTGGTTAAACTGCACAGACAATTATGAAGACAAGAGGAAAGGTCAAGAGTGGGCACCTCCTCCTCATTTGTTCTCTTGATTAGATTCGATCAAGTTTTTATGTTTGATCGATTATCAAGATTGGGATAGCTATTTTTAATGTCCCCCAGAGTTCGATATGATATTTACCTTGGAGGTACATGGTTTGCAATTTTTTATACTGCCATTAGTTAATAATGCTAGTTACCTTCAGACTTTTGTATTTGGTTTAATGCTCATGCACAGCTAGTATACCAATGCTGAAACTTGTTACCTTTACGTTTTGTATTGTTAATTCTTATAGAAACCTTCCAGTGCTAGAGTTTATTGAAATCTGTTCAGTAAAACCATTGTATTGCACCCTATAATAAACTAACTACTCTACTATTGCACTAGCCACTGGATTAGTGTAGATTTGTAGTATTCGAATGGTGTTGCATTAGCGTATGGACATAAATAAAGTGTGGCAAGCTTTCCCAGCTATGTGCTCAAGAAAACTACTACCTGTTTTTCTAAATACTAGACGTTTGGGTACTTTAAATTGAACCGCTGAAACGTCTTATATTAAGGAAACGAAGGTGTAGAGTTCACTCAAATTATCCCGTAAAGCTAGTCACACCTTTGTTAAAATTAATGTTCATTATGTTATCGGAGGAGGTCTGTATGTTTGTCTCTAATGCATGTCGACTACATACCTGACATCATGATGTAATGTTAAGTCATTTCCTTTTGTACAGTATCACCGAATTGTCATGGCGGTGATGGCATTTTATTTTAGTAGAACTGCACAAAATTTTCTTAAAAGAAGAGGAAAGGTCGAGAATGGCTTAGTTTTTCGGAAAAATATGTATGCCTTCACGACATCGGGCCGCTGTTGCTTTATTTATTCCTTCAAACAGGTGGTTAGAAACAGTCTTGCTACCTTTTCCCATTAAGAAATTGGAGTGCTTATATTTGTGAGTCTATGCTTCAACTAGTGCCACTTTTATAGTAATCACACTTTCAATATCTATGCAAACAGGGATGCTCGATTTTAGTGGAACTGCACAAAAGTCCAACTGGTTCAACATTAGGAGCATGTTTTTTCCAAACCTTTATATCCAATTGGTGGCACTATGAGCTGTTCATTACGAAGGTACATGGTTTGCTACTATCTTGCTACTCTTTTGTCTTGTCATTAGATAGTAAAACTAGTGGTTTTCATGTGAATTTATTAGCAGGGTGGACCTACATTGGAGTTGCAGGACAGGATTCAATGATTGGATGCTAACTTTCGTCTGTATCGATTTCACCTCTTCCATTACTGCGAACATGGTGTGGTATATGTTTACTAGCTGCTTGATATTTGTGCAAACAGAGATGTCTGCCCGTTGCTATTTTGGTTGAACTGCACAAGAGAATAGTATAGTCCTTTGCATGCAAGTGCCATTTGAAAATAGACACAAAGATTGGATAGTCACTTCATGGACTGCAAAAAAGTAATCTTGTACTATTCTTTGGCCAACACTAGGTGCTTCATTGCTTTGGTCTAATTATACAATGGGCATCATTTTGCCTAAGTTAAAGTTTGTATTTGAAAATAGTCTCAAGGTGTGATCGAGAGAAGACCAAATCATATTAGGTGGATGTTCCTCCATCATGTGTGGTTCATTCTCATGGTTCCATTGTTGGTGAAACCACTTACGTTTGCAAGAGGAATTGTAGACTTCACAAACAAATTTGTCTTTCGATGCATCTTGAATGTTGGCCAAGAGAAGCATTCATGTTAGTAGGAAGAACAGTTGTTCTTTCTAGATCTTTGCTTTTGGAGCTACATATTTGTATATGATCTGTGAATCATTGAGATGCATTAACATGTTGATCTTATGTATGGGAATCGTACTAGTTAGTTTTAGTTGCGACGCAAGTGATCTTTGCTTTTGGAGCTACATATTTGTATATGATCTAAGAATCAATGAGATGCATTATGATTACTTATTTACATTTTGCTCAAGATTTACAAATTCTTGATCAATCACTAGCTAGCCTACAAATGCACTCTGGTAGTTTTATTTACTGACAGAAGATGCGAAGTGGTAGTTTTTGAATAAAAATGCCTACCTCTCAAGAAACCGACAAGCTACACTACTCGATCCTACACGGATAAAAATGCCTACCTCTGAAGAAATCGACAAGCTACACTATTGATCCTACACGAGATAAATAGCGGATCACGCACGTACTACCTCCTTTCCGGTTTGCAGGTGGCTCAATTCAAGAAACGACCTACTCGATCCTACGAATAAATAGCGGATCACGACGCATTAGTACCTCCTTTCCGGTTTGCGGGGCTTAATTCAAACCTCTCACCAACCAAGCTGCTCCTCCGTCCGGGTTTATTAGTCCCGTGAACAAAGCGGCAAGACCAAGGCATGGCAATAATTAACGGCATGCGAAGTTTAAGCCTAATTAATTCCAGCGATTTAAGTGGCTGCATGCGTTCTCGGTCGCGACTCGTTACATCTTGCTGCGTCTTGTCTCTGGCGATTACGAGTGCTCGCATGCAGCCGGCCGTAATTAAGGCAGCTAACTGATGCGAAAGAAGATACGCTTTAATTGTTGCGGGCTTTTTAAATCCGTGGAATCATTATTAACAAGGAGGGAGATGATTCGAGTGCACTCGTTTGACCGCCATGCCGGCGTGCGACCCAGACGGGAAGGGACGGCACAGTCATAATTTCAGTTTCCCTAGTTTTCCACAAGAAGTCGGCGCTAAGCCATTATGCATTGAATTCCGATGGCGATCGGCGCTACCTTCCCCCTATAAGTATTGTTTCCCGGCCTTCTCCGGTGCCACCGTGACCCCAACTCGCCATATCCTCATAAGCCCCCACCGGCCCGACGTTGCTCGCCACGTCCGCCATGCCCCCGCCCATCCGTGGTAGGCGACGCCGGAGGCGGTCACCGCTGGAACTAGTGTTCGGTTTTTCACTGGAAGGCAGACGGAGGGAGGAGGCATTCTATCTGTCTTTAGATGGCAATGCGCAAATCGAGGAGTTGTTGGAGCACGACCGCATGGCGGAGGAGCAGGAGTTGTTGGAGTGCGACCGCCTAGCGGAGGAGCAGCGTATCGCTGATTTGCGCCGCCAGCGGGACATGGAGCAGCAGCGCACCGACGCTTCGAGTCGCGGCAGAGCGCCCTACAACAGCCGACTACGTGGAGGCCGGCGCCCGCAAATAGCCTGGAAGGCTGTCAGACGCGCACGCGCGTTCGCGATGCTGATTTTACTACCAGCTCGTCAAGTGGGTTTCCGGCTTGAAGCCGGCCGATTGGACCACGCCCGGCATGGAAAGGGCCAACAGCGCGACAGCAACGCCCTTCTATCGCACCTCTGGCAAGTCCGAGGCAAGGTGCAGGACGCTGGTGCCGGCGTTTAGCGTGTACCACAGATGGCAGCCGGCATCGTCTAGTTAGCTAAGAGTAAGTTAGTACTTGTACGCTACTAGAGTATTAGTGGGATAGATAGTTAACTTGGCTATGATGGTTGTCAACGTGGAAGTTCGATTACTCTATATGTGGATCGGACACTGTTACTTTGCTCTGAATGTTGAACTTTCCATTTGAACGTATGGAATGGGCTGTTATTTTTTTAAATGGGTTGTATTTGTCCTCCACGGGTTTAGAGGCTGACTTGTGGGCCTAGCAAGTTGACGCGTACACAATCAGGAGATGATTGTACGTGGAGAGGATGACGAGGACCCGCTAAGGTCATGGCAATACGCAAGCAAGTGCCTCCTTATTTCAAGCCAATAAAAAATGGCTCCTCCTAGTGGATTCGACATCTGGGTCCCATGCCATTGTCAACGTAGTCAATAAGCGAGAGAATTGCACAACGAGCGGTGACACAAGGGACCCAAAGCAGCTCGCCCGATTATTTTTGTTTTGGGTTAATTTGATAAATGCCTCAGAAATGCCACCGCAATTTCCAAACTTTGAAAAATGCCATTTCATGCCATTTCTAGTGACATTTTTGAAGTGCAGTGGCGTTTTCAAAGTTTGCAAACTGCGGTGGCGTTTTTAAAAGTTTGCAAAATTGCGTTGGCATTTTTCAAAGTTTGGAAATTGCGATGGCATTTTTATGAATCGCCATAATTGGAGTGGCATTTATCTAATTTGTTTTTGAGACGCATGGTGTCAAGCTGGGCTGTCAGGGACACTCTAGCTTTGTCTAGACAGCCTTTTCTTTTATGTTTACCACAGACCAGCCCAAAGAGATTTTTTTTCTTTCTGAAAATGGCTAGCCTAGTTTTTTTGTGATTTGTCAAGTAAGTTGCTTTATCAGGCCTGTTGGGCTGCAAATCTTTCAAGATGAGGAGAGCTTCATTCGGCTCGCCGAGAAAATGGCCTATCAGTAATGAGAAATGGGCTGTACATTTTTAAAACAGATCAAACCGGCAATTAGTTTCAAATATCTTTTTTTCATTTCGAGATTTTAAATTGCATTGATTTTTATGCATGGACAATTTATTGGATTTTATATGGATATACATTTATTTTTAAAATTAGTCTGAATGTGACTCGAAATTTTGGGATTAAAAACAGTTCAGACCGCACCGACATATGCAATATTTCGTATATTTTTTTAACCGTGGCCACAATATGGCCTGTAATGCTAACAAAAAGAATATTGGGCTCCAAAAAAACCCGTAAGAATTAGCAAATGGGCTGTAAACTATTTGAAATAATGGCAGATGGGTTGTATAATGTTTTCCACAGATTTGAAGCTTTCAACAGATGGCATGTATACTGTTGGATGTCCATCCAACGGCCGTCGTGCTTCTTCAATCTCTGCTCTTCCTGCTCCAGCCGCTCAAACAAGCGCCCGGACTGCTGCTCCCTCCTCCCGTGGCGGGTTGTCTTGCAGCATGACCTCACCGCCCCACCATACTCCCATCGCTGGCCTAGCCATCCCTCTACTCACTCACAGTCCCACACCTGCTGTTATTCTCTGGCGACGGCAGACAAAACCCGATAAACCCTCAGATGCGGTTGTACTCCCCTCGCGTGAAACAAGCTGTCGAGTCTTCCACCTCCGTGTCGTTCCTTTCCTAGGCCTCATTGCCGTCCACCGCCTGGTGCTCTCGGCGTGGCGTGGTCGGCGTGGTCGGCATCGACATGCATCTGAAGTGGATGTCACGTGGAGAGGCTGACAGCTGGGTCCACGGCCGCACGCAAGGAAATGGCTCCTTATTACGCGCAAAATAATGATTCCTCCACCTGGCATCTGGGACCCACCGAAAGGGCCTATGTATTTCACGAAAAAATGTTACCGCCGCTGACAGCTCGGACCCACCAGCTATATCTTCGCACGCAAGGAAGTGCCTCCTTATTACGCCCAAAAAAAGAATACTCCCCTTGCTAGCTGGGAACCAGTATAGTGGGCCTACTAAGTTGACGGGGACGAAATGCTTTGTCAACTTAGTCAATATGCACGATTCTAGCTCAACTGACCGTACGATGTCCATCCAACGGTCGTAGTGCTTCTTCAACCTCTGGTCTTCTTGCTCCGGCCGTAAAGCGGCGCCCGGTCGTGCGCCTACTCCACGCCTCCCGTGGGTCAGGCTGTCTGCCGTGAGGCCTCACCTCCCCCATACTACTCCCACCGCTAGCCAGGCCATCCCTCCACTCCACTCACCCACACCCCTGTTATTTTGTGGCGGCAGCGGCAGCGGCCGAACCAGTGAACCCTCGTACTCCTCTCCGCGTGGGCATCCACCGCGTCTTCCCGGCTCGCGTCGTCCCCTTCCTAGGCCTCGCCGTCATCCACCGCCGTGGTGCTCTCGGCGCGGCGTGGTCAATCTGGTTAACGACCGAATTCCATCGGAAGAATACTCTACGTGGAGAGGCTGACAGTTGGGTCCACGGCAGCCGCAAGGAAGTGCCTCCTTATTACGCGGAAAATAATTATTCCTCCACCGACAAAGAGGAACCCACCGGACGGGCCACCAGTATTTCGCGAAAAAACGTTTGCCCCTGACTGTTGGGACCCACCCGACGGACCACCGTATTTCGTGAAAAAAATGTTCCCCCTGCTGTCAGCTCGGACCCACTGGAAGTGCCTCCTTATTACACACAAAAAATGAATACCCCCCTGCTAGTTGGGACCCACCTTGGTGGCAGGCTGACTTGTGGGCCTACTAAGTTGACGGGGACGGAGGGCTTTGTCAACTTAGTCAATATAAATGATTCTAGCTCCGGTGACCGTCGATGTCCATCCAACGGCCGTAGTGCTTCTTCAACCTCCGGTCTTCTTGCTCCGGTAGCCCAAAGCGGCGCCCGGTCGTGCCGCATGCTCACGCCTCCCGTGGCGGATGTCTGCCAGCGGAGGCCTCCGCCCCCTACTATTCGCACGTGGCGAGGCCTCGGCGGCGACTGACCTCACACCGTAGCCGAACCAGTTAACCCTCGTACTCCTCTTTGCGCGGGCTTCCTTTGTTGCGTCTTCCCCGGCTCCCCGTCATACCCTTCCTAGGCCTCGCCCTCGTCCACCGCCCTGGTGCTCTCGGCACCGCGTGGTCAACGTGGTCAAGGAACAACTTCCATCGGGCGTGGACTGTACGTGGAGAGGCTGACAGCTAGATCCACGGTCGCAGCAAGGAAGTGCCACCTTATTACACGGAAAATAATTATTCCTCCACCTGACAGCGGGGACCCACCGGACGGGCCACCGTATTTCGCGAAAAAAACGTTTCCCCATTCACCGGGACCCACGGCTACACCTTGAACGCAAGGAAGTGCGTCCGGCAAAAAAAAAAGATTCGCCCCACGGTTGGGACCCACCGGCTACATCTTCGCACGCAAGGAAGTGCGTCCAGAGCAAAAAACGATTCGCCCCGATTGCTGGGACCCACCGGCTACATCTTCGCACGCAAGGAAGTGCCTCACGGTCGGGACCCACCTGGTCAAGCGTCACGTGGCGTTGTCATTCAGTCGTGACGTGTACGTGCATACTATCTTGGTCGATGTAGAGGCGCGCACGTGTCATAGTAGAGGCGCGCACGTAGCATGTACACGTACGTACAGCGGCCAGGGTGCAAGAAAGAAAATACAGCCACGTATGTGTACGTACGGCCAGGGCTCATGTACATGGCTGGGTCAGAACAGAGAAACAGCGTCGTCATCATGTTCATGGGGAGGCAACAGAATGCGTCGTGTTCATCGGGAGGCAACGGAACGCGTGGGAGCCAACCGGCTGGGTCGGAACAAAATGCGTGGTCGTGTTCATCGGGAGGGCTTGGACGGAACAGGCGATGGAAACGAGGCCTGGCGTACCGCACAACGGAGGAAATGGACCTCCTACGTCCGGAACGGGGTCCTGTTGATCGGGAGGGGTATGGTGTACCGCAAAACGGAGGAAACGAACCTCCTACGGTCGAAACGGGGGTCATGTTGATCGGGAGGGGTGTGGCGTACCGCAAAATGGAGGAAACGGACCTCCTACGGTCGAAACGGGGTCTGTTCATCGGGAGGTGTGGCATACCGCAAAATGGGACTCCACAGATTCTTGTTCATCTCCACCGTCGACCTCCTCCGGCCCTCCACGGGCTACCGTCGACCTCCTCCAGCCTCCACGGGCTCCTGTTCATCCAGCCTCCACCATGCGCTACTCCACCGCTCTTGTTCAACCACCCCTCCACCGCTTCATCGCTCATTCAGCCCTCCACACCACGGGGTCTGTTCAACCACCCCTCCACGGGCACCCTCCACCGTCTCATGTTCATCCAGCCCTCCAAAGACACCACGGGTCCTGTTCATCCAGAGGCAACGCCACCGCTCCTTATTCATCCAAACCCCGCAACACTCCTTTATTTCATCCCAGAGGCGGCATCGATCGGCTTGATTAGCGGCGGTGAAGGAATCGCTCGATCGGGTTTAGTTAAAAGCCGTCGATCGATCGCTCCGGGTTTAATGTAGCGTAACTGCAGTGCAATCGCTTCGGGTTGATTAGAGCCCAACGCCTCGCTTCGGGTTGATGAAATAGCGCCTACGCACCTGCGCGCATCGTGTCTGAAGAGAAAGCGTGCATCGCCGGCCCCGACCTCCCACCGTAACCGGCAACTCCCGAAATTTTCCTCGCCCTCGCTTCTACCACGGTTTTTTCCGTCATGGACGCCCAAAGAATGTCATGCAGCTGCGTCTCCGGCCCGCCCAGACGAAAAGCCCATTTTCCGCTGTGATTTTTGTCATAGAAGTAGGAGCCCACCACATCTATGATGATACCGGGTTTTGTCACAATTATCGTCATAGAAGTGTCATATGTATGACAGAAAAAAAATTGTTCGGCCTAAAATGTCACGGATGTGTCTTTTTTTTTAGTGTTTGTAAGAGAAGATGGAGACTCAAATAAAAATAGAAATTGCATAAAGTAAATGGAATGGCCCTTCGCGGAGGGAAGTAGGGATTTAGTGCCAGAGCTCAAAGCTTAAATTGAGAGAAAACATCTTTGGGTGGCATGCTTTTCCTGTCAACAAAAACAATCGAGTAGTTCCCAATACTTTCCATGCTAGATATATCATAGGCGTTTCCCAAACAGAAAATAAAGTTTATTACTTTTTCCACCATACTTTCATATTCCACGGCTAGTCGTATCTGTCGTCCATACTAACACTTTACAAGGAATTTATTATTTGACAACATAAAGTAAATTCATTTTTTCATTTCGGTACTGGGCATCCCTAATACCTTTATTGTACTCTCATGCAATGACAAGTGAATAAACGCTCATCTTGAGAATAACACATCTAGCATGGAAAAATATCAGCCACCCCCTACCGTTTCATGAGCGGTACAAGCACCAAAAGGGAAATTTATCTTGAAGATTAGAGATGGCACATGTTTTTCTTAGAACGGCACGGAAATACCGCATATAGGTAGGTATAGTGGACTCATATGGCAAAACTGGGTTTAAGGAGGATGCGCAAGTAGTATTCCTACTTAGTACAAGTGAAGGCTAGCAAAAAGATTGAGAAGCATCCAACCAAGAAATGAAAAATCTCATAAGCGAGCATTAAGCATAACTAACATCGAATAGTGCACCACAAGTAGGATGTAATTTCATTGCATAACTATTGGCTTTTGTGCTTGCATAGGGAATCACAAACCTTAACACAAATATTCTTACTAAAGCACAATTACTCATCAATAAGACTCACATATCACTATCATCATATCACAAAACTATTACAAATAATAAAGTTTATTTTGTCCAATGATCTTCATGAAATTTTTTATTATATCCCTCTTAAATATCTATCACTTTGGGACTAGTTTCATATGTTGCTTTTGATAGCTCAAACAAATCTAAGTGAAGAACATGAGCATAAAGATTTTCGTCTCTCAAAATAATATAAGTGAAGCATGAGAGAATTTCTTCAAAAATTATTAACTCTCAAATAAATCTAAGTGAAGCATGAGAGCATTTCTTAAAAAATATTAAAGCACATCGTGCTCAAAAAGATATAAGTGAAGCACTAGAGCAATTCCATAGCTCAAAAAATTTAAGTGAAGCACTTAGAGCAATTCTAACAAATCATAGCATAATTTTGGCTCTCTCAAATAGGTGTTTTCAGCAAGGATACTTGAATAAAAAAACAAGAAAATACTCATATAATACAATACACTCCAAGCAAAACTCATGATATGTGACAAATAAAAATATAGCTCCAAGTAAAATACCGATTGTTGTTAGAAGAAAGAGGGGATGCCACTCGGGGCATCCCCAAGCTTAGCTGCTTGTTCATCCTTGAATATTACCTTGGGGTGACGTGGGCATCCACAATCTTAGGATCTTCTTACTCCTTATCCCTTCATCCATCGTGATCTCACCCAAAACTTAAAAACTTCAATCACACAAAACCTAACAAAACCTTCGTGAGATCCCTTAGTATAACAAAGCAAATCACTACTATAGGTACTGTTGCAAACCCATTCATATTTTATTTTTGCATTATATCTACTGTATTCCAACTTTGCTATGGCTCATACCCCCTGATACAACCCATAGATTCATCAAAATAAGCACACAATGCAAAGAAAACAGAATCTGTCAAAAAAAGAACAGTCTGTAGCAATCTGAAAACTTCGTATACTTCTGTAACTCCAAAATTCTGAATAATTAGGACAACATAGGCAATTTGTATATCTTTTTTAAAAAATTCAGAGAAAAAGCACGTTTCTGTGATTTATGAAAATTATTTTACTGAGCATAAAAGTTTCTGTTTTTCAACAAGATCGAATCAACTATCACCCAACATGATCCCTAAGGCTTTGCTTGGCCCAAACACTAATTAAAACATAAAAACACATCTAACTAGAGGTATCTTTATATATTTATTGCAAAATATCAATAAAACCAAAAAGCAAAAAGATAAAGATTGGATTGCCTCCCAACAAGTGCTATCTTTTTATGCCCCTAGCTAGGCATAATGCAAAGATTCAAGTGTTGTCATCTTTAGTTCTAGATCCATAAGATGCCCTCATGATTGATTCATATGGTGGCTTAATTCTTGTTCTAGGGAAGTGTTCCTTTCCCTTTTTAGTGGAATTTGAAATTTAGTATTACCTTCTTTCATATCAATCACGACACCTATAGTACGTAAAAACGGTCTACCAAGTATAATTGGACAAGACGGATTGCAATCAATATCAAGAACAATAAAATCTATGGGCACATAATTTCTGTTTGCAAGAATAAGAACATCATTAATTCTTCCCATAGGCTTTTTAATAGTAGAATCATAAGTGCAAATTTAAAGAACACTCTTCAATATCGGTAAGACCAAGCACATCACATAAAGATTTCGGAATTGTGGAAACACTAGCACCCAAATCACTTAAAGCAAAACAATCATAATTTTTTATATTGACTTTGATGGTGGGTTCCCATTCATCATGTAATTTTCTAGGAATTGAGATCTCTAATTTCAACTTTTCTTCAAAAGCTTTTATCATAGCATCTACGATATGTTTAGTAAAAGCTTTATTTTGTTCATAAGCATGGGGTGAATTAATCATGGATTGCAACAAACAAATACAATCAATCAAAGAGCAACTATCATAATTAAAGTATTTGTAATCCAAAAGAGTGGGCACATCATTAGTTAAAGTTTTGACCTCTCCAAACCCACTTTTATCAATTTTTTCATCGGGATTTTCACACTCCAAATCATTGGGACGCCTTGTAGATAAAGTTGACTCTTCTCCAGTCCCTTTATCGTCAATTTTAATCTTACTGAACAAGGAATCAATATAAGAAACACCAATCACTTTAAGATCTTCATCACTTTTATGAAAGCAATCACTAGAAAATGCTTTTTCTAAAAATTCTCTTTTAGCTCTAAGCATAGCTGTTCTATTCTTAATTTCATCCATAGAAACATATAAAGCTTTAACTAATTTCTCAACCTTGGGCACACAAATTTTCATCTTGATATTTTCTACATCATGAGAAATTCTATCAATGCTTCTAGACATATCATCAATCTTATTCAACTTTTCTTCTATTGTATTGTTGAAAACTTTTTGAGCATTGATAAATTCTTTAATATTATTCTCAAGATCAGAGGTGTTCTTGTTATTATTATAAGAAGGATTACCATAGGAACAACCATGATTATTAGAGGAATTTCTAGGAAAAGGCCTAGGGTTAAAATTACCTCTATAAGCATTGTTATTAAAATTGTTTCGCGAGATAACTTTCACATCTACGGCATCGCTATTTTTCTCCATCAAAGTAGACAAAGGCACATCATTAATATCAATAGGAGCATTTTTATTAGCAACCAATTTCATAAGAGCATCAACTTTTTCACTCAAAGTACTAATTTCTTCAACCGAATTAACTATTTTATTAGTAGGAGCTCTTTCGGTATGCCATTGTGAATAATTTGCCATAATATTATCAAGCAATTTAGTAGCTTCACCCAAAGTAATTTCCATAAAAGTACCGCCCGCGGCGAAATCTGAAAGATTTCTAGAAACAAAGTTCAATCCCACATAAAAATTTTGTATGATCATCCAAAGATTTTAACCATGTGTAGGACAATTTCTTAGCATCAATTCATTCTTTCCCAAGATTGTGCAACATGTTCATGATCAAGTTGCTTAAAATTCATGATTGGAGTTCTAAGGGAAATAATTTTCACGGGCAGAAAATACTTAGTAATGAAAGCATCTTTGCATTTATCCCAAGAATCGATACTATTGTGAGGCAAAGAAGAAAACCAAATTTTTGCATGATCTCGCAAAGAAAACGGTAATAGTTCCAACTTCACAATATCATTGTCCACATCTTTTTTATTTTTCATATCACATAATTCTATGAATGTGTTAAGATGGGATGTGGCATTCTCATTAGGAGTACCGGAAAACTAATCTTTCATAACGAGATTCAATAAAGCGGCATTAATATCACAAGATTCTTCACTAGTGGCACGAGGAGCAATCGGAGTGCTAATAAAATCATTGTTGTTGGTATTGCAAAAATCACACAATTTAGTGTTCTCTTGAGTCATCGTGACTACGCAAACAAGATTGCACAGACCTGATGAGAAAACGCCGAACGGAAAAGAAGGCGAATAAAACGGCAAATTTTTGTGAAGTGGGGGAGATGAAAACGAGAAGAAAATGGCAAATAATGTAAATTGCAAGGAGATGAGATTTGTGATTAGGAACCTGATAGATGTTGATGATGTCTCCCCGGCAACGGTGCCAGAAATTCCTTTTGATGTTGCTTGAACTACGTCGGTATTTCCCCAAAGAGGAAGGGATGATGTAACACAGCTTCGGTAGGTATTTCCCTCAGTTATGAAACCAAGGTTATCGAACCAGTAGGAGAACCAAGCAACACTATGTAAACGGTACCTGGACACAAAGAACAAATACTTGCCAGCCGACGTGTGCTACTTCTTGAGCTTGCGTTTGTTTTTCCCTTGAAGAGGAAAGGGTGATGCAGCAAAAACTATTGGAATCAGGGATTTTGCCGTTTGTTAGTTCTTTGCCGTCTGCTAGCAGACGACAAAGAAGGTCTTTGCCATCAGCTACCAAAGAGCAGACGACAAAGAAGGTCTTTGCCATCAGCTACCAAAGAGCAGATGGCAAAGAACTGGCGGATGGCAAAGAAGCTCGTTGCCATCTGCCAGATCTTTGTCGTTTGCTGGCGGACGACAAAGATTCTTTGACGTCTGCCAGCAGACAGCAAAGAGGTGCTGGTGGGGTCCACTAGATGCCAGTACACTGCAACGGTCCACCCCCTCTTTGTCGTCTGCTGGCGGACGGCAAAGAGAGTAGTAGTTAACGGCTCTAACGGCCCACCCCACCTCCTCTCTCTTTCTCTCTTCTCTCTCTCTCCCTCTCTCCCCTCCCCAGGCCGAAACCACTTGCCGCCTCGACCCCACCGCCCTCGAACCCCACCACACACGCTGGCCGTTCTTGCCCCGACCACCACGTCACCTCGCTGCCTCGACCTCGACCCCCACCAAGACCCGATCACACATACCTCGACCCCACCGTCTCACGCCTCGCCTTAGGCCTTGCAATGCTTCACGCCTGTGCCACCTTGGCCACTGGTGAGGTTCTTCATTTTCTTCTTATTCTTTCTTGCTATTTTTTATTTCGGTTGTACTGTTAGTAGAATTTAGGTTAGTTGATTTAGTTGCTTTTTTTAGGTTAGTAGGTTTTTGGTTAGTAGATTTTAGGTTAGTTGATTTAGTTGCTTTTTTAGGTCTACCAGGGTGGTAATACAAAGCTCCCACCCGTGTCGGCCACCCACGATCAGAGGTGGTTGATTGATCCTAATGGGGAGAAGTAAGTGCATTTACTCTTTTTTAACCTTTTGCCTTCATGTTTCTTCAAATTAATATCTAATGTGTTGGCCTTGTCATACTACAGGGGTTGGAAACATGCCCCTGGTGTCCGCAGGCCCAACCAGGTCCTTGGTGTCCTTTGCCGGCAGAACTTCCCGGGGTGGGTCATGTTGCCCGGTGAGGGTGAGGTTCCACAACTAGCACTGAGCTGGGAGCTGTATGTGGCTGCCCCAGCACCGCCGGAGGAGAGGGTCGACGGTGTCTTGTGCAAGACGGTGGCCGACATTGTGATCCGGAGGTTTTGGGTAATTTCTCCTTTACAGAATTAAAAATCAACGTTACCTAGTGATTGTACTAATCATTGTTGTCTCGTTTGATTGCAGACCTTCTACAGGTGTCTTGAGAAACACAAAGCGGACGCGGCTATGGTTGTCGAAGCCGAGTGTAAGTGCCTACTTCAGAACTTACGGCACGAGGCTCGGGTGCAGGTTCGAGATCACGGCGTTCCGGGAACGGGGTACCAGATTTGCACTGCACCGCGCCTGCGACGTGGTTCAAGGGTGGCCCAAGACGGCCCATCTTCATCAAAGACAAGCTCAAGACCCTTGCGAGGCCAAGCCTCATGGGCAGACGACGATGAAGCTTCCTCAAGCACGGCCTCGTCCCAGGTGGCTCGCGAGGAGGCGGAGAGATCAAGGCGGGTACCTCACGAGGTGCCCATGACGCAAGCCATGACGACCAAGGGCACCCGGTAGGCGCCGACCCGCGATGTCCTCATTTCCTCTTTGGTGCAAAGGAAGCAAGCGCGGCGAGAGCATCAAGCAAAGGCAGCCGTTTGATTGCAACAAGACCAAGACCATCACAACAACAGAAGGAGGTCATCGTGGAGCCCAAGCCCGGCGTCATCGTCGAGCCTTTGACCGGGCGAGGACCAACTTTAGTCAGGATAAGTGTACTAGATGTTCCCCTTCAAAATGGCCAATTGTTGGCGCCCTTCCCACTCAATATTTGGGAAGAGGCCCAGGGCCTCTGTCTATAAGTAGAGCTAGCCACCGCAGTAGAGAGATGAGATCATCTTAGCTCGGTCCAATCCGATCAAGAGCCTAGCCACAAGAACACCTCACCCTCGCGAGGTTGTTCTCCCTTGTATTGTTCATGATCGGCCCCTGAGGCAATCCACCACACCACACACTGGAGTAGGGTATTACACCACAATGATGGCCCGAACCAGTACAAACCTTGTGTCCCTTGTGTTGCTCTTCGTGTAGTTTAGATCCTTGCGAGGCGACGAAGTGCAGGTAGGTAGGGGTGAGATCTCGCGTGCACCCTGAGTTCGAACCTAGAGGGTCCGCCGGAACCCGAAATCCGACATTTGCGCGCCTGTAGGGGTGCGCGGAATCCGCTTGCCGCGCGCCCGTCGCATCGTCATCATCATGTCCGTGACCAGGCGGCAACCTCGATCCTGGGCGGCTGGCCCGCCCATGCGTAACTGGCTACTTCGCCGGGTGACCCCATGCCCTGTGCAGCTCGCGGTCCGCTGGCGCTGCGGCCGCGGCAACGCGGTCAGGCAACGACAGCTCTCACGCCGCGGCAGGCGCGGTCGGCAGCGAGGGCCTCCAACCATGCCGCGGCCACGACACCGTACACCCGACGGGAGAAGGCGAACTCAAGGGCCGCGCTCACGGTGGCCCGAGAGCTACTGCAATGCAGGCTGCTGGAGGGCGGCCGCGACGTGCTGCTGGAGCGGGTGGTAGAGCTCCTGGGCTTCGCCGCATCGGGGGCTCACCCCTTCTGCACCCAACTCCCACCTCAGGTCCAGGGCGGCCCACGCGGAGGCCCCACGCACGCCCGCGCAGCTCCAAGCGGACTCCAAGGCCACCCCAACGCCCGGCCGTTGTCGGACCGGGCAAAGCGGCCACTGCCTCCGCCCTCGGCTAGCGAAGAAGGACTTGCCACGACCCACGGCCCCAGTGGGCCACCGTGCTACCACCCCCAGGTGGGCGCCTCAAGTAGGACTGCGTGGAACACGGGGCACTACGGTGCAGCATTCGGGATGGCGGCCCCAGAAGAGTACGTGCCCCACATGATGGATCAAGGGCACGCGCAGGAGGACGAACACAGCTCGCTCCTCGGCCCAAGCTGGGGGGACGAGGCACCAAAAGCTGAGCTCTTCCAGGAGCCCTGGGAAAGCCCCGTCGGCCGCGCTAGAAGCAACGATTATCGGGTACCGCTAATTCCTCAGGAGCAGGCATACGTTAACCATGGATCATGGAGGTACAGGTCGCCATAGCGACGGCTGCCCCACTCCCGCAGCTTCCTACCCTCGGGGAGGAGGGCGCCGGGCTGCAGGAGAGGGGCCGAGATCCGCATCAACACCGTGGCTCGGAGCAAGGCATCCTTAGGAGGTAGGCCCTTCCGCTGGGAGGCGCCTCGGGGCCTACCTCAGCGGCAGAGGACCCGTGGTCGTCGGGGGAACCGCTGGCGACCGCTCTACCCCATCGGCGGCGTCCTCGGTTTCCGGTCGTCGTCGGTGGCACTAGAGTGTGGTGCAAGGCGGGGCCCTCGTCTGGCGATATGAAGCAAGGCCGGTACCTGTGAAGAAGGCCCAGTGCCTGTGAAGCTCGCCGCCCCGTGACACTCTCACGTAATAATGAGTAGGGCTGTACACGCCCGGAGTCTCAGGGTGCCGGCCTCAGGTCCTGGGGCTCCCTCCCACGCCCAGTGGCAGCACTTAGCTCTGCGCTGGTGAGAAGACGTCCAAGACTAGACTAGGTGCCGGACGCGGCTTTTTATGCTTTTCTTGCTTTTTCCCTTGGTTGTCGCTTTCCCCCCTTTTTGGATTTAAGTTGGATTCGAGCTTGCGATTTGCGTGTGTTCGGGGAAGGGGTCTTTAGTCTCGTTCAAGCAATCTCTCGCATTCTAGTTACCACTCTGCCTCAGCTGCCTCCCCTCGTGAGCACCTCGCGAGCCGGGCCAGGCCTAGCATGCGCATGCATCCGGACCGCCATCACGCGCCCTCAGGAGGTTCTCGCCACAAGTTAAATGGGCTCGTTCAGGGAGCACACGGAGCGCCACAGCCCTCCGCAGGCTATCTCGGGGCCCACGCGGGTCGAAGGTAAACAAGTCAGCCAGCTCATCGCAAGGTCGGCCACTTGGCGCAGGCGTACGGGTGATATCGCATCTACTAATACACTAACTGCAAGTTTTTACACGAGGGGCTCCCCCTCCCAAAATGCTCTTACAACCTTCAGGGCCAAGCCTGAACTCTACTTGCGCAGGATAAAAAGCAGGGGCAGCACGCAGTCAATCGGATAAATCCCCAAATGCATCCTCGAGATCACCTCCTGAATCACCACTGGCGTCGCTGGCCTCGCCATCACCCTCCGCGTCGCCGTCAGCGGCGTCAGGGCCGTTCAACACACTGCCTTCATCAGCGGCCATGACCACGCCGTCGCTGCCGAGAGCGAAAGGCCCCGACGAGGGCATCCACGTTGTCTTCCACCCAATGCGCCAGTGTCGCCCGGATGGCTGGGGTCCCGGGCGATAAGCGGCATCAAAATCGGGTTGGGTTCCATGTCCGGAAGATGGTGAAGACGCGAGAAAAGGCACGCCCGGCGAAGTGGCGGCTCCTCTCCTCCACCAACCTGTTGGCTCGCCCGATCACACTCCACCGCGTCACCACATCGATGAAGAAGGCGAAGGTTACCGGCATAGTTAATCGCATGAGGCTTCGCCAACGCCGCCGGCCGATGTTGCCCAAGGCCGTGTTAGCTCTTTCCCGGAGCGTGCGGGGCATAGGGCCATGCTCGTGCTCCAGGATCTGCCGCTGGCGCCTCTCGTCCTTGTTCCGCCGCGCAAAGGCCTCAACCGCGTCCACCCGCTGACGCAGAAGAAGCGCCTCGGCGCGGGAGGAAGTCAGCTCCTCCTGCGCCATGCCAAGGGCGGCCCGGGAAGCGTCGGCCCGCCGCGTCACTTCATCCAGCTTGGCCTCGGCGGCGGTCCTGCCTTCAGCTTCGGCCCTGATCAACCCCAGCCTCTCCTCGAACTCGCGCTCGAGGTTCAAGTGGGCCGTCGCCACCGGCGATCAACCTCTTCCAGGACTCGGGCCTCCCGTGCAGCAACATCATCCTCCGCTTGCATCACCAGGCGCTCCCTCGTCTCCAGCCGCTCAAGATCGTGCGGCGCCTTTCGGCCTTCGGCGTCGGTGCCTCCTCGGCGTCTCGGAGCTCACGGTCGTGAAGCCCCTTCATCGACGCAAGGGGTCATCTCACGCAGCTCCACTCGCTGCTCCAGAAATTGCTCCAGTTCGAGCTCCGCGCCCGCTCCTCCGCCGCCTCACGCCGCCGGTCAGCCACCCGTGCCTCCTCGACGGCCCGGGAACGGGCCTCCCGTGAGGCCGCCAGCGACGCCTCGGTCTTCTCATTTTCGAGGTCACGCTGGTGGCGCGCAAGGGCAACGGCCACCTTCAGCTTGCACCCCTCTTCAGCCAGGTGCAGGCCCTCAGCTTCAAGGCGCGCATCTTCGTCAGCGAGCTCTACACCAAGCTGGCTCACTGCTTCATCCGCCCTCTGGAGAAACCCTTGGCGAACGGCACGGCGCTCCCGAGCTCGCCCGAGCACGTCTTCTGCATCAACATTCGCCCCAAGTAAGCGCGGGGGGCCACGAATCAGCACTCCCCCTCTGGGCAGGGGGCTGGGGGCTGGCGCCCTCGTGATGGCCGGGCATGCCCCGCCAGAAGCCCGGCCTAGAGATGGATCGTCCCCGAACGAAGAACGAAGGTCCGACCTCAGCCAATCGCCGTCCATGACTAGACGAGGAGCCCAAGGCAGGCTGGCTACACCCCGGGAAGGCTCGCGAAGGAGGGTCGCGGGGTGCGCAGAGCCACGATGCGCCACAGAATGGCTCACCTCTCCGGCCGGCCTCACCACAAGGGCTCTGCTTGAGCTCGGAGCGTTCGAAGACGATGGAGAGGGCGAAGCCTGGGGGGATGGCTCCTCAGCCATCTCCATGAGCTCGGCAGGAAGGGCCTTGCGGAGCAAGGATCAGCCGAAGCAATGAGAAAATAAGGAACCAGGAAAGGGGAAGGCTTACTCATCAATGGCGAAATACTTCCTGCGGTTCAGCATGCGGCAAGGGTAATCGTCACCCAAGGCCTCCCTTCTCTTCCGGAGAGCCTCGAAGTCCACGCAGAAGCGGCCCAGGAGTTCAACGCAGGGGTCAGCCTCCGATGAGGAAGAAGCACCAAGGTGACCCGCGTCAGGGGTGTCGTCCTGGCGCACGCCGCCGGTCGCCTCACCAAGAAGGGTAGCCGGGGCCTTAAGGGCCTCGGCCACGGGAGCCGCGGGCCGCGGCTCAACGCCTTCAGCCGCAGCAGTACGGGCCTCAGGAGCTGCCACCTTAGGAGTACCGCTGGGCGTTGCCGTCGTCTGACGGAGGCCCCACCAGCCTCCGGTGGCCTTTGCCTCCCTGCTACACCACTCGAGGAAGGACCGCCGTGGGCGACTGGAAGGGCAGTCACCACTACTGGGTTCTCACGAGGCCCCATGAGGCCTGCGGGGCGCAGCCCCCATTCGTCAAGCCGGGCATCCGCTTCACGAAGTCACCCCTCGCCGAGCAAAGGTACAGCAAAAGCCCCTTGCCGGATGCTGCCGGGGGAAGGGTCCCCGGCCAGGATCATGAGAACCTTCCTCAGCACTTCGGGCATCAGGTCCTCCTCCTGGAGCCTCATGCGGTCCTCACGCCACCAAGGCCCACATCCGTGAGGAATGACGCTGGAGAGGGGCAATGCGGCATAGGAGGATCTCATTCACCACCTTGGCGCCCGTCACATGGCGCCCTCAAGTACACGATGCTGACGAAGACGAGTCGGGGCTCGTGAGCGTCTCTCGCCCCGGCCAATTGGGGACAGCAGTAAAGTTGGCTCCAGGCGAGGCTGGGCACCCCGACATCCATACTGACCACCGCCGCGGAACCCGGATCTGGCGGAGGAAGGTTGAAATCAATCCACAAGCCGATTGTTTACGAGCGCGTAATGAAGCTCACGCACCCGAGCATTGGGTGGGGTCGCTGAGGCGCAAAGAGAAGAAGTGATGCAGCAAGGCAACTGAAGGAGGGATGCCCATCATTGCCTCACAGACAAAGGCGAAAACGGCAAGAAGAGTAATGGATTCAGGACCCAAATGCATCATAAGGATCTGGTAATGGGCAAGCACAGCATTGAAGAAATTGGAAAAGGGGGGAACCGATCCGCACTATTGTGGCGTCGGCACAATCTGGGACCTCGGTGACTATACATCAATGGAGAAGGGAGACAGCGGGCCAGACCGTCGTCCTCCCGCACTCGTTGAAGATAGTGGCGAGGGCAGAGCTGACCTTGTCCAAGCCTTCTCGGTTGAGTATGATCGGCCGATCGACAGCGAGCGGGGCGGAGGCACAGGCTTCTTCCCTTTCCCCTTCTTCGTCGGAGCCATGGCGACAGAAAGGGGGAGGATTCGAGATTGGATTGGAAGCGGAGACTGGAGCTCGAGAGGAGGAAGAGCAGGAGACGGTCGAGCAGCGAAAAGAGGGATGACTATGTGCAAGAGCGGGTCCGCCTAGCTGAGCGCAAAATAAGGAGGCGTGGGGGAACAGGGACGCCCACGTCCAATCAACCGCCATGCGGCGCCCGAGGTCAGAGCTGTTAGGGGCCCGCAGGCGCCGTGACTTGCCCCTTCGCTTCTCTGCTAAGCCAAGTCCAGCGCGCTTGGGCCCGGGGGCTCTGTCGGCGTTACGGGCAGGGGTACCAGACTTGCCCGCACGCAACTGCGGCGTGGCTCAAGGGGTGGCCCAAGACGGCCCATCTTCATCAAGACAAGCTCAAGACCCTCGCGAGGGGCCAAGCCATGAGGCGGGCGACACAAGCTTCCTCGTGCACGGCCTCGTCGGGTGGCTCGCGAGGAGGCGGAGAGATCAAGGCGGGTACCTCACGAGGTGCCCATGACGCAAGCCATGACGACCAAGGGCGCCAGTGGGCGCCCGACCAGCTGATGTCCTCATTTCCTCTTTGGTGCAAAGGAGGCAAGCGCAGGCGAGAGCATCAAGCAAACGCAGCCGTTTCGGTGCAACAAGACCAAGACCATCACAACGGCAGGAAGGAGGTCATCGTGGACCCAAGCCGGCGTCATCGTCAGAGCCTTTGACAGGCGAGGACCAACTTTAGTCAGGATAAGTGTACTAGATGTTCCCCTTCAAAATGGCCAATTGTTGGCGCCCTTCCCGCTCAATATTTGGGAAGAGGCCCAGGGCCTCTGTCTATAAGTAGAGCTATCCACCGCAGTAGAGAGATGAGATCATCTTAGCTCGGTCCAATCCGATCAAGAGCCTAGCCACAAGAACACCTCACCCTCGCGAGGCTGTTCTCCCTTGTATTGTTCATCATCGGCCCCTGAGGCAATCCACCACACCACACACTGGAGTAGGGTACTACACCACAATGGTGGCCCGAACCAGTAAAAACCTTGTGTCCCTTGTGTTGCTCTTCGTGTAGTTTAGATCCTTGCGAGGTGACGAAGTGCAGGTAGGTAGGGGGTGAGATCTCCGCGTGCACCCCAGAGTTCGAACCTAGAGGGTCTGTCGGAACCCGAAATCCGACAGAGACTACTACGCCTCGACTAACATTAAGAGGTCCAAGACGAAGTGCCGCGCCAAGTTTCTGAGTAAGGATAAGTACATGAAGGTAATTACCTATTCTTAAGGCCTTGTACTTAGTTTCCTTGATTTGATTCGTAGGCATAGCGCTGAAATTTCTCTTGTCTAACTTAGGTGCCCCCGAGATGGTGTGCGGATAGGATGGACTATTGGGAGGCGTTGGTGGATGAGTGGTGCTCCCCCCAGTGGCTAGCCGTCCACAACAAGGCTAAGGATAAGTGTGCCCAAATGCAAGGTGTGCCACACCATCAAGGGAGCTCCAACCTGTTTGAGTACTGATACGTCTCCGTCGTACCTACTTTTCCAAACACTTTTGCCCTTGTTTTGGACTCTAACTTGTATGATTTGAATGGAACTAACTTGATGTGCTGTTTTTAGTAGAATTGCCATGATGTTGTTTTATGTGCAGAAAACAGAAGTTCTCCGAATGACCTGAAACTCCATGGAATGTCTTAGAAAAAATAATAAAAAATCCTCGCCAAAGATGAAGACCAGGGGGCCCACACCCTGTCCACGAGGGTGGGGGGCGCCCCCCCCCCTCCTGGGCGTGCCCCCTACCTCGTGGGCCCCCTGGAGGCTTTCGACGCCAACTCCAACTCTATATATTGGCTTTTGGAGAGAAAAAAAGGAGAAGAAATCATTGCCTTTTACGATACGGAGCCACCGCCAAGCCCTAAAACCGCTTGGGAGGGCTGATCTAGAGTCCGTTCGGGGCTCCGGAGAGGGGGATTCGTCGCCGTCGTCATCATCAACCATCCTCCATCACCAATTTCATGATGCTCACCGCCGTGCATGAGTAACTCAATCATAGGCTTGCTGGACGGTGATGGTTTGGATGAGATCTATCATGTAATCGAGTTAGTTTTGTTAGGGTTTCATCCCTAGTATCCACTATGTTCTGAGATTGATGTTGCTATGACTTTGCTATGCTTAATGCTTGTCACTAGGGCCCGAGTGCCATGCTTTCAGATCTGAACCTATTATGTTTTCACGAATATATGTGTGTTCTTAATCCTATCTTGCAAGTCTATAGTCACCTATTATGTGTTATGATCCGACAACCTCAAGTGACAATAATCGGGATACTTCTCGGTGATGACCATAGTTTGAGGAGTTCATGTATTCACTAAGGGCTAATGCTTTGTTCCAGTTCTCTATTAAAAGGAGGCCTTAATATCCCTTAGTTTCCATTAGGAACCCGCTACCGCGGGAGGGTAGGACAAAAGATGTCATGCATGTTCTTTTCCATAAGCACATATGACTATATATGGAATACATGCCTACATTATCTTGATGAATTGGAGCTAGTTCTGTGTCACCCTATGTTATGACTGTTACATGATGAACCGCATCCGGCATAATTATCCATCACCGATCAATGCCTACGAGCTTTCCATATACTGGTTTACGCTTATTTACTTTCCCGTTGCTATTGTTACAATCATTACAAAATACCAAATATATTACTTTTGCTTCCGTTACTTTTGTTACCGTTACCACTACTATCATACTACTTTGCTACTAAACACTTTCCTACAGATATTAAGTTCCCAAGTGTGGCTGAATTGACAACTCAGTTGCTAATACTTGAGAATATTCTTTGGCTCCCCTTGTGTCGAATCAATAAATTTGGGTTGAATACTCTACCCTCGTAAGCTGTCGCGATCCCCTACACTTGTGGGTTATCAAGAACAATTTATGGCGCCCGTTCTTGGAGCATAGCTCTATTCTTTGAGTTACTTGGGATTTATATCTGCTGGACACTATGAAGAATTTGAAAGATGCTAAGACAAAAATTTATCCCTCAACTACGAGGGAGGTAAGGAAGCGCCATCTAGCTCGCACTTGATTCACCTTACATTATGAGTAAGCTTGCGACACCTAAACCTCGCTATACGCTATTAGATTACGATATGTCGCATGTTATTGATGATGCCACTACGCTATGCTTGATACTTATGATGAAACTACTTCTATGCTTAATACTATTGTGCCCCTTGGTGAATTTCTTGATGAACAAATTTCTAGGTCTAGAGAGAGAGAAATTATTGAAACTGATAATATTGATGAATGTGATGATGAAGATATGCCTGCTATTCCTGAGGGTTATCTTTTTGATGCGGAATCTTCTGCAACTATTTTTGCCTGCCAGGATAGATACGAACTTAAGAGGTTGTTAGTTAAATGGAGTAAGGAATCCCTTAGAGATAGAATGAGGCCCGACCCTGCTTTTGCTACTTCACATATTTGTGTTCCCGATAAGGATTATGAATTCTCTGTTGATCCTGATATAATTACTTTGGTTGAATCTGATCCTTTTCATGGTTATGAATCAAACTGTTGTGGCACATCTTACTAAATTAAATGATATAGCCACCCTGTTCACTAATGATGAGAGATCTCGCTACTTTTACATCCTTAAAATATTTCCGTTCTCATTAACAGTGATGCTAAGATATGGTTTAATTCTCTTGATCCTGGTTGTGTGCGTAGTCCCTGTGATATGATTTATTACTTCTCTGCTAAATATTTCCCTGCTCATAAGAAATAAGCTGCTTTAAAGGAAATATACAACTTTGTGCAAACTGAAGAAGAGAGTCTCCCACAAGCTTGGGGGAGGCTTCTCAAGTTACTTAATGCTTTGCCTGATCATCCTCTTAAGAAAAATGAAATACATGATATCTTTTATAATGGACTAACCGATGCTTCCAGAGATTACCTGGATAGTTGTGCTGGTTCTCTTTTCAGGGAAAGAACACCGGATGAAGCTGAAATTCTATTGGATAATATGCTGACAAATGAAAATAATTGGGCACCCCCCGAGCCAGCTCCAGAGCCAGCTCCGGAGCCAATTACAGAGCCTATTCCTAAACCAACTCCGAAGAAGAGAGGTGTTATATTTCTCAGTCCTGAAGATATGCAAGAGGCAAAGAAATCTATGAAAGAAAAAGGTATTAAAGCTGAAGATGTTAAGAATTTACCTCCAATTGAAGAAATACATGGTCTTAATTTACCGCCTATTGAAGAAACATATGATCTTGATCCATTGCCTATTGAAGAACCTCCTGATCCCGATAACCCGACACAGGTAGTAAAGGTAAATTCTCTCTATAGAATTGATGAAGGTGATATCCCTCACTATAAGTCTGCTAGACAATGCTTGGATGAGTTTGATAACTTTATTGTCAAACAAGAAAATTCCAATGCTTATTTTGGTAAACAATTAAAACAAAATACCTATATGATTAAACACTTGGGTGATTATATGGCTAATGTTAGATGTGAACTTAAACTCATTAGCAAACATGCTTCTATGGTTACCACTCAAGTAGAACAAGTACTTAAGGCTCAAAATGATTTGCTCAATGAAATGAATAGTAAGAAAAATGATTATGTTGTTAGAGTGGCTACTAGAACTGGTAGAATGACTCGGGAACCTTTGTATCTGAAGGCCACCCTAAGAGAATCGAGCAAGATTCTCGGAGAAATATCTTGATGTGCCTAGTTCTTCTAAAAGGAAGAAAAAGTAAAATGATAGGACTTTGCAAACTTCTAGTGAACCTATTGCTGAACCACCTGAGAATCGAAATGATATATCTATTTCCGATGTTGAAACACAATCTGGTAATGAACATGAACCTAGTGAAAATGTTAATGATGATGTTCATGATGATGCTCAACCTAGTAATGATAATGATGTAGAAATTGAACCTGCTGTTGATCTTGATAACCCACAATCAAAGAATCAACGTTATGATAAGAGAGACTTTGCTGCTAGGAAACATGGTAAAGAAAGAGAACCATGGGTTCAGAAACCCATGCCTTTACCTCCCAAACCATCCAAGAAAAAGGATGATGAGGATTTTGAGCGCTTTGCTGAGATGATTAGACCTATCTTTTTGCGTATGTGATTAACGGATGTGCTCAAAACAAATCATTATGCTAAGTATATGAAGGATATCATTACCAATAAGAGAAAGATACCGGAAGCTGAAATTTCCACCATGCTTGTTAATTATACTTTTAAGCGTGGAATACCCAAGAAACTTGGAGATCCAGGAGTACCCACTATACCATGCTCCATTAAAAGAAATTATGTTAAAACTGCTTTATGTGATCTTGGAGCCGGTGTTAGTGTTATGCCTCTCTCTTTATACCGTAGACTTGATTTGAATAAGTTGACACCCTCTTGAAATATCTTTGCAAATGGCTGATAAATCAACTACTATACATTGCCGGTATTTGTGAGGATGTGCCTATTGTGGTTGCAAACGTTACTATTTTAACGGACTTTGTTATTCTTGATATTCCCGAGGACGATACTACGCCTATTATTCTTGGAAGACCTTTTACGAATAACGTAGGGGCTGTTATTGATTGCAACAAAGGCAATGTCACTTTTAATGTAAATGGTAATGAGCATACGGTACACTTTCCGAGGAAATAATCTCAAGTTTATAGTATCAACTCTATTGGAAAAATTCCATCAATTATATTTGGAGGTTTTGAATTTCCTCTTCCTACTGTCAAGAAGAAATATGATATTCTTATTATAGGGGATGTGCATATCCCCGTTGAGGTAACATAGTGTTATTCGAAATATTTCCGGTTCCATGTTAATCGGAATGAGTTTGTTAACAAGACCTGATCAACCTTGTTAGTGGATTCCTTTTGATGATCATGAGACGGATGGAACTAGAAGCACAACCTTCTGTACCCTCTTTATACTTTCTATTATTTAGTTGAAATAAAGTAAAAAATAGTATTTTTCTGTCTGTTTCCTGATTTATCTGTGCAATATAAAAATATCCCGAAAATAAAAGTCCTCAGAATGCCATGCCAATTTAATATGATTTTTTTCGGGAATATTTGAGGATTTTAGTGCAAAAATTATCATGGGGAGCTGCCACCTGGCCACGAGGGTGGAGGGCGCGCCCTACCCCCCTGGGCGCGCCCCCTTGCCTCGTGGGCCCACGGTGGCCCTCCTCCACTTATTCCTGCACCCATCCTCTTCTTCTTCCTATCACAAACACGAATATCTAGCTCAAACACGAGTTCCAGCCCCGGTTGCTGTGATTTTCGATCTCTTTGCTCAAAGCACCTCTCACAAAACTGCTTGGGGAGATTGTTCCTTGGTATGTGACTCCTCCATTGGTCCAATTAGTTTTTGTTCTAGTGCTTTATTCATTGCAAATTTGTGCTTTGCATAGGTGACCATGTTCTTGAGCTTGCATGTCAAATTTATATGGTTCCAAGTAGTTCTAATGCTTGATATAGGCTCTAGTCACTTGTAGGAGTAGTTGCTATCAATTTTATTGAAGTTGGTTCACTTTTGTTTGAAGTTACTAAAAATTTCAGAAATTTTTCAGAGAAAACAATATGTTTAGGAAGATGTTCCAAGGTGGCTCTTCAAGGAAGCAAGGTCCTGTGCTTGCAATGCGATCTTGACGAGGAACCACCAAGAGACGCTCTTGTGAGGCCCTGTGAATGGCCTTCGAAAAATTTTATGGATCAAGTGGGAATCAAAGAAGAATTTAACGCATATTTGTGTAACGCCGGTCTTGTGGACTTCGAGGCAGACAAATGCCCACAGTATCATAATCTCACTAGTTCATTTGTGAGGAGGTTTGAATTTTCATCTTCACGTAATTCTCCTTCAGTCATGTTTGATCTTTATGACAAATCTTATACCATGGACTTACAGGACTTTACTTTTGCTTTCAAGCTCCCACAATGGGGTAGTACTGTTGATCCCCGTAAATATGAATTTAGAGACTTTCTTGCTAGTATAACTGTGGGGAATCTAGAGATATAACGCAAGCCACTATAGGGAGCATTCACTTTCCTCGCTATACATTATTTTGCTCTCTTCATCGGTAGGTGCATAAATGCTAAGGATGAAGCATGTCACATGTGTGTCCTCGATCTCCGGCATTCTCGGAGTGGTGTGTTAGGAGACCAATCTTATCATATGGGAGCCATTGTAGCTCGTAGGTTGCATCATAATAGATATAACGGAGATTTCTTTGGAGGAATTTATGCAACCCGCTTAGCTAATTTTCTTGAGATAGACATTCGTGAGGGTGATATGGAGTTACCCCGACTTATTTAGATTTTGATTCTATGGTTTCCTACCGGTTTGTTGAGAGGACTGAACCACCTCTCCAAGATGTCGACTAATCTTTAACAAACGGCATGTTGTCCAGTATTACTCTTCTGCTCCTGCCTTCTTTGATTCTTAGACAAAAGCAAGATATGTTATTACCAGAGAGGAGGCAGATGAGTACGAGAGGAGAGCGGAGGCGGCTCGACGCCACGCTGCAGCTCAGAGGCAATAGTCACGCATCGCAAAGACTGACCCAGCTACACCTACGGGTATCCGCCAGCCATCCTCAGCAATGAACCAACTTAGGCCAAAAGCCTAAGCTTGGGGAGTACGATTTCCCACCGACATTACATTTATGTTCACACACACTCATTGTTAGATGTCGGTGCTCATACTCTTTCACTGTAATATCCATGCTAGTTTAATTTCTTTTTCCTGCTTTCTTCTTGTGTGTTTAATAAACTTTAAGAAAACAAAAAAAATTAGTAGTAACTTCTAGTTAGTTTACTTTTCCTGCTGTAGTGGTAATAATTAAAAAGAAAACCCAAAAAGATTTCCCGTTCTTCTTTTTCTTGTTGGGAGCTTTCCCGTGTAAATAGTTTTATTTCTTTCCTTTTCTTTGGGGGTCGATAGGACAAGACCATGATTAAATTGTTGAAGTGGCTCGTATATGCTTTATTGTTGATTTAACCCAAGAGCCCATATTGCCTTGTCTTCTCCTGTTTATTGAATGCTCGCAGATTCCAACTTAGTCCAATGCATGTGCACTCTTATTATTTTCCACATCGTTCGGTCGTGCAAGTGAAAGGCAACTATGATGATATATGATGGGTGACCGAGATGGGAAAAGCTGGTATGAACTCGACCTCTCTTGTTTTTGTAAATATGATGAGTTCATCGTTCTTGATTCAGCCTATTATGAATAAACATGTTTGCAATGACAATTAGAGATCATAGTTGCTTGTGCCATGCGTGATTAGCTATGAGTTATAATGGTTTACCTTGCGTGCCAACATGCTATTAAAATGGTTGTGATGTGGTATGATGGGGTGGTATCCTCCTTTGAATGATTTGAGTGACTTGACTTGGCACATGTTCATACATGTAGTTGAAACAAATCAACATAGCCTTCACGATATTTATGTTCATGGTGGATTATATCCTACTCATGCTTGCATCCAATGTTTATTAATTTTAATGCATGTTTATGACTGTCGCTCTCTATCCGGTCGCTTCCGGTCTTTTGCTAGCCTTCACTTGTACTAAGCGGGAATACTGCTTGTGCATCCAATCCCTTAAACCCCAAAGTTATCCAGATGAGTCCACTATACCTTCCTATATGTGGTATCTACCTGCCGTTCCAAGTAAATTTGTATGTGCCAAATTCTAAACCTTCAAATAAACATTCTGTTTTGTATACTCGAATAGCTCATGTATCAACTATGGTTGTCCTTATCTTCCATGTTAGGCGGGTTATTCTCAAGAGGAGTGGACTCCGCTCCTCACTCACGAGAACATGGCTGGTCACCGGGATGCCCAGTCCCATGCTTTATGCAAACTAAATCAAAATTAATTGCAAACAAAACTCCCCTTGGGACCTGTTGTATGTTGGAGGCACTCGTTGTTTCGAGCAAGCCGTGGATTGATGCTTGTTGGTGGAAGGGGAGTATAAACTTTACCATTTTGTTTGGGAACCGCCTATAATGTGTGTGACATGGAAGATATTGACATCTCTTAGTTGTTATGTTGACAATGAAAGTATACCGCTCAAAATATTATTTACCTCTATTTCAAAATCAAGCTCTGGCACCTCTACAAATCCCTGCTTCCCTCTGCGAAGGGCCTATCTATTTACTTTTATGTTGAGTCATCACCCTCTTATTAAAATCACTAGCTGGAGAGCGCAGCTGTCATTTGCATTCATTACTGTTAATTTATATTGGGTATGACTATGACTAGATCTCTTTTACCATGAATTACAATGTCTAATCAGTCCTTGATCTTTAAAGGTGCGCTGCATTTATGTTTTGCGGTCTCAGAAAGGGCTAGCGAGATACCATCTTGTTATATCATATTATGATTGTTTTGAGAAAGTGTTGTCATCCGAGATTTATTATTATGCCTCGCTAGTTGATTATGCCATTGATATGAGTACTCATGAGACCTGAGAATTATTGCAAATGTGGTTAGTTATAATCTTTGCTGAAAACTTGAATCTTTGGCTTGACATATTTACAACAACAAGAGCAAACAGAGTTTGTAAAAGTTTTTCTTTCTATCTTTCAGTTTGTCAACTGAATTGCTTGAGGACAAGCAAGGGTTTAAGCTTGGGGAGTTGATACGTCTCCGTCGTATCTACTTTTCCAAACACTTTTGCCCTTGTTTTGGACTCTAACTTGTATGATATGAATGGAACTAACTTGGATCGACGTTGTTTTCAGCAGAATTGCCATGATGTTGTTTTATGTGCAGAAAACAAAAGTTCTCGGAATGACCTGAAACTCCACGGAACGTCTTAGAAAAAATAATAAAAATCCTCACCAAAGATGAAGACCAGGGGGCCCACACCCTATCCACGAGGGTGGGGGGCGCGCCCCGCCTCCTGGGCGCGCCCCCCTACCTCGTGGGCCCCCTAGAGACCTTCCGACGCCAACTCCAACTCTATATATTGGCTTTCGGAGATAAAAAAAAGGAGAAGAAATCATCGCGTTTTACGATACGGAGCCGCTGCCAAGTCCTAAAACCTCTTGGGAGGGCTGATCTAGAGTCCGTTCGGGGCTACGGAGAGGGGGATTCGTCGCCGTCGTCATCATCAACCATCCTCCATCACCAATTTCATGATGTTCACCGCCGTGCGTGAGTAATTCCGTCGTAGGCTTGCTGGACGGTGATGGGTTGGATGATATCTATCATGTAATTGAGTTAGTTTTGTTAGGGTTTGATCCCTAGTATCCACTATGTTCTGAGATTGATGTTGCTATGACTTTGCTATGCTTAATGCTTGTCACTAGGGCCCGGGTGCCATGATGTCATATCTGAACCTATTATGTTTTCATGAATATATGTGAGTTCTTAATCCTATCTTGCAAGTCTATAGTCACCTATTATGTGTTATGATTCGACAACCCCGAAGTGACAATAATCGGGATACTTCTCGGTGATGACCATAGTTTGAGGAGTTCATGTATTCACTATGTGCTAATGCTTTGTTCCGGTTCTCTATTAAAAGGAGGCCTTAATATCCCTTAGTTTCCATTAGGACCTCACATCACGGAGAGTAGGACAAAAGATGTCATGCAAGTTCTTTTCCATAAGCACGTATGACTATATTCGAATACATGCCTCCATTACATTGATGAATTGGAGCTAGTTACATGTCACCCTATGTTATGATCGTTACATGATGAACCGCATCCGGCATAATTATCCATCACCGATCCAATGCCTACGAGCTTTCCATATACTGGTTTACGCTTATTTACTCTCCCGTTGCTATTATTACAATCATTACAAAATACCAAAAATATTACTTTTGCTTCCGTTAATTTTGTTACCGTTACCACTACTATCATAATACTTTGCTACTAAACACTTTCCTGCAGATATTAAGTTTCCAGGTGTGGCTGAATTGACAACTCAGTTGCTAATACTTGAGAATATTCTTTGGCTCCCCTTGTGTCGAATCAATAAATTTGGGTTGAATACTCTACCCTCGAAAGCTGTCGCGATCCCCTACACTTGTGGGTTATCAAGTACGAGGATCACTGGGTATGTGGTTTGCTTCACGATTCATGCAATTTCATCACTACAAAAAAATACACTTCTGTGATGATACGTGTTTGTCACAGTAGGTCGCGTTTTTTGTCATGCATGTACATCCATGACAAATTTATGACAGAATCAAGATAGTCATACCTGTCGTCAGAGAAGTGTTCCATGACATTACCAAAATTATCATCATGGAAGTGTCCACTTCCATAACGATAAATCGGCGTCCTGAAGTGCTTTTCGTCAAGGGTGACCGACACATGGCATCCATCGTAACGGAACGCCGTTAAGCTATCGGTCGGGTTTTGGATCCGATAACCCGTTAATGACCCCGACCAATGGGGATTTTCCATGTAAAATCATCATTGGTGGAGGAAACTGCGATGTCGGCTTACCGCTGGGACAGATGTCATCCGTTCATTGGACCAAAGTCGCCTATGATCTGGCGACACGTGGCACGGCCCAACAGAGGCCCATTCTCGTGAAAAGGCCGCCATTTGACTTGGTCAAAAGGTGGCGGCCCTACCACGGAAAGCTTCGTTAACGGCTACTGCTCGCATATAGCCCATTTACGCCCGCTATCCTGTGCCCGTTATGCCCTATCCGAATTAGGCCCAAGAGCATCATCCGGGCGTCCCATATGATTCGCACTGTTTTAACTTCCGGCCCATGTGTGGCCCATGACTTCTTCGGCCCATATGAGGACCTTTGTAACTCTTGGCCCATTAACGGCCCATGGTGAACGGCCCGTAATGAACAGTGTATCACTTTATACCCACTAACGGCCCGTTATTACATTGGTCCGCTTCAAATTTCAAGTTATCTTCGGCCTTCTCGGGGCCCATTGATTCTTAGGCTCATTTGCAAGATTCGGTTTACATCTGACCCGTTCTTGTCATTTTACGCTTGTGGGCCAAATTCACTGTCGTTACGGTCGGGCCGTTTGCGGACCGTTAATACGATGGGCCATTTTCATGTCAAAAAACCCGTTGGGCTGTTTTCATAGAGTTATCAACACGGCCTATTAACGACCCGTTATGGTCCACGAATAGTACGGCCCATGATTGGCGAAATGATGATACGCCCCGTAGAAGGCCCATGGATCCTACGGCCCGTATGAGGCCCATGGATAGTACGGCCCGTAGAAGGCCCATGGATCATACGGCCCATAGAAGGCCCATGGACCCTACGGCCCGTAGAAGGCCCATGGACCCTAAGGCCCGTATAGAAGGCCGATGGATCCTACGGCCCATATAAAAGGCCAATGGATCCTACGGCCGGACGAAGGCCCATGGATCATACTGACTGCAGGAGGCCCATGGTTACAACAAATCGTGTGTTGCCATGATTATTTTGGCCTAGTTGCCAAAAATAGGCTATTGTGGCCACTAGAAAAACACGTAAAAAGAACTACTGGTGACTACAAGCAAACAACTAAACAAGACAATAAGGAAATAAATAAGCAAGCAATTAATGCTAGCCTATTACCGCTATTACACATATAACATCCACTAGGCATCAAAGTTCGCCACCAGTGCAAATACAGGGAACAAAGCAGCACATTACATACACTGGCCGTCAAAATTGGCCACCAAAGGTAAATAAACACGGCAGCAAAACAAGAGCATAATCTGAAACAACTTCGGAAGAGCTCAAGAAAGCGTTATCACAGGTATCCACCATGCTGGCAATAAGCTTAGCAAGCTGATTAGCTTTGTCCTGTTTGGCGCTAAAATCCTCCAACGCTTGCTATTGCACCAGAAAGTATGCATCTGAATGCTCCAGGGACTTTCGCAGTCCTTCCGCTTCTTGTCGCAACATAGCTGATCGATGTCTTTCAGCTTGTAGTTGAGACTCAAGAAACCGAACTGATTCAGACAGTGAGTTTGAATAGCTTGTGCAAGCGGTAGTGGCCAGTAACTCGAACACTAAACCAAGACAGGACTTTGGGGTTGTCTCACTGTCTTCAAGATAGTCTTCCTTAGCTGTTTTATCAGCTTTGTTGGAGACCAACAAGGATGTGTCACTATCCTGAACCTTATATGCATTACTTCCTTTACCATTGCTTAATAAGGCACTCTTCCCCAATATTCGACAAAGATTCTAAAAGAAGAAACAAGCGGACACATAACAAGTTTAGCATGTACTAGTATATGAAACTCATTTCGGTGAACCAGTTCATTAGTAAGGTGGATGGATTAAACTACCAAGTCTTCTATTGCCAAGTACTAGTACATAATAAAAGCATCAAACAAACATATATCTATGTCCTATGGTCACTTCATTGTCTTGCCAAATCAAAATAGAGACACGGTTCAAATCATATCAGTTCAAGACAAAGCAGTAGTGAAAGAATACAAAGCGTGGGAAACTACACGGCACAACACGATTTCAGATGGGTACCACGGGTCTACATGTACAACAACACTATTGGCTCTGTTGTGATGCTAGTAATGTGCATGATATGAAAGTCAACTATATACACAATTGAAATTGAAATCAACAGAGCTATTGATAAGAGCAAACATGTTAAAGAAACATGCGTGAACATACCTGCTGTGCCATTGGAGTTTCAATAGGATCCTTCAATTTCAAAATAAGTTTGTATGAGTAAATACAGTGATACAAGAGCAAAGCAATCATAGTTAAAAAACGGCGCGCCTAAGCGAGCGCTTAAGCGCGCCTAGGCTCTAGGCGTTGGCAAAATGCATTGTGCATAACTACGCATAATTTGTGCATAACTGCGCATAAGCATGCGCTTTGGTCAGTAAAGCGCAAGATGGTGGCAAAATGCACAATTAACGCCTAGCGCTTTTTTGAACTATGATAGCAATGGAATCTTAAATTAGAACAGTTGTTCTTCAGGTTTAGGCACTTGTTCTACATGAGCAGTACTGAAGACGCAAGAATAAAATACTTAAAAATAGAAAATGAGCTCATAGACCTTACCACATTCTTGGTTCGGGACGATCTGAGAACAAGGCGTTCCCGATCATCGTCCGATAAATGTGTCTCAGGAGAACGTAAGGGAATTTGATGAGTTTCTTTGCCGGTGAAGTATGTTTTCTTGTAATTACGACATCGCCACCAAGCATTCTTGAAGATAGCAGAGGTATTAGCACAGGTTACCTCATCCTGAGTTTCCAAATCGGTCCTTCTCTATAGAGAAAAATGGGAATTTTTGTTGTATTATAACCATCATGGAGGTAGGATGTATGGGACGAAGCAAAATAATTACCATGAATAACATTACTTACACATAACTCCTGGACAAACACCTGCAACTGGCATTTTCCTTCATCTTCAGTATAATATTTCCAAGATGGGAAGATACGCACATACGATTTAACAACATCAAATGCGATAGATGCTAAACTACGATTGGCTGGTTGTGCTTCCTCCACGTGAATAGGCGTACTAACCGGTGGAGTTGGGGTTCGCCGTGATAATCTTGGCCCTTTGGGCACTGGAGCTGCCTTACTAATCGCTCTTGTTTGGGAGCTCTGTGGTGGAGATGGTGTTGTGTCAACAGGCTGGGTTACTATCGGCTAGGGTTGGGGTTAGATTGGGTGAAGCTGGTTCTCTGTCCATCGCATGGGGTACAATCTGCGAGAGTTTGGGCTATGTGTGGTAGGGCTGGTTCTTGTGCATGTACAACCGGGTGCTATCTCCACCAAGAGGTAGCACTGCTTTTATTTGAAGACCATGTTTTTATTCCGCTAGAATCGGCATCACCGCTCCAATTCAAATGGCTGATAAACAGGAAACATAGTTGAATGTCTGAGACATTGTATGAGAGCAGATGCAATAGATAGTGTGGAAAAAGAGGGCATGAAATAGTTGACATGTATATTGTTTAACTAAAGCGGATAGCATGACATAATTTCACATATATGATGTCTATCTAAACTGGATAGCATAGCATAACATAATTCAAAGATATGATGAATAACTAAACATGATCGCATGCCATAATTCACCTACATGTTATCTAAGTAATCGATTGCATCATTTAATTCACATATGTGATTTATATGCTAAACAGAGGGCATTCGATATGATGTCTGAACTAAGAACATGGTGTTGAATATTGTGTATATGATGTCTAAACTATGCAATGCAGGACACCGTATGCATGATATGAGCAGTATAACCGTGCCAAGTTAGAGCATACACCTTAGTGGGGAATAGGACTGGTCATCTGTCTCTGAATCCATCTACGAGGAGCTATTGGGACCCAACAAGAGATCTGCTTCAGCAGTGTAGCTTATGCGCTTTCTGAAGGTCTTGTTTTCACTCCATTTTTCCATCTCCCACCCAAATGGCTGATTCACAGGAAGAGTAGTTTAATGTACAAACATTGTCGACAAATGGAAATGTAATGAAGAAAAGGATGGGCAAGATATCATTCAAATATATGATGCACGGTTAAACAGGATGGCATTGCACATTTCACATATATTATGGCTGGCTAAAAGACATGAGACCGCAAAATTCCCATATATGATATAGAAACTAAACAGGTGGCATTACGTAACATGTCTAAACTAAGCGGATGACATATATGATGTCAAAAGTAGGCCTTTGCAAGGCAACATATGCATGATATGACTAACATCATCATGCCAAGGTAGAGAAAACACCTTGGGGGTAAATAGGAGTGGTCGTGGCGTCAATCCGCCTCAGAACAGATATCTTCCTCTAGATTACAATCTGGAGAGGGGTGGGGAGGGTTTTCCATTGAACCCACCATGGAGCGATGTCTGCATGACATTGTATTGCCGCGCAAAACTCTTCTTGTGATGGTAAGAACCAGTGGATCGACGTTTTTCCGTTGAACCAAAATAGCCCTAATGGATCAACGTGAATGTATAGTAATAAGTGATGCAACAAGTGTACAACCACTTTGCCATAGCCGTGTCGACCTCTGCATCATTGGGTTGGTCGCTGAAGCAGTTGAGGCAGAGGTGGTCGCCGGAGGTGTGGAGGAAGATCCGAGGAATCAGAAGCGGCGTCGAGCCTTTGCTCACTGTTGTGATGGATCGTTACGTCGTTGGAGCAGCTCCGGTGAGCCGTAAGACGTCAAGGCTGAAGCAAAGACAAGATGACATCATCAATCTCAAGTGGGATTCTAAAGCATCTCCAATAGATGATGTAAAATGGATGTAAAATTAACATCACCAAAAACCACTGACTACAACAGATGAGGTAAAAGCTGTTGACTCACGAACTTAAGCGTCAAACTGAAATTTCTTGTGGAATCTGAATACTCTTTGTCGGCTGAACGCAATGGTAGCAGAGAGGCACTTGACATGTAGTTTAGGAAGGGCCTGCAGTTCATCTTCAACTGCACCCCTGAACCGCCAGCCACCACCGGTCGAATCATTGCCCCCAGCCGCCGCCGCCCAAACAACTTCGCCACCGTCGCCCGGCCAGCCCTCTAGGCCCCGCCCCCACCCCGAACCCTAAGATAGATAGTGGGGTACCTCTACGTCGAGCCCCGTCCCATTGCGGGTGGTTCTTCCTTAACTCCAATGAGCCCCCCCAACCCCTGCCGTCGGTGACCCAAAAGTCGGTTCGGTCGATCAAGTGTGGCTTAATCGGAGCAGAGCAAAGAACACGAAGCGAGGGGAGCAAAGAAGAAGAAGCACTGGCGAAGCGGCGATCGAGCGAGAGCGAGCAACAAAGAAGCAGAGCGAAGCGAAGGAGCGAGAGCCGGAGCAGCAGCAGATCCGGCTGGTATGGACGCCGTCGCCCAAGGGGCCTCGCACTAGGGGAGAGCCGTGGAGAGATGCTCGCCAGGGCGCCAACTTCAAGGTAGCCGCTCCATGGGGGTGCGGATGGAGCACCGTCGGCGCCGGGAGGTCGAGTTAAGGAGAAGGTGCAATGTGATGAGTGTACAACCTCTTTGGTGGCACCGAGTAGGCCTCGGCTTTGTCCGAGGAGTCGGTGAGGATGTTGCGGTTCCGGTGGAGCTGTGGGGATGGAGCAGCCGCGATAGACGAGGCGATCGTCGAAGCAGCTCCTTGGAGGTGGAGGACGGGGCGGCTGAACCGGCGGGACGGCGAGATGGACGACGGATCCTCATCCGGGGAGGTGGACGAGGGACGTCGAGCTGTTGCGATGGACGATGTCGTCGGGGAAGAGGCTCCGGCTGGGCAGCGGTGACGTGGCGGACGGAGGAGGGTGGGGTTTTGGTCGAGCGAGAGAGGTTATGGCGGCTCGGGATTTGAATGGCGAAAAGGGGCGATGGGAGGGTGAAGCATGGCTTAGGGACGCGCTTGTCCAAAATGTAGGGTGTGTTACAAAAGTACCCCCACCGATTTGAACTAAGCGGCCCTTTCGGCTCGAGGTTAGAAGGGGATTTCACGTGTCGGGATTTGGCGGTGGAGGGAGTTTTCGTAGCGTTGTAATTTCGGGATAGCAAGCGCGGGTTGTGAAGGCGCCAGCTTTGGGAGCATGATGTCTGAATTTTCGGGATATAACAAGACGCTGGTTGAATTTAGGGACAAGCCTAACGTGTAGTAATATTGTACTTGTACGTACCAAATCAATTCGCACTACCTCAACCAAAAAGAAAGCGAAAAAATAAAACTATTCACACCACACAAAGAGGGAGTCTTGCCCCGTTTTACTATACAAATGCTATTCAAAGCTACTCCCTCCTTCCATCTATATAGAGCCTAATGCGTTTTTCGATGCTAACTTTGACCAAATATTAGAGCAATGATATATGACATGCAACTTACACAAAGCACATTGTTAACTTCGTCTATGAAAGGTTCTTTCAATGATATAATTTTCACATTGTGCATGTCATGTACTATTAATCTTGTCAATAGTCAAAGGCGGTCTTAAAAATCTCATTACACCCTATATAGATGGAAGGAGGGAGTATGAATCCATGTTATGTCCGATTAAATTTTTTCGCTTGCTGTACAATGCATGTAACCTACTCATACCGACATTTTAGTGCATTCCAAATGTCTATACTATCGCTGCAATTCGAACTAAATTTGAATTCGTTTCTCTATTTCAATAAGAATCTACAATCATGATTGTTGCCAACTTCAACCATCATAGTTTCCTTGCTATCCTTGAGATATAAATCGGACGGCCTATAATGCAGGATGGGAGGCACACCATCATCAACAACTCTGCTTTTTTATAAGAGTAGAGATAAAATATATTAAATGTAGTATAACATGTTCATAAACACACCATGTGTATCACCGTTATATATATTCACACATGCGTCGGTTTAAAACACTATGATAAATTCTTCAAATATCCGAATTCTTCGCTTTTTATAACGAAGTATATATGATCTCTATTCGTCTTTTACACCCACACAACCCTCTTATCTTTGTAGCTAGCGCTAACTTTCTCTTGTGCATGCACACGCTCGCATCCCTCTCACCCTCCCTCAGCATTCTCTAGCTCCATCGCGCAAATTCATCTTTTCACTTTAGGTCGTTCACCCACGGTGTGTGTAGGCCCCCCAGCTCCTTCTTTACGGCACACATCGATCGATATGCCTCTCTAGCCAAGTGTGGCTAGCACAAACACAAGCTTCCCTCTTCTCTAAATCACCGTCCATGCCTCACTCTCACCACTCTTTTCATCGTTCTCGTACTCGCACACTCCTCCCCGCTCAATATAGTATGCCTCTCGTACCACCTCCTACATGCGTCCCTCTCTCTCTATCCTTCTCCTCGTGCCTCATTTGCTTCTAACACACACATGCATGTATACCGATCGATCTCCCAACATATACCTAGATCGACTTTAACTACCCCCCATCGATCGACGCGTACCTGCAAGTTATGTCTCTCCTTTCTCTAACAAAGGGTGATTGATCTTCCTATGTAGTTATGTCTGCTTACCACAGCCACATCATCCCCCTCATCATTCGTGGCATGCCTCCTGACCCGTCTCTCACACGCACGTGCGTGCATGACAACAAGCAGCCATCTCCTCTTTTATTGATATTGCGGGCGTGCCCTCCGTTTGTCTGGCAAGCCAATCCCACCATTTGTTAGAAGCAACTCCACTACCACCCCCTCCAACACTCTAGCTTTGTCTCTCTCCCAACCTTATTCCTCTCATGCACATATGCATGGATGCCGATCGATCTCCCTTAATACATGAGGCAGATCGATCTCCTTAATACATGAGGTAGGCCTCTCTCCTCCTCCACACATATACCAGCCATTGTACTCTATAGTTAATTGGGCCTCCCTCCTCCCCCACCACACACCGATAGTCGAGCACTGCAGGTAGGTATCCATGCCACACAGACAAACTGCACATGTCCCCTCTCACGTTCCAGTAGGCCAGCCACTCTATATCTTTGACGTGGGCACACACAAATTCGATGGCACTCTTTATCGATCACACAGACACACACACACATCATCCCTCTTTTCGATTCTATGGACACCTCAAGCCGATGATACCTCCACTCTCTTCTCGTGGATCGCCTCTATATATATGTTATATCCAGGACTCTATTTCACACACATTACATATGTTACATTTTTGATTGACCCCCCCAACAAACTCTCCAGAACCCACACCCTATATCTCTCTAGGTTTGTATCTCTCTCACACAACCCCACGTAGGTGGTGTACGTATACAAGAAGAGAATAGGTGCACCGTGCACGTAGTCACGCTTCGTGCCCAGCCACACCCGCGCGGGTACACGGTGGAGCTCATTTCTTCACGAAATGACAGCCCACGTGCTAATTTGAACGCCTGTAGCGGTTGTTTACCTAGGGAGGTCGTGTACCACGCCTGCACGAAACAAAGTTCGACTTGACGCGTTGTCGTGTTATTTTTAAAGAAAGTTATAGCGCTCAATGGCACATACGAGAATATAAAATGATTTTTATGGAGAAAAGGTAGTCCGCTCACTATATACAATGGAGCCTTGCGTTACTGGGTTTGGAGCTTTTCAGAGTATCTCACACAAGGTTGCGATGGCCTCTCTCTCTCTCCTTTGGTCATCGATCTGGCCGCATCCCGTCCGCCGGGGGAAAGGGAGTGCGGTGGCCTCTCTCTCTCTCATCATTGGTCACTGATCCGGCCGCATCCCGTCCGCCGGGTGAAAGGGAGGAAGTGCATCATTTCTCCGTTCGACGGTGCCGAGGAAGCACGTCCCGATCTGCGGTACACGTCGTTCTCTCTGACCAAGCTCCGGCTGGCAGGCTCACGCCACCTGCCACAGATTCCGCCACCGACGCTCACCTAGTTACATCCCGGCGACCTCCGGTATCCCCTCGGCCTTGCTCCATCCGCCCGTCTTCCCACGTCAGCATGTGGATCTTCCATAGTTCTTTGCCCAAAGCGTGGCTCAAATCGTCCGTACTTTCCATATTGCATTCTCGTCCTCACACCGTTTTAGACAAACACAACCGTGTTGTTATCTTCCCTTAGGGCAAGGAATATGCTTCTTTTTTGTCGTCGCATGTGTCATCAACTGTTATTGGCCAGTAATTGTTTCCTTTCTACCTCTTTTTTTGCAAATAGGGTTATCCATTTCACCTCGTTGCTATTGCGACCTTTTGGTGAACTACACAAATCACTTTTTTCTTAAGAGTGTTTTGTGCAGTTGTACTAAAATGTCACACGGACAACGTCTCTACATTTCAGTGCGACTGCACAAAGGGAGATTGGTTTTGCTCTATCCTCCTCATCCAACTCCGAGCCTAATCTTCTCCAACTAGTTAGTCTTAAGAGAGACTGCAAAGGTGACCGGCTTCTATTTGTGTGTTTATTGTTTCATCGCAGTCCTCTATTATCGTAATCACACTTAATATCTTTGGAACAGGGGACGCTCGGCTCTATTTTAGTGGAAGCGCACAAAATGATCGGAATGTTGCATGCTCCGGACAACTACTTTTTCCCAACATGCCTTGTTGATTTAGACAGAGCTGGGGGCGTTCTTGCCAATGAAAGCATGGATCAATTTTAATTTAACACCTTCTCACAACTCTGTCTTCGGTTGTGATGTAATTATTAGCTTCGATCTGCTAATAATTGACATGCATTAACAAGGAAGTTAGTTTTTTATTTTTTACAAAATAGTATCGATGGCAAGACACGCGAAACAAAAGCTGAAAGCTCACACCATTGTACAATTTCATGTCGCTGGAAAATTATTTGTATAGTATGTCAATTATGTAAACAAATGATGGAAGCTTCATAGCATTGCCAAAAGCCTCTTCATCATCCGGGTCCATGTGCCATGCACAAAATTATACTCCTTCGTTCCTAAATATTTGTCTTTTTACAAATTTCAAACGGGCATATTTTAGAGTGTAGATTCACTCATTTTGCTTCGTATGTGTACTCCCTCTGTTCCTAAATATTCTATTCGTCTTTCTAGAGATTTCAACAAGTGACTACATACGGAGCAAAATGAGTGAATCTACACTCTAAAATATGTATATATATACATCTGTATGTGCCAGTCCATTTGAAATCTCTAAAAAGACAAATATTTGAGTAGTCACTCGTTGAAATCTCTAGAAAGACAACCGCATGGGAGACTCAGCCCGGTTGTTGCGCCGCATTAATAGTGAGTAATGAGCAGTCAAATCATAAGCCCCACCTTTCCCACTGTAAGTTGCTCTGAAGAAGCAACCATCAATATGCTCTTTTTTGAATCCTCTCATACTACTCCATCCACATCACTGTTTATACAGTAGCTTGAAAAAAAGAAAAAAATCTGTGGGACCAAGGCGTCTAGTGACCGGCCTAAAAATAGCATTGGTAGTTATAGCACGGCGTACACACATGCATGCAGTGCTTCCACCCCAGGTACACACATGCATGCACTTACTCCACTCCGTAGTAGTACAGTACATGGAGAGAAAATTGTGGACTTGATTGCGGTTACCACGCCCTAATTAATTGAGCATTAAACCAAATGCGTCTAAAGTCTCTCTGGTGGTGGAAATGCATTGAGAGAAATGCATCATAATGAAGCGCGCCCTGTAAACTGCGATGGAGGGTGGAGTAGTATGAAGGTGCAAAACCAAGTACAGCATTATGGCGGTCGGTCAATGCACCTCCTCTTGGCATATCAACGACATGTGGGGAGAGTGTGAGCAAACCGATCTCAATTGACGGCAAAGAGCCAACCCGCCGTTCCTTGAGAGAGGCGAGGAGCGAGAACACACAGACGGGCTCGCACGGAGGCCAAGATATATTCGAGCATGGTTGGTTGATCGATATCATTCATTACATGTTGGGCTGCCGTTTTCCGCCCTTCTCCGGAATAAACGTGTACTTTATCAGAGATAAAAAATAAGAGTACATACGCTCCACCATGTGGTTCTAGTAGTAGTACTACTCGTACTACTGTGCTTGGCTCTTCGCCTCTTCGTGAAGTCGAACAATGATGGTACTCCGCATGTTGGGTACTACAGTGTATGCCTCTGACAATCTGACACCGAATGGACTGATGCATGTCCCGAGGGTAGGTTGCATTAGTCAAAAGCGTGGCGAGCTTCACCTTGTCCCGCAAGCTTCTCCTTGTTACGTGAGTTGACGGGACACACCAAAAAATAGTGCTAGTCCATACTCCCTCCTTTCCGGTTAATATGGCTTAATCTTTTTGCGGGTAAATGAGAGAGCTTTATTCATATATAAGCATTCTTAGGACGATCAGCCAAGACACTTTGGTCACTAGGAAGCGAGGTACCCATAAAAAAGAAGTAGGAAGCGAGGTGTTTCATCAAGCCAGCTCTCGGCCACATTCAAAGTGCAGACAAGCACGGTTCGCATGAAGATGCGCCGCAAGGTTTGCTGACCTGTTTACATGCTGAATAATAAAGAGAGGAAATATTACGGCGCTACTATTTGTAACAGGATATGAGCCAGAATTAAGCGAGAATTGTGGCGAGTGTTCCATGCAATCAACTTCCATTATCACATGCGAGAACCCTCGAAGAGAACCAAATGTGTTGAAGATTGCTTTATCACATTTTAAAATTATAATAAGAGTGCTGACGGCTCCTCCATCCGGTTCCTAGTACTAGTATAGTACGTACCTTTATAGACTATAGTAGTAGTACTAGTACTAGTAAACTTTGTGCTTGGCTGTTCGCCTATTCGGAAGTCGAACAATAGTAGCACTAGTAGTATAGTGTATGCCTCACGGCAATCGACACGAATTAACTGTTGCACGTCCACCGCTTTGAGCGAGGGAGAGCTTGCATTAGTCAAAAGTTTCTCCTTGTCCTGCGAGCCACGGCATTATAAGCTTCTCCCGTCCTGCAACCTTCTCCTCATTCGGCAAGTTGACGGGACACAACAAAGTAATGCTAGTCCATACTGCCTCCTCTTCGGTTAATATGACTTAATTTCAAACAAGATAAATACACTGTCATCCTTTGTATATTTGTAAAAATACGGTCGATGGACTTCATATACGCTCATTGCGCTCAATATATATATTTTTCGGTGTTTATACGGTCACTAGCTCACCCTGACTGAGTATGTGTGTGCATGCACGTGTAGGTTGAGCACTTAGCGTGATCGTGTGTGTTCCATCGTGTGCTCGAACATGCATGCATTAGGGCGTCGCGCGCGTTTTTGCGTCCATGTGTACGTGTGACTGTTGCATACACGTAGGGGGAGTACGTGTAGGGGCCACTAAGGAGCAGTCAAATCACACAATAAGTTAGTCGGAAGAAGCAACCATCATTTCACTCTTGAATGACACGTACGCAATATAAAATGGTTGATATGGAGAGAAAAAGAAAACCACTATATATACACTAGCAGGATCCTAAGCTACAAGTCTGCTTGCTAAGGTTGCTCTCTTCACAAGCATAGAACGACGGGCCTGATCCGCAGCTGGGGGAAGGGAAAAATGTTCTGTGTAGACACGTCGACATCGGCGAGGGAGAAAACCCACAGTCGGTGCGTCCCAATCGTGGGTCACCGCGGTATGGGCCGATGCCGCGTCCCAACCGCCCTTCTAGCTACAGCCCGACGTCCCAGGTAGTCCATCTTACTTTTGGAGCGGCTTGCTCCATCGCCATAGCTCCATCTCCATGTCGATCTTTCTCTACTTCTACCGGCTTCTACTTGTGATGAGTTTATGTCTCATGAACTAGTGCCGATACTATTATTCTAATCACACTTCTTCAATATCTTTGCCATCGAGGATGCTCAGTCGATTTTAGTGGAACGCACAAAATCATCGTATGATCCGAGGGTGCCGGCCGTCTTTCCTTCGACGGGTTCTACCTGGCGTGGAATTAAATCATCTTTAGGGTTTAGGGTTTAAGTCGTAGTGACCCAATCAGTAGTTTTTCTTTCGTACAAGCTCTCACAACTTTTTTCTTTAGTTGTGAAGTAAATGTTGGCTATGATCTGTGAATCATTGAGATGCATCAGCATGCGTGTTAGTTTTCCTTTGTATTTGATAGAATGTTGTAACGAGGCAACCTTGGAATAGGAATGAAAATGGAGTGGAAAGTTTCCGTTTTTCCGGAGAAAAAATAGAAACGGAGAGAAACCAACGTTTCGTTCCGTTGGATCGCGCCATCGAGCAAAACCAACGTTTAAATCACGTCTGTCGTGTTCATGCCTCACCCTCCTCCACGGCTCGACCCCACACGGTCGCTTGGCATGCCACTCACCGCAAACCGAGTATACGATAACTGTCCCGCCCTGCTTGTCGATGGATCGCGCCATGGAGTACTAGCACTACTGGAAGAAATTGACGAGTTGGGGGAGGAGAGCTAGCTGTAGCACGGACTCCCAAGAACTTTTTACATGCATGTTGTAGCCGGCTATTGCGACCTTTGAACGCGGAGCAACCGTGTGCACCTGGAAGCGGCGTGGGCGACGCTCTCTCGGTCGGCGTGCCGCTTCAATGCCGGCGCCAGTTAGAGGCCGCGTCCCGCTCTGGCCGGGCATGAATGCAGCACTGACCGTTTCGGGCGGGAAGCACGCACGGGTGATGAAGAGGGTTCGGGTTGGTCAGGACCGGCCGTGGCAGCGTCCGGACGTGCGCAAACAAGAGATGATGTACGTTAATATTGCTGTGTATATAATTAACAACGTAAATAATGTGCCAGTTGGACAAATATGATTGGAGATGGGGATGGAAATGGAATTTTATGTAAACACGGATATGCATGTCTATGTGTGTGTGCGCGATGACTCTCGCGACCTGGAAGCGGGGGCATGTTTTTGATCGAGTTTTCTTTCTTGGTACGACAGAAAATCAGTTTGTCTAATTCACATCTAGATGTTATTTAAGGATATCACATCTAAGCTCCCACAAGTATATAATGTAGCAACAAGAAACAAAAAAAAATTAGGACAAAAAAAATAGACCACAAACAGAGTGGACATCAACTTAGATGTGACATAACTATGTCACATCTAGATGTGTCCTAGACAGGCCCTTAAAAAATTGTCCGCCAGTTTTCGTTTCTTTTTTCCGGGAACGCGCGTATTCTATTTAAAACCACTGCTATGAGAGATTTTTTTACTCCATTATAGCCTCTTGTTTGGTAGAGTTTCTCGCGTCTCGCTCTCTCACGCTCTCCATATAAAAACAAGATGATAGTGTCCACTTTATCTCTCTCCTCACCGGTGGTCACAAATCCGGCCGAATCCCGTCCGCTGCGCGAGGTGAGGAGGTGCAACGTTGACGTTGTCGCCGTCGGCGACGAAGGGAGCGATGCGCATCGCCCTCTCGGAGCCGGCGCTGGCGCGGACGAAGATCCTCCATGCCCTTGTTCGCTGCCGTCGTGTGGGCAGATCCCGCCCGCCCGCCTAAACGACATCTCGCCCACCTGAGGTATAACTTCTTGTACTGGTCCAGCTCCCTGTGTCATTGCGTGCGGGTTTTCTTCTATGCGACTACTCCCGGCTCCCCATGCATAGTAGTAGCTAGGGTTCGTCATTTGGTCCAACATCACCTACTAGTACTATTATAGAGGAAATGCCACTCGAAAAGTTGTCCTAATTTATGCCTCGGTGGAGGTATACATGTTGTTTCGACAAAAGTACTTTGTGTTTGTGCGTTCATTGTACATATGGTGGTAGTACTATCACTGGTTAAATGAAGAAATGATTTTTTTCTCGGGTATCCTGGTTTAGTTCCCATCAAGATATAATTATGATGCTTCTATTTGTTGGTGTACTTTTCATTAATTCTTATTGACAATTGAGATGTTGTTGCTAACCCTTTTTTATATTTTTGGAAACAGCGATGCGTGTCTCCATACCCGGGCATGTCTTCCTCAATTTTAGTGGAACTTCACAAAATTGGATGGCCATTGTTGTTCACTTTGTTGTCCTCGCCACGTGGTTCTTCCTTCCTCGAGCTTGATTCTTGAGAAGAAAGCAGACCACGGTGAGGATTTGTCGAACTTCATAGGTGCCTCACCCAAACTTGATGCCAAATGGATGATGCATCACCACGATGACCTACCGATGCTCATGGTTGCACCTCATGGTTGCGTCGGCAGGTGAAGCTGGTCGATTTTCAACGAAAAACAAGTTGTCTTCCATCAGTACTCTTTGCTTGTTACACACAAAGATGATATCCTTCGTCAGTTCACCTTGGTTGCGTTGGAGACGCAGTCGTCTTTCATGTTGGTGCAATTTTATCACACAATTGGCTATGAACCAAATGTTTCCTCGAAGAAGGATCGACGTTGGTACTAAGAGCATAAGTTTTGTATTGATTTCTAAGCCTTCTCACAACTTTGTCTCCAGCTCCCCTGTAATTTTATTTGTCCAGCTATTAACTTTGATTTCAAAAATGGTGTGGACTAAAAACCCGGATGGACGTAGTAGCCCTCCATTTTTATTTACTCCGCATATTAGATTTGACTGAAATCAAACTTTGTAATACTCTCAAACCTTTCCGATAATTGAAATTAAAATTCTTTATTTGTACACACTCTCACACGTTTCCGATAATTTGGCGCATTTGTGGTTGTTCACTTAAGGGAGGGTAGTGTACCACACGTGAAGGACAGGAAGTGCAACCAGGACACGTGGGCGTGGATCGTTAGTTCATCGGAAGTAGTACTAGTTTTCTTCACTGTACATTAAATAAAGAGTTTCGTTGCATTACTTACACAATTTAAAGCGATTGTTATGGAGAGAATAAGAAAACCACTCCACTAGTATATATTAGTCGTATACGAGAGTACTATATGGACGGCTTCATTGACTTAGTGCACCTGCCTTTGGGTTTATGATAGGTGGGCCCAAAATGTGGCTGGCTCACATCATACATCCAAAAGCGAGTGCAGTGAAGGCACCGGAGCTCGATCGTACTACAAGAGTATATATATAAGCGGGAGCCTCGGTGCTTGTTCGCTAGGGTCTGCACTCTCCACACGCTCGCCACACTACATATATGTTACACGCTGGAGGCTCGGCGTTCATTTGCTAGGGTTTGCTATATTCACAGTCTCTCACCCTCTCTTCACCAATCTAAACAAGACTATGTTGGCCTCTTGTCTCTCCCCCCCCCACAGCTGGTGAAGAAGGCGTCCGTATCCCGTCGAACCGGGAAGGGGAGGAGGTGCAGCGTTCACTCTATCGCCTTCGGCGAGGGAGGCAATCCACTGCTGGCTGCGTTGTTCTCTTTCACCCAACGCCTGTGCGGGAGGGCCACCGACCCCTTCCTCCAAGCTGCCGTACATAGTGTGGGCAGATCCGGCCTCCCGCCGCACGCCTTGCCACATCCCGACGACCCTAAGGTATAAGTTTTTTTGAAACCGTCGTTGCTCTAGCTGCATGTGGATCTTTTTTTATCTGTAGTCGAATCTAGGTCTTGGTTCAAAGAGGAAAGAAGGGTGCGGTGGGCTGGAGCAAGAATCTAGGACGTGGTTCAATGAGGAAAGGAGGGCGGAAAGTAGTATAGACTGGCTATCCAGCCGCTTTGTAGGTCGAAAAGGGAAAAAGGGGTAACCCAAGACACACATCTGTAAGGAACCGATCTCTTTGTTGAAAAGGAAAGAAACTGGGGGGTCGGGTAGTTTGTGCAGGACTAGATTTGCTGCCCTCACTTAGGAAAAATGTTCAAAGAGAACAAATATGGGACCAACGCATATATGCTGCTTGGCTACATACTCTGCATCACCCATTTATACGTGTCGACGCACATGGTGCTGGCATGTCCCATACAGCTATTTTGTTGTTGTTAATCTAAGAATGCCGCGGAAAATTGAAGCAATGCCACTGTTAAAAGTAAATTACATTTTTAACGAATGTTGTTTCAAGAGAATTTCTCTGTTAATATGAATCAATGCAACTGCTTTTAGAAATGCTACTATCCTACTTTGTTTTCCATCCAAGATAAGTTAGATGCTTCTTTCTGTCACCGTTTGTTTCATCCTCCTTTATCGGCAAGTAATTGTTTCCTTATTTGCCTCTGCTAAAACAGGGGTATCGATTCAACTTGTTTCTATTGCGACATTTTGCTTCACTACTCAAAACACTTATGTTTTAAGAGTGTTTTGTGTAGTTCAACTTGAATGTCACACCGGCGACTTTGCTTAATTTTTGTGGAACTGCACAAAAGGAGATCGAGATTTATTTCCAGTCTTCGTGGCGAGTTGTTTCAAATTTTGGTCCCATCCACATGATGTGCAGTGTGCTTTGAGATGTTGTGCTACTTGTTTTGGTATTGTTTTAAATAAATGCTGAACTGAAGATATTGTATTGCTGTCTTTTCCCATTAAGTAGTGAACAAAAATGGGACCAACCCAAACATGATGCTTGTTGCTTTGTTACAACAAATTCAGCATCACCCCCTTTATAAGCCAGTAATTGATGCCACTCTCAGAATTAACTACTGAATCTTACTTCAAAACTGCAACACTTGTTAGGGATTGGCGGGATTACCATTTTGTGGCCGCATGTTTCATCCTCCTTTATTAGCCGTAATTGATTCTTTTTTGCCTCGGTTTAAATAGGGATATCTATTCAACTTGTTGCTATTGCGACATTTTGCTTCGCTACGCGAAACACTTTGCTTGATTTCAGTGCAACTGCACAAAACGAGATTGGATTTCCTATTCGTGTTGGCAGATTCGTATTTTATCCTGGTGGTCTCATGAAAGGTCAGTACAGGCCTTCATCCACATGATTGTGCAGTGTGCTTTGAGATGTTGTGCTACTTATATTGGTACTGTTTTAAATAAATGTTGAATTGAAGCTATTGTATTGCTGTCTTTTCCCATTAAGTTGTGAACAAAAATGGGACCAACCCAGACATGATGCTTGTTGCTTTGTTACAACAAACTCTGCATCACCCCCTTTATAAGTAGATGGAAGCACATACTTTTGTTGCGCCCACTCTCCACTGGAACTGTTTATGCTTTTCGTTAATCTAATGCCGCTGGTAAAATTAAGCAATGCCACTCTCAGAATTAATTAACTACTGAATCTTAGTTCAAAACTGCAACACTTGTTAGGAATGGTACTATCCTGCTTTGTAGTTCTTTCTACATGTTTAACCAAGGTATTGTTAAGATAATGTCTCTGTTAAAATGAATCAGTCGCATTGTTTTAGGAATGGTACTCTTCTGCTTTTTCGTTCTTTATACATGTTGAAACAAGGCGTTGTTAAGATAATGTCTCAGTTAATATGAATGAATCACACTGATTGAGAATTGCTACTCTCCTGCTTTGTTTCCCATTAAGATAAGGTAGATCAGTAGATATTTTTCTTCTAGGAGTACAAGTCATCAACCTTTATTTCTCAGTAATTGTTTCCCTTATACCTTTTGTTGCTTACAGGATATCAAAATTAAAGCTCGGTTTTATTCCGACTTCGATTTTAATTCAACTGCACAAAAGGAGCCAATGTGTCCAAGGCAAGCTTTGCATTCTTTGGGTCCAGTTGGTCGTTCCACTTTGCAGAAAGAAGCAGTCACTGTTTGTGCTACATTACAGAAGGAATGACCGAGAAGCTTTACAGAGTATTAGGCCTTCCACTATATAGGCCAAAAGAGGTGCCAATTTCACCTTTTCTTAGTTTGGCACCGAATCCCTCCATTGCGTCAGCCGGTGCCATAAATATTAGACACCGGTGACATGACTAGCTTGCAGAGACCATTGGCAATTTAACAACACGTGGAGTGCCCTGGGCAAAAAGTGCCCAAATAAGTACAAGAAGCGACAGGACTCCACGATCATAGGCATTACATATTTTGAATGAGAAAAGCTTGTCAAAGTTCAATCATTGATGTTAGCAAGAAGCGACAGGACTCCACGATCATAGGCATTACATATTTTGAATGGGAAAAACTTGTCAAAGTTTAATCATTGATGTTAGCAAGAAGACGTTAGTTTAATATATTGGAATTGGAAAACCTTGTCAAAATTTGCTCATTGATGTTAGCTAGAAGAGATGCATTTGATATTTTTGAGTGGGACGCCCTTGCTGTGAGTAGCGTCGAGTGTTTTTTCCTATTCCTGTGTTCAGTTTAGAAGTAAATAGTTACTCTGCTGAGATATTCCTATGTTAAGAGTTTGTTCTGAATATTGTCTATGTAATGCCAGGCCTTGTGTTTGATTGCAAAGTTGAGCTTGGAATGTTGTGGCATGCGGCATCACGAGCTGTTCATCATGCCTCCTGAGAATAATGATTCGTATTGTTTTGCATGTCGATCTAATGCCAGTGATTTGCTTGTTAAGAAGATCATCCTCTTTTATTGTTTCCGTGCTTCAGAAGTTCATCGTCTGATGTTTCATTCATAGCCTATACGATAAGTCGGGTAGGTTAGACGTGAAACCATATGATCTTCCGACCAACTCATGATATTAGGCCGTGATTTGATCGTCGTTTTCCAACCAAAACCGCTTGTAAAACTGACGCTTGTAAATTAAAGCAGATGGTCTCGGGCGAAGGCGCTTGGTTGGTCGATTTCGACTAGTAAAATATCGGAAGACTTCACACACGATAAAAAAGCTGAACGACACTCGGACGATTGCTAATCCAGCCGTTAGCTGCTGTTTCAGCCTTGCCCATAGATGGCATGATACGCACGTCGTGCACGTATCGTCTGGTAATGTCGTCCATATAGCAGTGCTCGTAAAATATATACTGGTCTCTCAAATTACACGCGTAACCCGCCGGTTTTACTTACAGACCTCGGGCCCTCGTTTTCATTACGCCTATATTTTACGCGTTGTTTCCGATGACGAGTAAACTACACTTGTATCTCTACTCCTAATGGAGCAGTTGGTAGTCTCCGTCAGTCAATTTTCGTCCCATCAGATACGGTTAATTTTCGTCCTTGATCCCACCTCCGGCTACCCAGCGATTCCCCCCTTCCTTCCTCAAACCCGACAAAAAAAATAGTATGCTACCACGAGACCCGTTGTGGAACACTACGGTTCATCAACAGAAAATCGTCCTAAAAAAATCTTCTACGACGGTTAACACACAAAAATTACTCGTACGAGCGATTCCTCCTGCCCTCGCCGCTCGCACGAACCATTTGCAAGGCCCCCTCGCACAAAAAAGCCCGGCTAGGGTTCCACCCACCGCCGCCTCCCTGCTCCATCGCCGCCGCCCCATCTCCCGCTACACCGTCGCCGCCCCATCTCCCGCTCCGCCGCCGCCCCTACTGCTCCACCCTATCTCCTCTCTCTCTCTCTCACTCCTAACGTCCTGGTTTCCTGAGTTCCGGCCGCCGTCGATCCCCAGGGACGCCGCGGATCACCAGGACGCCACCATCGCGGATCACCACCGCCGCCGCCGTCGATCCCAGGGACGCTGCAGATCCCCAGTACACCGCCAATACCCAGGACGCCGCGGATCTCCAGATGTCGCCGCCGCTGTTGGCGCAGATCCGCACACGCCGCCGGCGCCACGGATCCCCACGGACCGCGCATACGGCGGCGAACAACCAGAACTTCTCCTCCGTAGAGGACACCGCCATAGGTGCATCGATCTTGATCTTCTCCTCCATTGTGGGAGTCTGCCTTGCCAGTACACAATGGGTTCTTTCTAATTCAGACCTTGCTTGCTTATTATGACATGTTCTTTGCCATGGTGAGCACATCACAATACTTTCGCTGTCATGAATTTTGTATGCCATTAATTTTGTTTAGGAGTCAGTTTAAGTGGAGATTGAATGGTTTTTAGATTAAGTGGAGAATCTTCTGTAGTGTATTGTTGTTCAACTAAGACATATGCAGCGGGCATGAAGGCAGCAAGTTACTATACATTCAGAATTCATGTAGTTATAAACAGGAAAAAAGAGACAATGCTACCGTCGTTGGCTTGGCTGCGGCCACCGCTCCTGCTGCTAGCCGCTAGCGCCAGGGCGTCCGTCGCCGCCGCCACTTTGGCCGCCGGCTCCGCTGTGGTTCGCACGTTGCATGCGCCTTGGCTCGTGGTGTGTGCTATATTCATCTGTTCCTGTTCGTACCTTCGATGACTGGTTCTGTGTGTCTAGCGTGTAGGTCGTAAGTGCAGCCATCGCGAGATCACAACCCAAATAATGAGCCTTCTCACAATTCACGGCCCAACATCAAAGAGAACTCTTTCTGTGATTTATTGCGCTTGTCATCCATCGATTGAGTGTATACGGGTATGTATATTATAGTATATTTTGCCGGAAATAAAGGACGGGTTGGTGCTCTGCCTCGCCCTACTGAGAGCTCCACTGGTGCTATCGCTAATATCCTTGTCCTTTAGTAACTTTATTATTTCTCCCACCTTTTCTGCTACATGTGTAAATGTAGTTACATTTGAGAAAACAAGAGATATTTGGTTGGGATTTTTTTTGACATATCTTTGTTATCTGGGTATCTAAATTATTGTTGAATGCATCTTCATGTGAGAAAATGTGGACAGCTACAGGAGAAACGTAAATTTTGTCATATAAAGTTGGAAGTGTTGAACTGCTCAAACTTTCTACTTTGCAAACAAATATAGTGATGCAAGGTATTCAGATGTCTGTTGTTGATGATAATTTACATTGGGTTCAACATTAAATTAGTGCTTAATTGTTGCCTTGGTGATTGCTACTATTTCATTCTTTCAGAAAGATGTCTACTGTTGGAATGTTTCATAGTTTATGTTTTTCAAAAAAATCCCTTATATACATATATCTACCTCATGTAGATGCACTATCAAATTGTCTCATTAATTCCTTGCCACATTATTTTATGAGGCTGGCTTGCCCCTAATTTTATAAATCCTGCCAAATTTCTAAATCTTAGTTCATATGCAGCTGGAAGAATTCCAAGATAGACCATTGCTTCAAGGTTGGGAGCGGCCACGACATAATTGACATCAAAACCAGATCAGGGTCCTACATATCCGGTATTGCTCGGTGAGATTTCTATTTTCCAATCCGTTATATACCTATGATTTATTTGCTACATGAGGTAGTGATGAAATCACCTTTACAATGCCAAACTAAATTTCTATTTCTACAATACTAGCTACTAGCCAATAACATGTATTTACACTCTCATCAGTTGATAGAGTGATTAGTCATAGTAAACTATGTGCCAGCTTATGTTAGTCCAATCAATCTATCTTTTACTAGCATTCCCCATTGTGTAAATTGGGATTATTTGCACCAGCCTGCATACACTAAGTAAAACATGGTGGGGAAGACAAGCAAATAGGCACCGGCAGAGCTATGGCAAGGATCAAAGGGCCATGGCCCGCCCTGGGCTGGAACGAAGAGGAGTTTTACATGAATTTATCCCACAATAATGCATTGATTTTTAATTTGGTGGCGCTATTTGCACTATCCAGCCTGCCAACATTTTTTAGGTAACTCCACCACTGCAAATAGGTATCACGATGGTTGCTGCCTAGAGGGAAGTGAAAAGAGAAGACACAACATGGAGAGGAAGACAAACAGATATATCACTTGTTGCTTTACATCTTTTGTTTGAGCCTTGCTACCGGATTGCTCTTGCAATTGAGGTTTTCCAGTGAGCGTTTGATTACATAGATAGGCCCTTTCTGATGACACCACGGCTACGACAATGAATAGGCATACTCTTTTCAAAATGGGTAGGTATAATCTTTTCAAAATGAGCATGCATCTTCCCTTTCTGAATAATGGCAACATTAATTTGTTTACTTGTTAAGCTTTCCCTTGAATGACTTACTATTGTTATGCACTTATGTTAAATGAAATTTTTATCGATTTTATAGTATCCTACAATGGTTTACAGATGGTGTGGCTCCTTACACTAAGATGATCGAGCAGAGATCTAGAGTTCTCAACACAGGTCGATGACGCCTCCTCGAGATCCACTTCTTCGCAACCCCCAACCCTGGTATAGTATGAAAAATCTACAAATAAATTAGAAGAATAAGTAATTATTGAATGCTTATGTTTGTCGGTGTAGTAGTCCTTTTAAGTCCAATCCTAGAGGATGTTGCTTTACGCTTCCCTTTATTTGAGTGACTTTCATGCTAATAATATAGTAGATAGATCTAATTAATACTTCTAAGTGCATAATATTTTGTGAAAACCTTACATTTTATAGTGTAGTTGCGTCTTACCTTTTGTGTGGGCCTGTAGGTGTGTGCCTCATAACTTTTCTGTTTCCTATAAATTGTCCTTGTTTTGTTTCTTATGTTTAGGTTTAGATTTTTTTTCTTCAACCTACAGGCTCACTGAGGTTTTCCTTCAATCTTCTACTTTGACCTCTATATTTTCATGTGGAATGTTCAAGAAATATCCAAGAGAAATACAACTGCACTCAGCTTCAGAACATGCACTGGAAAAAATGTGTTGTTTTGGTTTCAATGATGACTCTACCTGTCGTAGAAGCGTATCAGGAATACATGGACGTGGATATGCATTATGGTTGTATTATGGACGTGGATATGCTCGCCATATTAGCTATATCTTTTTCATATTTTTTTGAGTTTGTTCTCGGGGGTGGGTTGTGGCTGTTTGATAACGGTCCAATTTGGTTGTTTTATGATCTTGTCAAGATATTTCACACCATACAGATTAACTATCACCAGTTTTAGTTAATGATTCCTGATATTTATATCCCAATGGTTATCCGTCCACACAGTTGCATGCAACTACAAGTATAAACTAATTTTTTAACTTCCATTTCTTGATCAATTGACATTGGAAAGTTAACACTATTAACGAACTCTTTGTAGAGCACTGCTAATACACTAAAATCTATTTGAAACATATTTTATGGAACACAAAGATTACTTTTTGATATATGTGAAATCTAAACTCCTCTACACTAGAAGCACAAAGAAACATGAAATGAAACCCCACCTTGGAACACGTAAAAACAAATTTTATGTTGATCTATGATATACCCCATAAACTGCAAAATTTAGCATGCTGACGATGGAATAAAGTTTTAATCAAGGTGTTCTTTTCAAGCAAAAACACAACATTTTATTCTTTTCCCTTGATTGCATGCCTCATTATTTAATCACCGATGCACATATTCTGCTTCATGTTTCAATCATATTTACTTCCTCTTCCAAGGAATTTATGGGCAGATGTGTTCAAATGCTTTTATCTTTTGAACATGTTTTCATATGAATGAGATGAAGTCATTTCCCATAAACTGTGGTGCTTTTACTTTTCATTAAGGTTGCTCGACCAATGCTGTTCAGTGATTGTGTGCACTCCACATGCATCGCCTTTGTCGAGTAAGAAAAACATGTTTTATTTCTGATTATTTTCACATAATCTTCTTTCGGTTATTTGATTTTCTTTAGGTTTGTCCCCTTACGCTCCTCTTATTCACTCAATAAAGTTTGGCCTTGTGGACATACCTCGACAATAGCTATTTCAAAAAAGAGGCAAAAGGAGCGCATGTATATCATGGCAGCAAAAACACATTGTGGTGGTCGCCCTTAGCTATGACGATGTGCATTCCTTAGCACCGGGCATTGGCCTAGGACGTCATGGAGAGGAGAGGAGGAGGCGGGTGACACCGTGGAGGGAAGGAGAGATGGCGGTGAGAGGAAGGTACGGGTTGAATGACGTGGCGTCGAGGGGAGGCAGCAGCAAGAAGCCGTGGCGAGGAGAGATTGTGGGGATGAAGCCATGACGAGGAGAGCAGGCCGGGAAAATGAGATGTGAGTGTGAAAGTTTTGCCGTGCAATAGGAGTCAGAGATTGAACTGTTTTGTTTATTTTAAGATGAGAAGAAAAGGAGCTGTTGTTTGCTTTTTTTAGGGAAAAGCGACTGTTTGCTGTGAGAAAAAGTTTACATACTTTTTTATACAGTGAAAATAACACATACCCTAGCAAGTTATTTCCGGAGAATAATTACCAAAAACTAATTACCAAGTGAGCTGCTTACTAAAATTCAGATGCGACTTACTCTACTAAAAAGCAGATGCCACTCCCTCGGACTAAATATGTTGTATATGGGCTTATTTTTTATTTTATTTTAATATGTGTTTATATATTCACTTTTGTAGATTAGAGATAAGAACTTTGGCTTCAGATGATGCTTTGAAACTGTCAATTGTCAAATCTTTATGATGGGCGGACTGAAAATTCATCGAGTTTTACACAATTAGAAGAGATATACAAATAGTGGTTCTTCTTTATATATTTGTTGCACATGACAAGATGGAAGACATATTTTCATTTTTGCAGAGTACGAGAGAGATGAAAATGTATGATGTCGACATTCAAAAGGAATACTTAGACAAGGTTTCCAGCATGGTGTTGTTGGAAGTGGCCTAAAATTCACCGAGTTATATACATGCAATCAGAATAAAAATTAAAAGGCCTGTGGCAACGCACGGGCATTCTATATATATATACATATATACATATATATATATATATATACACATATATACATAGGGATTGTCTATTCGTCACCCTGGGTGAGAAATAGTTATTCTTCACCCCCCTCTATTTTACCATCAATACACTGTAATTTTACGTTTCGTAAGTTTTTTCTTATTTTCGACATAAAAAGAGACCGTAAGAAAATATATAATCGTCGTAAAAAATATTTTATGTTATGTAAAATTACAAACGTAAAAACATAGTGTAAAATACACATAAACTGCGAATTTTCTTGTCTAATGACCTATATTTTTATTTTCTTATGTCAAATATTACGTAGTGAATGAATATGAATATAACTATTTGAATTCCAAACATAATTTAATTATGAAATGATCGTAAGATTACCTCGGGTGAAGAATAAGTTATTCTGCACCCTGGGTGATGAATAGCATCACTATATATACATATACATATACATATATATACCTTCAACTGCTGATTTCTGTATAATGATTGAATTGGCTTTAATTCAAATATTTCCATTTTACTGGAACCAGCGGTACCGTAAGTTAGAAAATCTGAACTTGGTGAATGTGGTTTCTTGTTTCTTTCTTCTTTGTGCCTATTGTGCTAAAACAACATTAATGTCAACAAGAGAGTTGCAAAGGAAAATGGAGCTTTAGAAGATGTGCATGATGCAAGGCAAAATCTTTGTTTCTGAAACTGTTACCTCCTCGAGCCTCTTTGACTTAAAGGAGTTTCAAATGAATTTCAGAGGATTGCAGTCCTTACAGTAAATTTCCTATATTGCTTATTTGATTTGTGGGAATCGTTCCATTGTAATGATGTAGCAGGAAAGTTTTGTAAGAATCCAAACATCCACCAAAAACTTTCTTTTACAATCCATTGAAACAAATAAGTTCATTTCTTTCTCAGTTCTTTGTTTTGCACATGCACTTCTCTCTTTTCCCCATGTTCTTATTTATGTGCACTACTCGCAAAAAGCTTGTTTGGCCAAATATGCAATCCTAATACCCTGATCTTTGTGCTCAACGGACTCTATTTTCTCAAGAAAATTCCACTTGACAAATCACACCAAAACTGTGCTACTCTAGGTAAAGAATTACTCAATTGGTGCTCAATACTTTATGAGTTCAGTGAACTGTAAGATAGAGTGACCGTCATCATCCGTGAGGCTACAGAGTGGACGGACTACACTCATGCCCTCACTATTGACTGGATTATGAGCCAAAGGAAGGCAATGAGATATGGCCGGCTTCTCCTCAAGCGACACCACAATATCGTTACACTAGGGCTATGTTCGTTGCGTCACAAAGTTAAAATACCAGAGAAGTTCACTCTGATATTAAATGACTCTTTGTAGAGATGTTGCGACCACCTGCACGTTGATGTTGATGTTTACATGCGGCTTTTGAGATTATTTTCCTTTTTTGCTAGCATAATATTTCCTAACTGGAGTGTTACACAATGAAATTCGTTGATGTTTCTCATGGAGAGGATTTGAAGATGTTGGCTGTTGTTTCTTCATGATACACATTAAATTTTAGAAAGCATTAAGTGAAGGCATGAACCCTAGGTTCTTAATATTTTTCACGTTTGACATTTCATTGTATACCACGTTCCTAGATTTCTTTGATCAATGCCTATAGAATGTTTAATCACTTCTCGTAATCAGAATGTATAGGCTACCTAGATTCAAATAGTCTATTTTGTATGTTTGTTCAGGGAAGTTGTTCAAGGTGCCCTATTATAGCCTTACAGGGCATCTTTTTAAGACCGCGCCTGCTCATGCTCAAATAAAGTTGTTTTCGTCCCTAATTTTTTTACAACGCCTGATTTTTGTGCCAAAAATTTGGCAGCTATTGTTGATGCTCTAGGAGGGCAGACAGGCCCCACCTGTTGCTCTTGGCTCAGCCGCAAGGATTCAAGTGAATGAGGGACCTAATCGACGATGGTGCTTTTCTGAATCTTGTTTGTTGCATATGGGTGGAGAGATAATGTTCATATATCTTGCTTCAGTTGATGCACTGATTCATGTACAGTATGGAGCACCCTGACATCATAGGTACCTACTTATCTCCCACCTCTCTGTTTTTCTTCAGTTGTGAAGGTGTGCCAGTCTACAGTTTCGAGTTCTTCTATTATGTTTTGTGGATCTTCCTATTTTGAACCTTAACACGTCGTATGCATGTGTGCCAATCTGAAAATGCTACATATTGCATGCTGCTAAAATTACCAAATACTAGGATCTGTTGAGTACAGTGAATGGAAGTTAGCAAAATTAATTAGTACTATAAAGTGCAAGTTATATATGTTATTACAGCTATATCTAGCTACTCAACAAACAATTTCCAAGACTGATCTGTTCATGCATGTGCAGGTGTGCGCTTCACTGAATGAATCATCATGCAATATTCCTACTTCAATATATACTCAAGGCAGCTACTCATTTATATATAAAAATTCCCGCGTTGCTTATTCTCCATGGTGATAGCCCAACCTCATTTATGAAATATTAGGGCCAACATAGGGCTCCGACAAACTTATGCAGATGGTGGTGATGTCCTCCTCTGGGGATGGAGGGACGGATCTATGGGCATCATGAAGAAGCGCTTGGTTCCACAAGAGAGCTGAGGTGCTTGTGGCGGGGTGCTTGTGGTGAGGTGACGGCAGGGCTGGCCGAGCAGAACAAGCTCATTGGCACCAACTCCTCGCGTTCGTCATCACCAATTGAGATAAGGTGCAAAAGGATATATCACTTATCTCTTATTCAGTCTGTTGGCTGCAGATTTAGCAATGTTTTGTTTGGCAGATTTAACAATTGTTGGATTGTACTCCCTCCGTAAACAAATATAATAACGTAGGGAGCAAATCAGTCACATATAGCAGAATTGGAATAACATGGATTGAAATTTCTTGAATTTATAGGATTATTATTTTTCAACAAAGTCAGACGTTACCTTAGGAAGAAGGTTGTCCAAAATCTTGGCCACATAAAGGAGTACGTAGTTATTGATTTTGAAATAATGTAGTGCATTAGCTAATTTTTTTCATTAATTTCTGAACGCATTTATGTGTAAGCCCTGTCGCGATATTTGTTCCTCCTTTTGGTGATATAGCGCGGTGAGCTTTCTCCATCTCCACTCTTTAACACGGATTGGTTCTGCATTTTGCATCAATGGCTTTGGATAAGAAGTGAATATTTCTATCTGAATATTATTGAGTTATTGTTGCTTTGTCTAGATCGATTTATTCATTTGGAAAATTCAGTACTTTCTTAACAAAAGTAATAAAAGGACTTGGTCGGGGAGGGAGTAGAGCCGGTTAATTAAATATTTTCTGAACAACAACAATAAAAGGACTTATCCAGTTATAATTTTTTCCAGTAAATGATGGAAATATATATATATGTATTTTTTCTCCCAATATGCTATGGTCATCTTGTTGCTATGCATATAAAATTTCATGGCCAGATGAGAAGCTGAGAGTTGGCTCTCCTATCTACATGTCTATCTTGCTTTGACAAGGTGATGTAAATATCCAAGAAATCATGTGAGCAGCTCCTGTAGGTCAATATTATCTTTGGCCATTCTGCTATTTGTTTGTGATTTTTTCCCCTATTCATTATGACGATGAAATTCTAGAGATGACCAGGTACTGTTCTGAAGCCAGGTTATTTCCTATTATCTATGGATTTGATGTCTGGTGAACGGTTGTCATACATGCTTTCAACAAAATTTAGAAATGCCAATGCTGCTGGCCTGCATGTTGCCGGACCCGGTGCACACACAATCACCAGAACAAGTCGTTCCAGACTTGAGGTTCATCTTTCTGATTTTATTTTTGCAATGCAAACTTGGAGCCTACCGTACAAACTAAAAGCATGCTTATATCCAGATGTAGTGCATACCCAGCCTAAAGTGATTTTTCCAGTTTGATTGATTTTATTACTAGGGAAATTACCAATGGATGAGTGCTCTCTAGCTGCAATCAAAAGTTATTGCAAATGGTTTGTTTGCTTTTTATTTATCTTTATAGGTTATGAGGTCTGATTGTGCTTCCATTTTGGAATTGTTGGAAAGCTTAGGTTTCCTGATCTAGCTAACAAACCAAACAGTCTATTTAACAACAAGACAATAGCATATCTGTATGTACCTTGGGTGCTACATTTTCTAGCAGCAAGATAGTAGCATATCTATATGCACCTTGAGAGTTACATTTTCTACCAGCGCTTGTACTACTATTACTATGGGGCTTGTGTGGATAAGGTAATTTCTTTTATAGTTATTTTTTTAGTAGGCTAAGTTTGGGTGCTGGTTGGGCTGTGGTGGATAGCTAATTTGGGCCTTGTGAAAAATTTGCTCAACGATAGAAATGCTAGACTCGCATGTGTAGGAATTTATGATAAAAAACATAGATATTAAAAGTATACATACCTCATAGAAACAATAAAGGTGTATATATATATATTAAATATGGTTTATAAAAATAAATATTTTTTATACTTAATTTACATATACTAAGGGTATCACAATAAAATTGAGAGAAAAAACAAATATACTTGGTTGAAGAAGGTTTGTTTGCATGTCTTACCACGTGGTCAGAAGTTTTGCAAGAAGGAAACTATCCAGACGTTGGCACTCCGGTGAAACGGCACAAAATTGATCAAGTTGGTTTGCAAAATTGATCAAGTTGGTTTGCGTGGTGTGTATTGTCTGTTACATGTTTTAAGACCTTTGGCGTGAAATTTGCGTACTAACTACATATATTGTTTGTGCAGGATGAGTATGAGTTGAGGAAGCAGTTTTTATTATACCTGCTAAAACACCGTGGGAATGAAGCTAAAGACAACTTTCTTGATATTGCTAAAGAATTTCTTAAGCGCATCATCTAGATATTGATAATTTTGTAATAGATGTTCAGCTGGAACATGGACATGTCATTAGTCTTTCTTTTTCTTATCAATTTTCATTGCAAAATGAACTTCAATTATTCAGTAATTGTGTTTGTGTTATATTGTTTGTGCATGTGAAATTTAACATGTAACTCTTGTAAACTTTTTCAAGAGCCCGTGGCAACGCACGGGCACTCTACTAGTGTTAATACAGGTTTGAAATAAACCAGAGCTCCCAAGCGCGTCCTTACCGTTTCATGTCGTCTCAGTTTCTCGAAGGTGCTCATAGGTGTCTGATGATCCTAGCTTCCTGAATGAGCAGCGGGCGCTGTAACAGACCTCTGTAGGGCCCGCGAGGCCCTCTCCGTTGTCCTTCGAGTTGTTGCGCTTGTCGTGGCGCCGAGCATTGTTAACATGGTCAACGAACATGAGGATTCAGGAGATGATTTTATTTTGACTAGATGACACTAGGGACCCATTAGGGCCATAGTCGTACGTACGTAAGTGCCTCCCTATTATGTATAACTATATTCTTTTTTGCTTTCTTTTGGTTTCCTGACATCACGGTCCCACACCATTGTCAACCTATGTAGTCAATATAAACGAGAGAATTGCACAAGGTGCGGCCGACAACTGAGATCAAGTAGCTCGAGCAGTATTTGTGTTTTTGAGGCGTGAGCACTGCAGAGTTCTTTATGGCGATGATTTCGTTGTTGTTCAGAGGAGAGCAGAGTATTAACTGGGCGGGCTGTGGCCCGTCTAGCCCAGGCTAGATATCCATCCCAGATACTAATTTTTTCAAGATGAAAATGGCTAGCCCAGCTATACGTCTTTTTGAGGAATACCCAGGCAAGGTCAACTTGTTATTCTCCGCCCCGCTGGGCTGCAAATCTTTCCTAGGACGGATGCATTAGGCTTAACAGGAAAATGGGCTTTAAAAAATAATAAATGGGATGTAATTATAAAAACTGGGCAGTAACTATATAAAAATGCACCAAACACGAAATTAGTTTATAAAATATTATTTATGGATTTTGATAATCTTAAATTTTCATTGTTGCGCGCGCAATGTTTCGTTGGATTTTTACGTAATACAAATTTATATTTAATCTGACTAGAAATTTTGGGAAAAAAATATTTCGGATCCCATCAAAATGTGGGAAATTTTATTGAATTATGTCTTCAACTGTTGGTTGAAATTATTAATCGTTGTCCTAGCTGGAAAATGGGTTGTACCTTTTATAAATGGGCTATTGTAAATTCCATTAGAATTCAAAAATGGGCTGCATATTCTTACTAAACGCAAATGGGCTATAAGTTCTCCGCCACACACTTGTGGGCCTACTAAGTGACGCGTCCCCTAAAAAAATAAGTTGGCCATTATGCAAGGCTTTGTCAACTTATTATAGTCAACACACGGTTCTAGCGGCGGTGGCCGTTGGATGTCTATCCAACGGATGTCGTCTTCTTCTTCAATCTCGGATATTCTTAGCTTGGCCGCCCAAAAATGACTCCTCCCGACATCCGGGCGCACCGTTTCGGAGGCTGACCTGTGGGCCCACTAAGTTGGAGCGTACCAAGGGCTTTGTCAACTTAGTCAATATAAACGATTCTAGCTTCGGTGGCCGTGACGATGTCCATCCAATGTAGTAGTGCTTCTTCAACCTCTGGTCTTCTTGGTCCGGCCTAAAGCAACACGGCCGTGTCACCGCTTCCTCGCCTCCCGTGGCGGGCTGTCTTGCCTGAGGCCTCACCGCCCATACTACTCCCACCGGCCAGCCATCCTCCACTCACCCACACCCCTGTTATTCTGCGGGCGACGGCAATTTCACACCACAACCAACGGTGAACCCTCGTCAGACTCTCTCCGCGGGCTTCCATCGCTGCGTCTTCCCCGGCTCGTCGTCCCCTTCCTAGGCGTCATTGCCGTCCCACCGCCTGGTGCTCTCGGCGCGGCGTGGTCAATATGGTCAACGAGCGACTTCCATCGGAAGAGTCTTGTCACGATGGAGAGGCGGCAATTTGGGTCCACGGCGGTCACAAGGAAGTGCCTCCTTATTACGCATAAAATAATTATTCCTCCACCGACAAATAGGGACCCACTGGACGGGCCACCTTATTTCGTGAAAAAAACGTTTCCCCCCTGACTGCTGGGACCCACCGGATGGGCCACCGTATTTCGCGAAAAAAACGTTGCCCCCGTTGTTAGCTCGAACCCACCGGAAGTGCCTCTTTATTACGCACAAAAAAAATGAATACTCCCCCTGCTAGCTGGGACCCATCCCTGGTGGGTGGCTGACTTGTGGGCCTACTAAGTTGACGGGGACGGAGGGCTTTGTCAACTTAGTCAATATGAACGATTCTAGCTCCAGTGACCGTACGATGTCCATCCAACGGCCGTAGTGCTTCTTCAACCTCTGGTCTTCTTGCTCCAGCCGCCCAAAGCACGCCGGTCGTGTCGCTTTGCTCACGCCTCTTGTGGCCGGGTTGTGCTACCGCGGAGGCCTCACCGCCCCTACTATTCCCACGGCTGGCGAGCCTGCTGACGGCGACCTCATACCGCAGCGACGAGCAGGTGAACCCTCATACTCCTCTCCGCGTGGGCATCCACTGTCGCGTCTTCACCGGCTCCGCGTCGTCCCCTTCCTAGGCCTCGCCGTCGTCCACCGCCATGGTGCTCTCGGTGCGGCATGGTCAACATGGTCAAGGAACGACTTCCATCGGACGTGGATCAGACGTGGAGAGGCCGATACCGTGGGTCCACGGCCGCAGCAAGGAAGTGCCTCCTTATTACGCGGAAAATAATGATTCCTCCACCTGACAGCAGGGACCCACCGGACGGGCCACCGTATTTCGCGAAAAAAATATTTCCCTCCTGACTGATGGGACCCACCAGCTACATCTTTGCACGCAAGGAAGTGCGTCCGGGCAAAAAAACGATTCGCCCCCCTGACTGCTGGGACCCATCGGCTACATCTTCGTACGCAAGGAAGTGCCTGACAATCGGGACCCACCTAGTCGAAGCGTACATAGCGTTGTCATTCTGGTCGCAAATGTGTACGTACATACTGGTCGTTGTAGAGGCGTGCACGTGTCGTAGTAAAGGTGCGCACGTAGCATGTACACGTACGTCTGATGGCGTGGTGCAAGAAAGAAAATACGCCACGATACATACATATGGGCGGTCTCGAACGCCTACTCGTGCATACGTCACGGCAAGGACTCGTGTACATGGCTGGGTCGGAACGGAGAAACTTTGTCGTGGTCGTGTTCATGGGGAGGCAACGGAATGCGTCGTGTTCATGGGGAGGCAACGGAATGCGTCGTGTTCATGGGGAGGCAACGGAATGCGTCGTGTTCATCGGGAGGCAACGGAACACGTGGGAGCCAACCAGCTTGGACGGAATAGGCGATGGAAATGAGGCCTGGCGTACCGCAGAATGGAGGAAACAGCCTTGTGTTCGACCGGGCACGTTCGAAACGGGGTCCTGTTGATCGGGAGGGTGCAGCGTCTGCGCAAAAGCGGAGGAAGCGGACCTCCTACGGTCGAAACGGGGTCTGTTGATCGGGAGGGTGTGGTGTACCGCAAAGCGGAGGAAGCGGACCTCCTACGGTCGAAACAGGGTGGAGGGTGTGGCGTGCATCGCAAAAGCGGATTTAAACGGACTTGTGTTGGGCGCCACGGTCAGCAGGGGGTCCTGTTCGCCGGGAGGCGTGGCATCGCAAAACGGGACTCCACGGGATACTGTTCATCTCCACCTCGACCTCCTCCAGCCTCCACGGGCTCCTGTTCATCCAGCCTCCACCGCGCGCTACTCCACCGGCTACTGTTCAACCATCCCTCCATCGTCTACTGTTCATCCAGCCCTCCACACCACGGGTCTGTTCAACCACCCTCCACGGGCACCCCTCCATCGTCTCATCGCTCATCCAGCCCTCCACACCACGGGGTCTGTTCAACCACCCTCCACGGGCACCCCTCCACCGCTCATCGCTCATCCAGCCCTCCACCACACCACGGGGCCCTGTTCATCCAGAGGCAACGCCACCGCTCACTGTTCATCCAAACCGCCCCCGCAACACTCACTGTTCATCCAATCGATTGGCTTCATTTAGCAGCAGTAGCGAAGGAATCGCTCGATCGGGTTCAGTTAACAACCATCGATTGATTGCTCGGGTTCGATGTAGCGTAACTGCGGTCTACTGTCGCCGGGTTCGATTAGAGCCCAACGCCTCGCCCGGGTTGATTAGAGCCAACGCCTCGCACACACGCGCGTACGTGTATGAGAGAAACGCGCATCGCTCGGCCCCCGACCTCCCACCGTAACCGGGAACTCCCCGAAATTTTCCTCCCCCTTGCTTCTACCATGGTTTTCTCCGTCATGGACGGCCCAAAGAATGTCATGCAGTTGCGTCTCCGGCCCGCCCAGGATGAAAAGCCCATTTTCTGTCATGATTTTTTGTCATAGAAGTAGGAGCCCACCACATCTATGATGATACCAGGTTTTGTCACAATTATCGTCATAGAAGTGTCATATGTATGACAGAAAAAAAATTCGTTCGACCCAAAATGTCACGGATGTGTCTTTTTTTTGTAGTGCATCCTTCATGCTAGCTTGAGCCCTTAACTAATATTTTGTTCATCTCGTTTAGGCGCGACACAACAAGAAGGAGGTGCCACCGGTGTTCGACCTCTATGCCATGGCCCATACTGCCCCGTACAAGAAGGCCAAGGCATTCTCTGAGGATGACATCGATCATCCAGAGAGCTTCACCAACATCTCCTCCCACAACAAGCTCATGAGGTACAGAGACGTTGGGAAGACGAGGAAAGGGGAGGACTTCAACCCAAGCCAGAGTCCTTTTGATCCAGAGATCATGATGCTATCTGGTGGCAGGAGGTACCATGGCTCGGTAGCCATTGGGGATGGACTGATACGTTGTCCTAGAACTCTCCCGAAGGTCAAGAAGTGCCAGACGAGCTCCAATCCTGAGATAAGGCCTCGTCCCACGACCAATGGATCTCGCCATCGAGGCTAGGGCCCAGGAGCTCGGCGGAGGCAAACAGGCGGGCAAAGGAGGGAGAGGGACGTGGAGGAAAGGACGGCTAGGCTATTGGAGGAGGAGAGGAACCGAAACGACGCGTCTCACCGGGCCCTATACGAGCTCCTCATGGTAAGTTTCTCCTGCATATTAGCCAAATCATGCACGTAATGTTCGTTTCATTACTAACTAATATGACTGACTTGTGAAAACAAAATGTGCAGACCATGTGCCAGAGCAACAGTCAGACACCTCCGCCGACGCCCCAGATTGGTATAGCGCCCACGGTAAGTTTCATTTGAATGGTCATTAGTTACTAGTATTCACACTTGAGTTGCATCATGCTAACGATACATTGCAAATGATCTTTGGTGCAGCATGCCTCCCGACAAGCATCGACCGATCCTTCTCCATCTGGCACTGGTGCAACCCCGACCGGTCCTTCACCTCCGTGATGATGGTAAGTTTTCCCAAGTGTTTTGCTTAACAAATGCATACTTAGCTTAAGAAATGACCTATTTAGCTCCAAAATGACCTATACTTAGCTCATTTTCCTCGAAAATGACATAATAACCTTACTTAGCTCCAAAATAACATACTTTACCTAGGATAGCTATAAAATGACCTATACTTAGCATTTTTTCCTCCTAAATGACTTAATATGCTTAGTTAGCCAAAAAATGGCATAACTACCTAAGATAGCTCAATAATGATCTATAGTTAGCTTAGCTAGTCATTTATGACATAATTAGCTTACTTAGGTAAAAAAATGGCATAATAACCTTGGTTTAGCTCTAAACTGTCATATAATTAGTTTATTTTCCTCCAAAATGACAAAATAACCTTACCTAGCTCCAAAATGACCGATTTTAACTATGATAGCTCTAAAATGACCTGCACTTACCATTTTGTCCTCCAAAATGAATAAATATGCTTAGTTAGCTCAAAAATGGCATAACTACCGAGGTTAGCTAAAAAATGACCTATACTTGGCTTCTTTAGTTCATTTATGACATACTTAGCATACTTAGGTAAAAATGGCATAATAACCTTGGTTTAGCTCCAAACTGTCATATCATTAGTTTATTTTCCTCCAAAATGACAAAATAACCTTACCTACCTCCAAAATGACCGATTTAACTAGGATAGCTCTAAAATGACCTACACTTACCATTTTGTCCTCCAAAATGAATAAATATGCTTAGTTAGCTAAAAATGCCATAACTACCTAGGTTAGCTCAAAAATGACCTATACTTAGCTTCTTTAATTCATTTATGACATACTTAGCATACTTAGGTAAAAAATGGCATGATAATCTTGGTTACCTCCAAAATGACATAGACTTAGCTTATTTTCCTAGAAAATGACATAATAACCTTACTAAGCTCCAAAATGACCTATTTACCTAGCTTAGCTCTAAAATAACCTACACTTAGCATTTTTACCTAGCTTAGCTAAAAAAGGCATAATTACCTAGGTTACCTTAGTTAGAAGAAGAAGAAGATAAAGCAGAGGAGAGGAGAAAAACAAAGAGACGAAAAATACTTATTCTTCTTCTTCTTCTTCTTCTTCTTCTTCTTCTTCTTTTTTCTTCTTCTTCTAGCTAGTCTTCTTCTTCTAGTCTTCTTCTTCTTCTAACTTTCCTCTTTCCCAATTTGCAGATTTGCTTTAGATGAGAAATCTTGCATTGATGGAGTCTACTCTTCTCCTTGTCCTTCCTTTTTTTTGATTTTGTAGGATTAACAATGTGAAACTTGCTACCTATATATGTATGTATGGATGAAACCATTGTATGCTTGTTGTTGGATATGTTGGCTAGCTATATATGTTGCATATGGACTTTGATTTGGTATGATTATGTTTTGGATGATCATATCCATATGGCAGGGATATGATTTGGTATGTATATGTGTTGGTATGCTTATTGAAAGTATTTTCAAATGTGTATATATATATATCTGTGAAATTGATTGAATTTAAGAGAAAACAGAAAAACAGGGGCTATACAGGCACTTTGCCGTCTGCTGGCAGACGACAAAGAGCTTTGCCATCAACCAGCTGGCGGCAAAGCTGCCATGTGGCAGCTACCTGTGCAACCTGGGGGCACTGGGCTGGCCTATATGGTTGCTTTGCCGTCTGCTTGCATACGGTAAAGACCTTAGCATCTTTGTTGTCTGCCAGCAGACGGCATAGCATGCCACATGGCAGCTACCTGGGGAGCATCTGGGCTGGCCTATTTGGGCACTTTGCCGTCTGCTGGCAGACGACAAAGATGGAAAGGTCTTTGCCATCTGCCAGCAGACGGCAAAGCACGCCGTTAACCCCTTAACAGACCTAAGCTGTCACGTGTGTCGTCCATGCCCTTTGCCGTAGTTTGTTCAAACGGATGTGGTGTCGTCCGCCAGGCATGCCTTTGCCGCCAGCCATGGAAGACGGCAATGTGCCTGATTCCTGTAGTGAAAGTAGAGATAGGTATTTACCTCAGTTTGAGAACCAAGATATCAATCCAGTAGAAGAAGAACGCACAAATCACCAATACCTGCACAAACAATCAAACACTTGCACCCAACGCGATAAAGGGGTTGTCAATTCCTTCACGGTCACTTGCAAAAGTGAGATCTGATAGAGATAGATAAACAGAAGATAAATATTTTTCAGTTTTTTTGATTTATATATCTGAAAGTAAAAGATTGAAAAATAGTAGATCATAAACTAATATGATGGAAAATAGAAGATTGGAAACTAAAATGATGGAAAATAGACCCCGGGGACCATAGATTTTACTAGAGGCTTCTCTCTTGAAGGCAAATAATAGGGTGGGTGCACAAATTACTGTCGAGCAATTGATAGAAAAGCGCAAAGTTATGACGATATCCAAGGCAATGCTTATGCAATATAGGCATCACGTCTGTGTCAAGTAGACCGAAACGATTCTGCATCTACTTCAATTTACTCCACACATCGACCGACTCCTGCCTGCATCTAGAGTATTAAGTTCATAAAGAACAGAGTAACACATTAAGTAAGATGCCATGATGTAGAGGAATTAACTCAAGCAATATGGTCAAAACCCCATCTTTTTATCCTCGATGGCAACAATGCTATATGTGCCTCGCTACCCCTACTTTTTCACTGGGTGAGGACACCGCAAGATTGAACCCAAAGCTAAGCACCTCTCCCATTGCAAGAAAAACCAATCCAGTTGGCCAAACCAAACCGATAATTCGAAGATAAATACAAAGATACCAAATCATGCATATAGGAATTTAGAGGAGATTCAAATAATATTAATAGATAAGCTGATCATAAATCCATAATTCATCGGATCTCGACAAACACACCGCAAAAGAAGATTACATCGGATAGATCTCCAAGAACATTGAGGAGAACATGGTATTGAGAATCAAAGAGAGAGAAGAAGCCATGTTGTGGACTACTCACACTTCATCGGAGGGGCAATAGAGTTGATGTAGATGTCCTCCGTGATCGAATCCCCCTCCAGCAGGGTGTCGGAAAAGGTCCCTAGATGGGATCTCACCGGAACAGAAGGTTGCAGCGGTGGAAAAGTGTTTTCATGGGTGCTTTCTGTGGTTTGGAATATTTGCAAATATATAGGAGGAAAACCTAGGTCAGGGGGTCACCAAGGGGCCCACAAGGTAGGGGGGCGCGCCCTCCACCCTTGTCGCCGCCTTGTGGCTCTTCTGACTTGTACTCCAAGTCTCATGGGTGTCTTCTGGTCCAAGAAAAATCATCATGAAGTTTTATTCCGTTTGGAATCCGTTTAGTATTCCTTTTCCGCGAAGCACAAGGAAAAAACAGAAACTGACACTGGGCTCTAGGTTAATAGGTTAGTCCCAAAAATAATACTCCCTCCGTTCCTTGATATAGGGTGTATAGTTTTCTTGCACGAATATTAACGCATGGGCTGGGAGGGGAAATTTTTGTTAGTTTTGGACATAAAAGCCCATGGTGCAAACACGTGAGACTAGAGAGAAAATTAGGCAAATCATGTTCCTCTCTGTCGCTGGCAGTTTTCTTCCTTATTAAGCCCAACACAAATCCCACAATATCCTCTCTGACTTATTCTCCCCTGATCGCTACCTCTCCATCGTCCCCGTGCATTTTCCCACGAGCGAGCGCGCGCAGCTTCTTTACTCTCTCCTGCGCTCCATAAATGCAAAAGCCTCGGCCAAATTCAAAATTCCTCCCCTCCTCTCCTGCTCACGGGAAATTTTCAGCACGGGAGGGAAAGACAATGGCGCCACTGTGTGAAAATTTTCGTTTTGAAATTGGAGAAGACGGGGTTATAAATCCTCCCCTCTCCACCTAGCCATCTCATCATTCTCTCTCCCCATCGCCATCCCTGTCCCCCGCTCGCCATCTCTCTTTCCTGGTCGCCATCTCCAATGGCTGGTCGCCGCTACGAGTATAAAATAGCATATTAATGCATATAAAACATCCAAAACAGATAATATAATAGCATGGAACAATCAAAAATTATAGATACGTTGGAGACGTATCAACATGTTAAAGGGGTTGCCAATCCCTTTTTGGGGTAGGGTGCCAGAAATTGTCAAGTTGACGTGATAAAATTATGGTAGATTGATAGATGCAAATAACGACAAATAAAACTGAGTGAGGTTTTTTTGGGTTTTTGATAATATAGATCTGAAAATAAAAGATGCAAATAAATAAAAAGGTGAATAGCAATATAGATCTGAAAATATATGATGAGAAAATAGACCTGGGGCCCGTAGATTTCACTAGTGGCTTCTCTCGAGAAAATAACATACGGTGGGTAAACAAATTACTGTTAGGCAATTGATAGAACTTAAAATAATTATGACGATATCCAGGCAATGATCATCATATAGGAATCACGTCCAAGATTAGTAGACCGACTCCTGCCTGCATCTACTACTATTACTCCACACATCGACCACTATCCAGCATGAATCTAGTGTACTAAGTTCATGGAGAATCGGAGTAATGCAATAAGAACGATGACGTGATGTAAACAAGATCTATTCATGTAGGAATAGACCCCATCTTGTTATCCTTAATGTCAACGATCAATACGTGTCTTGCTGCCCCTTCTGTCACTGGGAAAGAACACCGCATGACCGAACCCATCACAAAGCACCTCTTCCCATGGAAAGAAAAATCGATCTAGCCGGCCTAACTAAACCAAAGATTCGAAGAAGAAATACGATGCTATAAGTAATCATGCATATAAGAGATCAAAATAAGACTCAAATAACTTTCATGGATAAAATAGATCTGATGATAAAATAGATCTGATCATAAACTCAAAGTTCATCAGATCCCAACAAACACACCGCAAATAGATCTCCAAGAGACCATTGTATTGAGAATCAAAAGAGAGAGAGGAAGCCATCTAGCTACTAACTATGGACCCGCAGGTCTACAATGAACTACTCACGCATCATCGGAGAGGCGAGGCACCAATGAGGATGATGAACCCCTCCGTGATGGTGCCTAGATTAGATCTGGTGGTTCTGGAACTTGCAGCGGCTGGAATTGTGTTTCGTCGACTCCCCTAGGGTTTTTGGATTTTCGGGGTATTTGTAGAGAAAAGAGGCGGTGCGGGAGGCGGCCGAGGTGGGCACAACCCACCAGGGCGCGCCTAGGCCCCCAGGCACACCTAGGTGGGTTGTGCTCCTCTCGGAGCCCCCCCTCTAGTACTTCTTTGGCCCAACAGGAGTCTTCTGGTCCAGAAAAAATCTCCAAAAGGTTTCGCTGCCCTTGGACTCCATTTGGTATTGATTTTTTGAGAAGTAAAAAACAAGCAAAAAACAGCAACCGACACTGGGCACTATGTCAATAGGTTAGTCCCAAAAAATGATATAAAGTTGCTATAAGATGATTGTAAAACATCCAAGAATGATAATATAACAGCATGGAACAATAAAAAATTATAGATACGTTGGAGATGTATCAATGGTGGAGCGCTGACTCAATGCCAATCACCTCATGATTACGAATTTTACCCGTGATCTCAAGGTGGATGGTTTCCCTCAACGAGCAAATCTTTCTATGTGTCCAAATCTATGATCTCCAAAACCAAGTCTTTGAATATGAGGCAAGGTTTAAAGGTATGAGTTTGGCTGCCAGTTGCAGGACTCGTGAGACTCGCTCCTCCTCTTATGGCGGTGAGCCATTGCCATGGAAACCGTAAGATAAGATCGCTGCTACCTCTTCACCACCACCTTCTTCATCACCCAAGGAGACTCGAGTTCATGGTATGGACACTCCCCTGGGCTTGTACCAAGATTGAGAGGGGGGGGGGGTGTCCCGGTATCGTATCACCACCACTATCTTTGCTTTCATCTATTTTAGTTTGATATTTGGTTATCTTCTGATTTAGTTGAATTAAAGTTTAGTTCGATCTTTTCTTTTTGAGTGTTTACTTAGTGATCTATCTATCGATGAAATTGTGTGCGAGATATACAATAAAGAGTAGTTTGAGTTTTGTTTCTTTACTTAAATGTTTCAATGAAAAGAAAGGAGAATAAATGAAAAGATCATATGCTAATCTTATGGTAAGTAATGACAGCACATAAGGAAAAGTATAAGTGGTAAAATTTATTGGAGCTTGACAAACATAGCATTGGTCAATGATGCAATTCATGAAGGAATTAAGAAGGGAAGAGAAGATTCACATGCAAATACACTATCTTGGACATCTTTCATGATTGTGAGCCCCCATTAAATATTTTGTGTCAAAATAGTTGACGTTGGACAAGGAAGACAATGTAATGATTTATGTTTGTTCATATTCACATAGAAGTTATATTGTCATAGATCCTTTAACATGTGGTGCTTGCTCAATATCTTTTCTAGCCAAAAATTCCGCACTAAGTATAGATAGTACCTGTGCATCCAAAAACCATTAACCCAAATCTTATTTTGAGAGTCCATCATACCTACCTATGGATTGGGTAAGATCCTTCAAGTAAGTTGTCATCGGTACAATAAGGCAATAAAAATTGCTTCTAAAGGTGTTGGATCATTTAGTGCAAGAGAAAATTGAGCGTTGTACGAACTTGTGATGGCAAAGAATAAAAGCGACAAACTGCATAATAAAGGTTGCTATCATAAGGGGCAATATAACATGACGTTCTTTTGCATTAAGGGATTTGGCATACAAACAAATAAGCGCATGACAACCTCTGCTTCCCTCTGCGAAGGGCCTATCTTTTACTTTTACGGATTTACTTTTATGTAAGAGTCAAAAGTTTTCTTCCCTATTCCTTTTTATTTTCTCTTTTTGCAAGCATCATGTGGTGAGGAAAGATCTAGGCGCATATATCCAGTTGGATATGAGTAGGCATGAGTTATTATTGTTGACTTCACCCTTGAGGTGAATACTTTGGGAGGCGAAACGATAAGCCCCCATCTTTCTATGTGTCCAGTTGAAACTTTTTGCTCATGGGTATGTTGTGAGTGTTAGCAACCATAGAAGATTAAATGATGCTTGAGTATGTGGACTTGCCTAAAGGCTCCGATACGTGACCCTTCCTGAAAATATGTTGAATTGTAGTTGCAAAGTTGACAGAGAACATAGGTAGTTGGTTTTCAATAAGGTATATGATCTATACTTCAATCTTTGTGATGAATTGTTACTTGTTCATGAGAAGTTATATGATAAAAGTTGTTTGATAAAGTTTATGTTAAAGTTCTTTACTGTTATAATATTATGCATGATGCTTCAATGTCCGTATTTTGTTTTATCGACACCTCTCTCTCTCTCTCTCTCTCTAAGCATGTGGACATGTTTTTCGATTTCGGTTTTCGCTTGAGGACAAGCGAGGTCCAAGCTTGGGGGAGTTGATACGTCCATTTTGCATAATGTTTTCCTACTGCTATTTATAATGTTTTTATGCATAATAATGTTTTTTGGAGTATTTCTAATGCCTTTTCTCTCATAATATGCAAGGTTTACACAAAGAGGGAGAATGCCGGCAGCTGGAATTCTGAACCTGAAAAAGCTACGTCGGAGTTACCTATTCTGCACATCTCCAAATGAGCTGAAAATTTACGAAGAATTGTTTTGCAATATATGAAGAATATTGGAGCAAATAACTACCAGAGGGGCCCCAACAGGTGGGCACAACCCACCTGGGCGCGCCAGGGAGCTCAAGTGCACCCTGTTGGGTTGTGCCCTCCTCAGCCCACCTCCGGTGCCCCTCTTCTTGTATGTAAGTCATTTTGACATAGAAAAAAAATAAGGAGAGGACTTTCGGGACGAAGCGCCACCTTCTTGAGGCGGAACTTGGGCGGCACTTTTGCCCTCCGGCGGAGCGATTCTGCCGGGGGAACTTCCCTCCTGGAGAGAAATCATCGTCATCGTCATCACCAACAACTCTCCCATCTTTGGGAGGGCCATCTCCATCAACATATTCAACAACACCATCTCCTCTCAAACCCTAGTTCATCTCTTGTGTTCAATCTTTGTACCGAAACTTAGATTGGTGCTTGTGGGTGACTAGTAGTGTTGATTACATCTTGTAGTTGATTACTACATGGTTTATTTGGTGAAAGATTATATGTTCAAATCCATTATGCTATTTAATACCCCTCTGATCTTGAGCATGATTATCATTTATGAGTAGTTACTTTTGTTCTTGAGGTCACGGGAGAAGTCATGTTGCAAGTAATCATGTGAACTTGATATGTGTTCGATATTTTGATGATATGTATGTTGTGATTCCCTTAGTGGTGTCATGTGAACGTCGAATACATGACACTTCACCATATTTGGGCCTAAGGGGATGCATTGTGGAGTAGTTATTAGATGATGGGTTGCTAGAGTGACAGAAGCTTAAACCTAGTTTATGCGCTACTTCGTAAGGGACCGATTTGGATCCAAAAGTTTAATGCTATGATTAGATTTTATCTTAATACTTTTCTCGTAGTTGCGGATGCTTGCGAGGGGGTTAATCATAAGTAGGAGGTTTGTTCAAGTAAGAACATCACCTAAGCCTCGATCCACCCACATATCAAATTATCAAAGTAGCGAACACGAATCGAACCTACATGATGAAAGTGATATGATGAAATTCCCGTGTACCCTCAAGAATGCTTTGCTTATTATAAGAGACCGTTTTGGCCCGTCATTTGCCTCAAAAGGATTGGGCTACCTTGCTGCACTTTAAGTTACCGTTATCGTTATTTACTTGTTACAAATTATCTTGCTATCAAACTACCTGTTACCGACTTTCAGTGCTTGCAGACATTACCTTGCTGAAAACCACTTGTCATTTTCTTCTGCTCCTCATTGGGTTCGACACTCTTACTTATCAAAAGGACTACGATTGATTCCCTATACTTGTGGGTCATCAGGAGCCCAGAGGCCCCGAAGGAGCTCGACGATCATATTGGAGTGCAAGTCAAGAATGACGGTGGCCTGAGGTCGATTAGATTCATGTGTAAATCGTAGCCTCGGTCGTCTATATAAGATGAGGATAGGGGTTAGCCAGAATCATCTACTCTCGTAGAAACATGCCATCGGTAGTCATACATCATCCCCCATTGTAGCCCTCGCATGAGGTAATCCATCATGAATGCAAACCAAAAGCAGGATGTAGGGTGTTACCCCTTCATGGGGGCCCGAACCTGGGTAACTTCATTGTGTGACCTTTGTTTTGGTACTTTCAGCCATGTTCGCCACCCTATCGAGGGTACTGGTGGTTCTACGTACCGTCAGCCCTAGTACCATGGCCCAAAGGAGAGGAGAATGGAACCCCATGTGGTACTAACCCGGCTCTACATTCAGCGGTTCTGCTCCAGCTGGGGGGCGATATTATCGCGATGTACATCGGCAGTGTTGGTTAAAATATAATAAATGATATTGTCGTAGCAGCGTCACCCTAGTACCGTGGACCAAGATAGAGGAGAAAGAGACCCCTGCAGTAGTTGGTCTCGCACTCCGTCCCATAGTTCCGCTCCAACCGGGGAGCGCTGCTACTGGTCAAGAGTGTGGTACTACTGGCCTGAAGGCACTCTCTGATTGTATGATCCTCTTAAGGAGCAATACTACCACTGCCTACCCTGGTATTGCCGGGTAGGGAAGTTCAGGGGCACCAAAAAAGGATGGAGAACTCCTTGAATGTTGGGAGGGCTAAGTGTGTGCAATTTGGTTTGTGTCCATGATTGATTCAACCCATACCTCCTGAAGCGAACCCCCCTCTTAATAATACGGTTTTCCTACGACTCAAAGAAAACGTCGGAACACCGTCTTTGCTTTATTCCTTTTAGAGGGGCATCTAACCGTCTTGTGCCACTTTTAAATATACCTCTATTGCTCAAGCACACGGTTAGACCGCAAATTATGTTTTCATGTACACCAAAATGACTTAGGGAGGAAAGGCCCTTTCACTTTTGATCAACCGGCACATCATCTTCATTTAGACCAAGATGTCCATTTGTAGCCATTGGAGTCCCAATACCTTTAGAACCTTCTATATCAAACTTGTTGATCATTTCGTTGATGTACTAAGTTTGCAAAACAAATGTACCTTCACTTGTTTGCATTTTTTGCAAGCCAATGAAAAACTCGAGTTCACCCATCTTATATGTTTATGCCATTCTCTTACTGAACTCTTCACTAAAGTGAGTGTTAGTTGAAGGAAAGATAATACCATCAAACTAAATTCTGCACACAAAGAGTTCACCATGGAACCATGGACCTTCTTAGTAAATAAAGTTGAGTCAATTTCATTTGCCAATGTCAAAACCCTTCTTTATAAGAATTTATTTAAGAATTCATTTTAAGTTCTAGGAGCTTGCTTGAGTCCATAAGAGCATCTTTAATAGGTGTCCCAAAATAATACAGGGCCACTTTTTACATCACGAGAAAGCAAAGAAGCTGCTTCAATAGATGCCCTATATGCAAAAAAAAAAATACTCCAAATATGCAACATCTATACCAAGTGTTGTAAATTTGAAACACTGGGGCTTGATGTTGCAACACGGGGACCAAGCAAATTTGTTGTTTTACATCACTCTCTTGCTTCAACATGCGCCGTAAAATAAAGCACCCACTAGAAGACAATCTGTGATGTATTTTGTAACAAACATCACATATGCTCGCATACACGCATCTTTATGAACGCACGCCGACACAAGCATCTTGAAATTAAGAATGTCTTCTCGCATAAAACGAACATAAAAAAAACACATGAAACAATCTAGAAAAATGCGAGCACGGGTGGAACTGATGGACCGGTTCTGCCGCGAAGAATCATAGACATAGCGCTCAGATCTCACCTCTGTCACTTGTCGGTGTCCATATTAATCATGAGGTCTAGTATGTTCTAGGGCCACGAAAGCAGCCGTCCTCGCTAAACTAACACGTCTCCACGGCATCGAATCATCAAATCAAACAATAAACAAGCAAAGCAAGGAAGCTCCCAAGGCGACTAGTCCAGCGACGACCTGCTGCAGTCGACGGATTCCTTCCATCCCCGTCCACGTCGCGCCCATGTCGACTCGACGACGAGGACGCACGCAGACGCCACCCCGTCCTTTCTTCCTGTGACGCAACGCGGCCGCAACGAGTCGCGGCACCGACAGGCAGCGTCGTCCCGTCACGGGCCCCGCGCTGCGCGGTCGCAGGAGCGTAGCAGCCGAGCCAAAGCAAGCCGCCCGTCTGTCACTGGGGCGCGGGCCCCGCCGACACGCCCTCCTGTCCACTGGCGTGCGGCAACCCCGGACGAACTCGGACCGAGACCATTCAAATTTTCTTCCACTGCCCCTAGCCCCAGCCCCAGCCCATCTCTTCTCATCCCCCCTGCCTGTCTCCTCCTCCGCTCCGCTCGCTCCCTCCGCAGATCCGCGCCAGCGAGGACCCGGGGAGACGAATTCCCCTGCCGATGGCGGTGAACGGGTCGGCCAACGGGTCGTCGGGGGCCAACGGGTCCTCGGGCCCGACCAGGACCGTGCTGGTGACCGGGGGCGCGGGCTACATCGGCAGCCACGCCGTGCTGCAGCTGCTCGCCGCGGGCTTCCGCGCCGTCGTCGTCGACAGCCTCGAGAACTCCTCCGAGCTCGCCGTCCGCCGCGTCGCCGCGCTCGCCGGGGACCACGCGCGGAACCTCTCCTTCCACAAGGTAACGCCGTCGACTCCGCTGCCACCGGGGCCGCCCCCCCTAGATACATTGCATCTCCCGTCGTCCTCGCCGGTCGATTGGGTGGTCCTTGGTGCGAGGATAGATCTCACCTCGTGCTTGACGTGCCGGCCACGCCCTTTGTGCTTTTCTAGGTAATGGAAGATCTACATTCCTGGTGTGTGCCCGCGGAATAGTTGTTTTCGGGCTTTTGGCGTGTTTAATCACTCTAGTTGTGACGAATTATGGGGGGAATTTGTTTGCTTCTTGGTTGCATTTGGAGTTGGGAATATTCGGTTCTAACAATTACCTGCTACAGATTCGTTTGCGCTTACTTACCTTTCTGGGTGATTTGAGACTCGTTACACGCTATGCAGATCTCACCGCTGCTGTTGTGGGGCCTGCAGCCATCATTTTTAGATGACTCGGTGTTTAATTTGACGCTTTGCTTGTGGTCATGTTGGTGGATTTGTGAAGGGGATTTCGTTTTTTTCTGGCTGGCCAACTAGCCAAAACAATGTGGATTAATTTTGGCCAACAGCTCTGTGAAACTGTGAATGTAGGCTCTCACAATGTGAGAACGTTAGGCATGCCATGGCAAATGCAGGGTATTTGTGATCAATTCACATATTCGTGGCTTATCCGTGCTGCAGATTCTCATCGAATTCATAAAACATAGATATCATAACTTTATTTGGTCTACTGATGTTGTACTTGATAATGGTATGGAAGACGGTGAGGTGGGAAATGGGATCTGGACCGTGTATATATCATATCTCTTTGTTCGACATTGTTAATTATTGGCAGTTTAGTGCATGACGTGCCTGCATATTAAAGAAAATTCTTACAGCGCAATAACAATTTGAACTATTTAGCATTATGCTGTAAGCCTGTAATTTATGACTAAATGGAATGACTGTGTGCTAGAAATAGAACCACTGGTAAATTTCTGCATGACAGTGGTTTCAAAGTTATATTTTGGGTTGATTGCATTTTTAAGGTGTCACTTTTTTTTAGAAGACTTTAAGGTGTCACTTAGGTGGGTAGTTGAGGACTTGATTTGCAACTGTCCACTTTGTAAGGCGTGCACACTGCCAGTGCCTTGTTTGGTTAATTCACAAACTTGTATCCCATTCACATCAACACTATACTTCTTTTACAGTTGGCTTTAATAATCTGATTCTTTTGTCATTGTCACTGAAACAAACAGGGTGGTTAGCTAGTCAATCAAAAACTTATTTGACCGGAAATTAATCCAAACTTTCTATTATCTTTTATTGTTATTGACCAAATCTAAGTGTTTAGTTCATAAACAAATGGCTAAATCCATCTGAACGTGGAACCGTGGAAGTGAAAAAGGTGACTCTATGTTAATATACTAGTGTTTTTTGTGAAAGCAAATGATTTCTTACTATATGAAGCATTTAACAGATGACTTATGGAAATCTATTGCTTCTTGTGTTTCAGTTTGATTTGGATAACAAAATCAGATTATGCATTTAACCCCTATGGATATCGTAGTTATAAATTGCTCTACAGGAGCATATAATGGAACACTAAAAACTTATCTGCTTCTGCAGGTTGATATCCGTGACGAGGATGCACTGGACGCTGTTTTTGCTTCCACAAGGTGCAGCACAATCTATATTAGTAATCAATGTACTTATGTTCATTCTTTACTTGTTTAATGCTTTGGCTTCTTGCCATGTGTAAAGGCATTTACATTCTTGAAATACATGTTTTCCAGATTTGATGCTGTTATTCACTTTGCTGGACTGAAAGCTGTCGGTGAAAGTGTACAGAAGCCATTGTTTTACTATGACCATAACATTGCTGGCACAATTAATCTTTTGAAAGTCATGGCAGCCCATGAATGCAAGAAGGTACTTACAAGTCATGTATCCACAAGATACCTTGTACTCTCTGACCTCATGTGCACAAACTGCCTTAACTGATATAATTCATTATTCAGACTGTAATACTCCCTCCGTCCCAAAATTCTTGTCTTAGATTCGTCTAGATACGAATGTATCTAATACTAAAACGTGACTTGATACATCCGTATTTAGACAAATCTAAGACAAAAATTTTGGGACGGAGGGAGTATGTTTCTTGGTAGTGCTTTGAACACTAGTAGCCTTTATCATACAAATGTCACTAATTGTTTAGAATATCATATTGCGTTCTGTAGACATTCTAATAGTACATCTCATTTTAAAATAAAATTTAGGCCCTCTGCTTTCCAAGCTTTCCAATATAATTATGATGCATCAGACTGCAGTAGGATGCACTTGTAGACCACTTATTGTAGCTGCTCCTAGCTCCAACTTCTATAAATTGTAACAATTGATCGATGAATTTCCTAGATATGGTTAGCACATTCATGGTTTTCTTGATATATGTGATTAAAATATATTTGTAATAATGATTCTGTCAACCATCGACAGTTTGCTGAGGCTCACTCCGTTATTTTTCTTGTTCATACCAGACTGATAGTGACTTGTGTTTATGTGCTCAAATGTTGTAGTTGGTGTTCTCATCATCAGCTGCAGTTTATGGATCACCTAAGAACTCACCCTGCACAGAGGAGTTTCCTCTCCTTCCGCACAATCCATATGGCAGAACCAAGGCATGTTACAGTTCTTTTCCTGTGCGCAATCTTTGCATCAAGTCTTTTAACTGATTGTAGTGATACACATTAATTGCAGCTTATGGCTGAGGAGATATGCCGTGATATATACCGGTCAGATTCTGAGTGGAGGATCATTTTACTTAGGTACTTCAACCCGGTTGGGGCTCACCCCAGTGGATACCTTGGTGAAGACCCACGTGGAGTTCCAAACAACCTTATGCCCTACGTTCAGCAAGTTGCCGTTGGGAGGAGGCCGTCAGTGACAATCTTTGGAAATAACTATGCAACTAAAGATGGGACCGGGGTATTTTTTTTTTCACATGCTATTCTCAGTCAGCTAGTACTTCACCACTGAATTTTAAATTTGGTGAAACCATTTTGGTCCATTCAGTTCATGTCCCATCAACTACTAGACACTACTTAATAACTATGTAGTAGGAGTGCGCTGGTGTACAGTGCAGTAGCTCTTTTCTAGTTACCTATGCATTTCTGAAATATAAATGGATCAAACACTAGAAGAAGTGGTATCAACAACAGTTGCTCCAGTTGGTCCCCTAGTTTCAAAATTTCGTAGCAAGTAATGGAATTGTGTAGCTCTTACTAAAACACAGTATGTTTGCAAACAAATAACTAAAGAAAAATAATCATAGTACTTGAGACAAGTTGTATAACTAGAAACGGTTGCCCTCAGATTTTGTTCCATTGTGCAACTTAGAGCTTTTCATTAACTTTGTATTTTTTTTACCGAGCTTTGTATATCTTTACTATTGGTTTGCCTAAGTCACCAATGTATAGACCTGTAATACATATCTTGGTTCGATCTTGTTAGCAACTTAATGAATGATGCATTGTTGTCATCATTTTCTCCTCTGGAGACAAATCCACACAATGCTACCAGATGATGTGCTAATTAAAATATGTTGTCATATGGGGCACTTCTGATGTCATCAAAATTTACATTAAAGGGCAAACCCGAGTCTCCTCAGAACAGTAGCATCAGACTCCTGCCTGGCTTATGACAAAACATAAGCAAAGAGGACAACAAATAAAACCACATCCTACATCTGAGATGGGCAATCCCATTCGAAAAAAGTCTTGTCCTGCATTTTCTTTCCAAGTGCTATTGCAAACTCCGAATGCCATGAATCATTTTGTGAATATTGTTATGAAACCTGCAGTTAAGATTTTCTCATCTACTAAGGACACTTTTGCCTGGTGTGCAGGTACGAGATTATATTCATGTGCTTGATCTTGCTGAGGGTCATATTGCTGCTCTACGGAAGCTTTTTGATAGTTCGTCTAACATAGGTTTGCACAATTGACTGCATTCTGAAATACTTCATCACAAATATGTTATACTGCCTCCTTTTAGGTTTACAAGGCCCACACGCGTTTTGAGATTTATTTTGACAACCAATCAGACCAATAATATATGAGTTGTGTGCCATAAAATTATACCGTTAGAATCTTTTTTTGAACACAAATTCATGGATATATTTTTATGGCATATAATTATTATTTTGTTAATCAAATTGATTATCAAAGTTGTCCCCAAAATGCACGCGGGCCTTGTAAACCAAAAGGAGGTAGCAACATTTTCCAGACATATTGTGTGTAACAACTTGAGTACTTAGCCGCTAACTGCTCTTTTGCATTGCAAATCCCCAAGCCATAGAGAAATAATTTTTATTTTTATTTCATGCTTTCACTTTGGAGTCCCTGCAAGTATTGAGTGCTCAAACTCCAATTTCTTCTACCTCTTAAGTGCATAGGATGCTTGATGTATCTTTTTGGCCTGTAGTTTGATCTCATACTAAAATTTAACTCATCATGCAGGATGTGAACCATACAACCTTGGGACTGGAAAGGGGACGTCAGTGTTGGAGATAGTCAATGCATTCGAGAAGGCTTCTGGAAAGGTATGCCTGATTTGATATACTGCGATTTTTGTAAATGCCTGATCCTGCATTTTGTGTTAACATGGTATGTTTTGCTGGTTAGCATATATGACACATTCTGCTCAACTTTAACAGTATTCAAGTAATCCTTGGATTCATTCAGCAGATTGCATAGAGCTTTAGAGGCTTATAAGCTTTGAGTCTTTGCAAATTGATAACTGACAATTGCATTGCACAAGAAAGTTGGGATTAGGAATTGTGTAGCTGCTGCAATTGTTGACAAGACTAAGTTTTCTTATTACGAAGTACAAACATGGAGTGGCCAGTACTTGTTTGGGTGAACAGACTGTTATGATGCTAAGCCCCTTCGTGATGGTTATGAGTAGATGTGTGAAAATTCTACGATTCATCATACAATGGCCTATAGAAAAGTTTATGAGTGATTGCTAGACTTTGCAAGTACAGTTAACTGGATGTTGCAATGTTACCATGCCACGCTAGGAAGATCTGTATGAGTTGTTTTCTTCTTGTGCCTTCTTTTCTTATGCATGTCTGTGTTCCCTATGTTAGAAAATCCCGCTGGTCATCGGTCAGCGACGCCCTGGTGATGCCGAGATTCTCTTTGCAGGAACTGGTAAAGCAGAGAGAGAACTCAACTGGAAGTAAGCCACTAACGGACTTTCTACATTTTTTGTCAGCGGTTACATTCCTTCGGTAATTATAAATGTCGTTATTCTGTCTACAGAGCGAAGTATGGCATCACGGAGATGTGCAGGGACCAGTGGAACTGGGCTAGCAAGAACCCTTATGGGTACGGGCCACCCGACTCGACCAAGCAGAACGGTAGCAATTCACACTGAACAACGCGGATCGGTCCGTGCAGACTCACTTGTACATGCAACTTAGTGCCTAAGAGCTGGGATCGGTGTAGATCTAGTCGGCCAGTCATACAGAGAAAGTTACGAGATTAGAAAAAAAAGGTTGCTCTGTTGTTCTTCCGGTATCGGTACAAAATCTATTTTCCTCCTGCATATATTTTTTCATTGAGATTGTTCTAGGAAGATATTCTAGTTTGCTATAGTCGACCAGCTAATTCAATTCTTTTACTGCTAATTGAGTTGCATTGCCTAGCAGCTGTATATGAATCCTTTTTGTGCCTGTGTTGTAATAGTAATTAGACGAGCCACAGTAATACACTCAGCTTGGTTGTATCTTTTCTTTCATGCAGCGTGTTGCCCTCCTGTGTATATATCAGAAATTTGGTCTACTCTGCCGTCTGGGTTTGGGAACTTTGGGGGTGTGTGGTGCTGCATTTCCCCCCTTGAGATTGTGCGGTGCACGTATAGTGCAGCTTGTGCTAGTGACTCAGCGTGCAGAAATGCATATGCCTTATGATGATCTGTTGCTTATGCCATGAAAGACGCAATCTCAGCGTGCCAGGTGAGCGACGGCACACGGCCCCCCCGGTCGAAGCCTGGTTCGTACGTCTGATCTGCGAGTCGCTCCACGCCCCGTTCTACATGAAGTCAAAGCGGAAGGCAAAACGTCGCCCTGCCCTAATCCAGAATTCACCCTATTCACTTCGCGCCGCCTCAAAAACCAATCATCCTCGCGTCGAGTCGACTGCCGATCTGTTCGGTCAACAATACATCTCATCTTACAGGTCCTGGATGGCCTGTCCACTACTTCAGAGGAAAACTGAAAACACTAGAGATTTGTGGGCGAATTTTGGGAAGTTTTCATTCACGCAGCGATGCTTGAACTAGGCTTTGGCCAGCTGGAACACCGCGGCTGATAAGGGCCAAGCCCTATTACAATCTGGATGCCCATGGAGGAGGCCTCCGGGGTCTAAATATACAGCCGCGGCTGATAAGGGCCAAGCCCTATTACAATCTGGATGCCCATGGAGGAGGCCTCCGGGGTCTAAATATACAGCTGGAAAGGAAAAGCAAGACAACGAGGAAAAGCAAGACAACGACAGGAAGCTGATTACAGTACAACGCAGTAACTTTTGAAAAAGTAAAAGGCTATCTTGGGCCGTCCATTTGAAGATCAACGGAGGACGCTGCCGGAGGCTTGATGAAGCGGTAAGTTGCTTTGTTGCCGTTGGATCGCAGATCGACGGCCATCGCTCGAATTGACACGCTGAAACGGTATTGAAGCTTATCAGGTATTGTCGATGACTGCTACAGTCCTGACAATTCCCCTGCAAAGAACAGACTTGCCCTCAAGGCTGGAGCTCTGGAAAAACCTTCTGGATGAACGAGGCGTCTTCCCACGTGGCTTTTTCCGCTGGTAAGTTCACCCATTTGATGAGCGACTGCACGACTGGAATGTTGATGTCTCCTTGCACTCTGCGAATGAGTTTTCTCTGCAGTATGGCTTCAGGTTGTATTAGAATGTGTCCCTCATCATCAATCAGTGGTAGTTGTGGGTTGGGCACTGCCTCAGGCCCCAGATGTTTCTTCAGCTGACTGACGTGAAATGTTGGGTGTAATTTGCAACCCTCAGGAAGAAGTAGTCTGTAAGCTACTCTACCAATTTTCTCCAAGACTTTAAAAGGGCCATAGTACTTGGAGTGCAGTTTAAGATGTCTGTGGATGCTTAAGCTGGTGTGCCTATAAGGTTGTAGCTTGACATAGACCATATCTCCCACCTCCAGTGTTCGGTCAGATCTTTTCTTGTCAGCAAAATATTTCATTTTGTCTTGAGCCTTATGGAGGTTCTGTTTGATTTGGGCTGCAATGGTATCTTTGTCCAGTTCTGTTGTGCCATCTTCCTCTTCAGGTGGTGGTAACATAAGTTCAGCAATAAGAGGAGGAGGTCTTGCACATAATGCTTGAAAAGGATGAGTGGAAGCTGGTATTGTACCACCATTTTGCCATGGACATCCACTTGTACCATTTCTTGGGATGAGTAAATGCCATGCATCTGAGATAATTTTCCAAGCACTGGTTTACTCTTTCTGCCTGTCCATCAGTTTGAGGATGGTAAGATGTGCTGAGATGCAGTTTCACTCCCATTTTATGGAACAATTTATGCCACAGATGACTGGTGAATATTCTGTCTCTGGCAGTAACTATTACTGTAGGAAGGCCATGCAGTTTGAACACATTGTCAGTGAAAGCTTGTGCTACTGTTGTGACAGTGATAGGGTGTTTAAGGCCAATGAAATGAGCATATTTAGTGAACCTATCAACTACCACAAGTATCAGGTCTTTGTTGTCAGAAACAGGTAGCCCTTCCACAAAATCCATACTGATGTGTGTCCATGCAAAGTCTGGGACAGGCAGGGGTTGCAGGAGGCCAGGATAAGGGGAGTGATGTGCTTTGTTGATTTGACATACTGGGCATTGTTGGACAAAGTTCTTGACTGCTTGTCTCATGCCTGGCCAGGTGAACAAAATTTTGAGTTTGTGATATGTAGCTCTCTCCCCAGAATGGCCACCTAATTCAGATGTATGGAAAGAAGTGATGAGAGATGCTCTCAGTTCTGTGCTGTTGCCAATGAGGATTTTCCTTTATATCTCAGGACACCACTGGTGAGGGAATAAGGAGGTTTTCCATTAGGAGCAATAGCTAGCTGTTCCAGAAGTTCTGAGCATTTAAGATCTTGTTTGTAGCTGTTTACTACTTCTGTTATCCATGTTGGAGTGGCAGCTGTAGAGGTGAGAGCTTGCAGAACATACTTAACTCTGGAGAGGGCATTTGCTACTTTGTTTTCTTTTCCTTTCTTGTACTCTACCTTGAATTTGTACCCCAATAGCTTAATTAACAGTTTGTGCTGAATACCTTCTATTAATTTCTGCTTTTGAATGTGTTTGAGACTTTGCCGATCAGTTCTAATTATGATAGAGGATGATGCAAAATAGTGTTTCCATTTTTTATGACCTCAATGATTGCCAGGGCCTCCTTGTCATATGTAGACCATCCAGCAGCTTTGGGACCAATTGCCTTGCTGAGGAAAGTAATGGGTTGCCCCTTCTGTATGAGTACTGCTCCCACTCCATAGCCAGATGCATCAGCTTCTAAGATAAAAGGACTGTTGAAATCTGGGAGTGCTAACACAGGTGTTGTTGTCATGCTTGTCTTTAACTGTTGGGAAGCAGTTTCTCATTTTTCAGACCAGAGAAAACTGTCCTTCTTCAGAGCATCAAAGAGAGGTCTGCAGATAATTCTCAACTGGGTGACATTCTCTGGTTGGGGCCAATTTTTAATAGCTTCCACTTTAGCAGGATCTGTTGAAACCCCCTTGGCAGTAATCACATAACCAAGATATTCCACTTTTTCTTGTGCAAAAGTACATTTATAGAGTTTTGCATACAAGCTGTGCTCTCTAAGTGCATTGAAAACCATTGGCAGATGTTTCAAGTGATCTTTGTATGTTTTACTGAAAACCAAGATGTCATTAAAGAATACTAATACACATTCTCTGAGAAGTGGGCCCAACACAGAATGCATAAGCTGGTGAAAGGAGGGAGGGCCATTTGTCACTCCAAAAGGCATGACCAGAAACTCAAACAGTCCCATGTGTGTGCTGAATGCAGTTTTCTCAATGTCTTCTGCCTTCATCCTGATCTGGTGATAACCACTCCTTAAATCAATCTTGGTGAAAATAGTGGCTCCATGCAGTTCATCTAATAGATCCTCAATCATGGGTATTGGATATTTGTTTTTATTGTATATGTGTTGAGTTTCCTATAGTCCACGCATAATCTCCAGGTCAAGTCCTTTTTTCTTACTAAGATAGCAGGGGAAGAGTAGGGACTTGTACTGATTCTGATAATTCCTTTAGCAATTAGCTCTTTGATTATACTCTCTAGGGCATTTTTTTGCTGATGTGGCATTCTATAACATCTTTGGTTAAAGACAGGAGCTCCTGGTTCTAAATTGATAGCATGTTCACAGTCCCTTTTTGGAGGTAAGCTCATTGGTTCTTGGAATATATCTTGAAAGTCCCCTAGTAACTTGGACAGATCTGGTTGATACTCTTGCAGGTCTTCCATTGCTTATTGGATTGGTTGCATCCACATTAGTGCTCCAGTTAGCACATCATCCAGGATGTGCTCCATATCCTAGATTATAGGAATGGAAGGGCTAGTGGGCAAGCTTTCATCAATAAAACTAATCAAGTGCTCATGATTTTGTTTGACAGTCAGTAACATATTGGGCAGATCAAAAGTGGCTGGGCTGTGTGTATACATCCAATCTGCTCCCAAAATGATGTCATAACCAGTGAGTTTGAGCAACCTGAAATCTGAAGTAAAACTGTTTCCCTGTATTTTATACTCTGCTTTGAGACAGGAGAAATCACTCAGGAGTTGTCCTCCATTTGCCACTGTCACTTTTACTTGTTTGACTGGTGTAATATCACAACCAGCCTTCAAAGCAATTTTATGAGATATAAATGTAGTAGTGCTGCCACTATCCACAAGAGCTAATGCACTGGTGTTCCCAATCGGAACATGCAGTGTAAAGGTATGTTTAGGTTTCTCTTCAGGCTCTCCAGTTGATGCATGCATAGATATCTTAAGTTATGTACTGTCAGGTGGTTCTTCCTCAGTTTCAGATAGTTCATCTTCAGCATCCATAATGTAAATGACATCAGGATTGTTAGTACTTTGTTCTTGCAAGGCTTGCACTTGGGCTCTCTGAGACATTTTGCAAACTTGTTTGTGACCTGGAAACCAGGGTTCTCTGCATTTGTAACATATTCCTTTCTCTCTTGCTTGCTGAATAACAGTGGCTGCTGTTGAGTTGTTATGCACCACATGCTTGGCTGGTTCTATGGCAGACTGTTTTTTGTAGGGAACAGTCTAGTTCCTGGTGGGTAGTGTGGGAGGACATGATTTTTCCATTCTTCTGGCCAACCACATGGCCTTTTGTATGCTTGCTGGCTCTAAATATTCAATGTGGCTCTGAATGTAAGGGCCGAGTCCAGCCATGAAACTGTGTCTGTAATAATCATCAGGAACAGCTGGGTTGTCTCTTCTCATGAGATTCATTTGCTGCTCAAACTGAGATATATATTGAGCTACAGACCATGTTTGACTTAAGTTATGGAAAGCTTTCACATTGTCACAAATGGATGTAGTTGCAAATCTGTCAGTTATGTGGCCACAGAATCTGTGCCATGGCATGTTGTGGACCAGAAAACCAGTGCCTCTCCACCATTGTATGGCTTCCCCTTTGAGGTAAGAGACAACAAACTCAGTTCTCTGCTCTAAAGGAGTTCTGGCAGCTTCAAAATACTGTTCAATATTCTGAATCCAGGAGTCAGCATCATGTCCATCAAACTCTGCAATGTTTAATTTAGCTGGCTTGACTGATAACTGGTTTCTGCGAACATCTGGTGTGTTAGGTCTTGTTCTCTGTCCCTATCTATGATTCTGCTCATCTGGAATTTCCTCCACAACAATTACTGGTCTGACCACTTGTCCTTGTTGTTGTGGTGTCTGAAACTCTGTTCTATTTGCTGTGTGGTTTGGATGTCTGTATGGTCCTTTAGGAGTGCCATCCAAATTCAACTCCTTTCCTGAGTTTTTGTCCACCAGAATAGCAGAACCAGACGCTTGTTCTGGTTTCTCAGCTGGAAACTGGTTGTTTGGGAGTTGCTTTGGGCGACCAGGAGGAGGAACAGTAATGCCCTGACCGGACTGTGGTTCCTGTTCTTCGTCATCCTCTGCATCAGTCGTGGATGAATTTGCTGATAATTTATACAGACTAAGCTGGATCTTCTTGAAATTCCTCTGAATACTTGCAAAGTTCTTGTTGACTGTCTCTGTGAACTGGTAAAATTATTTCCTGTCTTCGTCCCGGTCATGTCGCAGAGCCTTGATGCCGAGCCGGAGTGATTCAAGTTCCAATACCTCGGTGGCGATGGTTTCTAGTGGCGTTTCTTCCACCGGAGACTTGGTCGTCACCATGGTGTTGTCGTCGTGGGAGGGAGGGAGTACACCGCCCAGATCTCGTCGTCGTCGAAGGAAAAGCAGAACTGGAAGGGTGGGATGGGTGGGATTTTGCACTGAAGAAATTCTCTTCAGAAACCACTGCACCAGCCTCTCCTGCTACTGATCTGTCCGCCGCCGCCGAACGCCGCCCTGCTTCCACCGCCGCCTTGGACCGGAACCCAGATCCGATCTGGATCTCCGACCCTTGCCTCCAAGGATTCAACCGTGCTCTGATACCAATTGACACGTCCTGGATGGCCTGTCCACTACTTCAGAGGAAAAATGAAAACACTAGGGATTTGTGGGCGAATTTTGGGAAGTTTTCATTCATGCAGCGATGCTTGAACTAGGGTTTGGCCAGCCGGAACACGGCGGCTGATAAGGGCCAAGCCCGATTACAATCTGGATGCCCATGGAGGAGGCCTCCGGGGTCTAAATATACAGCTGGAAAGGAAAAGCAAGACAACGACAGGAAGCTGATTACAGTACAATGCGGTAACTTTTGAAAAAGTAAAAGACTATCTTGGGCCGTCCATTTGAAGATCAACGGAGGACGCTGCAGGAGGCTTGATGAAGCGGTAAGTTGCTCTGTTGCCGTCGGATCGCAGATCGACGGCCATCGCTCGAATTGACACGCTAAAACGGTACTGAAGCTTATCAGGTATTGTTGATGACTGCTACAGTCCTGACATCATCATCGGTACGTCTGATCAGGGATAACTTTTCACCAGTGGACGTTCAACGGATATTGCAAATACCCTTACATGTACAAGGTATGGATGATTACATGTACAAGGCCGGGGACTTTTTCGATCAAGTCGGATTACCATAGGGAATTTGAGCACCAATTTGGAGGCAGATTAATACGACCAGATGGCCAAGGTAATGCCCAGATCAACCCCATATGGAAGGCTAACTGGAATTTATGGATCCCAGGGAAGATCAAGCACTTCGCCTGGAAGGTTCTACGTGGATCCCTTCCCTGCTATGGAATTTTAGCTGGCCGCCATGTTCCCTGTATGACACAGTGCCCATTATGTCGTGTGGGACATGAAGACATCCAGCACTGTCTTTTCACATGTCGCAGAGCAAGAGATGTCTGGAGAGCTTTGGGACTGAATGAAATAGTGCGTCATGCAGTGGTTCAAGATAGATCAGGATCAGTAATGATGGAGGTGTTAGCCAGGACAGAGAGGGGCTCGAAGGAGATACCGAATCCTGAATTGCTAATGGTGGTTGCCTGGTATATATCGTGGCAGAGGCGAGAGTTTGACAAAGGACAAACCATTCAAACGCCAGAACGAACATCGATTTCTATTCGTGTGCTTGCCACTAATTACTTCAGAGCCTACAATCCAAAGCATAAAGATCGAACGGGTGATTTTATGTGGAAGAAACCCAGTAGGGGGACAGTTAAGATAAATGTGGACGCATCTTTTTCACGGGAGAATGGGGATGGAGCTACAGGAGCTATAGCTCGAGATGACCGTGGAAACTTTATTGGCGCCATTACCTGGCTGCTCCTAGAGATTCCGCAGAAATTTATGCCATTAGAAATGGGATGTATCTGGCAGGGCAGATTGGATGTAGTAGTGTGCAAGTGGAATCAGATTGCAGCTTCGCCGTGGACGCGATCAACCGACCTGACTGTTACCAGGGAAGTGATGTTGCGCTACTTGCAGAATGCAAAGATTTATCAAGGGAATTTGCAAAGGTGGTCTTCACGCACTATTTCCGGGAAGCAAATGCCACGGCAGATGAACTAGCTAGATGTAGCTATGGTACAAGATTGTCTAGTTTTTGGGAGGAGTCTATCCCTGATTTTATTTCTCACTTGCATGTAAATGACTTATCTATTGTCTTAGAAATAAAGTTGTTTTGCTGTAAAAAAAACAATACATCTCATCACCGGCGGTGAACGGAGCAACGGAAATGGTCATCTAGCTTGTACCCGCCCTAAGTCCTGATTCTGCAAGTCATAACTTCATCGAATTATTGATCAATTTGTAATCCATCAATTGATCATGTATTACAGGTCATCTAGCTATTCATTCGACTAGATATTTTTATTATTTATGATGATGTTTTTCAGTAAAATATTAAGTCACATTTTTTGACTCATACAACTTTATTTTTTTCCATTAATTTGTGATATATTTATAATAGTATAAAATTACACTAAGTTAAATAAATAAGTAAAAGTGTACTTTACTTATATGAATTTTTCAAACTTAAGGGTCTAATTTTGCTTTTCGCACTGGGGCCTCAAATTCATGGAGATGGCCCTCAACCACTACACAATCATAACGTTTTTTTCCTTCATCATCGTCAGGTTTAGAGGAGTACCTGCGCACAACTATGGTTTTACGAAAAAAGCAGCAAAAAGTCCATTTAAACCTCGGTTATTCAGATGCAACAAAAACGTGATTTACATGTCAAGCGAAGGCTTGGGCTGAAAACCAGAATTTCAATTCTTTTACCGTGGCACCGGTTGGTCATGCAAACCTAACTTTTGGTGAGGAAACTTGTTGCTATTTTGTAGAGAAAACTCTAAGGTTAAAACTTGGTAGTGGTGATGCCAAACCAGTTCATGACTATTTTGTCAAAATGCAATGCAATAACCAGAAGCTTTTTAGTGCCATGGATCTTGATGAAGAATCTCGACTTGGCAATGCTTTTGGGCTGATGCTAGAATTAGATCAATGTATGACTCTTTTCACGGTGTCATTAGTTTTGGCACAACATGTTTGATGAACAAATATGATATGCATTTTGCTTGTTTTTTTTGGAGTGAGTCATCATGGCCACTCGGTGTTGCTAGGATGTGCTTTATTATCAAGAAAAGACACTTCAACATTTGTTTGATTATTTGAAGCATGAATTACATGTGTCTCAAATGGTCAGCCAGAAATTGTTGTAAGTGATCAAGCAAAAGCAATTCCGAATTGTGTGGAAATATTTTTTTTCACAATCTCGATACAGATGGTGCTTGTGGCATATAACAAAAAAATACTTTAAAAGTTACATGGATATGATGAATATGATCACATCTAGGTTGTTGAGGCAGTTTATGATTTATTAATAAATTAACAATTACATAGTTTTTGGGTCTTCCACAAATGCCGGAACCCAACGGTGCCGATGATCAAACTTTGTGATTGTTATTGAATTATAAATATTTTGTTAGAAGTAACCTTGATGTGATCATATTCATCATATCCACCTAACTTCTTATGTATCTTTTTCATTATATGCCACAAGCATCATTTGTATCGTGATTCTGGAAAATTTATTTCCACACAATTTTGAATTATGTTTCTTGATCAGTTACAATAGCTTTTGGTTAACAATTTGAGACACATGTAATTTATGCTTGAAATAGTCAAACAATGTTACATTATCTTCATTTGGTAATAAAATCACATCCTAGCAACACCGATAGGCCATGATGATTCACTCTGACAAACACACAAGTAAAAGGCATATCGTATTTGTTCATCAAATATGTTGTGTTAAAACTGATGACATCATAAAAGAGTCATACACTGCTCCATTTCTGGCATAAAACTAAAAAGCATCCAAGTCAGGATTGATCATCAAGATATGTGATACTAAAAATTTAGAGTTATCGGATTGCATTTGGCAAAATGGTCATGAACTGTAACTGTTTTCGGCTTTTCGCATCACTGCTGCCAAGTTTTAACCTTCTTCTTTTTTCTGGAAAATTGCGACATGTTTTCTCAACAAAAGTTAGGTTTGCATGACCATCTCTTTCTACAACAAAAGAATCAAAATTTGTGCTTACTCATATTCCAGCACAGTCATTCAGTTTAAGTCTTCACTTGACATGGAAGTCTAAAATTTTGTTGCTTCTGAATATGCGAGATTTAAGTAGACTTAATGTAAAACTATGATCCAAATGAACCGTCGAAAGATGAAATTTTCCATCAGGACCACATGTAATATTTGAAGGAAATTTGCCCTAGAGGCAATAATAAAGTTATTATTTATTTCCTTATTTCATGATAAATGTTTATTATTCATGCTAGAATTGTATTAACCGGAAACATGATACATGTGTGAATACATAGACAAACAGAGTGTCACCAGTATGCCTCTACTTGACTAGCTCGTTGATCAAAGATGGTTATGTTTCCTAGCCATAGACATGAGTTGTCATTTGATTCACGGGATCACATCATTAGGAGAATGATGTGATTGACATAACCCATTCCGTTAGCTTAGCACCCGATCGTTTAGTATGTTGTTATTGCTTTCTTCATGACTTATACATGTTCCTATGACTATGAGATTATGCAACTCCCGTTTACGGAGGAACACTTTGTGTGCTACCAAACGTCACAACATAAGCTGGGTGATTATAAAGGTGCTCTACAGGTGTCTCCGAAGGTACTTGTTGGGTTGGCGTATTTGAGATTAGGATTTGTCACTCCGATTGCTCGGAGAGGTATCTCTGGGCCCACTCGGTAATGCACATCACTATAAGCCTTGCAAGCATTGCAACTAATGAGTTAGTTGCGGGATGATGTATTACGGAACGAGTAAAGAGACTTGCCGGTAACGAGATTGAACTAGGTATTGAGATACCGACGATCGAATCTCGGGCAAGTAACATACCGATGACAAAGGGAATAACGTATGTTGTTATGCGGTCTGACCGATAAAGATCTTCGTAGAATATGTGGGAGCCAATATGAGCATCCAGGTTCCGCTATTGGTTATTGACCGGAGACGTGTCTCGGTCATGTCTACATAGTTCTCGAACCCGTAGTGTCCGCACGCTTAAAGTTTCGATGACAGTTATATTATAAGTTTATGTGTTTTGATGTGCCGAAGGTAGTTCGGAGTCCTGGATGAGATCGGGGATATGACGAGGAGTCTCGAAATGGTCGAGACGTAAAGATCGATATATTGGACGACTATATTCGGACATCGGAAAGGTTCCGAGTGATTCGGGTATTTTCGGGGGTACCGGAGAGTTACGGGAATTCGTATTGGGCCTTAATGGGCCATACAGGAAAGGAGAAAGAGGCCTCAAAGGGTGGCCGACCCCTCCCATGGACTGGTCCGAATTGGACTAGGGAGGGGGGGGGGGGGCGCCCCATTCCTTCCTTCTCCTTTTTCCTTCCCTTCTCCTACTCCAACAAGGAAAGGAGGAATCCTATTCCCGGTGGGAGTAGGACTCCCACCTTGGCGCGCCCTCCTTGGCCGGCCGCCTCTCCCCCCTTGATCCTTTATATACGGGGGCAGGGGGGCACCCCATAGACACAACAATTGATCTGTTTGATCTTTTAGCCGTGTGCGGTGCCCCCCTCCACCACAGTCCACCTCGATAATACTGTAGCGGTGCTTAGGCGAAGCCCTGCGTCGGTAGAACATTAACATCGTCACCACGCCGTCGTGCTGACGAAACTCTCCCTCAACACTCGGCTGGATCGGAGTTCGAGGGACGTCATCAGGCTGAGCGTGTCTTGAACTCGGAGGTGTCGTATGCGTTCGGTACTTGATCGGTCGGATCGTGAAGACGACGACTACATCAACCGCGTTGTGCTAACGCTTCCGCTTTCGGTCTCACGAGTGCGTGGACAGCACTCTCCTCTCGTTGCTATGCATCACCATGATCTTGCGTGTGCGTAGGATTTTTTTGAAATTACTACGTTCCCCAGCGGTGGCATCCGAGCCTGGTTTTATGCGTTGATGTTATATGCACGAGTAGAACACAAGTGAGTTGTGGGCGATACAAGTCATACCGCTTACCCGGCATGTCACACTTTGGTTCGGCGGTATTGTTGGATGAAGCGGCCTGCACCGACATTACGCGTCGCTTCTGGCGAGACTGGTTCTATCGACGTGCTTTGCACACAGGTGGCTGGCGGGTGTCAGTTTCTCCAACTTTAGTCGAACCAAGAGTGGATACGCCCGGTCCTTGAGAAGGTTAAAACATCACTAACTTGATGAACTATCGTTGTGGTTTTCATGCGTAGGTAAGAACGGTTCTTGCTCAGCCCGTAGCAGCCATGTAAAACTTGCAACAACAAAGTAGAGGACGTCTAACTTGTTTTTGCAGGGCATGTTGTGATGTGATATGATCAAGACGGGATGAGATATAAGTTGTTGTATGAGATGATCATGTTTTGTTGAAGTTATCGGCAACTGGCAAAAGCCTTATGGTTGTCTCTCTATTGCATAAGATGCAAGCGCCAAATAATTGCTTTACTTTATCGCTGTGCGATAGCAATAGTTGGCGAGACGACCATGTGACGAAACATTGATATAGATCAAGATGATGGAGATCATGGTGTCATGCGGTGACGATGGAGATCATGACGATGCTTTGGAGATGGAGATCAAAGGCACAAGATGATGATGGCCATATCATGTCACATATTTTTGATTGCATATGATGTTTATCTTTTATACATCTTATTTTGTTTTGATTGACGGTAGCATTTTAAGATGATCTCTCACTAAATTATCAAGGTATAAGTGTTCTTCCTGAGTATGCACCGTTGCGAAAGTTCTTCGTGCTGAGACACCACGTGATGATCGGGTGTGATATGCTCTACGTTCAAATACAACGGGTGCAAAACAGTTGTACACGCGGAATACTCAGGTTAAACTTGACGAGCCTAGCATATACAGATATGGCCTCGGAACACGGATACCGAAAGGTCGAGTGTGAATCATATAATAGATATGATCAACATAGTGATGTTCACCATTGAAAACTACTCCATCTCACGTGATGATCGGACATGGTTTAGTTGATTTGGATCACGTGATCACTTAGATAACTAGAGAGATGTCTGTCTAAGTGGGAGTTCTTAAGTAATATGATTAATTGAACTTAAATTTATCATGAACTTAGTCCTGGTAGTATTTTGCATATTATGTTGTAGATCAATAGCTCGTGTTGTTTCTTTCATATGTTTATTTTGATATGTTCCTAGAGAAAATTGTGTTGAAATATGTTAGTAGCAATGATGCGGATTGGATCCGTGATCTGAGGTTTATCCTTATTGCTGCACAGAAGAATTATGTCCTTAATGCACCGCTAGGTGACACACCTATTGCAGGAGCAGATCACGAGCGTTATGAATGTTTGGCTAGCTCAATATGATGACTACTTGATAGTTTAGTGCATCATGCTTAACGGCTTAGAATCGGGACTTCAAAGACGTTTTGAACGTCATGGACCATATGAGATGTTCCAGGAATTGAAGTTAATATTTCAAGTAAATACTCGAGTTGAGAGATATGAAGTCTCCAACAAGTTCTATAGCTAAAAGATGGAGGAGAATCGCTCAACTAGTGAGCATGTGCTCAGATTGTCTGGGTACTACAATCGCTTGAATCAAGTGGGAGTTAATCTTTCAGATAAGATAGTGATTGACAGAGTTCTCTAGTCACCATCACCAAGTTACTAGAACTTCGTGATGAACTATAATATGCAAGGGATGACGAAAACGATTCCCGAGCTCTTCGTGATGCTGAAATCGACGAAGGTAGAAATCAAGAAAAACATCAAGTGTTGATGGTTGACAAGACCACTAGTTTCAAGAAAAGGGCAAACGGGGAACTTCAAGAAGAACGGCAAGCAAGTTGCTGCTCAAGTGAAGAAGCCCAAGTCTGGTCCTAAGCCTGAGACTAAGTGCTTCTCAAGAAAAGGAACCGGTCCTTTGGAAGTGGAACTGCCCCAAGTATTTGGCGGATAAGAAGGATGGCAAAGTGAACAAATGTATATTGGATATACATGTTATTGGTGTGTAGTTTACTAGTGTTTATAGAAACCCCTCGGCATTTGGTACTTGTTCAGTTGCTAAGAGTAGTAACTTAAAACGGGACTTGCAGAATAAACAGAAACTAGTAAAGGGCGAGGTGACGATGTGTGTTGGAAGTGGTTCCAAGATTGATATGATCATCATCGCACACTTCCCTATACTTTCGAGATTAGTGTTGAACCTAAATAAGTGTTATTTGGTGTTTGCGTTGAGCATGAATATGATTTGATCATGTTTATTGTAATACAGTTATTCATTTAAAGTCAGGGAATAATTGTTGTTCTGTTTACATGAATAAAACCTTCAATGGTCATACACCCAATGAAAATAGTTTGTTGGATCTCGATCATAGTTATACACATATTCATAATATTGAAGCCAAAAGATGCGAAATTAATAATGATAGTGCAACTTATTCGTGGCACTGCCGTTTAGGTCATATTGGTGTAAAGCGCATGAAGAAACTCCATGCTGATGGGATTTTGGAATCACTTGATTATGAATCACTTGATGCTTGCGTAACCATGCCTTATGGGCAAGATGACTAAGACTCCGTTCTCGGAACAATGGAGCGAGCAACCGACTTATTGGAAATAATACATACCGATGTATGCGATCCGATGAGTGTTTGAGGCTCATGGCGGGTATCGTTATTTTCTGACCTTCACAGATGATTTGAGCAGATATGGGTATATCTACTTGATGAAACATAAGTCTGAAACATTTGAAAAGTTCAAAGAATTTTAGAGTGAAGTGGAAAATCATCGTGACAAGAAAATAAAGTTTCTACGATCTGATCGCGGAGACGAATATTTGAGTTACGAGTTTGGTCTTCAACTAAAACAAAGTGGAATAGTTTCACAAATTCGTGCCACCTGTAACACCACAACATAATGGTGTGTCTGAACGTCATAACCGTACTTTATTGGATATAGTGCAATCTATGATGTTTCTTACCAATTTACCATTACCGTTTTGGGGTTATGCATTATAAACAGCTGCATTCACGTTAAAAAGGGCACCATCTAAATCTGTTGAGACGACACCGTATGAACTGTGGTTTAGCAAGAAACCTAAGCTATCGTTTCTTAAAGTTTGAGGTTGCGATGCTTATGTGAAAAAGTTTCAACCTGATAAGCTCGAACCCAAATCAGAGAAAGTGCGTCTTCATAGGATACCCAAAAGAAAATGTTGGGTACACCTTCTATCACAGATCCGAAGGCAAGATATTAGTTGCTGAGAATGGATCCTTTCTAGAGAAGGAGTTTCTCTCGAAAGAAGTGAGTGGGAGGAAAGTAGAACTTGATGAGGTAACTGTACCTGCTCCCTTATTGGAAAGTAGTTAATCACAGAAATCTGTTCCTATGACTCCTACACCAATTAGTGAGGAAGCTAATGATGATGATCATGTAACTTCAGATCAAGTTACTACCGAACCTCGTAGGTCAACCAGAGTAAGATCCGCAATAGAGTGGTACGGTAATCCTGTTCTGGAGGTCGTGTTACTTGACCATGATGAACCTACGAACTATGAGGAAGCGATGATGAGCCCAGATTCCGCGAAATGGCTTGAGGCCATAAAATCTGAGATGGGATCCATGTATGAGAACAAAGTATGGACTTTGATTGACTTGCCCGATGATCGGCAAGCCATAGAAAATAAATGGATCTTCAAGAGGAAGACGGACACTGATAGTAGTGTTGCTATCTACAAAGCTAGAATTGTCGAAAAAAAAGCTTTCGACAAGTTCAAGGTGTTGACTACGATGAGATTTTCTCACTCGTAGAGATGCTTAAGTCTGTCCGAATCATGTTAGCAATTGCCGCATTTTATGAAATCTGGCAAATGAATAAACAAAACTGCATTCCTTAATGGATTTATTAAAGAAGAGTTGTATATGATGCAACCAGAAGGTTTTGTCAATCTTAAAGGTGCTAACAAAATATGCAAGCTCCAGTGATCCATCTATGGACTGGTGCAAGCATCTCGTAGTTGGAATATATGCTTTGATGAGTTGATCAAAGCATATAGTTTTATACAGACTTGCGGTGAAGCCTATATTTACAAGAAAGTGAGTGGGAGCACTACAACATTTCTGATAAGTATATGTGAATGACATATTGTTGATCGGAAATAATGTAGAATTATTCTGCAAAGCATAAAGGAGTGTTTGAAAGGAGTTTTTCAAAGGAAGACCTCGGTGAAGCTGCTTACATATTGAGCATCAAGATCTATAGAGATAGATCAAGACGCTTGATAAGTTTTTTCAATGAGTACATACCTTGACAAGATTTTGAATTAGTTTAAAATGGAACAATCAAAGAAAGAGTTCTTTCCTGTGTTACAAGGTGTGAAATTGAGTAAGACTCAGAGCCCGACCACGGCAGAAGATAGAAAGAAAATGAAAGTAATTCCCTATGCCTCAGCCATAGGTTATATAAAGTACGCCATGCTGTGTACCAGATCTATTGTATACCCTACACTGAGTGTAGCAAGGGAGTACAATAGTGATCTAGGAGTAGATCACTGGACAACGGTCAAAAATATCCTTAGTAGAATAAGGATATGTTTCTCGATTATTTAGGTGACAAAAGGTTCGTCGTAAAGGGTTACATCGATGCAAGTTTTGACACTGATCCAGATGACTCTAAGTCTCAATCTGGATGCATATTGAAAGTGGGAGCAATTAGCTAGAGTAGCTCCGCAAGAGCATTGTTGACATAGAAATTTGCAAAATACATACGGATCTGAATGTGGCAGACCCATTGACTAAAATTCTCTCACAAGCAAAAGATGATCACACCTTAGTACTCTTTGGGTGTTAATCACATAGCGATGTGAACTAGATTATTGACTCTAGTAAACCCTTTGGGTGTTGGTCACATGAGATGTGAACTATGGGTGTTAATCACATGGTGATGTGAATTATTGGTGTTAAATCACATGGCGATGTGAACTAGATTATTGACTCTAGTGCAAGTGGGAGACTGAAGGAAATATGGTGTTAAATCACATGGTGATGTGAACTAGATTACTGACTCTAGTAAACCCTTTGGGTGTTGGTCACATGACGATGTGAACTATGGGTGTTAATCACATGGTGATGTGAATTATTGGTGTTAAATCACATGGCGATGTGAACTAGATTATTGACTCTAGTGCAAGTGGGAGACTGAAGGAAATATGCCCTAGAGGCAATAATAAAGTTATTATTTATTTCCTTATTTCATGATAAATGTTTATTATTCATGCTAGAATTGTATTAACCGGAAACATGATACATGTGTGAATACATAGACAAACAGAGTGTCACTAGTATGCCTCTACTTGACTAGCTCGTTGATCAAAGATGGTTATGTTTCCTAGCCATAGACATGAGTTGTCATTTGATTCACGGGATCACATCATTAGGAGAATGATGTGATTGACATAACCCATTCCGTTAGCTTAGCACCCGATCGTTTAGTATGTTGCTATTGCTTTCTTCATGACTTATACATGTTCCTATGACTATGAGATAATGCAACTCCGTTTACGGAGGAACACTTTGTGTGCTACCAAACGCGTCACAACAATCGGGTGATTATAAAGGTGCTCTACAGGTGTCTCCGAAGGTACTTGTTGGGTTGGCGATTTGAGATTAGGATTTGTCACTCCGATTGTCGGAGAGGTATCTCTGGGCCCACTCGGTAATGCACATCACTATAAGCCTTGCAAGCATTGCAACTAATGAGTTAGTTGCGGGATGATGTATTACGGAACGAGTAAAGAGACTTGCCGATAACGAGATTGAACTAGGTATTGAGATACCGACGATCGAATCTCGGGCAAGTAACATACCGATGACAAAGGGAACAACGTTGTTGTTATGCGGTCTGACCGATAAAGATCTTCGTAGAATATGTGGGAGCCAATATGAGCATCCAGGTTCCGCTATTGGTTATTGACCGGAGACGTGTCTCGGTCATGTCTACATAGTTCTCGAACCCGTAGTGTCCGTGACGCTTAAAGTTTCGATGATGCTTATATTATGAGTTTATGTGTTTTGATGTACGAAGGTAGTTCGGAGTCCTGGATGAGATCGGGGATATGACGAGGAGTCTCGAAATGGTCGAGACGTAAAGATCGATATATTGACGACTATATTCGATCGTCGGAAAGGTTCAGAGTTATTCGGTTTCTTTTCGTAGTACCTGAGAGTTACGTGAATTCGTTTTGGGCATTATTGGGCCATACGCTAAAGGATAAAGTGGCCACACCGGGGGGCCGACCCCCCCCCCTGGACTGGTCCGAATTGGACTAGGGAGGGGGGGGGGGGAGGCGCCCCATTCCTTCCTTCTCCTTTTTCCTTCCCTTCTCCTACTCCAACAAGGAAAGGAGGAATCCTATTCCCGGTGGGAGTAGGACTCCCACCTTGGCGCGCCCTCCTTGGCCGGCCGCCTCTCCCCCCTTGCTCCTTTATATACGGGGGCAGGGGGCACCCCATAGACACAACAATTGATCTGTTTGATCTTTTAGCCGTGTGCGGTGCCCCCCTCCACCACAGTCCACCTCGATAATACTGTAGGGGTGCTTAGGCGAAGCCCTGCGTCGGTAGAACATCAATATCGTCACCACGCCGTCGTGCTGATGAAACTCTCCCTCAACACTTGGCTGGATCGGAGTTCGAGGGACGTCATCGGGCTGAACGTGTGCTAAACTCGGAGGTGCCGTGCGTTCGGTACTTGATCGGTCGGATCGTGAAGACGTACGACTACATCAACCGCGTTGTGCTAACGCTTCCGCTTTCGGTCTACGAGGGTACGTGGACAACACTCTCCCCTCTCATTGCTATGCATCACCATGATCTTGCGTGTGCGTAAGAATTTTTTTGAAATTACTACGTTCCCCAACAATATTACTTTTAGCTTTACATCCTAACCCGGCTGTTGGATTTAACTTCAACATATTTCTTGGGTTGGGCCAAGTCTTACCATAGGATGAGCATGAAAGTATAAGGTACTTCACTTGTCCAACATTACAGTTGATTCTTCTCATCACACCAAAACGTTTTTTAGCATTGTTGTAGTACTCTCGTACCTAGTTCTCGGTATTAAAAGTCATCCCCAATTCATGGTCTCCAAGTAACGCATCTGTTTGAGCTTCACCATGGTCAACGTTCAAGGTCCGTGTTGTTTTCCTTTCGCCGTGTAATGCCGTTGTTATCACTTGAAATACACAGGCCACTTTTCTTGCGGAAAAAAATGGTATTACAGGTGACTTGATTCTTGAACACCAATAGTACATATTCACCTGACTGCTGCCATGTTAACCATGAACTCAAAAACTTCATGTTGAACTTTGCCACATGTATACAACCGTTTGGTCTTTTCATTTGACAGGTTCGATCTTTTCATTTGACAGGTTTGAACTGGTTTTTTACTTGCGTAATACATAGTGAAATGTTTCCTTATTTACTTACTAGTAATTGTGTGCGTGCAATGCATGCTAGTATTAGACAGTATATTAATTGTATTGCACATTAATATTATGCTAGACATAAATTGCATGTTAATGTTAGATAGGGTATAATTGCTTGGTTAATGCTGACGTTGATATTAGGCATGATATCAATTAGTGGAGTGTGCTAAACATGTTTATAGTGTTGTAAACATGTTTAGTACTAAACACAAGAGTGATGTAGACCATTGGATAGATACAGTTAAACGGATGAGATCTGTTGGATCTCCGCAACTTGCTTTCTTTATATTGGTACTAGACCATAAAGACGCGCGTTGCCGCGCCCGTCTCATCTTAAGTAAATTTAACCAAAAGATGCTAGAAATATTCTGAAAAATCTTAAAAGAAATAGTATTTTAAAACATCACAAATTGAATTATATCTACAGTCAGGATATTTATATCTTCCAAATACCAGACACTTATTGAGTGCCGGTACATCCAAAATATGCCATGCCACACAACATATTTGGTTTACACGTGCAAAAGCTGGCCAAAATGAAATGATACAACAATACTTTTGTAATTAAGTCCACGAACAGATCTTAAGTAACCAACGAATTATTTAATTGTCCATATGCATGGAGGTAGAGTTAACTGGTGTTGTCTGTCTATTGATGCAAGTTGTGCCATTAGGAATAGGACATCACACATAGACATTCTCCACACATTCGAAATGTTCGGGAACGAAAGAAAAATGTAATAATCTCACTATTTCAACAACATACAACCAGTTAGAAGCAAAGTTTTAAATAGCACGCTAAACTTCTTAGCGGCGGACCTCTTCTAAATGCTATAGCGTGCTACAGCGGTGCTATAGCGAGCTATTTAAAATGTTTGCTCATGCGTTTGGACAAAAAACCCTTAGCGCAGGACCTTTTCTAAATGCTATAGCGTGCTATAGCGGGCTATTTAAAACCATGGTTAGAAGCCTAACTTCTTTTGCAAGAAGCCAAGAAAAATGTCATATCCTTGTGTAACTGTAGCAAGCGACATTCTGGAATCAATCACCAAAGAATTGGAAGCCGTATTTGAGGGGGAAAACACTCCTAATAAGGCATGGTTGAAGAAATTGTTGTTTAGGGCAAACCTAATAAATCAAGGAAATTAAGAAAGAAAATTAACATGAATGCAATATTCAACTTTCTGTAGTATTCTCTATTAGCTCATGATAAAATGGAAGGGTGATTTCTGAAATCACAAATTCGTCATTATGATTGCGACCAATCTACACCGAGCATAAAGTGATAATATTTATTAGTAGCACTCCTAATTTTGCCTGAAAACCAGCAAGTATTCGTTGAGGTCAAGTGATGGTTTATCATATGTCAGCAAGATGCAAATTGGCAGAACTGTTATTTGTGTCCCAAATGACACGATCTTGAAATAATATACATGTGTTCCATGTTTAAATAAAGCTAACTTCTGATTCTTTTCATCATAGAAATAGCTTTCATATAGTGCTGCTCAAAGCCTCATACAAAATAAATTATCATGTTCTAAGGTCAACAAGACAAAAGTATTGCATGCACTTACCTTGTTAGACACAACATCCTGAATCCTATGGAATACCTGTATGTTAGCGTTCAATGTATTTTGTACTTCGTGCAAAGAGGGGAGAAAACACAAAAAGGAAAATAAACATCACAGCTCATAGATATGGGCATATAACCAGTTCTTCAGCTTCAGTTGAAAGGATGAATTAATAGCATGTTGTCGAAAGTAGTTGCAACAACTGAGATATCAACACGTAATATAGAAAAGGCAGTCTATTTGAATCGGGTATATATAGTATTATTATTACCATATTAGGTGATCATCTCCTTTTGTGAAAACATGCTTTTCTCCTTCTCAGGTTTCTGATTTATTCATCACTTTTAACAGCTGGTCAGAGCCACTTTGCCAACTGAATCATAGAGTAAATTCCCCTCCTACAAACTATAGATTGATAAGAAGTGCCCCAATCAAGCACAACAAAATCTCCAGGTTCGTTGCTGCCTTGCTGCTCGTTTGTTTGATCAATTTTGTACATCCATTACTTTGGTTTGGAAAACGAAATGCTTTCAAGTAGAGTAATTATCTTGCAACCTGAAGAAAATAAGCAGACCAAATTTTCAGTTAGCTTTAAGACAGTAAGGAGGAAAAACCAAGTTAATCCTTTGACATATAAAAACAACCTTATTGATTAAGATTTACCTCTCCAATCCATATCATGGTCAAACAGAGTTTTGCTGCTGCCGACCTGATCGCCATCGAATAGAAGTTGCGGCTGGAAGATGGGTAGGCGTGAGCGTGACCGCGTGAGCAAGGGCAGGATGCACCTCGCCGATGGCCTTCCTCTAGATCTGTACCCCGTGACTGCTATGAGTTATACACAGTGGTGCCCACTGCGGTGCTTGGATCGGCGTTAGGGGATGCTCGTCCACGATGGGCACTCGCGAATGCGCTGCCGGATGACGAGAACTGAAGGCTGCAGACGCCGCCGCCATCGCGTGAAGAGGAACGGAGCTCGGGCTTCCGTCGAAGAACATGAAGCGCAGCGGCCCATGCAATCCCCTCGCACCCATCACAACCGTTCGCGTAACATCGAGCGTCAAGCAGGCCCGACGAAGGAGAAGGCACGAAGGTAGTATTGTGGAGCAGCAGCCCTTTTACGTTGGCCCGTCTGGTTCTTGCGGGCTCACACGGTTGAAACAGGCCCAAAGGGTGCTGCGGGTCGACCGGGAGATCTGCACCATCTATGATCACAATCGATGGCTAAAAGCGTCAAAACGCTGAGGGTGGGCGTAGGTAGCTTCATCTTACTGTTTAGTAATAGATTGCTTAGTCTCCGTCAAGTGACGGTTTAATGTGTTAGAATTATGTCGGTTTTTGTGGTGGTGGTATCTATCCTCATGGATTTGATTATTTGGAAATGATGAGGTCTTTTTAGTCGGGATATGATGAGTTTTATGACTCATATTATTTTTGTTAGTTTGAATTTTTTTGGAGTTGAAATCTTTCCTCAATGTTACAGTGAAGATTTGTGGTTTGAAGATTTGCACATTTAGGGGTTCATCCCCAGTACGTTCATCACTCATTGTTTTCCTATCTTTTTGGATGAGCGACTCAAGGGGCTTCCAGAGTGCTTTGTTGCTAATCAAGTTCGTGAAGGGGGAGTGACGATATCACTACTTCAGTCTAACCGTAATCTCTTTAGTGAACTCTTGGGTTTGTCTTATAAAGATTGATATTACGAAGAAGATGTCTCCAAGAATATATATTTTTAATTCTTAGCAGGAGTTGTAATTTCTTGTATTGTGGATCCAAAGCATTATATCTATAATGATTGCAAGTATTATTAAATCTATATGTGTTTCTTTATTTTTGGAAAATAACCCTCTTCGAAACAAGGTACTACATTTTTTCGAAAAGGTGCAACTTTGCATCAATGTGATGTACATAGCTATTTTAATTTATCATTAAGCATAGTATGACAAATATATCCACGGTCAAACCATTACAAGATATGAAAAATTGACACAGATGATTAAGACGATTTTTTCACAATGACACATTTAAGAAAGGATAACGTCCTTGCGCCTAAGTCGATTTCTTTCATAGCGACGCCTTCAAAAAAGGATAACGTCCTCGAGCCAGTGGCCCATGTCCAACCATCCGATTTTCATCATGCTTGAGACCAACCAATGAAAACCTACACAATAGCAACGAGACAACTACTTCAACGAGGTAATGACAAAAGTTCGTCCTTAATATGCCCGACCAATGAAAGTTAGGACAAAAATTTGCCCTCTCCGACATGAAACGATATTCCAATCAATATCTTGATGATGGATCATCCGATAACTACCTCTTTCAGTGCTCTATACCAGGACTAAAAAGGCACTAGTAGATTGGTGGGCGTCTTTTCACCTACCTTCATAGCCGTCAGATGGATATCCATGTTTGGGCGTGAAATCGACCAGTTTCATTCCACACTGGTGCGAGTCACACTGAGCTTCCACCTTAGTGTTTAATCCGCTGCCGTGGTGGTAGAAGCCGACGGGGAACCATCAGTGCACCCTTCTTTTGTTTTTTGTTTTGACAACAAGGCCTTCATGGCTAGTTTTATTAAACTCAAATAATGATTATATCACCTTTCTTTGCATGGTAATACATGTTCTATTTAACATAAGAATCATAATACAAGTCATGTACATATAGACCTGACAAAACTGAAAAGACGGTAAAACGCTAGCCTTTGCCCAAAAGAACATCAACCAAAAAATAAAATTACAAATAAGACCGACGAATCCTCTTAGCTTCACACCGATGCCCGTCATCTGCCTCTGGCACCACCACAACCACCACCAAAGGAAAATATGACGAATCATCTCCTCCCGAGCTCGACGCGGCTCCATCGCCGATATGCAGCTTTGCGAACCTTCAAGATGGCTCGCCAAAGGTAAAACCATTACCGTTAAACGAATCAGATCGGGGCAACACCCCGAATATGTCATCGAACTCCAAATTCGGCACCCCCACATGACTAAGATGTTGAAGGAAGAAACTATACCTGTCATCCACGAACCACAGACCCAGCACACGATCCATCATTTTTCAGATGCCGCCGATGCAGTCCATAATCTGCATCCATTCCTAGACTACCTTTGAAGGTCCGCGTCGGAGCTCGAAGCTCGAGCAGACGCCCTCAGAAAATGGTGGAGCCCGATGACTCAGGTCCACCACAAGGAGGCCGTCCCCGCATCATCCTTGTTTGAACAATCTGGTTTCCAAATTTATCCTCAACCATAGAACTGATAGTCTCGTTGGGTTAGGATCTAAAGAATCATTATTCAATGATATCATTGTCGCCGCCAAAGCCAAGACAATGGACAACCCAAAACTTATAAGCTAATAATGACTAAATCAATCCGCACACGTAAATCTGACGACCCCTTATCATCAACCACCGAGGTCGTCGACGAAGGGAGCCGCCGGCTGCAGAAGGAAGCGCTCCTAGCGGCGGCCACATGCTTACATCATCCGCCGGCCCCTTGCTCATCGTGTCGGGGTACGACTCTACCACTGTATTTCCTCGTTCCTGAACTCACACTTGATTGAATTAAAGGCAACAATTCCAACTAAAAAAAAGCGAAATCCCGCTTAGGCCCTTAAAATTACCAACAATCAGCATTTATCCAATGGTCGCCATCGCCACCTCCTTCTCCGCCGCCGCCGTCGTTGCCGCCGCCCGCCGGAGCTCCCCGGCTCACCTCCAGCTCGTCGCTCGCCGCCGCCTCCCGTTCTGCACCGCTGCCTCCTCTTCCACCGCGCCACCTGCTGCTGCGGCGGGCTTTGGGTGGGCCGACGCCCTCCGAGTTGCCAGCGAATTCGGGGTCGGCGATGAGTCCGACCTTTCGGGATACTTCCGGAAGGTCGACATCTGCAACCGAGGAATGGTAGATTCCCCCTTTGCGTTCTACTATCCTCACAACTGTGCGGGCGCGTGTATGTGAAATTGTCTCAGGTGTGTTATGCGCGGATTTGTTTGGGTTTTGCAGGGTAACAAGGGGGAGTTCGTGGAGTTCATGGTGGAGGATCAAGTGGTGGGATACATCCACAAGGGGTGTGTGTAACGGGATCAAACATCTGCTCTTTAGTTTTCTCTGTGTAACATCTACTCCGAGAACAAATTTATCGAGGAAACAATGGTGGAGCAGCACTCACCTGCAGACAATTTGAACAATAATATATGTGTGTTCCTTCTTGTGTTATCCCAAATCCTGTGATTTGTTCTCCTGTACTTTCATAAAGGCCTTGTCGCCGTCTCTTCATCCCCGACCGCCACACCTTGCGTCGCCCCTCCTTCACCAGAACCAATGCTCGCGCTTCCGGCGGCTCCCATTGCCACTTCGGCAGTGGGCATGGCTCCCCTTCCAGCGATGGCGGCCCCAGCTTACGACATGTTCTCATCTTTGGATTCTATCCTGACGGCCATGGGATTGTTCGGACATTGGCCAGGGCGAAATCCCTGCATGGCTTGCTGATGCTGGCAGCGGCGACACCTGCGGGTGCCGTCACCTTCCTGGAGGCGCTGCAACAGCCTTTTCTCCGTTCCCCTGCTCGAGCTCCAGGGGAAACCCCAGGTCCAGTTCCTTGGACCGGACGACGGCGACGTCATGACATCGTTCCCCTTCATAAAGGCGTCGTCTTGCTTGCTCGTGGCGTGTTTGGCACTGGATTCTGAGTTTCGGGACATCATCTTGATTAGAGCTGTTTCGCTTGGATAGGGTAGTTTAGCGCTGTGTTGTAGCTTCTGTTTGGGCTGAGCAACCCATGTCTCTCTGCTCCGGACACCATGTGTACGCCATGTTTGGTTCTGTCATGTGATGTACCCCTCCCCCTATGTTCACATTTCAACTTCTTCTATCACTGAAAAGATACGCAAGCTTTGCGTATTCGCGAAAAAAATAAAGGCCTCCGGGCCTCTGTACCGAAAAATGCAAACAACTGCAAAAGCTTACAAACAAAATAAGCATCCTCTGATTTGTGGGAGGAGCTTCTCGTTAACTTAATTCTAATCCTTGTGTATATAGAAGAAAATTGGTGTTAAAATTGATTCTTGACCCTGTTTATTTGTACTGAATGAATTGCTGTGATTTGCTAAAATTGCATGTCCACTATGTGCAATTATTTTATCATATATGGTATTTTCAGGAAAGTTGATTCCATATGGAGTGCAAATTGTAAAATTACTCTATGAAATATCTTCTCATTTTCCAGTTTAATTCGAAATTATAGTCAGGGAAATTCCACTGGAATGCATGATATCCCAGTACATATACACTTTCTGTTAGTTTTGAGATTTGTTGTTGAAGTAACATGTCAGGGTTTAATAATATTTAGACACTCATTTTTCCCCAGGACCTTAATTTTTATTTCTTTAATAAAGTAAATCATCTGAAGAGACAACAATCATGGATTAAACATGATAAGATGAACAGAGCTTGCATTTGTTAGCCAAGAGTGTTCGGATTGGCTAAGCGGAAGTCTATGAGGATATTGAAATACTTGTCATAGTCACATTATTGTGATTTAGGATCTATGAGATGTTTAACTTGGTGGTATTAATTTCAGGTTTACTGAACACCTGAGGGACTTCCATGATGTTTTTACCATTGTCTCGGGTAGCAATGGCAAGAACAGTGTGGAGCATGTGACTCTCCACTCATCGCTCAGGACTCCAGAAGATCGAACAATCGCCATCGGAGATGTCATAAAAGGCCTAGGGGAACTCATTCCTGGTATACGAAATGAGGTACTTGCCAGAATTGTATATATGAATTATTCTATGAACTTCATTCAAATTGCACATCTGCCGACTTAGTCAAATTTAGACAACTTCATGACTCCATTAGTGTAGCTAAATGGATAAACTAGTAAGGTGCTCGTGTGTTGTAACAAGATAGATGTTGTGCAACTTGTGTTGTTTAAAAGGGTAATGAAGGCAAAGATCAAGAATAACCAAATATTGAAGAATGGTGACAAATAAATGGAAAAGCGGGAATATAAACTTAGTTCATTTAACTGCTTCTACTGATTCTCGTCCAACACGAGCATATATTAGAAATAATATCTTCTTTCACACTGCATAACACAACTATTATGTGAGTACATCTTTGTACACAATATTCTTGGTAAATGTCCCAACAGGAATAGCTATCATCCTTTAGCGGTACAACAAGCACTTTAAAGACTATTTTTGGATGTAGCTCGAGATAAAGCAACATACAATTGTCCATGGGAAATAAGGATCAGGAGGTAGACTCCAACATTTGGTATTGTTTGCCATGTGCCTTATTTATGAGTCATAACAAAGCATAGTCTGATAGGAAATTGCTTCCTCTTGAACCCAATAGGTAATATTTCATCATCTGATTGGCACAACGGTATTCGAGGTAGAAAGCCTCTCTTTCCAGGATGTTGCCCCAACACGATTTTAACATTTATAAAATTTTCTGGAACCACATACTACCAACATCGTTCCCTTACACAAACCATTAGTTGGATCCAGGTGCCGTAGCAAGATCACGAGACAATCAACCTCCAGCTTGAGCACATGCGGAGGCAAGCCATTGGGTGTGAGCAAATTCAAATATTCAGAATGATAATTGACTAATTTTTGTGAGGACCATCCTCTGCACGATCAAAACTATGACATATCATTTCATCCCTAGGAACAATCAATTTTTTGTTATCCTATCAACATATGCATTTCATGTTGATAGGATAGCCTGAGAAGTAGTGTAATTCAGATTGGAGGTGCATTGGAAAGATATGATCGATGAGATCATAAGTATTAGAATCCACGCCGGTGTACGACACACAAATCTCGCCAACAGCACCTTTGGTGCCCCCACCTCCAGCAGGTGAATCGCCACAGCCACCGCTGGCGGACCTCTACCTTCTGGGCAGATTGCCCACCAACACCACCCCTTTGCTTCAACTGCGACGAGATTTATGTTCGTGGTCACCGGTGCACGCGGCACTTCTTCATCAAGACTGACGACTACGGCCAAGGTAGCTCCATAACTGGTAGCCCCTCTCAATGGAGCAGAGAAGAATATTATCGTTTACTTTTATCTACTTTTCATTAATTAGGGTCATGTCAGTAGTAGATCCTTCCATCATCTACGTCTGACCATTCGAGAAGGTTTTCTTAGTGTTTAGTTCTCTTGTGATACATATTTTTTTACCCGTTTGAGCTTTCTCCCCGAAGAGGAAGTGGTCATAACATCGTATGTGATAGTAATATTGTGGACAATGTAGACCAGTCTATTCCCCATTCTTTATCACGAGTGCTCTCCTTGCATATTTACCCATGCACTGTTGTGGGTAGTTCATGTTATAGTTTGGAGTTTTGTATCTATCTTCTGAATTCTGATACTATATGCAAGACTGTTTTAACTTTTTATTGCCTATCAAATTAACATTACTTCCACATTTTCTCTTTGTTTTGCTTCTCTGGCAATATTTTGCAATATGCAGCTCTATCCAGTAACCTCATCTTACGGCATGCCTGTGTACTTCTCTCTGGAACGTGCTGCTGCTCCCTACTTTGGTATAAAGGTCTGATATTCTTGTGACACTTACCTTTTTACTTCCTCCGTCCCATAATTTAAGAACGTTTTTCAAGCTAGTTAGTTTGAAAAACATTCTTATATTATGAGACGGAGGGAGTAATATATATGTTGCCCTTGTAGTATTATGCACCTCTAAAGGTACTCATCATCGATCCTCTCATCTATGCTATAAGTTTCCTGATTCTTATTAGCAATGTACCTAAGCAGCCTTCTCTATCTTTAAGTTTTTAGATCCTCATGGCAGGCTTATGGTGTTCATATGAATGGGTACATCGAGAAGCATGGTGAAAAGTCTCTTTGGATTGGTAAGAGAAGTGATGTGAAGCAAACTTACCCTGGGATGCTAGATCATCTTGTTGCTGGTGGCCTGGTATCGTTCTCGTTTCCTCTATTTTCTGTTCAAGTCCTTTTGTACTTCATTAGCTCTTCTGTTGAAGATGGGTAACAATAATTACTGAATTGCTTAACACTGATTTCATGTGCACCAGTCATATAGTTCCTTTGATGCCAAACTCATTTTAAAATATTAAACTGGAATCTTATATGCATTAGATGACAATCTTGGAACTCCTATTTCAGAATATCTACTCTCCAATAATATGTATGAATACTTCCCATTTTTATAGGAGTAATTGCCTAGAGATTTCCACCAGTTCTAGACATTTTTTTTAGAAAAGGAGGAAGACCCCCGGCCTCTGCATCTATATGATGCATGCAGCCACTTTATTAATTATTCGCACCAGTTCTGGACATGTTATGAAGATAATGCTGAATGCTCCTAGTAAGAGCTATAGCCTGTAGAATGTCACTGGCCAATTGCTTGAATCAGAATGATTAAATTATTTGGATTTTTCAGGTACCTATTCAATCTATCTAGTCTTAGTAAAGTAATTATTGTTGAAAGAATACATCCTGTCTTGCTAGGGTTATCTTTTTTTACCTATAAAATCATCTGGTGAATAACGTCCTTAGCGCCTCCATATTAGTCAAGCCGGGTGACTTAATATTTAGAAGTTAGGCTGCTTAAAATGGTGCTACCTTTGGAATAATTTTGCATGGAATTATGGATTCGACTGGCAGGCTCAAAGCCGTCGGCAGAAGTGCTGCACAGTACCCTTTTGATTTTCTTGTGGAACTGTATAGCTGTTAACTTACGTTTGACTCCATATGAATTTTTTTAGCCTTACGGAATCTCCTGTAAAGAGAATATCATCAAGGAATGTGAAGAGGAAGCAGGAATACCAAGATCCATGTCAACCAAGTAACATGCAAACTGCTGTTAGAAGTTCTAGTTTTTCTGTACTGTGACACCTCAATGTTTCGCTGTGCGAAGAACTGAACTCATAAGTATCAATGTTTTGTTTTGCTAGTGCTACTTCTGTTGGAGCCATTTCTTACATGGATATCAATGGGTTTAGATACAAAAGGGATGTTCTGTTCTGCTATGACCTTAGACTTCCTGTAGATTTCGTTCCTACTAATGAAGGTATGCACAACTAAAGCATTAATGCTAATATTCTGTGTTCCCATTCATACGAATGACATTTTAGCAAGCAGGTTATTAACCAGTGTGCTGCCAAACTTCTTGCAGATGGAGAAGTTGATAGCTTCAGACTAATCCCGGTACCACATGCTGCAAACATTATACGGAGGACAGATTTTTTCAAGCCAAACTGCAACCTTGTGATCATTGACTTCCTCTTCCGTCATGGGTAGTATATGCATTATTCCCCTAGTAGTGCAATTTGAAGAACAAATCTTCTCAGCTGTTGACATGGTGATCTTTCCTCCAGGTACATAAACCCAGACTGTAATGGGTACCTGAAGCTGCTGACAAGCTTGAGGAGTGGTGATTGTTCGTAGGGCTTGCAGTTCGCTGTTCAAACAGAAGAATCAGATTACCAGCATTAATCGTTGATTTTTTGGAGTAAGCTAGATGGCTGTCCATCACAATCAGAATATTAACTTTAAAGTACAAACTGTACATGATTTTTTTTTCTTTCTCTAAATGCATTTCTGTTCGCACATTATCTTTGACTCTTCAGTGAGTTTAGGGAGGTAAGGAAGTTCAGGAGGAAAGGGGGGCATAATAAAAGGAACATTAGTATACATGGTGCTGAACATGATGGCCTGCTTATTTCTGTAGTCTTTTATATGCTTGCGCTATTGGCTATTTTCTTGCAAATATTATTCTTTTCAAAATGGTTTTGGTAACTGCAGGCCTGAAGCTAAACACCGTGTGCGCTCTATCCACCAGAATGCTTATTGTTTTTTTGTAGGTGCATATATAAGTAGCTTTAATAAGAATGCTAAGTCGAACCTCGTACCCCTACAGGTTAGTTATGAACTCAATAACCACTTGGGCTGGCTCAGCTTTGATGGCAAATCTAGCTTTCTTTTCTTTTGTACCTTCACATATCCAGCCAAAAAATAACAAAGAAAGGAACGCTTGTGTAAATAGCATGGTGCATAGGATTCGTACATGGGGTCCCTACCTAACTAAGTTGATGTCCATTAACCATCTCAAACTAAGTAGACTTTTTGTGTGAACTAAGCTCATTTTGTCTTCGGACTGAAAAAATTATGGATCCGGCAAAAAAATATTAAAAACAAACCCCGGTAAATTCTATGTAAATAGCATATACACCATGCACATGGTATTTTACACAAAAACACCGTGGTAACTTTGATTGAGCGAAGAAGTTGTTAAAAAGATACAAAAAAATACCCCTCGATAACTTCTCTGTAAATAACATGATGACATAAGCAGCTTTGACCTGATAACTTATGTACAACACCATGATAACATCGACCCAAGGAAAAATTATTGAAAACATCCTATGATAACTACTATGTAAATAGCATGGTAATTTAGGCCCCACGTCACCTCGGGAAAGCTATTTTCCAGTTGACTGGAAATTCGCTAACAGATCCGAACAATTCGGTATCTGTCTGATCGGCATCTCACGGTCACAATCGAGCAAGTAAACTACTCCTTTCACACGTCCCGGGTTGATGAAACATACAACCGTTGACTTTTCTGTGAATAGAATGGTAACTCATACATTGCACACATGATAACTTATGTACCCGGTGCTGATAGCTTTGGCATGGGATGTGTCTGTGGAGGGGGGGGGGGGGTGATTAAATATACCACTGTTAACTTTTGTGTGAATAGCATGATAACTCACACATCACACACCTGATAATTCATGTACCGCGATCCTGATAACTTTGGCATGAGGTGTGTGTGTATGGGGGGGGGGTGATGAAATATCCCCCTGGTAACTTTTATGTGAATAGCATGGTAACTCGCATATCACAGACCTGATAACTTGTGTAGCTCGGTCCTGATAACTTTGGCATGGGGGGAGGGGTTGATGAAATATCCCCTCGGTAAATTTTGTGTGAATAGCATGGCAACTCACACATCGCAGATCTGATAATGTAGGTACAAACACTGCGGTAAATTTAGACCCAAAAAGAAGTTGTTGAAACATACCTTGGTTACTTCTATGCGAATAGCATGGTAATATATGCATCGCGGACCTGATAATTTAGGTACAAATACCACGATAACTGTGACCCCGGGGAAAGAAGTATTTGAAAACACACCTCCGGTCACTTCTACATAAATAACATGGTAATATACATATAACATAACTGATAACTTTCCGGTAACTTTTGATCAAAACATGACAACATGAGATCTAATTTCGAAGTTCTCGTCGCGACGGAATTTTTATGTGAAAACGATTTTTCAATAAAAAATGATAGTTTGAGCTATAAAATATTTTACAGTTTCAAAAGAGCAAGAATCTACAATGACATCTGCTTTCCTATGCTCTAGTGCATTTGATTTGGAGAGATTGTTGGAGGAGCCATTTTTATGCCCCGGTAATCTTTATGTAAACAGGATGGTAACTGATGTACTACAGAGGTGATAAGTTATTTAGCGTAGGTCTGATAACTTTTGATCGAAAAAAGTCATCGAAACATACCAACATGGGATCTTGTTTCAAAGGTCTCGTCGTTACGAATATTTTATGTGAAAACATTTTTTCAATCGGAGCTGCAGTTTGAGCTACAAAACATTTTGAATTTGAAGATTGAGAGAATATTTGATGATGTCAGCAATTTTGTTCTATATGCATAGTTGCATGTGATTGACTATTACAAATATGTGAGCAGCTCAATGTGATTACACTGCATGCATGCATAGTATTGAATTGAAGGTGTCGTTCGGATCTGTTGCTAAACTCCTGTACGTGTGGAAGTTAGCACAGTCCATAAATAATATTCCCTCCGGCTCAAATTAATAGCTGAAGAGACTATGCAATGGCAAATTGACAAAAAAATCCTCACATATTCAAAATCTTAACAGAGAACTCCACCACAACAATTCACAAAATTCCGTCCTCTCCCGAGCGGGCAGACGCGACCCCATTGTCCTCCCCACATGCGGCAACCGGCTGGTGACCAACCCCAGGTTGCACCCTAGGTCAACGCACCTTCTCCTTCTCATCTCAGTCATCTCCATCGCCAGCTCTCCTTCTCCTCATCTCCCCATTGTCTCCTACGCTAGCTCTCTAGTGTCGCGAAGCTCTCCAAATACCGAGCAAGCACTCCAGCTCCTCCCCGAGCAAGCACTCCATGTTTAGCGCAAGAGCAAACACTCCATACTCATGTGAATTCAGCAAAGAAAATTCTGCAGCGCAAGAGAATTTGCTCTCCATAGATACTTCATACCCCTGTGAATTTGGCAGAGAAAATTCACACAAAGTTCAATGAAAGCATTTTGACACTCCTGTGATTGATCAAGCAGACATAATTCAATAGAGAGAATTTTGTTGCTGCTGTTAAAATTCGATGAGAATTTTGCTATTCTGTCAAAATCCAAGAGAGTACATAGCAATCGGTGAATTCATACTCTTGTGATCGATCAAGCAACAATTTCAACCATCGGTACTTAACAATCAGTTTCAATCAGCGGTACACAATTAGCAACCAACAATACTTATCACCACCGGTTTCAATCGGTTTCAACCAGAGTAGCGGTTTAACCATAGCGGCAAACACGATGGCGGGGAGTACTCAAATTGGCGATAAATCATGTAGTTTCAAGCGGCAGGATTTGGCACATCTTGCTCAAACTGGAAGTGCAGCCAACGATAAATCAGTGGTCCAAAAAAGCAGCGGTACTTGCCGTGAAGAATCAAGAAAGCAGAGTACAAGATAGCAGCAATAGCATCACATACCTGCAATGCAGTAACCAATAGCAATGGCAGCCATGAACACCAGAAGCAGTAACCAGCGGCAAGCCCATGCCTAGGATGAACCTGCAGGTATTTTTCCAAAATATTCTAGTAAATACTCCTTCCATGGTTCAAGAGTGCAGTAATGACAAATGAATTTGTAAAAATTCAGTAAACTTGTCATTCAAATTGAGAGTATAACCATGAATTTTGGTTCATTTGACATTTAAGCAGACTATTTAAATGTCATTTGAATATTGCATTTAAACCAAATGTATCGTTAAAACCATTTAAACAAGTTTCAAATGCAATATTCACAGTATGAATATTGCAAATGCATGGTGCATTACTTCATTTGACATTTGGTCCAGAATATAACCAAATATTGCAAATGTTGCAAGGTTCAGTTGACATTTGAATATTGCATTAACCATATGAACATTTGGTCATTTGAATATTGCATGGTTCATTTGGTAATTTGAACATTTAGTCTGTTTACATATGAACAATTTTAACCATGCAGAGTATATTCATACTGTTTAAACAATGTCAAATGCAATATGGATATTTGGTTCAGCAGCAGAAACAATCTTTTGGTTAAACAGTTTTAATCATGCATTTGACATTTAAACAGTCTGAATATTCAGAATATACTTTTATAGTATTAAAAACAGTCTGAATATGCCCATATTCAAAATTACTCATATGGTTCATGTTGTTTTTGCAATATCCAGAGTATACTTACCGCAATATTCAGACTTGTTTCATATACTCCTACTCCACATATACCTAATGGAGTACATCGCATACTCCACTAGGGAAGCTATGTACTCCTAGCTATTCATATACCTAGCTATTCAGAGTAGACTTGTTTCATATACTCCTAGATGTTCATATACCTAGTGGAGTACATCACATACTCCTAGCTATCCATAAAATAAATACAACACCTACATGTATTTAGGGAAGCTAGCTATTCATATACCTAGTGGAGTACATCGCATGCTCCTAGCCATCCATAAAATAAATTCAACACCTACATGTATTAGGGAAGCTAGCTATTCATATACTCCACTAGGTATATACTTACCTATGCATCTAAAATTTAAGGATTATTCAAAGATTCTTATACTCACAAATTCATCTATTTAAGGAAGTTGTGCATCTAACTAGCTAGTCATGTATCTTTGCAGGTGTTGGTAGCCATAGAGACAAGATCTACCAGATACTCACGTATTTGCAGCATATATTACATTGAAAGCACTGAGCAAGGACAAGGAAATTGAGAAGAAAGACAAAGAACATGTAGTTGATCTTTTGAACACAAGGCTCAGAACTGTTGAAAGGATATGGAAGTAGGCAAATGACAAGCTTGCAAGAGGGGAAGAAGTTGATGTTTTCAATAAAGGGAAGGGGGCGTGGTAGAAAGAGGGCAAACCTTGGTCCCTCAAGGATACATTCGATTCCTCTCAAAAAAAGTTATGTGTTGAGGGCGCTAGCTAGGTCTTTGGATGTCCCCTATCCTACATTGCAAAGAAGGTTCAAATGGGGCAAAATAAGGCACCAGGCAAGCAGCCTCAAGCCCTCTCTAAAACCAGAAAACAAGATTGAAGGGCTCAGGTTCTGCATTTCAATGATTGATCAAACAACAATAGCAAATGTTATGCCTTCCTTCATTAATATGTAGAATATAGTGCACAATGATGAGAAGTGTTCCATATAACAAAGAGGAACAAAACCTATTACCTCCTACCTGAAGAACAAGATCCCATGCGCATTGTGCACAACAAGAACAATATTGGCAAGGTCATATTCTTAATCACAGTTGCAAGACCAAGATTTCATGGTCATGTACTGTGACGTCCCTGATTCAATCGTACACTAATCATACATGCAAATGTGTATGATCAAGACCAGAGACTCACATGAAGATATCACAACACAACTCTAGACATAAATTAAAATAATACAAGCTTTATATTACAAGCCAGGGGTCTCGAGGGCTCGAATACAAACGAGTCAGCGGAAGCAACAATATCTGAGTACAGACATAAGTAAACAGGTCTGCCTTAAGAAGGCTAGCACAAACATCAACAACGATCGAAAAGGCAAGGCCTCCTACCTGTGAGCCTCCTAACTACTCCTGGTCGTCGCCCGTCTCCACGTAGTAGTAGGCTCCGTCGGGGTAGTAGTAGTCGTCAGCGGAGGCATCTGTCTCCTTTTTCTCTGTAAAAATAGGATTTTATAGAGTTGGAATTAGGGTCAGAGGGGCCTCGTCGGCCCCACTACCCACCAGCTGGGCCCCCTCCAGTGGGTCTTGGTTCCAGTAATTTTTATTATTTCCAAAACAATTCTCTAAAAAGTTTCATCTAATATCGAGAACTTTTATTTCTGCACAAAAACAACACCATGGTAGTTCTGCTGAAAAAAACGTCAGTCTGGGTTAGTTTCATTCAAATCATGCAAATTAGAGTCCAAAACAAGAGCAAAAGTGTTTGAAAAAGTAGATACGATGGAGACGTATCAGTGACCCACGCGGTGGCACGCCGGCGATGGTTATAGAGGGCAGCGGTGGGTCGCCGAACTCGCCGCTCCGCTGACGATCAGCCGAGAGAGACTACTGGACGGGGGCAGCGGTACATGCCGGTCTGGAGCAGTAGCGGGTGCGGGGGTGGCCGGAACGGCGTTGGCGGTGTCGCACAACGGCGGCCGAAGCGAACTTGGGTGCGGGCACGCGAGAGAGCACATGAGGGGACCGCGGGCGCACGTCCGAGAGCTGCGGGCGTGCATGAACACAAGGGGCAAAAGCGCTGCGGGCACACGGGCGAGGGCAGGGAGCGACGGGGTGGTCAGTGCACGAGGGGACTGCGGGCGCGCGTCCGAGAGCTACGGGCGTGCGTGAACAGACGGGTCCAAAGCACCGCGGGCACACGGGCGAGTGTAGGGAGCGATGGGGCGATCGGCGCGGTGAACGCGGCTGGCCGGAGGATGGCGACGCAGACGGAGGCCTACGACGCCGAAAATGAAAGAGAAACAGGGGGCGGTGTAGGCTCACCGGGGGGTGGCTGGTGGCGAGCTCGAGCGCGTCGGGAGCCTGCCAGAGTGCTGGATGACACGACGGTCGTGGCGGTGACCGAAGGTGGGGATGAGGTCGGGGGGGGGGGGCGCTGTAGTGCTCCCCGGCTCGGACTCATGGTCGAGGGCGACGAGGAGGGCAACGGGGGAGCTTGTGGACGCCTCCTTAGGGCGCGGGGGCGACGACGGGCGCGCAGGTGAGGGCAGCCATAGCGACGGGCGGTCGGGCGCCACAGATCTAGAGGAGGGGAGAGGCGAGAGGGGAGCATGGGGGGATGGAGGAGAGGGGCTAGGGTTTTAGGGCGTCAAGGGGGAGGCGTGAGCGTCTTCAAGTCGCCGGGGAGCCATCGGATGGCCGGCACGCCGGCTCACGTGTGGCCAGCGCGCTATGGAGGAGCAGTAGGAAGGGAGGGGGGGGGGTGGCCGGTGTTGGGTTGGGCTGTGCACTGTGCACTTGTGGCCCAGTCCAACAGTGAGCCTCTCAATCTTTTTCTTTTTCCTTTCTTTTCCATTTTCTTTTAATTGTTTCTATTTTCTATTTCTTTTAAATCAGATTTAGTTTTATAAAATATGAAATTTGCACCTAAATTAATATTTTAAAATAGGCTACTACCACAAAAAGTTTGGCACCAAAATAAAATAGTTTAGTATTTTTGTAATTTTAAAAGCAATTAAATTATTGTTTTGCCCCTGTTTCAATTATTATAGGGCATTTAAACACTTCATAAAAAGTTGTTTTCTCCATCATAATTGACTATGGATATTTGCCACACTATGAACATTTTAGTTTTGAAGTTTGAAGAATTTTTTTTTTGGTTTTGTTTTAAATTCAGAATTTGAACTTGTTTGGACCAAAGTGCGGTTTAGCAAATTAATTACAATGACATGGCACCATTAGTGTGTGATTACTGTAGCTTACACTGGGGGTGTTACATGTACTGTCACTAAGGACATCTACACCATCTGTATATGTTTAGAGAATACTCATAATCACCAGTAGATGGAGTATGAATGATTCATGGAGCAGAAAAAAGCACATAATCTATATATGCATCATTTTCTCTCATAGAGTACCACATAATCTATTTGGTGGCATATTGTGGCATCAATACAACTAATTCCTCTATTCGGTGTGTTTATCCTCATAATCATTATCATCAATTGTCTCTTAATAATCATAATTTGATGATAAATAAACAACATTGTGGACAATGTGTTGTCTTGTATAAGGACACAAACAAAAAAGGGTTCTCCTATTCCTGTTCTCTTACAATCATTACTCCTCTGTTTACTCTTGTTTATTGTAATCTGCTGATTGATACTCCTGTTTATTCCTATAAGGACACAAATAAGATCCACTAAATGTTTATCTATTATCTGTTTACTCTTGTTTATTGTAATCTGCTGATGATACTCTTGTTTATTCCTATAAGGAGTACAATCATTATGTGTTGTCTAAGGACAGAAAAAAACACTCATATGTATAAGGAGTAATTGCTCTCTTAAAAAACATTCACAACCGATAGGTTACTCCATTTGTGTCATCTCAATAAGCATTGACTATAACATGGACATCAAGCAAACAAATAGGTTTAAATAGCAAGATGTTTAGTCCTCATGGCACTACCGTAGGATGCTGCTAACGCGACACTATGATCAGAGACCCTTTGACGAAATTGTGTGCAATGCATTAATTGCAAACGGTGATGTAAAAAACCCGTAAAATAGGATGCAAAACATTTGCGATGGCGAATACATCAAACACGGTTCATATTACAGTTGCGTGTGCGATGCGTGAGAAACAGTTAATCCTTAGGAACTATTTGCGATGTTGCAAAACAACAGAAACGGGTGGCTATATAAAGGTGTGTGGGATATACAACATACGGTTTATTCGGACGAACTGTTTTCGATTAGGGAACACAACAGAAATGGTTAGCCAGATCAAGGTGTGTGTGATATACGGCATACGGTTCATTCGAAGGGAACACAAAAGAAATGGTTTAACTTAACAAGATGTGTGTGATACTGACCCAGATCGTTGTCTGCGATTTCCTTCTTCTCTTGTCCCTGTGTCTTCTGGGCTTTTCCGCATGTGGTATTTTGAATTATTCAAAATATGTAAGACAATTATTATCCGCATCATTGTAAATTTGTCGTCGTATTATCCGTTGACATTTTATTTGTTGTCGTATTATCTGTTGCGCTATGTGGCATTTTAAATTATCCAGAATACAAGTTGAAAACATGAACAAAGAAAATGCTAACATTGAGCAAGGCCATGGGATCACAAGCAAACGCCCTTCGTCCAGGTGCTTTAATTAACCGCGTGTTAAATAGTGGCTCGGCTGCTATTAATGGAGAAGTTGTGAGCGTTGCGGGTGTCTGGTGGATGGAGGTCAAAGAGCTCGCTTCCCGGTGAGCATGTGCGGCCTTGGCTGCTCGCACGTGTCCCGTCGAGCCTGTGAGGTGGACAGGTCGCATGCGTCTCGTCAAGCCTGCGCGGCGGACTGCTCGCACGCATCCCGTCGAGCCTGTGCGGCGAACTGCTCGCACGCATCCCGTCGAGCCTGCACGGCGGACTGCTCGCACGCATCCCATCGAGCCTGCACGGCGGACTTCTCGCGCTCATCCCGTCTAATCAAAACAGCTGCATGCACGCCACCGAGTATGGTTAAATTTTGGCACAAAATACAAAGATGACCAATGAATGAGGGCCGAGGTAGTACTATCCCATAAGAAAAGAGGGACTCGTGGCCGCACTTAAATGGTTACGGGAACACACACGGTTCATATAATACAACCGTTTGCGATATTAATGTGTCAGCTATTTAAACTAAAAAAACGTGTCAGCTATTTCTTTCAAAAGGACTTGTTGGCTATTAATGTCTGTGCCTTGTCTCAAACTGGACGATTTTTTTACCACTGCATATATATGCCATGTCATGAAACCATGCCAAGTTTCATGTTTTTGGATGAGTTTTCGATTTACTGGGATTTAAAAACCGAGACTCTCAATGTATTAGGACGACGAGACGTTTGTAATTCATTCTCATTCCTTCAGTGAAACCTAAACATGCACACAATAACACATGTATGATTTTTCACCCATTTTGCTTCACTAGAGTATGTGCTTGTAGTTCAAATTTGAATTATGGATTATATTAAATGCCTAGAAAACTCAATTAATATATAAAATGGCCAAACGAACCGTGAACAGTTTCAAATTTCAGCACGACACTCCTGTTATTCTATGTTGCCTATAGAAAACAATATACAAGGCGAGAAGAGGCAACGATTATATTTTCGACCAGAAGAGGGGCATGTTTCCCTACTGGAACCATGAGGGATGCGAGAAGCTCCGGCTTGTAAGAGGCTTGTAATATAGCTTGACCCAAATTGGAAAATTTGTTTACCACGACATATATGTGCCATGTCGTTACGCCATGCCAAGTTTCATGATTTTCTGGTGATTTCTGGATTTACGGAGATTTAAAACCGAGATTCGCAATGTTAGAGGCCAAGCTAGGACGCCGAGATGGTTGAATTCATTCCCATTCCTTCCATGGGACCTAAACATTGCACCCAAGGGCACATGTATGATTTTTCTAGCAAGTTTTGTGCACTGGAGCATGTATTTGTAGTTTGGATTTGAATAATGGACATTAAATGCCTATAATACTCAATTAATGTATAAAAGAGGTCAAATGAACTTTGAATAATTTCAAAGTTCAGCGTGAATCTTTCGTTGTCCCATGTTGCGTATAGAAGAAAATACAAGGCGAGAAGAGGGAGCGATTATCGTTTCGCCCACAAGGGGACACATTTCTCTATCGAAACCACGAGGGTTCTTGCAAGAGGCTCTGGTTTGTATTAAAGCTTGGCCCAAATTGGACAATTTTTTTACTACGACATATGTGTGCCATGACGTGACACCATGCCAACTTTCATAATTTTCTGGTGAGTTTTGGATTGACGGGGATTTTAAAATTGAGATTCCCAATGTTTGAGGACTAGCCAGGACGCCGATACGATTGTAATTCATTCCCATTCCTTGCGTGGGACCTAAACATGCACCCAAGGACACATGTATGATTTTTCTAGATATTTTGGTGAACTGGAGCATGTATTTGTAGTTCAAATTTGAATTATGGGAATTAAATGCCTATGAAACTCAATTAATGTATAAAAGGCCAAACAAACTCTGAATAATTTTAAATTTCAGCACGGATATCCTGTCATTCCATGTTGCCTGTAGAAAAAAAATATAAGGCGAAAAGAGGCAGCGATTGTCGTTTCGCCCACAAGGGGGACATGTTTCCCTATCGGAACCACGAGGCTTCTTGAGAGATCTGAACACTCGGGATTTGAACAAATCACACACCAGACCCATACATTTTTTCGGGCCGCATGCAGGGTATATATAGGGGGTGCTCTGATCAAGCACGTCTCCCTTGTGAAGTTTATAGACGCTGCACATATCTGTGGGCTCCCCGAGGTCTATATATATATCACCCTTGACCAATAATGAGGCCCCCCACACAATCTACCCCTTTGACCCAACATACGAGAAGGGTTTGACCATGACGGTTTCCTATTGCTATGTGTGCCATGTTAGACCAAATAAAGTTTGAGCACATGCGTTGGATGACCCCCCCCCCCCCGTCTCAAAGTTGGGGAACCAACATCGTACATATTGAACCTGGCTTGGGGTCGGGTACGGTGTTCGGTTTGTAATGTAGTTGGTGCCCCATCGAAGTTGTGCATTGGGGTTTTAAACACATCACGCACCACCCATACATATTTTCGGGCCGCATGCAATGTATAGGGGGTCTTCTGATTGACCACGTCGCCCTTGTGCGATTTTTTGTGACGACACACATATCTGTGGGCTCCCCGGGTGTATATATATCATCCCTTTGACTGATAACGAGGGGTATGTGTGGCCATGAATGGATTCCTCCTACTTCGTGTTAGGGCTGGTCACCATCACATGCCGTTCGAGCAAAGTTCGAGCTCATGCATTGTCAGGATTCCCTCCCACACGCTCGGATTGGTGGGTTGGACTGACACTGTACCCTGCGTATCTCGTCCTTAATTACCTGGCTTTCATGGTGGTTGTCTTTATCGAGAGGCAGGCGCCACATATAAATTGTACGTTATTCGATATTGAAAACACACATCACCCCTTCCAACGTACATCATTTTTCAGCCGCATGGAGGCGATGCTGGTTTTGTGGTCCCTCTCGTGCGATTTTTGATGATGCACTACTGTAGGATGCTGCTAACGCGGCACTATGACCAGGGACCCTTCGACGAAACTGTGTGCGATGCAATAATCGCAAACAATGGTGTAAAAAACCCGTCAAAAAGGTGCAAATCGTTTGCGATGGAGGATGCATCAAACACGGTTCAGAATTTAGTTACGTGTGCGATGCAGGGCATACGGTTCAGTTTAATTAACTGTTTGCGATGGGGAGGAACAAAAGAAACGGGCAGCCAGATGAAGGTGTGTGCAATGTACATCATACGGTTCACTCGGATGAACTGTTTGTGATTAGGCAACACAAAAGAAACGATCAGCCAAATTAAGGTGTGTGCGATATACAGCATGCGGTTCACTCGGATGAACGGTTTGTGTTGAGACAATAGAACATAAACGATTCAACTTAACAAGATGTGTGTGATATGTGGAAAACAGGTCTGTAATCGGAAACGTTTGCGAAGACCGATAACAACACAGACAATTGCTGCTAACAAGCCGTGTGTGTTGTGAGCAAACGATTGCTGGTATACAATTGTGAGTGATTGATGAAAACATCACCGACGAGTTCCATTGTTTAGTCCGTGTGCGATGTGATTTTATTTGTCCGCACAACATCTACGCTTTGTCTACAGAGCATCAACATATATACTTAAAAAGACAGCATAGCATAACCAAATTAAGCATACAATTACACAAGTGACTACACACATAACATTTTCACACACCAAAGTAAGCAATTACATGCATACCAAACTAGGAGAAACAAGGATCTAATCATCTACTTATTGTTGCGACGACGCTTGACATTGCTCTCCTTCCGACTGGATCCCTGGCCGTTTTGGGGAAGGAGGCACTTCCTCATGTCAACGATCCGCCTGTACATGTCGTAGCTCGTGTACGCCTCCTTGGCCGCGTACACGACGTGAGCTTTTCAAGTTTCTCCATCTAGGCTGAGTGCCAGGCACGCTTGCCCTTATTGCACAAATCCTTCATGTCTCTGTAGTAGGGGTCGATGATGGCCTCGACGAGGTGAACCAGTGAGTCCTTCTCATGCTCCTTGCTGCCCAGATTTTGTATTGGCCCTGGATGTTGACAAGATTCTGGCAAGCGATGCCCGAATTCTCGAGCGCCTTTACATCGTTGGTGATGTCCACCGTAGCGAACATGTAGTGGGAGCTATTGACAAACCTGGCGAAACGCTCGCAAGGCCTTGTGGCCACGCAATAGTGGTAGACAAGAACGTGGTGGCGCACACACATCTGGGCGATGGCGACCTTGGGACGAGACCCGACACGAGCGCGGGTGTACTAGAGGTCGAACCCGACCACCTTGTACTTCTCCTCGGCAAGCAACAGCTCCATGATCTGGATGGAGTGCTCCACCCAGACCGGGTCGTTGGTGTACACCACCGAGAGGTCCATGAACCTTCTTTGGGTGTCCACCACGGCACGCATGGTGAACTGTTGCTCGTCGCCGGCAGCCGCTCGGAGCGCCATTGGAGCCGCGCAGGACACCCTCTAAGAATTTCTCATGGTGGGTGTGCTTCTTGCAATGGTGGAGCGCGATCGAAAGGTTGAAGAGGCACAAGGGTTAAATGGCGGCTGTAATAAATGGGGGCCGGCCGGCCTGTAATCGTCACGTCTTGTCACGGCATTCATAGTGGAGGATTCCAGTGCATGCTTGACAACACCGCACGACACCCGTGGGTTCAAAGAGGCACCAAATGTATCATCGGTGAGCCTGTTCCCGCGCTACCGCGCTGTTTACCGCGCAAGCTTCCCGCCCGGCTAGTTAGGCCACACATCGGCTAGAAGAGGGACAAATCATGGGCGTTTATTGGCAAAAATCTTTGTAAAAACGAAGTGTGTGGAATGACTTCGGTCATAAGTTTACCCGTGGGTGATGAGGTCAACGTTACACAGAAGGGTGATGATCGACACTCGAGTGCGATAATTAATTCTACGCTGTACATGTCACACGATGGAAGAAATCAATTGTGTGCAATAATGTCGAAGATCGCAGTCGAGTTAGCTATACAGATCGTGTGCTGTGAGATCGACAAGGTAAAGAGATTCGAGAATGGTTAATAAAATCTAAGACCATTGCATATTAAGGTCAAAATAGTGCTACCAATATACGAGTCTCATACGATGCCATTTCAATGATTGTACCACAAAAGCTCAAAATATTACAAGGTTCAAATTCCGGAGTTATATGGCTCAAATTCAAAGATTACAAGGTTCAAACTGATATTAGAAATGAAATTCAGCTCATCACCGTGAACGTCATACCGATCCACCGAACATGGATATTAGAGAGGTTTAACCTAATATTACCACGTCTAAGTCTGGTTTCGAAACCTCACAATTCTTGCAAAGGGGACAACCACTGAGAAGTCATGTATGGGGTTGACACGATGACTTTCGATTACTCTGTCATCTGAAGTTCCAAAATGAAATTGAGCATTTTTGGAGCCTATTCCATTATGCCGCAGGCGCCGACCCTGATCAACAAACCATTCATTTTTGCGAAATAAATGTAGGGCAAACCTCATTTCCTTCAGCACCCTTGCTCTGGGAACAAAGGACCTGGCGAATATAATCTCCGGTAAGGTCCCTCGGTAGGAGTTCAAAGTAATTTCTAAGAGATGCAGATATAGGCATTCGATGTGATTGTTATATTGTATCACATTATCCGCCACTGGGCCTAATCTTATCTGCAAAAGAAGAAAACGTGTTAGTGCCTACATGCAGTTTTGAACATTACTATAGGCCTATTTGGTTTGCAGGATTTGTAAAATGCACTAACATGCCATCTTCGATCTGACATGATTAACATGGGCATTTGATTACATTCGAGAAAAATGTAGCCTTCTTCACAAGAGGTTGGAGTGGATGAAAAGTTCCCTAAGAAAAGTTGTACAGATGAATCCAAAGAAGAAATGTTTATTGATTGTAACCATATGGATCAAGCAACCAATATGGGGGGGGGCATGTATGTACTGAAATCCTCCAAAAGAATCTTTCAGAAATCGTAGTACATTGTCATTGTAAACTTGGAAAAAGGTGTCACAAATTGAACTCCCTTATGGTTAACATTTAATAGGAAAGGAACATCACCTAGATATATAGCTTCTCCAGGCACGGAAAGCATCTCAGGAAACTGACAACTTGCTCCAGGTTGGGGCCGATAGATTCTAGTGCCAAGACCTTCATTGTGCGCAGTTTCGGGGTCAAGCTTGTCGGAATCATTTTCTGAATGACAGTCGAACAAACATCTTCAAAATTAGAAATAATGTTAATTTGTAGAAGGAGAGGTAGAAGGCGGCCGTTGTACCTGAATGGGTGTGGATCCAATAACAAGTTCGGAGTATTTGTAAGATGAGTAGCCCACCACTGTCAATTTTGGCGCAGAAATGACATTGATTCTTGTTGGACCTTCTTGATCAACTACAAGTAATCTCTCAAGTGCAGGTGTGTCCTCAATGACCATACCGTGGTACACATCTTGTGATGTCTTCCTACGCACCAGCAACACAAATAAATAGACCGGAGAGTCATGGAGGTGATGTGGAAGGTACTCAACCCATTGATCGCCTGAAGACGAAGGTAATCGAGTGCAGTACAGCCACGGAGCATGCGCTCCATGTCACGGTTTGAGAGGCAGACGGCGACGAGCTCGAGGTGCTTCATTCATGGTAGAATAAGAGCGGGCGCGTCATTAAGGAGGCAGGATGGCAGTTCCTGGACTTGGAGACGCGCAGCGTGGGCGCGGGGCGGAGTGCGGACATTGGCAGCGACTGTTGGGGAACGCAGTAATTTCAAAAAATTTCCTACGCACACGCAAGATCCATCTAGGTGATGCATAGCAACGAGAGGGGAGAGTGTTGTCTACGTACCCTCGTAGACCGAAAGCGGAAGCGTTATGACAACGCGGTTGATGTAATCGTACGTCTTCACGATCCGATCGATCCTAGTACCAAAAGTACGTCACCTCCGCGATCTACACACATTCAACTCGGTGAAGTCCCACGAACTCTCGATCCAGCTAAGTGTCGAGGGAGAGCTTCATCAGCACGACGGCGTGATGACTGTGATGATGAAGCTACCGGCGCAGGGCTTCGCCTAAGCACTATGACGATATGACCGAGGTGGATTATGGTGGAGGGGGGCACCGCACACGGCTAAGACAATGATCAACTTGTGTGTCTATGGGGTTCCCCCTCCCCCATATGTAAAGGAGTGGAGGAGGGGGAGGGCCGGCCCTCTCTATGGCGCGCCCTAGGGGAGTCCTACTCCCACGGGCGAGGATTCCCCTTCCAAGTAGGAGTAGGAGAGGAAGGAAGGAGGAGAGAGGGAGGAAGGAAAGGGGGCGGGCCCCTCCCACCCGGACTGGGTTTGGGGGCGCCTCCTAGGCCGCCTCCTCCTCTCTCCCTCTAAGGCCCAATAAGGTCCATACACTCCCCGGGGGGTTCCGGTAACCCCCCGGTACTCCGGTAAATGCCCGAACTCACCCGGAACCATTCCGATGTCCAAATATAGCCATCCAATATATTGATCTTTATGTCTCGACCATTTCGAGACTCCTTGTCATGTCCATGATCACATCCGGGACTCCGAAAAACCTTCAGTACATCAAAACACATAAACTCATAATATCGATCGTCACAGAACGTTAAGCGTGCGGACCCTACGGGTTCGAGAACTATGTAGACATGACCGAGACTTATCTCCAGTCAATAACCAATAGCGGAACCTGGCTGCTCATATTGGTTCCTACATATTCCACAAAGATGTTTATCGGTCAAACTGCATAACAACATACGTTGTTCCCTTTGTCATCGGTATGTTACTTGCCCGAGATTCGATCGCCGGTATCTCAATACCTAGTTCAATCTCGTTACCGGTAAGTCTCTTTACTCGTTCCGTAATACATCATCCCGCAACTAACTCATTAGTCACATTGCTTGCAAGGCTTATAGTGATGTGCATTACCGAGAGGGCCCGGAGATACGTCTCCGACAATCGGAGTGACAAATCCTAATCTCGATCTATGCCAACTCAACAAACACCATTGGAGACACCTGTAGAGCATCTTTACAATCACCCGATTACGCCAGGACGCTTTGATAGCACACGAAGTGTTCCTCCGGTATTCGGGAGTTGCATAATCTCATAGTCATAGGAACATGTATAAGTCATGAAGAAAGCAATAACAGAATGGGTCAAGTCAATCACATCAGTCTCTAATGATGTGATCCCGTTAATCAAATGACAACTCATGTCTATGGTTAGGGAACTTAACCATCTTTGATTCAACGAGCTAGTCAAGTGGAGGCATACTAGTGACATTCTGTTTGTCTATGTATTCACACATGTACTAAGTTTCTGGTTAATACAATTCTAGCATGAATAATAAACATTTATCATGATATAAGGAAATATAAATAACAACTTTATTATTGCTTCTAGGGCATATTTCCTTCGGGCCTCCCACTTGCACTAGAGTCAATAATCTAGATTACACAAGAATGATTCTAACACCCATGGAGTCTTGGTGCTGATCATGTTTTGCTCGTGAGCGAGGCTTAGTCAACGGGTCTGCAACATTCAGATCCGTATGTATCTTGCAAATATCTATGTCTCCTTCGTTGACTTGATCGCGGATGGAATTGAAGCGTCTCTTGATGTGCTTGGTTCTCTTGTGAAATCTGGATTCCTTTGCCAAGGCAATTGCACCAAAGATTGTCACAAAAGATTTTCATTGGACCCGATGCACTAGGTATGACACCTAGATCGGATATGAACTCCTTCATCCAGACTCCTTCATTTGCCGCTCAAGCAGCTATGTACTCCGCTTCACACGTAGATCCCGCCACGACACTTTGCTTAGAATCGCACCAACCGACAGCTCCACCGCTCAATATAAATACGTATCCGGTTTGTGACTTAGAGTCATCCGGATCAGTGTCAAAGCTTGCATCGACGTAACCATTTACGACGCAGCTCTTTGTCACCTCCATAAACGAGAAACATATCCTTAGTCCTTTTCAGGTATTTCAGGATGTTCTTGACCGCTGTCCAGTGATCCACTCCTGGATTACTTTGGTACCTCCCTGCTAAACTAATAGCAAGGCACACATCAGGTATGTTACACAACGTTGCATACATGATAGAACCTATGGCTGAAGCATAGGGAATGACCTTCATTTTTTCTCTATCTTCTGCAGTGTGGTAGGGCATTGAGTCTGACTCAACTTCACACCTTGTAACACAGGCAAGAACCCTTTCTTTGTTTGATCCATTTTGAACTTCTTCAAAACTTTATCAAGGTATGTGCTTTGTGAAAGTCCAATTAAGCGTCTTGATCTATCTCTATAGATCCTGATGCCCAATATATAAGCAGCTTCACCGAGGTCTTTCATTGAGAAACTCTTGTTCAAGTATCCTTTTATGCTATCCAGAAATTCTATATCATTTCCAATCAACAATATGTCATCCACATATAATATTAGGAATGTTACAGAGCTCCCACTCACTTTCTTGTAAATACAAAGCTTCTCCAAAAGTCTGTATAAAACCATATGCTTTGATCACACTATCAAAACGTTTATTCCAACTCCGACATGCTTGCACCAGTCCATAAATGGATCGCTAGAGCTTGCACACTTTGTTAGCATCCTTTGGATTGATAAAACCTTCGGGTTGCATCATATACAACTCTTCTTCCAGAAATCCATTCAGGAATGTATTCTTTACATCCATTTGCCAAATTTCATAATCATAAAATGCAGCAATTGCTAACATGATTCAGACAGACTTAAGCATCGCTATGGGTGAGAAGGTCTCATCGTAGTCAGCTCCTTGAACTTTGTTGAAAACCTTTTGCAACAAGTCGAGCTTTGTAGACAGTAACATTACCGTCAACGTCAGTTTTCTTCTTGAAGATCCATTTATTCTCTATGGCTTTCCCATCATCGGGCAAGTCAACCAAAGTCCACACTTTGTTCTCGTACATGGATCCCATCTCGGATTTCATGGCCTCAAGCCATTTCACGGAATCTGGGCTCATCCTCGCTTCCTCATAGTTCGTAGGTTCGTCATGGTCAAGTAACATGACCTCCAGAATCGGATTACTGTACTACTCTAGTGCGGATCTTACTCTGGTAGACCTACGAGGTTCAGTAGTAACTTGATTTGAAGTTATATGATCATCATTAGCTTCCTCACTAATTGGTGTAGGAGTCACAGGAACTGATTTCTGTGATGAACTACTTTCCAATAAGGGAGCAGGTACAATTACCTCATCAAGTTCTACTTTCCTCCCACTCACTTCTTTCGAGAGAAACTCCTTCTCTAGTAAGGATCCATTCTTAGCAATGAATGTCTTGCCTTCGGATCTATGATAGAAGGTGTACCCAACAGTCTCCTTTGGGTATCCTATGAACACACATTTCTCCGATTTGGGTTCGAGCTTATCAGGTTGAAGCTTTTTCACATAAGCATCGCAGCCCCAAACTTTGAGAAACGACAACTTGGGTTTCTTGCTAAACCACAGTTCATAAGGTGTCATCTCAATGGATTTAGATGGTGCCCTATTTAATATGAATGCAGCCGTCTCTAAAGCATAACCCCAAAACTATAGCGGTTAATCAGTAAGAGACATCATAGATTGCACCATATCTAGTAAAGTACGATTACGACGTTCGGACACACCATTACGTTGTGGTGTTCCGGTATGGAGTTGCTAAAACTATTCTGCATTGTTTCAAATGAAGACCAAACTCGTAGCTTAACTATTCTCCTCCACGACCAGATTGTAGAAACTTCATTTTCTTGTTACAATGATTTTCCACTTCACTCTGAAATTCTTTGAACTTTTCAAATGTTTCAGACTTATGTTTCATTAGGTAGACATACCCATATCTGCTCAAATCATCTGTGAAGGTGAGAAAATAACAATACCCACCGCGAGCCTCAATATTCATCGGACCACATACATCAGTATGTATGATTTCCAACAAATCTGTTGCTCGCTCCATTGTTCCGGAGAACGTAGTTTTAGTCATCTTGTCCATGAGGCGCAAGTACCAAGTGATTCATAATCAAGTGATTCCAGAAGTCCATCAGAATGGTGTTTCTTCATGTGCTTTACACCAATATGACCTAAACAACAGTGCCACAAATAAGTTGCACTATCATTATCGACTCTGCATCTTTTGGCTTCAATATTATGAATATGTGTGTCACTACTATCGAGATTCAACAAAAATAGACCACTCTTCAAGGGTGCATGACCATAAAAGATTTTACTCATATAAATAGAACAACCATTATTCTCTGATTTAAATGAATAACCGTCTCGCATCAAACAAGATCCAGATATTATGTTCATTCTTAACGCTGGCACCAAATAACAATTATTCAGGTCTAAAACTAATCCCGAAGGTAGATGTAGAGGTAGCGTGCCGACTGCAATTGCATCGACTTTGGAACCATTTCCCACACGCATCGTCACCTCGTCCTTAGCCAATCTTCGCTTAATCCATAGTCCCTGTTTCGAGTTGCAAATATTAGCAACAGAACCAGTATCAAATTACCCAGGTACTACTGCGAGCATTAGTAAGGTACACATCAATAACATGTATATCACATATACCTTTATTCACCTTGCCATCCTTCTTATCCGCCAAATACTTGGGGCAGTTCCGCTTCCAAAGGACCAGTCCCTTTGCAGTAGAAGCACTCAGTCTCAGGCTTAGGTCCAGACTTGGGCTTCTTCACTTGAGCAGAAACTTGCTTGCCGTTCTTCTTGAAGTTCCCCTTCTTCCCTTTACCCTTTTACTTGAAGCTGATGGTCTTGTTGAGCATCAACACTTGATGCTCTTTCTTGATTTCTACCTCCGCAACTTTTAGCACTGCGAAGAGATCGGGAATTGTCTTATCCATCCCTTGCATATTATAGTTCATCACGAAGCTCTTGTAGCTTGGTGGCAGTGATTGAAGAATTCTGTCAATGACACTATCATCAGGAAGATTAACTCCGAGTTGAATCAAGTGATTGTTATACCCAGACATTTTGAGTATATGCTCACTGACAGAACTATTCTCCTCCATTTTGCAGCTGTAGAACTTATTGGAGACTTCATATCTCTCAATCTGGGCATTTACTTGAAATATTAACTTCAACTCCTGGAACATCTCATATGCTCCATGACGTTCAAAACGTCGTTGAAGTCCCGGTTCTAAGCCGTAAAGCATAGCACACTGAACTATCGAGTAGTCATCAGCTTTTCTCTGCCAGACGTTCATAACATCTGGCGTTGCTCCTGCAGCGGGTTTGGCACCTAGCGGTGCTTCCAGGATGTAATTCTTCTGTGCAGCAATGAGGATAATCCTCAAGTTACGGACCCAGTCCGTGTAGTTGCTACCATCATCTTTCAACTTAGCTTTCTCTAGGAACGCATTAAAATTCAACGGAACAACAACACGGGCCATCTATCTACAACAACATAGACATGCAAAATACTATCAGGTACTAAGTTCATGATAAATTAAAGTTCAATTAATCAAATTACTTAAGAACTCCCACTTAGATAGACGTCCCTCTAATCATCTAAGTGATCACGTGATCCAAATCAACTAAACCATGTCCGATCATCACGTGAGATGGAGTAGTTTTCAATGGCGAACACCACTATGTTGATCATATCTACTATATGATTCACGCTCGACCTTTCGGTCTCAGTGTTCCGAGGCCATATATGCATATGCTAGGCTCGTCAAGTTTAACCCGAGTATTCTCTTGTGCAAAACTGGCTTGCACCCGTTATATGGGAACGTAGAGCTTATCACACCCGATCATCACGTGGTGTCTCGGCACGATGAACTTTCGCAATGGTGCATACTTAGGGAGAACACTTGTACCTTGAAATTTAGTGAGAGATCATCTTATAATGCTACCGCCGAACTAAGAAAAATACGATGCATAAAGGATAAACATCACATGCAATCAATATAAGTGATACGATATGGTCATCGTCATCTTGTGCCTTTGATCTCCATCTCCAAAGCACCGTCATGATCACCATCGACACCGTCTTGACACCTTGATCTCCATCGAAGCATCATTGTCGTCTCGCCAACTATTGCTTCTACGACTATCGCTGCCGCTTAGTGATAAAGTAAAGCAATTACATGGGGATTGCATTTCATACAATAAAGCGACAACCATATGGCTCCTGCTAGTTGCTGATAACTCTGTTACGAAACATGATCATCTCATACAATAAAATTTAGCATCATGTCTTGACCATATCTCATCACAACATGCCCTGCAAAAACAAGTTAGATGTCCTCTACCTTGTTGTTGCAAGTTTTACATGGCTGCTACGGGCTGAGCAAGAACCGTTCTTACCTACGCATCAAAACCACAATGATTTTTCATCAAGCGTGCTGTTTTAACCTTCAACAAGGACCGGGCGTACCCACACTCGATTCAACTAAAGTTGGAGAAATTGACACCCGCTTGACCACCAATTGCGGCGCACGTCGATAGAACCAGTCTCGCGTAAGCGTACGCGTAATGTCGGTCCGGGCCGCTTCATCCAACCATACCGAGTATGACATGCTGGTAAGCAGTATGACTATTATCGCCCACAACTCTTTGTGTTCTACTCGTGCATATAACATCTACGCATACACCTGGCTCAGATGCCACTTTTGGGGAACGCAGTAATTTCAAAAATATTCCTACGCACACGCAAGATCCATCTAGGTGATGCATAGCAACGAGAGGGGAGAGTGTTGCCTATGTACCCTCGTAGACCGAAAGCGGAAGCGTTATGCCAACGCGGTTGATGTAGTCGTACGTCTTCATGATCCGACCGATCCTAGTACCAAAAGTACGACACCTCCGCGATCTGCACACGTTCAGCTCGGTGACGTCCCACGAACTCTCGATCCAGCTGAGTGTCGAGGGAGAGCTTCGTCAGCATGACAGCGTGATGACGGTGATGATGAAGCTACCGACGCAGGGCTTCGCCTAAGCACTACGATGATATGACCAAGGTGGATTACGGTGGAGGGGGGCACCGCACACGGCTAAGACAATGATCAACTTGTGTGTCAATGGGGTGCACCCTCCCCCGTATATAAAGGAGTGAAGGGGGGGGGGGGGAGGGCCGGCCCACTCTATGGCGCGCCCAAGGGGAGTCCTACTCCCACCGGGAGTAGGAATCCCCCCTTCCAAGTAGGAGTAGGAGAGGAAGGAAGGAGGAGAGAGGGAGGAAAGGGGCCACCCTCCCACCCGGATTGGGATTGGGGGCGCCTCCCAGGCCGCCTCCTCCTCTCTCCCTCTAAGGCCCATTAAGGCCCATACACTCCCTGTGGGGTTCCAAAGAACCTCCCAGATACTCAGAATGCCCGAACTCACCCGGAACCATTCTGATGTCCAAATATAGCCATCCAATATATTGATCTTTATGTCTCGACCATTTCGAGACTCCTCGTCATGTCCGTGATCACATCCGGGACTCCTTCGGTACATCAAAACACATAAACTCATAATATCGATCGTCACAGAACATTAAGCGTGCGGACCCTACGGGTTTGAGAACTATGTAGACATGACCGAGTCTTATCTCCGGTCAATAACCAATAGCGGAACCTGGATGCTCATATTGGTTCCTACATATTCTACGAAGATCTTTATCGGTCAAACCGCATAGCAACATACGTTGTTCCCTTTGTCATCGGTATGTTACTTGCCCGAGATTCGATCGTCGGTATCTCAATACCTAGTTCAATCTCGTTACCGGCAAGTCTCTTTACTCGTTCCGTAATACATCATCCCGCAACTAACTCATTAGTCACATTGCTTACAAGGCTTATAGTGATGTGCATTACCGAGAGGGCCCAGAGATACCTCTCCGACAATCGGAGTGACAAATCCTAATCTCGATCTATGCCAACTCAACAAACACCATTGGAGACACATGTAGAGCATCTTTATAATGACCCAGTTACGTTGTGACGTTTGATAGCACACAAAGTGTTCCTCCGGTATTCAGGAGTTGCATAATCTCATAGTCATAGGAACATGTATAAGTCATGAATAAAGCAATAGCAACATACTAAACGATCAAGTGCTAAGCTAAAGGAATGGGTCAAGTCAATCACATCATTCTCTAATGTTGTGATCCCGTTAATCAAATGAAAAATCATGTCTATGGCTAGAAAACTTAACCATCTTTGATTCAACGAGCTAGTCAAGTAGAGGCATACTAGTGACACTCTGTTTGTCTATGTATTCACACATGTACTAAGTTTCCGGTTAATACAATTTTAGCATGAATAATAAACATTTATCATGATATAAGAAAATATAAATAACAACTTTATTATTGCCTCTAGGGCATATTTCCTTCAGCGACCGCATATGCCCATCATCAAAAGTGAGCTCCTCAAGCTGATCTAGGGCGGGAGATCGGAACCAGTCGTCAAGCTTGTCTCGGTCCTTGCTGTTGGAACGGAACTTGCCCATTCTAAGGCCTCTGGTTGGGCCAAGGTGATTGCCGAGGATCTTGGAGAACGCATCCAAGCTTTTGCGATAGCCATGGCAGAGCTCGTGGGTGCCGATGAGGCCGAGAGGGCTAGACTTCCATAGGGGGCGGCACCGCCGGGAAAGGACGGTTGTCCGTGCCCCATATTTGATTGTGAGGAGGGAGATGGTGACTGTCAACATATCATCGGGGAGGCTGCTGATGAAGTCTAGGCTCTTTGGAGTCGCTATGGTTCTAGCTCGCCCCGCCTCCGCTTGTTGGCGGCCCTGTTCTCCACCTCTGGAGTCTCCTTGTCAGCAGCGCTTTTTGATAGAAATGGGAGTACAGGGAATATTTACTTAAAACAGGGCAATAGAAAAGCATATTGGTAACTAGAAGTTATTAGGTAGGAATATAGTAAGAAAAGGGAATAGCAGTTGGTTGCTTAAATACTACACAATTCATTCGATATTGCTGGGTCAGTCAACATGCAGATAGTTGAAAAGAAAACTTACTTCGAACAAAGTTTGGACGGATGATATCGTCGGGGAAGTTACCATATATCTCATGACCAGGCCCTTTTATGTGCAGTGCAATTCCAGTGCCAGCTTGTAGTTCATAAAACTTAGCAATTTCTCTCCAAATGCCAGTGCCAAAATAGGGGTCACCACTTTCATCAAGTCTTACAGTAGCAACGACTGTAAACCCATGGTTTGTGTGCAGTATGGCATCCATGCAGTCTTGATTTATGTAAAGGGAAAGATTGTGCACTACAGATTCTGTTGCATAGCAAGGGACGCGCTGCAGGAAATGGTAGGATTGTTAAAGAAAATATTGTAACATGCAAATATGGGCCCAAATTGAAAGAATTGTACAACATTCGAAATCGAAGGACAAAAATTTATAATTAAACAGATAGGGTAAACATGATGTCATGGAAATATGAGAGTACCGAAAGAACAATACATCATTAATTTGCCTAATATAGAAAGAAGAGGGGGAAAATCCCCTTTGACGTATATGGTGCATGTGGCACCTTTTATCCAAATGTAGTAATATTTAGAATATGTCCAGGAAAGTAGGCCATGCCAGCCGATTTAGGGTGAGAGTAAACATACCGCGCGCATCCTCAAGTCATCCTGCACGGTGAGATGGAATGTCCGGTGGAGGGCGCAAGGTCCCGATGTGTCGATTACCTTTGTACACTCTACGAACGGAAGAAAACCCTCAAATCAGCTCGAATAAAAATGAATTCACGGTGATTTCGGCCGGGTGATTAAAGGAGGCAGATGAATTGGGATAAGAGATGAGATAATATCTAATTAATTTAGTTACCTTGTTGTCCATGAGGAAGAACCCTCAGTACGGCAGATTCCCCAACTGAGCGGAGCTGGGTTGACTGCGAGCAGCGTCAAGAAAGTCGATGGCGATAGGTGGCGGCAAGCGGAAGTGGCCAAAAGCGGTGGCCTTTGCCGGCAGCCTGGCGGCGGCGGCAGGCATCTATCTAAGTGTTTACCGCCGTGATAGCTGGTGCCAGGCATAGACGCGGAGGAGCTTGTGCAGGTGTGAATGGGGACCGGAGGGGGGGGGGGTGGGCGGGGTGAGGGTTTTTGTGACGTGGGGATGGTGAGGGTTTTCTTTTTTCTTTTTTGAATTGGGTGGTGAGGGTTTTCTATCCCACAAAGAATTTTGGAGGCGACGGTTTGCTAGAGCCAACCGTGTGTGATTGACAAAACAAGCAAAATTAAAGTCATTGCACACGGTTCCAATTTTGGGAACCGTGTGTGATTGGCGTACTACCTCCGTCCTGGTTTATTGGTCTCCTTTGTAATTTTTACCAAATTTTGACCAAATATTTAACTAAGAAATGTTTATTCATGTCACCAAAAATTATATCATTGAACAGTATGCTCAAATACCCATCCAACGATATAATTTTTGCTGACCTGCACTAACATTTTGTCAGTTAAACCTTTGGTCAAAATTTAACACAAATTACAAAGGGGACCAATAAACCAAGACGAAGGTAGATTCCATCAACCGAACTGATTGCATCCATATCCCACGGTTAGACATAAGTAAACACAGATTAAACATACTCAGACATAAATAATAAGCATACACGTACACAAGCATAGTTCAACCATAAGTACATAGTTCAACCGTCATTAAGCATATACTCAAGCGTACATAGTTCGATCCCACATCTCATCTCACATGCCGGCACGATCCTGAAGCTTCTCCAGGTACTCGGCGTACGCGTCATGCGCCACCCTGCGAGAATACTTCCGCTTGAAGGAGCCAACAGCCCGTCCTCTTGCATGCGCCAAAACACTTAGATACGCGTCATGAAGCTTGTGGTTGCAAAATGGGTATCGATAGCTGCTGTTCCAGGTCCTAATACGCCTATTATGCATTACCACATAAAGCTCCCTCTGGATTTGCCTCTTGTACCTCCTCTGGCCATCTTCATCCTTGCTGTCCACATCGTCAGACAACACCTATAAAAATAGTAAAACAAATTTGGCATCAAATCAATGATTACATGTCGTGAAGTGGGATTAGGAATTTATGACTATTTATTTATACATATCCAAAGATTATGGTTCGATTTTTAAGCACAGTCGTCTATGTATAGACCAATCTTGAAGAAAATAATGGCACAAACATATGTAGGTCATTCAAAATCAATTGTCAAGTCCTGGCTAGGAATTATTAGCACGAACACTAACCCTAGTTGGATTACTAGCAGAAATCATTTGCACAGATGAAACAACTAATCACTTATCACTTGTACCATTCAAACAATCAATACACTACACGGATCTAACAAAACTTACTCAGATTTCATGGATTGAGAGAATAGAACCATAGGATTTCTATTCCAAAAAGGGGGAGGCAGGAGTAACCAGAGAAACCCTATGATCTATTTGACACATAAATGTGCATAAATGAATAACCAGCTGTCCGTCGTCGTCGGAGTCGTCACCGGAGTGGTCGTCGGAGTGGTCGCTGGGGTCGTCACCAGAGTCGGTGTGGAACTCCGTCTCCGGCTGTGGAAGCTCAACGCCGTCAACGACGTCAGGGTGCAGCGATAACTCGCCGGTGGTGACAGCAACCTTTGTCTCCATCTCCACGCCGTGCTCCATTGCTTTAGCTGCCCCAACATCGCCACTCCCTCTGATGGGGCACTTCGGCGGCATCCTCATACACTGACGGCTTTGAGGATTGAGAGCGACGTCGATGATGCAAGCGGAGAGAGAGAGAGAGAGAGAGAGAGAGAGAGAGAGAGAGAGAGAGAGAGAGAGGATTGTGTGTGTTGCGAGGATGGGGGGTGCGGCCGCTCGGGTGCACCACTAATATGGAGTTGTGGGAGTTGTGGGAGAGAGGCGGGCGACAGTCAAACCGATGGCTCGCCTCCCGGTGAGCCTGCGCACCGGACTGCTGGCATGCCTACCAAAGATTCACACAGCTACTTGCACGCCTCTCGATGACACTGCGCAGCGAGCACACCTTCGTCAATTCACACACATGCACGCATGCCTCCCAGTTTGCCTGCGCGGTGGACTGCTCGCATGCATCCTGTCAACTCACGCCTGCTCACACGACACACGGGGCGCGCGGCGACATGTATATTGTTTTTCTATTTGGATGATAAATGCTGCCACTTTATTGCTTAACCGAAGCATGACACGTATCAATTATTGGTTTAACGCTCATGGTTCGAATAAATAATCCGTTTGGGATATTGGTTCCCAATTATTAGTAATCTCCCGTTTGTAATTAGATAAAGATTACATCAAAACTGGTCTCAAATTTGACAAAAAAGTACAACGCCACTTTGTATTGGTGTCCATATGACAACACGATAAGTTTCATGAACTTCAAATAAGTTTTGGATGTACTAGAATTTAAAAATCAAGATTCTCAATGTTTGAAATTTGTTGCAGGGGGAGTAAACACGCACCCAGTGAGACACATGTGTTTTTGCAATCCATTTAGGTGCACTGTCACGTGTGCATGTAGCTGAAATTTGTTTTTTTGGACATTATACACGTAGAAAATCAATCAATTAATGTACTAAAACGTCTTAATGATCTCTGTGATTTTTTTGAAATGAAAACGTCCCTCCTTTGGTAACATATGTTCACCGCGGGATAATTAATTTAACATGCATCGTAGTTGCGGTGGATTCGCAGTGTGTGCGTTTGGGGGTGGCGGATGGCTCGCAGTACACTACGAGTTGTGAGCCACCGTGTGGGTTGGCCGTTTTGTTAGGCAGGCCGGTGCCACATCAGAGTCATGAATTCGTTATTTAAAACATTACACAACCCTTTCATACATACATGTTTTGGCCACATGCAGTCGATGGTTGTCCTACACGACACTCGATACTCGCGCAGACGCTTCTGGGCTCAAGAAGGTCGTCGTCCATCAATTTGATGAACAGCCGGCAGTGAGGTTAATTTTACCAGCAAGGTAGAATCTTTTTTGTTTGTGTTATGGTGGTATATAGTATGCGTTGAAGAGGTGGGAGGGGACTAGCATATATACTATACGTACGCGTCCGTGAACAAGTACACCTCACTCAGTGTCGGGACTTTTCGGTTTCTGAGGCACGTGCCACATAAAAATTGTGAAAGTGGTTATTCAAACATCACACAACACCTCTTTGGGCCACATGCATGCACGCGGTGGTTATCCTAGCTAGGACACTCTTGTGTGATGCTTCCATCTGTGGGCCCACGAGGGCATTGTCGATGCATGCATGCATCACTTTGACCTACATCGGGAGAGGTTAATTAATTTCACCATCGATGAGGATTCTTTTGGGTTGTACATATTACGGCAGGATCATATAATATGCGGTGAAGAAGGGGAAGGGGACCATCATATGTAGTACGCTTCATGAACCTCGCTCTGTGTGGGTGCATGGTTTACGGTTTTTGAGGCATGTGGCACATCGAAGTTGTGCATTTTTGGTATTCAACATATATATGTTTGGCCCACATGCAAAGCGGTGGTGGTTGTCCTCTCGCACCCACTTAAGTTGTTATTAGCGATATCGATGCTTTCCATCTGTGGGCCCGCTTGGTCCATCACTACTTTTTGCCTAAGAACATAAGAGAGGTTAATTTGACTTAGGAGGGGATTATTATTTTTGCTTGTAATACGGTATATATATATAGGTCATGCTTTGGGATGACAGCATGATACAGTTTGAGCACACACACATGCATGTGTACGCATGAATCCCTCTCATCGAGTTGAAGTGGCTAGTACAACGACACGTCATGAACTGATCTCCCTCTGTGTGGGGAGCTAGTGTATGATTTTTGACGCACGCGCCACATCAATGTTGTGAAATGGTATTCAAACATGCATGCATGCATCACCTCAGTACATATGCATGTAGTGGTTGCCTTCGAACGGTACACTCCCTCGTGTTGTTATTGGCGACAAGCCTATATATTCGTGGGCCCGCGTGGACATCCATGATCACCTTGACCGACAACAAGATAGGTTAGCTGTCACGCCCAATATGCGACCCTATCCAAAAAGGAACTCGAAGGTCCCACCAAGGATAGACCCGCATATTGGAAACGCTTTTGCAAGGTGGATATCATTACATCAACATTACATAATAGATGGGGATACATACATAAGGCACAAATGCCACAAGAATACATCAACATCATATACAAGATCAACATCCGTCTACGGATGAAACATAAACAGAAACTCAAACGACATCCACCCTGCTAGCCCAGGCTGCCGACCTGGAACCTAACCCCTGATCGAAGAAGAAGCAGAAGAAGAACTCCAAAGCAAGCAAACATCGCTCTCACGTCATGATCATCGCAAACCTGTACCTGCAACTGGTGGTGTAGAAATCTGTGAGTCACGAGGACTCAGCAATCCCATTACCATGGGTATCAAGACTAGCAAAGCTTAATGGGAAAGGGAGGGGTAAAGTGGTGAGGTTGCAGCAATGACTAAGCATATATGGTGGCTAACATACGCAAATGAGAGCGAGAAGAGAAACAAAGGAACGGTCGTCAACTAGCAATGATCAAGAAGTGATCACGAACTCCTACCCACGCCGACATAACCCGGAAACCGTGTTCTCCTCTCGATCAACCCGAAAAGAGACACTCACGGTTACTCACACGGTTGGTGTATTTTAGTTAAGATCAACTTCGGTTTTCTACAACCGGACATTAACAAATTCCCATCTGCCACATAAATCATGGGCACGGCTCTCGAAAGTTTATACCCTGCAGGGTGTCCCAACTTAGCCCATGATAAGCTCTCGCGATCAACGAAGGAATAGACCTTCTCCCGGAAGACCCGATCGGTCTCGGCATCCGGCTACAAGACATTTCACAGCAATAAAACAAGACCAGCAAAGCCGCCCGATGCGCCGACAATCCCGATAGGAGCTGCACATATCTCGTTCTCAGGGCAACACCGGATGAGTCTAGCTACGGGTAAAACCAAACCTCGGGTTGCCTCAAGGTGGCCCCGCAGGCAGCTCGGTTCAGGCCAGCACTTAGAGAAGCACTGGCCCGGGGGGGCTGAATAAAGATGACCCTTGGGTTAATTACTCCCAAGGGAAATGTAGGTGGTGGTGAGGCAAATGGTAAAACCAAGGTTGGGCCTTCTTTGGACGAGTCTTATTCAAAGCGAACTGTCAAGGGGGTCCCATAAATCACCCGACCGCGTTAGGGACGCAAAATCCGGGAACATAATACCGATATGACGGAAACTAGGGCGGCAAGAGTGGAACAAAACACCAGGCATAAGGCCGAGCCTTCCACCCTTTACCAAGTATATAGATGCATTAATTAAATAAGATATATTGTGATATCCCAACAAGTAACCATGTTCCAACAAGGAACAACATCTCCATGTTCCAACAAGGAACAAACTTCATCTTCACCGCAACTAACAACGCTATAAGAGGGGCTGAGCAAAGCGGTAACATAGCCAAACAACGGTTTGCTAGGAAGGGTGCAAAAGGTTAGAGGTCGACATGGCAATTTGGGATGGCTTGATAAACAGGTAATAGGTAGCGCAAAGACAAATGATAGAACGAAGCAACTAGCATAGCAGTGATAGAAGTGAGATCCAGGGTAGCGGTCATCTTGCCTGAAATCCCGCAAGGAAGAAGAACGAGTCCATGAAGAAGATGAACGAGTCCATGAAGAAGATGAACGAGTCCATGAAGAAGATGAATGGATGAAGCCGAACCAAGCGTAGACGAACGAATCCTCACGATCGCAACGAAACAGGAACTAACAAAAAGCACACAACATAGTAAACACACCACACATGAACAAGACATGATGCACAACAAGCATGATGCATGACAAATCTAGATGAGGCTACTCATGGCAAGAGATGATGCAAACAAGAGTAACACACCAAGGCAGGTTTAAATGAGGCCGAGACAACATGTAACAATTCCTAGAAGTCCTCATATGCAAATTTCGAAATTGGTCCAGATCTGAATAACTTTATGTTCAAGTTGTTAAACAGCGATTTAAAATGCACCAAGATGATCTACACGAAATTCTAGTCAAGTTACATATAAAGTTCATTAGATTCGGAGCTACGGTCTAGAAGATATGAGCAAAACAAGTTAAACATGGCATTGATGCAAAATGCATACAAACATCAAGCAAACACCTCAAAACAAGTATGCAACATGATAATATGAAACTACGTGCAAAATCAAGCAAGTTTCATATAGAGCACACTCAAAACGGAGCGACGGTTCAACACATACACCCTATACAAGTTATAGCAACAATCTGTCCATAACAGCAAGTAGGCATATTGCAAGCATCAAAACAATATGCTACAGGACCTCAACAAAATAAAAAAAGGCATGGACATGATCTACAGGTAAAGCATTACAAAACATGAGCACTGAGCTATCTCCAGAAATGACTAGAACATGCTCAAAATGACATGGCAAGATTGCAAGTAATAACAGTTTCAGACTTTAGCAGAAATAACATCAGGTTGCAATGTTTAGAGCTATGAAACAACATGCTACAGGAACTTATAATAGAAATACAAGGCATGTCACGAATCTACTCAAAGCATAGAACAAAAGTCCTTTAATGACCATAAGCCAAAAAGGATCAGAAAATATGATGGCACCCACGTAAACATGGCAAGTTTTATTACAGATATAAACATGACAGGAACAACAATAAGTAGGCATGTTGGTGAGCTTGAACCACTCACCACAGAGCAATACATGGCATGGCAAGGCAACCAACAGCAATAAGACATGGCATAGAAGCTATACATGGCAAGAACAACATCATAGCATATATGGATCAACCACAACAACCTTGGAAAAATTGAAGAACATGTAAACAATCTGCCAGGAACATTTTGTAGCAAAAGTAGAGCTCGATTGACTCAAGCTATGGCACTCCATAAATGCAAACAAGGGCATGGATGGATAGAGAAAGACATGTATAACAAAACATCCTTACTGAAAGTATCTCAAAATATGCATGGATCTCTCAATAGCATCAAGTTAACATGGCATCAAAATATCAGCTAAACAGGGCTGAAATCAGCAACATCAGGACGCCTAGTTTGCATGCTTGTGCTAGTCACCACATTGATCACAAAAATACATGGCATACGCCACTGGAAAGAAGACATGGCATATTGCAAAACACATGTAGGACTCAAGTCCATAGGATGCACACATCAATCATGGCAAAAATGACAAAAGTGCAAGTTCTGATAAAAATCAGAAACTAACATCACATAGCACTGTTCTAACAGCATTTAGGACATCAAGATGAGCTCAAATGAAAATGATGAAATGAGATGAAATGATTTACTCTTCGAGACGAACATTTTGACATATTATACGCGCAAAAAGGAGCTACGATGACAGAGATATGATGCAACGAAAATGCAACAAAATGATCACAGATTTCGGGACTTAGTAGATTTCGGGGGAGGGGAAAAGTTAACCTCGCGTGCACACGAACCGAGGCTCGCCGGAGACGGGGCCGGGAGGCCAAACGGACGGGAAGGCGGATCCGCCGTTCTCGGCCGGATCCGGCCGAGCGACGCGACGGCGTAGGGCGCCGGACGGCGTGGCGGGCTACGAGGACGGAGGCGGCGGGTCGGCCATGGCGGGCCGAAAGCGGCTCCGGCGGCGAGGGAGGCCGAGGCCGGGCGGCGAGCAGGGCGGCGAGGGCGATGGAGCTCGGCGGCGGCGGGCGGGCCGGGCGGAGGCGGCGGCGGCGGCGCTCACGGCGAGACCGGGCGCCGGTATGGCGCGAGGCGGCGGCCAGCGCCGAGGCGGGCGGCGGCGGCGCGACGCTGGCCGGTTTCGGGTTTAGATCCGCCCGGCGGCTCGATGGATTCGCGGCGGCGGAGAGAGAAGGCCGGGCGCCACTTGGCGGCAGGATTGGGCAGGCGGCGACGATGACGTATGGCGCGGGATTGGCGGGGTGAGGTGGCGGCGGACATGTCCGGGCGGGTTGGATATGTCCGCGCGCATGAGGGAGCGGGGCTAGGGTTTCAACCGAGATTTGATCCGCGAATTTGAAGGGAACTAATTTATAGGTAGAGGGAGCTAGGAGAGTCCAAATGAGGTGCGGTTTTCGCCACGCGATCGTGATCAAACGACCGAGAGCATGGAGAGGAGTTAGGTGGGTTTTGGGGCCACTTAGAAAGGGGTGTTGGGCTGCAAGGAGAAGGAGGCTTTATGGTTACCGGTTAACCGTTGGAGTACCAAACGACCTCCAAATGGCACGAAACTTGACAGGCGGTCTACCGGTGCTATCCCAAGGCCGCTTGACAAACCTCGGTCCATTCCGAGACCGTTTAATACCCACACACGAAAAGAGGTAAAAGGGGGCGCCGGGAGACATAGGAGTGCCGGATTGCAAAAGCGGACAACGGGAAAAAGCTCGGATGCATGAGACGAACACGTATGCAAATGCGATGCACATGATGACACGATAAGAAATGCAGATGATGACATGGCAAAGTGCAACACGCAAGCAAATGACATGGCAAAGCTGACGAATAAATGGAAGACACCTGGCGCATCGGATCCGGGGCGTTACAACACTCCTCCACTAACAAGAGATCTCGTCCCGAGATCTTAGGACCGAGACGGAAGGGAAAAAGGGATGAGGTGAAACAAGAACTCATGAGAGGAAACAAAGAATCGAGAGCACTCGAGAAGAAGAGAGGAACGATGAGAATGACGAGAATCAAATTCTCATGGCAACAAGATAGACACTGAAACAACTCCCGTTAGAACGAGATAACAAACGAATACGACTGAAAGGATTTAAGCAGCACACCGATTGAACAAGGAAAGACTAGAACATGAGCTTGAGAGGATGGAATGATACTTGATGAAGACATGACACAAAATCTCCGGAAGAATTGAAAGAGAATTGAATGGAAAGAACTGGTAAGAATATGACAACTTGTGCCACGAATGAAATAGAAAGCAGCCTTAGAAGAAAAGATTGAATGGAGTTGTTGAGAAAATCAACAACGAAAGAATAAGCTTGACGTGGACTTATGGATAACATCTCGAGATCAAGAGGTGATAACCGGCCCCAAATGGAAATGATTGGATAACTGAGAAGAACGTAGAAATGCAAAACTCCATTTCAAAAGAAATACAGAGAATTAATTGCACTTCAAGACGCGAGAAGAAAAGATACTTGAACTCCGCCAACAAAATCTTGATGAACTCTTGAAGAATGAATTAAATCATGAAGAACCACCGTGAAGAACTCCGGTAACAGAAAGGATGATGAGGTAGAAATGAAGGATGAAAGAATAAGACTAAAGCCTACGATGAATTAGATGGATGATTCCGACGAAATGACGGAGGAAATTTGAACTCCGGAAAAAGAAAACACTTGGAACTAGAATTTATTCATCAAGAACAAACTCCGAAGGAAGGGATTACTCACTTTGATGAAATAGAATAAGATTTATCGTATGCTTATCCTTCATCAAATTAAATTGATGACAAGCAGTGGATTTTTGCATAATACTTATACTGCTGAAAAAGGATTAAGGGGAAACATCGCACAAAACTTGAGAAAGTCTTCATGAACCACCGGTAGGATTGAAGAGAACGAAAGGATTAAAATGATAATCAAGGAAAAAGAATCTGAAAGAACCACCGTAAGAATTCGAAAATGCCTGATGAAAGAGAATGAATCACCGGGAAGAATTAGATAAGCACGGAGATACTTGAGGGAATGTAGAGAAAAGAGATCGAAGAGATCGCGAACTGACAGAAGAATACTTGAATGAAGCACCGGAAGAATATTGAGACGAACGAAGGGGCACGGATATAGAATAATTGGAGAACGAATTTAAAAAACTTAGAACGAAGAAATATTCCGAAAAGATGACCTCCGGATGATTGAGACGGAAAGAAAACTCCTGAAATACTCCGGATGGATGAAAAGAATTTGCACGATTGAAAACCATTTGAGAGGATAACATCGAGCTAGCACCATGACTCTCCGGGGGAACGGACAAGATTTAAGAGAAAAATCTACGACGGTCTTCAAATGACGACGAGAAACACCACTACAATTAATGAGATACCCCGGAAGAAAGAAAAACAGAGAGGTTGAGCCAACAATGAAATGATTTGGGCATGTGACTGATGGAATCCATTCTTACGACACACTTGAAAAGAATTAAGAATAACTCCGGGGGAATAGAAAAGTCGTAAGATCCTGGGAAAAGACCTGTGGGTTAGGGCCCACTAAAGGAAAGCACCGTTGGAAAGGATTGTTGAACAGATAGATGATGCACTGGAACAATTGAAATATTTGACTGAGGTGACAACCTCGAATTAATTCGAACACAGACGAATCTCCTGAGATGTCTTCAGCACTCCGGAAGGACAAACTGGCGAGAGGCGAACGAGCAAAGGGAAATATTTGAGCTGAGGGAAAGAATACGATCAACCCGAAAAACTAGAATTGAATCCACCGGAAAAAGAAAAGGATGAAGAATGACGAATGAGACGAGAATTCACCAGTTGAAATAATTGAGGGAAGACTGAAGAGACTACACCCGAATGAAATTGATGGTCGAAAAAGACTCGGGCTCCGGGAAGAAGAGGGTGGAGGGCGGAAAAACAAAGGCAACTTGGAAGGGGAACCAACGACTATCATGAAGAGAGAACACGGTTGAAATCATTGAGGAATGAAAGCAAAGACTTCGCACGAGCAGGGTGGATACTCGATTACGGACTCCGGTTCGGAAAAGAAGAAGGGAGGGCGGGCGGGAAAAAACAAGGACAACTTCGGACAAAGAAAACAACGACGTCGGAGAAGAACTGAGGATTGAACCCAAAGATGAAGAGGCTCGAGTCGACTTGACGAGAAATGCACCAGACAAAAGAGGATGGACAACTCACGAACTAACCACGTGATCCTAAAGAAAAATTTTGAACGAGAAGAGGAGTAATTCAAAACACCTACGTCAAGATTCCTTACCAGAGCGACGAAGGGGCAGAGGAGTAAAAAGAATTCCTACTCTCCGATATAACTAGACTCTGAAAACAGTTTTACTTCTAGACTCAACAACGGCCAAACTACACGATCAATCAAGGGGGCTCCTAGGGTCGGTCGAGGCTCTGATTACCAACTTGTCACGCCCAATATGCGACCCTATCCAAAAAGGAACTCGAAGGTCCCACCAAGGATAGACCCGCATATTGGAAACACTTTTGCAAGGTGGATATCATTACATCAACATTACATAATAGATGGGGATACATACATAAGGCACAAATACCACAAGAATACATCAACATCATATACAAGATCAACATCCGTCTACGGATGAAACATAAACAGAAACTCAAACGACATCCACCCTGCTAGCCCAGGCTGCCGACCTGGAACCTAACCCCTGATCGAAGAAGAAGCAGAAGAAGAACTCCAAAGCAAGCAAACATCGCTCTCACGTCATGATCATCGCAAAACCTGTACCTGCAACTGGTGGTGTAGTAATCTGTGAGCCACGAGGACTCAGCAATCCCATTACCATGGGTATCAAGACTAGCAAAGCTTAATGGGAAAGGAAGGGGGTAAAGTGGTGAGGTTGCAGCAGCGACTAAGCATATATGGTGGCTAACATACGCAAATGAGAGCGAGAAGAGAAACAAAGGAACGGTCGTCAACTAGCAATGATCAAGAAGTGATCACGAACTCCTACCTACGTCGAGACATAACCCGAAACCGTGTTCTCCTCTCGATCAACCCGAAAAGAGACACTCACGGTTACACACGCGGTTGGTGTATTTTAGTTAAGATCAACTTCGGGTTTTCTACAACCGGACATTAACAAATTCCCATCTGCCACATAACCGCGGGCACGGCTCTCGAAAGTTTATACCCTGCAGGGGTGTCCCAACTTAGCCCATGATAAGCTCTCGCGATCAACGAAGGAATAGACCTTCTCCCCGGGAAGACCCGATCAGTCTCGGCATCCCGGCTACAAGACATTTCACAGCAATAAAACAAGACCAGCAAAGCCGCCCGATGTGCCGACAATCCCGATAGGAGCTGCACATATCTCGTTCTCAGGGCAACACCGGATGAGTCTAGCTATGGGTAAAACCAAACCTCGGGTTGCCTCAAGGTGGCCTGCAGTAAGCTTTCAGTTCGAGCCGCACTTAGAGAAGCACTGGCTCGGGGGGGCTGAATAAAGCTGACCCTTGGGTTAATTACTCCCAAGGGACATGTAGGTGGTGGTGAGGCCAATGGTAAAACCAAGGTGGGGCCGTGCTGGACGAGTCTTATTCAAAGCGAACTGTCAAGGGGTCCCATAAATCACCCGACCGCGTTAGGGACGCAAAATCCGGGAACATAATACCGATATGACGGAAACTAGGGCGGCAAGAGTGGAACAAAACACCAGGCATAAGGCCGAGCCTTCCACCCTTTACCAAGTATATAGATGCATTAATTAAATAAGATATATTGTGATATCCCAACAAGTAACCATGTTCCAACAAGGAACAACATCTCCATGTTCCAACAAGGAACAAACTTCATCTTCACCTGCAACTAACAACGCTATAAGAGGGGCTGAGCAAAGCGGTAACATAGCCAAACAACGGTTTGCTAGGAAGGGTGCAAAAGGTTAGAGGCTGACATGGCAATTTAGGATGGCTTGATAAACAGGTAATAGGTAGCGCAGCACAGCGATAGAACGAAGCAACTAGCATAGCAGTGATAGAAGTGAGATCCAGGGTAGCGGTCATCTTGCCTGAAATCCCGCAAGGAAGAAGAACGAGTCCATGAAGAAGATGAACGAGTCCATGAAGAAGATGAACGAGTCCATGAAGAAGATGAATGGATGAAGCCGAACCAAGCGTGAGACGAGCGAATCCTCACGATCGCATAGCAACAGGAACTAACAAAAAGCACACAACATAGTAAACACACCACACATGAACAAGACATGATGCACAACAAGCATGATGCATGACAAATCTAGATGAGGCTACTCATGGCAAGAGATGATGCAAACAAGAGTAACACACCAAGGCAGGTTTAAATGAGGCCGGAGACAACATGTAACAATTCCGGTAAGTCCTCATATGCAAATTTCGAAATTGGTCCAGATCTGAATAACTTTATGTTCAAGTTGTTAAACAGCGATTTAAAATGCACCAAGATGATCTACACGAAATTCTAGTCAAGTTACATATAAAGTTCATTAGATTCGAGACTACGGTCTAGAAGATATGAGCAAAACAAGTTAAACATGGCATTGATGCAAAATGCATACAAACATCAAGCAAACACCTCAAAACAAGTATGCAACATGATAATATGAAACTACGTACAAAATCAAGCAAGTTTCATATAGAGCACACTCAAAACGGAGCGACGGTTCAACACATACACCCTATACAAGTTATAGCAACAATCTGTCCATAACAGCAAGTAGGCATATTGCAAGCATCAAAACAATATGCTACAGGACCTCAACATAATAAAAAAAGGCATGGACATGATCTACAGGTAAAGCATTACAAAACATGAGCACTGAGCTATCTCCAGAAATGACTAGAACATGCTCAAAATGACATGGCAAGATTGCAAGTAATAACAGTTTCAGACTTTAGCAGAAATAACATCAGGTTGCAATGTTTAGAGCTATGAAACAACATGCTACAGGAACTTATAATAGAAATACAAGGCATGTCACGAATCTACTCAAAGCATAGAACAAAAGTCCTTTAATGACCATAAGCCAAAAAGGATCAGAAAATATGATGGCACCCACGTAAACATGGCAAGTTTTATTACAGATATAAACATGACAGGAACAACAATAAGTAGGCATGTTGGTGAGCTTGAACCACTCACCACAGAGCAATACATGGCATGGCAAGGCAACCAACAGCAATAAGACATGGCATAGAAGCTATACATGGCAAGAACAACATCATAGCATATATGGATCAACCACAACAACCTTGGAAAAATTGAAGAACATGTAAACAATCTGCCAGGAACATTTTGTAGCAAAAGTAGAGCTCGATTGACTCAAACTATGGCACTCCATAAATGCAAACAAGGGCATGGATGGATAGAGAAAGACATGTATAACAAAACATCCTTACTGAAAGTATCTCAAAATATGCATGGATCTCTCAATAGCATCAAGTTAACATGGCATCAAAATATCAGCTAAACAGGGCTGAAATCAGCAACATCAGGACGCCTAGTTTGCATGCTTGTGCTAGTCACCACATTGATCACAAAAATACATGACATACGCCACTGGAAAGAAGACATGGCATATTGCAAAACACATGTAGGACTCAAGTCCATAGGATGCACACATCAATCATGGCAAAAATGACAAAAGTGCAAGTTCTGATAAAAATCAGAAACTAACATCACATAGCACTCTTCTAACAGCATTTAGGGCATCAAGATGAGCTCAAATGAAAATGATGAAATGAGATGAAATGATTTACTCTTCGAGGCGAACATTTTGACATATTATACGCGCAAAAAGGAGCTACGATGACAGAGATATGATGCAACGAAAATGCAACAAAATGATCACAGATTTCGGGACTTAGTAGATTTCGGGGGAGGGGAAAAGTTAACCTCGCGTGCACACGAACCGAGGCTCGCGGAGACGGGCCGGGAGGCCAAACGGGACGGGAAGGGCGGATCCGCCGTTCCCAGCCGGATCCGCCGGAGCGACGCGACGGGCGGCGAGGGCGCGCTGGACGGCGGGCGGCGCCGGAGGACGGAGGCGGCGGTCGGGTTATGGCGGGGCCGGGCCGAAGCGGCTCCCGGGCGGCGAGGGAGGCCGAGGCCGGGCGGCAGCAGGGCGGCGAGGGGCGGCGGAGCTCCGGGCGGCGGCGTGGAAGGCGCGGGGCGCGGGCGGCGGCAGAGCTGCCGGCGCCACGGGCGAGGACCGGGCGCCGGTATGGCGGTGAGGCGGCGGCCAGCGCCGGAGGCGGGCGGCGGCGGCGCTGAAGCGCTGGCCGGGTTTGCCCAGATCCGCCCGGGCTCGACGTGGACTGGGCGGCGCGCTGGGAGAGAGAAGGCGCGCCACTTGGCGGCACGGATTGGGCGCTGGGCGGCGACGATGACGTGGCGATGCGGGATTGGCCGGGGTGAGGTGGCCGGCGGACATGTCCGGCGGGGTTGGACATGTCCGGCGCGCGAGGGGAGCGGGGCTAGGGTTTCAACTGAGATTTGATCCGCGAATTTCGAAGGGGGAACTAATTTATAGGTAGAGGGAGCTAGGAGAGTCCAAATGAGGTGCGGTTTTCGGCCACGCGATCGTGATCAAACGACCGAGAGCATGGAGAGGAGTTAGGTGGGTTTTGGGCCACTTAGAAAGGGGTGTTGGGCTGCAAGGAGAAGGAGGCTTTGCGGTTACCCGGTTAACCGTTGGAGTACCAAACGACCTCCAAATGGCACGAAACTTGACAGGCGGTCTACCGGTGCTATCCCAAGGCCGCTTGACAAACCTCGGTCCATTCCGAGACCGTTTAATACCCACACACGAAAAGAGGTAAAAGGGGGCGCCGGGAGACATAGGAGTGCCGGATTGCAAAACGGACAACGGGGAAAAAGCTCGGATGCATGAGACGAACACGTATGCAAATGCGATGCACATGATGACACGATAAGAAATGCAGATGATGACATGGCAAAGTGCAACACGCAAGCAAATGACATGGCAAAGCTGACGAATAAATGGAAGACACCTGGCGCATCGGATCCGGGGCGTTACATTAGCATGGCAGATTCTTCATTTGGTTCATGTTATCATAGTATAGGTCATGGTGAGATTCAGACCTAATTAAGTTTGAGCTCATATACTATGCACACATGCATGCATGAATCCCCGTCGTTGGCTTGAAGTGTGGTGTAACAAACATATGCATCATCGACCTAACCCTCACTCAGTGTGGGGATTTCTAGTTCGAAATCACGGTGCAACATCAAAGTTGTTCCATTGTTACTCAAACCACAACTCTCCATACATATGTTTGTGCCACACACATGTAGTGGTTGTCTTCGGGGACTAGCTACTTGCATGATTATTGACGAGCTAGCCCATCTCCGGGGTCGCATGGACGACCATCACTTTGACCAACAACAAGAGAGAGGTTGTACTACCAAGTTGGATTATTCTTGGTCCGTTTTATGATCCATCTTGGTGAGAGATGCCTCTCTGGCCCGCCGACTGAAAGTGTGTGGGGGGCTGCTACTTCGCACTTTGCTAGGTGAACCTTGGTTGGGGGGCATGTATTCATAGCTTAGGATTCCCTTCATGGCGACACGAGGGGGTGCTGCTAGCTGCTACTTCGCACTTTGCTAGGTGAACCTCGGTTGGGGGGGCATGCATTCATAGCTTAGGATTCCCTTTGTACCGACACGAAGGAGGGGGGGCTGCTAGCTACTTCGCACTTTGGTAGGTGAACCTTGGTTGGGGGCGGGGGGCATGCATTCATAGCTTAGGGTTCCCTTCGTGTCAACATGAGGGAGGGGGGCTGCTAGCTACTTCGCACTTTGGTAGGTGAACCTCAGTTGGGGGGGGCATGCATTCATAGCTTTGGATTCCCTTCGTGCCGACATGAGGGAGGGGGGGGGCTGCTAGCTACTTTGCACTTTGCTAGGTGAACCTCGGTTGGGGGGGAGGGGGCATTGATAACCCACAAGTATAGGGGATCGCAACAGTTTTCGAGGGTAGAGTATTCAACCCAAATTTATTGATTCGACACAAGGGGAGCCAAAGAATATTCTCAAGTATTAGTAGTTGAGTTGTCAATTCAACCACACCTGGATAATTTAGTATCTGCATCAAAGTGTTTAGTAGCAAAGTAGTATGGAAGTAACGGTAACAGTAGCACAAGTAATATTTTTGGGTTTTGTAGTGATTGTAACAGTAGCAACGGAAAAGTAAATAAGCGAAGAACAATATGTGAAAAGCTCGTAGGCGTTGGATCGGCGATGGAGAATTATGCCGGATGTGGTTCATCATGTAACAGTCATAACCTAGGGTGACACAGAACTAGCTCCAATTCATCAATGTAATGTAGGCATGTATTCCGAATATAGTCATACGTGCTTATGGAAAAGAACTTGCATGACATCTTTTGTCCTACCCTCCCGTGGCAGCGGGGTCCTAGCGAAAACTAAGGGATATTAAGGCCTCCTTTTAATAGAGTACCGGACCAAAGCATTAACACATAGTGAATACATGAACTCCTCAAACTAAGGTCATCATCGGGAGTGGTCCCGATTATTGTCACTGGGGTTGCGGATCATAACACATAGTAGGTGACTATAGACTTGCAACATAGGATCAAGAACTCACATATATTCATGAAAACATAATAGGTTCAGATCTGAAATCATGGCACTCGGGCCCTAGTGACAAGCATTAAGCATAGCAAAGTCATAGCAACATCAATCTCAGAACATAGTGGATACTAGGGATAAAACCCTAACAAAACTAACTCGATTACATGATAAATCTCATCCAACCCATCACCGTCCAGCAAGCCTACGATGGAATTACTCACGCACGGCGGTGAGTGATACGCCTCCAACGTATCTATAATTTTTGATTGCTCCATGCTACTTTATCTATTGTTTTGGACTATAATGCGCTTTATTTTCCACTTTTATATTATTTTTGGGACTAACCTATTAACCGGAGGCCCAGCCCAGAATTGTTGTTTTTTTGCCTTTTTCAGTGTTTCGAAGAAACAGAATATCAAACGGAGTCCAAACAGAATGAAACCTGCGGAAATGTGATTTTCTCACCGAACGTGATCCAGAAGACTTGGACCCTACGCCAAGGAACAACGGAGGCGGTCACGAGGGTGGGGGCGCCCCCTGCCTCGTGGGCCCCCTGTTGCTCCACCGACGTACTCCTTCCTCCTATATATACCTCATGCCCCCAAACGATCGTAACAGGAGCCAAAACCTAATTCCACCGCCGCAACTTCCTCAGATCCACGAGATCCCATCTTGGGGCCTGTTCGAGCTCACGGAGGGCATCGACCACGGAGGGCTTTTACATCAACACCATAGCCTCTCCGATGAAGTGTGAGTAGTTTACTTCAGACCTTCGGGTCCATAGCTAGTAGCTAGATGGCTTCTTCTCTCTTTTGGATCTCAATACAATGTTCTCCCCTCTCTCGTGGAGATCTATTCGATGTAATCTTCTTTTGCGGTGTGTTTGTTGAGATCGATGAATTGTGGGTTTATGATCCAGCTTATCTATGAATAATATTTGAATCTTCTATGAATTCTTTTATGTATGATTGAGTTATCTTTGCAAGTCTCTTGAATTATCCGCTTGGTTTGGCCAACTAGATTGGTAGTTCTTGCAATGGGAGAAGTGCATGGCTTTGGGTTCAATCTTGCGGTGTCCTTACCTAGTGATGTAAAGGGTTGCAAGGCACGTATGGTATTGTTGCCATCGAGGATAACAAGATGGGGTATTTATCATATGCATGAATTTATTCCTCTACATCATGTCATCTTGCTTAAGGCGTTACTCTGTTTTTAACTTAATACTCTAGATGCATGCTGGATAGCAGTCTATGAGTGGAGTAATAGTAGTAGATGCAGAATCGTTTCGGTCTACTTGTCTCGGACGTGATGCCTATATACATGATCATACCTAGATATACTCATAACTATGCTCAATTCTATCAATTGCTCAACAGTAATTTGTTCACCCACCGTAGAATACTTATGCTCTTGAGAGAATCCACTAGTGAAACCTATGGCCCTCGGGTTTGTTCTCATCATATCAATCTCTATCACTTTTATACTTGCTTTGTTTTAATTTGCCTTTTACTTTTCACTTTGCATCTATATACCAAAAATACCAAAAATATTATCTCTATCAGATCTCACTCTCGTAAGTGACCGTGAAGGGATTGACAACCCCTAATCGCGTCGGTTGCGAGTAGCTATCGTTTTGTGCAGGTACGAGGGACTTGTGCGTGGCCTCCTACTGGATTGATACCTTGGTTCTCAAAAACTGAGGGAAATACTTACACTACTGTGCTGCATCATCCTTTTCTCTTCAGGGAAAACCAACGCAAGCTCAAGACGTAGCAAGAAGGATTTCTGGCGCCGTTGCCAGGGAGTCTACGCAAAAGTAAACATACCAAGTACCCATCACAATCCCTATCTGCCGCATTACATTATTTGCCATTTGCCTCCCGTTTTCCTCTCCCCCACTTCACCCTTGCCATTTTATTCGCCCTCTCTTTCCCAATCTCCTCCTCTCTTTTTCTGTTTGCCTTCCCGTTGCCATGGCTGAATCAAAAAGAACTACGGGTTTTCTCCCGAGCTCTAGTGCCTTGGATATCCCCTCTATCCTCTCTAAGCTCATAAATAATGATGCTATAGAAAGACCCACCGGGGTCACCAATGAGAGCTTGAATAATTTTGATGAGGATGACTCTGGAATTTTTCGCTATTTACTTGATGAGTCTTTAAAAGATGCTTGGGATAGGTTACTTAGGATTCGGGCTAGCTATGTGCCAATATATCAAATTGAAATTTACTTAAAAAGTTTTTATGTTGGCTTGCCCGCTTCTTTCAAACAAGTTTTAGATTCCATCTTTGAGGAATATTTTCTTGAAGGAGATGCTATAGATACCTATAAATAAATGAAAACTATATTTGGGCACCCTATGAGTGATAAGGTTGAATCAACTACTCTCTTGTGCTTTTATCAAAATGAAATTATTAAAGAGATGAAGTCTAGTTTAGAGGCGAATTTCCGTAACGTGCTTAATCATACTTCTTCCATTAATGGCCATGTGCTTAACTTAAATAGAAGATTGAATGCCATAGAAAGGAGATCCTGCTCTCCAAATACCAAAGATGGCAATACCTAGATCTATCCTTGCTTTTATGCCTAGCTAGGGGCGTTAAACGATAGCGCTTGTTGGGAGGCAACCCAATTTTATTTTTAGTTTTTGTTTTTGCTTCTGTTTAGGAATAAATAATCCATCTAGCCTCTGTTTAGATGTGGTTTTATCTTTTAATTAGTGTTTGTGCCAAGTTAAACCTATTAGATCTTCTTGGATGATAGTTATTTGATCTTGCTGTAATTTCCAGAAACTTTGCACTCAGTGCCCGAATTGTTAAAAACCACCAGTACGTGATAAAATACTAATTCCAATTGCTACTGATCAATAAACAAATTTTCCAGGTCGTATAATTTTGGTAGAATTATTTGAGTTCCAGAAGTTTGCGTTAGTTACAGATTACTACAGACTGTTCTGTTTTTGACAGATTCTGTTTTGCGTGTGTTGTTTGCTTATTTTGATGAATCCGTGGCTAGTAAAATAGTTTATAATCCATAGAGAAGTTGGAATACAGTAGGTTTAACACCAATATAAATAAAGAATGAGTTAATTACAGTATCTTAAAGTAGTCTTTTGTTTTCTTTCTCTAACGGAGCTCACGAGATTTCTATTGAGTTTTGTGTTGTGAAGTTTTCAAGTTTTGGGTGAATTCTTTTGATGGATTATGGAACAAGGAGTGGCAAGAGCCTAAGCTTGGGGATGCCCATCTCACCCCCAAGATAATCCAAGGACACCAAAAATTCAAAGCTTGGGGATGCCCCGGAAGGCATCCCCTTTTTCGTCCACATCCATCTGTAATTTACTTGGAGCTATATTTTTATTCACCACATGATAAGTGTTTTGCTTGGAGCGTCTTGTATTATTTGCGTCTTTGCTTGTTAGTTTACCACAATCATCCTTGATGTACACACCTTTTGAGAGAGCCATACATGAAATGGAATTTGATAGAATACTCTATGTGCTTCACTTATATCTTTTGAGCGTGATAATTTTTGCTCTAGTACTTCACTTAGATCTTTTAGAGCACGGTGGTGGATTTGTTTTAAAGAAACTATTGATCTCTCATGCTTCACTTAGATAATTTTGAGAGTCGTTATAGCATGGTAATTTGCTTAATATTAATATACTTGGTATTCAAAATATGTAAAACTTTCTTTTGAGTGCGTTGAATACTAAGATAAGTTTGATGCATGATAATTGTTTTGAGATATGGAGGTGATAATATAAGTCGTGCTAGTTGAGTAGTTGTGAATTTGAGAAATGCTTGTGTTGAAGTTTGCAAATCCCGTAGCATGCACGTATGGTTAAAGTTGTGTAACAAATTTGAAACATGAAGTGTACCTGGCTTGTGCATCCTTATGAGTGGCGGTCGGGGACGAGCGATGGTCTTTTCCTACCAATCTATCCCCCTAGGAGCATGCGCGTAGTACTTGATTTTTAATGACTTATAAATTTTTGCAACAAGTATATGAGTTCTTTTGACTAATGTTGAGTCCATGGATTATACGCACTTTTACCTTTCCGCCTTTGCTAGCCTCTTCGGTACCGTGCATTGCCCTTTCTCACCTTGAGAGTTGGTGCAAACTTCGCGGTGCATCCAAACCCCCGTGATATGATATGCTCTATCACACATAAACCTCCTTATATCTTCCTCAAAACAGCCACCATACCTACCTATTATGGCATTTCCATATCCATTCCGAGATATATTGCCATGCAACTTTCCACCGTTCCGTTCATCATCATCATGACATACTTTACTTTTGTCATATTTTCATTGCGTGATCATGTAGTTGACATTGTATTTGTGGCAAAGCCACCATGCATTATTTTTCATACATGTCACTCTTGATTCATTGCACCATCCCGGTACACCGCCGGAGGCATTCATATAGAGTCATACCTTGTTCTAGTTTCGAATTGTAATCCTTATGTTGTAATCAATAGAAGTGTGATGATCATCATTATTAGAGCATTGCCCCCCCCCCCAAATAAAATAAATAAAAAGGGCAATGCTAATATCTCTTTTTCCACACTTGTGCTTCAAAGTAGCACCTTGTTCTTCATGTAGTGAGTCTCATATATTGTGCTTCAAAGTAGCACCTTGTTCTTCATGTAGTGAGTCACATATATTGTGCTTCAAAGTAGCACCATGTTTTTCATATAGTGAGTCTCATAAGTTGTCCTTTTATACTAGTGGGAATTTTTTATTATAGAACTTGGCTTGTATATTCCTACGATGGGCTTCCTCAAAATGCCCTAGGTCTTCATGAGCAAGCAAGTTGGATGCACACCCACTAGTTTTCTTTTGTTGAGCATTCATAGCTCTAGTGCATCCGTTGCATGGCAATCCCTACTCCTCATGTTGACATCAATTGATGGGCATCTCCATAGCCCGTTGATTATCCTCGTCAATGTGAGACTTTCTCTTTTTTGTCTTCTCCACACAATCCCCATCATCATATTCTATTCCACCCATAGTGCTATATCCATGGCTCACGCTCATGTATTGCGTGAAGGTTGAAAAAGTTTGAGACTATTTAAGTATGAAACAATTGCTTGGCTTGTCATCGAGGGTATAGAAGTTGGGTAAATCTGTTTTTGACGTAAAATGAAACATAGCCTAACTATATGATTTTGTAGGGATGAACTTTCTTTGGCCATGTTATTTTGAGAAGACATAATTGCTTAGTTAGTATGCTTGAAGTATTATTATTTTTATGTCAGTATGAACTTTTGTCTTGAATCTTTCGGATCTGAATATTCATACCACAATTAAGAAGATTTACATTGAAATTATGCCAAAGTATTACTCCGCATCAAAAGTTCTCTTTTTATCATTTACCTACTCGAGGACGAAAGGTGAATTAAGCTTGGGGATGCCTGATATGTCTCCAACGTATCTATAATTTTTGATTGCTCCATGCTACTTTATCTATTGTTTTGGATTATAATGGGCTTTATTTTCCACTTTTATATTGTTTTTGGAACTAACCTATTAACCGGAGGCCCAGCCCAGAATTGCTGTTTTTTGCCTTTTTCAGTGTTTCGAAGAAACATAATATCAAACGGAGTCCAAACGGAATGACACCTTCGGAAACGTGATTTTCTCACTGAACATGATCCAGGAGACTTGGACCCTACGCCAAGGAACAAGAGAGGCGGTCACGAGGGTGGGGGGCGCCCCCCTAGGGCGCGCCCCCTGCCTCGTGGGCCCCCTGTTGCTCCACCGACGTACTCCTTCCTCCTATATATACCTACGTACCCCAAACGATCATAACAGGAGCCAAAACCCCTAATCGTGTTGGTTGCAGTAGCTATCGTTTTGTGCAGTCTGAGGGACTTGTGCGTGGCCTCCCATCGGATTGATACCTTGGTTCTCAAAAACTGAGGGAAATACTTACGCTACTGTGCTGCATCATCCTCTCCTCTTCGGGGAAAACCAACGCAAGCTCAAGACGTAGCAGTGAGCATCATCAAATTGGTGATGGAGGATGGTTGATGATGACGACAGCGACGGATTCCCCTCTCCGGAGCCCCGAACGGACTCCAGATCAGCCCTCCCGAGAGGTTTTAGGGCTTGGCGGCTGCTCCGTATTGCAAAACGCGATGAATCTTTCTCTCTGATTTTTTTGTCCCCAAACTCGAATATATGGAGTTGGATTTGAGGTCGGTGGAGCGTCAGGGGGCCCACGAGGCAGGGGCGCGCCCAGGGGGCAGGCGCGCCCCCACCCTCGTGGACAAGTGGAGGCCCCCCTGACGTGGATTCTTCTTCCAGTGTTTTTTATATTTTCCAAAAATAAGTTCCGTGGAGTTTCAGGTCATTCCGAGAACTTTTGTTTCTGCACATAAATAACACCATGGAAAGTATGCTGAAAACAACGTCAGTCTGGGTTAGTTCCATTCAAATCATGCAAGTTAGAGTCCAAAACAAGGGCAAAAGTGTTTGGAGAAGTAGATACGACGGAGACGTATCAGGCATGCATTCATAGCTTAGGATCCCCTTCGTGCCGACACGGGGGGGGGGGGGTGGTGTAAAGCAATACCGTGCGCTTTGTGAGATAGGTGCCCCATCGAAGTTGCATTTGGTATTTGAAAATTAAACCACCCTTTTCATACATAAATTTGGTCCACATGCAAGTGTGTTCGTGTTCTGACCCTCTCCCGCGTCATTTTTCCCTAAATTTATGAACATTAGAAAAGTCGGATGACGCAACAGACACGGTTCACTCAAACTAACCGTGGTGCCACGCCGATGCCCCTGTCACGCACACATCCATAGAGTACATTGGGCTCCACGAGGCTTCCCCTCTCAAAAATATCTACCCGCCTGCAGCTTTTTTCTGTTTGATAACACACAGTTATTGTGTTTCGACCGTGTGGGATGTTTCTTGTTCCCAATCCCGCCTACATCCCTAGAAAACATCTGCCCGCCTCGAGGGTTTTTATGTTTCATAACACACGGTTGTTATCTCCAGACCGTGTGCAATGTTTCTTGTTCCCAATCCCGCCTGCATCGATCCCTCGAAAATATCTGCCCTGCTCGAGGGTTTTTCTGTTTCATAACACACGGTTGTTATCTCTGGACCGTGTGCGATGCACCATCATCAAATTTTCAATAGCCCCGGCATTTCACTCCCGCGTTTGACTCCCACGTAGTAAAATTTTCAGTACCCGCGTCATTTCCTCAAACACCCCCTGCCCCCCTCCACACACACACACCCTCACTCGCTCGAAACCCTAGCAAGGTCCCCGCCACCGCCGCCGCAAGGCCTCCCTTGTCAACATCTGCCGGTTTGCCCGTGCAACTTACCCACCGATCTCCATACCCAGGCCGCCCTGAGTTTCTTAGATGATGCCTGCCAAATGCCCCATTTCCCACAGATCCCCATCCCCATCCCCCACTCCAGAGCGTCACAGCCTAAGCCCGACGACGCTTCCCGTGGAGCTCGAGGAGCGACTGGCCCAAAATAGGTGTATCGCGGTCTCTTCGCCCGACGTCGCCGAGGAAGCTGACGACCATTACTAGCGGCAGGCACTCAAGCAGCAGGCTAGAGTATGCGGGCATGTCTCGGCCGCCGACTATGACATCAAGGTCATCGACAGCGACGACTTGAGGAGGGCTATGTCACAAGTTAAGTGGCCCACCCCGAACCCCTCGGGTTCAACCACCGTCGATCTCATCCATGGCCCCGCCGCTGATCTCCTCTGGCTCGCTGTCAACAATTTGCCATCCTACATCACCATCGAGCCCCTTTTGTCATTTCTGAAGGACATGTTCTGCGACTTGGCTTGGGATCCACAGCTTCCAAGTCAGACCTCATCGACGGCGACCACGAGGAGGGCACCCTCTGCGGCTCTTCCAAGGGGAAAGAGCCCATCTGCTCTTCCAAGGGGAAAGCGCCCGTCTACGACATCAGGGAGGGCACCCTACAACCGTGCTCTTCAAAGGGGAAAGAGCCCATCTGCGACAACATGGAGCGCATCCAAGGTCCCTGCTCTTCCCACGGGAACGAGCCCATCCGTGACAAGTGAGGAAACCCATGATTTGTTTTGCCGTGCCTCTGCACAGGGGGAAACCCATGATTTGTTTGTCGAGTCCCTTTTGTAGTTAATTGCTATATCTGGTTGTTTGCAGTATGCCTTGTTTATTTCAGTTGTTCACAATGTGATGCTCTATATGTGCAATTATTTACTATGTAGTACATTTCATCAATCCAGTTTTAAACATACCGATAGAAATGCATATATTTGCTTGTTGTTAAGCCTGTTATAGCTAGCATATGCCTCTTCTAAAGTTTTTTGGTTGTTCGGTTGTTTGTAGTTAGCATATGTCTGAAGGAAATATGCCCTAGAGGCAATAATAACGTTATTATTTTATTTTCTTATATCATGATAAATTTTTATTATTCATGCTAGAATTGTATTAACCGGAAACTTGATACATGTGTTAATACATAGACAAAACAAAGTGTCCCTAGTATGCCTCTACTAGACTAGCTCGTTAATCAAAGATGGTTAAGTTTCCTAACCATAGACATGTGTTGTAATTTGATAAAAGGGATCACATCATCAGAGAATGATGTGATGGACAAGACTCATCCGTTAGCTTAGCATTATGATCGTTGAGTATTATTGCTATTGCTTTCTTCATGACTTATACATGTTCCTCTGACTATGAGATTATGCAACTCCCGAATACCGTAGGAACACCTTGTGTGCTATCAAACGTCACATCGTAACTGGGTGATTACAAAGATGCTCTACAGGTGTCTCCGAAGGTGTTTGTTGGGTTGGCATAGATCGATATTAGGATTTGTCACTCCAAGTATCAGAGAGGTATCTCCGGGCCCTCTCGGTAATGCACATCACTATAAGCCTTGCAAGCAATGTGACTAATGAGTTAGTTGCGGGATGATGCATTATGGAACGAGTAAAGAGACTTGCCGGTAACGACATTGAACTAGGTATGATGATACCGACGATCGAATCTCGGGAAGTAACATACCGATGATAAAGGGAACAACATATGTTGTTATGCGGTTTGACCGATAAGGATCTTCGTAGAATATGTAGGAGCCAATATGAGCGTCCAGGTTCCGCTATGTGTTATTGACCGAAAATGTGTCTCGATCATGTCTACATAGTTCTCGAAGCCGTAGGGTCCGCACGCTTAACGTTAGATGACGATTTGTATTATGAGTTATGTGATTTGATGTACCGAAGTTTGTTCGGAGTCCCGGATGAGATCATGGACATGACGAGGAGTCTCGAAATGGTCGAGAGGCAACGATTCATATATTGGAAGGTTGCATTTTGTCGGGGAAATGGCACCTATGGGATCACAGGGAATCCCTACTACGGTTGTCGAGGCGTGGGGCTGTGCAAAGAGCGGGTTTAGAAGATCAACGCGGGGGAATTTTTATCCAGGTTTGGCCCGCGAACTACGCGTAATACCCTAGTCCTTCTTTGGTGTATATTTGGTGTTCTTGAGTTCTTGAACTAGATGCGGTGCATGCCTAGTCCAAAAGGTCCGAATCCTTCCTCAGTACGCCTCGGGCCTCCTTTTATATGTCAAAGGGGTCGTCACAGTGGCACACAGGAGGTGGAAAGTATGTACAGTGTACAAGTCTATCGCCTGGCACCGTAGGACAAACACATTTAATGCGCTGCCGACGTGCCCTCTTGCTTTATCGGGGACGACAAAGAAGCTCGTCCCGTCCGTCGCCGCCTCGCCTTGCTCCGACGCGCGTCCAAGCTGACGAGGCATGCAGCGCCATGCTGGCTGGCTGCTGCTGAGCTGGTGCGGTGGCAGGGTCTTCACGAAGATCTGCATGCCACCATGCAGGTGCTTGGCTCGTTGGCCTAGAAGCTCCATGCTGCCACGCAGGCACTCGCCTAGTTGGCGGGCCGGCTGCCATGTAGGAAAGGGCGCGGGGCAGTGAAACCTTCGTAGGTGTGGGCCTGGCTGTGGCCCTGCAGATGCCCCCTGGAAGGGTCTTTCCGGGGCCTCGTGGGCGTCCCTGGCAAGGGTCTTGCCGGGGCCCTTGCCGGGGCCTCGTGGGCGTCCCTGGCAAGGGTCTTGCCGGGGGTATTCGTCTTCTGGTTCTCATCTAGTCTTGCAGGCCTTTGGTCTTGATACGTCTCCAATGTATCTATAATTTTGATTGCTCCATGCTATTATATATTCTCTTTTGGATGTTTAATGGGCTTATTTATACACTTTTATATTATTTTTGGGACTAACCTATTAACCGGAGGCCCAGCCCAAATTGCTGTTTTTTGCCTATTTGGTGTTTGAGAAAAGGAATATCAAACGGAGTCCAAACGGAATGAAACCTTCAGGAGAGTTATTTTTGGAACAAACGTGATCCAGAGGACTAGGAGTGGACGTCAAGAAATCACCGAGGAGGCCACGAGGCAGGGGGGCGCGCCTACCCCCTGGACGCGCCCTCCACCCTCGTGGGCCCCTCGTAGCTCCACCGACCTACTTCTTCCTCCTATATATACCTACGTACCCCCAAACCATCAGGGACAGAGCCAAAACCCTATTTCCACCGCCGCAACCTTATACATGCCGTGAGATCCCATCTTGGGGCCGTTTCCAGCGGTCCACCGGAGGGTGCATTGATCACGGAGGGCTTCTACATCAACACCATAGCCTCTCCGATGATGTGTGAGTAGTTTACCTCATACCTTCGGGTCCATAGTTATTAGCTAGATGGCTTCTTCTCTCTCTTTGGATCTCAATACAAAGTTCTCCTCGATTCTCTTGGAGATCTATTTGATGTAAACTCTTCTTTTGCGGTGTGTTTGTCGAGATCCGATGAATTGTGGGTTTATGATCAAGATTATCTATGAACAATATTTGAATCTCCTCTTAATTCTTTTATGTATGATTGGTTATCTTTGCAAGTCTCTTTGGATTATCAGTTTGGTTTGGCCTACTAGATTGATCTTTCTTGCAATCGGAGAAGTGCTTAGCTTTGGGTTCAATCTTGCGGTGCTCGATCCCGGTGTGATGAGGGAAACGACACGTATTGTATTGTTGCAATCAAGGATAAAAGATGGGGTTTATATCATATTGCATGAGTTTATCCTCTACATCATGTCATCTTGCTTAAAGCGTTACTCTGTTCTTATGAACTTAATACTCTAGATGCATGCTGGATAGCGGTCGATGTGTGGAGTAATAGTAGTAGATGCAGGCAGGAGTCGGTCTACTTGTCACAGACGTGATGCCTATATACATGATCATACCTAGATATTCTCATAACTATGCTCAATTCTATCAATTGCTCGACAGTAATTCGTTTACACACTGTAATACTTATGCTATCTTGAGAGAAGGCAGTAGTGAAACCTATGGCCCCCGGGTCTATTCTCCATCATATTAATCTCCCGTCAACAAGCTATTTCTATGTTTGTTTACTTTGCAATCTTTACTTTTAATCTTTATCATAAAAATACCAAAATATTATCTTATCATCTCTATCAGATCTCACTCTCGTAAGTGACCGTGAAGGGATTGACAACCCCTTTATCGCGTTGGTTGCGAGGTTCTTATTTGTTTGTGTAGGTGCGTGGGACTTGCGCATGGTCTCCTACTGGATTGATACCTTGGTTCTAAAAACCTGAGGGAAATACTTACGCTACTTTACTGCATCACCCTTTCCTCTTCAAGGGAAAACCAAAGCAGTGCTCAAGAGGTAGCAAGAAGGATTTCTGGCGTCGTTACCGGGAAGTCTACGCACAAGTCAAGACACACCAAGTACCCATCACGAATTCTTATCCCTCGCATTACATTATTTGCCATTTGCCTCTCGTTTTCCTCTCCCCCACTTCACCCTTGCCGTTTCATTCGCCCCTCTTTTCCGTTCGCCTTTTTCTCGTTAGACCTTTTGTTTTCTTGTGTTGCCATGTGCCTTCTATATGCTTGCATCTTCGCTTGCTGGAACTCTATTGTTATGGATCCTCATCCCCTTGCTAATCTTTTTAAGAGATCCAATTATGATGAACCAATTGCTAGTGAGTTTTGTGCACTAGATTATCTTTATGAGGTTTTGCTTGAAATTCGTGAATCTGAAAATTGTGATGAAGTGTCGAAAGAACAAACTTATGAAGTTATTCACGATAGCTCCTTGAATAAAAATCATGATTACAATGATTTTACTATAAATTCTCTTAATTTCAATTGTGCTAATAATATGCAAAACCCCAAGCTTGGGGATGCTAGTTTTGCTATGTCTACTACTTGTTGCAATGATCATGATTCGGGTGATTCTTCTTATGATCTTGAAAATTTATTTAAGCCTCATGATGAATAAGAGATTGATAATAGTGTTTGCAATAATATTGAAAGTGGGTTTGGAAGAGTTTCAACTTTAGATCCCACATATTTGGAGAATGTTCAATATTTTGGTATTTTTGATAAAAGTGGGTTTGGAGAGGTCATGACTTTAGTTAATATTGATCCCACTATTTTGGAAGAGTGTCAACTTCGCATGCATGTGGATCATGTAGAGAAAATTTATGTGATAGCTATATTTTTGAATTTGAATATGATCCCACATGTAATTATTATGAGAGAGGAAAATATGGTCGGAGAAATTTTCATGTTACTAAATTACCTCTCGTTATGTTGAGATTGCTATTATTTCTCACTTCTTCCTTGCATATGCTAGTATTTGCTTTTCTTGATAATTTTTACCTATAAGATGCCTATGCATAGGAAGTATGTTAGACTTAGATGTGTTTGTCACGTGTTTCATGATGCTCTCTTTGCGCTTCAATTCTTGTCTTTCATGTGAGCATCATCAAAATTATCAATGCCTAGCTAAAAGGCTTTAAAGAAAAGCGCTTGTTGGGAGAAAACCCAATATTTTTCCTTGCTGTTATTCAATAAATAATCCATCTAGCTTCTGGTTAGATGTGTTTTTATGTTTTAATTAGTGTTTGTGCCAAGTGAAACCTATAGGATCTTCTTGGATGATAGTTATTTGATCTTGCTGAAAATTCCAGAAACTTTCTGTTCACGAAAACAATTGTTAAAAATCACCAGAACGTGATAAATACTAATTTCAATTGAAGTAGACCAATAAACAAATTATATAGGTCTTCCTATTTTGGTAGAATTTTTTGAGTTCCAGAAGGTTGCGTTAGATACAGATTACTACAGACTGTTCTGTTTTTCACAGATTCTGTTTTTCGTGTGTTGTTTGCTTATTTTGATGAATCTACGGCTAGTAAAATAGTTTATAAACCATAGAGAAGTTGGAATACAGTAGGTTTAACACCAATATAAATAAATAATGAGTTCAATACAGTACCTTGAAGTGGTGTTTTGTTTTCTTTCGCTAACGGAGCTCATGAGATTTTCTGTTAAGTTTTGTGTTGTGAAGTTTTCATGTTTTGGGTAGGGATTTGATGGATTATGGAATAAGGAGTGGCAAGAGCCTAAGCTTGTGGATGCCCAAGGTACCCCAAGGTAAATCTAAGGACACCAAAAAGCCAAAGCTTGGGTATGCCCCGGAAGGCATCCCCTCTTTCGTCTTTGTCCATCGGTAACTTTACTTGGAGCTATATTTTTATTCACCATATGGTAAGTGTTTTGCTTGGAGAGTCTTGTATAATTTGAGTCTTTGATTTTAGTTTACCACAATCATCCTTGCTGAATACACTTTTGAGAGAGACACACATGATTCGGAATTTATTAGAATATTCTATGTGCTTCACTTATGTCTTTTGAGCTATATAGTTTTTGCTCTAGTGCTTCACTTATATATTTTAGAGCACGGCGGTGGTTTGTTTTATAGAAACTATTGTTCTCTCATGCTTCAGTTATATTATTTTGAGATCCCTACAAAACAGCATGGTATTTTGCTTTAATCGTGAAGTTAGTCCTAATATGATAGGCATCCAAGACTAGTAAAAACTTTCTTATAAGTGCGTTGAATACTAAGAGAAGTTTGATACTTGATAATTGTTTTGAGATATGAAGATGGTGATATTAGAGTCATGCTAGTTGAGTGGTTGTGAATTTGAGAGATACTTGTGTTAAAGTTTGTGATTCCCGTAGCATGCACGTATGGTGAACCCTTATATGATGAAGTCGGAACATGAATTTTTTCTTGATCGTCTTCCTTATGAGTGGCGGTCGGGGACGAGCGATGGTATTTTCCTACCAATCTATCCCCCTAGGAGCATGAGCGTAGTACTTCGTTTCGATAACTAATAGATTTTTGCAACAAGTATGTGAGTTCTTTATGACTAATGTTGAGTCCATGGATTATACACACTCTCACCCTTCCATCGTTGCTAGCCTCTCTAGTACCGCGCAACTTTTCCTGGTACCATAAATGTTGGGGAACATAGTAATTTCAAAAAATTTCCTACGCACACGCAAGATCATGGTGATGCATAGCAACGAGAGGGGAGATTGTGTCCACGTGCCCTCGTAGACCCAAAGCGGAAGCGTTAGCACAACACGGTTGATGTAGTCGTACGTCTTCATGATCCGACCGATCAAGTACCGAACGCACGGCACCTCCGAGTTCAGCACACGTTCAGCCCGATGACGTCCCTCGAACTCCGATCCAGCCGAGTGTTGAGGGAGAGTTTCGTCAGCACGACGGCGTGGTGATGATGATGATGTTCTACCGACGCAGGGCTTCGCCTAAGCACCGGTACAATATTATCCAGGTGGACTATGGTGGAGGGGGGCACCGCACACGGCTAAAAGATCAAACGATCAATTGTTGTGTCTTTGGGGTGCCCCCTACCCCCGTATATAAAGGAGCAAGGGAGGAGGAGGCCGACCCTAGGAGGGGCGCGCCAAGGGAGTAGGATTCCTACTCCTAGTGGGAGTAGGTTTCCTCCTTTCCTAGTCCAACTAGGAGAAGGGGGGAAATGGGGGATGAGGGAAGGAAGGGAGAGGGGGGCCGCGCCCCAAACCCCTTGTCCAATTCGGACTGGGCTTGGGATGGGCGCGCACCACCTCCTGGCTGCTGCTTCTCCTTCCCACTAAGGCCCATTAAAGCCCAATACTTCTTCCCCGTATTCCCGTAACTCCCCGGTACTCCGAAAAATATCCGAATCACTCGGAACCTTTCCGATGTCCGAATATAGTCGTCCAATATATCGATCTTTACGTCTTGACCATTTCGAGACTCCTCGTCATGTCCTCGATCTAATCCGCGACTCCGAACTACCTTCGGTACATTAATACACATAAACTCATAATATAACCGTCATCGTAACTTTAAGCGTGCGGACCCTACGGGTTCGAGAACTATGTAGACATGATCGAGACACGTTTCCGGTCAATAACCAATAGCGGAACCTAGATGCTCATATTGGCTCCCAGATATTCTACGAAGATCTTTATCGGTCAGACCGCATAACAACATACGTTGTTCCCTTTGTCATCGGTATGTTACTTGCCCGAGATTCGATCGTCGGTATCTCAATACCTAGTTCAATCTCGTTACCGACAAGTCTCTTTACTCGTTCCATAATACATCATCTCGCAACTAACTCATTATTCACAATGCTCGCAAGGCTTATAGTGATGTGCATTACCGAGAGGGCCCAGAGATACCTCTCCGACAATCGGAGTGACAAATCCTAATCTCGAAATACGCCAACCCAACAAGTACCTTCGGAGACACCTGTAGAGCACCTTTATAATCACCCATTTACGTTGTGACGTTTGGTAGCACACAAAGTGTTCCTCCGGTAAACAGGAGTTGCATAATCTCATAGTCATAGGAACATGTATAAGTCATGATGAAAGCAATAGCAGAATACTAAACGATCGTGTGCTAAGCTAACAGAATAGGTCAAGTCAATCACATCATTCTTCTAATGATGTGATCCCGTTAATCAAATGACAAATCATGTCTATGGCTAGGAAACATAACCATCTTTGATCAACGAGCTAGTCAAGTAGAGGCATACTAGTGACACTATGTTTGTCTATGTATTCACACATGTATTATGTTTCCGGTTAATACAATTCTAGCATGAATAATAAACATTTATCATGAAATAAGGAAACAAATAATAACTTTATTATTGCCTCTAGGGCATATTTCCTTCAGTCTCCCACTTGCACTAGAGTCAATAATCTAGTTCACATCGTCATGTGATTTAACACCAATAGTTCACATCTTTATGTGATCAGTTCACATCGCTATGTGACTAATACCCAAAGGGTTTACTAGAGTCAATAATCTAGTTCAAATTGCTATGTGATTAACACCCAAAGAGTACTAAGGTGTGATCATGTTTTGCTTATGAGAGAAGTTTAGTCAACGGGTCTGCCACATTCAGATCCGTATTTGCAAATTTCTATGTCTACAATTCTCTGCACGGAGCTACTTTAGCTAATTGATCCCACTTTCAATATGTATCCAGATAAGACTTAGAGTCATCTGGATCAGTGTCAAATCTTGCATCGACATAACCCTTTACGAGGAACCTTTTGTCACCTCCATAATCGAGAAACATATCATTATTCCACTAAGGATAATTTTGACCGCTGTCCAGTGATCTACTCCTAGATCACTATTGTACTCCCTTGCCAAAATTAGTGTAGGGTATACAATAGATCTTGTATACAACATGGCATACTTTATAGAACCTATGGCTCAGGCATAGGGAATGACTTTCATTCTCTTTCTATCTTCTTCCGTGGTCGGGCTTTGAGTGTTACTCAATTTCACACCTTGTAACACAGGCAAGAAACTCTTTCTTTGACTGTTCCATTTTGAACTACTTCAAAATCTTGTCAAGGTATGTACTCATTGAAAAACTTATCAAGCATCTTGATCTATCTCTATAGATCTTGATGCTCAATATGTAAGCAGCTTCACCGAGGTCTTTCTTTGAAGAACTCCTTTCAAACACTCCTTTATGCTTTGCAGAATAATTCTACATTATTTTTGATCAACAATAATGTCATTCACATATACTTATCAGAAATGCTGTAGTGCGCCCACTCACTTTCTTGTAAATATAGGCTTCACCGTAAGTCTGTATAAAACTATATCCTTTGATCAACTCATCAAAGCGTATATTCCAACTCCGAGATGCTTGCACCAATCCATAGATGGATTGCTGTAGCTTGCATATTTTGTTAGCACCTTTAGGGTTGACAAAACCTTCTGGTTGCATCATATACAACTCTTCTTCCAGAAACCCATTCAGGAATATAGTTTTTACATCCATTTGCCAAATTTCATAATCATAAAATGCGGCAATTGCTAACATGATTCGGACAGACTTAAGCCTCGCTACGGGTGAGAAGGTCTCATCGTAGTCAATCCCTTGAACTTGTCGAAAACCTTTCGCAATAAGTCGAGCTTTATAGACAGTAACATTACCGTCAGCGTCAGTTTTCTTCTTGAAGATCCATTTATTCTCAATGGCTTGCAGATCATCAGGCAAGTCAACCAAAGTCCACACTTTGTTCTCATACATGGATCCCATCTCAGATTTCATGGCCTCTAGCCATTTCGCGGAATCTGGGCTCATCATCGCTTCCTCATAGTTCGTAAGTTTATCATGGTCTAGTAACATGACTTCCAGTATAGGATTACCGTACCAATCTTGTGCGGATCTCACTCTGGTTGATCTACGAGGTTCGGTAGTAACTTGATCTGAAGTTACATGATCATCATCATTAGCTTCCTCACTAATTGGTGTAGGAGTCACAGGAACAGATTTCTGCGATGAACTACTTTCCAATAAGGGAGCAGGTACATTTACCTCATCAAGTTTTTACTTTCCTCCCACTCACTTCTTTCGAGAGAAACTCCTTCTCTAGAAAGGATCCATTCTTAGCAACGAATGTCTTGCCTTCAGATCTGTGATAGAAGGTGTACTCAACTGTCTCCTTTGGGCATCCTATGAAGACACAATTCTCCAATTTGGGTTCGAGCTTATTAGGTTGAAACTTTTTCACATAAGCATCGTAACCCCAAACTTTAAGAAACGACAGCTTAGGTTTCTTGCTAAACCATAGTTTATACGGTGTCATCTCAACGGATTAGATGGTGCCCTATTAACATGAATGCAGCTGTCTCTAATGCATAACCCCAAAACGATAGTGGTAAATCGGTAAGAGACATCATAGATTGCACTATATTCAATAAAGTACGGTTATGACGTTCGGACACACCATTATGCTCTGGTGTTCCAGGTGGCATGAGTTTTTGAAACTATTCCACATTGTTTTAATTGAATACCAAACTCGTAACTCAAATATTCTCCTCCACGATCATATCATAGAAACTTTTATTTTCTTGTTACGATGATTCTCTACTTCACTCTGAAATTCTTTGAACTTTTTCAAATGTTTTAGACTTGTGTTTCATCAAGTAGATATACCCATATCTGCTCAAATCATCTGTGAAGGTCAGAAAATAATGATACTTGCCACGAGCCTCAACACTCATCGGATCGCATACATCAGTATGTATTATTTCCAATAAGTCAGTTACTCGCTCCATTGTTCCGGAGAACGGTGTTTTAGTCATCTTGCCCATGAGGCATGGTTCGCAAGTACCGAGTGATTCATAATCAAGTGGTTCCAAAAGTCCATCAGTATGGACTTTCTTCATGCGTTTTACACCGATGTGACCTAAACGACAGTGCCACAAATAAGTTGCACTATCATTATCAATTCTGCATCTTTTGGTTTCAATATTATGAATATGTGTATCATTACGATCGAGAACCAACAAAACATTTTCATTGGGTGTATAAACATAGAATGTTTTATTCATGTAAACAGAATAACAATTATTCTCTAACTTAAATGAATAACCGTATTGCAATAAACATGATCAAATCATATTCATGCTCAACGCAAACACCAAATAACATTTATTTAGGTTCAACACTAACCCCGAAAGTATAGGGAGTGTGCGATGATGATCATATCAATCTTGGAACCACTTCCAACACACATCGTCACCTCGCCCTTAAGTAGTCTCTGTTTATTTTGCAACTCCTGTTTCGAGTTACTACTCTTACCAACTGAACTAGTATCAAATACTGAGGGTTGCTATAAACACTAGTAAAGTACAGATCAATAACATGTATATCAAATATAGCTTTGTTCACTTTGCCATCCTTCTTATCCACCAAATACTTGGGGTATTTCCGCTTCCAGTGACCAGTCCTTTTGCAGTAGAAGCACTTAGTCTCAGGCTTAGGTCCAGATTTGGGCTTCTTCACTTGAGCAGCAACTTGCTTGCCGTTCTTCGTGAAGTTCCCCTTCTTCCCTTTGCTCTTTTCTTGAAACTAGTGGTCTTGTAAACCATCAACACTTGATGCTTTTCTTGATTTCTACCTTCGTCGATTTCATCATCATGAAAAGCTCGGGAATCGTTTTCATCATCCCCTGCATACTATAGTTCATCACGAAGTTCTACGTACTAACTTGGTGATGGTGACTAGAGAATTCTGTCAATCACTATTTTATCTGGAAGATTAACTCCCACTTGATTCAAGCGATTGTAGCACCCAGACAATCTGAGTACATGCTTACTGCTTGAGCTATTCTCCTCCATCTTTTAGCAATAGAACATGTTGGAGACTTCATATCTCTCAACTCGGGTATTTGCTTAAAATATTAACTTCAACTCCTGGAACATCTCATATGGTCCATGACGTTCAAAACGTCTTTGAAGTCCCGATTCTAAGCCGTTAAGCATGGTGCACTAAACTATCAAGTAGTCATCATATTGAGCTAGCCACAGGTTCATAACGTCTGCATCTGCTCCTGCAATAGGTCTGTCACCTAGCGGTGCATCAAGGACATAATTCTTCTTTGCAGCAATGAGGAAAATCCTCAGATCACGGACCAAGTCCGCATCATTTCTACTAACATCTTTCAACATAGTTTTCTCTAGGAACATATCAAAAATAAAACAGTGGAGCTAAACGCGAGCTATTGATCTACAACATAGATATGCTAATATTATCAGGACTAAGTTCATGATAAATTAAAGTTCAATTAATCATATTACTTAAGAACTCCCACTTAGATAGACATCCCTCTAATCCTCTAAGTGATCACGTGATCCAAATCAACTAAACCATGTCCGATCATCACGTGAGATGGAATAGTTTCAATGGTGAACATCACTATGTTGATAATATCTACTATATGATTCACGCTCGACCTTTCGGTCTCCGTGCTCCGAGGCCATATCTGTTATATGCTAGGTTCGTCAAGTTTAACCTAAGTATTTCGCGTGTGCAACTGTTTTGCACCCATTGTATTTGAACGTAGAGCCTATCACACCCGATCATCACGTGGTGTCTCAGCACGAAGAACTTTTGCAACGGTGCATACTCAGGGAGAACACTTATACTTTGATAATTTAGTGAGAGATCATCCTATAATGCTACATCACAATCAAAGCAAGATAAGATGCATAAAAGATAAACATCACATGCAATCAATATAAGTGATATGATATGGCCATCATCATCTTGTGCTTGTAATGTCCATCTCCGAAGCACCATCATGATCACCATCGTCACCGGCGCGACACTTTGATCTCCATCGTAGCATCGTTGTCGTCTCGCCAATCTTATGCTTCTACGACTATCGCTACCGCTTAGTGATAAAGTAAAGCATTACAGGGTGACTGCATTGCATACAATAAAGCGACAACCATATGGCTCCTGCCAGTTGCCGATAACTCGGTTACAAAACATGATCATCTCATACAATAAAATTTAGCATCATGTCTTGACCATATCACACCACAACATGCCCTGCAAAAACAAGTTAGACGTCCTCTACTTTGTTGTTGCAAATTTTACGTGGCTGCTACGGGCTTAGCAAGAACCGTTCTTACCTACGCATCAAAAACCACAATGATAGTTTGTCAAGTTGATGCTGTTTTAACCTTCGCAAGGACCGAGCGTAGCCACGCTCGGTTCAACTAAAGTTGGAGAAACTGACACCCGCCAGCCACCTATGTGCAAAGCACGTCGGTAGAACCAGTCTCGCGTAAGCGTACGCGTAATGTCGGTCCGGGCCGCTTCATCCAACAATACCGCCGAACCAAAGTATGACATGCTGGTAAGTAGTATGACTTATATCGCCCACAACTCACTTGTGTTCTACTCATGCATATGACATCTACGCATAAAACCTGGCTCAGATGCCACTGTTGGGGAACGTTGTAATTTCAAAAAATTTCCTACACACACGCAAGATCATGGTGATGCATAGCAACGAGAGGGGAGATTGTGTCCACGTACCCTCGTAGACCAAAAGCAGAAGCGTTAGCACAACGCGGCTGATGTAGTCGTATGTCTTCACGATCCGACCGATTAAGTACCGAACGCACGACACCTCCGAGTTCAGCACACGTTCAGCCCAATGACGTCCCTCGAACTTCGATCTAGGCGAGTGTTGAGGGAGAGTTTCGTCAGCACGACGGCGTGGTGACGATGATGATGTTCTACCGACTTGATCTAAAAATTCTTTTTTAGGATTTCCTTTGTAAAAAGAGTTTATTAAATCCAAATTCTGAAAAAAAGAATAAGCGGATCCATAGAAGATATATGCTATGAATCGGAGGGCTTCGCCTAAGCACGGCTACATTATTATCGAGGTGGACTATGGTGGAGGGGGGCACCGCACACGGCTAAAAGATGAAACGATCAATTGTTGTGTCTTTGGGGTGCCCTCCTACCCCCGTATATAAAGGAGCAAGGGAGGAGGAGGCCGGGCCTAGGAGGGGCGCGCCAAGGGAGTATGATTCCTACTCCTAGTGGGAGTACGTTTCCTCCTTTCCTAGTCCAACTAGGAGAAGGGGGGAAATGGGGGAAGAGGGGAAGGAAGGGAGAGGGGGGAACGATCAATCGTTGTGTCTTTGGGGTGCCCTCCTACCCCCGTATATAAAGGAGCAAGGGAGGAGGAGGCCGGGCCTAGGAGGGGCGCGCCAAGGGAGTATGATTCCTACTCCTAGTGGGAGTACGTTTCCTCCTTTCCTAGTCCAACTAGGAGAAGGGGGGAAATGGGGGAAGAGGGGAAGGAAGGGAGAGGGGGGCCACGCCCCAAACCCCTTGTCCAATTCGGACTAGGCTTGGGAGGGGCGCGCGCCACCTCCTGGCTGCTACCTCTCCTTCCCACTAAGGCCCATCAAGGCCCAATACTTCTTTCCCGTATTCCCATAACTCCCCGGTACTCCGAAAAATACCCGAATCACTCGGAACCTTTCCGATGTCCGAATATAGTCGTCCAATATATCGATCTTTACGTCTCGACCATTTCGAGACTCCTCGTCATGTCCCCGATCTCATCCGGGCTTCGAACTACCTTCCGTACATCAAAACACATAAACTCATAATATAACCGTCATCGTGACTTTAAGCGTGCGGACCCTACGGGTTCGAGAACTATGTAGAAATGATCGAGACACGTCTCCGGTCAATAACCAATGACGGAACCTGGATGCTCATATTGGCTCCCACATATTCTACGAAGATCTTTATCGGTCAGACCGCATAACAACATACGTTGTTCCCTTTGTCATCGGTATGTTTCTTGCCCGAGATTTGATCGTCGGTATCTCAATACCTAGTTCAATCTCGTTACCGGCAAGTCTCTTTACTCGTTCCGTAATACATCGTCTCGCAACTAACTCATTAGTCACAATGCTTGCAAGGCTTATAGTGATGTGCATTACCGAGAGGGCCCAGAGATACCTCTCCGACAATCGGAGTGACAAATCCTAATCTCGAAATACTCCAACCCAACAAGTACCTTCGGAGACACCTGTAGAGCACCTTTATAATCAACCATTTACATTGTGATGTTTGGTAGCAAACAAAGTGTTCCTCCGGTAAACGGGAGTTGCATAATCTCATAGTCATAGGAACATGTATAAGTCATGAAGAAAGCAATAGCAGAATACTAAACGATCGTGTGCTAAGCTAACGGAATGGGTCAAGTCAATCACATCATTCTCCTAATGATGTGATCCCGTTAATCAAATGACAACTCATGTCTATGGCTAGGAAACATAACCATCTTTGATCAATGAGCTAGTCAAGTAGAGGCATACTAGTGACACTATGTTTGTCTATGTATTCACACATGTATTATGTTCCGGTTAATACAATTCTAGCATGAATAATAAACATTTATCATGAAATAAGGAAACAAATAATAACTTTATTATTGCCTCTAGGGCATATTTCCTTCAATAAACCCACCATTTACCTTCCTCAAAACAGCCACCATACCTACCTATTATGGCATTTCCATAGCCATTCCGAGATATATTGCCATGCAACTTTCCACCGTTCCATTTACTATGACACGCTCCATCATTGTCATATTGCTTTGCATGATCATGTAGTTGACATCGTATTTGTGGCAAAGCCACCGTTCATTATCTTCATACATGTCACTCTTGATTCATTGCATATCTCGGTACACCGCCGGTGGCATTCATATAGAGTCATATTTTGTTCTAAGTATTGAGTTGTAATACTTGAGTTGTAAGTAAATAAAAGTGTGATGATCATCAATATTAGAGCATTGTCCCAAGTGAGGAAAGGATGATGGAGACTGTGATTCCCCCACCAGTCGGGATGAGACTCCGGACTAGAAAAAGAGGCCATAAAAAAGGCCCAAAAAATGATGAGAGAAAAGAGAGAATGGACAATGCTACTATCCTTTTTCCACACTTGTGCTTCAAAGTAGCACCATGATCTTTATGATAGAGAGTCTCTTATTTTTTCACTTTCATATACTAGTGGGAATTTTACAATATAGAACTTGGCTTGTATATTCCAATGATGGGCTTCCTCAAAATGCCCTAGGTCTTCATGAGCAAGCGAGTTGGATGCACACCCACTTAGTTTCTTTTGTTGAGCTTTCATACACTTTTAGCTCTAGTGCATCCGTTGCATGGCAATCCCTACTCACTCACATTGATATCTATTAATGGGCATCTCCATAGCCCGTTGATACGCCTAGTTGATGTGAGACTATCTTCCCCTTTTTTGTCTTCTCCACAACCACCATTCTATTCCACCTATAGTGCTATATCCATGGCTCACGCTCATGTATTGTGTGAAGATTGAAGAAGTTTGAGAACATCAAAAGTATGAAACAATTGCTTGGCTTGTCATCGGGGTTGTGCATGATTTAAATACTTTGTGTGGTGAAGATAGAGCATAGCCAGACTATATGATTTTGCAGGGATAACTTTCTTTGGCCATGTTATTTTGAGAAGACATGATTGCTTTATTAGTATGCTTGAAGTATTATTACTTTTATGTCAATTATAAACTTTTATCTTGAATCTTTCGGATCTGAATATTCATACCACAAATGGGAGAATTACATTGAAAATTATGCTAAGTAGCATTCCACATCAAAAATTCTATTTTTATCATTTACCTACTCGAGGACGAGCATGAATTAAGCTTGGGGATGCTTGATACGTCTCCAACATATCTATAATTTTTGATTGCTCCATGATATTATATATTCTGTTTTGGATGTTTAATGGGCTTATTTATACACTTTTATATTATTTTTGGGACTAACCTATTAACCGGAGGCCCAACCCAAATTGTTGTTTTTTTGCTTATTTCAGTGTTTCGCAGAAAAGGAATATCAAACGGTGTCCAAACGGAATGAAACCTTTGGGAGAGTTATTTTTGGAACAAACGTGATCCAGAGGACATGGAGTGGATGTCAAGAAATCACCAAGGAGGCCATGAGGCAAGGGGGCATGCCCTCCACCCTCATGGGGGGGGGGGGGTGAATAGGCAACTAACAATTTTTAACTTTTCTTTACCAATTTAAACTTTGTATCAAAGTAGGTTGTCTAGATATGCAACTAGGTGAGCAACCTATATGATGCAACAACAACAAGCACACAAGCAAGCAAGAGATATATCACAAATAAGCTTGCACAAGTAAAGGCACGAGATAACCAAGAGTGGAGCCGGTGAAGACGAGGATGTGTTACCGAAGTTCCTTCCCTTTAAAGGGAAGTACGTCTCTGTTGGAGCGGTGTGGAGGCAAAATGCTCCTGAAGAAGCCACTAGGGCCACCGTATTCTCCTCAAGCCCTCACACAATGCGAGATGCCGTGATTCCACTATTGGTGCCCTTGGAGGCGGCGACCGAACCTTTACAAACAAGGTTGGGGCAATCTCCAACTTAATTGGAGGCTCCCAACGACACCACGAAGCTTCACCACAATGGACTATGGCTCCGCGGTGACCTCAACCGTCTAGGGTGCTCAAACACCCAAGAGTAACAAGATCGGCAAGGGATTAGTGGGGGAATCAAATTTCTCTTGGTGGAAGTGTAGATCGGGGCCTTGTCAACCACTCCCGAGCAAGTCAACAAGTTTGATTGGCTAGGGAGTGAGATCGGGCGAAAATGGAGCTTGGAGCAACAATGGAGCTTAGGGTTGGAAGAGGTGGTCAACTAGAGGAACAAGACACCCCTTATATAGTCGAGAACTAAATCCAACCGTTATCCACATAACCAGCCTGCAACTTGCGGTACTACCGCACCAGGCAAGCTGTACTACCGCAAGGCCTCACGGTACTACCGTGACGGCGCACGGTACTACCGCAGCCACGGCAGAAGTGAGGACAAGCCTGACGCGCAGAGGCGGAGGGTGGTACTGCCGCTGGCGCGGTACTACCGCTCCCCCTTGCGATACTACCGCAAGGCAGGTCTGGACCGGCCTAGGAAGGATGCTGATGAATAAAAATACATCCGTGCCAACTTCCGCTGAAAACACTCGATGCAAAAATCCGACACGGTACTACCGCACATGGCGTGCAGTACTACCGCGCAGGGAGCGGATGTAAAAAAATTACATCTGCCCCTACTTCCGCTCATGTAGCTGTGCGAGACCAGGACTCGCGGTACTACCGCACGCATGGGGCGGTACTACTGCATAGGGCGCGGACGTAAAAAATTACGTCCGCCCCTACAGCTGCACGGGCGGCTGATTCTGGTCTGAGGTCACGGTAGTGCAACTCCGTAGGAGCGGTACTACCGCGGGCACCTACGGTACTACCGCAAGGACTTGCGGTACTACCGCAGGGGCCTGCGGTACTACCGCTCTAAGGAGCAGTACTACCGCATGCCCCAGAACAACAACACTTAGGAATCCTTCTCTTTGCATAGAGATAAGGAAAACGGACGATGCTCCAAGGGCAAAGGGAAAGGAGGTGCAGAGGAAGAAAACGTGTATGTGATGATTCCACCCGAACCTTTCCGACGCGGACCCCCTCTTAATAGTACGGCTTTCATACGACTCAAATCCACCGAAAAGAAACATAGAAAAAGTCGTCTTCAATAGTCTTCGAGGGGCACCAAACCGTCTTGTGCCTAGCGATGAAACATCTGAGAAACTCAAGGCACTCGATTAGTCCGCAAAGGCATTGTCATCAATCACCAAAACACCTTAGGGATAAATATGCCCTTACAATCTCCCCCTTTTTGGTGGATTGATGAAAATACGGGATTTGCACGAAGGGAAATAATAAAGAGCAAAGCAAACCCCTCCTCTTTAAAATATAGACGGTTCCCCCTAGATGTGTGCAATCTAGATAGGTGCTTTGGACTGCATGACACACATACTAGGATCAAAACTCCCCCTATATTTTATAGACAAGGCATATCTGGCAATAGTAAGGCTAACATTAAGCAAGATAGCAAACACGAGCATAACATAAGTAGCACAATATATCATAAGCTCACTAAGATAAGATAGAGTGCATATGTCTTACACCATATGAAGAATAAGTCTCACAAGCGCAAACCAAACCAAAGCAACCGAGGTTCAACAAAACAAACACAAACGAAACGACACGATAAAACGACTTGCAAATCCTACACTCTCTCCCCCTCTGGCATCGAGACGCCAAAAAGGCAGAGAGGACACCTACACACACGGGGTGGCTCAGGCAGAGTAATCGCTCCAACGCTCCTCGTCAGAGTCGGCAGCGGGGACGGTCTCCTCGATGTCCTCCTCAGAATCAGTCCACCTGTAGCCTTGCTTCGCCATCCAGTCTGCCTCTGGGGTGATGTGCCTCTCTGACCCGCTGGATTCTGCCTCACCAAAAACCTTCATGATCTTCTTGTCGCGGCGGCGACTCTCCTTGGAAGCAACGTGAGTCCCAGACGCCTTTGCCTCGCATGCGTAATGTAGTCTTCATCTTGTCATTCAGCTTCTTGGCCCACGAGGGCTCGGAGGAACGATGGGTATACCCAGCAGTACGGTCCTCAGTGGCATCCTCTGCCTCAGCGTCCTCCTCATCAACAGCCCTCTAGCTGCCGTCGCCTCAGCACGAGTAGTAGTGTTGGCCCACTTGGGCTTGACATGGAGACTGATGGACTCATGTCGAATCCAGTCTGGAGCAAGGTACCCATCACCAGGGAACAGCTTCTCCCAAGTCTTGGAGATCAACAGAAACAGGTACGGTCCATAGATAGGTACCTTGTGGTTGAACACCGCGAACCGAAGCTCACACCACATGATATGTGAGACATCAAGTGGTTGAGACTAAGACACACGCGCCTCCTCGCACAGGAGCATCATATCCACCAGATGGGCATGCACCTTGTCCTTGTCGCTAATGCGAGGAAAGAGAGAGTTGCGGAAGATGCGATACATGATGTCCAGAAATGGGTTCAGCACCAATGTCGACTTGCCACCGGGAAGCACCTTCTCAACATAATACTGTTGAAGCCTGTTCTTGCTGGCAGACTCAGGGTTGGCATGAGGGTGAACACCTACGGGCATGGTGAGCCCGTCATCAGGAACATGGAGCAGATCCATGAAATCCTTCCAGGTAGCAGTCAACTGACGTCCATTGGTCATCCAGGTCAGTCTTCGATCCTCCCCAGTGTGGAAGTGAACCGAGGCAAAGAACTGGCAAATAAGCTCAGGGTCATAGTCCAGATGGAAGGAGATCACATGCTCAATGCTAAACTGCTCCACCAAATCCAGAGCTTCTCCAAAGTAATCACGGTGCTTGGCTTGCCTCATGTGATTCATGTCAATCCACTTGACATCCACATAGGTGTTTTGCTTGGCCTTGATCACATCCAGATAAATGAGAGTCTGCTGCTTGGTCCAAAACAAGTCATTGCCTCTGAAGATAGCACATGCATTCACATATGGGTTGATCTGCCTTCGAGGGATAAACTCAGCAAGTGGAATCTCGTCCATGCCCTTCGCGGGTTCCTTGTACTTGCTGGCGGAGGACTTGACATTGCGCTTGGGGGCACTGGAGCCCTCTGGAGCTTCATCTTGATTTTGCAGACGCTTGGAGCTAGTGTCACGACTGGGATTGGAACGGCGAGCAGGAGCACCGGAGCCACCACCTAAGACACAAAGCAAAAGGCACAAACGAAAAATGAGAAGAATCAATGCAAAGACCTTAGCAAGACACATGAAACATGTAGAAAGCATACACGATAATTGCCAAGAGGAAGATTGGACAACAACGGTAGTACAACCAAGTTGCGCGGTACTAAAATTTTAGTACCGCTCCTAGTCGCAGTAGTACCGCGTGAGGGCACGGTAGTACCGGGGCTTGGAGTGGTAGTATAACTTTAGTACTACGGCTTGTGCGGTAGTACCGCACCTGACCGGAGGTAGTACCGGACACGCGGTAGTATCGCACCGTAGGTGCGGTAGTACCGCACGGCGTCAGATCTAAACTTTGAATCTGAGAACAACCGCGAAAACGCGGTGGTACTACGGTTGATCGAATCTACCACGGGACAACATATCAAGTATAATTTCCATGCTACACTACTCTCCTACATCCTGCTCTTGCATATATTTGGCCTAAAATCTCAAGAACACATGCATCTCCCCAAAACCTAGAGGCAAAAAGAACGAACAAAAAGGAGAGGGATTTGGGGAGAAACCTTGTTCCATGGCAAGAGGAAGTGGTGGGGAATGATCTCACCGGTCGGAATCCGAGGAGAGTGGCCGGAGACGAAGATCCGACGAGGGTCTCCGGCGCCGTTCTTGAGCAGGAGAGAGAGAGGCGGCAGGGAGAGAGACAAATGAATGGGTATGGGGGAGTTGGAACTCCCACTGCCCGGGTCAAAACCCCCAGCGCACTTTCGTCGGTAGCGGTAGTATCAGCGCTTCATCGCGGTAGTACCGCTCGAGCGGAAGAGCCGCATCGAAGCGGTAGTACCGCTCTCCCAGGCGGCAGTAAAAAATTACTGCCGCGCTAGGTGCAGTAGTACCGTGCGCTCCACACGCGGTAGTACCGTGGCAGGCCGCGGTAGTACCATGAGCTCAAGAAGATGCACGTTTCAAACACAAGAAAAAGAGGTCTTCACACGGAATCTTCAAACAAACAAGACACCACAAGAACACACTCAACACGAAGAAAGAAAGGCAAACGACAACAAGAATCAACCTCGAGACACAACCTCTCCATAGAGAGGGCGGTGGCCGGAGCCACCTATGTTTGAGTCAATTGGTATGGCACCGCAAAGAACTATCCTTGGGCCCATGACCAAAACTCGTCTTTGAAGCACAAGTACCATAAAAATGGCTAATGTGAAAGAGTTGATCAATTTATGCATAATGGGGGGAGGTAGAGTTCATTGAGAGAACAACACTCCCCCTATGTCCATGCCTACATCTAAACAAGACAACAAGTTGAGTATGGTGGGGTGTGCAAGGGTTCAAGCAACATTGCTCGAATCAATGATATTTAGCTCATGCCTTAACTCGTGAAATCTTGCTTCATCCAATGGCTTCGTGAAAATATCTGCAAGGTTATCATGAGTGTTGACGTAGTTGAGCTCGATCTCCCCTCGCCTAATGTGATCCCAGATGAAGTGATACCGAATCTCAATATGCTTAGTCTTGAAGTGTTGCACCGGGTTGAGAGAAATCTTGATGGCACTTTTATTGTCACACCAAAGAGGCACTTTGTCACAAATGACACCGTAATCCTTTAAAGTTTGCCTCATCCATAAGAGTTGTGCACAACAACTTCTGGCCGCCACATACTCCGCTTGATTGGATGAGAGAGACACACAACTTTGCTTTTAGAAGACCAACTTACCAAAGAGCAACCAAGGAATTGGCACCCTCCGAAGTGGACTTCCTATCCACTTTGTCTCCGCAGACAATCGGAGTCCGAATACCCTACAAGCTTGAAGTTTGCTCCTCTTGGGTACCATAAGCCAAAGTTTGGGGTATGAGCCAAATATCAAAAGATTCGCTTGACCGCCACAAAGTGGCTTTCCTTAGGTGCGACCTGAAACCATGCACAAATTTCCACACTCAACATGATATCCGGTCTAGATGCACAAAGGTAAAGCAAGGATCCAATCATGGAGCGATATACCTATTGATCCACCGCTTTACCATTGGGATCGATGTCAAGTTGGCACTTGGTGGGAATTGGAGTGGAAGCCGGCTTGACATCACTTAGTTTGAATCTCTTAAGCATGTCTTGAGTGTATTTGGCTTGGTTGATGAAGGTTCCTTCTCTTCTTTGCTTCACTTTGAACCTGAGAAAGAACTTCAACTCTTCCATGGAAGACATCTTGAACTTTGAGGTCATGAGAGCGGCAAATTCCTCATTGAAAGCTTTGTTAGGGGGACCAAAGATAATATCATCAACATAAAGTTGGCACACAAACAACTCCCCTTTGACCTTCTTAGTAAAAAGAGTGGGGTCGATTAGTCCAACTTCAAATCCACGGTCTTGTAACAACTCGGTAAGGTGGTCATACCACGCACGTGGGGCTTGTTTAAGGCCATAGAGTGCCTTATTGAGTTGATACACATGATCGGGAAAGTAGGGATCCTCGAACCCGGGGGGTTGCTTGACATATACCAACTCGTTAATGGGACCATTAAGAAAAGCACTCTTCACATCCATTTGTTGCAACTTAAAGTTGTGATGAGAAGCATAAGCAATCACCAAATGAATGGATTCAAGGCGAGCAACGGGAGCAAAGGTTTCACCATAGTCGATACCCTTGACTTGGGAGTGGCCTTGTGCCACCAATCTTGCCTTGTTGCGAACGATGGTCCCATGAGCATCTTGCTTGTTCTTGAATATCCACTTGGTTCCAATGACATTGTGGTTCCCGGTTGGCCTTGGCACCAATCTCCACGCCTTGTTGTACTCGAAGTTGTTGAGTTCTTCATGCATAGCATTAAGCCAATCCGGATCTTCGAGTGCTTCATATACCTTTTGGGGTTCAACACAAGAGACAAACGCGTGATGTTCACAATAGTTTGCCAATTTTCTATGAGTGCTTACCCCCTTTTGGATGCTTCCAAGCACATTTTTCATGAGATGACCCTTGGTGGAGAGCTTGGATGCAATCTTGGCGGCACGACGCTCCAATTCTCCTCGGTGGTGAGTTGAGGAGCGGTCACTTGATCATCTTGAGCACCGTCTTGAGCTTGTTCTTGATCTTGAACTTTCTCGGTGGAGAGAACTTGACCTTGGGCATCACTTGGTGTGTCAACACCGTCTTGAGCATGATCTTGACCCTGGTTTTGTTCATGAGGTTGAGGCCACTTTGTTCTTCGGAAGCGTGTGGGCCTTGGGTTGGTGATGGCTCCACTTGAGTGGAGCATTGTCCTTCTCCTTCGGCCACAAGGGATTCCTCAATGGGTAAGATAAAACCAACACCCATTCTTCTTATGGCTTGAGGAGGAATTTCATCACCTACATCAAAAGTGCCACTTTGCTCCACTTGGGAGCCGTTATTCTCATCAAACTCCATGTTACACGTCTCCTCAATAAGTCCCGTGGATTTATTGAGGACACGGTAAGCATAAGAGTTTGTAGCATAACCAACAAATATGCCCTCATAAGCTCTAGCCTCAAATTTAGACAAACAGACACCTTTCTTGAGAATGAAACACTTACACCCGAACACCCGAAAGTACTTGAGGTTGGGCTTGTTACCGGTGAGTATCTCATATGGAGTCTTGTTCAAGCCCTTGCGGAGGTAGAGCGATTGGATGCATGACACACGGTGTTGATGGCTTCGGCCCAAAAGTTGTATGGAGACTTGAACTCCGCCATCATGGTCCTTGCCGCATCCATCAATGTCCGGTTCTTCCTTTCCGCTACACCATTTTGTTGAGGAGTGTATGGTGCGGAATATTGATGCTTGATCCCCTCATCACTAAGAAACTCATCCAAGGTGTAGTTCTTGAACTCGGTGCCGTTGTCGCTTCTTATAGTCAAGATCTTTGCATTGTATTGACGTTGGGCTTCATTTGCAAAGTCAATGACAGTTTGTTGGGTCTCACTCTTCCTCTTGAAGAAATATACCCAGGTGTATCTTGAGTAGTCATCCACAATCACCAAGCAATACTTTCTACCCCCAAGACTATCAAAGGATGGAGGCCCAAAGAGATCCAAGTGAAGGAGCTCCAAAGGCCTCTTCGAGTAAATGATAGTCGTGGGAGGGTGAGCCTTCTCATGTAGCTTTCCTTCAATACAAGCACTGCAAGCACGATCTTTAGCAAAACTAACATTTTTTAGTCCACGAACATGGTCCCCCTTGAGAAGACTTTGCAAAGATCTCATATTGACATGGGCTAAACGGCGATGCCAAATCCATCCCATGTCAACTTTAGCCATTAGGCATGTCGCGGTCTTAGTCGGTCGCTCCAAAAAGTTAATCACATATAGATCGTTTTCGACATGCCCAACAAAGGCTACTTTAAGAGTCTTGCTCCACAAGAGGGCCACGGTATCAATATCAAAGAAAGTGGCAAAGCCCATGATTGCAAGTTGACGAACGGAATGTAGATTGTATGCAAGGGACTCAACAAGCATGACCTTCTCGATCATGAGATCATGAGAAATGATAACCTTGCCAAGTCCCAATACCTTAGAAGACGAGGCATCACCCCACACGACATTGGCGGGCATAGATGGAATCTTGTGCACGTCCACCACCAAGTCCTTGCTTCCGGTCATATGATTTGTAGCTCCACTATCGAGCAACCATGATCCCCCACCGGAAGCAAACACATACAAGAGATCAATGCTTGATTTTAGGTACCCATTTTGTAATGGGTCCTTTGATGTTAGTAACAAGGGTCTTCGAAACCCAAATAGACCATTCAATGTACTCATAAGGAGAACCAACAAATTTGGAAAAAACACATCCATCATTAGAACGACACAATACATAAGAAGGGTTAAAGTGGCCGGCTTTGTTGAGAAGGGAAGTGTTCCCCATCTTGGCATCACCACCCTTCACAGTGTTCTTCTTCTCCTTAGTAGCACCCTCTCCCTCCTTCACAAAGGTTTGCTTAAGAGGGGGAGGTCGTTTGGCCTTGTCATTCTTCTTCTTGATCTTGGAATTGGGTGCGTACCTAACCCCTTCCTTGTCCACAACTTCCTTTTGATTGCTCAAAAGGTCGTTGAGGTTCTTATCGCCTTGTATGCAAGACACACGACCCTTCTCAAGCTGCTCCTTTAACTTAGCGTTCTCCTCAACAAGATGCACATGCTCACAACATGGGTTAGTAGCATTTGCATTATCAATTAACACCTTATGAGGAAATGTGGCTTTTTCCTTGGTTAGCTTTACTTGAAGTTGATCATGAGACTCCTTGAGGCTAGCATGAGCACCCTTCAATACTTTGTGAGCCTTGTCGAGAATGTCAAACTCCTCTTTGAGTCTAGCAAGATCAACCTCAAGCTTGGCCTTCTCAGAGTTTAGCACACGAGAAACAACAAGAGCATGATCAAGATCTTTCTTTAACTTAGCATGATCATCGTTGTGTGACTCCTCAAGAGCCAAACGAAGACCATGCTCTTCCTCAAGAGCATTGGAAAGATCCAAAATCTCATCGGCATAGTCACGACTATGCCTCTCCATCTTGGAGATGGTATCTTCGTGAGCCTCGATCATGTCATTGGCTTCACCAAGTTGTTCCAAGAGAGCAACGAAGTGCTTCTTGGATTTACCCTTGAGTTTACCCATAAAGGTCTCAAACTCATTCTCCTCCACATTTGTTCCCTCATGTTCATCAATGCCATCCGTCAAAGAAGGATGATTAATGATGGTAGTTTTGATGTTGGGGTTACCTTGTTGGTCGCTTTAGCCATGAGGCACTTGGCGGTGATGCTCTCATTGGGTGAGTCGAAGAGAGACACCCGTGGAGTCGTCGCAATGGCAACTGAGGCCATGGCAACCGACTCACCATCTTCATCATTGTCATCATCCTCATTGTACTCTTCTTGTGCCACCAATGCCTTGGGTGGAGTTTTCTTGGTGAAGTTGCTCTTGTTGGGGAACGACTTGGCCTTGTCCTTTCGGATGAGCTTGCCACCATTGTCTTCCCTCTTCTCATAAGGGTACTCCGCAACAAAGTGGCTCACATTGCCACAATTAAAGCAAGTCCTCACTCGTTGCTTGCCCTTTGCGCCACTTGAATTGTTCTTGTTGAAGTTGGGCCTTGAGTTCTTCTTGCTCCAAAATTGCCTTGAAGCAAGGGCCATGTGTTCATGATAGGCATACTTCGTATCTTCGAGGTTGCTCTCCTCTTCTTCCTCTTCATCCATACTAACCTTGGCCTTTAGAGAAAGGTTGGGCTTCTTTACTCTTTGAGAGCGTAGTGCCGCATTGTCGGCGGTCTTGTCCAAGATGCTCATAGCAACGAACTCATCCAACACTTCACTTGAGGACAAGGTGTGGAAGTCCGGCCTTTGACGAATGACAGAGGACATGGCTTTGTGGTAGGGCATCATTGCCTTGAGGAATTTGCGCTTGATCCAATTGTCATCCGTGTCCTTACTTCCATGATATCGGAGAGAGACCGCGAGTTTGGTTACCCTCCAATAAAGCTCACGAGGTTCTTCATCTTCTTTCATTGCAAACTCATCGGCTTCATCTTGCACCACTTCATAGTTGGAGTGTTGAATGCTTGCGCTTCCCCGATAGAGGGAAACCACTTCGTGCCAAGCATCTTTGGCCATGGAGTAGGGCCGGAGATGAGGAAGATCTTCGGGTGGGATTTCTTCTTGGATGATGAAGAGAGCATTCTCATTGAATTGATTATCCACGGCTTCTCTAGGAGTGAAGTTGCTTCGGTCATGCGGATAGAAACCTTCTTCAATGATTCTCCAAAGGTTAGTGTTCACATGATTTAAATGACGCCTAAAGCGATAGACCCAAGAATCAAATTCTACATTCTTCTCAATCTTAGGGGCCGGGCCGACATGATTCAAATGAGTGGAAGGAAGCGGTCCAACATAGCTAGACAAGTGGAGGTTCCACATGGGCAAAGATGCCGGTGCCATTTTTACCACTAGAAGAAGGAGCTTTCTTGCTAGTAGCTTCCCCCTTGTAGGAGATAGCATCCGTCACCTTGTTAGCGGGATCACCCACTTTCAAGGGTGCGGTGGAAATTTTAAGCCCTTCTAAGAATTTATTAAACATGCTTTCGACCTCGGTCGTCATGGAGGTTTTCAATGTGTCCAACTCCACATTGAATTCCTCACGAGAGACCGCGGTTCCCCCATCTCCCGTAGACAAGACCGGATTCGCACCGGAGTGCTCCTCCACACCGTCTACGACGTCAACCATACTCTTCGGACAGAAAAGTCCTTAATAAAGAGACGAGGCTCTGATACCAATTGAAAGGATCGATATAGTTGACTAGAGGGGGGGGGGTGAATAGGCAACTAACATTTTTTAACTTTTCTTTACCAATTTAAAATTTGCATCAAAGTAGGTTGTCTAGATTGCAACTAGGTGAGCAACCTATATGATGCAACAACAACAAGCACACAAGCAAGCAAGAGATACATCACAAATAAGCTTGCACAAGTAAAGGCACGAGATAACCAAGAGTGGAGCCGGTGAAGACGAGGATGTGTTACCGAAGTTCCTTCCCTTTGAAGGGAAGTACGTCTCCGTTGGAGCGGTGTGGAGGCAAAATGCTCCCCAAGAAGCCACTAGGGCCACCGTATTCTCCTCACGCCCTCACACAATGCGAGATGTCATGATTCCACTATTGGTGCCCTTGGAGGCGGCGACCGAACCTTTACAAACAAGGTTGGGGCAATCTGCACAACTTAATTAGAGGCTCCCAACGACACCACAAAGCTTCACCACAATGGACTATGGCTCCGCGGTGACCTCAACCGTCTAGGGTGCTCAAACACGCAAGAGTAACAAGATCTGCAAGGGATTAGTGGGCGAATCAAATTTCTCTTGGTGGAAGTGTAGATCGGGGCCTTCTCAACCACTCCCGGGCAAGTCAACAAGTTTGATTGGCTAGGGAGTGAGATTGGGCGAAAATGGAGCTTGGAGCAACAATGGAGCTTAGGGTTGGAAGAGGTGGTCAACTAGAGGAAGAAGACACCCCTTATATAGTCGAGAACTAAATCCAATCGTTATCCACCTAACCAGCCCGCGACTTGCGGTACTACCGCACCAGGCAAGAGGTACTACCGCAAGGCCTCACAGTACTACTGTGACGGCCCATGGTACTACCGCAGCCACGGAAGAAGTGAGGACATGCCTGATGCGCAGAGGCGAAGGGCGGTACTGCCGCTGGCGCGGTACTACCGCTCCCCCTTGCGGTACTACCGCAAGGCAGGTCTGGACTGGCCTGGGAAGGACGCAGATGAATAAAAATACATCCGTGCCAACTTCCGCTGAAAAACACCCGATGCAAAAATCCGACACGGTACTACCGCATATGGCGTGCGGTACTACCGCGCAGGGAGCGGATGTGAAAAAATTACATCCGCCCCTACTTCCGCTCATGTAGCTGTGCGAGACCAGGACTCGTGGTACTATCAAGACGCATGGGGCGGTATTACTACAGAGGGCGTGAGCGTAAAAATTACGTCCGCCCCTCTGACCGCACTGCAGTGAGTCTGGGTCTCGAGGTCAGGGTAGTACAACTCCGTAGGTTTTAATTAACAAAGAATATATTTTAATTAACTATCATGGTAGTTGAAACATCATTGAGAAGGTTCCTCCAACTCAATCCCACTTAAAGTAATTAACAACCCAACAAATATTAATTAAGAGTGATGAGATACTTAAGATACTCCATGTACTAGATACTCAAGTTTGTCCATAACCGGGGACACGGCTAACCATCATTAGTTTGTACACTCTGCAGAGGTTTGCGCACTTTTCCCCAGAAGACTCGATCGCCTCCGTTGGATTTCTCGCACTACATGGTGTTTGAGAAACGGATGACCGAGACACAGTCTTTCGTAAACATTAACTCTCTACTCCGGCAGACCATACCAAACCTACAACCCACTACCGCTGATCTACCTCTTGAGAGCTTCACGTAACTTACTCAACTATGCTAGAGCCCATAATAGCTTGTGGCTGCACACGAAAGTTTCTAGCATGAATCATCTCAGTTCCCTTTGAGCCTGGGTGGCGGTCCATAAGAAAATCACACGGAACCCCGGGATTTCCAAAAATACAGGCAACACTGGATTCTCCAGGTGCCTCAATCCACCCGGGTGTGTATTTAAGTTGCCACCTTAAGTTGAACCATTAATTAATCTCATATCTGTCATGGATTTCACTCACCCAAACCACGCCTACGAGCATAGCATAGCAATATAAGAAACGCGTAGAAGTAACTCCCAAGGGTTTGAATATAACAGGGCAATATGTTCTACCTCATCAACTACTTCCCAACCCACATGTTAATGACATCCTAATCATGCAATGTTTGAGGATTGAAACTAATGCATAAAAACTAGGTGTGGAAAGAATATGATCAATGTGTTACTTGCCTTGCTGACGATCTGCGAAACCTAGAGACTCGTAGTAGCACGCTTCGCACTCCGGGAATTCTATCACAAACAAACAATAACATTCATAAGCAATCAGGCGAAGATGCACGAGCAAAAACTCAAATAAGAGCGATTGACCAGAAAGTTCAACTTAAGAACTCCGTTTGCAAAAACAATCAAATCAAACGGAGCAACGAAACTCAAACGGCGAAAGAAACAAGATCTGTTTACTAATCTGAACTAAAGTCAAATTTTACACTACCAAAATCTTGTTTAAGTTGATTGAACAGAAAGAGGGTCTCGAGACGAAGATCTAGGCGCTTGAATCGCCTGATTATGATAAACGGGCGAAAAGATAAACTGAAACAAAAATCGCGATCGAGAATAATCACGGATAAATCCGAGAAAAAGAAAACTGACGAACAGGCTAACGAACGAGCGTTCGTTATCTGTAAGTAACGAGCGAAAACCTTTCGTTAAAACGTACGTACAGACGAATGCCTGCTCAAAAGAAGAACCTGTAAAAACCGGCGAACCGATCTAAAAAAACGAACTAGGGTTTTTCTTAAAAAACCGAATCGGTTTTCTTAAAAAAACCGGCGGCGGCGAAATGGCGCGTTACCTCTCCGGCGAGGCTCCGGCAAGGCGGGGCTCGGGCGGGCTTTATGGGCGGCGGGCAAGGCGGCACAAGGCGAGGGGCGGCGGCGGCGAGGCGCGGAGGCGGCGTGCGGCTTGGCGGGGTTGGGTGGTGGTGGCGGGGCTTGGGGTTATTTAAGGAGGGGGTGGCTTGGAGGGGGCAAGGCGGCAGCGGAGGAGGATTCTGGCTCGGACTCTTGTCCGAGTCGGCGGCGGCGCGCGACCTGGAGGGAGACGGCGGCGCGGGAGATGGGCCGGCCCGGCTGGGTTTTGGCCCAGTCGGCGCTTGGATGTTTTTTTAAAATAATTCCGCCAAACTGAAAATAAATCCTAGAAAATAAAATAAAAATCTAAAAATGCAAAACAAATTTTCTTCGTCTAAATAAAATATTTAGAACGAGATGAACATTTTCTTGGCCCTAAAATGCAATTTTGAAAACGTGCAATTTTTCTAATGCAAATAAAATCCGAATAAAAATCAAATATTTCATTTTAATATTTTTCTCCAATATTTCAATTATTTTGGAGAAGTCATATTATCTCCTCTCATATATTTTGTTATGAAATATTTTCGGAGAGAAAAATAATTAAAACCAAAATCCTCGTTTCAATATTTGATAAAAATCAAATATGAAAACCGGGAAAATCCCCAACTCTCTCCGAAAATGCAATAAAATATGATATGCATGAATGATATATGTATAACATTCCAAATTGAAAATTTGGGATGTTACAAACCTACCCCCCTTAAGATGAATCTCGCCCTCAAGACTCGGGTTGGCTAGAAAATATGTGTGGGTGGTCTTTGCGAAGATCATCCTCTCGTTCCCAGGTGGCTTCATCCTCGGTATGGTGGCTCCACTGAACTTTGCAAAACTTAATAACCTTGTTTTGGTGACTCGACTGGGAAACTCAAGAACCTTGACTGGTTTCTCCTCATAAGTCAAATCACTGTCCAACTGAATCGCCTCCAAGGGTACTGTATCTCTTACGGTATATAGGCCATCTCAAAGATGACACTTCTTGGTGTGAAACGTGAAACACATCGTGAACTCCTGACAGTCCTTCAGTAACTCCAACTTGTAGGCGACTTCTCCCATACGTAGCAAAACACGATACTGTCCTACAAATCTCGGGGCTAACTTTCCTTTAACTCCAAAACGTTTCACTCCTCGCAAGGGTGATACTCCCAGATATGCTCTATCTCCAATTTCATAGGTTACCTCCTTGCATTTTGAGTCTGCATAACTCTTCTGCCTGAACTAAGCTATCTTCAATCTATTTCGGATCAACTTAACTTTCTCCTCAGACTCCTTGATCAAGTCTGGTCCAAACAACTGTCGGTCTCCAACTTCATCCCACATCAACGGTGTCCTGCACCTTCGTCCATACAGGGCTTCAAATGGTGCCATCTTCAAACTGGCTTGGCAGCTATTGTTGTATAAGAACTCTGCGTAAGGCAAATTGTCATCCCAACTAGATCCATAATCTAGCGCACAGGCTCTCGACATGTCTTCCATAATCTGGTTGACTCTCTCTGTCTGTCCTTCCGTCTGCGGGTGAAATGCTGTACTGAACTCCAATCTCGTTCCCAAAGTCTGGTGCAGCTGATGCCAAAACTTTGAGGTAAACTGTGTTCCTCTATCTGATACAATGGTCATCGAAAATCCGTGCAGACATACGATCCTGGACATATATATCTTGGCCAACTTCGCACTCGTATAAGTTGTTTTCACTGGGATAAAGTGTGCCACTTTGGTCAAGCGATCAACGACTACCCACATAGAATCATATCCTGATTTGGTCCTCGGCAATCCGGTGATAAAATCCATGCCAAGTTTATCCCGCTTCCATTCGGGTATCGGCATAGGCTGTAACAATCCTGCTAGCTTTTGATGCTCTGCCTTCACCCTCTGACATACATCACATACGGCTACATACTCGGCGATATCCTTCTTCAGACCGGTCCACCAGAAATGTTCCTTCAAATCCAAATACATCTTGGTGTTTCCGGGGTGTATCGAGTATGGTGAGTCATGAGCCTCTTGAAGTTAACTTCCTGATCTCTGGGTCATTGGGTACATAAACTTGGTCCTCAAACCATAAGGTATCGTGCTCATCCTCACGAAAACCTTTGGCCTTTCCTTTGCTCATTTTCTCCTGTATCTCGGCAATCTCTTTGTCATCCTTCTGAGCTTCTTGAATTTTGCCCAACAATGTAGACTGAACCTACATTGTTGCAACAAAACCTCTAGGAACAATCTCCAATCGAAGTTCCCTGAGATCCTCTGCTAACTCCTTTGGTAATCCCGTACTTTCTAGGATATTAGCATAGCTCTTCCGACTCAAAGCGCCTGCTACGACATTGGCCTTACCTGGATGATAGTGCAGCTTCATGTCATAATCCTTTATAAGCTCCAACCATCTCCTCCGCCTAAGGTTCATCTCCTTCTGTGTGAAGATGTACTTCAAACTTTTATGATCCGTGTACACACCACAACGGTTTCCAATAAGATAATGTCTCCAAGTCTTCAACGCATGCACTACGGCTGCTAACTCTAAATCATGCGTGGCATAATTCAATTAGTTCGGTTTTAGTTGTCGTGAGGCATACGAAACAACTCTTCCGTCCTGCATGAGCACACTTCCAAGTCCTAAGCGAGAGGCGTCGCAATACACTTGGAATTCCTTACGTATATCTGGCAGTGTCAGCACTGGGTCTGTAGTCAATCGTTTCTTCAATTCCTTGAAACTTGCCTCGCAATCTTCCGTCCATTTAAACTTTGTATCCTTCTTCAATAACTCCGTCATTGGCTTCGCAATCTTGGAAAAATTCTTAATGAATCTCCGATAGTATCCTGCGAGTCCAAGAAAACTGCGGATCTCGCTAACTGAAGTGGGTGCCAACCATTCAGTGACTGACTAAACCTTGCTGGGGTCTACTGCTATACCTTCTCCTAATATAACATGTCCAAGGAATCCGACTTCCTTCAACCAAAACTCGCATTCGCTGAACTTGGCATACAACTGATGTTCCCTGAGTTTCTCGAGAACTAAACGCAAATGCTCCTTGTGCTCCTCTTCATTCTTTGAGTATACCATTATATCATCAATAAACACCACAACGAACTTGTCCAAATACTCCATGAACACCTTGTTCATCATGCTCATGAAATAGGCAGGGGCATTAGTCAGTCCAAACGACATGCCAGTATATTCATACAACCCGTACAGTGTGGTGAATGCTGTCTTGGGTATATCCTTCTCTCGTAAATTCTTCAACTGGTGGTATCCTCATCGTAGATCGATCTTCGAAAACACCTTAGCTCCTTGCAGCTGGTCAAACAGATCATTGATCATCGGCAGCGGGTACTTGTTCTTAATCGTCACTTCATTCAAGGCCCGATAATCAACAACCATTCTTAGGGACTTATCCTTCTTCTCAACAAAAAGCACTGGGGCTCCCCACGGTGATGAACTCCGTCGAATGTAACCTTTCTCCAATAACTCCTTGATCTGTTTCTTAATCTCCTCCAGATCATTCGCGGGCATCTGATAGGGTCTCTTTGATATTGGCCTGCACTGCAATAGCTCTATCAAAACTCGATATCTCGATCCGGTGGCATGCCCGGTAACTCCTCCGGAAAAACATCCGGGTAATCCTTCACTCTGTGCACTTCCTCTGAACAACTCCCGTGAGGGTATTCACTTGGCTCCTCCTAGGCACACGCCTAGATACATACTTAATCCTTTTTCCCTCCGGGGTGGTGAGATAAATCGACTTACTAGCACAGTCAATGCTTCCTCCATACTTTGACATCCAGTCCATACCTAATATCACATCCAATCCTTGTGACTCCAAGATAATTAGGTCGGACGGAAAAACATGGTTGCCAATGGTTAGGGGTATCTGGTCGCACCATCGACTAGCCATATACTCTGCTCCAGGTGAACTCACTAACAACGGGGTCCTAAGGGTTTGGGTTGGTAGTCTAAACTTATCCACGAATCCCCTTGATATGTATGAATGCGATGCACCAGTATCAAAAAGAACAACAGCGGTAAATGACTTAATCAAAAACTTACCTATAACCGCGTCAGGCTGCTCTTCAACCTCCTCCACATTAACGTGGTTCACTTGTCCTTTGTTGAATGGATTAGGCTTCTTCCCAGCGCTCCCATTTCCATTTCCATTCTTCCCTTCAGGGCACTCCGTGGCATAGTGTCCAGTCTTCCCGCACTTATAGCAAGTAATGTGACTTAGATCTCTTTTGGCGGGTGTGGCTGGATTGGGGCGGTTCTGATTATTGTTAGTTCCGTTCCCATTCCCATTCTTAGAACCATTGTGGTTATGCGAACTTCCTCCGGTGTGGTTATGGCCTCCATGATTATGAACAAGTCCTCCCAAGTTCAGGGTTAGGCGAGGCTTCTGCTGAGCTCCTAAGTTATACCTCCCTTGTCCATACTTACTCTTATGGCTCTCAATCTGCTGCTGCTTCCCTTCAATCATAAGAGCCTTATCTACCAACTCCTAGTAGTTGTTGAAGGTTGCTACCATCAACTGCATGCTCATCTCATCATTCAGCCCTTCCATAAACTTCTCCTGCTTCGCAGCATCTGTGGCCATATCATCAGGGGCATAGCGAGATAACTTTCTAAACTCATCCACGTACTAACCCACAATACGGTTCCCCTGGCGTAAGTTGCGAAACTCACGCTGCTTCATGTTCATAGCTCCAGTTGAGACATGGGCGATGCGGAAAGCTTGCTGAAACTGATCCCAAGTGACATTGGCTATGGGGAAGGTGGCCGTGTAATTCTCCCACCATGAGGCTGCTGGTCCATCCAATTGATGTGCGGCAAAGCTCACCTTCTCAACATCTGTGCAACCTGCGGTGGTCAACTCCCTTCCGATACGGCATAGCCAATCATCAACAACTATAGGCTCGGTGCTACTGGAAAACACCGGCGACTGCAACCTTAGAAAACGGGCTAGGTTTGTTGTTGTTGTTGTTGTTGTTGTTGTTGTTGTTGTTGTTGTTGTTGTTGTTGTTGTTGTTGTTGTTGTTGTTGTTGTTGTTGTTGTTGTTGTTGTTGTTGTTGTTGTTGTTGTTGTTGTTGTTGTTGTTGTTGTTGTTGTTGTTGTTGTTGTTGTTGTTGTTGTTGTTGTTGTTGTTGTTGTTGTTGTTGTTGTTGTTGTTGTTGTTGTTGTTGTTGTTGTTGTTGTTGTTGTTGTTGTTGTTGTTGTTGTTGTTGTTGTTGTTGTTGTTGTTGTTGTTGTTGTTGTTGTTGTTGTTGTTGTTGTTGTTGTTGTTGTTGTTGTTGTTGTTGTTGTTGTTGTTGTTGTTGTTGTTGTTGTTGTTGTTGTTGTTGTTGTTGTTGTTGTTGTTGTTGTTGTTGTTGTTGTTGTTGTTGTTGTTGTTGTTGTTGTTGTTGTTGTTGTTGTTGTTGTTGTTGTTGTTGTTGTTGTTGTTGTTGTTGTTGTTGTTGTTGTTGTTGTTGTTGTTGTTGTTGTTGTTGTTGTTGTTGTTGTTGTTGTTGTTGTTGTTGTTGTTGTTGTTGTTGTTGTTGTTGTTGTTGTTGTTGTTGTTGTTGTTGTTGTTGTTGTTGTTGTTGTTGTTGTTGTTGTTGTTGTTGTTGTTGTTGTTGTTGTTGTTGTTGTTGTTGTTGTTGTTGTTGTTGTTGTTGTTGTTGTTGTTGTTGTTGTTGTTGTTGTTGTTGTTGTTGTTGTTGTTGTTGTTGTTGTTGTTGTTGTTGTTGTTGTTGTTGTTGTTGTTGTTGTTGTTGTTGTTGTTGTTGTTGTTGTTGTTGTTGTTGTTGTTGTTGTTGTTGTTGTTGTTGTTGTTGTTGTTGTTGTTGTTGTTGTTGTTGTTGTTGTTGTTGTTGTTGTTGTTGTTGTTGTTGTTGTTGTTGTTGTTGTTGTTGTTGTTGTTGTTGTTGTTGTTGTTGTTGTTGTTGTTGTTGTTGTTGTTGTTGTTGTTGTTGTTGTTGTTGTTGTTGTTGTTGTTGTTGTTGTTGTTGTTGTTGTTGTTGTTGTTGTTGTTGTTGTTGTTGTTGTTGTTGTTGTTGTTGTTGTTGTTGTTGTTGTTGTTGTTGTTGTTGTTGTTGTTGTTGTTGTTGTTGTTGTTGTTGTTGTTGTTGTTGTTGTTGTTGTTGTTGTTGTTGTTGTTGTTGTTGTTGTTGTTGTTGTTGTTGTTGTTGTTGTTGTTGTTGTTGTTGTTGTTGTTGTTGTTGTTGTTGTTGTTGTTGTTGTTGTTGTTGTTGTTGTTGTTGCTGCTAGCAATTGCATCAAGGTGTTCTGCTGCTGGATCAACTGAGTGAGCTCCGGCAGGAAGGTGAATCCGGTGTCACGTCTCGGAGGCATCTGATGGGTTTAGAGGGAAGAGATTAGAATAGAAAAGGGGTCTAATGAGAAAGCATTACCCATATGCACATGAGACAAACACAAACATTTCACTCAATCAATCAAGCAAGGGCATACAAGCGGTCTAGAACTATCAAAAAGTGCTCAACTACTACTAAATACATGGGGGAATACTACTAATTATTTGGTGGTCATCTAGAAATTTTGATCGGTGGAAGACTCCATGATATCTGCTCTAGCTTCGTCTTCATAGTCATCATCACTAGGGTTGGAGTCGGTGTCGTCATGATTATGTAGTTGTCCGAGCAAGTGGAACTGTCGTCTTCTCTTCCCGGTGCTGGATCTCCCATGAATACTCCGATCTTCTTAATCAGGTTGTCATTCTTCTCCAATAGTGTATTAATTGCCTCCTCGTATCCATCGCGTGTAAACTTGAGTTCTTCTTCCAGCTCGACGATCCTAGTTTTTGCCTTCTTCAAGTCCATCATGTCTGCACACATCTGGTTCTCCTGACGTCGAATGTGCTGGTTTAACTCTGGATGAAAGCCGCAATGGATCTATCCTTCTTGGTGCGATCATCTTCCATTGTTTCGTCTCGGCGCCCACATATCTGATAGATAGTGTCCTTAAGATCTTTGTTGTAGACTTCTCCAATGCGTCCCATGGTAATGTGGGCTGCCATACTCTTGCCTAGACTCCAGGTGGGTGCTTCAAAAGAAAGTTCTATGGGCTTAATGGTTGGCGGGAACGTCCTTCCTGGAACTTGTACTTGAATCATCCAACGCTCCTCTTCTGGTAAGGTGGCGTTGTACGTCCCGGTGAAGCTTGGTATTCTGATGTTCAAGTACCTAGTGACTTCCTTCAAGTGGCGTCCAAAGGGTGTGTCTTCATCCGGTTCGCATAAACTTGTTCTTCATCTCCGCCATCCTAAAGAGTAGAAAATGGAGAGGAGTCAGAAATGAGTAGAGAAGAGTGACCCATGGTTTATCTTAGTGGTCGTGTCCTACACTCAGCGTGTGCTCTGATACCATCTTGTAGCGACCCGACCTCAAACGGTAAAGCCTCTGTGCTTCAGTGTCATCCCTGGATCGGTAATGCTGACACACACAGTACTCGAAGGATTTATAATAGAGTAGCAATCACACACTTATTACATTGAATGTCTCAAAAGAGAACTTGCTACAATAAATATGGCTTAAGGCCATCTAATACGATAACAACGGAAGGCTTGGAAGATAAAGTGAGTCCATCAACTCCAACGGCATAGCTGAGCTGCACGGCAACGACCTAACGAACCTTACTCCTCGTCTGAAATGTCTGCAACATAATACGTTGCAGCCCGAAAACGGGTCAGTACATGGAATATGCTGGCAATATAACACGGTAGAGCAAGAACAGAATAATGCTAACACTACATGCATATTTGGCTGGTGGAAATCTCTATGGTTACAGTTTTGCGAAAAGCCAATTTTCCCCTACAACAAAGGAATATATTTTAATTAACTATCATGGTAGTTGAAACATCATTGAGAAGGTTCCTCCAACTCAATCCCACTTAAAATAATTAACAACCCAACAAATATTAATTAAGAGTGATGAGATTGTTGGATTTCGGGTTCCGGCAGACCCTTGAGGTTCGAACACTAGGGTGCGCGCGGAGATCTTTCCCCTACCAGCTCACGCGTGAATGGTTAGCGAGGGATCTAAACTAGAAAATGATGAACATCACAAGAGACACAGGGTTTATACTGGTTCGGGCCACCGTTGTGGTGTAATACCCTACTCCAGTGTGTGGTGTGGTGGATTGCCTCAGGGGCTGATGATGAGCAGTACAAAGGAAGCACAACGTCGTGAGGGGCTGTTCTTGAGCTGGTGCGATGAACTGCTTGGGTGAGTTCGATCGCCTCTCTCTCTCTCTCTCTCTCTCTCTCTCTGGTGAATGTCTTCTTTCTGTTCGACCCCCCTTTTCTCTGTGGTGGCTAGTCCTATTTATAGAGGGAGGCCCTAGGCCTCTTCCCAAATAATGAGCGGGAAGGGTGCCAACAATTGGCCATTTTGCAGGGGAACATCTAGTACACTTATCCTGACTAAAGTTGGTCTTCGGCTGCCAAACGCTCTGATGGTGACGCTGTCCTGGGCTCCACGATGACCTCCTTCCTGCCGCTCTGCTGGTCTTGGTCCTGTTGCACCGAAGCGGTAACCTTTGCCTGATGCCTTGGCCTGTGCTTGCCTCCTTTGCACCAAAGGGGAAACGAGGACATCGCGTGAGTTGGGCGCTCACCTGGTCTCGATCGTCATGGCTTGCGCCACGGGGCACCCTCGTGAGGTACCACTGCCTTGATCTCTCCGCCTCCTCGTGAGCCTGCACTGACGAGGCTGCTCTGAGGAAGGTTCATGTCCTCCGCCCATGAGGCTTGGCCCCTCGCGAGGGTCTTGAGCTTGAGCCGATGAAGCCGGGCCACGCCTGGCCCCCACTTGAGCTGTTGCTGGGCCAGCCATAGGCGAGCAAGTCTGGGGACCCCTGCCCGAACGCCGACAAGAGCCCGGGCCCAAGGCGCGCCCGGACTTGGCTTAGTAGAGAAGCGAATGGGCAAGTGCGAAGCGCCGCGGGCCCAAACAGCCTGCGGCCTTGGGTGCCGCGTGGCGATTGATTGGTCGTGGGCGTCTCCTCTTCCCACGATGCCTCGGCAACCGTCCTTCTGACAAAAAGGAGGCCCGGGCCAGACTTGGTGCTCGCTCTTGCTCGCCTTGCTCCAGATCCCCTTTCTCGCCCTTCTCTTCCTTTCTTCCGAAATCCTCCAGATCTGTCTCAATCCTTCCATCCTGCAAGCCATGGCGCCTCGCAAGACCCCGCCTGAGGCCTGGTACCTTCCGGCTCTGGATCCTCCGACTGTGTCGGGGAAGAACCTAGTCCTTGTGCGCCAGAGGACGGTGCGCAGGGCAACAAGGGAGCGACTGTGCTCAATGCCGGCTCCGACCAGCCTGAAGGCCAGGGGAGCACCTTCTACCCATTTCTTTGTGAGTGCCATCATCGCCGGCCTGGTCCCTCCTTTTTTCAAGTTCTTCTTCGCTGTTCTCCGCCAATACAACTTACAAGCTCTGCATCTCCACCCCAACTCTGTTCTTCTCCTGGCGATTTTTGCCTACTATTGTGAGGCTCACGTGGGGATAAAGCCCTCGGTGGCTTTGCTGCGACATTACTTTTACCTCCGGGTCTCTCGTGGCTCCATTACTGCATGCGCGAGCTGTGTCGTGATACTCCGGCTCCAACTCCATCTCCAAGCCCGGGAAGAGGATCAAGGCTTCAGGAGCAAGTGGGTCATGGTGGATGTCGGGCGCATCCACCCCCGACCGGTCTTCTTTGGGCAGCCCAAGCCTTCTTGATCGTGGTCTCGCTTGAACTCGTCGATTCTCGTATGAAGATGGTGCTTTGAAGAGGATAGACGGACTGAGGCCGTGCAGCTTGGGGCGGCGGCCGACCGGGCCACGCTCCTGAGGGAGTTCCTGGAACACCGGGTGGCTCCACTCCGGGAGCATTCGCTCCCGTTGTGGAGGCTTGGGGAGGCAGATGATGCCCTTCGCCTGAGCTCCGAGGTCCTCTCGTGAAGATCCGCCGCGGCTCTCCATTCCTTGGTCGGGGGAGACATGGCGAAGCCGGAGGGGGCTCCCGTCCACCTGTTCCTTCGCGACGACTGGGAGCAGGTGGTGGGCGCCATGCCCACCTTCAATGGTGAGGGGCTGGTGCCCGCCGGGGCTCCCGAGGATCTGACGATGTTGGCGACGGTGAACGTTTCCTCCAGCAACTCCAGCGGGAGTGAAGAGGAAGAAGAGGAGGTGGAGGAAGAAGAGTCTGACTTTGAGGCGACTGGCGAGGAGTTGGGGGATTCCTTCCCTCGGTGCAGGTCCCACGCCCTTTGCTCCATGCCGGACGACGATGAGGCAGGTGCCAGGCGAGGAGGGGAGGACTCTCCCCTGGTTCCGAGGAAGGGCAGGTCGGGGCTGGTTCCCCCGGGGTCCGTTCTGACTCCGGGGCGGTCTGAGGCCAGCTCCGGCCTTCCCGACGCGCCCACTGCTTCCGGGCCTCCCAAGGCTGACCCTAGCTGCGGGCTTTGGGCTTCAAGTTCGTGGGAGGCTGCTTGAGCCAGCAGACGGCGACGATGAAGTGTTCGATCCGTGTTTTGCTTTTGCTTCGCCGGGCTTGGCGTCTGTATTCTCTTGTCGGTCGGCACCTGCAAAAAAAGGCGAAGGGGATCCTGCGGTCCTGCTTGAGGCGGGTTCGCCTGCCGTGGTTGCGGCTCCGTCTGCAGGGAAAGGAGGCAGCGAAGCTCGCGCCTCCCCTGCCCGGTCATCCTCGCGAGCCCAGCAGGGGCATTCTGGCGACGAGTTAGCCCCCGTGGCCTCGCTGACTCTGGAGGTGCCTGCGCTTGACAATGTCGCTGAGGTGCCCAAGGCCCAGGGGCTCCTCCTTCCCAGGCCGTGATCACGCTGCCGTCTTCTACACCTGCTCCACCGGCTCCAGTCCCTTCTAATCCCTCGGCCATCCTGGACCAGGCTGCCAGCAAACTTAGCCAGCTGCAAGAGGATCTCCGGAATGCTGATCCCCGTCTGGTGGCCGGGCGCCTGGAGCTGGTTTCTGGCTGGATCCGCTCTACTGCCTCCGTCCGAGCGGCACTGAGCCAAGCCGCATCGGCCTCCGATGGGGAGAAACAAGCCGCCTGCCAGGCCAGGGCCGCTCGCGATGCTGCCCAGGGCGACGCCGCGGACGCCTGGGACCGCTGCAAGGCGCTGGAGGTCGAGCTGCAAGGCCTGCGCGACGAGCTCGCCAAGGAGGTCCGTGGCCGCCAGGAGAAGGAGAAGGAGATGGAGGCTCGGGAGGCCGCCGTCAGGGACCGGGATGCCGAGCTTGATGGCCGCCGTGGCCGGTTGGAGACGCTGGAACAGTCGCTGAAAGCGGAGAGGATCGAGCTAGACAAGAAGGCAAAGATCCTGGCTGAGGATCGGGTGGCCTTCGCCAGGTTGGAGGAGAAGGCTCGCACTGCATTGAAGACGCTCTACGAGGATGGCCTGGAGAAGCCGTTGGCTGGTGCAGAGGACGGCCCCGCCGAGCTGCTTCCTTTCTTGGTCCGAGCACTTGAAGATGTCGCGGACGGCCTTGGCCCCACGGCCGAGGCCGAGGCGCACGCCCTGTCTTCTGCGGCTGACGCTGGCGTCCTCAGCCACGTCTACCTTTCAGAACCCCAGTAGCGACCTTGACGGCCTCTTTGGAGCCTGTGAGCGGGCGACCTTGTAGCTGCTTCCGCCGAGGCTGTGAAAGGCTGAGCCGAGGCCCCGGCTGGGAAGTTCAGCGCCTTGACACCTTGCACAGGCGTGGTGCCGCCAGCTCCGCGGCCTCGGGAGGTGGGGCGCCACAGGAGAGTGATCCCTTCGCAGCTTCCGCTCTGTTTTAATTCCTGCAACATGCACCATGCCTCATGGAGGCGTTTAAACTTGTGTTTGGTGTTGTGAAACGACTTATGGCTTGTAATATTTGCTTTGAATTCGCATTCTCCCCTCCTACTTGCGTGTGTTCTACGTCGGCAGGGCCCGACCCTGCGCATACCTCAGCCGCCGTTAGCCCCGATCAAGACCAGGGGCGGGACAAAGGAGTGAGGGCTACGTGGCAAGTTAGGCTCCTGAGTCGCGATGCTCAGGAGTCCCCCTTGACGCGCGAACAACAAGTAGGGAGAGGAGGCATAGGAGTGGATTGGTCGTTCTACGTCGGCAGGGCCCGGTCCCGTGCATACCTCAGCCATCGTTAGCCCCAACCGGAGACCAGAACGGGACTAAGGAGTGAGGGGCTACGTGACCAGTTAGGCTCATGAGTCGCGATGCTCAAGGGTCCCCCTTGACGTTCAAATGAATTTTCATACCTTGGCTTCGCTCGGGGAGGCGCGCGATGACCAGGTCCGAGGGACCTGGCTGGGTGGCATACGCTCGGGCGTGGCCCGGGCGCATCCCCCGTGTCCAGCCCCCTCGTGCGACACTCCCGAGGGGAGGCGTTGCGATGGCGCCGGACACTGAGCTCTGGGCTCCCCGAGGTTGATACGGTTGTGAGCCGCCCTCAGTTGTTTATCACCAGCGCGGAGCATAGCGCTTCCGTATGGGCATAGCCGCTCCTCGGCAGTGTCGTCAGCCAGCACGAAGCATGGTGCTTCCACTGGTACGTGGGAGGGGGATCCCCTCCGGGAGGAGCCCCCGGGGCATGTACAGCCCCGCCCTGACATGTGGCCGGCACGGTAGGGCTAGGAGAGGTGTATCTGGGCACCCGTGAGCCAGCGCAGGACTCACGAGGCTCTACCTCGAGGCGAGTTGCGCCTGGCTCTGGGCCTTTATTATTGGTGTGTCCCTGCAGGGTTAGAATGCAAATGCTCTACGTCCTCAGGTCCCGGCCCTCGAGCGAGCTCAGCCGCCGCTGGTATGACAGGTCGCGATGCCGTGGGTCAAGGCCAGGGCGTGAGGGCTGGAGTAAGAGCCCATGAGTCGCGATGCTCAGGTACCCCCCTTTTAACGTGCAAGCGCTTTGCATTAGGGCGGAGAGGCCCACGACAGGTAGTAGGCAATAATTGCGTGAATCAGGTTAAGCGCGAAGGAGCAAATCCATCTAGATAGGTGCGGAGAAAGCATACGCCACTAGGTCTGGCCCGAGCAGCTTGGGGATGATGCAGCCCGAGGGGCGCCCCCAACAAGGTAAGTAAAGAACATAAGCAAAATGGGTACATGACGCAGGGACGGACCCACGCGACCTGGGAATGATGCAGCCCGAGGGGCGCTCCCAGCTGAAAGCGGAACTCGAAAAGGTGTCACCTGATATGGTCGGAGATGGCGGGATGTTGAGGTAGTGGGTGACGCGTGATGAGGAAGCCGGCCCTCACGAGCCCTCCGGACCTGGAGCCTCGGGAGGCTCCGGGGGCACAGGAGGTTCCTCGAGAGCCATCTCCATCTCTTCCAGGACCACGCGTTGCTTGACCTCCTGAGCCTCCAGAGCACACCTCAGGAGGCGCTGATGGGCGGCACCCGCGTTCGGCAGGCCGAAAGGCATGTGAACGTAGCTGTGAGGTGGACCCTCGCAACGCCCCACGCGTGAGGGCCAGAGGCGCTCCTGAGACGTGGCCCGGTTGAGCCCTGGTATGTCGATGCAGATTCGCAGCCCAGCATCCTCGCCTAGATGCGGGGCCACGGCGGGCAAGCAGCGACAACCGCGCATGACTATTGACTCCTGTAGCTCCTGGGTGTTCCTCGTGACGAACTGCTGAGGGTTTGGCCCTCCTTGCCTCATATCTTCCTGAGGGAATCATGCCTTGAAGCATGCCTCCAAGTGGTGCCCGAGCGCCTCCCTCATGACCCCGGCTAGGTCGGTGTCTCGCCATGAAAGAGCCCCCGAGCCCCGCCCGAGGAGGGCGCCGGACGCGCCTTCCTATGCGATAGAGGGTGGCGCCCCTTGAACGGGCGCGAGTCCTGCTGCCACGCCTCCGGAGGTGCCTTCCCCACGAGGGCTTGGACCAGGCGAAGCCTTCTTCTTAGGGATCCCCTCGCGAAGTCTCTCGCTCCTGTGATCTGGGTCTTCGATTGCTGTGGCTTGGAAGGCATGCTCAAGGGAGCACACTGCATCCCTTTCATCACAAGGCACTGTGATGACTCCTCCGCTTCCTGGCATCTTGAAGACATTGTAGCCATGGTGAGTTACTGCCATGAACTTGGCCAAAGCTGGGTACCCGAGGATGGCATTGTATGGCAGGCGAATGTGGGCTACGTCGAAGTCGATGAGCTCGGTGCGGTAGTTGTTGCGCTGTCCGAAGGTGACGGAAGACGAACTTGCCCTATCGGGACGGTGGAGCCATCGGTGACTCCTGAGAAAGGCTTGGTCGGCTGAAGCTGATCGTATGGCACTTGGAGATCGTTGAATGTCTCGACAGATAGGTCGATGAGGGTCCTGGTGACTTGCACGTTGCTGATGACTGGCGAGCAAAGCATGGGGAGGACTCCGGCCGTTGCCGCGCACTTGAGCTGATCCGCTGAGCTGAATGTGATAGCGCAAGACGACCACTTGAGAGGGCATGTGGCCTCAGGCCTGGGGAGGACTGCATTCACCTCGCGAGCAAACTGCTTGAAGATGCGCTGAGAGGCTGGGGCCTGAGCGCCACCCATGATGCAAGCGACCGTGGCTGCCTCGGAAGCCCCAGCCCCCTCGTCCTGATGATTGTCTTCGTACCTCCTTGGCGGCTGCGGCAGAGGTGGGAGCCCTGCGTTGCCTTGAGGGCGGTCCTCACGAGGTTGGTCCCTCCAACCTCCCTCGCGAGGCTGGTCCTGCCAGCGGTCCTCGCGAGGTCTGTCACGCCATCCTTGGCGAGGACCATGGTCTTCCCAGCGTCCTGCGCCTCTTCCTCCTCCTCGGCCGTAGCCCCTATCATTGCGCTCGGGGCGTCGGCCGATACGCCCTTCTCGCACGGCCCTGAGCTCCTGGAATTCGTTGGTGTTGTGGGTGTGGAGATCGTGGTATACGCAGTACCGGCTGCCCTTGGATGACTCGGGCTGATCCCTGCCTTGCTTAGTGTCTGGTTCTGCCGTGAGCACGGCAGCCCCCTTGCGCTTCATGTCCTTGGCCTTGGGCTTCTTCTCTTCTGGATCGGCAGCCGGAAGCTCAAGGAGGGAGAGGCGCCCTTCCTCAGCCCTAGCGCATTTGGTCGCCAAGTTGAACAGCTCCAGGGATGTGCACAGGTCTTCATGCATTGCTAGCTCCTCCTTCATCTTGACGTCACGCACGCCATCGGAGAAGGCCGAGATGATGGCTTCCTCGATCACCTTAGGGGATTTTGAGGCGTTGTTGAAGCGCCGGATGTACTTCTGCAGGTCTCTCGGCTGCTGCTTGACGCGGCGCATGTCGCTCACGGCCGAAGGCCGGTCGCGAGTGCCTTGGAAGTTGGCGATGAAGCGGGTGCGTATCTCGTCCCAGGAGGAGATAGTGCCGAGAGCCAGGTTCAGGAGCTAGGTTCGGGCTCCGTCCTTGAGCGCCATGGGGAACCAATTCGCCATGACCTTTTCGTCCCCGTTGGCGGCTTCGATGCCCAGCTCGTAGAGCTGAAGGTGTTGGGGAACGTAGTAATTTAAAAAAATTTCCTACGCACACGCAAGATCATGGTGATGCATAGCAATGAGAGGGGATAGTGTTGTCCACATACCCTCGTAGACCGAAAGCGGAAGCGTTATAACAACGCGGTTGATGTAGTCGTACGTCTTCACGGCCCGACCGATCAAGCACCAAAACTACGGCACCTCCGAGTTCTAGCACACGTCCAGCTCGATGACAATCCCCGGACTCCGGTCCAGCAAAGTGTCGGGGATGAGTTCCGTCAGCACGATGGCGTGGTGACGATCTTGATGTTCTACCGTCGCAGGGCATCGCCTAAGCACCGCTACAATATTATCGAGGACTATGGTGGAGGGGGGCACCGCACACGGCTAAGAGATCTCAAGTATCAATTGTTGTGTCTCTAGGGTGCCCCCTGCCCCCGTATATAAAGGAGCAAGGGGGGAGATGCGGCCGGCCAGGAGGAGGTGCACCAGGAGGAGTCCTACTCCCACCGGGAGTAGGACTCCCTCCCTTCCTTGTTGGAGTAGGAGAGGAGAGGGAAGGAGAGAGGGGGAAAGGAAAGGGGGGGGGGGGGGCGCCGCCCCCCCTTGTCCAATTCGGACTTGGGGGGAGGGGGAGGGGCACGCGGCTGCCCCTTGGCCGCCTCTCCTCTTCCTCCACTTGGGCCCATGAGTCCCATTAACCTCCGGGGGGGTTCCGGTAACCCCCCGGTACTCCGGTATATATCCGATAACTCCCGGAACCATTCCGGTGTCCGAATATAGTCGTCCAATATATCAATCTTCATGTCTCGACCATTTCGAGGCTCCTCGTCATGTCCGTGATCACATCCGGGACTCCGAACAACCTTTGGTACATCAAAAACTATAAACTCATAATAAAACTGTCATCGTAACGTTAAGAGTGCGGACCCTACGGGTTCGAGAACAATGTAGACATGACCTAGAACTGTTTCCGGTCAATAACCAATAGCGGAACCTGGATGCTCATATTGGCTCCTACATATTCTACGAAGATCTTTATCGGTCAAACCGCATGACAACATACGTTGTTCCGTTTGTCATCGGTATGTTACTTGCCCGAGATTCGATCGCCGGTATCCAATACCTAGTTCAATCTCGTTACTGGCAAGTCTCTTTAATCGTTACGTAATGCATCATTCCGTAACTAACTCATTAGCTACATTGCTTGCAAGGCTTATAGTGATGTGCATTACCGAGAGGGCCCAGAGATACCTCTTCGACAATCGGAGTGACAAAATCTAATCTCGAAATCGCCAACCCAACATGTACCTTTGGAGACACTGTAGAGCTCCTTTATAATCACCCGATTCGTTGTGAAGTTTGGTAGCACACAAATGTTCCTCCGTGGCAGGAGTTGCATAATCTCATAGTTATAGGAACTTGTATAAGTCATGAAGAAAGCAATAGCAATATACTAAACGATCAAGTGCTAAGCTAACGGAATGGGTCAAGTCAATCACATCATTCTCCTAATGATGTGATCCTTTTAATCAAATGACAACACATGTCTTGGTTAGGAAACATAACCATCTTTGATTAATGAGCTAGTCAAGTAGAGGCATACTAGTGACATTAAGTTTGTCTATGTATTCACACATGTATCATGTTTCCGGTTAATACAATTATAGCATAATAATAAACATTTATCATGATATGAGGAAATAAATAATAACTTTATTATTGCCTCTAGGGCATATTTCCTTCAGTCTCCCACTTGCACTAGAGTCAATAATCTAGATTACACAATAATGATTCTAACACCCATGGAGTCTTGGTGCTTTGATCATGTTTTGCTCGTGGAAGAGGCTTAGTCAATGGGTGCGCAACATTCAGATCCGTATGTATCTTGCAAATCTCTATTTCTCCCACTGGACTTGGTCTCGGATGGAATTGAAGCGTCTCTTGATGTGCTTGGTCCTCTTGTGAAATCTGGATTCCTTTGCCAAGGCAATTGCACGATATTGTCACAGAAGATCTTCATTGGTCCCGATGCACTAGGTATGACACCTAGATCAGAATTGAACTCTTTCATCCAGACTCCTTCATTTGCTGCTTCCGAAGCAGCTATGTACTCCACTTCGGATGTAGATCCCGCCACGTCGCTTTGTTTAGAACTGCACCAACTGACAGCTCCACATTTCAATATAAACATGTATCCGGTTTGCGATTTAGAATCGTCCGGATCAGTGTCAAAGCTTGCATCGACGTAACCATTTACGACTAGCTCTTTGTCACCTCCATAAATGAGAAACATATCCTTAGTCCTTTTCAGGTATTTCAGGATATTCTTGACCCTGTCCGATAATCCACTCTGGATTACTTTGGTACCTACCGCCAAGCTTATTGCTAAGCACACGTCAGTGCGGTACTGACATTGCATACATGATAGAGCCTATGGCTGAAGCATAGGGAACATCTTTCATTTTCTCTCTATCTTCTGCTGTGGTCGGGCATTGAGTCGACTCAACTTCACACCTTGTAACACGGGCAAGAACCCTTTCTTTGCACGATCCATTTTGAACTTTTTCAAAACTTTATCAAGGTATGTGCTTTGTGAAAGTCCAATTAAGCGTCTTGATCTATCTCTATAGATCTTGATGCCCAATATGTAAGCAGCTTCACCGAGGTCTTTCATTGAAAAACTTTTATTCAAGTATCCCTTTATGCCATCCAGGAAATTCTATATCATTTCCAATTAACAATATGTCATCTACATATAATATCGGAAATGCTTCTGAGCTCCCACTCACTTTCTTGTAAATACAGGCTTCTCCAAAAGTCTGTATAAAACCATATGCTTTGATCACATTATCAAAGCGTTTATTCCAACTCCAAGAGGCTTGCACCAGTCCATAAATGGATCGCTGGAGCTTGCACACTTTGTTAGCACCATTTGGATCGACAAAACCTTCCGGTTGCATCATATACAACTCTTCTTCTAGAAATCCATTCAGCAATGCAGTTTTGACATCCATTTGCCAAATTTCATAATCATAAAATGCGGCAATTGCTAACATGATTCAGACAAACTTAAGCATCGCTACGGGTGAGAAAGTCTCATCGTAGTCAACCCCTTGAACTTGTCGAAAACCTTTCGCAACAAGTCGAGCTTTGTAGACAGTTACATTACCATCAGCGTTAGTCTTCTTCTTGAAGATCCATTTAATTTCTATGGCTTGCCGATCATCGGGCAATTCAACCAAAGTCCATACTTTGTTCTCATACATGGATCCCATCTCAGATTTCATGGCCTCAAGCCATTTTGCAGAATCTGGGCTTATCATCGCTTCCTCATAGTTCGTGGGTTCGCCATGGTCAAGTAACATGACTTCTAGAATAGGATTACCGTACCACTCTGGTGCGGATCTTACTCTGGTAGACCTACGAAGTTCGGTAGTAACTTGATCTGAAGTTTCATGATCAGTATCATTAGCTTCCTCACTGATTGGAGCAGGTACAGTTACCTCATCAAGTTCTACTTTCCTCCCACTCACTTGTTTCGAGAGAAACTCCTTCTCTAGAAAGGATCCGAATTTAGCAACAAAAATCTTGCCCTCAGATCTGTGATAGAAGGTGTACCCAATAGTCTCTTTTGGGTATCCTATGAATACACATTTCTCCGATTTGGGTTCGAGCTTATCTGGTTGAAGTTTCTTCACATAAGCATCGCAACCCCAAACTTTAAGAAACGACAACTTTGGTTTCTTGCCAAACCATAGTTCATAAGGCGTCGTCTCAACGGATTTTGATGGTGCCCTATTTAACATGAATGTGGCCGTCTCTAAAGCATAACCCCAAAACGATAGCGCTAAATCAGTAAGAGACATCATAGATCGCACCATATCTAGTAAAGTACGATTACGACGTTTGGACACACCATTTCGTTGTGGTGTTAGGGTGGCGTCGATTCTTGAAACTATTCCGCATTGCTTCAAATGTAAACCAAACTTGTAACTCAAATATTCTCCTCCACGATCAGATCGTAGAATTTTATTTTCTTGTTACGATGATTTTCCACTTCACTATGAAATTCTTTGAACTTATCAAATGTTTCGGACTTGTGTTTCATCAAGCAGATATACCCATATCTGCTCAAATCATCTGTGAAGGTGAGAAAATAACGATACCCGCTGCGAGCCTCAATATTCATTGGACCACATACATCAATATGTATGATTTCCAATAAATCAGTTGCTCGCTCCATAGTTCCGGAGAACGGCGTTTTAGTCATCTTGCCCATGAGGCACGGTTACTTAAGTACCAAGTGATTCATAATCAAGCGATTCCAGAAGTCCATCAGTATGGAGTTTCTTCATGCGTTTTACACCGATATGACCTAAACGGCAGTGCCACAAATAAGTTGCACTATCATTATCGACTCTGCATCTTTTGGCTTCAACATTATGAATATGTGTATCACTATTATCAAGATTCAATAAAAATAGACCACTCTTCAAGGGTGCATGACCATAAAAGATATTACTCATATAAATAGAGCAACCATTATACTCTGATTTAAATGAATAACCGTCTCGCATCAAACAAGATCCAGATATAATGTTCATGTTTAACGCTGGCACCAAATAACAATTATTTAGGTCTAAAACTAATCCCGATGGTAGATGTAGAGGTAGCGTGCCGACCGCGATCACATCGACTCTGGAACCATTTCCCAGCGCGCATCGTCACCTCGTCCTTAGCCAATCTTCGGCAATTACGTAGTCCCTATTTCGAGTTGCAAATATTAGCGAGAACCCGATATCAAATACCGGTGCTCTGCGAGCATTAGTAAGGTACACATCAATAACATGTATATCACATATACCTTTGTTCACCTTGCCATCCTTCTTATCCGCCAAATACTTGGGGCAGTTCCGCTTCCGGTGTCCGGTCTGCTTGCGGTAGAAGCACTCGGTTTAGGGCTTAGGTCCAGACTTGGGTTTCTTCTCTGAGCAGCATCTTGCTTGCTGTTCTTCTTGAAGTTCCCCTTCTTCTTGAAACTGGTGGTCTTATTGACCATCAACACTTGATGCTCCTTCTTGATTTCTACCTCCGCAGCCTTTAGCATTGCGATGAGCTCGGGAATAGTCTTGTTCATCCCTTGCATATTATAGTTCATCACGAAGCTATTGTAGCTTGGTGGCAGTGATTGAAGAATTCTGTCAATGACACTATTATCAGGAAGATTAACTCCCAATTGAATCAAGTGATTATTATACCCAGACATTTTGAGTATATGTTCACTGACAGAACTATTCTCCTCCATCTTACAGCTATAGAACTTATTGGAGACTTCATATCCCTCAATCCGGGCATTTGCTTGAAATATTAACTTCAACTCCTGGAACATCTCATATGCTCCATGACGTTCAAAACGTCGTTGAAGACCCGGTTCTAAACCATAAAGCTTGGCACACTGAACTATCGAGTAGTCATCAACTTTGCTCTGCCAGACGTTCTTAATGTCGTCGATTGCATATATGAGGCACTGGCACCTAGCGGTGCTTCCGGGGCGTAATTCTTCCGTGCAGCAATGAGGATAATCCTCGAGTTACGGACCCAGTCCGTGTAATTGCTACCATCATCTTTCAACTTAGATTTCTCAAGGCAGCATTAAAATTCAACGGAACAACAACACGAGCCATCTATCTACAACAATAATAGACAAGCAAAAAAACTATCAGGTACTAAGTTCATGATAAATTTAAGTTCAATTAATCATATTACTTAAGAACTCCCACTTAGACAGACATCTCTCTAGTCATCTAAGTGATCACGTGATCCAATTCAACTAAACCATGTCCGATCATCACGTGAGATGGAGTTGTTTCGATGGTGAACATCACTATGTTGATCATATCTACTATATGATTCACGCTCGACCTTTTGGTCTCCGTCTTCCGAGGCCATATCTGTATATGCTAGGCTCGTCAAGTTTATCCTGAGCATTCCACATGTGCAACTGTTTTCCACCCGTTGTATTTGAACGTAGAGCCTATCACACCCGATCATCACGTGGTGTCTCAAAGACGAAGAACTTTCCTGGCGGTGCATACTAAGGGAGAACACTTCTTGATAATTTAGTGAGAGATCATCTTAAAATGCTACCGTCCAATCAAAGCAAGATAAGATGCATAAAGGATAAACATCACATGCAATCAATATAAGTGATATGATATGGCCATCGTCATCTTGTGCTTGTGATCTCCATCTCCGAAGCACCGTCGTGATCACCATCGTCACCGGTGCGACACCTTGATCTCCATCATAGCATAGTTGTCGTCTCGTCAAACTTATGCTTCTACGACTATCGCTACCGCTTAGTGATAAAGTAAAGCATTACAGGGCGATTGCATTGCATACAATAAAGCGACAGACATATGGCTCCTGCCAGTTGCCGATAACTCGGTTACAAAACATGATCATCTCATGCAATAAAATATAGCACCACGTCTTGACCATATCACATCACAACATGCCCTGCAAAAACAAGTTAGACGTCCTCTACTTTGTTGTTGCAAGTTTTACGTGGCTGCTACGGGCTTAGCAAGAACCGTTCTTACCTACGCATCAAAACCACAACGATAGTTCGTCAAGTTAGTGCTGTTTTAACCTTCGCAAGGACCGGGCGTAGCTACACTCGGTTCAACTAAAGTTGGAGAAGCTGACACCGCTAGCCACCTGTGCAAAGCACGTCGGGAGAACCGGTCTCGCGTGGCGTACCGTAATGTCGGTCCGGGCCGCTTCATCCAACAATACCGCCGAACCAAAGTATGACATCTTTGATGCAGCGGTATGACTTGTATCGCCCACAACTCACTTGTGTTCTACTCGTGCATATAACATATGCGCATAAAACCAGGCTCGGATACCACTTTTGGGGGAAGTAATTTCAAAAATTTCCTACGCACACGCAAGATCATGGTGATGCATAGAAAGCGAGAGGAGAGTGTTGTCCACATACCAGCGTGAGACCGAAAGCGGGCGTTATAACAACGCGGTTGATGTAGTCGTGCGTCTTCACGGCCCGACCGATCAAGCACGAAACTACGGCACCTCCGAGTTCTAGCACACGTTCAGCTCGATGGCGATCCCGGACTCCGATCCAGCAAAGTGTCGGGGATGAGTTCCGTCAGCACGACGGCGTGGTGAGGATCTTGATGTTCTACCGTCGCAGGGCTTCGCCTAAGCACCGCTATAATATTATCGAGGACTATGGTGGAGGGGGGCACCACACACGGCTAAGAGATCTCAAGGATCAATTGTTGTGTCTCTAGGGTGCCGTAGGAGAGGAGAGTTCCCTTCCTTGTTGGAGTAGGAGAGGAGAGGGAAGAAGAGAGATGGGGAAAGGAAAGGGGGGGGGGCGGCCCCCCTCCTTGTCCAATTCGGACTTTGGGGGGGGGGGGGAGGGGCGCGCGGCTGCCCCTTGGCCGCCTCTCCTCTTCCTCCAGTTGGGCCCATGAGGCCCATTAACCTCCGCGGGGGTTCCGGTAACCCCCCGGTACTCCGGTATATATCCGATAACTACCGGAACCATTCCGGTGTCCGAATATAGTCGTACAATATATCAATCTTCATGTCTCGACCATTTCGAGACTCCTCGTCATGTCCGTGATCACATCCGGGACTCCGAACAACCTTCGGTACATCAAAAACTATAAACTCATAATAAAACTATTGTCGTAACGTTAAGCGTGCGGACCCTACGGGTTCGAGAACAATGTAGACATGACGTAGAACTATTTCCGGCCAATAACCAATAGCGGAACCTGGATGCTCATATTGGCTCCTACATATTCTACGAAGATCTTTATCGGTCAAACCGCATAACAACATACGTTGTTCCCTTTGTCATCGGTATGTTACTTGCCCGAGATTCAATCGTCGGTATCCAATACCTAGTTCAATCTCGTTACCGGCAAGTCTCTTTACTCGTTACGTAATGCATCATTCCGTAACTAACTCATTAGCTACATTGCTTGCAAGGCTTATAGTGATGTGCATTACCGAGAGGCCGAAGATACCTCTCGACAATCGGAGTGACAAAACCTAATCTCGAAATATGCCAACCCAACATGTACCTTTGGAGACACTTTGTGGAGCTCCTTTATAATCACCCGATTACGTTGTGACGTTTGGTAGCACACAAAGTGTTCCTCCGTAAACGGAGTTGCATAATCTCATAGTTATAGGAACTTGTATACGTCATGAAGAAAGCAATAGCAATATACTAAACGATCAAGTGCTAAGCTAACGGAATGGGTCAAGTCAATCACATCATTCTCCTAATGATGTGATCCCTTTAGTCAAATGACAACACATGTCTATGGTTAGGAAACATAACCATCTTTGATTAATGAGCTAGTCAAGTAGAGGCATACTAGTGACATTAAGTTTGTCTATGTATTCACACATGTATCATGTTTCCGGTTAATACAATTCTAGCATGAATAATAAACATTTATCATGATATGAGGAAATAAATAATAACTTTATTATTGCCTCTAGGGCATATTTCCTTCAGAAGGAACTCCGAAGGGTCGGTAGTGCCGTCGTAGCGAGGAGGCGGGTCTGGCTTGAACTTGCCGGGCCATGCGACGCTGCGTAGCTAGGCGGTGAAGGCGCGGCAACCTGCAGTGGCCACCGGGGCTCTCTACTGATGCGGAGCTTGCTCCTGTGGATTCCTGTGCCCCGCTGCCTAGAGCAGCGCGGGGTCTTGACGTGGTGGCGCTGGAGCGCGATCGCGGCGCTCCGGTGCTGGGCGCACATGAGCACCTTCTTGGGGACGAGGAATCTCCTAGCAGCTCCTTTCTTGTTGCGCGGGCGCCGGACGCGGAGGGTCTCGGCCCGGGGCCACACACCTTGGAGCTAGGGCGCCTTCTTGGGGAGGAGGTGGCGGGGGCACCTCTGGCTCTCTGCCTCCCGCGCGGGGTGAAGGGCGAGGCAGCGAGATGGACGACGCGGGTGTCGTGGTTTTGTCACGGCAGATGTCCTCATGAAAGGACTTAGTCGTGGAGCCATCGCTACGGGTTAGCTTGAAGGGGTTAAAGTGGACACAAGGACGCAAGAGAGTTTATACTAGTTCGGCCCCTTCGATGAAGGTAAAAGCCTACGTCTAGTTGTGATGGAATTGATGGGGGTTTTGATGACTAGGGAGCAAACAAGCTTTGCCTAAGTCTCGAGTTGTTGTCTGTTGTTCCTAAACCGCCGCCGGGTCGTCCCCTTATATACATGGGTGACACCCGTCGGTTTGCAGAGTCCCGAGACCGGCTCATAGACGTGTCCGGTTTGGTCTCTAGTATTTCTAACTTACAACACAAGTTACATACTAATGCCGGTTCACGGCTACAAGCCTTAAACCGGTTCTGGGCCTTGGGCCCTTATAGAATATCCTCACGGGCTTCAAGCATACTTGACTACTGATGAAGTTAACCCGGCCTGTCCTAGACGGTTTACGCCGGGTAGTAATATCCACAACATTAGGCCCCAGATTGATTTGAACAGGTTCACGTCAATCCTTAGTAAGAAGCTTCGTCTTCAACATCTTCTTGGTTGAACCGCCGTAACGTCATCTTCTCAGATTGTGGTGAACCGGCATGACGTCATCTGTCATAAAGAACTGTATATAACATCTTTTCATTAATGGGTCTGCAACAATCGAGGCGACAGCTCCGCTTCCAAACTTGCGGCCCCTTGATTTTCGCACCTGACACACATATCTCTTGCCTTTATAAATAGGACCAAAGGGTCATTCTCCTTTCCCCTTCGTGCCCTTCCGCATCGTCTTCCTTGCGCCGCCCAGCTCGTGAAGCCCCGCCGCCTCTGTCAACCATTGTCTCTGCATCAACCTTGGCCGCTGCATCACCCTGAGCGTACCAGAGCATCGCGGCGACCTTCCGCTTCTTCCTCAGCTCTGGTAAATCTTCTGCTCTTTCCGCCCCAGATCTATTCTAGGGTTTCTAGGTTTTTCAGTGTTCATCCTTTGTTCTTCATTCATATAATGGTTCTCAAAAGAACTCCTGAATCTCTATTCTGTGTAATGGTAGCTTTTAGCCTCCGTTTTCACTTACGCATCTCAAGATCATAGATCTCCCTGCATCCCTGCTCATTGTTTTGGTACCGCTCTGTTTTGAACCTTGAATATTTATTTATTTTCTGAACATGCTCCAGATCCAAAACTATGAAATACTTTTGTGAAACCTGTTTTCGCACATCCACTCTTGATTCATCAATGTTTCAGACTAGGCGGTTTAACTTTGTAGAATAACTGATAACTCGGCATATATCATTAGTCCCCTTGTTGAACCGCCAGGATTTCCCAGTTATGTATTGCCACCTTGCAGAACTCCGGTATATCTGGTTTAACAATGAATGTATCAATATATAGCCTTCCAACATATTCTTGAACCGGTATTACTGCTTTGCAGATTGCACCATGGCCAAGCAAGTGTACGAGTGTAATTGGGTCCCTTCTCGAGTGGTCAAACGCAGCTGGATAACTTAGTCCGCACCAGCGCTTTTAGGCAAAAAAGGCGTCATTCACTGGAGGGTCTACGGCCGGAAAGTCCTCCAGAACCCAAGGATGGAGAGGTTGTTGTTTTTGCTGACCATTTAGCCCGGGGCTTCAGTCCGCCCGGTTCAAAGTTTTATCGGGATGTCTTGGCCAACTTCCAACTGCGTCCACAAGATATTGGCCCCAACTCCATAACCAATATCTGTCATTTTCAAGTGCTCTGTGAGGTGTTCTTTCAAGAGGAGCCCATAGTTGAATTGTTCAGAGATTGCTTCCATCTAAACCGCCGCACTGAATTTTCTGACGGTCCCAACACCGAGTTGGGTGGTGTGGCGATTCAAAAGCGGAAAGAGGTCACTTACCCTCACGCCAAACTGCACAGCCATCCCAAAGAGTGGAATTCAACATGGTTTTACTGCAAAGATACCTCTCCTGATGGAGAAAATCCTTTACCGGGTTACCGTCCGGAGCGGCTAAGCAACACACATCCCCTCCCTCACAGACTGACTGCTAAGGAAAGAAGCAAATATGCCCCTCAACTATCCAAGCTCCGGGCCTTCATGGCCAACGGGTTGACAGGAGTTGATCTTGCTCATTCTTTGGATATCTTGGAGTATACTGCCCTAAGCCTGCACTCGGTTTGATGTGCAACACGTGAGAAGATGTGAAAGACCCTCTACGGCATATTGAGACCCAGGTGACAGACGATGAAGTTACTGAGGCTGTTAAGAGGATGTTAAACGAACCGGAAGCTGCTTGCGCCCAAACCGGCCTGGTTCCCTTTTCTGCCATTAACAAACCGCCAGCCGTAAAACTCATATCTTATGTCTTTATAAAATCTGACTATGTTTAAATACTCTTTGTTGATATTAACATCTTTCAAACAGGGTGATGATCCATTTTGGAGCAGGAAGACTCCACAAGAGAAACCGGTGGCAATAACCCGCCCAAGACCAAAGTTGTGAAGAAACCAGCAAATAGAAAGAAAACCACTGCCTCCTCCGATCCACCAGCTGGCGATGATGTGGGTAATCCGGATCTTGTGGTAGAACTTGACTCACTTGGTTTATTTTTCACACGCCTTATTGATAATGATTATTGCCAGGATGATGCTGAAGTCAGTCATGCTGATGTTGTAGAGGTAATCGTTCTTTCTTCCGATTCAAACCCTTTACCTTCAGTAAAAATTCATCGGGCAAACCGAAAAGTTAAATTTTCTCATCCTCTTGCTTACTTGGATCGAAACTTTCTTATGAAGATACAACAGCATGAAGCTCGTCGCGCAACCCGACACAGCGGCCAGGTAGTCACCACCACCGCTTTACCGAACAGTCCGGTTCGGAAACGCCATTCAGAGGTCTCTAACTGTTTCGTCAATGCTTATCCTAAAGCGAGTTGCATTCGTCAACCTCTCAATCCATCTGACTCCGATTATCAGGTGACTTCTCATTCTTCCTCTGGCGAGTCGATAGGCACCCAACTCCCACCACTCAAGACAGTGCTTGGGTGAGCCATATTCCTGATAATGCTGTTTGATATACCACTTTCAATGTTCATTGGGTGATCCCTCTTTTTCTTTCGGGGCCAAGCCTAGGCCAAGCAAGAAAGCTCGCTGGACAAAGCAGCAGAAGATGATGCTCTGAACCGACCCAAATACCAAATCCCGAGGAACACATCGGGATGATATGCTGACCGACCCACCATTGCAAGATCATGATGTTACTGTTGAAGAGACACATGTTGATACCACCGGCCCTTCAAATCAACCCACGAGTCCTGCTCAAGCTGACAAGACAGCGAGTCCACCAAAGCATACGGATAAACCGGCGACCCCAGGGCGAACCGGCGAAGCCAAGGATGACGATGTTGTTACATCGGCTTTGGCCATTGCGAGCCAGGTAATCCTGTCGCCTTGTCCAAACACTGTGCAAAGGATGAATTTACTGCATTTGGTAAAGGCAAGTGGAATGCCGATTTGGCAACTTATGCCGCTTTGAATCCCCAAGATCTTCATTCCGGTTATCTGAACCAGTTATATACCAGCCGTGATTATGAAGCCGGCCTGGTAAATATGATGAAGGACAAATATGAGGTAAATTCCATATGACTCTCTGCTTGTATATTTCAGTCTGTCAGCTCTAATAGCCCCCAAGTGACGGTTTTAAAATGTGAACTTAAACCGGTACTTCCCAATATAATCCTGAGCAAAGCTGTACTGTTAGGAAAGCAGCCCCAAGGGCCGGTTCAACCTAATGTAGTTAAACCGGGACTTTTACAAAAGTATCCCTCAAAGACAGAGCAAATAAGCATTAGCCCCCAAGTGCCAAACTGAATACTTGTATTGAGCTTGGGACTTGATATAGAAATTGTAGGATGAACAGCAAATATGCATTAGCCCCCAAGTACCAAAGGCATAACTTGTTATGTGGTTGGTACTTCAAGTCTGCACCTTAATCTTTATCAAATGATTTTCTGTATGTAGGCTGATCTGAACAAGAAAGAAAACCAAATCGCTGATCTCCAAGAAAACCTGAAATCCTAGCAAGCTGAAACCTCCAAAGCAAATAATGAATTAAACAACGCTTTAAGAGTCATGGAAAAGCTTAAGGAGGGCTTCAACAAGGAGCGGGCGGATTGGGCCACTGAAAAGGCCGCTTTAACTCAACGGGCAGAGAATGTTGAGGCTGCACTCAAACCGGTGGTTGATTTAACCCGAGTGTAAAGCGGCAAGTGCATGCCATGACCGCTTGTTGTGTTTGGTAAGTCTTTTTGATTTCTGACGTCATGAGGCCTTGTCATGTAACTGCCGGTTTATTAACCCTTTGAATGATACAGGGACACGTATTGGCCACTTGGGATCAGATGTGCGGAAGAAATTGAAATTCTCTTATACATTGATAGAGCAACTGTATACCGATGCGCAGCGGATCATTAGCACTGCTTCTCACAACAACCCGGCGCCGACCTTGATCCATGACACCATTAAAAGGTTGTCAATGCTTCCTGCCCGGGTTGAAGAGTTAAAGAAATCTGCTGCTAGAACCGGTGCCATAAACGCCTTAATCTGGGCCAAAGCATGGGTGCCGGATTTTGACCCTGTTGAAGCAGCGCAGGGCTTCCCAAGCTTGAAGGAAGACGGGACAGCATTCAGCGAAGAGGATCTCTGAGCGATAAACCAGGAAGTGCGCCCTTTGGCTTGCCAATTGGCTGAAGAGGCAAATCTGTCTCATTATCAAGCCCAATATGATGGATAAAATAAACGAGTGCCTGCATCGATTCCTGAAGCGGAGAACCTTATACCGCCAATCCGTAAGCATACTTACGCTCATGATATTGAACCGTCGTTGCTGATCGATGATGAAGCCATATTCCAAGAATTAATGGGAATCGACTGGACAACTATTGATTTCCAGCCGCTGGGTAGGGAATCAGAAGTTGAAGCGGCGCAGGATGACCCGCAACCATCAGGCTAAGCTGGCGATCAAGCATAAACCGGAGGCCGGTTTACATTACTGCTTCCTTATGTTATGCCAAAAAACAATTACCTTATCTGGGCACTGTGTTGCCTTGTAATAGACTAGCTGCCACACTTTGTGTTGATATGCCTTCGTGCATACTTATTGCAATTTATGTTTTTGTTGAATCATCAACCTTAAACTGTTGCCTGTAGCAAAAAGCTTAAAATGCCATTGTGGTTGTATCACCAGGCGGGTCATCATATCCATGTATATGAAATTAAAGATAATACTTTAGATTGAACATATGATAAAATATGGGAATATATGATACCTGCCATCATAGGGCATGAAGTTGGCTGTGCCAATCTTGAAGCGGAGTTGTAAGAAACCCGCTCTGCTGAAGGAGAAAACATCTCCTGTGTATATAGGGTCGATTTACCAGGTAAACCGTTCCGAGTTAAGATGAACACCGGTATTACTCCATAATAGGATGTTTATCAAAAATCAAACCGGGAAAAGTGTCTCCGGATGAACAACAAACCATGTCCCGTCAACTGATAGTTGAATCGGTTTAATAATTGTCGTTTTAAGAACACAACAAGAGAAATATGCAAAAAGACAAACAAATTTCAAGCAAAGGCAAAGACAAAATCTTTTGCGAAAAGAGGCTATTTGAACCAATCAAGTGGCATTACCATGGTTGGACACGACCAAGCCCCCAATAGGCGTAGCTATGGTTCATGTCAGCCAGGTCCCCAAATGATGCAGTGGCATTACGCCGATCAAGAGGTGTAGCGATGGTTCGGGTTTGACCAAAGCCCCCAAGTGATTCTGTGGCCTTAGGCCGATCAAGAGGCGTGACTGGTTCAGACGTGACCAAGTCCCCAAGTGATCTCGTGGCTTTCGCCTATCAAAAGGTGTTGCATTGGTTCGGACACGACCAAGCCCCCAAGTGACATGATATAAAGCTTTGTTAAAAGCTAACTCAAGGGGTAAACCGGAGACCTCTTTAAGATAAAAACTCCGTGTAACCACTCATGATGTAAAAATAACAGAGACCCCGCTTTAGCTAAGGCTCCGGTTTATTTTATTGATCATAATATATACATTGTCATAATATGTACATAAGTAGAGCCTATGGCTGAAGTATAGTAGGGCCGAAGATGAGCTATGTTCCACGGCCTGTTGGTCTCCTCCTCTGATGTACGTGAGTCTTTATGCTCTCGAATATGAATCAGATAGTATGACCCGTTGTGCAGATTCTTCCTGACCACGAAAGGTCCCTCCCAAGGTGGGGATAGCTTGTGCATATCAGTCTGGTCTTGGATGAGCCGGAGCACCAAATCTCCTTCTTGAAAGGTTACGGTTCTAACTCGGCGATCGTGATAGCGACGAAGATCCTGCTGGTAGATCGCCGAACGGGCAGCTGCAATGTCACGCTCCTCATCCAACAGGTCCAAAGCGTCTTGCCGTGCTACCTCGTTGTCCGCTTCAACATAAGCTGCTACACGAGGTGAATCATGAGGGATATCACTGGGGAGAACCGCCTCCGCTCCGTAGACCATGAAGAACGGTGTGTATCCTGTCGATCTGTTGGGTGTAGTATTGATGCTCCATAACACAGATGGTAACTTCTCAACCCAAGAACCCGGCGTCCCCTGCAAAGGGACCATAAGACGGGGTTTGATGCCTCGTAAGATCTCCTGGTTAGCTCTCTCTGCTTGGCCATTGGACTGTGGGTGAGCCACTGATGAAACGTCAAGCCCGATGTGCTCACGTTCACAGAACTCCTTCATAGCGCCCTTAGACAGATTGATACCATTATCAGTAATGATACTGTGTGGAAAGCCAAACCGGAAAATCACCTTCTTAATGAATTGAACCGCCGTGGCTGCATCACACTTGCTAACGGGCTCCGCTTCCACCCACTTTGTAAACTTGTCAACCGCCACCAAAAGGTGGGTCTTCTTGTCCTTGGACCGTTTGAAAGGCCCAACCATATCCATCCCCCAAGTCGCAAACAACCAAGTAATTGGAATCATCCTCAATTCTTGAGCCGGCACATGAGCGCGTCTTGAGAACTTCTGACAGCTGTCACATCGCCTAACCAGGTCCTCCGCATCAGCATGAGAAATCAACCAATAGAAACCATGATGAAACGCCTTAGCCACCAGAGATTTTGAACCGGCGTGGTGACCACAATCTCCTTCGTGGATTTCGCGCAAGATCTCACAACCTTCCTCCGGCGACACACAACGTTGAAATGCTCGACACCGCAATGATGCAGCTCGCCATTGACAATAGTCATGGACTTGGATCGCCGGATTATCTGTCGGCCAGCGTCTCATCCTCACGGTAACTTCGCCCGGTTCATGTATGCCAGATAAGGAACCGTCCAATCCGGAATAACATGCAGAGCCGCCACCAACTGAGCCTTCGGATCAGGAATAGGCAAATCCTCTTCGCCAGGGATCTTGACCGACGGGTTATGTAGGACATCGAAGAAAACATTAGGCGGGACCGGTTTACGCTGAGAGCCCAGCCGGCTTAAAGCGTCCGCCGCTTCGTTCTTCCGTCTGTCCACGTGATTCACTTGACATCCCTTGAAATGGCCTGCAATAATATCCACCTCACGACGGTATGCTGCCATGAGCGGTTCCTTAGAATCCCAAGTACCAGACACTTGTTGGGCCACCAGGTCCGAGTCACCGAAGCACTTAACTCGGCTAAGATTCATCTCCTTAGCCATCCGGAGACCGTGGAGTAAAGCTTCGTACTCAGCTGCATTGTTAGTACAAGGGAACATTAAGCGGAGAACGTAACAGAACTTATCACCTCGTGGGGAAGTTAATACGACTCCAGCCCCCGAGCCCTCCAATTGCCTGGACCCATCAAAATGAATAGTCCGATGGGTGTGATCCGGCTTTTCTTCGGTGCTTGTAGTTCCGTCCAATCATTGATGAAGTCCACAAGTGCTTGAGACTTGATCGCCGTCCGAGGCACGTATTTCAAACCATGCCCAAGCTCTATAGCCCACTTGGCAATCCGGCCATTGCCTCCTGTTTTGAATTATATCTCCCAAAGGAGCAGAGCTAACTCTTGTGATGGGATGTCTACGGAAGTATTGCTTAAGCTTCCGCTTGCCATGAAAACTCCATACACCAGCTTACGCCAATGCGGGTATCTTTGCTTGGACTCAATAAGCACCTCGCTGATATAGTAAACCGGACGCTGAACCGGATATTCCTTGCCGCCTCCTTGCGCTCCACCATGATAGCTATCTTGTTGCACGAGCATTTGCTGCCATATAGAGTAGCAATGGTTCCTTGTCAATCGGAGCGGCAAGAACAGCGGATTATTAGCTGCCGCTTTAAGTCCTCGATGCTTTATCGCCGGTGGACTCGAACAAAGGGATCTGCTTTCAAAGATTCGATACAAAGGGATCGCCTTCTCACCGAGGCGGCTGATAAACCGGCTCAACGCGGCAATCCGCCTGCCAAGCGCTGGACATCATTGATACATTTCGGTTTAGCCAGAGAGGTGATAGCTGTGATCTTCTCCGGATTAGCCTCAATTCCCCTGTTGGACACCAGAAAACCCAATAACTTGCCTGCCGGTACACCAAAAACACACTTGGCTGGGTTGAGCATCATCTTGTATGTCCGTAGGTTATCAAAGGTTTCCTTCAAATCATCAACCAGAGTCTCCTTTTCCCTTGATTTAACCACAATATCATCCACATAGGCATGTACATTACGACCGATCTGCTTATGAAGGCAATTTTGTACACACCGTTGATAAGTTGCCTGAGCACCCTTGAGCCTAAAGGGCATAGATACATAGCAGAAGGCTCCAAAGGGGGTTATGAACGCCGTCTTCTCCTGGTCCTTAACTGCCATCTTGATATGATGATAACTAGAATATGCATCTAGAAAACTCAAACGCTCACAATCCGCCGTAGCATCAATAATCTGATCGATGCGGGGGAGGGCAAAAGGATCTGCTAGACAAGCCTTGTTAAGATCTGTGTAATCCACACACAGGCGCCAGGTGCCGTTTTAAGGACCAGCACCGGATTAGCCAGCGATTCAGGATGGAACACTTCAACAATAAAGCCAGCCGCTAAGAGCATGGCCACCTCCTCTCCAATAGCTTTGCGCCTTTCTTCGTTGAACCGGCGAAGAAACTGCTTCACCGGTTTGTACTTAGGATCAACATTAAGAGTGTGCCCAGCGAGTTCCCTCGGTACACCTGGCATGTCAGAAGGCTTCCATGCAAAAATGTCCCGGTTCTCACAGATGAACTCGATTAGCGCGCTTTCCTATTTCGGATCCAAGTTGGTGCTGATACTAAACTGCTTGGACGCATCGCCAGGTACAAAGTCAACAAGCTTAGTCTCAGCTGCCGATTTGAACTTTAGAGCCGGATCATGTTCTGTGGTTGGCTTCTTCAACGGAGTCATGTTCGCCGGATCAACATTATCCTTGTAGTACTTCAACTCTTCCGTGGCACAAACCGACTCTACATAGGCCGCATCACCTTCTTCACACTCCAAGGCAATCTTGCGTCTTCCATGAACGGTTATGGTCCCCTTGTGACCCGGCATCTTGAGCTGTAGATAAATATAACAGGGCCGTGCCATAAATTTGGCATAAGCCGGCCGCCCAAATAAAGCGTGGTATGGGCTCCGGATCTTCACCACCTCAAAAATCAATGTTTCTGACCTGGAATCATGATCATCTCCAGTGACCACCTCCAGAGCTATCTTGCCAACGGGATATGCTGACTTACCAGGTACCACACCATGGAATACCGTATTGGACGGTTTAAGATTCTTGTCTGTTAACCCCATACGGCGGAAGGTCTCATAGTATAAGATATTAATGCTGCTTCCTCCATCCATGAGCACCTTGGTGAACTTACCTGAGGTGCCACCACCAATGCTAGCTGCCCAGATTGTCAACCCGGGGAGGGTGATCCTCTTTGCTCCATATGATTGGCTGTTTGGACCAGCGTAAATAACGAGGCACGACCGGTTCAACAGAATTTACTGCTCGCTTGTGAAGCTTCTGGTCTTGCTTGTCTAAGCTAGTGGTGAATACATGATATTGCCCGCTATTCAACTGCTTTGGATTGCTCTGATAGCCCGACTGCTGCTGCTGGTTATAACCACCCTGGCTATTCTGATTGTTTTGATTGTTATGTTCACCCTGGTCTCCATTGAAGCCTAAACCGGCATTTCCTCCACCGTGACCTGGCCCATGGAATCCGGATCCCGAGCCACCACCTGATCCGTGATCATACCGGAAAGCATTAGAATTTTTGAACTCCTGCATAATATAGCAATCCTTCCAAAGGTGGGTGGTGGCGGCTCCTTCGTCCCGTGCTTTGGACAGGCTGGTTTAATAGATAAGTCAGCGGTCCGGGTTGGGGTTTGGAGCTCCACCGCGATTTGGCGGTTCACCCTTCCGTCGCTGGCCCCTGTCCTGCGCGCTAGTATTAGCCACAAAGTCCATGCTGCCATCCGCTTTACGCTTGCCTCCGTTACCATGACCTGCCGTGTTGTGTTGCTGCCCCTTGGAGTTGCTGTTCTTCTTTCCCTTCCCTATCTTGTCATCATTAGACTTGGGATCCTTGGTACTATCAGAATCAACATACTTCACTAACGCAGTCATGAGGGTCCCCATATTGTTACAATGGCGTTTCATCCGTCCCAATTTCAACTTCAGAGGTTTAAACCGGCAGTTGCTTTCCAAGGTTATGACCGCGGAGTCGGCGTTGATACGGTCTGGCGAGTGCAAAATTTCTGAAACTCGGCGTACCTAGCGGGTTGTTGATTCTCCTTCCTCCTGGACACAGGCCGCTAAGTCCACTATTGACATGGGCTGTTTACATGTATCCTTGAAATTCTGGATAAACCGGGCTCGCAACTGGGCCCATGAACTGATAGAATTGGCTGGTAAGCTCTTTAACCAACTACGGGCTGTCCCTTCAAGCATCATGGTGAAATACTTTGCACATGCCACTTCATCTACGTCAAGCATCTCCATGGCCATCTCATATCTCTCTATCCATGTTTCCGGAGACAAATCGGCGGTGTAATTTGGCACCTTGCGCGGGCCCTTGAAATCCTTGGGCAGGCGCACATTGCATCATGAGCGGACAAGACAAGGCACTCCCAAAGAACTAGAAGTAACTCCTGGCTCGATCGAGGTGGTTGGACGAACCGGCGTAAGTCGACGAGCCTCATGTTGCGCCGCTAACTTCGGCATCCCTTCGTGCTCGGGCCCGTCCACCACTTCTCGAGCATCACCCGCCGGTTATGGCCACGGGAGTTTCACGGTTCCGTGCATTACTAGATACGGCGGTTCATCCATCCGCTTCTTTGTAACTCCGGCTTGGACGGGGGAATGAATTCGGTCACGGCTATATGAATATGCTTCTGCTGAACCAAGGCTGTTCGAAGAAGTTCCTTAACCCGGCGCGTCTCCACCGCTTGCGGAGAATCACCTTCAATCGGGATGGCCTCCAGCCGTGAAGCGGCGGCGATATGATTGTCCATTGGATTGGAATAATGACCTGGAGGTGTCTGGACAAGCTGAGGTACGATGTTATTCTATCGAGGAGGCTCCATCAGGCGAGCCTGAACCGGCGCACCCGGCCCAGGTGCCTCCACCCGGTTTACTAGTCCCTGCTCCTGGGGTATTGAAGAGGTTTCTGGCATTGAAAACCGTCGGCAGGCGAGACAGATTCTTCCTTTTCAAGACTTCATGCGACGCGTTCTGGTCCAGCATAAGCCTATAGGCCTGCGCATCCAAAGCGGCCCGCTCTGCGGCCATCCTGTTGTTCTCGGCTGCCAGGTCGGCCTTGGCCTGAGTGATCTGTTCCCTCACCTTTGCAATTTCCGCGTTGTGGGCGTCCTGATCCACCGGGTTAGCCTCCGCCATAAGCACAATGAACGCATCAAACAGATCAGATAATACTTGAGCTGGCGGGTGCACAGGGCCTCCTGCCCCGGCCGCCGCTGACCCGGAAAATATTGCTGCTGCGATCGAAGAGTGGACCGCCGCCTGTGTACCGGCCATGAATATCCCAACCCGGTTGGGCAGATCAGAGGTGTCTGGAATACTGTCGCCATCGGAACAGCCCCCAATCCGGCCGTCCTGTAGCTGATACAATGATTCGGTTTCTCCGGTAGAGGACTCGTCGCCGGAATAAACGATGGTTTCGCTGCCAGATTCCGATCCACCATCATATTCTCCTCCGTGGACGACTCTCACGAAGGCACGCTTCATGGTCGGTTTACTCTGGGCAGATCTCGCACGCTGAGCCGTTTCGACGAGGTCGGTGCAGATGTCCGGCTCAGGGCCCGGTTCACCGATCTTGCCAATGAAGACGTGTATGCCACCAAAGGGGACCCGGTACCCGTACTCAATCGAGCCGGCCTCGGGGCCCCAGCCTAAATCGTTGATGTAGAGCTTGCCGCGACGACTCTTGGTCATCCGGCCCACAGCGTATCCCTTGAGTCCTTCGAAGTTGCCCTCCAAGAACTTGAAACCATCGTGCGATAGCGCCACGGTGGGCGCCAACTGTCGTGGTTTTGTCACGGCAGATGTCCTCATGAAAGGACTTAGTCGTGGAGCCATCGCTACGGGTTAGCTTGAAGGGGTTAAAGCGGACACAAGGATGCAAGAGAGTTTATACTAGTTCGGCCCCTTCGAGGAAGGTAAAAGCCTACGTCTAGTTGTGATGGAATTGATGGGGGTTTCGATGACTAGGGAGCAAACAAGCTTCACCTAAGTCTCGAGTTGTTGTCTGTTGTTCCTAAACCGCCGCCGGGTCGTCCCCTTATATACATGGGTGACGCCCGTCGGTTTGCAGAGTCCCGAGACCGGCTCATAGACGTGTCCGGTTCGGTCTCTAGTATTTCTAACTTACAACACAAGTTACATACTAATGCCGGTTTACGGCTATAAGCCTTAAACCGGTTCTGGGCCTTGGGCTCTTATAGAATATCCTCACGGGCTTCAAGCATACTTGACTACTGATGAAGTTAACCCGGCCTGTCCTAGCCGGTTTACGCCCGGTAGTAATATCCCCAACAGCGGGGGAGCCCCCTACGGCGCAGACGAGCTCGGCGACGCGGTCGAGCCACTCCTCATAGATGTCGTCGACAGGGCAGTAGCGCAGGAGCTCGTTTGCCGCAATGACGTGGCTCGAGCCTCCATGGGAGCGCGGTGCGCGCAGGACGAAGAACCAGCAGGGGCGAGCGAAGGAGTAGCGGTGCGGCCTTCCCGCCTCACCGATGGATGCAGGGACAAGGCCTGCTGCTCGTTCCCCGCTGGGCCGGTGGCGGCGTTGGCAGCAGGCGATGGGGAACGACGCGGGTGTCATATGACGGGAGCCGTCTGGGTGACTCGAGCGGCGTGAGCAGCCCGGCGCTCGGCGCGAGCTCGGCGATCGTCAGCCATGGACACGACGGGAGATCACACGCGACCAGCGGAAGAAAGATTCCGGCACACCCCCTACGTGGCACGCCAAATGTCGGATTTCGGGTTCCGGCAGACCCTTGAGGTTCGAGCACTAGGGTGCGCGCAGAGATCTTTCCCCTACCAGCTCACGCGTGAATGGTTAGCGAGGGATCTAAACTAGAAAACGATGAACATCATAAGAGACACATGGTTTATACTAGTTCGGGCCACCGTTGTGGTCTAATACCCTACTCCAGTGTGTGGTGTGGCGGATTGCCTCAGTGGCTGATGATGAGCAGTACAAAGGAAGCACAGCCTCGCGAGGGGCTGTTCTTGAGCTGGTGTGATGAACTGCTTGGGTGAGTTTGATCGCCTCTCTCTCTCTCTGGTGAATGTCTTCTTTCTATTCGACCCCCCTTTTCTCTGTGGTGGCTAGTCCTATTTATAGAGGGAGGCCCTGGGCCTCTTCCCAAATAATGAGCGGGAAGGGCGCCAACAATTGGCCATTTTGAAGGGGAACATCTAGTACACTTATCCTGACTAAAGTTGGTCTTCGACTGCCAAAGGCTCTGACAGTGACGCCGTCCTGGGCTCCACGATGACCTCATTCCTGCCGCTCTGCTGGTCTTGGTCTTGTTGCACCAAAGTGGTAACCTTTGCCTGATGCCTTGGCCTGTGCTTGCCTCCTTTGCACCAAAGGGGAAACGAGGACAACTGCTTGTTGGCGCCCGCCTGGCACCCGCCTGGTCTCGATCGTCATGGCTTGCGTCACGGGGCACCCTCGTGAGGTACCCTGCCTTGATCTCTCCGCCTCCTCGTGATCCTGCCTGACGAGGCTGCTCCTGAGGAAGGTTCATGTCGTCCGCCCCACGAGGCTTGGCCCCTCGCGAGGGTCTTGAGCTTGAGATGATGAAGCCGGGCCGCACTGGGCCCCCACTTGAGCCGCGCCGCAGGCCGCAGGCATGCAAGTCTAGGGATCCCCGTTCCAAGAACACCGACAAAGATACTTAAGATACTCCAAGTACTAGATTCCATAACCGGGGACATGGCTAACCATGATTAGTTTGTACACCCTGCAGAGGTTTGCGCACTTTTCCTCACAGGACTCGATCGCCTCCGTTGGATTTCTCGCACTACATGGTGTTTGAGAAACGGATGACCGAGACACAGTCTTTCAGAAACATTAACTCTCTACTCTGGGCAGACCATACCAAACCTACAACCCACTACCTGCTGACCTACCTCTTCGAGAGCTTCACGTAACTTATTCAACTATGCTAGAGCCCATAATAGCTTGTGGCTGCACACGGAAGTTTCTAGCATGAATCATCTCAGTTCCCTTTGAGCCTAGGTGGCGGTCCATAGGAAAATCACACGGAACCCCGAGATTTCCAAAAATACAGGCAACACTGGATTCTCCAGGTGCCTCAATCCACCCAGATGTGTATTTAAGTTGCCACCTTAAGTTTAACCATTAATTAACAATCTCACATCTGTCATGGATTTCACTCACCCAAACCACGTCTACGAGCATAGCATAGCAATATAAGCAACGAGTAGAAGTAACTCCCAAGGGTCTGAATATAACAGGGCAATAGGTTCTAGCTCATCAACTACTTCCCAACCCACATGTTAATGACATCGTAATCGTGCAATGTTTGAGGATTGAAACTAATGCATAAAAACTGGGTATGGAAAGAATATGATCAATGTGTTACTTGCCTTCCTGACGATCCGCGAAACCTAGAGACTCGTAGTAGCACGCTTCGCACTCCGGGAATTTTATCGCAAACAAACAATAACATACATAAGCAATCAAGCGAATATGCACGGGCAAAAACTCAAATAAGAGCGATTGACCAGAAAGTTCAACTTAAGAACTCCGGTTTGCAAAAAGAATCAAATCAAACGGAGCAACGAAACTCAAACGGCGAAAGAAACAAGATCCGTTTACTAATATGAACTAAAGTCAAATTTTACAGTACCAAAATCTTGTTTAAGTTGATTAAACAGAAAGAGGGTCTCGAGACGAAGATCTAGGAGCTTGAATCGCCTGATTTCGATAAACGAGCGAAAAGATAAACGGAAACGAAAATCAGATCAGAAATCACGATCGAGAACAATCGCGGATAAATCCGAGAAAAAGAAATCTGACGAACAGGCTAATGAACGAGCGTTTGTTATCTGTAACTAATGAGCGAAAACCGTTCGTTAAAACGAACGTACGGACGAACGTCCGCTCAAAAGAAGAACCGGGAAAAACCGGCGAACCGATCTAAAAAAATGAATCAGTTTTTATAAAAAATCGGCAGCGGCGAAACGACGCGTTACCTCTCCGGTGAGGCTCCGGCAGGCTGGGCTCGGGTGGCGGGCTTATGGGCGGCGGCGGCGGCGGCGGGCGCTGCTCGGGAGGCGGCGACGTGGCTCGGCGGGGTTGGGTGGTGGTGGCGGGGGCTTGGGGGGTATTTAAGGAGGGGGAGCGGTGGCTTGGAGGAGGGGGCAAGGCGGCGGCGGAGGAGGAGTCCGGCTCGGACTCTTGTCCGAGTCGGTGGTGGCGGCGGGAGTTGGGCCGGCCCGACTGGGTTTCGGCCCAGTCGGCGCTTGGAAGTTTTTTTAAATAATTCCGCCGAATAGAAAATAAATCCTAGAAAATAAAATAAAAATCAAAAAATGCCAAAACAAATTTTCTCCGTCTAAATAAAATATTTAGAACAAGATGAACATTATCTTGGCCCTAAAATACAATTTTGAAAACGTGCAATTTTTCTAATGCAAATAAAATCCAAATAAAAATCAAATATTTGATTTTAATATTTTTCCTCCAATATTTCAATTATTTTGGAGAAGTCATATTATCTCCTCTCATATATTTTGTTATGAAATATTTTCAGAGAGAAAAATAATTAATACCAAAATCCTTGTTTCAATATTTGATAAAAATCAAATATGAAAACCGGGAAAATCCCCAACTCTCTCCGAGGGTCCTTAAGTTGCTTAGGATTTCGAGGATCGCGAATCGAAAATGCAATAAAATATGATATGCATGAATGATCTATGTATAACATTCCAAATTGAAAATTTGGGATGTTACAGTTCTCCTCGATTCACTTGGAGATCTATTTGATGTAACTCTTCTTTTGCGGTGTGTTTGTCGAGATCTGATGAATTGTGGGTTTACGATCAAGATTATCTATGAACAATATTTGAATCTCCTCTTAATTCTTTTATGTATGATTGGTTATCTTTGCAAGTCTCTTCGAATTATCAGTTTGGTTTGGCCTACTAGATTGATCTTTCTTGCAATGGGAGAAGTGCTTAGCTTTGGGTTCAATCTTGCGGTGCTCGATCCCAGTGACAGTAGGGGAAACAACACGTATTGTATTGTTGCCATCGAGGATAAAAAGACGGGGTTTATATCATATTTCATGAGTTTATCCTTCTACATCATGTCATCTTGCTTAAAGCGTTATTCTGTTCTTATGAACTTAATATTCTAGATGCATGCTGGATAGCGGTCGATGTGTGGAGTAATAGTAGTAGATGCAGGCAGGAGTTGGTCTACTTGTCACGGGCATGATGCCTATATACATAATCATACCTAGATATTCTCATAACTATGCTCAATTCTATCAATTGCTCGACAGTAATTCGTTTACCCACCGTGATACTTATGCTATCTTGAGAGAAGCCACTAGTGAAACCTATGACCCCCGGGGTCTGTTCTCCATCATATTAATCTCCCGTCAACAAGCTATTTCTATCTTTGTTTACTTTGCAATCTTTACTTTTAATCTTTGTCATAAAAATACCAAAAATATTATCTTATCATCTCTATCAGATCTCACTCTCGTAAGTGACCGTGAAGGGATTGACAACCCCTTTATCGCGTTGGTTGCGAGGTTCTTATTTGTTTGTGTAGGTGCGTGGGACTCGCGCGTGGTCTCCTACTGGATTGATACCTTGGTTCTCAAAAACTGAGGGAAATATTTATGCTACTTTACGGCATCACCCTTTCCTCTTCAAGGGAAAACCAACGCAGTGCTCCAGAGATAGCAGGTCTTCACAAAGATATGCATGCCACCATGCAGGCGCCTCCCGACCCTTGGTTCCAATGTTGTCGATGGTGTCGAAACTCTTAGGCTCAAGGGTGGCGGCCTTGTTGGTGTTGGGCAAGTTGCCCCGGCAAGGCTCTTGCCGGGGCTACGCATGCCGCCCCAGCAAGGCCCTTGCCGGGGAAAGCCCATCATGTCCCTTTGCTCTTTGCGCCTTCTGGCTCGAGCGCTGCTCTGGTAGTTTCGTTCTTTGCTTCTTCTGCCCCGCCAAGCGTGGCCACAGGTGTGGCTACATCTACCCGTGCACAAGTAAATGGGTATAGTAGGCCCCTACTTTGGTACACCGACACATTTAGACATCGGAATGGTTCCGAGTGATTCGAGCATTTTTCTGGAGTGCCGGGAGGTTACCGGAACCCCCTGGGAGAAGTTATGGGCCTTATGGGCCATAAGAGGAAAACACACCAGCCCACAAGGGGCTGGTGCGCCCCCCCCCCTTGGGCAGGAGGCCGATTAGGACTAGGAGAAGGGGGCTGGCCCCCCCTTTCCTTCTCCTTCTGCCTTCCTCCTTTCCTACTCTGTGTGGGTGGTGGAATCCTACTAGGGCTAGGGAGTCCTAGTAGGACTCCACACCTTGGCGCGCCCCCCTAGGGCTGGCTGCCTCTCCCTCTCCCTCCTTCAGATACAGAGGCAGGGGGCACCCCAAAGACACACAAGTTGATCTTTTAGCCGCGTGTGGTGTCCCCCTCCATAGTTACACACCTCGATCATATCGTCGTAGTGCTTAGGCGAAGCCCTGCGCCGGTAACTTCGTCATCACCGTCACCACGTCGTCGTGCTGACGAAACTCTCTCTTGGCCTCAACTGGATCAAGAGTTCGAGGGACGTCACCCAGCTGAACGTGTGTAGATCGCGGAGGTACCGTACGACCGGTACTTGGATCAGTTGGATCGCGAAGATGTTCGACTACATCAACTGCGTTACTAAACGCTTCTGCTTTCGGTCTATGAGAGTACGTGGACACACTCTCCCCACTCGTTGCTATGCTTCTCCTAGATAGATCTTGCGTGATCGTAGGCAATTTTTTTGAAATACTACGTTCCTCAACAATGTCCAGTTTCAAATGCTATCTTTGGTTGTTTGTAGTATGCCTTGTTTATTCTAGTTATTTACAACGTGATGTTCTATATGTGCAAGTATGAACTGTGTAGTTCAATTTCATCACTACCAGTTTCAACAATACCACTATGAATGACTACATTTGGTCGCCGCATCTTGTAGTTAACACACCTTTCCATTTCAATTTAACAATAACTAGTGTACTTAGACCGGCACAATACCAGTTTGAATGACTATGTTTGCTTGTTGTTAAATGTAAGGCCTGTTGCAGTTAACACACCTTTCCACTTGTTTTGCTTTACTAGCGTGCTTAAACCTGCTGTCGGTGTCAAAACCGGCGGATCTCGGGTAGGGGGTCCCGAACTGTGCGTCTAGGCGGATGGTAATAGGAGACAAGGGACACAATGTTTTTACCCAGGTTCGGGCCCTCTCGATGGAGGTAAAACCCTACTCCTGCTTGATTAATATTGATGATATGGGTAGTACAAGAGTAGATCTACCACGACATCGAGAGGCTAAACCCTAGAAGCTAGCCTATGGTATGATTGTTGTTCGCCCCACGGACTAAAACCCTCCAGCTTTATATAGACACGGAGAGGGTTAGGGTTACATAGAGTCGGTTACAAATTGGAGGAGATCTACATATACGTGTCGCCAAGCATGCCTTCCACGCCAAGGAAAGTCCCAACCGGATACGGGACGAAGTCTTCAATCTTGTATCTTCATAGTCCAGAAGTCCGGTCAAAGGTTATAGTCCGGCCATCCGGACACCCCCTAATCCAGGACTCCCTCAGTAGCCCCTGAACTAGGCTTCAATGACGACGAGTCCGGCGCGCAGATTGTCTTCGGCATTGCAAGGCGGGTTCCTCCTCCAAATACTTCATAGAAGATTTTCAACACAAGGATAGTGTCCTGCTCTGCAAAATAAGTTCCACATACCACCGTAGAGAGAATAATATTTAGACAAATCCAATCTGCTGACGTATTCCGCAGCGTGACACCACACCACGGCCAAGCCTTTATTCGAATCGTTTTTACTGTCCCAGCTCAGTGCACTTAGCGAGGCGGTTTCCTTGGCATGTCTTGTCAAAGCAGAGATCGTGTCCCCTTATTCCGGGAATCTCATCAATACGGGCGTGGGTAACCCAACTGTGCCATTAATTACGGCACTTGGGAGATAAGCGAGTTTTACCAGGCTGGTGAGGGGGCACATAGTTTCGTCCGCCCATATAAGGGGATAAGGATCCACCTTTCTCATCTACGCCTTCTTCCTCCTTTGCTTATCCATTTTCACAAGACTCGAGCTCCAAATACCAAGTCTGCACATCCCACCTCAACCTTCTCCAGCCATGTCCGGAGCGGGAGGCAAGTGGATGGCCTCCTCCGTCATGGAGGGACACATCAAGAAGCTGAGGAAATCCGGATACTTGTCCAATGACATCGCGCACCGGCTCCCCGACAAGGGGCAGCTCATCCCCACCCCCAAGCCCCATGAGAGGGTGGTGTTCCTCACCCATTTCCTCCGCGGACTAGGTTTCCCACTCCACCCATTTGTCCGGGGGCTCATGTTCTACTACGGCCTGGATTTCCACGATATGGCCCCGAACTTCATCCTCAACATCTCGACGTTCATCGTCGTGTGCGAGGCCTTCCTCTGCATCCAGCCCCACTTCGGCTTATGGCTGAAGACCTTCAATGTCAAACCGAAGGTAGTGGGCGGCCACCAAGCAGAGTGCGGAGGCGCCATGGTGGGCAAGATGCCCAATGTTACATGGCTCGAGGGCTCCTTCATGGAGACCATAAAGGGGTGGCAATCGGGGTGGTTCTACATCATCGAGCCGCGTGACCCTGAATGGGCAGCGGCCCCCGAATTCCGATCTGGCATCCCCACACGGCTCACCTCCTAGAAAGAGACGGGCCTGTCATGGGGTAATTCGGAGGAGCTGACCGGACTCCAAACCTCCTTCCAAAACCTGGTGAGCAAGAAGATCAAACTCGTCAACGTAGTTCAGGTCATGCTCACCCGCCGGATCCTCCCGTGCCAACAACGGGCTTTCAGCCAGGGAGTTTGATCCGCACAGCACCGAATCCCTGAGTAGGCTCTTCAACTATGTACGAAGACGCTGGAAGGTGCTGTTCATACGCCGAGGTTCCCGTGATCCGCTACCGAGGATCGCGGATTCAGCACGCAGCATCAAGCCAACGCGTAAGCTATTTTACCCTTTACGGGATACTTGTTTTTCATAGTTTGACTCTATGCGGGATCTAAACTCCCTTTCCTTTGACAGGATTGGCAGAAGACGTCCGGGCAGATTGACTGTCCGGATCCCTTGCCAGAAGACCCAGCAGACGCCCGCTTGACAGGGCTGCTGGTTCCGGCACCTTACATGGTGCCGGAGAAAAAGGCCAAGAAGAAGGCCACGGGAACTCGAAAGAGCTCCCGGCGCCTGGTGGTGTCGGACTCATCGTCCGATGACTCCGAGGCGGACTCCTCCCATGAAAACGAGGAGGAGGAAAAAGAGGTCTCTCCGCCGGGGAGAGAAGAAAAGGAAGGCCGCCTAACCGGGGGCCGGAGGGTCCAAGAAGGGAAGGACCCTTCCTCCGGACTACTCCACCAACACCGACGACGGCGAAGAGGAGTGGCCATCCAGGGCCAAGCCCCTGGCAAAATCGTAAGTATCCGGATACCAGAATAACTCATGGCATTCCTTTGTTGCATAGTATCTTCTGACGCCGAATATAATCATGCAGTCCGCCCAAGGCCGGGCTCGATGCTTCGTCGAGCGGCTCCCTGGGTTCGTCGGATGTGAATAGCACTTCACTTCCGGCCGCCTCCTCTCCTCGCCATGGATGATGCCAAGGTGGAGTCCCAAAAGGGTCCAAGCCAGGAGGAGGTGGTCCCGAGGCGCCGCAAGGCGACCTCCGGACTCCACCGCAAAGGGGACAAAACCCCAAGGGCTCCAAGTCCGCCCTAGGTCGACACCGCACCGAACCTTCTGGTTCCGGAGTCCGCAGGTGCCCCCTAGTAAGAAGGGCAAGTTTACGACGCCGATGACCTCCGGCCCAACCGGAGGCACCGGATAATCTGCTGGAGGTGCTTAACGGCGCCTCCATCGACGAGGAGCACCGCACTATTATGAGTGCGGTGATCCAGAAGGTTCAGTCCGCCAAGAGCGGGCTGACTGAAGCCTGTGCCTGCCTTCTAACAGGCTTTGAGGTATGTATTTAAGATATGTAAAAATATTACCGCATAGACAGTAGCCCCTGATGCTCAGTTTGGTGTTCGGAAATAAAAATCGAACTGAGGATCTAAAAGATATACGCAGGAGTCTAACATAAGTATGTCAATATGGGAATGCAGGCTGCGCTGCTGACCTCTGTCGCACTGACTGCGGAGGTCGATGCGTTGAAGCAGAGCCTCGAGCAGTCCGAGAACGAGCTCGGCCTTGCCAAGAAGCAGCTCGAGGACGAGGAAGGTAAGTAATACCTTATGTAAGTATATAAATAGATGTGGTTGCAAAAAATGACAGGACCAACATGAGTATTACAGGGGCCACAACCGAGGTGGCGACCCTGAAGGAAGCGCTGTCCAAGGCCGAAGACAAGGCGGCCGTGGAGCGCACCGAGCGAGAGAGGCAAGAGGCGCGGGTGACGGAGGTGCAACAAGAGCTCCAGGCTCTCGTGGAAAACCACGAGAGTTTGGAGCTTGACTCAAAGACTCGAGAGTCCGAGCTCGCCTCGGCCCTTGAGAGCACCAAATCTGCCAAGGTCGAAGCCCAAAAAGCCCTCCAGGAAATTGAGGTGATGAAGAAGATAGCGGCGGGTAAGGCATTCTTTATGCAAAGCAAGCACGTGAAAGTGAATTACTTGTTACTTACCTGAGTCCGGAGCTCTCCAGGAGCATTCATAGATCTTCCCCGGGGTGTGTCCGACGCTGCCGCATTCTACCGAGCCAAAGAGGGGAGCTCGACAGAGAAGGTGTTCTGGTCTCAGTATGCTGAGGCCGGACACCCGGTGTTTTGAGTGACCAGCTGAAGCAGCTGGTCGAGCTCCATAAGGTGGCCTAACAGGCCATGAAGGGTCTCATAGTCCGGCTGTGGCCTGGGGAAGCCATGCCTGGGAGCTACTTCGGGCTGGTGAGGCGGCTGGTGGATGCCTGTCCATGGCTTGAAGTCATCAAGCGCTCCATATGCATCGAAGGTGCCTGTAGGGCCCTTACCCGTACTAAAGTGCACTCGGGCAAGATGGACGCTGAGAAGCTTGTGACGGACGGACCACCGCCGGGCAAGGAGCATCGCAAGCCCGAGATGTATTATGAGTGCGTCCTGAAGGGTGCCCGCCTTATACTAGATGAATGCTCCAAAGATGTAATTTTTGAGTAAACTCGCATTTGTGATCCTGTACGCTGAAAACTTGTTCATATGCGCTAAGCAACGCTTTTGAATTTAAAATATTACCTTCAGGCGGTCAGATATTAAATTTGAGAGATGGCAAGTCGTTGGCTTCTGCCCCCATGCCATGAGTGCTGGGGTGTTCGGGATAAACTTGAGCGCTCTTTTTCCCATTCTTGGGTCCTTCGAGGGAGGCGCTCAACACAACAAACAAGGAAATCAGACTATAATTCTTGAACACTCTCACTTAGCCATAGAATTCTATAATTTTAAATTTCGGCGAAGCCCCTAGTATTCGGAAGACCGAGTTCGGGGCGTTATCCACGCCTAGGCCGGACAAAGCCGACTCCTCGCTCTAAGCGGCATAAGTCTTTAGGGACTCGAAAACCTCTCGAACAGCGACCAGCTCTCGCCCTATCATGACGGTCAGTTTTAGCTTTCTCCACTGAGGTGCTTAGCCCAGCTCAACCGGGGCACAATCGAGTGGTTCTCCCAGCGCTACCTTAGCCGATATAACGGAACGTAAGGTACCAAAACATGGGAGCCGGGCAAACCCAATTATTGACCCAAGACATGATTCGGAGCCGATGCATATAATGCTATAAGTTCGGGGTGCCGCACTTGTGAAAGTGTTCGGACTTATCACGCCGTATGTTGGGGTACTTAAGCCCCTAGTGTATTTGGCCGTACCAAAGTGTACGGGTGCAACATGTCATTAATGAACATATATAGATAAAAAGGGAATGCAATAATAGACAAAAGCTATGTATTGTTTATTGAAAAGGCTGCAAGAAAAGCAGTGACGATACAAATAGTGCGATAAGCAAGAGATGGGACTATTTGACATGTCCTCCGTGGGCGAAGCTGCGGGATGATATGTGAAACAAGTATACTGCTCGTTATAGAGACCACCGGACACTTTCGGCGTAAGCTTTACGCCTCCACGGCTGGTGCATCGTGTGTTCGGCGATTATCTTGCCAGACAGGCCTTCCGTAGAGTGGAGTCCTGAAAGTAAGAAAAAGAATGACAAAATCGGGAGCCCCTAGTGCGGTTGAGCCGCATTTTGGGCATGCCGTGGTCGTTCCCCTCCCCCTATGCCCATGGTATTTCCAGAGCATAGTTATATACGCGTAGTACTGGTTTCACAATTTTGCAAGGGCTGGGGTTGGGGCCGCATTGCTACGCTTGCTCGGAACATGCCAGGCGGTGTTGTTGTAGGTTACTCCGGGCGCGCTTGACGGTGTCCGGACATTTAATAGCCGGACTGGAGAATTGCCTTGAGAGGCTGCTTTGTACTTCCGCCGCGAGGGCCGCCGTATGCTCCTCCATTCGGAGAGAGCGTTCAGTGTTTCCATTGACCGTAATGACTCCTTGAGGGCCTGGCATCTTGAGTTTGAGGTATGCGTAGTGCGGCACCGCATTGAACTCTGCAAATGTGGTTCGTCCGAGCAGCGCATGATAGCCACTGCGGAACGGGACTATGTCGAAGATTAACTCCTCGCTTCAAAAATTATTCGAGGATCCGAAGACCACCTCAAGTGTAACCGAGCCTGTACAGTTGGCTTCTACACCTGGTATGACGCCTTTAAAGGTCGTATTTGTGGGTTTAGTCCTTGAGGGATCTATGCCCATTTTTTCAGACCTTGTATCCCGATAAAGCAGGTTCAGTCTTTGCCGCCGTTCATAAGGACTCTAGTGAGGTGAAATCCGTCAATGATTGGGTCTAGAACCAATGCGGCGAATCCGCCATGGCGGATGCTAGTGGGGTGGTCCCTTCGATCAAAAGTGATCGGGCAGGAGGACCACGGGTCGAACTTTGGGGCTACTGGCTCCAATGCGTATACGTCCCTGAGTGTACGCTTCCGCTTCCTTTTGGGGATGTGGGTTGCGTATATCATGTTCACCGTCCGCACTTGTGGGGGGAAGCCCTTCTGTCCCCTATTGTTCGGCAGCCGGGGCTCCTCCTTGTCATCGCTATGCAGCCCCTTGTCTCTGTTTCGGTGCTTAACTTGCCTGCCTGCTTGAACACCCAACAATCCCTGTTGGTGTGATTGGCTGGTTTTTCGGGGGTGCCGTGTATCTGGCACGAGCGATCGAGTATTCGGTCCAAACTGGACGGACCCGGAGTATTTGTTTTAAATGGCTTTTTCCGCTGACCGGGTTTAGAGCCTCAATCCGGCATTAATCGCCTTATCCTCAAGATTGTCGCCGCACGCGGCGCTTGTGCTTGTTGCGACGCGACCTGCTATTGCTGTCCTTGGTATCCGAATTACCAGGGCTCTTGGTCATGTTATTACTACGAGCTAGCCAGCTGTCTTCTCCTGCGCAAAAGCTAGTCATGAGTGTTGTGAGGGTTGCCATGGATTTCGGCTTTTCCTGTCCTAGGTGCCGGGCAAGCCACTCGTCACAGATGTTATGTTTGAAGGCTGCAAGGGCCTCTGCGTCCGGACAGTCGACTATTTGATTTTTCTTGGTTAGGAACCGTGTCCAGAATTGTCTGGCCGATTCCTCTGGCTGCTGAATTATGTGGCTTAGGTCATCGGCGTCTGGTGGTCGCACATAGGTGCCCTGGAAATTTGTCGAGGAATGCGGCTTCCAGGTCCTCCCAACAACCAATTGATTGTGCTGGCAAGCTGTTAAGCCAATGCCGAGCTGGTCCTTTAAGCTTGAGTGGGAGGTATTTGATGGCGTGTAGATCATCACCGCGAGCCATGTGGATATGAAGGAGATAATCCTCGATCCATACCGCAGGATCTGTTGTGCCATCGTATGATTCGATGTTTATGGGTTTGAAACCCTCGGGGATTTGATCTGTGAAGCATAGTGGGTGTGCGGAGCCTCTGTACAGGGCTATATCACGACGTAGCTCAAACGAGCTTTGTTTACTTTGTTCGGCCCGGCCGGATTTACCATATCCGACATGACGGTTATCGTCACGTGTCGTGGGGCGCCCACGCGATCCAGAAATCGATCTTGTTTGCCTTGCTTTGTCCTCCAATATATCTCGCAGGTCTGGCGCATTTCCCCATGCCTTGGTATTCTTTGAGCGACGGCGGCGTGCGGCTTGAGTGGAGGGCCGAGAGGCCTCTCTGTCGCGGCCCCATCATGCGCTGGTGATGTAGGTCTAGGTGCTTCCTCCTCTAATTGGGGTAGCAGCCTGCGTTTTGGGTAGCTCTTGGAGGGGCGTTCGAGTTCGTACTCTTCGGCCGCAAGGACTTTATTCCATCTGTCGGCTAGCAAGTCTTGGTCAGCTCTAAGATGTTGCTGTTTTTTCTTGAGGCTGCTCGCCGTGGCCATAAGCCTGCGTTTGAAACGCTCTTGTTCGACGGGATCCTCAGGCATGACAAATTCTCCGTCGTCGAGGCTTGCCTCGTCTTCGGAGGGAGGCATGTAATTATCGTCCTCTACCTCTCTCTGCGCCGCTCTCTCATGAGGGCTGAGTTTCTCCATCCTCCTGCACCGAATCCTGCCGAGGGGGGTTGTCTTCGCACCGTCCGGGTGTTATTGTTTCCGTGCCGGAATCACCGCTTTTGCTTTGGCGGGATTTAGAGCGGCGCCACGACGCCGACGCTTAGGCTGCTTCTTGGAGGGGTCATCCTCCGTTGTTCCATCGCCGTTCCCTTCTTTTGGGGTGTCCACCATGTATATGTCATACGACGAGGTGGTCTTCCAGTGCCCTGTATGCGCTGGTTCTTGGTCGTCTCCTGCATCGGTGTCCATACCTTCGATGTCATCGGAGTCGAAGTCAAGCATGTCGGTTAAGTCATGGACAGTGGCTACGAAGTGGGTGGTGGGTGGGCTTTGAATTTCTTCATCGTCCGCATCCCAACCTTGCTGACCATAGTCTGGCCAGGGCTCTCCTGATAAAGAGAGAGAGACTTTAGTGAATTCAGAATGTCGCCGAAGGGCGAAGTGCCGAAGATGTCCGTGGCGTTGAACTCCATGATCGGCGCCCAATCGGATTCGATTGGCGGGGGCACGGAAGGTCTGAGTCCGGAGAGGAGTCCGACACCTTGAGTCACGAAGCCGCAAAGGACAAGGCTGGTGTTCGCCTGATCGCCAGAGAGATTGCATCCCCGAGGCGGTGTCCAGCCACCCATCCTCGACATGCAATCGGCCCGAGCCGAGGGTCGGAGCGGCACGGTGCGACCTCTAGGGCACTGCTCGGGCAGAGCTAGATCATGCCCATCATAACAAGGCGGGCGCTCGGCGGTGTGGCTCGAACCCGTCGAAGATCAAGTCTCCTCGGATGTCACCGTAGTTCAAACTTCCAAATCTGACCTGATGGCCAGGGGCGTAGCTTCGATCTGCTCCAGATGGCCAAGCTTAATTGGCCAGTAGTGCAAAGCCGCCCGAATCACGAAGATCTGTCCGGGAGAAAAGTCTCACCTGGACCGCATCATTGTTGATGATCGGAGGAGCCATCGGACCTAAAGATGACGCATACGTAGGAACTCTCAATGAAAGCACCAATGTCGGTGTCAAAACCGGCAGATCTCGGTAGGGGGTCCCGAACTGTGTGTCTAGGCGGATGGTAACAGGAGACAAGGGACACGATGTTTTTACCTGTGTTCGGGCCCTCTCGATGGAGGTAAAACCCTACTCCTGCTTGATTAATATTGATGATATGGGTAGTACAAGAGTAGATCTACCACGACATTAGAGAGGCTAAACCCTAGAAGCTAGCCTATGGTATGATTGTTGTTCGTCTTACGGACTAAAACCCTCCGGTTTATATAGACACCGGAGAGGGTTAGGGTTACATAGAGTCGGTTACAAATGGGAGGAGATCTACATATCCATATCGCCAAGCTTGCCTTCCACGCCAAGGAAAGTCCCATCCGACACGGACGAAGTCTTCAATCTTGTATCTTCATAGTCCAGGAGTCCGGCCAAAGGTTATAGTCCGGCCATCCGGACACCCCCTAATCCAGGACTCCCTCACCTGCACATTGAAGCTATCTTTTGGAGATTATTTTGTCTGCCATGGATAATATTGGTTGATGTTTAGCCTGTTGTGCTTAACATGCTTCTCGATGTACCTACATAGGACAATTTTGGGAACAACTACTGTTTTCCATCGAGGTTAGTTTCATCCCATGGCTTATATATGCTCACTGTTCAGGATATATCGATAGCTGGTACCATAGAGGCCGGGGGTTGATAATGGACTAATTGGTGAATCGGACTTTTAACTGAATAAATATCCAACCCATTTATCGTTAGGTTAACTAGGGTCATATGTAATATATCGGAGGCTACATAGCAACATGCACTGCTTCGGTCTACGGGAGTACGTGGACACCCTCTCCCCGCTCGTTGCTATGCTTCTCCTAGATAGATCGTGCGTTATCGTAGGCAAATTTTTTGGAACACTACGTTCCTCAACAGTGGTATCAGAGCCATGTCTATGCGTAGATGTTATATGCACGAGTAGAACACAAAGAGTTGTGGGCGATAATAGTCATACTGCTTGCCAGCATGTCATACTTTGATTCGGCGGTATTGTTGGATGAAGCGGCCCAGACCGACATTACATGACCGCGTTCATGAGACTGGTTCTACCAACGTGCTTCGCACACAGGTGGCTAGTGGGTGTCTGTGTCTCCAAATTTAGTTGAATCGAGTTTGACTACGCCTGGTCCTTGTTGAAGGTTAAAACAACACACTTGACGAAAAATCATTGTGGTTTTGATGCGTAGGTAAGAACGGTTCTTGCTATAAGCCCGTAGCAGCCTCGTAGAACTTGCAACAACAAAGTAGAGGACGTCTTACTTGTTTTTGTTGGGCTTGCTGTGATGTGATATGGTCAAGACGTGATGATATATAAATTGTTGTATGAGATGATCATGTTTTGTAGAAGTTATCGACAACTGGCAGGAGCCTTATGGTTGTCACTTTATTGTATGAAATGCAATCGCCATGTAATTGCTTCACTTTATCACTAAGCGGTAGTGATAGTCGTAGAAGTAATAGCTGGTGAGACGACAACGATGCTACGATGGAGATCAAGATGTCAAGCCCGTGACGATGGTGATCATGACGCTGCTTTAGAGATGGAGATCAAAAGCACAAGATGATGATAGCCATATCATATCACTTATTTTGATTGCATGTGACATTTATCTTTATGCATCTTATTTTGCTTAGTACGGCGGTAGCATTATAAGATGATCTCTCACTTAAATTTCAAGGTATAAGTGTTCTCCCTGAGTATGCACCGCTATGACAGCTTCTTCGTCTTTGAGACAACACGTGATGATCGGGTGTGATAAGCTCTACGCTCACATACAACGGGTGCAAGCCAGTTTTGCACAATACGTAATACTCGGTTAAACTTGACGGGCCTAGCATATGCAGATATGGCCTCGGAACACTGAAACCAAAAGGTCAAGCGTGAACCATATAGTAGATATGATCAACATAGTGATGTTCACCATTGAAAACTTCTCCATCTCACGTGATGATCGGACATGGTTTAGTTGATATGGATCACGTGATCATTTAGATGACTAGAGGGATGTCTATCTAAGTGGGAGTTTGTAAGTAATATGATTAATTGAACTTTAATTTATCATGAACTTAGTACTGATAGTATTGCATAACTATGTTGTAGATCAATAGCTCGCGATGTAGCTCCCCGTTTATTTTTGATATGCTCCTAGAGAAAAATTATGTTGAAAGATGATAGTAGCAATGATGCGGACTAGGTCCGTGATCTGAGGATTATCCTCATTTCTGCACAGAAGAATTATGTCCTTGATGCACCGCTAGGTGACGGACGTATTGCAGGAGCAGATGCAAACATTATGAACTTTTGGCAAGCTCGGTATGATAACTACTTGATAGTTTAGTGCGCCATGCTTTACGGCATAGAACTGGGACTTCAAAAACGTTTTGAACGCCACGGAGCTTATAAGATGTTCCAAGAGATGAAATTGGTATTTCAGACTCATGCCCGAGTCGAGAGGTATGAGACCTCTGACAAGTACTTTGCCTACAAGATGGAGGAGAATAGCTCAACCAGTGAGCATGTGGTCAGATTGTCTAAGTACTACAATCGCTTGAATCAAGTGGGAGTTAATCTTCTAGATAAAATTGTGATTGAAAAAGTTCACTAGTCATTATGACCAAGTTACTGGAACTTCGTGATGAACTATAATATGCAAGGGATGACGAAAACGATTCCCAAGCTCTTCGTGATGCTGAAATCGACGAAGGTAGAAATCAAGAAAAGCATGAAATGTTGATGGTTGACAAGACCACTAGTTTCAAGTAAAAGGGCAAGGACAAAAAAGGGAACTTCAAAAATAATGGCAAGCAAGTTGCCACTCCCATGAAGAAGCCCAAAGCTAGACCCAAGCCTGAAACTGAGTGCTTCTACTGCGAAGGAAATGGTCACTGGAAGCGGAACTGCCCCAAATACTTGGCGGATAAGAAGGATGGCAAAGTGAACAAAAGTATATATGATATACATGTTATTGATGTGTACTTTACTAGTGTTCGTAGTAGCCCCTGGGTTTTGATACTGTTTCAGCTGCTATGGTTAGTAACTCGAAATAGGAGTTACAAAATGAACAAAGACTAGTTGAGGGTAAGGTGACGATGTGTGTTGGAAGTGATTCCAAGGATGATAAGATCACCATCGCACACTCCTTTACCTTCAGGATTAGTGTTGAACCTAAAATAAATGTTATTTGGTGTTTGCGTTGAGCATAATATGATTGGATCATGTTTATTGCAATACGGTTATTCATTTAAGTCAAAGAATAATTGTTATTCTGTTTACTTGAATAAAACCTTCTGTGGTCATACACCCAAGGTGAATGGTTTATTGAATCTCGATCATACTGATACACATATTCATAATATTGATGCCAAAAGATCCAAAGTTGATAATGATAGTGCAACATATTTGTGGCACTGCCGTTTAGGTCATATTGGTGTAAAGAGCATGAAGAAACTCCATGCTGATGGGCTTTTGGAATCACATGATTATGAATCACTTGATGCTTGCGAACCATGCCTCATGGGCAAGTTGACTAAGACTCCGTTCTCTGAAACAATGGAGCGAGCAACTGACTTATTGGAAATAATACATACTGATGTATGCGATCCGATGAGTGTTGAGGCTCACGGCGGGTATCATTATTTTCTGACCTTCACAGATGATTTGAGAAGATATGGGTATATCTACTTGATGAAACGTAAGTCTGAAACATTTCAAAAGTTCAAATAATTTCAGAGTGAAGTGGAAAATCACCGTAACAAGAAAATAAAGTTTCTGCGATCTGATCGCGGAGACGAATATTTGAGTTACGAGTTTGGTCTTCATTTGAAATGATGTGGAATATTTTCGCAACTCATGCCACCTGGAACACCACAGCGTAATGGTGTGCCCAAACGTCATAACCGTACTTTATTAGATATGGTGCGATCTATGATGTCTCTTACCGATTTATCACTATTGTTTTGGGGTTATGCATTAGAGACAGCTGCATTCACGTTAAATAGGGCACCATCTAAATCCGTTGAGACGACGCCATATGAACCGTGGTTTGGAAAGAAACCTAAGCTGTCATTTCTTAAAGTTTGGGGCTGTGATGCTTATGTGAAAAAGCTTCAACCTGGTAAGCTCGAAGCCAAATCGAAGAAACGCGCCTTCATAGGATACCCAAAGGAGACTATTGGGTACACCTTCTATCACAGATCTGAAAGCAAGGTATTCATTGCTTAGAATGGATCCTTTCTAGAGAAGGAGTTTCTCTCGAAAGAAGTGAGTGGGAGGAAAGTAGAACTTGATGAGGTAATTGTACCTTCTCATCACAGAAATCAGTTCTGGTGATGCCTACACCAATTAGTGAGGAAGCTAATGATGATGATCTTGAAACTTCAGATCAAGTTACTACCAAACCTCATAGGTCAACCAGAGTAAGGTCCGCACCAGATTGGTACGGCAATCCTATTCTGGAGGTCATGTTACTTGACCATGACAAACCTACAAACTATGAGGAAGCGATGATGAGCCCAGATTCCGCAAAATAGCTTAAGGCCATGAAATCTGAGATAGGATCCATGTATGATAATAAAGTATGGACTTTGGTTGACTTGCCCATTGATCAGCAAGCCATAGAGAATAAAATGGATCTTCAAGAGGAAGACGGGCGCTGATAGTAGTGTTACTATCTACAAAACTTGACTTGTCGAAAAGGGTTTTTGACAAGTTCAAGATGTTGACTACGATGAGATTTTCTTACTCGTATCGATGCTTAAAGTCAGTTCGAATCATTTAGAAATTGCCACATTTCATGAAATCTGGCAAATGGATGTCAAAAACTACATTCCTTAATGGATTTCTTAAAGAAGAGTTGTATATGATGCAACAAGAAGGTTTTGTCAGTCCTAAAGGTGCTAACAAAGTGTGCAAGCTCCAGCGATCCATCTATGGACTGGTGCAAGCATCTCGGAGTTGGGATATACGCTTTGATAAGGTGATCAAAGCATATGGTTTTGTACAGACTTGTGGAGAAGCCTGTATTTACAAGAAAGTGAGTGGGAGCTCTGTAGCATTTCTGATATTATATGTAGATGACATATTGTTAATTGGAAATGATATATGTGCAAGTATGAACTGTGCAGTTCAATTTTATCACTACCAGTTTAAACAATACCACTATGAATGACTACATTTGGTTGCTGCATCTTGTAGTTAACACGCCTTTCCATTTCAATTTAACAATAACCAGTGTACTTAGACCGGCACAATACCAGTTTGAATGACTATGTTTGCTTGTTGTTAAATGTTAGGCCTGTTGCAGTTAACACACCTTTCCACTTGTTTTGCTTTACTAGCGTGCTTAAACCTGCACACTGGACCTATCTTTTGGAGATTATTTTGTCCGCCATGGATAATATTGGTTGATGTTTAGCCTGTTGTGCTTAACATGCTTCTCGATGTACCTACACAGGACAATTTTGGAACGACTATTGTTTTCCATCGAGGTTAGTTTCATCCCATGGCTTATATATGCTCACTTGTCGGGATATATTGGTAGCTGGTACCATATAGGCCGGGGGCTGATAAGGGACTAATCGGTGAATCAAACTTTTAACTAAATATATCTCCAACCCATTTATCGTTAGGTTAACTAGGGCCATATGTAATATTTTTGAGGCTACATAGCAACATGCACTGTACTTAATGTCTAAATATGCAATCCTAGGCTACATAGCAACAAGGAAGTGTGTTACATTAATATTCTGATGATGTCTAGATATACGTAGAAGAGCAGCACCAACAACAACAACAACACAACCCTATTTGGATACTCAACTTAGCTAGAGGTTAGCATTAGTTTCTAGCTCATGACTAACCCTGAACTAACTCCATCCAAAGAGTTGTTTGGATGGCAGGGTTAGATTGATAATAAATGCACTAGGAGAACTAGCTCCATTAGCACCTCTTGGGTTGGATAGTTTTTTTTGGGTGGGTTATAGATGCAACTAGCCCTCATGTTTAGATATACTTTAGGGCTATTTGAGCCCAAACTAGCTCAAACTAACTGTAACCCATGGATACAACAGCAGTTAATCAGCCGATAATTTGTAAGAATGCACTAAACTCCTTCCGGCCCATAATATAAAATGTTAATTGATCTAACATGTGAGTATATTGGGTGTTATAAGATATTATAAAATAGTGTTGTACTACATCATTGTGCAATTGCTGTTTAGATGTGCGTGCCTTCTGCATGGAGGAGGGCACAATATGGGCATTCCGTTTCACCTTGTTCAGCAACCAGAATGTATTTCGCCTCTTTCTTTACCGTCTTTAATAGTACAAGTATACAACTGTGGTTCATCATTCTTTATTTGGTTCTTATGTAATTCTTGAACATATGTACCTATGAATCGAATAATGCATTGGTTGTGTGAACCTGATGGATATGAATGAAGCTGTAGCATACATTCAAATTCAAATTCAAATCCGGTGCAATTTGAAATAGAAGCAAATAAATTACGGTAAAATTACGCTCTCCAGGTCGTTACAACACACACGGTTGGTAAAACACAAACGTTTGCGATATACACCATAATCCGAGACGGTTCATAGAGAGGAAATGTGTGCAAGCATGCACACAGTAGCCGTTTGCAAAGCATGTACGATGCCAGACAATATCACAAACAGTGCGGGCAAACTAAACGTTTGTGTTAGTTGCCTTATCATACACGATTTGCAACCATGAACTGTTTCTGATGAAGTATGCATCGTAAACGTTGCACCACAGAATAGCGTGTGCGATAGTTGTCGTGTACGATGATGTTATGACGGTCCGATGTTTCGTAATCCTGTCCGACACTCGTACGACGATTAGCTAATCTTCTTAATTAATTATCGTAGACGGTTTGGGAAAAGCAAATGTGTGTGATTGTATGCTTATCACACACTATCCTACACATAAAACTGTGTGAGATGTACATACGAACGGAAACATTTTCCCTGGATTCATTGTGTGGTATGCACGTAAGAACGGAAACATTTTCCCTAGATTGACTATGTGGGATGTACATAAGAACGGAACCGTATTCCTTGGATTGACTGTGTGTGATATACATACGAACGGAAATGTTTTTCTAGGATTCACCATGTGGGATGTACATACGAACGAAAATGATTGGGTTTCGATGCCTCGCCCGATCGCACACGACCCTAGCCTGTGTCCCAGGAGGGCCCATCCCTGACGATTTCTTGGTCGTGTGGGAAGGACCCCCCTATCGCCCACACTCACTTGGCGACGGTTCCAAATGCCGTCGCGGAAAGGGGTTAAAAACCGTTTGTATAGCACCGACGCGTACCAGTGATGGTTCAATCTATTAGCACAAGCGGTTTATATAAATATATTATGTCCATTTTTGATCGACAACAACAGTTGTCGTTTAACCAAGCGATAGATTCACTTGTCCGTCTTATGGTAGGTCATGGCGACATGCATGTATGACCAAAGTATCAGTACGTGCATCCGCCCCACCGACACGAAGTGGGAGGTGGGTCAAGCACCCTAGCTAGGTAGCTACGACATTATGTCATTATAGATACATCCAAGGGGGCTTTCCAGTTTGCGAGGCAGGTATGACCAAAGTTGTGCATTGTGTATTTAAAGTTTTAAACATCACACCCTATATTCCTACATATATTTGGCCACTTCCAGGTGGTTCTTGACTTTTGGCCCCTCTCATTGATCTTCGACGATGCGCCCAAACGTGGGCCTGTGCCGTCAAAGTTGTGCATTGGAATTTTGAACATCAGAGACCACCCTTTTCATTCATATATATATTTGGGCCACATGCTGGTGTGGCTGTCTTCTGACCCTCTCTCACGTTTTTTTGCTACGAAGACTTGGATGACGCTCAACGGACACGGGTGTGCTGGCTTAACCGTGAGCGATGCAAGTGCGCTGTGAAATCACCATGACTATGCAAGTGCGATCAAGGGTGTAGGTAGTGGATTAAACGTGTGCGACGCTAGTGCGCTGTGAAATCACCACGATTGCGCAAGCGCGAGCAGGGGTGCAGGTACTGGCTTAACCGTGTGTGATGCAAGTGCATTGTGAATCACCATGACTGCGCAAGCGCGAGCAAAGGTGGAGGTAGTGGCTTAACCATGTGCAATGAAAGTGCGTTGTGAAATCACCACGACTGTGCAAGCGCGAGCAAGGGTGGAGGTACTGGCTTAACCGTGTGCGATGCTAGTGTGCTGTAAAAATCACCACCTGCACAAGCTAAATGCGGGTAGTTTATTTAGAATGAATTTTATGTCTGAGTCTGAAAATTAGGATGAACCGTGTGCGATAGACCAGCTAGCTAGAAATCTAAAAACAAACTACCCGCCTTGAGCGATGCAAAAATCGGCGGTTTCGTTGCTTTTCCTTATTATCATACACACATATTCTTATTGAACCATGTGCGATCTTGGATGCTCCCATACAGCATCAATTCCTTTACCAAATTTTAGTAGCCATGGTACTTCAACCGTCGCCCCCACTCCTCGACCATTGACCTTATAGTAAAATTGCAGTAGCCGAGGCATTTGAACTGTCGCCCTCCCTCGTCCACCACCATCTCCACCCACCATTAATAAAAAAATTAGTACTCGCGGTGTATCCTCAAACACCACCCCCTCCACAGTCCCCCCACCCACCCTCCCCCTCGAACCCTAGAATGCCGCCGCCGCCGCCAACCCCTGTCGGTCTGCCTGTTCCTCCTAGCTTAGATAATAAAGTTCAGGTTACCCAGTGATTCCCATACCATCGCCCGCTGAGTTTTTAGATGAGGCCTGCAGCTGCGGTGTCCCTCCCCTCCAGACCCACATCCCTTGCTCCAGAGAGTCGCAGCCTAAGCCTGACCACGTATCACGGGGAGCCCGATGAGCGTTCGGCCAAAAAGAGGTTTATCATGGCCTCTCTGGTGGACGTTGGCGAGGTGGTCGCCATTCGTCCTGACTTGTCGATCCCGGAGCAACACCACGCCGTGGAAGCCGGCGAGGACGTTGGCTACGTTGCCATGTCGAAGGCTTCACATTAGCGGGCTAGCGTATTAATGTATCTCGGGAAAGCTGGCTACGAGATCAAGCTCGTCGACAGTGACGACTTCACACGGGCCATGTCACAGGTGAAGTGGTCCATCCCCAACTCCTCTGGTTCAACCGTCGTTGATCTCTTCGACGGTCCTGCTGCTGATCTCTTCCACCATGCGGTTAAGGATTTGTGATCCTTGTACGGCATCGAGCCCATTTTGTCATTTCTGAAGGACACGTTCTACGGTGGCGGCTTGGGATCCTCAATTGCCAAGTCAGATCTCATCGACCACGACCACGAGGAGGGCACCCACAAAGGTTCTTCCAAGGTGAAACAACCCATCCACGACATTAGAGAGCGCACCATGGGTCCGTGCTCTTCCAACTAGAAGGATCCCGTCCATGACATGTAGGCAACATCCTATCAGCAAATCTTACCTTTTCTTGCTTGCCAACCCATACCCTTTGTTGTAGTAGCTTTTGCCATGCGGTGTTTTAACTGTGCCGTGTTTAATTATTTCAGTTATGCAAAAAATGTAATGTTCAATACGGCTATGTGTAACATCCCAAATTTTCAATTTGGAATGTTATACATAGATCATTCATGCATATCATATTTTATTGCATTTTCGTTTCGCGATCCTCGAAATCCTAAGCAACTCAAGGACCCTCGGAGAGAGTTGGGCATTTTCCCGGTTTTCATATTTGATTTTCATCAAGTATTGAAACAAGGATTTTGGTTTTAATTATTTTCTCTCCGAAAATATTTGATAACAAAATGTATGAGAGGAGATAATATGACTTCTCCAAAATAATTGAAATATTGGAGGAAAAATATTAAAATCAAATATTTTATTTTTATTTGGATTTTATTTGCATTAGAAAAATTGCATGATTTCAAAATTGCATTTTAGGGCCAATAAAATGTTCATCTCGTTCTAAATATTTTATTTAGACAGAGACAATTTGTTTTGGCATTTTAGATTTTTATTTTATTTTCTAGGATTTATTTTCTGTTTGGCGGAATTATTAAAAAAAACTTCCTAGCAGCGACTGGGCCGAAACCCAGCCAGGCCGGCCCATCTCCTGCGCCGCCATCTCCCTCCAGGACGCGCGCGCCGCCGCCGCTGACTCGGACAGGAGTCCTAGCCGGACTCCTCCTCCGCCGCCGCCTTGCCCCCTCCTCCAAGTCACCCCTCCCCCTCCTTAAATACCCCCAAGCCCCCGCCACCACGACCCAACCCTGCCGCCCGCAGCCTGCCTCTCGAGCCGCACCGCCACCTCAAGCGCCACAGGCTCCGCCGCCCGTCGCCCGCCAGGCCGCTCGCCGCCTCGCCCCGCCGCCGCGCAAGCCCGCCGCCCGAGCCCCGCCTCGTCGGAGCCTCGCCGGAGAGGTAACGCGCTGTTTCGCCACCGCCTTTTTTTTAAGAAAACCGATTCGGTTTTTTAAAGAAAAACCCTAGTTCGGTTTTTAGATCGGTTCGCCGGTTTTCTCGGTTTATCTATTTAGCGGACGTTCGTCCGTATGTTCGTTTTTGTCGGATTTCGGGTTCCGGCAGACCCTTGAGGTTCGAACACTGGGGTGCGCGCGGAGATCCAACCTCCCACCGTCTCGCACCTCGCCGAATCGCAGGAACCTAAACTACTAAAAAGAACAGCACAAGAGACACAAGATTTATACTAGTTCGGGCCACCGTCGTGGTGTAATACCCTACTCTAGTTTGTGGTGTGGTGGATTGCCTCTTGGGCTGATGAGGAACAGTACAGGGAAGAACAGCCTCGCGAGGGTATGTTCTTGGTGGGTGCGATGAACTGCTAGCCGGCGTCCCGTCGCTCTAGCTTGAGGATCGGGCCTCTATCTCTCTCTCTCTGGATTCCAAATGCCAGATCCCCTACTCTGAGTGTGGCTACTCCTATTTATAGGCGAAGGCCCTGGGCCTCTTCCCAAATATTGAGAGGGAAGGGCGCCAACAATTGGCCATTTTGAAGGGGAACATCGGGTACACTTATCCTGACTAACGTTGGTCCTCGCCTGCCAAAGGCTCGGGTGATGACGCCTGCTTGGGCTCCACGATGACTCCCTTCCAACCGTTGGGGCTGGTCTTGGTCTTGTTGCACCGAAACGAATGCCTTTGCTTGATGCTCTCGCCTGGGCTTGCTCCCTTTGCACCAAAGAGGAAAGGAGGACGCTGGCTGGCCGGGCGCCCGACCGGGCGCCCTTGGTCGCCATGGCTTGCGTCATGGGCACCTCGCGAGGTACTCTGCCTTGAACTCTCCGCCTCCTCATGAGCTAGCCTCGACGAGGCCGTGCTCGAGGAAGCTCGGTCGCCTGCCTCATGAGGCTTGGCCCCTCGCGAGGGTCTTGAGCTTGCGTTGATGAAGATGGGCCATCCTGGGCCTCCTTTGAGCCATGCCGCATGCCGCAGGAAGGCAAGTCTGGGGACCCCCGTTCCCAGAACGCCGACAGTAGCCCCCGGGCCCACGGTGCGCCCGAACTTGGCCGTGCAGAGAGGCGAAAGGGCAAGTGCGAAGCGTCGCGGGCCCTAACAGCCTGCGGCCTTTTGGGCGCCAAGGTGGCGGTTGATTGACGCGTGCGCACCGCTTCCCCACGATGCCTCGGTAATCGCCCGGATTCGACAAGTCCTCGCATGCGAGTTGGGCATGATGACTGGTGATCGTGGAGGCCGACGGTTGGCCTTCGCCGACTATAAGTACGGAAGGGCGTGCGCCCTTCCAGTATATCCTTCTGCTTCTCCTCTTCCTCCATGGCTCCACCAAGGAAGTTCTCGGCCGCAGAGAAGGGGAAGGGCCGCCAGGTCGAGTCTTCCTCTCCTCCGCCTAAGCGTGGCCGAGGTCGCCCTCGCAAGCACCCCGTGGCCTCCGTGGAGGTCCACCGCGGCCGTGGGGGAGGCTTTTAGCGTGGCGACGAGCGGCTGGCCATGGTTTGAGGGCGTGCCCCGGACAAGCGTCCCCCGAGGCCGCGCCTTCATGCCACTGAAGCGCTGCCGGAGTTCATGGTGAGGGCGGAGGAGCTGCCCGCGCCTGCTCCAGCCTCCCGTGCTTCCTCCCGGGTGAGCTCCCATATGGCGCCTGGCGGCCTCGCTCGAGGCAGATGGCTGCTGCAGCCGGGCTTCGTGGGCTTCTCTGGAGGTCTCTGCTGCGGGGAACCTGTTCCTGGCCCGTGGCTGGCAGACGTTCGCTCGCGCGCGTGGTCTCCGCCGCCGGTGTTCCCTGCACTTCAAGTACGATGGCGACGCCACCCTCTACGTGAGGGTGTTCGGGGAAGACAGTCGCCGCGTGGGGTGCTGCCCTGAAGACGACGATCGCGGACGAGGACTCAACCCCGGCGTGGGCGGAGAGGGCAGCGCGCGGGCGGCCGGCGATGCCCGCGACTCCTCACGCTTCACTAGCTCTTCTTCGGGTGATGATTCTTCCGGCAGCGGCCACGGCCAGCCCCCACGCCGCCGCGCCTGCTTGGGGGGTGGCAGCGGGTCCGCTTGCCGCCACGCCCCGGTGAAGCGCGAGAGGGAGTCCGCCTGAGCTCCGGAGGCGGCTCGAGCCTTCCAAGAGAGCCGGGACAGGGCGTGCTTCGCCTGCTTCTGTCCTTTTTCTTTCTTTTCTCCTGCGTAAAAAAGGGAACAATGTGTGGCCCCGTGGGGGCGCGTTTAGGTCAAAGCCATTAATTATTGTACTGCTTTTGTTATCTTGATGTTGTTCCCAACTGCCGTGCACCCATTCACAAGTGAACCCCAGCCGTGGCCGCGGGGGCGACCGACCCAGGCCCCGTGTGTGCGTTGTGCTGCCCGTGAGGCATGGTCAGGAGGGGTGCTCCAGTTGTGGACCAGGGCCGTGAAAACTTGAGCGATAGGGGCAGGAACACTTGCGGGGGCTCCCGAGGCTTCCGCCTCGCGAGTCCCCGCCAAGAAGAGAAATCGAGGCAGGAGAGTGAAAAGATCGAAGAAACACGGACCAAAAGGGGCGATAGTTTCGATAAAAACTCCAAATGGGAATAACTGGTCAACTGCAGAAAGCAAATGAAAAAAGCCGCGTCCGGCACCTAATCTAGTCTTCAACATCTTCTCACCAGCACGGAGCTAAGTGCTGCCACTGGGCGTGGAAGGGAGCCCCAGGGCCTGAGGCCGGCGCTCCTGAGACTCCGGGGTGTGTGCAGCCCCAACTCATTATTACATGAGAGTGTCACGGGCGGCGAGCTTCACAGGCATTCGCCTTCTTCACGGGCTCCGGGCCTTTCTTCTGGGAAGCAAGCTTCACGGGCGTTTGCCCTCTTCACAGGCTCCGGGCCTTTCCAGAACGCGACGGCTTCACAGGCGTTTGCCTTCTTCATGAGCTCGGGGCTTTTCCCAGAAGGTGAACTTCACAGGCATTCGCCTTCTTCACAGGCTCTGGGTCTTTTCCAAAAAGATGAACTTCACATGCATTCGCCTTCTTCACAGGCTCTGGGCCTTTTCCAAAAGGATGAACTTCACAGGCATTCGCCTTCTTCACAGGCTCTGGGCCTTTTCCAAAAGGATGAACTTCACAGGCATTCACCTTCTTCACAGGCTCTGGGCCTTTTCCAAAAAGATGAACTTCACAGGCATTCGCCTTCTTCACAGGCTCTGGGCCTTTTCCAAAAAGATGAACTTCACAGGCATTCGCCTTCTTCACAGGCTCTGGGCCTTTTAGGGGTAAAACCTCCGGAGGTGCTGGATGTTCCACGTGTTCTGTATAGGTACTCCCTCTTGAGTCTCCAAGCGCACGGAGCCAGGCCTGGAAACAGGAACAACCTTAAATGGGCCCTCCCACATGGGAGAGAGCTTATGCAGTCCCTCCTTGGAGAGGACCCGTCGGAGCATGAGGTCTCCTACCTCGAGAGTTCTGGGGCGGATGTTGCGGCAGTGGTATCGCCGGAGTGCCTGCTGGTACCTTGCCGCTCGCAGTGCAGCTTCTCGACGGCGCTCCTCCCCCAGCACAAGGGTCGTCCCCCGCATGGCGTCCTACAGCGTTTCATCGAACGCCAGGACCCGCGCGGATCAAAGCTTGACCTCGTGAGGGAGGACCGCTTCGGCTCCGTAGACCAGGAAGAAGGGGGTCTCTCCAGTTGGCTTGGTCGCGGTTGTGCGGATGGACCACAACACGGATGGAAGCTCGTCGTACCAGCCTCTGCTGCGAGCTTCGGTTTCTTCTTGAACGCCCTGGTCTTGAGGCCTCTCAGTGCCCGCTCGGCTGTCCATTGCTGCGGGGTGCGCCAATCAAGTGTAGTAGCATATCTGCGTCCCAAGGTTAGCGCAGTATGTTTTAAAGAGGTTACTAGTGAACTGCGAACTGTTGTCGGTGATGATGCGGTTCGGCACTCCGAACCGGCTCACGCTGCCCTTGATGAACTTGACCGCAGAACCAGCGGGGATGGCGCGGACGGCCTCGACTTCGGCCCCACTTGGTGAATTTGTCCACGGCGACGTAGAGGTAGCGATAGCCCCCTAGCGCCCGAGGAAAAGGGCCCAGAATGTCCAGCCCCCAGACCGCGAATGTCCAAGTGAGGGGGATGGTTTCTAGACCTCCTGCTGGCTGGTGGATCTGCTTGGCATGGAATGGGCAAGCCTCGCAAGCCTTCACGAGTTCGATGTCGTCATTGAGCGCGGTGGGCCAATAGAAACCGCTGCGGAATGCCTTGCCGACAAGGGTCCGTGACGATGAATGGTGCCCACAATCTCCGCCATGTATATCTGCCAAGCAATTCCTTCCCTGCTCCTCGGGTGATGCAACAGCGAGGATACGTCGTTCGGTCGTTTCCGGTAGAGTTCTCCATCCATGATGCTGTATGCCGTGGCTTGCCGCGCCACACACTCTGCCTCCTCCTCCTTCTCTGGCAAAATTCCATGCGTTAAGTAATTCTTAAGCTCCGTAATCCAACACTCCTCTTGAGGTTCCATCGTTAGAAGCAGGCGTGCCCCTGAGGCCGGGCCACAGGTTGGGGCTCCCGAGGCAGGTGGCTGAGGGAGCCCCTCCCGAGGCTGTGCTGTGCTTGATAACGGCAACAGGGCTGAGGGCTTGAAGAGCCGTTCCTCAAAGACACCCGGCTCCTGGGTTAACCTCCTGGAGGCTCGTTTGGCGATGTCGTCGGCCTCTTGATTGGTGCCATGGGCACGTGGCCGCAGCTCCAACCCCCAGAATTGTTTCTCCATCCTGCGGACCTCCGCAAGGTAGGCCTCCATGTGTTCATCTCTTGGCTCATACACCTTGTTGGAGAAATTGACGAGGAGCTGCGAATCACCCTTGATGGTAAGGCGCTTCACCCCTGTGGCAGCGGCAGCCTTCTGCACCCGCCATCAGCCCCTCGTATTCCGCTATATTGTTGGAGACCTTCTCGCCATCTTTGGAAACAGAGTTGCACGGCATAGTAAAGCTTGTCTGGGCGGGGATATGAGCACTGCCCTGCACTCCAGCGCCTGCCCGGAGAATGCTCCGTCAAGTACATGGCCCAACCTTTCCGCGCCGCTTCCCTCGGGAGAGGGACCGATCCTCCCGCCCCGAGGCCCGGTGCTTCGGCCCATTCGCCACGAAATCTGCCAGCGGCTCCCTTGATGACTCTGGTTGTCTTGAACTCGAGTGGAATGCTTGCAGCTCAATGTTCCACTCGGCGACCCTTCCGCCGAGTTGGGGCTCTGAGCACCCTCTCCGTGGGGTATGCCAAGACAACCTTAATCGGATGACCACGAAGTAGTGCCGCAGCTTGCGCTGAAGCCACCAACAGCGAGGAGGAGCTTCTGCGGCATGGGGTACCGTGCCCTCGCATCCCGTAACACGGTGCTGACGAAGTACACCGGGTGCTCGACGAGGTTAGGGGCGTCGGTGCTAGTGGCGTCTTCTGGAAGCTGTGGTGCCTCCCGAGGCGACGGCGCCTCCGGAAGTTGGGTGCTTGGATGGGAGGCCTCCCCCGCCCTTGGTGCGCTCTGCTGTGACGGCTGATCTTCTTCCATTGCGGTGCTAGCTTCTGCTAGTCCCTTCTGATTCGGTCTTGCCTTAGCTCGGGTGGCCGCCGTGGTCTTGGCCTGACGCTCCTCCCTAACTGCCACCAGAGCAGCGCTACCGGAGTAGGGAGTGGCGGCAAGGTAGAGTACCAAGGGCTCCCCGAGGGCGTGGGGCCACCATCATTGGAGGGCTGGTCAGGTACCTCTTGAGGTCTTGAAACGCTTTGTCGGCCTCTTCAGTCCACTCGAAGGGCCCCTTTTTCTTCATCAGCTGGAAGAAAGGCAGCGCCCGCTCCCCCAATCGGGAGATGAAACGGCCCAGCGCCGTCACGCGCCCGTGAGCTTCTGCATTTCCCTGAGGGTCTTCGGTGGGCTCATGTCTTCCACTGCCTTGACCTTTTCTGGGTTGGCCTCGATGCCTCGGTGGGACACGAGGAAAACCCAGGAGCTTGCCTGAGGGAACTCCAAACACACACTTCTCCGGGTTGAGTCGCAGGCTCACTGCGTTGAGGCTTGCGAAGGTTTCTTCAAGGTCTTGTATCAAGGTCTTGGCCTCGCGAGACTTCACCACGATGTCGTCGACGTATGCCTCCACATTCTTCCCGAGCTGTGGGCCCAAGGTGATGCGCATGAGTCACCGGAAGGTTGCCTGCGTTGCGCAACCCGAATGGCATGCATGTATAGCAGTACACTCCACACGGGGTTAGGAAGGCCGTCTTCTCCACGCCTTCCACCGCCATCTTGATTTGGTGATACCCGAAAAGGCGTCCAAGAAGCATAACAAGTCACACTCGGCGGTGGAATCGACGATCTGGTCGATGCGAGGGAGCGGAAACGGATCCTGCGGGCATGCTTTGTTGAGGTTGGTGAAGTCGACACACATGCGCTCCTTTCCTCCCTTCTTTGGCACCACCACGGGGTTGGCCAGCCAATCTGGGTATCGGACCTCGTGGATAACCCCCGCGGCTTCTAGCTTGCGGGTCTCTTGGACGATGAAGGTCTGCTTTTCGGTGGACTGCCTTCTTGCTTTCTGCTTCACTGGACGCACGTTGGGGCACACGTTGAGGTGGTGCTCGATTACGCCCCGTGGAATCCCCGCCAGCTGATCGGGCTCCCAGGCGAACACCTTCTTGTTCGCACGCAGGAACTTGACAAGGGCTTCCTCCGGTTCGGGCTCGAGGTTGGCGCCTATGGTGAAGGTGGCGTTTGTGGACCCGTCCTCATCGACCGGTATCTGCTTGGTCTTCGCCTTGTCTTGAGTGAACAACTGCTTCTTGGTCGGCGCAGCCCCCTTGGGCTTGGGGGCGTCCGCATCGGCGGGCTGTGCTGCGGCCGCCGTCTTGAGGGTGAGCTCGAAAGGCCGCAGTAGCACCTTGATCCCCGAGCACGGTGAGGACGCCGCTGCTCCCAGGCATCTTCATGAGGTTGTACCCCGGGTGGGTTGCGGCCATGAATTTGGCCAATGCTGGATAGCCAAGGATGGCATTGTGGGGGAGGCTGATGGGGGCGATGTCGAAGTCGACCAGTTCCATGCGGAAGTTGTCGTAGGTGCCGAAGGTCACCGGAAGCCGGATTTGCCCCAAGGAGCTGGATGACTCTCCTCCTACGCCCGAAAAAGGCCGGCTGGGCTGCAGCCGCTCCCTGGGTATGCAGAGGAGGTTGAAGGCCTCGACTGAGAGTACGTTGAGGCCGGCGTCACCGTCAATGAGGGTCCTGGTGATGGCAACCTGGCAGATGGTGGGTGTGCAGAGCATGGGGAGCGCACCCGAGCCGGCCGAGTTGGTGGGGTGGTCTTGACAGTTGAAGGTCAGCCCGGCCGACAACTCCGTCCGGCCCGAGGGAGCCTCGCTGCAGGAGGCGGCGCCACCCGGGCGGACGAATGTCTTGACGTGGCAGCTGGAAGGCGGCGCCACGAGCCACCGAGGAGGGCTGCGACGAGTGGGGGAGCGGCGAGGGGCGGGTGACCAGGAGCCGCGCCTCCCCCCGAGGTCGCCGAGGAGCGCAGGGACGATGCTTGCTTCCCGTCCCCCGCCGGACCGGTGGCGGTGTCGACGGCAGGTGACGGGGACCGTCGAGGGCGCCCGCCGACGGGAGCTGTCTGGGCGACATGGGAAGCGAGGGCGGCTCGGGCGCCCGGGCGCCCACGGGCGTCGACATGGTTATGTGGTCGGGGAAGAACGAGGCGACGAAGGCAGATTCCGGCGCACTTACTCGGGCGCGCGCCAAATGTCGGATTTCGGGTTTCGGCAGACCGTTGAGGTTCGAACACTGGGGTGCGCGCGGAGATCCAACCTCCCACCGTCTCGCACCTCACCGAATCGCAGGAACCTAAACTACTAAAAAGAACAGCACAAGAGACACAAGATTTATACTAGTTCGAGCCAACCGTCGTGGTGTAATACCCTACTCTAGTTTGTGGTGTGGTGGATTGCCTCTTGGGATGATGAGGAACAGTACAGGGAAGAACAGCCTCGGGAGGGTCTGTTCTTGGTGGGTGCGATGAACTGCTAGCCGGCGTCCCGTCGCTCTAGCTTGAGGATCGGGCCTCTATCTCTCTCTCTGGATTCCAAATGCCAGATCCCCTACTCTGAGTGTGGCTACTCCTATTTATAGGCGAAGGCCCTGGGCCTCTTCCCAAATATTGAGCGGGAAGGGCCCCAACAATTGGCCATTTTGAAGGGGAACAGCGGGTACACTTATCCTGACTAAAGTTGGTCCTCGCCTGTCAAAGGCTCGGGTGATGACGCCTGCTTGGGCTCCACGATGACTCCCTTCCAGCCGTTGGGGCTGGTCTTGGTCTTGTTGCAATCAAACGGATGCCTTTGCTTGATGCTCTCGCCGGGCTTGCTCCCTTTGCACCAAAGAGGAAAGGAGGACGCCGGCTGGGCGCTGGCGCCATCGTGGCGCCCTTGGTCGTCATGGCTTGCGTCATGGGCACCTCGCGAGGTACTACGCCTTGAACTCTCCGCCTCCTCATGAGCCAGCCTGACGAGGCCGTGCTCGAGGAAGCTCTCGGTCGTCCGCCCCACGAGGCTTGGCCTCGCGAGGGTCTTGAGCTTGCGTTGATGAAGATGGGCCGTCCTGGGCCTCCTTTGAGCCACGCCGCAGGCCGCAGGCAGGCAAGTCTAGGGACCCCCGTTCCCAGAACGCCGACAGTTTTAACGAACGGTTTTCGCCCGATAGCTACAGATAACGAACGCTCGTTTGTTAGCCTGTTCGTCAGTTTTCTTTTTCTCGGATTTATCCGCGATTATTCTCGATCGCGATTTCTGATTCGATTTTCGCTTCAGTTTATCTTTTCGCTCGTTTATCGGAATCAGGCGATTCAAGCGCCCAGATCTTCGTCTGGAGACCCTCTTTCTGTTTAATCAACTTAAACAAGATTTTGGTACTGTAAAATTTGACTTTAGTTCAGATTAGTAAACGGATCTTGTTTCTTTCGCCGTTTGAATTTCGTTGCTCCGTTTGATTTGATTCTTTTTGCAAACCGGAGTTCTTAAGTTGAACTTTCTGGTCAATCGCTCTTATTTGAGTTTTTGCCCGTGCACTTGATTTCCTATGTATGCTATTTTTTGTTTGCGATAGAATTCCCGGAGTGTGAAGCGTGCTAGTATGAGTCTCTAGGTTTCGCGGATCGTCAGCAAGGCAAGTAACACATTGATCATATTATTTCCATACCCAGTTTTTATGCATTAGTTTCAATCCTCAAACAATGCATGATTAGGATGTCATTAACATGTGGGTTGGGAAGTAGTTGATGAGGTAGAACCTATTGCCCTGTTATATTCAAACCCTTGGGAGTTAATTCTACACGTTGCTTATATTGCTATGCTATGCTCGTAGACGTGGTTTGGGTGAGTGAAATCCATGACATATGTGAGATTGTTACTTAATGGTTCAACTTAAGGTGGCAACTTAAATACACATCTGGGTGGATTGAGGCACCTGGAGAATCCAGTGTTGCCTGTATTTTTGGAAATCCCGGGGTTCCGTGTGATTTTCCTATGGACCACCACCCAGGCTCAAAGGGAACTGAGATGATTCATGCTAGAAACTTCCGTGTGCATCCACAAGCTATTATGGGCTCTAGCATAGTTGAGTAAGTTACATGAAGCTCTCGAAGAGGTAGATCAGCAGGTACTGGGTTGTAGGTTTGGTATGGTCTGCCCGGAGTAGAGAGTTAATGTTTCTAAAAGACTGTGTCTTGGTCATCCGTTTCTCAAACACCATGTAGTGCGAGAAATCCAACGGAGGCGATCGAATCTTGTGGGGAAAAGTGCGCAAACCTCTGCAGAGTGTACAATCTAATCATGGTTAGCCGTGTCCCCGGATATGGACAATCTTGAGTATCTAGTACTTGGAGTATCTTAAGTATCTCATCACTTAATTAATATTGTTGGGTTGTTAATTACTTTAATTGGGATTGAGTTGGAGGAACCTTCTCAATGATGTTTCAACTACCATGATAGTTAAATTAAAATCTATTCCTTTGTTGTAGGGAAAAATTGGCTTTTCGCAAAACTGTAACCATAGAGCTTTCCACCAGCCAAATATGCATGTAGTGTTAGCATTATTCTGTTCTTCCTCTACTGTGTTACATTGCTAGCATATTCCATGTGCTGACCCGTTTTCGAGCTACAACGTATTATGTTGCAGACTTTTCAGACTCACTTTATCTTCCAAGCCTTCCGTTGTTATCGTATTAGATGGCCTTAAGCCATATTTATTGTAACAAGTTCTCTTTTGAGACATTCGATGTAATAAGTGTGTGATTGCTACTCTGTTATAAATCCTTCGAGTAATCGTGTGTCAAAGATTACCGATCCAGGGATGACACTTAAGCACAGAGACTTGACCGTTTGAGGTCAGGTCGCTACAAGATGTTATCAGAGCACACGCTGAGTGTCGAACACGACCACTAAGATAAACCATAGGCCACTCTTGTCTACTCATTTTTGACTCCTCTCCATTTTCTACTCTTTAGGATGGCGGAGATGAAGAACAAGTTTGCGCAACTGGATGAAGACACCCCTTTTGGACGCCACTTGAAGGAAGTCACTAGGTACTTGAACATCGGAATACCAAGCTTCACTGGGACGTACAACGCCACCTTACCAGAAGAGGAGCGCTGGATGATTCAAGTACAAGTTCCAGGAAGGACGTTCCCGCCAATCACTAAGCCCATAGAACTTTCTTTTGAAGCACCCACCTGGAGTCTAGGCAAGATTATGGCAGCCCACATTACCATGGGACGCATTGGGGAAGTCTACAACAAAGATCTTAAGGACACTATCTATCAGATATGTGGGCGCCGAGACAAGCAATGGGAGATGATCAGCACCAAGAAGGATAGATCCATTGCGGCTTTCATCCAAGAGTTAATCCAGCACATTCGACGTCAGGAGAACCAGATGTGCGCATACATGATGGACTTGAAGAAGGCGAAGACTAGGATCGTCGAGCTGGAAGAAGAACTCAAGTTTACACGCGATGGATACGAGGAGGAAATTAAGACACTATTGGAGAAGAATGACGACCTGATTAAGAAAATCGGAGTATTCATGGGAGATCCAGCGCCGGGAAGAGAAGACGACGATTCCACTTGCCTGGACAACTACATCATCATCGACGACACCGACTCCGACCCTAGTGATGATGACTATGAAGACGAAGCTGGAGCAGATATCATGGAGTCTTCCACCGATCAAAATTTCTAGATGACCACAAAAAATTAGTGGCATTCCCCCATGTATTTAGTAGTAGTTGAGCACTTTTCGATAGTTCTATACCGCTTGTATGCCCTTGCTTGATTTATTGAGTGAAATGTTTGTGTTTGTCTCATGTGCATATGGGTAGTGCTTTCTCATTAGACCCCTTTTCTATTCTGATCTCTTCCATCTAAACCCATCAGATGCCTCCGAGACGTGACACCGGATTTGCCTTCCCGCCGGAGCTCACTCAGTTGATCCAGCAGCAAAACACCTTGATGCAATTGCTAGTTCAGAATCAAGGCAACAACAACAACAACAACCCACCTCCAGTTGATAACCTAGCCCGTTTTCTGAGGTTGCAGCCGCCGGTGTTTTCCAGTAGCACCGAGCCTATAGTTGCTGATGATTGCCTACGCTGTACTGGAAGGGAGTTGACCACCGCAGGTTGCACAGATGCTGAGAAGGTGCGCTTTGCCGCACATCAATTGGATGGACCGGCAGCCTCATGGTGGGAGAATTACACGGCCACCTTCCCCATAGCCAATGTCACTTGGGATCAGTTTCAGCAAGCTTTCAGACCTTGCCCATGTCTCAACCGGAGCTATGAATATGAAGAAGCGTGAGTTTCGCAACTTACGCCAGGGGAACCATACTGTGGCTCAGTACGTGGATGAGTTTAGCAAGTTATCTCGCTATGCCCCTGATGATGTGGCCACAGATGCTGCGAAGCACGAGAAGTTTATGGAAGGGCTGAATGATGAGATGAGCATGCAGTTGATGGTAGCAACCTTCAACAACTACCAGGAGTTGGTAGATAAGGCTCTTATGATTGAAGGGAAGCAACAGCAGATTGAGAGCCGTAAGAGGAAGTATGGACAAGGGAGGTATAACTCAGGAGCTCAGCAGAAGCCTCGCCTAACCCCAAACTCGGGAGGACTTGTTCATAATCATGGAGGCCATAACCACACTGGAGGAAGTTTGCATAACCACAATGGTTCTAAGAATGAAAATGGGAATGGAACTAACAATAATCAGAATCGCCCCAATCCAGCCACACCCGCCAAAAGAGATCTAAGTCACATTACTTGCTATAAGTGCGGGAAGACTGGACACTATGCCACGGAGTGCCCTAAAGGGAAGAATGGAAACAGAAATGGGAGCGCTAGGAAGAAGCCCAATCCATTCAACAAAGGACAAGTGAACCACGTTAACGTGGAAGAGGTTGAAGAGCAGCCTGACATGGTTATAGGTAAGTTTTTGATTAAGTCATTTACCGCTCTTGTTCTTTTTTGATACTGGTGCATCGCATTCATACATATCAAGGGGATTCATGGATAAGTTTAGACTACCAACCCAAACCCTTAGGACCCCTCTGTTAGTGAGTTCACCTGGAGCAGAGTATATGGCTAGTTGATGGTGCGACCAAATACCCCTAACCATTGGCAACCATGTTTTTCCGTCCGACCTAATTATCTTGGAGTCACAAGGATTGGATGTGATATTAGGTATGGACTGGATGTCAAAGTATGGAGGAAGCAATCGACTGCTAGTAAGTCGATTTATCTCACCACCCCGGAGGGAAAAAGGATTAAGTATGTATCTAGGCATGTGCCTAGGGGGAGCCAAGTGAATACCCTCACGGGAGTTGTTCAGCAGGAAGTGCCTGTAGTGAAGGAATACCCGGATGTTTTTCCAGAGGAGTTACCAGGCATGCCACCGGATTGAGATATCGAGTTTTTGATAGAGCTATTGCCAGGTACAGGGCCAATATCAAAGAGACCCTATCGGATGCCCATGAATGATCTGGAGGAGATTAAGAAACAAATCAAGGAGTTATTGGAGAAAGGTTACATTTGACGGAGTTCATCACCGTGGGGAGCCCCAGTGCTTTTGGTCGAGAAGAAGGATAAGTCCCTAATAATGGTTGTTGATTATCGGGCCTTGAATGAAGTGACGATTAAGAACAAGTACCCACTGCCGATGATCAATGATCTGTTTGATCAGCTGCAAGGAGCTAAGGTGTTTTCGAAGATCGATCTGCGATCAGGATACCACTAGTTGAAGATTCGAGAGAAGGATATACCCAAGACAACATTCACCACACGATACGGGTTGTATGAATATACTGTCATGTCGTTTGGACTGACTAATGCCCATGCCTATTTCATGAGCATGGTGAACAAGGTGTTCATGGAGTATTTGGACAAGTTTGTTGTGGTGTTTATTGATGATATAACGGTATACTCGAAGAATGAAGAGGAGCACAAGGAGCATTTGCGTTTAGTTCTCGAGAAACTCAGGGAACATCAGTTGTATGCCAAGTTAAGCAAATGCGAGTTTTGGTTGAAGGAAGTCGGATTCCTTGGACATGTTATATCAGGAGAAGGTATAGCAGTAGACCCCAGCAAGGTTCAGTCAGTCACTGAATGGTTGGCACCCACTTCAGTTAGCGAGATCCGCAATTTTCTTGGACTCGCAGGATACTATCGGAGATTCATTGAGAATTTTTCCAAGATTGCGAAGCCAATGACAGAGTTATTGAAGAAGGATACAAAGTTTAAATGGACGGAAGATTGCAAGGCAAGTTTTCAGGAATTGAAGAAATGATTGACTACAGCCCAAGTGCTGACACTGCCAGATATACGTAAGGAATTCCAAGTGTATTGCGACACCTCTCGCTTAGGACTTGGAAGTGTGCTCATGCAGGACGGAAGATTTGTTTGGTATACCTCACGACAACTAAAACCGCGTGAATTTAATTATGCCACGCATGATTTGGAGTTAGCTGCCATAGTGCATGCGTTGAAGACTTGGAGACATTACCTTATTGGAAACCGGTGTGATGTGTACACTGATCATAAAAGTTTGAAGTACATCTTCACACAGAAGGAGCTGAACCTTAGGCAGAGGGGATGGTTGGAGCTTATAAAGGATTATGACATGAAGCTGCACTATCATCCAGGTAAGGCCAATGTCGTAGCAGACGCTTTGAGCTGGAAGAGTTATGCTAATATCCTAGAAAGTACGGGATTACCAAAGGAGTTAGCAGAGGATCTTAGGGAACTTCGATTGGAGATTGTTCCTAGAGGTTTTGTTGCAACAATGGAGGTTCTGTCTACATTGTTGGGCAAGATTCGAGAAGCTCAGAAGGATGACAAAGAGATTGCCGAGATAAAGGAGAAAATGAGCAAAGGAAAGGCCAAAGGTTTTCGTGAGGATGAGCACGATACCTTATGGTTTGAGGACCGAGTTTATGTGCCCAATGACCCAGAGATCAGGAAGTTAATACTTCAGGAGGCTCATGACTCACCATACTCGATACACCCCGGAAACACCAAGATGTATTTGGATTTGAAGGAACGTTTCTGGTGGACTGGTATGAAGAAGGATATCACCGAGTATGTAGCCGTATGTGATGTATGTCAGAGGGTGAAGGCAGAGCGTCAAAAGCCAGCAGGATTGTTACAGCCTATGCCGATACCCTAATGGAAGTGGGGTAAACTTGGCATGGATTTTATCACCGGATTGCCGAGGACCAAATCAGGATATGATTCTATATGGTTAGTCGTTGACCGCTTGACCAAAGTGGCACACTTTATCCCAGTGAAAACAACTTATACGAGTGCGAAGTTGGCCAAGATATATATGTCCGTGGATCGTATGTCCGCATGGAGTTCCGAGGACCATCAGACGATAGAGGAACACAGTTTACCTCAAAGTTTTGGCATCAGCTGCACCAGACTTTGGGAACGATATTGGAGTTCAGTACAACATTTCACCCGCAGACGGATGGACATGCAGAGAGATTCAACCAGATTCTGGAAGACATGTTGAGAGCCTGTGCGCTAGATTATGGATCTAGTTGGGATGACAATTTGCCTTACGCAGAGTTCTGATACAACAATAGCTACCAAGCCAGTTTGAAGATGGCACTATTTGAAGCCCTGTATGGACGAAGCTGCAGGACACCGTTGATGTGGGATGAAGTTGGAGCCTGGCAGTTGTTTGGACCAGACTTGATCAAGGAGTCTGAGGAAAAAGTTAAGCTGATCCGGGATAGATTGAAGATAGCTCAGTCCAGGCAGAAGAGTTATGCAGACTCGAAATGCAAGGAGGTAACCTATGAAATTGGAGATAGAGCATATCTGCGAGTATCACCCTTGCGAGGAGTGAAACGTTTTGGAGTTAAAGAAAGTTAGCCCCGAGATTTGTAGGACCGTATTGTGTTTTGGAACGTATGGGAGAAGTCACCTACAAGTTGGAGTTACCTGAAGGACTGTCAGCAGTTCACGATGTGTTTCACGTTTCACAGCTGAAGAAGTGTCATGCTGAGATGGCATATATACCGTTAAGAGTTACAGTACCCTTGGAGGCGATTCAGTTGGACAGTGATTTGACTTATGAGGAGAAACCAGTCAAGATTCTTGAGTTTGCCAGTCGGGTCACCCGCAGCAAGGTTATTAAGTTTTGCAAAGTTCAGTGGAGCCACCATACCGAGGATGAAGCCACCTGGGAACGAGAGGATGATCTTCACAAAGACCACCCGCACCTATTTTCTAGCCAACCCGAATCTCGAGGGCGAGATTCATCTTAAGGGGGGTAGGTTTGTAACATCCCAAATTTTCAATTTGTAATGTTATACATAGATCATTCATGCATATCATATTTTATTGCATCTTCGTTTCACGATCCCAAAATCCTAAGCAACTCAAGGACCCTCGGAGAGAGTTGGGGATTTTCCCGGTTTTCATATTTGATTTTTATCAAATATTGAAACGCGGATTTTTGTTTTAATTATTTTTCTCTCCGAAAATATTTCATAACAAAATATATGAGAGGGGATAATATGACTTTTCCAAAATAATTGAAATATTGGAGGAAAAATATTAAAATCAAATATTTGATTTTTATTTGGATTTTATTTGCATTAGAAAAATTGCACGTTTTCAAAATTGCATTTTAGGGCCAAGAAAATGTTCCTCTCGTTCAAAATATTTCATTTAGATGGAGAAATTTTTTTTGGCATTTTTAGATTTTTATTTTATTTTCTAGGATTTATTTTCTGTTCGGCGGAATTATTAAAAAAAACTTCCTAGCGCCGACTGGGTGGAAACCCAGCCGGGCCGGCCCATCTCCTGCGCCGCCCTCTCCCTCCAGGACGCGCGTGCCGCCGCCGCCGCCGACTCGGACAAGAGTCCGAGCGGGACTCCTCCTCTGTCGCCACCTTGGCCCCTCCTCCAAGCCACCCCTCCCCCTCCTTAAATACCCACCAAGCCCCCGCCACCACCACCCAACCCCGCCACCCGCAGCCTGCCTCCCGAGCCGTGCCTCCGCCTCCCGCGCCTCGCTGCCGCACCTCGCCGTGCCGCGCCGCCTCTCCCCGCCTCGCCGGAGAGGTAACGCGCCGTTTCACCGCCGCCGTTTTTTTAAGAAAACCGATTCGGTTTTTTAAGAAAAAACCTAGTTTGTTTTTTAGATCGGTTCGCCGGTTTTCTCGGTTTATCTATTTAGCGGACGTTCATTCGTACGTTTGTTTTAACAAACGGTTTTTGCCCGATAGCTACAGATAACGAACGATCGTTCGTTAGCTTGTTCGTCAGTTTTCTTTTTCTCGGATTTATCCGCGATTATTCTCGATCATGATTTCTGATCCGATTTTCGTTTCAGTTTATCTTTTCGCTCGTTTATCGGAATCAGGCGATTCAAGCGCCTAGATCTTCGTCTCGAGACTCTCTTTCTGTTTAATCAACTTAAACAAGATTTTGGTACTGTAAAATTTGACTTTTGGTTAGGTTAGTAAACAGATCTTGTTTCTTTCGCCGTTTGAGTTTTGTTGCTCCGTTTGATTTGATTCTTTTTGCAAACCGGAGTTCTTAAGTTGAAGTTTCTGGTCAATCGCTCTTATTTGAGATTTTGCCCGTGCATCTTTTCTTGATTGCTTATGTATGGTATTGTTTGTTTGCGATAGAATTCCCGGAGTGCGAAGCGTGCTACTACGAGTCTCTAGGTTTCGCGGATCGTCAGCAAGGCAAGTAACACATTGATCATATTCTTTCCATACCCAGTTTTTATGCATTATTTCAATCCTCAAACATTGCATGATTAGGATGTCATTAACATGTGGGTTGGGAAGTAGTTGATGAGGTAGAAACTATTGCCCTGTTATATTCAAACCCTTGGGAGTTACTTCTACACGTTGCTTATATTGCTATGCTATGCTCATAGACGTGGTTTGGGTGAGTGAAATCCATGACAGATGTGAGATTGTTAATTAATGGTTCAACTTAAGGTGGCAACTTAAATACACATCTGGTGGATTGAGGCACCTGGAGAATCCAGTGTTGCCTGTCTTTTTGGAAATCCCGGGGTTCCGTGTGATTTTCCTATGGACCGCCACCCAGGCTCAAAGGGAACTGAGATGATTCTTGCTAGAAAATTCCGTGTGCAGCCACAAGCTATTATGGGCTCTAGCATAGTTGAGTAAGTTACGCGAAGCTTTCGAAGAGGTAGATCAGCAGGTAGTGGGTTGTAGGTTTGGTATGGTCTGCCCGGAGTAGAGAGTTAATGTTTCTGGAAGACTGTGTCTCGGTCATCCGTTTCTCAAGCACCATGTAGTGCGAGAAATCCAACATAGGCGATCGATTCTTGTGGGGAAAAGTGTGCAAACCTCTGCAGAGTGTACAATCTAATCATGGTTAGCCGTATCCCCGATTATGGACAATCTTGAGTATCTAGTACTTGGAGTATCTTAAGTATCTCATCACTCTTAATTAATATTGTTGGGTTGTTAATTACTTTAATTGGGATTGAGTTGGAGGAACCTTCTCAATGATGTTTCAACTACCATGATATTTAAATTAAAATCTATTCCTTTGTTGTAGGGAAAACTGGCTTTTCGCAAAACTGTAACCATAGAGCTTTCCACCAGCCAAATATGCATGTAGTGTTAGCATTATTCTGTTCTTGCTCTACTGTGTTACATTGCTAGCATATTCCATGTGCTGACCCGTTTTCGGGCTGCAACGTGTTATGTTGCAGACTTTTCAGACGAGGAGTAAGGTTCGTTAGGTCGTTGCCGTGCAGCTCAGCTATGCCGTTGGAGTTGATGGACTCACTTTATCTTCCAAGCCTTCCGCTGTTATCGTATTAGATGGCCTTAAGCCATATTTATTGTAACAAGTTCTCTTTTGAGACATTCGATGTACTAAGTGTGTGAGTGCTACTCTGTTATAAATCCTTCGAGTACTGTGTGTGTCAGCATTACCGATCCAGGGATGACACTGAAGCACAAAGACTTGACCGTTTGAGGTCGGGTCGCTACACTATGTGATGTTTAAGTATGAACTGTCCACTTTAGTTTCACGAATGGCTATATTTGGTTGTTTATAGTGAGTAGATGCCTTGTTTATCTGTATTTGGTTGTTAGGTTGGTTGAAGTGAGCATTTGTCCAGTTATCAAGCAAATGCATTATTTATTTCTATTTGTTTGTTAGGTTGGTTGAAGTGAGCATTTGTCCAGTTTTCAAGCAGATGCGTTGTTTATCTGTATTTGGTTGTTAGGTTGGTTGCAGTGAGCATTTTTCCAGTTTTCAAGCAGATGCCTTCTTTATCTATATTTTCTTATTAGGTTGGTTGCAGTGAGCATTTGTCCAGTTTTCAAGCATATGCCCTGTTTATCTGTTGCTTGTTAGGTTGGTTGTAGTGAGACTCTGTCCAATTTTCAATGGCTATATTTGGTTGTTATACTGATCATTTATGCCTTGTTTATTTCAGCCATTCACAATGTGATGTTCATTTTGTGCAAGCCAGAATTGTGCCACTCGATTTCATCAATACCATTTTGAACAACTATATTTGGTTCCAGTTATGCATGCTGTAGTAAACACATGCCCTTTATGTCAGTTTTACACATTTATCCAGTGTGATGTTTAATAATGAGCTAGGTTCTATTCATTTTCAATAATACCAGTTTGAATTGCAATATTTGATGGCTATTAAGCCTGTTGTAGGTAACATTCCCTTCCATTTTATATCCTCTTTAATGGCATGCTGAAACCAACACATTCAAGCTATCATTTGGAGATGATGTTGTTTACCTTGGCTATATTTGTTTGATGTTAAGGTTTCTGTACTTATCATGCCTTTCCACTACTTCTGCGGGACAACAACGGGAGTGGCCAGTATTTTCCGCCAAGGTTAGTTTCATCCCTCGGCTTGTACTCCCCCGTCATTCCATAATGTAGTGCATATAGATCCAGGCATGGACACTTGTTAGCTTGTGATATGTCTCCATCGTATCTACTTTTCCTAATGCATTTGCTCTTGTTTTGGACTATAATTTGCATGATCGAGTGAAACTAACCCGGACTGGCGCTGTTTTCAGCAGAACTACCATGGTGTTGTTTTTGTGCAGAAATAAAAGTTCTGAGAATTGGACGAAACTTTTTGGAGATTTATTTTAGAATAAATAAAAATACTGGAACCAAGAAGCACCAGAGCCCCCCCCTGGCTGACCACAAGACACCAGGGCGCGCCAACCCCTCCAAGCGCGCCGTGGTGGGTTGTGGGGCCCTCGGGGCTCCGTAGACCCTAATTCCAACACTATAAATTCCTATTTTTGCAGAAAAAATAGGAGAGGAAGTTTCATTGCATTTCACGACATGGAGCTGCCGTCACCTCCTGTTCTTCATCAGGAGGCCAGATCTGGAGTCTGTTTGAGGCTCCGAAGAGGGCAATCTTCGGTCTTCGTCATTACCAACCGTCATTCATCGCCAATTCCATGATGCTCCCCACCGGGAGTGAGTAATTCCTTCGTAGGCTCGCTGGTCGTTGAGGAGTTGGATGAGATTCATCATGTAATTGAGCTAGTTTTGTTAGGGCTTGATCCCTAGTATCCACTATGTTCTAAGATTGATGTTGCTACGACTTTGCTATGCTTAATGATTGTCACTAGGGCCCGAGTGCCATGATTTTAGATCTGAACCGTTTATGACCATTATATATTTATTCCTGATCCGATCTTGCTAGTCATATGCACCTGCTAGATGTTATGATCCGCAAACCCCAGGGTGACAGTAATTGGGATACTTTCCGGTGATGACGAGGAGTTCATGTATTCACTATGTGTTAATGCTTTGTTCCGGTTCATGTATTCACTAAGGATGATGCCACTTCTGCTATGATTGATACTTATGATGATGCTAGTACCATGCTTGATGATAATGTGCCACTAGGTGAATTTATTGATAAACAAATTGCTAGAGCTAGAGAGAACGGAATTATCGGCGATGAGATCATCAAATCGATGAAGTCCTTGAAACTGAGAATTATGAAACACCTATTGGACCTAGCTCTCGTAGATTTAAATTGCCTAAGATACCTGAAGGTTATGTTATGGATGAGGAGACAACTAGAGACTTTCTTGCTTGCAATGATAGAGATGATCTTAAGAAATTACTATGCAAACTGAAAGAAAAATCTTTGAATGCTAGAATGAAATGTGATCCTAAGTTTGCTATTTCACCTATCTTTGTTACCGATAAGGATTATGAATTCTCTGTCGACCCATAGTTAATTACTTTGGCTGAATCTGGTTCATTTCATGGCTATGAAACTAAAACTGTAGTGGCACACCTTACTAAATTAAATGATATAGCCACCCTTTTTGCTCATGGTGAGAAAATTTGCTACTACTATTTCTCAGATTATTTTCGTTCTCAATAAAGGCTGATGCTAAGATATGGTATACTAGTCTTGCTCCTGGTTGTGTGCATACTCCCCAGGATATGATTTATTACTTCTCTGGAAAATATTTTTCTACTCATAAGAAACAAGCTGCTTTACAGGAAATATTTAACTTTGTGCAAATTGAAGAAGAGAATCCCACAAGCTTGGGGGAGGCTTATCCATTTTCTTAATGGTTTGCCTAATCATCCACTTAAGAAAAATGACTTGATATCTTCCATAATAGACTAACCGTTACTTCTAGGGACTTCCTAAATAGTTGTGCTGGTTGTGTTTTCAGGGAACGAACTGTTGAACAAGTCGAGGAATTATTGAATAATATATTAAAGAATTATGATGATTGGACTCTTCCTGAACCACCGCCTAAACCCACTCCGAAGAAGAGGGGTATTGAGGGAGTCCCGGATTAGGGAGTGTCCGGATAGCCGGACTATGACCTTTGGCCGGACTCCTGGACTATGAAGATACAAGATTGAAGACTTCGTCCCGTGTCCGGATGGGACTTTCCTTGGCGTGGAAGGCAAGCTTGGCGATACGGATATGTAGATCTCCTACCATTGTGACCCTAACCCTCTTCGGTGCCTATATAAACCAAAGGGTTTTAGTCCGTAGGACGAAGAACAATCATACCATAGGCTAGTTTCTAGGGTTTAGCCTCTCTGATCTCGTGGTAGATCTACTCTTGTACTACCCATATCATCAATATTAATCAAGCAGGAGTAGGGTGTTACCTCCATCGAGAGGGCCCGAACCTGGTAAAACATCGTGTCCCTTGTCTCTGTTACCATCCGCCTAGACGCAGTTCGGGACCCCCTACTCGAGATCCGCCGGTTTTGACACGGCATTGGTGCTTTCATTGAGAGTTCCTCTGCGTATGCCGCCGTCAGAAGGATGCCTCATCCCGTCTTTAAAGACGCCATTGTTGCTAAAGAAGCTTTGGCTGTCGGCCAAACTCTCCGGCTAAGCGGTTTTCTTATGACCGCTTTGTTTGGCCGCTACCGACGATGACTTCTCGGGTCATCGAAAGCAATCTTCACGTTAACTCGGAGCTTCACGAGCAGTTAGATCCGATGGAGCTCTCTTCCTTAAACGAGCTCTTGGATCGCATCGCCGCCCTGGGAGTCACTACAGACTATGATTGGATTGGGCCTAAACCCGATCTGAGGGAGATTAACTGTCCCCAGGTTACCCACCACGTTGCTGTGGTAGAGGAACAATACGGTGACCCTTCTCCTATCTTAAGGACTAGCTACGTCCGGATTCCCGATCCCTCCATGCCGGATTCCCGCGGAGGAGAGGACGTCACTCAAGCCCTGAACCTAAAGTCAGGCAGCGGGCTAGATTCATTGGACAACATCCAAGAATCCAAGCTTCCAAGTTCGGGCGCGGTTCCGGATTTAATTCCACCCGCCCACCCAAACATAAGCGACCTATCTCAAATTCGGCAAGAGCCCGCAGAAACAGTACACCATTACTGGGCCAGATTCCTCCTGGTTATGGACAGGATAAAGGACTGCCGCGAGGAGGACGCAATCTCATTCTTCTGCAATAATTGCATGGACAACGGGATCCTCAACGCTATAAGTCGCTGTGACATTACACGCTTTGCCGACTTGGCGTGCATAGTCTGAAAATCAGGCGATGGAAAGCGCTGAAAACCGAAGCAAGATTTTGGGACAATCCGCCTTGAATACAACCCCGATCCGAAATAAAAGGGTGCATCATCGCCAGGCACCTGGGTTAAATACCAAAAAGCAACCCTCTACAGGGCATGGAACCGTACTGGAGGGATGGCTCAATGGACCCTGTAAAATTCATAGTACAAAGGGCGCCTTAGAGCATGTTGGATACTACGGCAGGTAGCCAAAAGTGGCGAAGAGCTTCTAGCTCTAGAGCACCAGCCCAGGGATACCAGTACGGTATTAACAGTCTTCAAGACTTTCACATCAAATAATACGCAGAAACGAACACTCCGTAGCCTTGCCGAAGTCTACCAAGTAGCAACAATAAACCCATGGAGTGACACGGCTATTACCTTTAATGCCGGATTTAACCTAAATTCCGAACAGCCCGAGCACCAGCCGCATTGGTCCTCAGTCCGATAGTGGACGGCTTTCGCCTTACCAAGGTACTCATGGACGGTGGCAGTGGATTGAACCTCATTTACGAGGAAACCCTCCGAAAAATGGAAATAGACTGGAGCCGCATTGAGCGAAGCAGCACAACCTTTAGAGGAATAATCCCCAGTCGGGAAGCACATTGTACAGGAAAAATCACACTTGGATGTGGTGTTCGCACGCCGGATAATTACAGGTCCGAGGAGGTCATGTTCCAAGTGGCCCTGCTCAAAGCGGGATACCACGCTCTTTTAGGGCGAGAGGCTTTCACAATTTTTCAAGCTATACCCCATTATGGGTACATGAAGCTCAAAATGCCCAGGCCCAACGGAATCATCACTCTTGCTAGTGACCCGTAAATAGCACTCCGCTAAAAAATAAGACAGCCAAGACCGCCCTTGAGGCACTATCTGAAGCCCTAGCGGCTGAGGAACTCTCTGCACTGCGCTCCATGGTGAATAGGGACGATGTGATACTCGATAAGAGATCCAAGTCCACCTCCTTCAAACCAACGGACGAAATAGTCAAATTCCAAGTCCATCCAACGGACCCTACAAAAATGGCCCCCATCGGGGCACAATTAAATCCTGATGCAGATGCCGGACTAAGAGAATTCCTACGCGAAAATTGGGACATCTTTGCCTGGCACCCTTCAGACATGCCAGGAATCCGACGCCGGCTGGCCGAGCACAGCCTAAACATCCTAAAAGGGTTCAAGCCAGTCAAACAGGCTCTTCGGCATTTCTCCGAACCCAAGAGACATGCCATGGGAGATGAGCTAGCCAAACTATTGGAGGCCAAATTCATCAAAGATATAAAACATCCGGACTGGCTAGCAAACCTGGTAATGGTACCAAAGAAGGACAAATCCTGGCGCCTATGCGTCGATTTCAAGGACCTTAACAAGGCTTGCCCAAAGGATCCCTTCCCCCTCCCTCGCATCGATCAAATCATCGACGCTACCGCAGGACACGATTCATTGTGTTTCGTCGAAGCATACTCCGGCTACCACCAAATTAAGATGGCAGAGCCTGACCAAGACGCAACGACATTCATCACTCCATACGGCCCATTCTGCTTCAACACAATGCCCTTCGGGCTTAAAAATGCCAAGCAAATATATCAGCGCATGATTCAGACATGTCTGGCAAACCAGATCGGCAAAACAGTGGAGGCATACGTAGACGATGTGGACGTCAAAAGCAAGCATGTCAAAACTCTAGTAGACGACTTGAGGCTCACATTCGATAATCTCCGAACATATGACATCAAGCTCAACCCGGAAAAATGCATTTTCGCGCATTCACCGGAAAGCTCTTGGGCTTCATTGTATCCGATAGAGGAATTGATGCAAACCCAGCCAAGATCCGAGCTCTGTCACAATTGGATACCCCAAAAGACCTCAAACAAATACAAATATTGACTGGATGTGTGGCGGCTCTAAGCCGCTTTATCTCCCGTTTGGGAGAAAAGGCATTACCCCTTTATCGCCTCCTCCGACGCACCGAACACTTCAAGTGGACGGATGCCGCCACGGCCGGACTCGAAGAAATAAAAGCCATATTGGCAACAAATTCGGTCCTGGCCGCGCACAACATGGGCGAACCAATGCTATTATACATCGCGACAACTCACCAAGTTGTAAGCGCGGTGCTCGTCATCGAATGAGAAACGGACGGACACAAGTTCCCCCTTCAAAAACCAGTTTACTACGTGTCCACTATCCTAACTCCTTGCAAGTCACGGTACCCGCATTATCAAAAGATAGCGTACGTGGTGTTTATGGCATCTCGGAAGCTGCAACACTACTTTCAAGAGTGTTCAATAACAGTAGCCTCTGAAGTACCCCTTAACGACATTATAAACAACCGCGACGCGACGGGCCGGATTGCCAAATGGGCCATCGAGCTCCTCCCGTTCGACATAACCTATAAGCCACGGAGAGCTATTAAGTCGCAAGTTTTGGCCGACTTCGTGCCGAATGGACCAAGTCGAACTCCCTAAAGAGTACGGCGCATATTCCAACTGGATAATGCACTTCGACGGCTCCAAAATGTTGGCTGGCCTGGGAGCTGGCTTCGTTCTGACGTCCCCAACTAGAGATACAGTTCAATACGTACTCCAGATAATGTATACGGACTCCAACAACGTAGCCAAATACGAGGCCCTTCTACATGGTCTCCGGATGGCAGTCTCCATGGGCATTCAATGCCTAGAGATGCGCGGGGATTCGAACCTCGCGATATCCCAAATAAATGGAGACTTTGATGCCAAGGATCCGAAAATAGCAGCCTATCACAATGCCATCCTAAAAATGTCAGCTCGGTTTAAGGGGCTCGAATTTCACCATATAGCCCGGGATAACAACCAGGCAGCAGACGTGTTGGCACGCATCGGCGCAAGAAAGCGCGATCTGTCCCCCCCCCAACATCTTCCTTAAGAGGCTGTTCAAGCCATCTGTATTATGGGAGGGAGAGTCCGAAATAACAACCTGCACTCCAACCGCACCGCCCACAAATAACATTCTGACACAGTTGGTGGTTCTACCAATGAAATAACACCCTCAGCCCACTTAATAATGGCAGTCATTTCCCCGTGGACAGAACCATTCCTAGCCTACCTAACCAGGTAGGAACTTCCCGAGGTCCAAAACGAGGCCCGTTGCATAGTGCGGCGATCTAAAGCCTATAAAGTCCATGAGGGAGAGCTTTATAAGAAAAGCACAACCGGAGTCCTTCAAAGGTGTATCTCCGAAGAGGAGGGCGGAATCTTCCGCTGAAATTCATGCCGACTCGGCGGGCACCATGCCGCAGCCAGCCCTTGTAGGCAAGGCCTTCCAGACAGGATTTTACTGGCCGACGGCCCGGGCAGATGCTCAGGACTTAGTCCAACGATGCGTTGGATGCCAGCTCTTTGCTAATCAAGGCCACATGCCACCCACCGCCCTCAAAACTATACCCATCACCTGGCCCTTCGTGATCTGGGGGCTTGACATGGTCGGACCCCTTAAAGGGGGAACCCACAAGCAAAAATACCTACTGGTCATGGTGGATAAATTCACCAAATGGATAGAGGCCAAGCCTGTCAAGACGGCCGAATCCGGACTGGTGATAGACTTCATATCAGGGGTCGTACACCGTTACGGTGTCCCCCACAGCATCATCACTGATAACAGCACGAACTTTACGGCCGACGAGGTCAAACTCTGGAAACATGGGCATTAAGCTCGACTACGCTTCAGTCTATCACCCTCAAACTAACGGTCAAGTTGAGGGAGCAAACAGTCTAATTATGAGCGACATCAAACCCAGAGTAGTGCGGTCCCTCAAGGAATCTAACACGCACTGGGTGGAGGAGCTCGACTCCGTACTCTGGGGGCTGCGGACCACTCCGAATCGCACGACCAGATTCACACCATTCTTTATGGCATACGGCGCAGAGGCAGTTCTGCCCTGCGACATAATTCATGACTCACCTCGCGTGCGCATGTAGGAAGAAAGAAGCCGATCTCGATCGGCGGAGACAGTTGGACGCCTTGGAGGAGGAGCGTGGCGTAGCAAAAGCCAGCCCACATTCTATCAACAAAGAGGCTCGAAGATATCAAAGGTAGAAATGCACGGCCAAAACTTACAATGTTGGCGAAGCTAGTTCTACGCCTCACGGACAAGAAAAAGGACAAACTCAAGCCCAAATGGGAAGGTCCCTTTATCATCGACCAAGTCCCGACCGGTGGAGCGATCGTCTGCGAGATGCATCGGATAACCGACTCGAGCCAAACCCATGGAACGCAGCCCGCCTCCGAAGATTCTACGCCTAGCGCGGATTACGAGTTCGGCTCCTTCTTCTGTCCATATTTTACATTTTAGCTGTCTTCTATTTTTCTCCTTCTCCCTCCTTTTTCTTTCCATCCTTTGAAGGCTCGTTAGCGCATTGTTCGCACACACTTGACACGCTATCCGCGTTCGTTGTACCTGGGGGCTTGTTTCACATAAGCTTAACTATAAGGGCTTCATGCCCAATACATGTGTCACACTTCCGCATGTACCTTTTATTCACCATTATATGCATCGATATGACTTAAGTTTTGGCCAAGCTGGGTTGCCTGGCTCCTGTGCTTACCCCTACGTTCCCGATTGTTCGGCTATGGTAAAGGGAGCACCTCTGCGATTATTCTTGCCGGGTCAATTGACGGATGTGTACCTCAGACTGGGTGAAGCCGAAAGCTAGCATTCTTAAGAGAATATTCGGTCGGTGAACTAAAAGAAGATTTCTTACCTATTTATTTATCTGCCCCCAGATGTTTTTCTTATTTTTTCGCAGTCCGGACATGCACTTTAGGGCATGCCTCCCAGGGAAAGGAACCCCTAACGGAACTATTCTCCCTAGAAGATGTTTCTTACTAACCTTGTAATATAACATAACTAGTTGGGCACTTGTCTGATAAAGCACTAATGACCCCTACGCCTGGTCTCCACGCATGCCCCGGTTCTTATATAACCGCGAGGGTATTCAGACACACCTGCATCACTGGGTCCCGAGGTTGAAGCGAAAAGGTCCGCTATGACAAACGATCTACAATCCGGCTAGAAGGAATTTTACATGTCACCTTAAATTACATAGTCAATTTGACTGATTGTATTCCTCTTCAATGCCATCTAACAGGCTGTCTAGTTTACAGTCCTGCTGGGAATACTTTGGGGCCAATTCTACGGCCGCACACTAAGCTCACAGGGATCTCCTTCCCATCAGGCCCCATGTGTCGACCTCGGCAATGTGGTTTGGGTCAGCCTTCGTGTACCGCGTCTTCACCATGGCCCAGGCCTCCCTGGCGCCTTGACGGCAGGCCGATATCTTCCATAATCAGAAGCGCCGCCGTGCTCCCTGGAGCCTCTCTGCAAGATCCCCAAGGCCTTCGGGCAGGGAGATAGATGGCCACAAGGCCTAGGCGACGCCTTTCATCACCTGCCGAACTCGTTCGTGAAGTTGTAAGAGCTCGGGAAGAAGGTCACCCGTAGAACCGGGCATTTCCTCTGCAGGACGGCCTATGAGCAAACCTACAGACATAACTCTGTTAGTCGACTTCCTCGCCGAACTCTTTTTTCAAAGTTCGTTTAAGCACTTACTAAAAATGCCGCGTCGAAGCCGCTGATTCTCCTTAACGGAGTCAGACATCTGGGCACGAACATCTTTTAGCTCCTCACCCAGCTGGGTGTTGGCATCTTGGAGATTATTTTTCTCCTGCCTCACCCTCGTAAGCACGTTCTCGCCGGCCTTTAACCGGCGCCAGAGCTGTTGCTTGGCCGGATCTACCCCGGCGCCATCTGCAATGTTGTTGTCAGATCTATACACACGCCGCACTTCACAACATACTTATCTTTTAAAAGCGTATATTACCAGAGGGGGTCTCTTTGGCTTCCCCTGTCACGGCTTGTGCAGCCTCAAGTTGGGCTTTGCAGTCTTCAAGCTCCTGGGACAGTTGGGTATTCTTTTATGTAAGATCCTGCACAATAAATGATCCTTAAATCAGTTATTCTAACTATTTCAAGTCTCGAGACTCTTGGCATATATAATCATTAAATTTCCTCACTCGTATGTCTTTTACATCTTGCTCCGTGGCTCTGGCTAGACCATCTTGAGTGGCACGGAGGTGCGCATCTCCCGAATTGAAGGCATTCAACGCCTCTTGGGAGAAACATGTGTCACGAAGAATTGTCCGGCGGCGCCTGTGATTCATGGCACTCTCCACCTCGGAGTTGGTGGCGGACAATCTGTCGGCATTCTCTGTCGGAGGAGCATCCGACGCACGCCTCGTGTTCGCCTTCGCTTCTGGGCCTGGCTTTGAAGCCTGGCTGGCGGAGGCTCGATTGGCAACCTCTCCGGATATAGTCCGGCGAGCGCTCTTTTTCCTGAAGAGAGCACGAGCGTTAGTATGCCTTCCGGAATAAAACCTGGGAATAAGGTGACACGCCATACCGTTGCGCCGGCGCTTCAATCCGGACCGCACTTCTTTTTAGCCTGCTGGGCCGTGCTGCCCCTTGTTGGCTAGCCGCCGCAGGCTCGGCCTTCCGCCTCAAGGGCTCCCCCTGCAAAACACCGTTGGTGTATGGTGATCAAAAATAAGCAAGGATGAATCATTCTCAAAGCATTGGGGCTTCGGTCTCAGTTACCTGCGAGGCTAGAAGTATTCCGGGGTAATCGGCCGTAATGGCAACCAGGGCATTATCAATGCTCAGCTGGTGAAATACCCCATCGATCAGCTCCACCGATATATCCGGATCCTCTTGGGAGGCCAGATCGAGGAACCGTTCCGGATCTTCGGGTTGTGGAGGCAGGATGTTTATATCCTTTACGGCCCGACGTAGATCCTGCATCGAAATCACAAAATGAGATACTTGACTATGGGAATATGGATCGGATGGACAAAAAGAAATGTCCGCTTACCCAGCTTGGAGGATTGTTCATAGAAAACCCATCCTGTGGATTGACGCGAAGAAATTCCTCCTCTTCTCCCTTGTATAATGCGGACAAGGTCTTCATCGATCGGCGACCGATCCGGCCCCTCACGACCATGGCGGGTGGCATCATCCTCCCGTTGAAATCCCACATGGGGTGGCCCCTATCTTTGGAGCGGCCGCAACCCCCTCAAGATAATGCATGTGGCCATGACCCCGATCATGGTCAGTCCAGAATGAGACAACAACCTTATTCAGCTCATCAGGTAAAGGACGTCCCTGTCATTCTCCCTCTGAGGGCTCCGTGGACGCCAGCTTAGGCGTTTCTTCAAAGGAGCATTACTGAACTACGGAGGCCGATCCAACAGGGTCCGCAGGGGGACATCTTCTATATAAAACCATTCCGATGGCCAGTCTTCGGACGCCTTCTTCAGGGTTCCGGATAGATATCCGGTCCCGGCGATGCGCCATAGTTCGGCTCCGCCCACTTGATATATTGACCCCTCCTGAGAACGGGGTACGAGGCAGAACAACCTCTTCCACAATGCGAAATGAGCCTCGATGCCCAAAAACAGCTCGCAAAGGGCCACGAAGCCCGCAATATGCGAGAATGCGTGCACGCGTAAGGTTGTGCAACCGGAGGCCATAGAACTCCAAGAGCCCCCGGAGAAACGGATGAATTGGAAATCCGAGCCCTCTTATCAAATAAGGGACAAGGCATACCCGCTCTCCTTGGGAGGGACTGGGGACGCTCTCCGCTTGTTTTCCGCCCTTATAGGTGGCGAGTTCGGCTTGAACCAGAACCATGAAGGATGGGGGAAGAAACCCCTTGGTTTGGAGCGTCACTAGCTCACTGTGCGGGACGGAGCATATCTCCCAATCTCCAGGCTGAGGAATAGGAGGGCGAGAGGAGGAGCCGCGTCGACTGTCCATGATGGAATGGGTTTCTGTCAGATGCGCTCCGATGAAAGCTCGCGAAGGGAAGATGGTGTGATTTGGATCTAGGTCCTCGTCTCTTATATAGGCAGCTCATTTGCACAGCTAGGGGGGTAAATGTAAAAATACCCTGGCTTTTCGCATTTGTTCAACACGTGGAAGATGGCCATTATTGGGCGTGGAAGCTAAGGAGCACGATATTTACGAGAAGCCAGACACTATTCAAACAGGTACACAGGATTTGGAGAAGAACCCGCCTTGCAATGCCGAAGACAATCTACGCGCCGGACTCGTTGTCATTGAAGCCTGGTTCGGGGGCTACTGAGGAGTCCCGGATTAGGGGTGTCCGGATAGCGGACTATGACCTTTGGCGGACTCTGGACTATGAAGATACAAGATTGAAGACTTCGTCCGTGTCAGGATGGGACTTTCCTTGGCGTGGAAGGCAATCTTGGCGATACGGATTTGTAGATCTCCTACCATTGTAACCGACTCTGTGTAACCCTAACCCTCTTTGGTGCCTATATAAACCGAAGGGTTTTAGTCCGTAGGACGAAGAACAATCATACCATAGGCTAGCTTCTAGGGTTTAGCCTCTCTGATCTCATGGTAGATCTACTCTTGTACTACCCATATCATCAATATTAATCAAGCAGGAGTAGGGTTTTACCTCCATCGAGAGGGCCCGAACCTGGGTAAAAACATCATGTCCCTTGTCTCCTATTACCATCCGCCTAGACGCACAATTCGGGACCCCCTACCCGAGATCCGCCGGTTTTGACACCGACAGGTATCTTATATCTAAGTCCTGAAGATATGCAAGAGGCAAATAAATGCATGAAGGAAAAATGTATTAAAGGTGAGGATGTTAAGAATTTACCACCTATTGAAGAAATACATGGCCTTGACACAACACCACTTCCACAGGTGGTAGAGGTAAACTCTTTAATGAATTCGATGAAGGTGACATCCCTTATAATAAACATCCTAGCCGATGCTTATATGAGTTTGACAACTACATTATGAAACAAGATCATTTCAATGCAAATATTATGAAACAATTGAAATTTAATTCTGATATGATTGCTCGCTTGAGTGACTTGTTATTTAGAATCACTAATGATGTTAGAGGTGTAGGAAAACATGCCTCTATGGTTCAAACCCAGTTAGAACAGGTTGCTAAATCTCAAAGAGAATTGGTAAATGAAATTAATAGTAATATGAATGATCATGCTATAAGAGTAGTAACTAGAGGAGGTAGAATGACTCAGGAACCACTTTGTCCCGAGGGACACCCAAAAAGAATTGAACAAGACTCTCGAAGAATTAATACCGATGCACCTAGTCCTTTTAAAAAGAAAAATAAGAAGAATGATAGGACTTTGCATACCTCTTGTGAACCTGAGAAAGAATCTGAAGATAACAATGATTTCTCTATTTCTGGGCTAAAACTTGATGACCCACAAATGTAGGGGATCTATCATAGTCCTTTCGATAAGTAAGAGTGTTGAACGCAACGAGGAGCAGAAGGAAATGACAAGCGGTTTTCAGCAAGGTATTCTCTGCAAGCACTGAAATTATAGGTAACAGATAGTTTTGTGATAAGATAATTTGTAACGGGTAACAAGTAATGAAAGTAAATAAGGTGCAGCAAGGTGGCCCAATCCTTTTTGTAGCAAAGGACAAGCCTGGACAAACTCTTATATAGAGAAAAGCGCTCCCTAGGACACATGGGAATTATCGTCAAGCTAGTTTTGATCACGTTCATATGATTCGCATTCGGTACTTTGATAATTTGATATGTGGGTGGACCGGTGCTTGGGTGCTGTCCTTACTTGGACAAGCAACCCAGTTATGATTAACTCCTATTGCAAGCATCCGCAACTACAAAAGAAGTATTAAGGTAAACCTAACCATAGCATGAAACATGTGGATCCAAATCAGCCCCTTACGAAGCAACGCATAAACTAGGGATTAAGGTTCTGTCACTCTAGCAACCCATCATCTACTTATTACTTCCCAATGCCTTCCTCTAGGCCCAAACAATGGTGAAGTGTCATGTAGTCGACGTTCACATGACACCACTAGAGGTGAGACAACATACATCTCATCAAAATATTGAACGAATACCAAATTCACACGACTACTAGTAGCAAGACTTCTCCCATGTCCTCAGGAACAAACGTAACTACTGTAACATCCCAAATTTTCAATTTGGAATGTTATACATAGGTCATCCATGCATATCATATTTTATTGCATCTTCGTTCCGCAATCCTCGAAATCCTAAGCAGCTCAAGGACCCTCGGAGAGAGTTGGGGATTTTCTGATTTTTCGTATTTGATTTTATCAAATATTGGAAAACAAGGATTTTTTATTTTAATTATTTTTCTCTCCGGAAAATATTTCTTATTAAAATAAATGAGGGGAGATAATATGATTTCTCCAAAACAATTGAAATATTGGAGGAAAAATGTTAAAATCATATTTGGATTTTATTTGATTTTATTTGGAATTTTATTTGCCCTAGAAAAAATTGCACGTTTTAAAATTTGCATTTTAGGGGCCAAGAAAATGTTCATTCCGTTCTAAATATTTCATTTAGACGGTGAAAATTTGTTTTGGCTTTTTTAGATTTTTATTTATTTTCTAGGATTTTTCTAATTCTTGGCGGAATTTATTAAAAAAAAAACTTGCGCGCGCCCGCACCCGACTGGGCTGAGGCCTAGCCAGGCCGGCCCGCCTCGCCGTCGCCTTCTCTGCGATCGCCGCCGTGTGCCGCACGGACGTCGAGGGGAGCCCGAGCCGGACTCCTCCCCGGGCGCCCCAATCCCCAAGCCACCGCCGCCCCCCTCCTTAAATACCCCGCCCGCCACCTCTCACCGCCACCACTGGGACCCGAGCCCGCCCGCGCCACCCGAGCCCGCCGCCGCCTCCGCCGCCGCCCGAGTCGCCGCTGCCGCCTCGCCACCACCGCCACCGAGCCTGGAGCCCGGAGCCACCGCGAGGTAGCCGCCGCCGCCCGGTTTTTCCGAAGAAAACCGTTTCGGTTTTTTTAGAAAACCCCTAGTTTTTTTATATATAATTGGTTTTATTCTCCGGTTTATTTATTTAGCGAGCGTTCGCTCGTTCGTTTGTTTTAACGAATGCGTTCTTCGTTTATTTTTCAGTTAACGAACGTTTGTACGTTAAACTGTTCGTCGTTTTTCTTTTATCGGATTTATTCCGCGATTTTCCTGATCGTGATTTCTGATCCGATGTTCGATCTAGTTTAACTTTTCGCTCGTTTATCGGAATCAGGCGATTCAAGCGCCTGGAGTTTCATCTCGAAACCCTCTTTCCGAATAACCAACTCAAACCAGTTTTTGCCTCTGTAAAATTGACCCTAGTTCAGAATAGTAAACGGATCTTATTTCTTTCGCCGTTTGAGTTTCGCTGTTCGGTTTGGTTTGATTCTTTTTGCGAACCGGAGTTCTTAAATTGAACTCTCCAGTCAACCTCTTTTAGTAGAGTTTTGCTTGCGCATCTTAGCTTGTTGCTTATGTATGTTATTGTTTGCTTGCGATAGAATTCCCGGAGTGCGAAGCGTGTTACTACGAGTCTCTAGGATTCGCGGATCGTCAGCAAGGCAAGTAACACTTTGATCATACCCTTTTCGTACAAAGTTTTATGCATTAGTTCCAATCCTCAAACATTGCATGATTATGATGTCATTAACTTGTGGGTTGGGAAGTAGATATTAAGGTAGAACCTATGGCCCTGTTACTATCAAACACTTGGGAGTTACTTCTACGTTATGCTTATATTGCCAGGCTATGCTCGTAGACGTGGATTTGGTTTGAGTGTATTCCATGACAGATGTGAGATTATTAATTAATGGTTCAACTTAAGGTGGCAACTTTAATACACATCTGGGTGGATTGAGGCACCTGGGGAACCCAGTGTTGTCTGTTTTTTCTGGAAATCCCGGGGTACCCGTGTGATCTTCCTATGGACCGCCACCCAGGCTCAAAGGGAACTGAGATGATTCATTCTAGAAACTTCCGTGTGTAGCCAAAAGCTATTATGGGCTCTAGCATAGTTGAGTAAGTTACGTGAAGCTCTGGAAGAGGTAGATCAGCAGGTAGTGGGTTTTGTAGGTTTGGTATGGTCTACCCGGTGTAGAGAGTTAATGTTTACGAAGACTGTGTCTCGGTCATCCGTTTCTCAAACACCATGTAGTGCGAGAAATCAATGGAGGCGATCGAGTCTTGTGGGGAGAAGTGCGCAAACCTCTGCAGAGTGTACAATCTAATCATGGTTAGCCGTGTCCCTGGTTATGGACAATTCTGAGTATCTAGTACCTGAGTATTCACATGTATCTCATCACTCTATATTAATATTGCTGGGATGTTAATTACTTTAATTGGGATTGAGTTGGGGTTATACCTTCTCAATGTTGTTTCAACCATCATGATAGTTAAATTAAAATATATTCCTTTGTTGTAGGGAAAAATTGGCTTTTCGCAAAATTATAACCATAGAGCTTTCCACAAGCCATATATGCATGTAGTGATAGCATTATTCTGTTCCTGTTATACTGTGTTATATTGTCAGCATATTCCATGTGCTGACCCGTTCTCGGGCTGCAACGTATTATGTTGCAGACTTTTGAACGAGGAGTAAGGTTCGTTAGGTCGTTGCCGTGCAGCTCAGCTATGCCATTGGAGTTGATGGACTCACTTTATCTTCCAAGCCTTCCGCTGTTATCGCATTAGATGGCCTTAAGCCATATTATTGTAATAAGTTCTCTTTTGAGACATTCGATGTAATAAGTGTGTGATTGCCACTCTGTTATAAATCCTTCGAGTACTGTGTGTGTTAGCATTACCGATCCAGGGATGACACTGAAACACAGAGACTTGACCATCTGAGGTCGGGTCACTACAACTACTCACAAAGCATATTCATGTTCATAATCAGAGGGGTATTAATATTCATATAGGATCTGAACCTATGCCACCAAATAAACCAACTAGCATCAACTACAAGGAGTAATCAACACTACTAGCAACCTACAGGTACCACTCTCAGGCTATGAGACAAAGATTGGATACAAGAGATAAACTAGGGTTTGAGAGGAGATGGTGCTGGTGAAGATGTTGATGAGGATGGACCCCTTCCCGATGAGAGGATCGTTGGTGATGACGATGGCGATGATTTCCCCCTCCCGGAGGGAAGTTTCCCCGGCAGAATAGCTCCGCCAGAGCCCTAGATTGGTTCCGCCAAGGTTCCGCCTCGTGGCGGCAGAGTCTCGTCTCGAAAGCTTGCTTATGATTTTTTCTCGGACGGAAGACTTCATATAGCAAAAGATGGGCACCGGAGGGCCACCAGGGGGCCCACGATGCAGGGGGCATGCCCAGGGGGGTAGGGCACGCCCCCCACCCTCGTGGCCAGGGTGTGGGCCCCCTCTGGTATTTCTTCGCTCAGTATTTTTTATTATTTACAAAAATAACTTCCGTGGAGTTTCAGGACTTTTGGAGTTGTGCAGAATAGGTCTCTAATATTTGCTCCTTTTCCAAATTTCGTAATTCCAAATTGTGCATTCTCCCTCTTTATGTAAACCTTGTAAAATAAGAAAGAATAGGCATAAGTATTGTGACATAATGTGTAATAACAACCCATAATGCAATAATTATCAATATAAAAGCATGATGCAAAATGGACGTATCAAAACTCAATCTGGTAATGAACATCCACCTAGTGATAGTGAAAATGATAATGATGTTCATGAAGACGCCCAACCAGACAATGATAAAGAACCAGATAATGATGTTGAAATAGAACCTGCTGTTGATCTTGATAACCCACAACCTAAAATAAAAGATATGACAAAAAATACATTGTGGCCAGAAAACATGGAAAAGAAAGAGAGCCATGGGTTCAGAAACCCATGCCGTTTCCACCTAAACCATCCAAGAAGAAATATGATGAATAATTTGAACACTTTGCTGAAATGCTTAGGCCAGTCTTTTTGCGTACTCGATTAACTGATATTTTAAAGATGGCCCCTGATGCAAAGTATATGAAAGACATCATCACTAATAAAAGAAAAATACCTGAAGCTGAAATCTCCACCATGCTTGCTAATTATTCTTTTAATAATGGAGTACCTAAAAAACTTGGAGATCTAGGAATACCAACTATACCTTGCTCCATCAAAAGAAATTATGCCAAAACTGATTTATGTGATCTAGGAGCTGGTGTTAGTGTTATGCCTTTCTCTTTATATAAAAGACTTGATTTGAATAAACTCACATCTACTAAAATATCTTTGCAAATGGCTGACAAATCAACTGCCATACCTATCGGTATTTGTGAAGATGTGCCCGTTGTTGTTGGAAATGATACTATCTTAACATACTTTGTTATACTTGAGATCCCCGAGGACGACAACATGTTGATTATCCTTGGTAGGCCCTTTTTGAATACTGCATGGGCTGTTATTGGTTGCAATAAAAGCAATATCACTTTTTATATCAATGGTAATGAGCATACGATGCACTTTTCGAAGAAACAATTCTAAGTGAATGGTGTTAATGTTATTGAAAAGTCTCTAGCACTCACTATTGGAAGTTTTCAACTACCTCTACCTACTACCAAAAAGAAATATGATATATTTATATTTGGGGTTGTGCATATCCCCGTTGAGGTAACTTAGTGTTTTACGAAAGTTCTTCGATTTCTTGCTAATCGAAAGTGGTTGTTAATAAGACTTCATCAACCTTATTAATGGATCATTTTTTAGAGGTATGAAGTTGATGAATTTAGTAGGCACAACCTTTTGTCCCTACCTCTTGTTTTCTGTTTTTCTTAGTTAAATAAAATAAAATGTCATGTTTATCATGTTTTATGAATTTTCTATGCAATAAAAAGGTGCCCCAAAATAAAAAAAGTTCTCAGAATGCCCTGAAATTTTAACATGATTTTTTCTGAACATTCTGAATTTCTAGCACAAATAACATCAGAGGGGGGTGCCCCTGGTGTCCACAAGACACCAGAGCGCGCCAGCAACCCCAGGCGCGCCTTGGTGAGTTGTGGCCTCCATGTGGGTCCCCTCACTTATCTCTTTGGCCGATGTCATCTCCTACCTCCAGAAAAAAAATCACCATATAGCCCCCGTGTTCTTGCTCTCAAACCCGCGGATTTCAATCTCTTTGATCGAATTTCCATTTCCGAAACTGTTTTGGGGGATTGCTACTTGGTATGTTACTCCTCCATTTCTCCAATTAGTTTTTGATTTATTGGTTTATATTTTGAATACTTAGCCACACTTGGTGCTGCTATAAAAGGGCTTGCATGTTGAATTCTTATAGTTCTAAGTAGTTTGAATGCTCAATATGGCCTCTAGGCATCCTTCTGAGTAGTTGCTATCAATCTTACGAAGTTTAGTTGACAAAAAATTTGTGGACTAAAATTTTCAGAATTTTATTTATAGGAATAAGATGAGTTTCTTTAGGAAGTTTTCCTCCAAGAAGAATGCTAAGTGAGTGATACGTCTCCAATGTATCTATAATTTATGAAGTATTCATGCCATGTTTACAACAATTCTATAGGATTTTGGTATGATTTGATAAGAACTAACCCAGACTGACGCTGTTTTCAGCAGAACTACTATGGTGTTGTTTTTCTGTAGAAATAAAAGTTCTCGGAATGGGCTGAAATTTTACGGAGAATATTTTTGGAAAATATAAAAAGTACTGGAGCGAAAAGATACTAGAGAAGAGTCTCGGGCTAACCACAAGGTTGGGAGGCGCCCCCACCCCCTAGGGTGCGCCACCCGTCCTTGTGATCGCCTCGTGGCTCCCCTGACGTGAAACCAACGCCAACCCCTCCTATAAATCAAGAAAACCCCAGAACAGAAGAGGGATTAGGAGTTCCGCCGCCATAAGCCTCTGTAGCCACAAAAAACCAATCTAGGCCCTCTCTAGCACCCTGCTGGAGGGGGCCATCATCACCGGAGGCCATGGAGGAGGAAGCCGGAGCGGTCACTGAGGGAGTCCTGGATTAGGGGGTGTCCGGATAGCCGAACTATCATCGTTGGCCGGACTCCTGGACTATGAAGATACAAGATTGAAAACTTCGTCCCGTGTCCGGATGGGACTTTCCTTGGCATAGAAGGCAAGCTTGGCGATACGGATATGTACATCTCCTACCATTGTAACCGACTCTGTGTAACCCTAACCCTATTCGGTGTCTATATAAACCGAGGGGTTTTAGTCCGTAGGACGAACAACAATCATACCATAGGCTAGCTTCTAGGGTTTAGCCTCCTTGATCTCGTGGTAGATCTACTCTTGTACTACCCATATCATCAATATTAATCGAGCAGGATTAGGGTATTACCTCCATCGAGAGGGCCCGAACCTGGGTAAAAACATCGTGTCCATTGTCTCCTGTTACCATCCGCCTAGACGCATAGTTTAGGACCCCCTACCCGAGATCCGCCGGTTTTGACACCGACATTGGTGCTTTCATTGAGAGTTCCTCTGTGCCGTTGCCGTCAGGAAGGATGCCTCATCCCGTCTTTAAAGACGATACTATCGCCAAAGGAGCCTTGGCCACAGGTCGAACTCTTCGCTAGGTGGTTTTCTTATGACCGCCGGTTAAATACCGCCGACGATGACTTCTCGAGTCATCGAAACCAATCTTCACGTTAACTCGGAACTTGACGAGCAGTTAGATCCGATCGAGCTCTCCTCCGTAAACGAGCTCTTGGATCGCATCGCCGCCCGGGGAGTCGCCACAGACTACGACCAGATCGGGCCTAAAACCTATCTGAGAGAGATCAACTCTCCCCAGGCTACCCATCATGTTGCTATGATAGAGGAGCAATACGGCGATTCTTCTTCTACCTTAAGGACTAGCTACGTCCGGATTCCCGATCCCCCCATGCCGGATTCCCGCAGAGGGACGGATGTCGATCTAGCCCTGAACCTAAAGTCAGGCGGCGGGTTGGATTCATTGGATAGCATTCAAAAATCCAAACTTCCAAGTTCGGAAACTTCGCGGCCCCTGAGTCTTAATTTGGACAGGGTTCCGGATCTAGTTCCACCCGACCACCCAAACATTAACGATCTATCCCGACCGCAAGAGCCCGCTGAAGCGATTACATCATTATCTTGGGCGATTCCTCCCAGTTATGGACATGATAAAGGACTGCCGAGAGGAGGACTTAATCTCACTTTTTGCAATAATTGCACGGACAAGGGAATCCTAAACGCCATAATTAGCGCGAAATTACACGCTTTGTCGACTTGGTGACCATAGCACAAAAGTCTTGTGCGATGGAGAGTGCTTGGAAAACCGAAAGTAAATTTTGGGATAATCCGCCCCGAATACATCCCTAGTCTGAAATAAAAGGGTGCATCATCATCAAGCACCTGGGTTAAACATCAAAAAACAAAAACCCCCTAAAGGGTACGGAACCGTACTGGAGGGTTGGCTAAACGGACCCTGCAAAATTCATAGCACATAGGGCGCCACTCCAACTCATAGCCTTCGAGCATGTTGGATACTACGACAGGTGGCCAAAAGTGGCGAAGAGCTTTTAGCCTCAGAATCCCAGCCCAGCAACACCAGTACGGTATTAACAGTCTTCGAGACTTTCGCATGAAATAACATGCGGAAACGAACACTCCATAACCTTGCGAAGTCTACCAAGTAGCAACAATAAATCCATGGAGTGACACGGCTATTACCTTTAATGCCGGATTTAACCCAAATTCGACCAGCCCGAGCACCAGCCGCATTGGTCCTCAGTCCAATAGTGGACGGCTTTCGCTTTACTAAGGTACTCATGGATGGCGGCAGCGGACTAAACCTCATCTACGAGGAAACCCTCCGAAAAATGGAAATAGACTGGAACCGCATTGAGCGAAGCAGCACAACCTTTAGAGGAATAATCCCTAGCCGGGAAGCATGCTGCGCAGGAAAAATCACACTGGACGTAGTGTTCGGCTCGCCGGACAATTACAGGTCCGAGGAGGTCACATTTCAAGTGGCCCCGTTCAGCAGCGGATATCACGCTTTATTAGGGCGAGAGGCATTCACAATTTTTCAAGCTATACCCCATATGGGTACATGAAGCTTAAAATGCTCGGACCTAACGGGATCATCACTCTCGCTAGTGATCCGAACATAGCACTCCGCGCCGAAAACAAGACAACCGCACTAGCCCTCGAGGCACTATCCGAAGCCCTAGCGGCCGAGGAACTCACTGCGATGCGCTCCACGGTGAACAGGGACGATGTGATACTTGATAAAAGATCCAAGTCCACCTCTTTTAAACCAGCGGATGAAATAGTCAAATTCCAAGTCCACCCAACGGACCTCGCAAAACGGCCTCCATTGGGGCACAATTAAACCCCGATGTAGATGCCGACTCACGTGAATTTCTACGAGAAAATGGGACATTTTTCCTGGCACCCTTGAGACATGCCAGGGATCCCACGTCGGCTGGCGAGCACAGCCTAAATATCCTAAAAGGATTCAAGCCAGTCAAACAGGCTCTTGGTAGCTTTTAGAACCCAAGAGACATGCCATGGGAGAAGAGCTAGCCAAACTTCTGGAAGCCGGATTCATCAGAGATATAAAACATCCGGACTGGATAGCAAATCTGGTGATGGTACCAAAGAAGGATAAATCCTGGCGCCTATGTGTTGATTTCAAAGACCTTAATAAGGCTTGCCCAAAGGATCCCTTCCCCCTCCCTCGCATTGATCAAATTATCGATGCTACAGCAGGACACGACTCATTGTGCTTCCTCGACGCGTACTCTGGCTACCACCAAATCAAGATGGCGGAGCCAGACCAAGCAGCAACAACATTCATCACTCCATACGGCCCATTCTGCTTCAACACAATGCCCTTCAACTAGGCGTATCGATGGCTATGGAGATGCCCATCAATAGATATCAATGTGAGTTAGTAGGGATTGCCATGCAACGGATGGACTAGAGCTATAAGTGTATGAAAGCTCAAAAAGAAACTAAGTGAGTGTGCATCCAACTCGATTGCTCACGAAGACCTAGGGCATTTTGAGGAAGCCCATCCTTGGAATATACAAGCCAAGTTCTATAATGAAAGATTCCCACTAGTATATGAAAGTGACAACATAGGAGACTCTCTATCATGAAGATCATTGTGCTACTTTGAAGCACAAGTGTGGTAAAAGGATAGGAGCATTGCCCCTTCTCTCTTTTTCTCTCATTTTTTATTTGGGCCTTTCTCTTTCTTATGGCCTCTTTTTTATTATTATTTTTTCGTCCGGAGTCTCATCCTGACTTGTGGGGGAATCATAGTATCCATCATTCTTTCCACACTAGGACAATGCTCAAATAATGAAGATCACCACACTTTTATTTACTTATAACTCGAGAATTACAACTCAATACTTAGAACAAAACATGACTCTATGTGAATGCCTCCCGCGGTGTATCGGGATGGCAATGATTCAAGAGTGACATGTATGAAAAATTATGAACGGTGGCTTTGCCACAAATATGATGTCAACTACATGATCATGCAAAGCAATATGACAATGATGAAGCGTGTCATAATAAACGGAACGGTGGAAAGTTGCATGGCAATATATCTCGGAATGTCTATGGAAATGCCATAATAGGTAGGTATGGTAGCTATTTTGAGGAAGGTAAATGGTGGGTTTATGGTACCAGCGAAAGTTGCGTGGTACTAGAGAGGCTAGCAATGGTGGAAGGGTGAGAGTGCGTTCAATCCATGGACTCAACATTAGTCATAAATAACTCACATACTTGCTGCAAAATCTATTAGTTATCGACACGAAGTATTACGCTCATGCTCAGATTGGTAGGAAAAGACCATCGATCATCCCCGACCGCCACTCATAAGGAAGACAATGAAAAAATTAAATCATGTTCCGACTTCATCACATAACGGTTCACCATAAGTGCATGCTACGGGAATCACAAACTTTAACACAAGTATCTCTCAAATTCACAACTACTCAACTAGCATGACTCTATTATCACCATCTTCATATCTCAAAACAATCATAAGGAATCAAACTTCTCATAGTATTCAATGCACTTTATATGAATTTTTTTATTATACACATCTTGGATGCCCATCATATTAGGACTAATTTTATAGCCAAAGCAAATTAGCATGCTGTTCTAAAAGACTCTCAAAATAATATAATTGAATCATGAGAGATCAATAATTTCTATAAAATAAAACCACCACCGTGCTCTAAAATGATATAAGTGAAGTACTTAGAGCAAAATTATCTAGCTCAAAAGATATAAGTGAAGCACATAGAGTATTCTAATAAATTCCGATTCATGCGTGTCTCTCCCAAAAGGTGTGTACAGCAAGTATGATTGTGGTAAACTAAAAAGCAAAGAATCAAATCATACAAGACGCTCCAAGAAAAACACATATCTGTTGGGGAACGCAGTAATTTCAAAATTTTCCTACGCACACGCAAGATCCATCTAGGTGATGCATAGCAACGAGAGGGGAGAGTGTTGTCTACGTGCCCTCGTAGACCGAAAACGGAAGCATTATGACAACGCGGTTGATGTAGTCGTACATCTTCGCGATCCGACCGATCCTAGTACCGAAAGTACGGCACCTCCGCGATCTGCACACGTTCAGCTCGGTGATGTCCCACAAACTCTTGATCCAGCTAAGTGTCGAGGGAGAGCGTCGTCAGCACGACGGCGTGATGACGGTGATGATGAAGCTATCGGCACAGGGCTTCGCCTAAGCACTACGAAGATATGACCGAGGTGGATTATGGTGGAGGGGGGCACCACACACGGCTAAGACAATGATCAACTTGTGTGTCTATGGGGTGCCCGTTCCTCCGTATATAAAGGAGTGGAGGAGGGGGAGGGCCGGCCCTCTCTATGGAGCGCCCTAGGGGAGTCCTACTCCCACCGGGAGTAGGATTCCCCCCTTCCAAGTAGGAGTAGGAGAGGAAGCAAGGAGAGAGGGAGGAAGGAAAGGGGGGTCAGCCCTCCTCCCAATTCGGATTGGGCTTGGGGGGCGCCCCCTCCTAGGCCGCCTCCTCCTCTCTCCCTCTAAGGCCCAGTAAGGCCCATACACACCCCGGGGGGTTCCGGTAACCTCCTGGTACTCCGGTAAATGCCCAAACTCACCCGGAACCATTCCATGTCCAAACATAGCCATCCAATATATTGATCTTTATGTATCGACCATTTCGAGACTCCTCGTCATGTGTCTGATCACATCCGGGACTCCGAACAACCTTCGGTACATCAAAACACATAAACTCATAATACCGATCATCACAGAATGTTAAGCGTGCGGACCCTACGGGTTCGAGAACTATGTAGACATGACCGAGACTTATCTCCGGTCAATAACCAATAGCGGAACCTGGATGCTCATATTGGTTCCTACATATTCTATGAAGATCTTTATCGGTCAAACCACATAACAACATACGTTGTTCCCTTTGTCATCAGTATGTTACTTGCCCGAGATTCGATCGTCGGTATCTCAATAGCTAGTTCAATCTCGTTACCGGCAAGTCTCTTTACTTGTTCCGTAATAAATCATCCCGCAACTAACTCATTAGTCACATTGCTTGCAAGGCTTATAGTGATGTGCATTACCGAGAGGGCCCAGAGATACCTCTCCGACAATCGGAGTGACAAATCCTAATCTCGATCTATGCCAACTCAACAAACACCATTGGAGACACCTATAGAGCATCTTTATAATCACCCAGTTACGTTGTGACGTTTGATAGCACACAAAGTGTTCCTCCGGTATTCGGGAGTTGCATAATCTCATAGTCATAGGAACATGTGTAAGTCATGAAAAAAGCAATATCTACATACTAAACAATCAAGTGCTAAGCTAACAGAATGGGTCAAGTCAATCACATCATTCTCTAATGATGTGATCGCGTTAATCAAATGACAACTCATGTCTATGGTTTGGAAACTTAACCATCTTTGATTCAACGAGCTAGTCAAGTAGAGGCATACTAGTGACATTCTGTTTGTCTATGTATTCACACATGTACTAAGTTTCTGGTTAATACAATTCTAGCATGAATAATAAACATTTATCATGATATAAGGAAATATAAATAACAACTTTATTATTGCTTCTAGGGCATATTTCCTTCAGTCTCCCACTTGCACTAGAGTCAATAATCTAGATTACACAGTAATGATTCTAACACCCATGGAGTCTTGGTGCTGATCATGTTTTGCTCGTGAGCGAGGCTTAGTGAACGGGTCTGCAACATTCAGATCCGTATGTATCTTGCAAATATCTATGTCTCCCTCGTTGACTTGATCGCGGATGGAATTGAAGCGTCTCTTGATGTGCTTGGTTCTCTTGTGAAATCTGGATTCCTTTGCCAAGGCAATTGCACCAGTATTGTCACAAAAGATTTTCATTGGACCCGATGCACTAGGTATGACACCTAGATCGGATATGAACTCCTTCATCCAGACTCCTTCATTTGCTGCTTCCGAAGCAGCTATGTACTCCGCTTCACACGTAGATCCCGCCACGACGCTTTGCTTAGAACTGCATCAACTGACAGCAACACCGGTCAATATAAATACGTATCCGGTTTGTGACTTGGAGTCATCCGGATCTGTGTCAAAGCTTGCATCGACGTAACCATTTACGACGAGCTCTTTGTCACCTCCATAAACGAGAAACATATCCTTAGTCCTTTTCAGGTATTTTAGGATGTTCTTGACCGCTGTCGATGATCCACTCTGGATTACTTTGGTACCTCCCTGCTAAACTAATAGCAAGGCACACATCAGGTCTGGTACACAGCATTGCATACATGATAGAACCTATGGCTAAAGCATAGGGAATGACCTTCATTTTTTCTCTATCTTCTGCAGTGGTCGGGCATTGAGTCTGACTCAACTTCACACCTTGTAACACAGGCAAGAACCCTTTCTTTGCTTGATCCATTTTGAACTTATTCAAAACTTTATCAAGGTGTGTGCTTTGTGAAAGTCCAATTAAGCATCTTGATCTATCTCTATAGATCTTGATGCCCAATATATAAGCAGCTTCACTGAGGTCTTTCATTGAAAAACTATTGTTCAAGTATCCTTTTATGCTATCCAGAAATTCTATATCATTTCCAATCAACAATATGTCATCCACATATAATATTAGAAATGCTATAGAGCTCCCACTCCCTTTCTTGTAAATACATGCTTCTCCAAAAGTCTGTATAAAACCATATGCTTTGATCACACTATCAAAACGTTTATTCCAACTCCGAGATGCTTGCACCAGTCCATAAATAGATCGCTGGAGCTTGCACACTTTGTTAGCATCCTTTGGATTGACAAAACCTTCGGGTTGCATCATATACAACTCTTCTTCCAGAAATGTTTTCAGGAATGCAGTCTTTACATCCATTTGCCAAATTTCATGATCATAAAATGCAGCAATTGCTAACATGATTCAGACGGACTTAAGCATCGCTACGGTGAAAAGGTCTCATCGTAGTCAACTCCTTGAACTTGTCGATAACCTTTTGCAACAAGTCGAGCTTTGTAGACAGTAACATTACCGTCAGTGTCAGTCTTCTTCTTGAAGATCCATTTATTCTCGATGGCTTGCCGATCATCGGGCAAGTCAACCAAAGTCCACACTTTGTTCTCATACATGGATCCCATCTCAGATTTTTCATGGCCTCAAGCCATTTTGCGGAATCCGGGCTCATCATCGCTTCCTCATAGTTCGTAGGTCCGTCATGGTCAAGTAACATGACCTCCAGAATCGGATTATCGTACCTCTCTGGTGCGGATCTTACTCTGGTTGACCTACGAGGTTCAGTAGTAAGTTGATATGAAGTTATATGATCATCATTATTAGCTTCCTCAATAATTGGTGTAGGAGTCACAGGAACTGATTTCTATGATGAACTACTTTCCAATAAGGGAGCAGGTACAGTTACCTCATCAAGTAATACTCCCCCCCCCCTCACTTCTTTCGAGAGAAACTCCTTCTCTAGAAAGGATCCATTCTTAGCAACGAATTTCTTGCCTTCGGATCTATGATAGAAGGTGTACCCAACAGTCTCCTTTGGGTATCCTATGAAGACACATTTCTCCGATTTGGGTCCGAGCTTATCAGGTTGAAGCTTTTCACATAAGCATCGCAGCCCCAAACTTTAAGAAACGACAACTTGGGTTTCTTGCTAAACCACAGTTCATAAGGTGTCGTCTCAACGGATTTAGATGGTGCCTATTTAACGTGAATGCAGCCATCTCTAAAGCATAACCCTAAAACGATAGTAGTAAATCAGTAAGAGACTTCATAGATCGCACCATATCTAGTAAAGTACGATTACGACATTCGGACACACCATTACGTTGTGGTGTTCCGGGTGGTGTGAGTTGTGAAACTATTCCGCATTGTTTCAAATGAAGACCAAACTCATAACTCAAATATTCTCCTCCACGGTCAGATTGTAGAAACTTTATTTTCTTGTTACGATGGTTTTCCTCTTCACTCTGAAATTCTTTGAACTTTCAAATGTTTCAGACTTATGTTTCATTAAGTAGATATACCCATATATGCTCAAATCATTTGTGAAGGTGAGAAATAACGATACCCGCCGCGAGCCTCAATATTCATCGGACCACATACATCAGTATGTATGATTTCCAACAAATCTGTTGCTCGCTCCATTGTTCCGAAGAATGGAGTTTTAGTCATCTTGCCCATGAGGCATGGTTCGCAAGTACCAAGTGATTCATAATCAAGTGATTCCAAAAGTCCATCAGAATGGAGTTTCTTCATGCGCTTTACACCAATATGGCCTAAATGGCAGTGGCACAAATAAGTTGCACTATCATTATCGACTCTGCATCTTTTGGCCTCAATATTATGAATATGTGTGTCACTACTATCGAGATTCAACAAAAATAGACCACTCTTCAAGGGTGCATGACCATAAAAGATATTACTCATATAAATAGAACAACCATTATTCTCTAATTTAAATGAATAACCGCATCGCATCAAACAAGATCCAGATATAATGTTCATGCTTAACGCTGGCACCAAATAACAATTATTTAGGTCTAAAACTAATCCCGAAGGTAGATGTAGAGGTAGCGTGTGAACTGCAAACACATCGACTTTGGAACCATTTCCCATGCACATCGTCACCTCGTCCTTAGCCAATCTTCACTTAATTCGTAGTCCCTGTTTCGAGTTGCAAATATTAGCAACAAAATCAGTATCAAATACCCAGGTACTACTACGAGCATTAGTAAGGTACACATCTATAACATGTATATCACATATACCTTTGTTCACCTTGCCATCCTTCTTATCCGCCAAATACTTGGGGCATTTCCGCTTCCAGTGACCAGTCCCTTTGCAGTAGAAGCACTCAGTTTCAGGCTTATGTCCAGACTTGGGCTTCTTCACTTGAGCAGCAACTTGCTTGCCATTCTTCTTGAAGTTCCGCTTCTTCCCTTTACCCTTTTTCTTGAGACTGGTGGTCTTGTTGAGCATCAACACTTGATGCTCTTTCTTGATTTCTACCTCTGCAGCTTTTAGCATTGCCAAGAGCTAGGGAATTGTCTTATCCATCCCTTGCATATTATAGTTCATCACGAAGCCCTTGTAGCTTGGTGGCAGTGATTGAAGAATTCTGTCAATGACACTATCATCAGGAAGATTAACTCCCACTTGAATCAAGTGATTGTTATACCCATACATTTTGAGTATATGCTCACTGACAGAACTATTCTCCTCCATTTTGCAGCTGTAGAACTTATTGGAGACTTCATATCTCTCAATCCGGGCATTTGCTTGAAATATTAACTTCAACTCCTGGAACATCTCATATGCTCCATGACGTTCAAAACGTCGTTGAAGTCCCGGTTCTAAGCCGTAAAGCATGGCACACTGAACTATCGAGTAGTCATCAGCTTTGCTCTGCCAGACGTTCATAACATCTGGCGTTGCTCCTGCAGCGGGTTTGGCACCTAGCGGTGCTTCCAGGACATAATTCTTCTGTGCAGCAATGAGGATAATCCTCAATTGACGGACCCAGTCCGTGTAGTTTCTACCATCATCTTTCAACTTACCTTTCTCTAGGAACACATTAAAATTCAATGGAACAACAGCACGGGCCATCTATCTACAACAACATAGACATGCAAAATACTATCAGGTACTAAGTTCATTATAAATTAAAGTTCAATTAAAGAACTCCCACTTAGATAGACATCCCTCTAATCATCTAAGTGATCACGTGATCCAAATCAACTAAACCATGTCCGATCATCACGTGAGATGGAGTAGTTTTCAATGGTGAACACCACTATGTTGATCATATCTACTATATGATTCACGCTCGACCTTTCGGTCTCAGTGTTCCGAGGCCATATCTGTATATGCTAGGCTTGTCAAGTTTAACCCGAGTATTATGCGTGTGCAAAACTGGCTTGCACCCATTTTATGTGAACGTAGAGCTTATCACACCCGATCATCACGTGGTGTCTCGGCACGACGAACTTTTACAACGGTGCATACTCAGGGAGAACACTTGTACCTTGAAATTTAGTGAGATATCATGTTATAATGCTACCGCCGAACTAAGCAAAATAAGATGCATAAAGGATAAACATCACATGCAATCAATATAAGTGATATGATATGGCCATCATCATCTTGTGCCTTTGATCTCCATCTCCAAAGCACCATCATGATCAACATCGTCACTGGCTTGACACCTTGATCTCCATCGAAGCATCGTTGTCGTCTCGCCAACTATTGCTTCTATGACTATCGCTACCGCTTAGTGATAAAGTAAAGCAATTACATGGTGATTGCATTTCATACAATAAAGATACAACCATATGGCTCCTGCCAGTTGCCAATAACTCTGTTAAAAAACATGATCATCTCATACAATAAAATTTAGCATCATGTCTTGACCATATCACATCACAACATGCCCTGCAAAAACAAGTTAGATGTCCTTTACTTTGTTGTTGCAAGTTTTACGTGGCTGCTACGGGCTGATCAAGAACCGTTCTTACCTACGCATCAAAACCACAACGATTTTTCGTCAAGTGTGCTGTTTTAACTTTCAACAAGGACCGGGCATAGCCACACTCGATTCAACTAAAGTTGGAGAAACTGACACCCGCCAGCCACTTGTGTGTGAAGCACGTCGGTAGAACCAGTCTCGCATAAGCGTACACGTAATGTCGGTCCGGGCCGCTTCATCCAACAATACCGGCGAATCAAAGTATGACATGCTGGTAAGCAGTATGACTATTATCGCCCACAACTCTTTGTGTTCTACTCGTGCATATAAAATTTATGCATAGACCTGGCTCGGATGCCACTGTTGGGGAACGTAGTAATTTCAAAATTTTCCTACGCACACACAAGATCCATCTAGGTGATGCATAGAAACGAGAGGGGATAGTGTTGTCTACGTACCCTCGTAGACCAAAAGCGGAAGCGTTATGACAACGCGGTTGACGTAGTCGTAGTCTTCATGATCCGACGATCCTAGTACTGAAAGTACGGCACCTCCGCGATCTGCACACGTTCAGCTCGGTGACGTCCCATGAACTCTCGATCCAGCTGAGTGTCGAGGGAGAGCTTCGTCAGCACGACGGCGTGATGACGGTGATGATGAAGCTACCGGCGCAGGGCTTCGCCTAAGCACTACGACGATATGACCGAGGTGGATTATGGTGGAGGGGGGCACCGCATGCAGCTAAGACAATGATCAACTTGTGTGTCTATGGGGTGCCCCTTCCTGTATATATATGAGTGGAGGAGGGAGGGCCGGCCCTCTCTATGGCGCGCCCTAGGGGAGTCCTACTCCCACCGGGAGTACGATCCCCCCCCTTCCAAGTAGGAGTAGGAGAGGAAGGAAGGAGGAGAGAGGGAGGAAGGAAAGGGGCGCCGGCCCCCCTCCCAATTCGGATTGGGCTTGAGGGGGCGCCCCTTCCTAGGCCGCCTCCTCCTCTCTCCCTCTAAGGCCCAATAAGGCCCATACACTCCCCGGGGGGTTCGGGTAACCCCGGTACTCCGGTAAATGCCCAAACTCACCCGGAACCATTCCGATGTCGAAACATAGCCATCGAATATATCGATCTTTATGTCTCGACCATTTCGAGACTCCTCGTCATGTCTGTGATCACATCCGGGACTCTGAACAACCTTCGGTACATCAAAACACATAAACTCATAATACTGATCGTCACAGAACGTTAAGCATGCGGACCCTACGGGTTCGAGAACTATGTAGACATGACCGAGACTTATCTCCGGTCAATAACCAATAGCGGAACCTGGACACTCATATTGGTTCCTACATATTCTATGAAGATCTTTATCGGTCAAACCACATAACAACATACGTTGTTCCCTTTGTCATCGGTATGTTACTTGCCCAAGATTCGATCATCGGTATCTCAATACCTAGTTCAATCTCGTTACTGGCAAGTCTCTTTACTCATTCCGTAATACATCATCACGCAACTAACTCATTAGTCACATTGCTTGCAAGGCTTACGGTGATGTGCATTACCGAGAGGGCCTAGAGATACCTCTCCGACAATCAGAGTGACAAATCCTAATCTCGATCTATGCCAACTTAACAAACACTATTGGAGACACCTATAGAGCATCTTTATAATCACCCAGTTACGTTGTGACGTTTGATAGCACACAAAATGTTCCTCTAGTATTCGGGAGTTGCATAATCTCATAGTCATAGGAACATGTATAAGTCATGAATAAAGCAATATCAGCATACTAAATGATCAAGTGCTAAGCTAACGGAATGGGTCAAGTCAATCACAACATTCTATAATGATCTGATCCCGTTAATCAAATGACAACTCATGTCTATGGCTAGAAAACTTAACCATCTTTGATTCAACGAGCTAGTCAAGTAGAGGCATACTAGTGACACTCTGTTTGTCTATGTATTCACACATGTACTAAGTTTCCGGTTAATACAATTCTAGCATGAATAATAAAGATTTATCATGGTATAAGGAAATATAAATAACAACTATTATTGCCTCTAGGGCATATTTCCTTCAATATCATGTGGTGAATAAAAATGTAGCCTCAAGTAAAGTTACCGATAGACGAAGACGAAAGAGGGGATGCCTTCCGGGGCATCCCCAAGCTTAGGCTTTTGGTTGTCCTTCAGTTTACCTTGGGGTGCCTTGGGAAGCCCCAAGCTTAGGCTATTGCCACTCCTTATTCCAAAATCCATCAAATCTTTACCCCGAAACTTGAAGACTTCACAACACAAAACTTCAACAAAAAATCTCATGAGCTCCATTAGTATAAGAAAATAAACCACCACTTTAAGGTACTGTAATGAAATCATTCTTTATTTATATTGGTGTTAAACCTACTGTATTGCAACTTCTCTATGGTTCATACCCCCCGATACTACTCATAGATTCATCAAAATAAGCAAACAACACATGAAAAACAGAATCTTTCAATAACAGAACAGTCTGTAGCAATATGATATGTTTGAGTACTTATGTAAGTCCAAAAATTCTGAAATAAATTGGTGGACGTGAGAAATTTGTCTATTAATCATCTGCAAAAACAATCAATCTAAAATCACCCTCCAGTAAAAGATGACAGCTAATCTCGTGAGAAAAAATGTTTCTATTTTTTACAGCAAGATCGCAAAGACTTCACACATGTCTTCCCAAAGGTTCTACTTGGCACAAACACTAATTAAAAGATAAAACCACATCTGAACAGAATCTAGATGAATTATTTATTAGTAAACAGGAACAAAAAGCAAAGAACAAACATAAAATTGGGTTGCCTCCCAACAAGCGCTATCATTTAACGCCCCTAGCTAGGCATTGATAATTTTAAGGATGCTCACATGAAAGACAAGAATTGAAGCGCAAAGAGAGCATCATAAAACACATGACAAACACATCTAACTCTAACATACTTCCTATGCATAGGAATTTTGTAAGCAAACAAATTTTCAAGGCAAGCAAAAACTAGCATATGCGAGGAAGAAGAAAGGGACGATAGCATTCTCAACATGAAGAGAGGTAATTTAGTAACATAAAAATTTCTACAACCATATTTTCCTCTCTCATAATAATTACATGTAGGATCATAAGCAAATTCAACAACATAGCTATCACATAAAACATTCTCTTTATGAACCACATGCGTGCAAAGTTGACACTCTTCCAAAATAGTGGGATTAACATTAACTAAAGTCATGACCTCTCCAAACCCACTTTTATCAAAAATTTCATAAGATTGAAAATCCTCCAAATATGTGGGATATAACGTTGACACTCTTCAAAACCCACTTTCAATATTATTGCAAACACTATTATCAATCTCAGATTCATCATGGCGCTTAAATAAATTTTCAAGATCATAAGAAGAATCACCCCAATCATGATTGCAACAAGCAGTAGACATAGCAAAATTAGCATCCCAAGCTTAGGGTTTTGCATATTATTAGAACAATTGACATTAAGGTAATTTATAGTTAGATCATTGCAATCATGCTTTTTATTCAAAGATCTATCGTGAATCTCTTCATAAATTTATTCATCACAATTTTCAGATTCACGAATTTCAAGCAAAACCTCATAAAAATAATCTAGTGCACTCAAATCACTAGAAATTGGTCCATCATAATTGGATCTCTTAAAAAGATTAGCAAGGGGATAAGGATACATAAACTTTTACCAAGCGAAGATGCAAGCAAAAAGAAGGCACATGGTAACCCAAGATCGAACGGAAGGAGGGCGAAGAAAAGGAAAAGGTTTTCGAAAATCGTTTTAGAAGTGGGGGAGAGGAAAATGAGAGGCGAATGGCAAATAATTTAATGCAAGGGAGAATATTTTATGATGGGTACTTGGTATGTCTTGACTTGGCGTAGATCTCCCCGACAACGGCGCCAAAAATCCTTCTTGCTACCTCTTGAGCATGCGTTGGTTTTCCCTTGAAGAGGAAAGGGTGATGCAGCAAAGTAGCGTAAGTATTTCCCTTAGTTTTGAGAACCAAGGTATCGATCCAGTAGGAGACAACGCACAAGTCACCTAGTACCTGCACAAACAACAAAAACCATGCAACCAACGCGATAAAGGGGTTGTCAATCCCTTCACGGTCACTCGCAAAAGTGAGATCTAATAAAGATAGTAAAGTAAATATTTTTGGTATTTTTGTTGTATAGATTGGAAAGTAAAGATTGCAAAATAGTAAACTAGATGCGATGTAAATAAAAGAGATGCAATATAATAAGAAACAGACCCAGGGGCCATAGGTTTCACTAGTGTCTTCTCTCAAGATAGCATGTATTACGATGGGTGAACAAATTACTGCCGAGCAATTGATAGAAAAGCGCATAGTTATGAAGATATGTAAGGCAATGATCATGAATATAGGCATCACGTCTGTGTCAAGTATATCGAAACTATTCTGCATCTACTACTATTACTCCACACATCGACCGCTATCCAGCATGCATCTAGAGTATTAAGTTCAAAAGAATAGAGTAACACATTAAGCAAGATGACATGATGTAGAGGGATAAACTCAAGCAATATGGTATAAACCCCATCTTTTTATCTTCGATGGAAACTATACAATACGTGCCTTGCTGCCCCTACCGTCACTGGGAAAGGACACCGCAAGATTGAACCCAAAGCTAAGAACTCCTCACATTGCAAGAAAGATCAATCTAGTAGGCCAAACTAAACCGATAATTCGAAGAGACTTGCAAAGATATCAAATCATGCATATAAGAATTCAGAGAAGAACCAAATAATATTCATAGATAGTCTTGTTCATAAATCCACAATTCATCGAATGTCGGCAAACACACTGCAAAAGAGTATTACATTGAATAGATCTCCAAGAACATTGAAGAGAACTTTGTATTGAGAATCAAAGAGAGAGAAGAAGCCATCTAGCTAATAACTATGGACCCGAAGGTCTGTGGTAAACTACTCACGCTTCATCGGAGAGGCTATGGTGTTGATGTAGAAGCCCTCCGTGATCGATATCCCCTCCGGCAGATCGCCGAATAAGGCCCCATGATGGGATCTCACGGGTACAGAAGCTTGCGGTGGTGGAGAAGTGGTTTCGTGGCTCTCTCTGATCGATCTAGGATATAACAGTATATATAGGCGAAAGAAGTACGTCGGTGGAGCTACTAGGGGCCCACGAGGGTGGGGGGCGTGCCCTCCTACGCCGTTGCCGCCTCGTGGAGTTCCAGAATTCGACTTCAAGTCTTTTGGATTGCTTTCGGTCCAAGAAAGATCATCGCAAAGGTTTCATTCCGTTTGGACGCCGTTTGGTATTCCTTTTCTGCGAAACTCTAAAATAGGCAAAAAACAGAAACTGGCACTGGGCCTCCGGTTAATAGGTTAGTCCCAAAAATAATATGAAAGATCATATTAAATCCCATTAAACATCCAAAACAGATAATATAATAGCATGGAACAATCAAAAATTATAGATACGTTGGAGACGTATCAAGCATCCCCAAGCTTAATTCCTGCTCATCCTCAAGTAGGTAAATGATAAAAACAGAATTTTTGATGTGGAATGATACCTATCATAATTATCAATGTAATTTTCTTTATTATGGCATGAATGTTTAGATCCGAAAGATTCAAAACAAAAGTTCAATATTGACATAAAAATAATAATACATCAAGCATATTAATAAAGCAATCATGTCTTCTCAAAATAACATCGCCAAAGAAAGCTATCCCTACAAAATCATATAGTCTGGCTATGCCCTATCTTCATCACACAAAATATTTAAATCATGCACAACCCCAATGACAAGCCAAGCAATTGTTTCATACTTCTAATGTTCTCAAACTTTTTCAATCTGCACGCAATACATGAGCGTGAGCCATGGACATAGCACTATAGGTGGAATGGAATGGTGGTTGTGGAGAAGACAAAAAGGAGAAGATAGTCTCACATCAACTAGGCGTATCGATGGCTATGGAGATGCCCATCAATAGATATCAATGTGAGTGAGTAGGGATTGCCATGCAACGTATGGACTAGAGCTATAAGTGTATGAACGCTAAAAAAGAAACTAAGTGGGTGTGCATCCAACTCGCTTGCTCACGAAGACCTAGGGCATTTTGAGGAAGCCCATCATTGGAATATACAAGCCAAGTTCTATAATGAAAGATTCCCACTAGTATATGAAAGTGAGAACATAGGAGAATCTCTATCATGAAGATCATGGTGCTACATTGAAGCACAAGTGTGATAAAAGGATAGTAGCATTGCCCCTTCTCTCTTTTTCTCTCATTTTTTTATTTGGTCCTTTCTCTTTTTTTATGGCCTCTTTTTTTCGTCTGGAGTGTCACCCGACTTGTGGGGGAATCATAGTCTCCATCATCCTTTCCCACTAGGACAATGCTCTAATAATGAAGATCATCTCACTTTTATTTACTTACAACTCAAGAATTACAACTCAATACTTAGAACAAAATATGACTCTATGTGAATGCCTCCGGCGGTGTACCGAGATGTGCAATGATTCAAGAGTGACATGTATGAAAAATTATGAACGGTGGCTTTGCCACAAATACGATGTCAACTACATGATCATGAAAAGCAATACGACAATGATGAAGCGTGTCATAATAAACGGAACGGTGGAAAGTGGCATGGCAATATATCTCGGAATGGCTATGGAAATGCCATAATAGGTAGGTATGGTGGCTGTTTTGAGGAAAGTAAATGGTGGGTTTATGGTACCTGCGAAAGTTGCGCTGTACTAGAGAGGCTAGCAATGGTGGAAGGGTGAGAGTGCGTCTAATCCATGGACTCAACATTAGTCATAAAGAACTCACATACTTATTGCAAAAATCTATTATTTATCGAAACGAAGTACTACGCTCATACTCCTAGGGGGATAGATTGGTAGGAAAAGAACATCGCTCGTCCCCGACCACCACTCATAAGGAAGACAATCAGAAACATAAATCATGCTCCGACTTCATCACATAACGGTTCACCATACGTGCATGCTACGGGAATCACAAACTTTAACACAAGTATCTCTCAAATTCTCAACTACTCAACTAGCATGACTCTAATATCACCATCTTCATATCTCAATACAATCATAAGGAATCAAACTTCTCATAGTATTCAATGCACTTTATATGAATTTTTTATTATACCCATCTTGGATGCCCATCATATTAGGACTAATTTTATAGCCAAAGCAAATTACCATGCTATTATAAAAGACTCTCAAAATAATATAAGTGAAGCATGAGAGATCAATAATTTCTATAAAATAAAACCACCACCGTGCTCTAAAAAGATATAAGTGAAGCACTTAGAGCAAAATTATCTAGCTCAAAAGATATAAGTGAAGCACATAGAGTATTCTAATAAATTCCAATTCATGCGTGTCTCTCCCAAAAGGTGTGTACAGCAAGGATGATTGTGGTAAACTAAAAATCAAAGAATCAAATCATACAAAACGCTCCAAGAAAAACACATATCATGTGGTGAATAAAAATATAGCCTCAAGTAAAGTTACCGATAGACGAAGACGAAAGAGAGGATGCCTTCCGGGGCATCCCCAAGCTTAGGCTTTTGGTTGTCCTTGAATTTTACCTTGTGGTGCCTTGGGCATCCGAAAGCTTAGGCTCTTGCCACTCCTTATTCCAAAATCCATCAAATCTTTACCCAAAAACTTAAAAACTTCACAACACAAAACTTCAACAGAAAATCTCATGAGCTCCGTTAGTATAGGAAAATAAACCACCACTTTAAGGTACTGTAATGAAATCATTATTTATTTATATCGGTGTTAAACCTACTGTGTTCCAACTTCTCTATGGTTCATACCCCCCGATACTACTCATAGATTCATCAAAATAGGCAAACAACACACGAAAACCAGAACCTGTCAAAAACAAAACAGTCTGTAGCAATCTGATTTGTTCGAATACTTCTGTAACTCCAAAAATTCTGAAATAAATTTGTGGACTTGAGGAATTTGTCTTTAATCATCTGCAAAAATAATCAACCTAAAATCACTCTACAGTAAAAAATGACAGCTAATATTCCCAAAGGTTCTACTTGGCACAAACACTAATTAAAACATAAAACCACATCTAAACAGAATCTAGTTGAATTATTTATTAGTAAACAGGAACAAAAAGCAAAGAACAAAAATAAAATTGGGTTGCCTCCCAACAAGCGCTATTGTTTAACGCCCGTAGCTAGGCATTGATAATTTTAATGATACTCACATGAAAGACAAGAATTGAAGCACAAAGAGAGCATCATAAAACACATGACAAACACATCTATGTCTAACATACTTCCTATGCGTAGGCATTTTGTAAGCAAACAAATTTTCAAGGCAAGCAAAAACTAGCATATGCAAGGAAGAAGAAAGGGACGATAGCATTCTCAACCTGAAGAGAGGTAATTTAGTAACATGAAAATTTCTACAACCATATTTTCCTCTCTCATAATAATTACATGTAGGGTCATAAGAAAATTCAACAACATAGATATCACATAAAATATTCTCTTTATGAACCACATGCATGCAAAGTTGACATTCTTCCAAAATAGTGGGATTAACATTAACTAAAGTCATGACCTCTCCAAACCCACTTTTATCAAAAATTTCATAAGATTGAAAATCCTCCAAATATGTGGGATATAAAGTTGACACTCTTCCAAACCCACTTTCAATATTATTGCAAACACTATTATCAATCTCATATTCATCATGGGGCTTAAATAAATTTTCAAGATCATAAGAAGAATCACCTCAATCATGATCATTGCAACAAGCAGTAGACATAGCAAAATTAGCATCCCCAAGCCTAGGGTTTTGCATATTATTAGCACAATTGACATTAAGGGAATTTATAGTTAGATCATTGCAATCATGCTTTTTATTCAAAGATCTATCGTGAATCTCTTCATAAATTTCTTCATGAAAATTTTCAGATTCACGAATTTCAAGCAAAACCTCATAAAAATAATCTATTGCACTCAAATCACTAGAAATTGGTCCATCATAATTGGATCCCTTAAAAACATTAGCAAGGGTATGAGGATCCCTTCACGAGAGGCGAATGGCAAATAATGTAATGCGAGGGAGAAGAGTTTATGATGGGTACTTGGTATGTCTTTACTTGGCGTAGATCTTCCCGGCAACGGCGCCAAAAATCCTTCTTGCTACCTCTTGAGCATGCGTTGGTTTTCCCTTGAAGAGGAAAGGGTGATGCAGCAAAGTAGCGTAAGTATTTCCCTTAGTTTTGAGAACCAAAGTATCAATCCAGTAGGAGACAACGCACAAGTCACCTAGTACCTGCACAAACAATCAAGAACCTTGCAACCAACGTGATAAACGGGTTGTCAATCCCTTCACGATCACTCGCAAAAGTGAGATCTAATAAAGATAGTAAAGTAAATATTTTTTGTATCTTTGTTGTATAGATTGGAAAGTAAAGATTGCAAACTAGTAAACGAGATGTGATGTAAATAAAAGAGATGCAATATAATAAGTAAGAGACCCGGAGGGCATAGGTTTCACTGGTGGCTTCTCTCAAGATATCATGTATTACGGTGGGTGAACAAATTACTGCCGAGCAATTGATAGAAAAGCGCTTAGTTATGAAGATATCTAAGGCAATGATCATGAATATAGGCATCACGTCCGTGTCAAGTTGATCGAAACGATTCTGCATCTACTACTATTACTCCACACATCCACCGCTATCCAGCATGCATCTAGAGTATTAAGTTCATAAGAACAGAGTAACGCATTAAGCAAGATGACATGATGTAGAGGGATAAACTCAAGCAATATGATATAAACCCCATCTTTTTATCCTTGATGGCAACAATACAATACGTGCCTTGCTGCCCCTCCTGTCACTGGGAAAGGACACCGCAAGATTGAACCCAAAGCTAAGCACTTCTCCCATTGCAAGAAAGATCAATCTAGTAGGCCAAACTAAACCGATAATTCGAAGAGACTTGCAAAGATATCAAATCATGCATATAAGAATTCAGAGAAGAACCAAATAATATTCATAGATAATCTCGTTCATAAATCCACAATTCATTGGATCTCGGCAAACACACTAGAAAAGAGTATTACATCGAATAGATCTCCAAGAACATCGAGGAGAAATTTGTATTGAGAATCAAAGAGAGAGAAGAAGCCATCTAGCTAATAACTATCGACCCGAAGGTCTGTGGTAAACTACTCACGCTTCATCGGAGAGGCCATGGTGTTGATGTAGAGCCCTCCGTGATCGATTCCCCCTCCGGCATATTGTCGGAAAAGGCCCCAAGATGGGATCTCACGGGTATAGAAGGTTGCTGTGGTGGAGAAGTGGTTTTGTGGCTCTCTCTGATCGATCTAGGGTATAATTGTATATATAGGCGAAAGAAGTACGTTGGTGGAGCTACGAGGGGCCCACAAGGGTGGGGGCGTGCCTACCCACCCTGGGCGCGCCCTCCTGCCTCGTGGCCGCCTCGTGAAGTTCCAAACTTCGACTCCAATTCTTCTAGATTTCTTTCGGTCCAAGAAAGATCATCGCGAAGGTTACATTCCATTTGGCCTCCGTTTGGTATTCCTTTTCTGCGAAACTCTATAATAGGCAAAAAAACAGAAACTTGCACTGGGCCTCTGCTACCTCTTGAGCACTGCGTTGGTTTTCCCTTGAAGAGGAAAGGGTGTTGCAGTAAAGTGCCGTAAGTATTTCCCTCAGTTTTTGAGAACCAAGGTATCAATCCAGTAGGAGATCACCACTACAAAAAAAAGACACATCCGTGACTTTTTGGGCCGAACGAAATTTTTTTCTGTCATACATATGACACTTCTATGACGATAATTGTGACAAAACCCGGTATCATCATAGATGTGGTGGGCTCCTACTTCTATGACAAAAAATCATGATGAAAATGGGCTTTTCGTCTGGGCGGGCGGAGACGCAGCTGCATGACATTCTTTGGGCCGTCCATGACGGAAAATACCGTGGTAGAAGTGAGGGGAGGAAAATTTCGGGAGTTGCCGGTTACGGTGGGAGGTCGGGGGAGCGATGCGCTGCTTTCTCTCATACGTGACGCTGCTGCGGTGTGCGGCGTTGGCTCTAATCGAACCCGGCGGTTGCACTGCGCACATTATCGAACCCGAGCGATCGATCGATGGCTGTTAATCGAACCCGATGGAGCGATTCGCCGCTATCTGCTGCTAAGTGAAGCCGATCGATGCTGCCTCTCGGATGAACGATGAGCGTTGCTGCGGGGTTGGATGAGCGATTGGCGGTGGCGTTGCCTCTGGATGAACAGAACCCGTGGTGTGGAGGGCTGGATGAACAGTAGACGGTGGAGGGTGGCCGTGGAGGGTTGGTTGAACAGGACCCGGTGGTGTGGAGGGCTGGATGAGCGATGAGGCGGTGGAGGGGTGCCCGTGTGGAGGGTGGTTGAGCGATGGCGGTGGAGTAGTGCGGCGGTGGAGGCTGGATGAACAGGAGCCCGTGGAGGCTGGAGGAGGTCGACGGTGGAGATGAGCGGTATCCGTGGAGTCCTGCTTTGCGACGCCACACCCTCCCCCTGCTTTGACCGTAGCGCTCCAACACAAGTCCGTTTCGTCCATTGTGCAGTACGCCACACCCCTCCCGATCAACAGGACCCACGTTTCGACCGTAGGAGGTCCGTTTCCTCTGTTTTGCGGTACGCCACACCCCTCCCGATCAACATGGCCCCAGTTTTGACCGTAGGAGGTCCATTTCCTCGGTTTTGCGGTACGCCAGGCCCCTCCCGATCAACAGGACCCCGTTTCGAACATGTCCGGTCGAACACAAGGCCGTTTCCTCCATTGTGCGGTACGCCAGGCCTCGTTTCCATCGCCTGTTCCGTCCAAGCCCTCCCGATGAACACGACCACGCATTCCGTTCCGACCCAGCCGGTTGGATCCCCATGAACGCGACGACGGCGCTGTTTCTCCGTTCTGACCCAGCCATGTACGTATGCGCGATAGGCGTTAGAGACCCTGCCCGTATGTACGTACATGGCCGTATTTTCTTTCTTGCACCCTCGCCGTTGTACGTACGTGTACATGCTACGTGCGCGCCTCTACTACGACACGTGCGCGCCTCTACATCCACGTTCGCGACCAGAATGACAACGCTACGTACGCTTCGACCAGGTGGGTCCCGACTGTCAGGCACTTCCTTGCGTGCGACGATGTAGCTGGTGGGTCCCAGCAGTCAGGGGGCGAATCGTTTTTTTTCGGACGCACTTCCTTGCGTGCGAAGATGTAATTGGTGGGTCCCAGCAGACAGGGGGAAACATTTTTTTCGCTAAATACGGTGGCCCGTCCGGTGGGTCCCCGCTGTCAGGTGGAGGAATAATTATTTTGCGCGTAATAAGGAGGCACTTCCTTGCTGCGGTCGTGGACCCAGCTGTCAGCCTCTCCACGTACTGTCCACGTACGGTGGAAGCCATTCCTTGACCACGTTGACCACGCGACGCCGAGAGCACCAGGGCGGTGGACAACGGCGAGGCCTAGGAAGGGGACGACGCGGAGCCGGGGAAGACGCGGCAGTGGATGCCCACGCGTAGGGGAGTATGAGGGTTCACTCGTTCGGCTGCGGTGTGAGGCTGCCGTCGCCGCAGAATAACAGGGGGTGTGGGTGCGTAGAGGGATGGCCTGGCCAGCGGTGGGAGTAGTAGGGGGCGGTGAGGCCTCCGCGGCATCACAGCCGGCCACGGCCGGCAGGAGCAGGAGGCACGACCGGCGCTGCTTTGGGCGGCTAGAGCAAGAAGACCAGAGGTTGAAGAAGCACTACGGCCGTTGGATGGACATCCTACGGTCACTGGAGCTAGAATCGTTCATATATTGACTAAAGTTGACAAAGGCCTCCGTCCCAGTCAACTTAGTAGGCCCACAAGTCAGCCTCCCACCAAGGTTGGTCCCAGCCAGCAGGGGGGTATTCATTTTTTGTGCGTAATAAGGAGGCACTTCCGGTGGGTCCGAGCTGACAATGAGGGGGACGTTTTTTCGTGAAATACGGTGCCCGTCTGTGGGTCCCAACAACAGTGGGGAAACATTTTTTCGTGAAATACTGGTGACCCGTCCGGTGGGTCCCTATTTGTCAGTGGAGGAATAATTATTTTCCACGTAATAAGGAGGCACTTCCTTGCGGCTGCCGTGGACCCAGCTGTCAGCCTCTCCACATACAGTACTCTTCCGATGGAAGTCGGTCGTTGACCACATTAGCGATGCAGCGTCGAGAGCACCACGGCGGTGGGCGACGGCGAGGCCTAGGAAGGGACGACGGGAGCAGGGAAGACGCGGCGATGGAAGCCCGTGCGGAGAGGAGTACGAGGGTTCACTGGTTCGGCTAGGGTGTGAGGCTGCCATCGCCGCAGGGCCTGGCCAGCGGTGGGAATAGTAGGGGCGGTGAGGCCTCCGGGGCAGCACGGCCGGCCACGGGAGGCAGGAGCATGCGGCACGACCGGCGCTGCTTTGGGCGGCTGGAGCAAGAACACCAGAGGTTGAAGAAGCACTACGGCTGTTGGATGGCCATCGTACGGTCACTGGAGCTAGAATCGTTCATATTGACTAAAGATGACAAAGGCCCCCATCCCAGTCAACTTAGTAGGCCCACAAGTCAGCCTCCCACCATGGTGGGTCCCAGCTAGCAGGGGGTGTATTCATTTTTTTGTGCGTCATAAGGAGGCACTTCCGGTGGGTCCGAGCTGACAGTGCGGGAAATGTTTTTTCACGAAATACGCTGGCCCGTCCGGTGGGTCCCAGCAGTCAGGGGGGAAACATTTTTTTTCGCGAAATAAGGTGGCCCGTCCGGTGGGTCCCTGCTGTCAGGTGGAGGAATAATTATTTTGCGCGTAATAAGGAGGCACTTCCTTGCGGCCGCCTGGACCCAGCTGTCAGCCTCTCCACGTACAGTACTCTTCCGATGGAAGTCGGTCGTTGACCATGTTGACCACGCCGCGCCGAGAGCACCAGGGCGGTGGTCTGGACGATGGCGAGGCCTAGGAAGGGGACGACGCGGAGCCAGGGAAGACGCAGCAGTGGTAGCCTGCACGGAGAGGAGTATGAGGGTTCACTGGTTTGGCTGCCGTCATCGCAGAATAACAGGGGGTGTGGGTGAGTAGAGGGATGGCCTGGCCAGCGGTGGGAGTAGTACGGGGCGGTGAGGCCTCCGCGGCATCACAGCCGGCCACGAGAGGCAGGAGCACGCGACACGACCGACGCTGCTTTGTGCGGCTGGAGCAAGAAGACCAGAGGTTAAAGAAGCACTACGGCCGTTGGATGGACATCGTACGATCACTGCAGCTAGAATCGTTTATATTGACTAAGTTGACAAAGCCCTTGGTACGCGTCAACTTAGTAGGCCCACAGCTCGGATTTGGCAGAGAACATATAGCCCATTTGCAATTTGTAAGAATTTACAGCCCATTTTTCAATTCGAATGGAATTTAGTACAGCCCATTGACGGGTTTGTTAAAAGTACAGCCCAACTTCTAGGTAGGACAACGATTAATAATTTCAAACAACCGCTCAAAACAGGATTAAAAAAATTCCCACATTTCGATGGGATCGAAATACTTTTATCCGAAATTTCTAGTCAGGTTAAATATAATTTCAAAATAAAGTTGTATCACGTTAAAATCCAACGAAATATTATGCCAAGACAACAAGTAATGAAATTAAAATTTCTATATTCCAAAAATAATATATTTTTCAAACTAATTACGTGTTTGGTGCATAGTAATTGCCCAATTATTATAATTACATCCCATTTATTATTTCTTAAAGTTCATTTTCTTGTTAAGCCTAATGCATACCTCCTAGGAAACTGTGCAGCCCAATGGGCGGATAACAAGTTGACCGGATATTGTGTACAACATCGGCCCGATTGCATTGTCGATGTTAAAAAAAGGCCTGTGTAGTACAGTACAACCTAACATGGTTACTCAGCCCACATTCAGGGACGCCGGAAAGGCCCAAACAAGGCTTCTGTACAACTTTTTGAAGTCAATGAGCTCAATTAATAACTTAAGAAAAAAGTTAGATTACAGTGGAACCTAATTAAAAGCTGTCACGAGCAAATAAATAATTCAATGGGTCCCACTTGTGCGTGTGCACGTGTGTGTGTGCGTGTGTGTGTGTGTGTGAGAGAGAGAGAGAGAGAGAGAGAGAGAGAGATAGAGAGAGCTACCCATCGGTCAATGCTCGTAGATACATCTTTCAGCCATATGCATTGCTAATGCTCAGTAAAAACTTATATAGTTGACACAATCATATAGAACATCATAGCACACTGAACTTGCATACAAAAATTTCACGCAGGCGGCACAATCAGGATGGAAGCAGTTGATCGCTACGGGAAGGGCTATGTTGAAACCAATGAAGTCGTACATAATGGTTCAACTTCTTTATAAATGATGGGGAAATATCTTGAATGTTGTGCAAAGAAAACGGACAGACAACACAATAAGTTCTGCTAGCACATTAAGTTGACGTACAACCCTTTCTCAAAAAAGTTCAGGTACAAAATTAGACCAGGTCACAATCAAATGTACTGGCATATCAGTGCTTCAGACCCATAGCTCGGATTTAACTAGTACTATCTGACAAGATTCAGTTGTTACCTCAAATTAGAGCACATCCAGCAGCCAGCCCTGCCTCTTCTCCCAAAGAAGCGATGGCCTCCGTAGCGATGGAGTAGGCCCTGTGCCATCCATCGTTCTGAGCAACACGGGGAAAGTCTGACGTTGACTCATGTAATGGACGTCGTCGACGGACCCTAGCACCAGGGGGGCGACAGGACTTTGATTGATGGATAGACCACTTCTTTGACATGCACGAACACTCGATACAGGTACATCCCTAACGTGGTCCGCGGCGGCCTTGGTGGCGACGAATAGTACAACCCCGGTTCCTGCACCGGTATCTCAACACCAATCACCTTCGGTATGGTGGACGGCTTCTTCATCCATGCCATAACCATCGAGCCCGGCTATGCGGAGGAACAAACATACTTACGAGCTCACCTCCAAGGTCGTTGATAAGCTCGTTCATGGACTCGCTGTTCCAAGCACGTCGAGGCATGCCATGGAAGGTAAGCTTTGTTAAAAACTCAAGCTCTGAGGGCTCCGAGCCCCATCCTGGGTGCCACCGATCAAAGCTCATCAGCGCGCCATCGCAGAACAAACGCCGAGAAGATTCGAACACACGACTGCAGTCGAAAGTTGTTCGGAACCTGACGAAGAAATCAGCCGGTGGCGGACAGACTTCGACGAGCAAAGTCACTTATTTGGATGCCGTGCGCTTTGACAAGGTCGTCCGGCGAGACGGGAGGCCGGTCGCCGTTGATGGTTACCATCAGCACTTTGCCGGCAAACTGGTCGTCAAGCGCCGCCATGCCACTGTTGAGCGACAAAGACGCAGCGATCAAGGCAGGGGCGGACCTCGGGATCTCCGGCTCGGAGATCCGCGTTATCGGGTGACATGATAGTGCGCTTGAGTACACGGAGAACATGAGGGGATTTGGGGAACTGGAGTAGGAATCGAGATTCGAGAGGTGGGGAGGGGCGGAGGCGGGGATGAAAAGGTAGCATGAATTTCGAGCACGCGCTAATATGCTCTCGGTGCTAAGCGCATTTAAAAACACCGGTGGCACCCACATGTCGGCCTAAGAGTCCTTATTCTTCCTTTTTTGAGAGCCCGACCTTTTTTTTCAGGATCTTTTGAGAGCCCGGCCTGAGAGTCATAATTGACCTGTTTGGCATTGCGTTACTACTCGGCCCATATTCAACGACACCTCACTGGCCCAAACAAGTGTACATCATCGAAAAGACAGTGAGCTCAAATTATATAACTTGAAAAAAGGAGATATACTCTGAACACTGGAGAATGGTGATGCCCTCATTTAGCCCACCAACAGTTCGAGACAATAAACAGTTCGAAACAACGATATATACAACATTCAAACACTGACTAGTGACTACTACTGACATAAACAGCAAGACATGATAGTTCATGAGAAGTCTTGCTACATCACCAAAACGTACCCATCTGCAGCGCTCAGACTCTCGTGATCCGCATTTAGAATGACATTCTAAACAGAAGCAACTATTACATAGAAAGAGTGACATAGACGAGGATGACCAAATGATAAGGAATATGCATAAAAAAAAGAAAGAACTACCCATCCAGAACCACCAGCAAAGACAACAAAGTCATTCGAAGAGATGATCCAACGCCATCATAATTTGCAGCCCCACTTCAGCGACCAGTGTCGGCGTTCTGGGAACGGGGGTACCCAGACTTGCATGTCTGCGGCCTGCGGCGTGGCTCAAGGGGTGGCCCAGCACGGCCCATCTTCATCAGCAAAAGCTCAAGACCCTCGCGAGGGGCCAAGCCGCGCGGGGCGGACGACAGGAAGCTTCCTCAGGCACGGCCTCGTCAGGCTGGCTCGCGAGGAGGCGGAGAGATCAAGGTGGGGTACCTCACGAAGTGCCCATGACGCAAGCCATGACGACCAAGGGCGCCAGGAGAGCGCCAGCCCGTGCAGTGTCCTCATTTCCTCTTAGGTGCAAAGGGGGCAAGCGCAGGTGAGAGCATCAAGCAAAGGCAGCCGTTTCGGTGCAACAAGACCAAGACCATCACAACAGCAGGAAGGAAGTCATCGTGGAGCCCAAGCCGGCGTCACACCGTCGAGCCTTTGACAAAGCGAGGACCAAGCGTAGTCGAGGATAAGTGTACTAGATGTTCCCTTCAAAATGGCCAATTGTTGGCGCCCTTCCCGCTCAATATTTGGGAAGAGGCCTAGGGCCTCTGCCTATAAATAGGACTAGCCACCCACAGGGTAGAGGGGAGGATCCGGAATCCAGAACAGAGCTAGAGATCAAGCAATCTAGAGAGAGAGAGAGAGAGAGAGAGCGACCGAACTCCCCCTAGCAGTTCGTCGCACCGGCCAAGAACAGACCCTCGCGAGGCTGTTCTTCCTTGTATTGTTCATCATCAGCCCCTGAGGCAATCCACCACACCACACACTGGAGTAGGGTATTACACCACAATGGTGGCCCGAACCAGTATAAACCTTGTGTCCCTTGTGTTGCTCTTTGTGTAGTTTAGATCCTTGCGGCGCAGGCGGCGCAGTAGGTAGGGGTGAGATCTCCGCATGTACCCCGGAGTTCGAACCTAGAGGGTCTACGGAACCCAAAATCCGACATTTGGCGCGCCAGGTAGGGGTGCACCGGAATCCGTCTTCCGCCGCCCTGTTCTTCGCCGCCCATCGCATCCATGTCGGACGCTCATCGGGCCCGCGCCGAGCACCGGGCCGCTCTCGCCACTCGCGTCGACCAGACGGCCCCCGTCGGCGGCCGCCCTCACCGTTCCCCGTCGCCGGCCGTCAATGCCGCCACCGGCCCGGCGGGGAACGAGCAGCAAGCATCGTCCCAGCATCCGTCTGTGAGGCGAGACGGCCGTACCGCTACTCCTTCGCTCGCCCCAGCTGGTTCTTCGTCTTGCGTGCTCCGCGCACCCATGGAGGCTGGAGCCGCGCTCATCGCAGCAAACGAGCTCCCGAGCTACCGCCCTGTTGACGACGTCTACGAGGAGTGGCTCGACCGCGTCGCCGAGCTCGTCCGCGCCGCAGGGGGCTCCCCCGCGCCGTCCTTCTCATCGCACCGCACCCGCCTTTGCGCTGGCGATGAAGCTCGGGCGCCTCAGCCGCCTCTCCCTCAAGAAGGCGCCCTGGCCCCAAGGCGCCTGGCCCCTGGGCGGAACCCACTCCATCCGGCACCAGCGCAGCAAGGCAGAGCTGTCAAGATGTCCCTCGCCCCCAAGAAGCTGCCCGAGTGCTCCCTGCACCGGCCCGTCACGACCGCGCTCCTACTCCGGCACGCCAAGACCCCGCGCTGCTCCCAGCGGCAAAGCATGGGGACCCACAATACCAAGCCCTTCGTCACCAAAGGCCTCCCGTGGCCACTGCAGGCTTCTGCGCCTTCACCGCCGAGCTACGCAGCGTCGCGTGGCCCGGCAAGTTCAAGCCAGACCTGCCTCCTCGCTACGACGGCACGGCCGACCCTGCGGAGTTCCTCCAGCTCTACGAGCTGGGCATCGAAGCCGCCAACGGGGACGAGAAGGTCATGGCAAACTGGTTTCCCATGGCGCTCAAAGACGGTGCCCGCACCTGGCTCCTGAACCTGGCTCCTGAACCTGGCTCCTGGCACGATCTCCTCCTGGGACGAGATGCGCACCTGCTTCATCGCCAACTTCCAAGGCACTCGCGACCGGCCTCCTGCCGTGAGCGACATGCGCCGCATCAAGCAGCAGCCAGGAGAGACCCTGCAGAAGTACATCCAACGCTTCAACAATGCACACCTCAAGATTCCCAAGGTGACCGAGGAGGCCATCATCTCAGCCTTCTCCGACGGTGTGCGTGACGTCAAGATGAAGGAGGAGCTGGCGATGCATGAAGACCTGTGCACGTCCTTGGAGCTGTTCAACTTGGCGACCAAGTGCGCCAGGGCTGAGGAAGGACGCCTTTCCCTCCTCGAGCTGCCGGCTGCAGACCCAGAAGAGAAGAAGCCCAAGGTCAAGGACGTGAAGCGCAAGGGGGCTGCCGTGCTCGCGGCAGAACCAGACACCAAGCAAGGCAGGGATCAGCCTGAGTCTTCTAAGGGCAGCCAGTATTGTGTGTACCACGACCTCCACACCCACAACACCAACGAATGTCAAGAACTCCGAGCCGTGCGAGAAGGGAGAATCGGTCGACGCCCCGACCGCAGTGATCGAGGCTACGGCCGAGGAGGAGGAAGAAACACAGGACGCTGGGAAGACCGTGGCCCTCGCCAAGGGTGGCGACCGACCTCGCGAGGACCGCTGGCAGGATCAGCCTCGCGAGGGAGGCTAGAGGGATCAGCCTCGCGAGGATCGCTCGCAAGGCAACGCAGGCCTCCCTCCTCTGCCACCGCAGCCAAGGAGAAATGAAGACCGTCATCAGAACGAGGGGGCTGGGGGCTTCAGTGAGCCGCGCAATCGCTTGCATCCTGGGCGGAGCTCAAGCCCTAGCCTCCCAGCGCATCTTCAAGCAGTTCGCCCGCAAAGTGAATGCAGTCCTCCCCAAGCTCGAAGCCATGCGCCCTCTCAGGTGGTCAGCGTGCGCCATCATGTTTAGCTCAGCGGATCAGCTCAAGTGTGCGGCCACAGCCGGAGTCCTCCTGATGCTTTGTTCCCCGATCATCAGCAATGTGCAAGTCACCAGGACCCTCATCGATGGCGGAGCAGGGCTCAATGTCCTGTCCGTAGAGACATTCAACAATCTCCAAGTGCCTTACAATCAGCTTCAGCCAACATGGCCTTTCTCCGGAGTCACCGATGGCTCCACAGTTCCGATTGGGTAGGTTCGCCTCCCTGTCACCTTCGGGGCGCGTGACAACTACCGCACCGAGCTCATCGACTTTGACGTCGCCCACATTTGCTTGCCATACAATGCCATCCTCGGGTACCCAGCTCTGGCCAAATTCATGGCCGTGACTCATCACGGCTACAATGTCCTCAAGATGTCGGGAAGCGGCGGAGTCATCACGGTGCCTTGTGAACAGAGGGACACAGTGTGCTCCCTGGAGCGTGCTTTTCAAGCCGCGTCACTTGAAGACCCAGATCGCAGGAGCGGGAGGCTCCCCGAGGCTGCTCCCAAGAAGAAGAAGACATCGCCTGGCCCGGCCCCTCGGGAGGCAGGCCCCTCGGGGTCCGCGCCTGTTCAGGGGGCACCTCCTTCTGTCGCATAGGAAGGTGCGCCCGGCGCCCACCTCGAGCAAGGCTCGGGGGCTCCCTCCTGGAGGGCCACCGACCTTGCTGAGGTCACGAGGGAGGCGCTTGGGCACCACTTGGAGGCGTGTTTCAAAGCACGTTTTCCTCAGGAAGGAGCGAGGCAAGGAGGGCCAAACCCTCAGGAGTTCGTCAGCCATATCATTCAGGAGCTGCAGGAGTCAAGAGTCATGAGTGGCAGCCGCCGCTTACCCGCCGTAGCTCCCCATCTAGGCGAGGATGGTGGGCTGCATGTCTGCATCAACATACCAGGGCTCAACCGAGCCGCCTCTCAGGAGCGCCACTGGCCCTCACGCGTGGGGCGTTGTGAAGGTCCACCCCGCAGCTACATTCGCACGCCTTACGGTTTGCTGAACGCGGCTGCCACATGCCAGTGCCTCGTAGGGAGCATCCTGGGGCTCAAGAGGCCAGGTGTTCCGCAGTCCTGGCGGAGATGGAGATGGTCCGCGAGGAGCCACCAGCGCCCCTGGAGCCTCCCGAGGCTCCTGGGCCTGGGGGCTCGTGAAGATCGGCTTCCGCAGCCCACGTCGTCCGCTACTTCAGCATCCCTTCGTCTTCAACGTTATCAGGTGCCATCCTTCGAGTTTCATTTTCAGCTGGGAGCGTCCCCCAGGGCTGCATCATTCCCAGGCAGTGTGGGTCTGTCCCTGCAGTGTGTATCCCTTTTGCTTCATGTTCCTAGCTTACTTTATCGGGGGCGCCCCCCAGGCTGCATCATCCCCAAGCCACTTGGGCCAGACCCAGCGACATGTACCCCTCTTGCGTTTATTCGTCTTGTGCGTTTGACCCATCATGATTGTTATTTGGTGCCTGTCCACGGCACCCCTTCTTCCTTCATGTTGGCCGCTTGCACGTTAAAGGGGGGGTTCCTGAGCATCGCGACTCATGGGCTCCTACTGGCTCTCCAGCCCTCACCCTCTGGCCTTGTCCACGGCATCGCGACCTGGCATACCAGCGACGGCTGAGACCCGCTCGAGGGCCGGGACCCAAGGACGTAGAACGTCGACATCTAACCAAATCTGCAGGAACACGTCACAAGTTAAGCCCCAGCGCCAGGCGCAATCCGCCTTGAGGTAGGGCCCCGTGAGTCCCGCGCTGGCTCACGGGTGCCCAGATACACCTCGTCAGGCCCTACCGTGCCAGCCCACGTGTCGTATGGGCTGTACACGCGCCGGGGCTCCTCTCGGAGGGGAGACCCTCCCACGCACTGCTGGAAGCACCATGCTCGCTACCGGCTGACGACACCGCCGAGGAGCGGCTATGCCCATACACATACGGAAGCGCTTATGCTTCGCTGGTGATAAACAACTGAGGGTGGCCCCCGGCCGCATCAACCTCAGGGAGCCCAGAGCTCAGTGTCTGGCCTCATCGTAACGCCTCCCCTCGGGAGTGCCGCGCGAGGGGGCTGGGCACGGGGGCTACGCGTGGGTCACGCCCAGACGCACGCCACCCAGCCAGGCCCCTCGGGCCTGGTTCGTCGCACGTCCCTCCCCGAGGGAGCCAAGGTACGAAGGATGTTTGAACGTCAAGGGGGACTCCTGAGCATCGCGACTCAGGAGCCTAACTGGTCGCGTAGCCCCTCACCCCTTAGTTCCGAAAGGCTAACGGCAGTTGAGGTATCTGTGGGGCCGGGCTCGCAGATGTAGAATGGTAAATTCACCCATACATCTCACCTCCCTACTTGCCGTTAAATGCGCCAAGGGGACTCTTGAGCATCGCGACTCAGAGCCTAACTTGTCACGTAGCCCCTCACCCCTTGGTCCCGCCCTGGTTTCGGTCGGGGCAGCAGCTGAGGTATGCGCGGGGCCGGGCTCTGCCGACGTAGAACATAAGCAAGTAGGAAGGAAAAGCACAAATCTCAAGGAATTCAAAAGCAAATATTATAGTCCATAACTGTTTTCACAACGCCAAACGCAAGTTTAAATGCCTCCACGAGGCATGATGCATGTTGCAGGAGCTGAAAGCAGGATAGGAGCCATAAAGGAGTCACTTGTTGGCAGCACCGTCGCTGGCGGCGGAGCTGCGCTGGGCGGGTTCGCCTCGTGAGGCCTCAGGATCGGCAGCGCCTCGCTTCGGCTTGGTGCTGAAGGCCCGGAACTTCGCCAAGAAAGCCTCCGCTCGACCCTTCACGGCCTCAGCAGCAGCAGCGGCAAGCTCGCCGCTCACGGGCTCCAGCAGGCTGTCAAGGTCGACGTCGGGGTCGCGAAGGTAGACGTGGGTAAGGACGCGCGTCAGCGCTGCAGAAGACAGGACACACGCCTCGGCCTCAGCCGTGGGGCCAAGGCCAAGGGTGACATCTTCAAGGGCGCGGACCAGGAAGGGAAGCAGCTTGGCAGGGCCGTCCTCGGCGCCGGCCAGCGGGCTTTCCAGGCCGGTGTCGTCGCGACCTCGGCAAAGGTGCGAGCCTTCGCCTCCGGCTCGCGAAGGCCACGCGGTCCTCGGCGAGACCCGCGCCTTGCTGTCGGCTCGATCCTCTTCGCCTCCAACTCCTGCTCCAGCGCACCCAAGCGGTCACGGCGCCGGTCAAGCTCGGCATCCCGGTCCTTGGCGGCCGCCTCACGAGCTTTCATGTCTTCCTCCTTCTCTTGGCGGACGCGGGCCTCCTTGGCAAGCTGATCGCGCAGGCCCTGCAGCTCGCTCTCCAGTGCCTTGCAGCGACCTCGGACATTGGCTACCTCCCCCAAGGCAGCATCGCAAGCGGCCTTCGCCCCAAGGACGGCCTGTTTCTCCTTGTCGCAAGCCGTCGCGGCCTGAACCAGCGCCGCTCGAATCGAAGCATCAGAGCGAACCCAGCCGGAGGCCAGCTCCAAGTGTCCGGCCACCAAGTGAGGGTCGGCGCCCAGAAGATCTTGCCGCAACCGGTCGATTCAGCAAGACGCACGATCCAGATGAGAAGGAGTCGGAGAGACAGCAGTTGGCGGAGTAGGAGGAGAGGACGGCAGCATAATCACAGCATCATGAGACGGGGCCTTCTGCGCCCTGACGACTGCGGCAGTGGCATCAGGCAAGGATACCTCGAGAGTCGCTTGGGCCATGGGGGCTGAGCTTGCCCCAGCTAGCTCCGCCGGTCCTCGCGAGGATGACCGGGCAGGAGAGGCCCGTATCTTGCCGTCACCTTCTTTCGCGGACGGAGACGCTGCCCCGGACGAAGCCTCAGGAGCTCCCTTCAGCTTCTTTGCCGCAGGCGCCAGCCTAGCCAAGGAATACAGATATCAAGCCTCAGCGACAAAGCAAGGAATAAAACAAGAATCTAGCACGTACCGGTCATCGTTCATGGGCCCGACCAACCTCCGGCCGAACCTGTAGCCCGAGAGCCGGCTGCAGGGACCAGTCTCAAGAGGCTCGGGAGCAGGAGGCGCGTCTGCAGATCGCCTCGGAGCCGGGGCAGACCCGCGGGGGACCAGCCTCGTCCTGTCCTTCTTTGGGATCAGGGGCAAGCTCTCGCCGCCCCGCTCATCGCCATCCTCATCGTCGTCCGGCAAGAGGCGGAGAGCGGGACTGCGCGCTCGGGAGGCGCTCTCGACTCCCCGTCGGTCGCCTCGGAGTCGGGCCCCTCTCCCCGCTCCTTTTCTTCCCGTCTCCACTGGAGTCGCCGGAGGACACGTTCACCATCGCCAGGGCCGCCGGGTCCTCGGGAACCACCGCGGGCACAGGCCCGTTCCCGTTGAAAGTGGGCATGGAGTCCACCACCTACTCCCAATCATCTCGAAGGAACAGGGGTACAGGAGTGCCCTCCAGCCTCGCCATGTCTCCCCCGACCAAAGATTGGAGGACCGCGGCCAGATCTTCGTCAGCCAAGACTACAGGGCTCGGGCGAGGCCTCCACAGCGGAAGCGGGTACTGACGAAGCGGGGCCACCCGGTGCTCCAGGAACTCCCTCAGGAGTGACGCCCCGGTCAGTTTCGCCGTCGCCATGTTGCCTGGCGACAGGTCCGCGTTCATCTTCTCCAAAGACTGGCAGCGGGGATCCACGAGTTCCGCACGAGACCAATCGTCGATGGGCGTGGGCTGCTCCATGGGCAGAATCAGCCAAGGGTGGATGCGCCCAACATCTACCATGACCCACTTGCTCCTGAAGCCTTCAATCCTCTTCCCGGGCTTCGAGATGGTGTTGGAGCTGCCGTACGCGACAAAGCTCGTGCACGCGGTGATGGGGCCACGAGAGGCCCGGAGGTAGAAGTAGTGGCGCAGCAAGGCCACTGAGGGCTGCACCCCGACATGAGCCTCAAGAGTAGGCGAAGATCGCCGAGAGAAGAACAGAGTTGGGGTGGAGGTGCAGAGCTTGCAATTTGTAATGGCGGAGGATGTAAAAGAAGAACTCGTAAAAGGGAAGCACCACACCGGCAGCAATGGCGCCACGAAGAGCGGATAGAAGGTGCTTCCTTGGTCCTCGGAAGGGCGGAGCCAGCTCGAGCACCGCTGACCCGTCGTTGCCTTGCGACGCCACCATCCGGCTCGCTCGGGCTAGGCTCTTCTCCGACTCGTTAGGGGAGTCCAAAGCGGCAGTACCAAGCTCGGCGGGTCCGGCGAGGCGCCATATCTTGCTAGGGCACGCGCGGTCAAGTAGATCTGGAGATTTGAGCAGGAAGGATAGGCGCAAGAAAGGGGATCTGGGCAATGACTGGAGAAGGCAAAGGAGGTAAAGCCTAGACGGGTGCCGCTCTTTTGTCGATTCATGCAGTTGCTAAGCCGTCGCGGGGAAGCAGAGATGCCCACGTCCAATCAACCGCCATGTGGCGCCCAAGTTCGCACTTGCCCCTTCGCTTCTCTGCTCTGCCAAGTCTAGGCGCGCCTTGGGCCCGGGGGCTACTGTCGGTGTTTTTGGAACGGGGGTACCCAGACTTGCCTGCCTGCGGCCTGCGGCGTGGCTCAAGGGGTGGCCCAGCACGGCCCATCTTCATCAGCACAAGCTCAAGACCCTCGCGAGTGGCCAAGCCTCGCGGGGCGGACGATAGGAAGCTTCCTCAGGCACGGCCTCGTCAGGCTGGCTCGCGAGGAGGCGGAGAGATCAAGGCGGGTACCTCACGAGGTTCCCATGACGCGAGCCATGACGACCAAGGGCGCCAGGAGGGCGCCAGCCCGCGCAGTGTCCTCATTTCCTCTTTGGTGCAAAGGGGGCAAGCGCAGGAGAGAGCATCAAGCAAAGGTAGCCGTTTCGGTGCAACAAGACCAAGACCATCACAACGGCAGGAAGGAAGTCATCGTGGAGCCCAAGCCGGCGTCACCATCAGAGCCTTTGACAGGCGAGGACCAACTTTAGTCAGGATAAGTGTACTAGATGTTCCCCTTCAAAATGGCCAATTGTTGGCGCCCTTCCCGCTCAATATTTGGGAAGAGGCCCAGGGCCTCTGCCTATAAATAGGACTAGCCACCCACAGGGTAGAGGGGAGGATCCGGAATCCAGAACAGAGCTAGAGATCAAGCAATCTAGAGAGAGAGAGAGCGACCGAACTCCCCCTAGCAGTTCGTCAAGACTGCCAAGAACAGACCCTCGCGAGGCTGTTCTTCCTTGTATTGTTCTTCATCAGCCCCTGAGGCAATCCACCACACCACACACTGGAGTAGTGTATTACACCACAATGGTGGCCCGAACCAGTATAAACCTCTTGTCCCTTGTGTTGCTCTTTGTGTAGTTTAGATCCTTGCGAGGCGACGAGGTGCAGGTAGGTAGGGGGTGAGATCTCCGCGTGCACCCCAGAGTTCGAACCTAGAGGGTCTGCCGGAACCCGAAATCCGACAACCAGTGATCTGGAGACACCAGTACTCCACCCTTTCGAGGCAACAGCCCAATTACCTATCAACCTGAAGGCTTGAACCACATCACTGCCAGTCGTAATTGAGACATCCAAGGATCAAAGTTAATCTGGATGCCATTGTCATTCTCACCTTCTTTTGGCTGCAGGTTGTATCGTTGACAATCAGGGGAGTATGCTCCCGAACTCCTTGGGCTTGCCGTGTAGACACAGTTTTCCATAGCAAACAGAGCCTCTCTGCCATCAAGGTCCTTGCCAACGGTGATCTCTGGTTAATCGGATAATTGAGTCCGAGAAAGCAGAGTGTGAACCAAGGCTGTTTACACCGCCTCCAACTAAAAACCTAAAGGCCCCAACAAGCTGGTATCCCGCTCATAGGCGTAACGACCCATTGTCCAGGATACTCACGTATTACACGGTGCTTGTATCTGATGGGGTTTTGCAATATAACTTTTCCGGCTCATGTGTCCGAATGATCATCGATCTTTTGGCATCGTTCGATCGAGCGAGGAACCAGTTGTGCTTCCTGTTTTTGGCAAAGGTGGTGTAATTACAAAGGGCGAATCAGAGGGACATGCATCATATAAAAAGGATGACATTGTTAATGTAAGATCAACATTGTTCAGAGTATGAGTAGGATAAGGCAAGAAACATCATTGATATGTCCCTGTTGAACCGGGAGGAAAATACAGGAAATGTATACTTTGGGTTCGGAAATATAGAAGTGCCATGCATGGTTATACTCATGTTATCTCACAATCGATTCTTCACAGGAAACTACCATGTTATGCATGTTATGTAATCATGTTACATCCTCACAAACAAATTCTTCAAGGTAACTAATGCACCATGCATTGTTATATACTCGTGTTACGTGGGCAAAATTTTTGTGAGAATATTATTCTAGTCATTGATTCTTTGAAGGGCGAATATAGGTATGTACACATGGTAAGCATTGCAGGATTTCACTACTTCCAAATATAGAGTTCTCCATATGCACATTTACTTCCCTAATGTATGGTTAGATGAAACCAACAGTGTGGTGCATGTTTCTACATCATGAAAATGAGGAAACTAACATGGCCATTGATACACACTCATATTTAGTAGTAATATATAGATTACTGTAAAATAAGGATAATATCCATATATTCCTAACCGTTTGATTATTCAGGGTACAAATTGGCTGTAATGACATGGTCACAATCGCATGAATTAACTCATTCCAAATATAGCTGATTTACGACGTCTCCAATATATTGCCATAGTTCTACTCAAATTCTGCTCAAACAGGGATATGCCAATCATCAAAAAAAGTTCAAGCAGTGTCATGGTGTCATCATTCACATGCGATGGAAACAACTTACACGCGCCGTCCCAGCAATACGTGGTGCCATCTGCTTTGTCAATCGCGTAGATGATGCCATTGTGTTCAATAGCATCACATAAGTGTGTATCAGCTTTGACGATGATCCACTACGAGCCGAGTTGTCTCCAGCTAAAAAAGGCACCAGCGTAAAGATAGGCGAGTCCGCGGTCGAACAAGGCAATTAGCTTGAAGTCTGCGTAATTCGCATGTCGTGTTGGTACTTGGAAGATTACAATCTTCTGCAAAACAAGGTCCATCCAACTGACGTAGTAATCTAGATAACTTGGACCGCGATGGTAATACTCTATATAATCCAACGGAGGAAGGATAATCTCATGGGAGGTCTGGAAGTTCACGAGCACCAACTTTTTACCGTCTTCTCCGAAGGCAGCCATCCAGTGGGAGTTCATGCCGACCCAGTACATACCTGCCAAGAAGTTTCGGGCGATGGTGATCGGATCGATGTCGAGGGAAATGATGTACGGCGACACACTACATACCTGCAAAGAAGTTTTGGCTAATGGAGATCGGATTGAAGTCGAGGGCCATCATGCAAGCCTCTGTATCATGGTGAGCCAATCTCGCAAGACCAGATAGCAGCAAGCAGGGTGTCTTGAAAAGCTTAGGCCTCGCTTCGACGATGGCCGTGTGCATGTCCCTCGGAAAGCATGCAGCCACCGCAGGGCGGTCAACATATCCATACACAAACAACAGAGGTCGAGGATGTCACTGGGAGATTGCTCCAATCATGCTCATATGGATGCTGCGGTTCGCGTTCGGCCATGGTGGAGTTTGGAAGGGGCTTGATTTACGGGGAGAAGGATGTCAAGGCTTTGGAGCGACTAGCGAGGGAATAGTGGTACTGGGGGAGGCGAGTGAGGCGACGGTACACGGGGGCACAGTGACATGGAGACGGAGACGGAGACGGAGAAGGAGATGGAGATGGAGTGGTGCTATGGGAGCGGAGAGGGAGACGAGGCGAGGCGCCAATGTGATGTACAGCGGCGGTGACAGACTGCACAGTTCATGGGGTGAGGCTGACTTTGGTAACCCGAACACGCCGCCTCGCCTGGACTAGTGTCAGGCGCAGGGTGTTGTCACTTCATTGTGAGGACCGGATGAATAGTATTTTGACCATCAAGTGTACCATAGTTGTACTACTACTACTACTACTAGGAACATGAGTACTCCAGTATTGTATAGCGGAAATAGGTCTCCCGTGCTAGCATGCCTGTTCACTTCATCGCTCGTATCATCCATATTGCAGCGTAACCAAATTCTCGTGCATGCCCAATCAACGCCCGCCGCGATGCATGCAAAGTGGTCGCCTGGTGCATCAAGGACGGCATGCAGATCGTTCCACACTTGAGAAGAGGAAAATGGAAAGGTAGAACGCGCAGCAGAGGAAGAGAACGCTGGCTAACGAGGCCGGGAGGGATCGAGCAGAAGTTAATGCTCCACGCCTAAAGGTTTTGGGAAAACCTGATTTTCATAAGGTGACTTATACTCACCTAAACCGAGGGAGTATTCCTTAACCAAAGAATGTTGTGTCTCCCACTCACGGGCTCAAAAAAAAAAAGCTACGACACATTTTTTTTATCTGTTTGCATAGGTCCCACCTATCAGGAAGGATGGGCACGCATACCTAACAGTACGACTCGCCTACCTACCCGCATAGCCTTTTCGTTTAGTCTACCTAGTCGTCTAATCAACTGCCTGCACGCCACTTCTCCCATTTACTTCTCCATCGGGAACCGATTCGCCTCGGCTTCTTCACCTTCCCTTCGTCTTCATTTGCATCCAAACCCCACTGCGTTCACATTGTTTTAACCTCTTCAAAAAATCATCTACTACTTCAGTTAGACTAGCCATCTAATCCTAATTCTCCAAACCATAGCCCTCCATTCCAACGGTTCCAAATGGCGAAAGAGATCGAGATGCAGGTTTTTAGTGTCCAACATGTCCTCGTCGAAGGCTCGATGCGCATAGTTGCCACCGTCACCGTCCACCCAAGGGTTGTTCGGCAGTGGATCAACAATGTATCCAACTCCCTCGAAAAGGTAGAGACGAGGGTCATCGGTCTCGACGCAGAGGACACGGAGCGGTCTCGATGCAGAGTACACGGAGTGTGCCCCTGGGAAGATCCAGCGCGCCGCCGTCCTTCAGATGTGCCTCGAAGATGATGTTTTTGTGTACCACATCATACACTCGCCCTCCATACCAGGTGATCTTCACGATTTCTTGTCTCGGGAGGACGTATACTTCTATGGGCTAGCCATCGAAGGGGACAAACAGAAGCTGGAGCCGTACAACCTTGATTTGAAAAGCATCCCTGACCTACAAACCAGAATCAAAATTCCTGTAGAAGATTGTGCTAAACAGACACCATCCCTATTCGACGTAGCAAATTTTGTGCTCGGTACAAATCTCCAGAAGGGTGACGAGACGGTGGCATTAAGGTCGTCTGGATGGGAGAATTATCCCTTGACGTACGAGCAGATAAAATATGTTGCCCTCGATGCCCGTGTGTGAGTTTGAGATAGCTGCAAGGTCCAAAGAGCTTGTTGCAAAGCCGCCTCCCACAGAGAATGAGAACAAGAAGAAGAAGAAGAAGAAGAAGAAGAAGAAGAAGAAGAAGAAGAAGAAGAATAAGAAGAAGAAGAAGAAGAAGAATAAGAAGAAGAAGAAAACGCTGCACCAGCAGGAGGGCATTATGGATGGATGAACTATTCCCTCTCTTGTAAAAAAAATTATTCCCTCTCGGTGTATATTGATATAGATGGACTATTTCGATGGCGTGCATGTCTTTGGAACAGAGTAGTAGCATGGGTCCGCTTGACTATAAGGAACTATTTATCCGCATATATAGCTTTCTCGCTACTCCTTCCAAAGGATCGGTATACAGTGCATGTGTCCGTAGACATGACAGCTTGTCCATGGAAGTTCAACTACAACGACCATCACGTTTCATCTCGCGATTCCCACGACGCCTCTCCAACCCATGGCACCACGCCCCCCGACGTGCGCCTCACCCCTCTCGGCCGCACCGCCCCTCTGCCTTTGTGTGCATGACATGTGGGCCACCTAAAATGCGGCGAGCATCAAGTTTCTACCACAGCCACCCGCAATTCCCACGACGCCGCTCAAATCCATGAAACCACACGTCCCCCGACCTGCGGCTCACCCCTCTTGACCCCACTGCCCCTCTGCCTTCGGGAGCATTACATGCGGACCAGTCACCTATCGGGTCCACATGTTATTGGCTCAAAGGTAGTTGTAGTATATCAAGCTCAGTCCCGACGGCCACGAGAGGGAAATGTAACTCCTGCGCCAGTGGCTTGTGGTGCTCCGCAAAGACGTAACTCGTGCCAAACTCTAGATTTGGTTCTTTACTATACATGCACGTAATGATTTAATGGACATTGTAATCTCAACATGTGATGGGGAGCTCTAAATTTGAATTTGAAACTTATAAAACGAAAAGATTCAAAACAAATAAACTGGGAGAGAGGGAGTATATCGTAGGATGTGTCCCATACAAAATAAGTCCCCTGGTTTGTCACCGCGGAGATGTGGTTAGAAAGGAGCACAGCATCTTCCTACTCGTACAACAACAAATCGGCCGCAGACAGCATGGTCCGCCTTTGACCGCCATGTGCAAGGTTCGTGCTATCTTTTATTCAATCTCACTGTGGTTCCATCGTACCAATTCATGCGGTGGCCCGTTGAATGGCTGATCCCAATGTTGGACAAAGGTTCTATGGGAATGGTGTCACCGTTGTAAATGTTGTGCAAATTGATGTTGGTACCCTCCCGTACATATGCAAGCCAATCTCCACTCGCACCGAGCCTAGCCTATGAAACAAGCAAGGTGGGGAGAATTAAGAAATGGACACGGAAGTAGTCTTTAGAATGCATTTACTACGTGATCAAACTCATCTTACCTGCTCATCGGAGGAAATCCGAGTGCCCTCGACGTCGGCATCTCAAGGGGCGTCAACTTGCAACCACGGCCACGCCGCTACCGGAGAGACCCCCAAGGAAACATCCTCGTATGCTCCATGGAACATCAAGATGCATTTGTATGAGTAGTTTATCTTGTGAGAGAAAAGGATGAATGAGGGAAGGCCTCTAGAGATATAGATGGACACTACTACTACCAATGTGCTGGCCTGCATGCGTTGCAATGGATCCAAACTAGTAGAATAATACTTGTTCACGTGCTTGAAATATAAACACTCTAGTTTTGATATACATGTGTCAGCAGACACGACAGCTTGTCCATGGAAGTTGAACCACGGCGACCATCGCGTTTCTTGTTTCTACTACTGCCACACCCACACGCGATTCCCACGACGCCGCTCCAACCTACGGCACAACGTCCCCCGACGTGGACATGGATCCTCTGACGTGGCTATCACTGCCTTGCCCTGCCTTTCCTTCGCTGACAGGTGGGACCCATGCTTATGGGTCCCACATGTCACCGATGTAATGGTAGGATTGTTCGTCCCACGGTGTGGCCATCTACGCCAGAACGCCCGACGCCCGGATGTGGTACCTCGCCACGCCACGCCACCACCGGCCGGTTCATCTCGAGCAGTGAGACGCGAATCACGCCACCACCATGAGAATGACATGTGGGCCAGCCGCATTTAAGGCCCACATGTCATTGATCGATAGGCCGGGCAATCGAGCCATCAAGTTCGGTCCGTGGGCCCCGAGAGGAAAATGTAACTCCGCGGCATGCCTTGTGGTGCTCCCGCATGACGAGCTCGTGCCAAAACTGGAATTTTTTCTTACTACTACTAGTACTAGTAGGAAGGTACACGTGCATTGCACGCATGAGATTCTCGTGGTTTGTGCATTATGCTTCTACATGTGTAGTTTTCTCGGATTCTAACATATGGCAAAATTTGGTGGAATGTAAGGTTAGGCAAGTTTGATTAACTTAGGTGAGTGTTTGGTTCAAGCCACACCTTAGGCAAGCCACACTGGCCCCACATGACATACACACAAAAATGTGGCAAGATTCCCTTAGGCTTGCCAACTTGTGGCAAAATTTGGTGGAATGTAAGGTTAGGCAGGTTTGATTAACTTAGGTGAGTGTTTTGTTCAAGCCACACCTTAGGCAAGCCACACTGGCCCCACATGACATGGACACAAAAAATGTGGCAAGATTCCCTTAGGCTTGCCAACTTGTGGCAAAATTTGCTGGAATGTAAGGTTAGGCAAGTTTGATTAACTTAGGTGAGTGTTTTGTTCAAGCCACACCTTAGGCAAGCCACACTGGCCCCACATGACATGGACACAAAAAATGTGGCAAGATTCCCTTAGGCTTGCCAACTTGTGGCAAAATTTGGTGGAATGTAAGGTTAGGCAAGTTTGATTAACTTAGGTGAGTGTTTTGTTCAAGCCACACCTTAGGCAAGCCACGCAGGCCCCACATGACATACACACAAAAATGTGGCAAGATTCCCTTAGGCTTGCCAACTTGTGGCTCTCATTTTGAAGAACTTATTAATAACTTTGCCTGAGCTTAGTTGTGGCAAATTTAGTCATGAATTAAGTTCAACCATGGAGTCTTCTAGATTATACATGTGGCGTAATCGGTGGATGATATCCAATGGCCAAGAGTGCTCGGATTTGCCATCTTTGTACCGTCGGATTGGCTTCATCCAACGACCAACTTTCAAAGTTTTTCACGCACTATATAGGGGGTATAGATATAGATGTGCCGGTCCGTTGCAATGGATCCAAAGTATATCTATTTAGTGGAGTGCACTCTACACACATTATCTATTTATTTTTCTCTAACCTTCCGTAGCCATGCAACCAAGCCACATAAGCTTCATGGGTGCCCCCCACATCATATTATGCATACTACGTTGATTGAAAAAAAAGATAAATCACCCAAAACAAAATATTCCCGTTTTTTGTTCCTACGATGTTGTGCCGTGCACGTATCTACTAGTTGTATAGTGGTAGTACTAGTAATATAATAGTATTAGGAGTACAAACTTGGTAGGAGTGGTACTAATACGGAATGCTCCTACTCTATCAACGAGCCCCGTCTAACACAAAATTTCTTCGCTTCCGTGCTACAGCTAGATCTTCCCCTTGTTTCTGTTTTCCAACCCGGCGGCGAGCGGGGTGTCGGTTTGCTCAACGGGCGGCCCCACATGAAAGTGGAAATGCTAGGCACAGGGGCGGAGCTACGTGAGGGCCAACACGTGCCTTGGCCCGCCCAACCTAGCAGGATTTTCGTAGTTGTACATCCAGTTTTGAGGCATGGAACGTCAACGCAAGGGTAATTTCTATAGCCTGGCTAGATTGGCACGCCTAACGCTTTTGCTTCAAGCTCCGCCATCGCTAGGCAACACGCCTTCCCAAAGCTATGTGTTGTGTTGGACGGATGTGTTGTACTCCGATTCCCAGCGTGTGGGGTGCGACGCTAACGTGGCAGTGCCTTTTCCTTTAACTAGCAATGTGCCCGCATGCTATGCACGGATCCAAAGTAGTAGAATAGTAGTATTTGTTCACAAACTTGAAAGAAATCACTATTGTTTTGATATACTCCTAATATATTACTCCTCCGCACCTAAATATTTGTCTTTTTGAGATTTCAAATGGACTATCACATACGGATTATATAGACATATTCTAGTGTTTCTAGCAAGATGTCAGCGCGTTGCACGAAGTTGATGGAAAAGGTAAGCACAACTTATAAATTGACGGATGGAGTACTAGTTATAGTGATGCCAAATTTTGGTCCCCATTGTATTTCGTGCCAAATTTTGACCATAGATTAAACTAAGAAAATGTTCACGCATGTCACCAAACATTATATTTTTCAAAACTATGTTCAAAGACGAATTCAATGAGATAATTTTTCTTGACATGCATTAACATTTTGTTAGTTAAATCTTTAGTCAAAATTTGGCACAAACTATAAAAGGGACCTATAAACCAGGATGGAGGTAGTACCCACTATGAAGGTAGTAACATAGTGTAGGGATATGTGTATGTTACTAGTGTATGTTACTCACCATTGTGGCTAGTCTAACACATAGGCGTGGTACATTAACTCTCATGTTGTTTCTTATTTTTTGACATAAATAGAGGAATCAACCAAGAAGAGATGTGGGCTTGTATGCTTTTAATGACTTGAGACTATCAAACATGACATGCGGTGGTGGATTCGTTGCACAAGAACAAATACAACCCACGCCAAGACACACGCATCTTATAGCATCACATCCAATGGCTATAAAAGATGAATGAGACCAAATTATATCTCATCTAGATGAGTTCTAGCAAAACTGTATTAATAATACTTAGTACTCCTGCGCCATGTATCATATAAGTATCATGTAGTACTTTATTTATTGCCATGTATGACACATAGTTCACGAGCGCTCTCTATATCTGACACCTTTTTTTTAATTTCAATTTTTGCTCCATGGCGCAATCCATCGATACTACTACTGTACAAAAGTGGAGTATATACATTTTTTTAAAGGCTAGAGGGCGGGGCAGTCTAGCTCGGTCGGTTTCACGAGAGGCGAGGGCCTTTGTGATTTGACGGCTCATTAATGTTGCAAATCAAATAGTACTGCACCGCCCGCTGCACGCCCGGCGCCTCCATTAAACCCCTCCGTTAAACCCGCATGCAAACCGAGAATCCTACTCCGGCCACACGTCCGTTCATGAGCGGGCCGGAATTAAACACAACACCGGTCGAGCTCCTCCCGTCCGCCCTCAGTTTAAACGAGGCTAGACGCTGGCCAAGCTCCTACCGTCCGCCCTCTATTTACACAAGGCCGCATGCAGACAAGGCAAGAATCGCACCTCCGCCGCTCCCCATCTCCTCCTTCACCATTTTCTCCACCCTTCCGATGGCTTCCGATGAGCCGTTCTCCGTCATATTACCCGGCTGGGTGGCCCGCCGAGCCCTCCGGATACGGGCGAGGCCGCTCGGTGCTTCACCAACCTCGCTTGGCCCGACGGAGCCAGTTGTCGCCCCAAGCAGGTGCGTGGTTCAGCAACTCGCCGCTCCAGTTCAGCTCGATAAGGAGTGGCGAGTTGCTCCACGCCGGCACGGCGGCGAGCACGCTGGTACGGGCGCCGTCGCTGCCGCGTTGTACCGCGCCACCAGTGTCTGCGGTGGCCGCGCCTCCCGTGTCTGTGGGCAGAGCCATGCAGGCAGAGACAGAAGCTGGGTGCATGGAGAGCGACCAGTCGGTGGCCAGCTTCTCCCTGTTCGCCGCCATCATCGAGGAGAAGTAGAACACGGGAGGCCGCCGCCACTTGGGACCCATGAAGGCCACCGCCGAGGCGACGACCGCGGATTCAGGTGGTTTCTTTGCTGCTTCGTCTCTTCTGAGGACCTTCGTCGACCCCGCAAGTGTCTGACGGACATGAGGAAGACAAAGGGATCCACGGGCGGCCATTCAGAACTAAAATAAGTCTAGATATATCCATTTCTAGGACAAGTATTTCCGGACGGAGGGAGTATTAATTATACAAGAGAGCCGGAGTGGCACCTCTTAGTTCATGTAAATGTAATGAAATCCATCATGTTTATATGAAGATCCGCTTTTTTATACGAAATCCTTCATGCTTATATGAAATCAGTCCGTGTTTGCACGAATTTCATCTGGTTGGTTAGAGTTGTAAAATGTATCATTTGGCGTTTGATGTCGCCCTCCATGGAAGGAAGCAGGAGGAAATTTGCTGGCTGCTGTTGGAGATGCTCTTTATCTTGGAAATAATAGAGTGACATCCAATCCATTTGAGTTAATTGCCTGTATGATTTTCCCTCTATAAAAGTTAATTGTATGTACAAAGGTACACGTGACTTGTGGTGGCTACAACTTCGCATGTAAAGTTAAAAAGAAACAAGTCCATCCTTAATATTATAAGTACTCTGTGGGTTCCACTTGTCAAGACAAAGAGCTTAAAGAAGTATATATTAAATAAGTAGAGTAATATATAATATACAAATCTAAAGTTAAAAGACAGAATTGAACTCATGTCATTGCGCTATGAGCATCCGCGCTAACCAGCCTTGACACAATTTTGTTGTAGACCATGCTGGAGATATATCTCCATGTCTACTCTTATATATACTCCATTCGTTCCTAAATATATGTCTTTTTTAGATTTCAAATGGACTACCACATACGGATGTGTATGTAGACATATTTTAGAGTGTAGATTCACTCATTTTGCTACGTATGTCTTTTCATGAAGGGGTCACATTTGTCCTTGATTTATTTATGAGGTATCCAGATGGCACTGCACCGCCAAGAAAAGAGGGTAACATCAAAATTATGGACTACTTTTTGAGTGTGTTGGTAAGGTCCGGTCATAGTCACTTGTTGAAATCTCTAAAGACAAATACTCCCTCCGTTCGAATACTTGTCATCAAAATGGATAAAAGGAAATGTATCTAGACGTATTTTAGTTTTAGATACATCTATTTTTATCCATTTTGATGACAAGTATTTTCGGACGGAGGGAGTAGAAAACAGAGTTGGTGATGATGGTGTGCGTGCCATCCTGCAATATAGGCTATCGGATTTATATCTAATGGATAGGAAAGAAACTATGGCAATTTTGCAAAAATATACCCACACGTCTCTCCACGTTCGCAAATAAGGCCTTCCCTCGTTCAGCCTTTTCTCTCACAAAATAAACTACTCATACAAATGCATCTTGATGTTCCGTGCAACGCACGGGCAGCTAGCTAATTTCTTTTAAAGTAGTTGCTGTGATAATTGGGTTGAAGTGATATGTTTTATGTCTGCCCTGAATGATTTCAGATTCACTAGTACTCCCTCCGTTCCAAAATATATTAACCAACTTTATACTAAAATTAGTACAAAGGTGAGTCATCTATTTTTGAATGGAGGGAGCAGTAAAAAAGAAAATGTTGCCTTGTTAATTAATGTAAAACAGGGTGAAAACTATCACATGAGGCCGGTAAAAACAAGGCACACTGGGTTCGGCGTCATCGTCACTACAGTTGTCTTGGCGAGAAGTCTACATATCGAGGGGGCTACCGAGCGAGGCACCGAGACACAATGTTTGAGAGAGAAACCAATTGATGATTATGATCGGATCGAGTTGTCACCCTTCTGCTGTCATTGTTGGGGGGAGGAGAGACAGACGTATCGAGAGTGTGCGCGGTAGGCACAGAGGCACAACTAGCGAGTGTGTGTGTGTGTGTTTGTTTGAAAGAGGAGTCGATAGATTATTATCAAGATCGATGTGCCACCCTACTCCTTCAGTGCCGGGTAGTGTGTGTGTGTGTGTGTGTGTGTGTGTATGTTTGAGAGAGAATCCAGTCGATAGATTAGTATCAAGATCGAGGTGTCACCCTACTCCTTCGGTGCCGGGTAGTATGTGTGTATATGTTTGAGAGAGAAGCCAGTCGATAGATTAGTATCAAGATCGAGGTGTCACTCTACTCCTTCGGTGTTGGGAAGTGTGTGTGTGGGGGGGGGGAGGGGGCAGTGACACTCATATATCTCTACTCTTATAAAAAAACAGAGTTGGTGATGATGGTGTTCCTGCCATCCTGCAATATAGGCCATCCGATTTATATCCGACGGACATGAAGGAAAATATGGCAATTATGCAAAAAGATACCCACACCCATCTCCGCATTTGCAAACAAGGCATTCCCTCGTTCATCCTTTTCCCCCACAAGATAAACTTCTCATACAAATGCATCTTGATGTTCCGTGCAACGCACATGGGCATCTTGCTAGTAGGGAGAAGGAGTTTGTGTGACACATATCTAGCTATATTAAGGGATAGGTAGATAGCATATGTGTGAGAGACATTATTATACTTTGAGACATTAGTGGCTGTGGGTGGGCGGAATTAAAGGGGTGGGCGTGTTAGACATAGAGAGCGTGTGTGTTTACGTGTGAGAGACATGTAGGACGGGGTAGAAAGGCGAATTTAACTCGACGGAGGGAGAGAAATACATGAAGTGCGCGTGCGTGATTCCGATGCCCACAGTGGAAATGAGATATGTATGCGTGTGAGAGAGATTGCACAATTCATTCACGTATCACTATCTAGCTAATCGTGGACGTGCATCGCTTGAACATAAGTCAATATCTACTTCGTATCATGGCCAAAGGTACAATATCGATTCATCGCTATAAAGATTGGACACTCACATATCACATTTTTTTCTATTTAAATAAACCTTTTTCAGTTGTGCATGCCAAAGTTACAGTGATGTTTCCTCAAACAACCAATGTAGCTATCATGCACATGCACCATTGTTACTCTTGCATTCAAATTCATTAGTCTTGGATGATTTAAGTTTCTATTTTGAAGTAATATATATGTAATATTCATATATGAATTCAACGGTTACATAATTTATGAAATGGAGGCTATGTAATCATATGAGGTAACACTTTTAAGTAGCTAACTACAATATCCATTTCTTTTTGTGCGCCTCTACACTAACACGTCGATGCATTATGTTTAAAGTAAATAACCAATGGCACTAAATTATCTATTTACACGAGAAATACATAGGCTGAGCGTTTGATCCCTTTTTTGTGAACGCGCCACTACACCCGTACGATTGGCCGCGCCCGTGTGAACGGCCAAGTTATCGGCGCATCATCCCGAGTTATTGTCTTTTTTTCTGGGGTGGACTTCACACCATTTATTAACTGCTCACGCGTGCCCCATGTACACAGTCTAGCATGACCTTCCCGCTAGCACGGTCCAAAATTAGTTGAAACTGGATACGAACAATCCATGGGCGCAAAATCTCCCGCCTCCTTCTAAAATTTCCGCCACCTTAGTCTTTAGCATGCGAAATCCCCTTTTGTCCTTGGTGCACGGAGACCAACAGTTACAATACCGCCCTCATCTACATGATAGGTCGGGCTGCTTTGGTAACTTCCGTTCCCCCACTACACGCCACCCCATTTCCTCTCCCCCTCCCGCAAAAAACGACTAACTCCACAGCACCAGAGCATCTTACATCACGCCGTCCGTACTTCATCGCCCTTTCTCCCCTCCCCTCTCGAAACCCTAGACTGCTCATCCACCGGCGTACCATAGCCCATTCATTGCTAGCGTCGTCCACCTCGCCGGATCTGCTTCTGCGGCCGCATCTACCCCTCCCACCTCCCCTAGAAACAAGTAGACTGCTCATCCACCACTGTACCACAGTCCATTCAGTGCTGGCCTTGTCCACGGCACCGGATCTGCTTCACCGGTACTCTCGTCAACTGCCACACATCTTTAGCGGCTCATTCGTACTCCCCACCGGAGACGCTTCGTCCACACCCCCCGGAGCCGCCCCACCGATGCCCCCGTCGATGGCTGTGGGAGTCCTGGATTCGGGGGTGTCCGGATAGCCGAACTATCACCGTTGGCCGGACTCCTGGACTATGAAGATACAAGATTGAAGACTTCGTCCCGTGTCCGGATGGGACTTCTCTTTGGCATGGAAGGCAAGCTTGGCGATACGGATATGTAGATCTCCTACCATTGTAACCGACTCTGTGTAACCCTAACCCTATCTGGTGTCTATATAAACCGGAGGGTTTTAGTCCGTAGGACGAACAACAATCATACCATAGGCTAGCTTCTAGGGTTTAGCCTCTCTGATCTCGTGGTAGATCCACTCTTGTACTACCCATATCATCAATATTAATCAAGCAGGATGTCGGTGTACTAGAGTAGGGGTACCCTAGTATCCCGAACTTGTGCACGGGCAGTTGCAGCCCTCCGCGGCAAGGCATACCAGGTGACCGCCAAGGCCCTCCGAGGTTCCTTTGGAGCCATTCAAGAACAAAGTATTCGAGCCAGGGAGACAAGGCCCCGGCAAGAGGACCTTGCCGGGAAGGCCACCCAAGGCACCTAGGAGACAAGGCCCCGGCAAGAGGAGCTTGCCGGGAAGGCCCGGTGAGCGACAAGCTTCCGGACGCGACAAGACAACAACCGCGGCAAGGCGCTTGTCATGCAGACCACCACTCAGACTCAGCCCAAAGACATCCACTAACGTGTTGCCCTAGGACCTTTCCAGCGCCAAGGTGGCGAGAGGGGTCAGGCAGCCGCCAAAGGCGAGGTGGCAAGCGGCTACCGACAAGATTGCCATCGTGGCAAGCGGTGGCGCCCGACGGTCCCTGTTTGCACCGTTAGGGCGACGAGACGGCATTTAATGCCCTTGTCCCCGCCGCCGTGGTTAGGTATGATACACTGTACAAGTAGCTGTACCAACCACTCCTTTTCCATTTTTACCCTTGTCTACGTTGCCACCTGTCGGAGACCCCTTTAGCATATAAAAGGAGGCCCATGTGCAACGTAGGGGAGGAGGTTCAGAAGGTTCGAAGCCAGACATGCTCGGTCTCGTTAGCAGCTTGTGTGTACTGTAGCACCCAGCGCTCCTGAGCAAGAACTCAATACACCCAGACATGCAGCAGTAGGAGTGTTATCTCTCCGGAGAGCTCCGAAGCTGGGTAAACCGCTCGTGTGCTTCGCCTCGATCTGCTCTTCATGCGACCTCCGCCCCCCGCCGAACCGAAAGGGGCTCGGTCCGCCGGTCCCATAGGTGTTCGTGGGCCAGATCAGCCTGCCCCGACACAGGAGTAGGGTTTTACCTCCATCGAGAGGGCCCGAACCTGGGTAAAAACATCGTGTCCCTTGTCTCTTGTTACAATCCGCCTAGACGCACAGTTCGGGACCCCCTACCCGAGATCCGCCGGTTTTGACACCGACATTGGTGCTTTCATTGAGAGATCCTCTGTGCCGTCGCTGTCAAGAAGGATGCCTCATCCCGTCTTTAAAGGCGGCACCGTTGCTAAAGGAGCTTTGGCCATCGGCCAAATTCTCCGGCTAGGCGGTTTTCTTATGACCGCCTGTTCGGCCGCCGCGCCGACGATGACTTCTCGGGTCATCGAAAGCAATGTTTACGTTAACTCGAAACTCACCGAGCAGTTAGATCCAATGGAGCTCTCTTCCTTAAACGAGCTCTTGGATCGCATCGCCGCCCTGGGAGTCGCCATGCATCACGCATCGATTGGGCCTAAAACTAATCTGAGAGAGATCAACTCTCCCAAGGCTACCCACCACGTTGCTGTGGTAGAGGAACAATACGGTGACTCTTCTCCTACCTTAAGGACTAGCTATGTCCGGATTCCCGACCCTCCATGCCGGATTCCCGTGGAGGGGAGGACACCACTCAAGCCATGAACTTAAAGTCAGGCAACAGGCTAGATTCATTGGACAACCTCCAAGAACCCAAGCTTCCAAGTTCGGAAACTTCTTGGCCCCTGAATCTTAGATCGGACGGGGTTCGGAATTCAATTCCACCCGCCCACCCAAACATAAGCGATCTATCCCAAACCCGGCAAGAGCCGGTGAAACAAAGACATCATTATCGGGCGATTCCTCCCGGTTATGGACAGGGATAAAGGATTGCCGCGAGGAGGACGCAATCTCATTCTTACGCAATAATTGCACGGACAAGGGAATCCTAAATGCCATAAGTCGTCGTGAAATTACACGCTTCGCTGACTTGGCGTCCATAGTACGAAAGTACTACGCGATGGAGAGCGCCTGGAAAACCGAAATCAAATTTTGGGATAATTCGGCCACGAATACGACCCTAGTCCGAAATAAAAGGGTGCATCATCACCAGGCACCTGGGTTACATACCAAAAAGAAAAAAAACCCCACAGGGCATGGAATCGTACTAGAGGGATGGCTCAATGGACCCTGCAAAATTCATAGCACAGAGGGCGCCACTCCAACTCATAGCCTTAGAGCATGTTGGATACTACGGCAGGTGGCCAAAAGTGGCGAAGAGCTTTTAGCTCCAGAGCACCAGCCCAGCAATACCAGTACGGTATTAACAGTCTTCGAGACTTTCACATCAAATAATATGCGGAAACGAACACTTCGCAGCCTTGCCGAAGTTTACCAGATAGCAACAATAAATCCATGGAGCGACACGGATATTACCTTTCACGCCAGTGACGAACCTAAAATCCGAACAGCCCGAGCACTAGCCGCATTGGTCCTCAGTCCAATAGTGGACGGCTTTCGCCTTACCAAGGTAATCATGGACGGAGGCAGTGGATTAAACCTCATCTACGAGGAAACCCTTCAAAAAATGGAAATAGACTGGAGCCACATTGAGCAAAGCAGCACAACCTTTAGAGGAATAATCCCCAGTGAGGAAGCATGCTGTACAGGAAAGATCACACTGGATGTTGTGTTCGGCACGCCGGACAATTATAGGTCCGAGGAGGTCACATTCCAAGTGGCCCTATTCAGCAGCGGATACCATGCTCTATTAGGGCGAGAGGCATTCACAATTTTTCAAGCTATACCCTATTACGGGTACATGAATCTCAAAATGCCCGGACCCAACGGAATTATCACTCTCGCTAGTGACCCGGACATAGCGCTCCGTGCCGAAAATAAAACAGCCGCACTTGCCCTTGAGGCACTATCCGAAGCCCTAGCGGCAGAGGGACTCACTGCACTGCGCTCCATGGTGAACAGGGACGATGTGATACTCGATTAGAGATCCAAGTCCACCTCTTTTAAACCGGCAGACGAAAATAGTCAAATTCCAAGTCCATCCAACGGACCCTACAAAAACGGCCTCCATCGGGGCACAATTAAACCCTGATGTGGACGCCGCACTACGAGAATTCCTACGCGAAAATTGGGACATTTTTGCCTGGTACCCTTCAGACATGCCAGGAATCCAACGCCGGCTGGCCGAGCACAGCCTAAATATCCTAAAAGGATTCAAGCTAGTCAAACAAGCTCTTCGGCGTTTCTTCGAACCCAAGAGACAGGCCATGGGAGAGGAGCTAGCCAAACTATTGGAGGCCGGATTCATCAGAGACATTAAACATCTGGACTGGCTAGCAAACCTGGTAATGGTACCAAAGAAGGACAAATCCTGGCGCCTATGTGTCGATTTTAAGGACCTTAACAAGGCTTGCCAAAAGGATCCCTTCCCCCTCCCCCGCATCGATCAAATTATCGACGCTACCGCAGGACACAATTCATTGTGTTTCCTCGACGCATACTCCAGCTACCACAAAATTAAGATGGAAGAGCCAGGCCAAGCCGCAACGGCATTCATCACTCCATACGGCCCATTCTGCTTCAACACAATGCCCTTTGGGCTCAAAAACGCCGGTGCAACATATCAACGCATGATTCAGACATGTCTGGCAAACCAGATCGGCAAAACAGTGGAGGCATACGTAGACGATGTGGTCGTAAAATCCAAGCATGTCGAAACCCTAGTTGACGACTTGAGGCTCACATTCGATAATCTCCGAACATATGACATCAAGCTCAACCTGGAAAAATGCGTTTTCGGCGTACCAGCCGGAAAGCTCTTGGGCTTCATTGTATCCGGTAGAGGAATTGAAGCAAACCCAGCCAAGATCCGAGCTCTGTCACAATTGGATATCCCCAAAGACCTCAAACAAATACAAAAATTGACTGGATGCGTGGTGGCTCTAAGGCGCTTTATCTCCCACTTAGGAGAAAAGGCATTACCTCTTTATGGCCTCCTCCGGCGCACCGAACACTTCGAGTGGACGAATGCCGCCACGGCCGGACTCGAAGAAATCAAAGCCATATTGGCAACAAATCCGGTCCTGGCCGCGCCCAACATGGGCGAACCAATGCTATTATACATCGCAGCAACCCATCAAGTTGTAAGCGTGGTGCTCGTTGTCGAACGAGAAACGAACAGACATAAGTTCCCTCTCCAAAAACTAGTTTACTACGTGTCCACTGTCCTAACTCCATGCAAGTCACGGTACCCGCATTATCAAAACATAGCATACGCGGTGTTCATGGCATCCCGGAAGCTGCGACACTACTTTCAAGAGTGTTCGATAACAGTAGCCTCAAGTACCTCTTAATGACATTATAAACAATCATGACGCAACGAGCCGGATCGCTAAATGGGCCATTGAGCTCCTCCCGTTCGACATAACCTACAAGCCACGACGAGCTATTAAGTCGCAAGTTTTGGCCGACTTCGTCGCCGAATGGACTGAAGCCGAACTCCCTAAAGAGTACGGCGCATATTCCAACTGGATCATGCACTTCGAGGGCTCCAAAATGTTGGCCGACCTGGGGGCTGGCGTCGTTCTGACGTCCCCAACCTAAGATACAATCCAATACGTACTTCAAATAATGTACACGGACTCCAACAAACGCAGCCGAATACGAGGCCCTTCTACATGGTCTCCGGATGGCAGTCTCCATGGGCATTCAACGCCTAGAGGTGCGCGGGGATTCGAACCTCGCGATATCCCAAATAAATGGGGACTTTGATGCCAAGGATCCAAAAATGGCAGCTTATCGCAATGCCGTCCTAAAAATGTCAGCTCGGTTTGAGGGGCTCGAATTTCACCATATAGCCCGGGATAACAACCAGGCAGCGGATGTGTTGGCACACATTGGTGCAAAGCGCGAAGCCGTCCCCCCCCCCCCCCAACATCTTCCTAGAGAGGCTTTTGAAGCCATCCATATTATGGGAGGGAGAGTCCGGAAATAACAACCCGGACCCAACCACACTGCCCCACACCAAACATTCCGACATAGTTGGTGGTTCCGCCAACGAAATAACACCGTCAGCCCATGCAATAATGGCAGTCATTGCCCCGTGGACAGAACCATTCCTAGCCTACCTAACTAGGCAGGAGCTTCCCGAAGACCAAAACGAGGCCCGCTGCATAGTGCGGCGGTCTAAAGCCTATAAGGTCCATGAGGGAGAGCTTTATAAGAAAAGCACAACCAGAGTCCTACAAAGGTGTATCTCCAAAGAGGAAGGGCGGAATCTCCTGGCTGAAATTCATGCCGGACTCGGTGGGCACCACGCCGTTGCCCGGGCCCTTGTAGGCAAGGCCTTCCATACAGGATTTTATTGGCCGACGGCCCGGGCAGATGCTCAGGACTTAGTCCAACGATGCGTCGGTTGCCAGCTCTTTGCTAATCAAAGCCACATGCCACCCACCGCCCTCAAAAACTATACCCATCACCTGGCCCTTCTCGGTCTGTGGGCTTGACATGGTTGGACCCCTTAAAGGAGGAACCCACAAGCAAAAATACCTATTGGTCATGGTGGATAAATTCACCAAATGGATAGAGGCCAAGCCTGTAAAGACGGCCGAATCCGGACCGGTGATAGACTTTATATCAGGGGTAGTACACCGTTATGGCGTCCCCCATAGCATCATCACTGATAATGGCACGAACATGGGCATCAAGCTCGACTACGCTTCAGTCTATCACCCCCAAACTAACGGTCAAGTCGAGCGAGCAAACGGTCTAATCATGAGCGGCATTAAACCCAGACTAGTGCGGTCCTCAAGGAATCTAACACGCCTTTGGGTTGAGGAGCTCGACTCAGTACTGGGGGCTGCGGACCACGCCGAATCGCACCATCTGGATTCACACCATTTTTATGGTATACGGTGTAGAGGCAGTTTTGCCTGCGACATAATTCATGACTCACCTCACGCGCATGTACGAAGAAAGAGAAGCCGAGCTCGATCGGCAGGACAATTTGACGCCTTGGAGGAGGAGCGTGGCGTGGCAAAAGCTCGTTCCGCATTCTATCAACAGCAGGCTCGAAGATATCAAAGCGAGGAAGTACGGGCCAAAGCTTACAACGTTGGCGAACTAGTTCTACGCTCACGGACAAGAAAAAGGACAAACTCAAGCCCAAATGGGAGGGCCCCTTCATCATCGACCAAGTCCTGACCGGCGGAGCGCACTGCTCTGCGAAACACATCGAATAACCGACTCGAGCCGAACCCATGGAACGCAGCCCGTCTCCGAAGATTCTACGCCTAGCGCCGGATTCTGAGTTCGTCTCCTTCCTCCGTCTGTATTTTATACTTTAAGCCGTCTTTTATTTCTCTCCTTCTTCCTCCCTTTTTCCGAAGCCGTTAAAGGCTCGTTCGCGCATTGTTCGCACACACTTGACGCGCTATCCGCGCTCATTATACCTGGGGGCTTCTCTAACAGAAGATTATTTATACGGGCTTTATGCCCAACACATGTGTCACACTTCCGCATGTACCTTTTATTCACCATTATATGCATCGATATGACTTAAGTTTTGGCCAAGCTGGGTTGCTGGCTCTGTGCTTACCCCTCGTTCCCGATTGTTCGGCTAGGTGGTAAAGGAGCACCTCTGCGATTGTTACCGCCGGTCACCGGACGTGTACCTCAGATCGGGCCAAAGCTAGCGTTCTTAAGGGAATATTCAGTCGCTGAACTGAAAGATGATTTTTTTTATTTTTTCATTTATCTGCCCCCAGATGCTTTTCTGCTTTTTTCGCAGTCCGGACATGCACTTTAGGGCATGCCTCCCAGGGAAAGGAACCCCTAACGGAACTATTCTCCCTGGAAGATGTTTCTTGCTAACCATGTAATATAACATAACTAGTTGGGCACTTGTCCGATAAAGCACTCATGACCCCTACGCCGGTCTCCACGCATGCCCGGTTTTTACATAACCGCGAGGGTATTCGGACACACTCGGACTATTGGGTCCCGAGGTTGAAGCAAAAGGTCCGCTACTACAAACGATCTACAATCCGGCTAGAAGGCATTTTACATGTCATTTTAAATTACATAGTCAAATTGATCGATTGTATTCCTCTTCAATACCATCTAACGAGTTGTCTAGTTTACAGTCCTGCTGGGAATACTTTGCGGCCAACTCTACTTGGCCGTACACTAAGCTCACAGGATCTCCTTCGTCGGGCCCCACAGGTCCGACCTCGCCATGTGGTTTGGGTCCGCCGTGTACCGCGTCTTCACCATGGCCTGTGCCTCCTGGGCGCTTTGACGATAGGGCCGATATCTTCCATAGTCGGAAGCGCCGCGTGCTCCTGAAGCTTCTCTCGCAAGCTCTCCAAGGCCTTCGGGTAGGGAGATAGATGGCCACAAGGCTTGTGCGACGCCTTTCATCACCTGCCGAACTCGTTCGTGCAGTTGCAATAGCTCGGGAAGAAGGTCACCCGTCGAACCGGGCATTTCCTCTGCAGGACGACCCGTGAGCATGCCTACAGACATAACTCTGTTAGTCGACTTCCTCGCCGAACTCTTTTTCAAAGTTCGCTCAAGCACTTACTATAAATGCCGCGATTTAAGTCGCCGATTCTCCTTCACGGAGTCGCATACCGGGCACGAACATCCTTTAGTTCCTCACCTAGCTGGGTGTTGGCATCCTGGAGATTATTTTTCTCTTGCCTCACCCTTGTAAGCACATTCCCGCCGGCCTTTAACCGACGCAAGAGTTGTTGCTTGTCCGGATCTAGTCCGGCGCCATCTGCAATATTATTGTCAGATTTACACGCACGCCGCACTTCACAAACTACTTATCTTTTGAAGCATATATTACCAGAGGGGGTCTCTGTGGCTCCCCCTGTAGCGGCTAGTGCGGCCTCAAGTTGGGCCTTTCATTCTTCAAGCTCCTGGGACAGTCGGTTATTCTTTTTTGTAAGATCCCGCATAACAAATGATCCTTAAATCAGTTATTCTAACTATTTTAAGTCTCGGGGGCTACTGGCATATATAACCGTCAAATTTCCTCACCCGTATGTCCTTTACATACTGCTCCGTGGCTCTGGCTAGACCATCTTGAGAGGCACGGAGGTGCGCATCTCCCGAATTGAAGGCATTCAATGCCTCTTGGGAGAAACATGCGTCACGAAGAACTGTCCGACGGCGCTTGTGATTCATGGCGCTCTCCACCTCGGAGTTGGTGGCGGACAATCTGTCGGCATCCTCTGTCGGAGGAGCATCCGACGCACGCCTCGTGCTCGCCTCCGCTTCTGGACCCAGCTTTGGAGCCTGGCTGGCGGAGGCTCGATTGGCAACCTCTCCGGACACAGTCCGGCGTGCGCTCTTTTTCCTGAAAAGAGTACCAGCGTTAGTACGCCTTCCAGGAATCAATCCTGGGAATATGGTGACGCGCCATACCGTTGTGGCGGCGTTTCGATCCGGACGGCACTTCTTTTTAGCCTGCGGGGCCCTGCTGCCCCTTGTTGGCTAGCCGCCGCGGGCTTGGCCTCTTGCCTCGAAGGCACACCCTGCGAAACACCATTGGTATACAGTGATCAAAAATAAGCACGGATGGGTCATTATCGGAGTATTGGGACCTCGGTCTCAGTTACCTGTGAGGCTGGAAATATTCCGGGGTAATCGGCCCTAATGGCAACCAAGGCATTATCGATGCTCAGTTGGTGAAATACCCCATACATCAGCTCCACCAATATGTCCAGATCCTCTTGGGAGGCCGGATCGAGGAGCCGTTCTGGATCCTCGGGTTGTGGAGGCGGGCTGTTTATGTCTTTTACGGCCTGGCGCAGTTCCTGCGTCAAAATCACAAAATAAGATACCTAACCATGGGAATACGGATCGGATGTGCAAAAAAGAAATGTCTGCTTACCCAGCTTCGAGGATTGTTCATAGAAACTTCCGTTCAATGGACTGACGTGGAGAAAATCCTCCTCTCCTCCCTTGTACAGCGCGGACAAGATCTTCACCTGATCGGTGACCGATCCCGGCCCCTTACGGCCATGACGGGTGGCATCGTCCTCCCCGTTGAAATTCCACATGGGGTGGCCCCTATACTGGAGCGGCTGCACCCCCCGCATACTACATGTGGCCATGACACCGATCATGGACAGTCCGGAATGAGCTAACAATCTTATTCGGCTCATCAGGTAAAGGACGTCCCTGTCGTCTTCCCTCTGGGAGCTCCGCGGACGCCAACTCAGGCGTTTCTTCAAAGGAGCATTGCTGAACTCCAGGAGACCGATCCGAACAGGTTTCGGCAGCGGGACGTCCTCTATATAAAACCATTCCGAAGGCCAGTCTTCAGACGCCCTCTTCGGGGTTCCGGATAGATATCCGGTCCCGGCGATGCGCCATAGCTCGGCTCCGCCCACTTGATATATTGACCCCTCATGAGAACGGGGTACATGGCAGAATAATCTCTTCCACAGTGCAAAATGAGCCTCGACGCCCAAGAACAGTTCGCAAAGGGCCACGAAGCCCGCGATGTGAAAAATGGAGGCAGACGTAAGGTGGTGCAACTGGAGGCCGTAGAACTCCAAGAGCCCCCGGAGAAATGGATGAATTGGAAATCTGAGTCCTCTTACTAGATAAGAGAAAAAGCATACCCGCTCTCCTTTGGAGGGATCAGGGACACTCTCCGCTTGCTTTCCGCCCTTATAGGTGGCGAGTCCGGCTCGAACCGGAACCATGAAGGCCGGGGGAAGAAATCCCTTGGTTTGGAGTGTCACTAGCTCGCTATGCAGGACTGAGCATCTCTCCCAATTTCCAGGCTGAGGGCTGGGAGCGCGAGAGGAGGAGCCGCGTCGACTGTCCATGATGGAATGGATTTTTGTCAAAGGCGCTCCGATGAAAGCTTGCGAAGGGGGGATGGTGTGACTCAGATCTAGATCCTCGTCCCTTTTATAGGCGGCTCATTTGCGCAGCTAGGGGGATAAGTGTAAAAATACCCTGCCTTTTTGCATTCATTCAAACACATGGAAGATGGCCATTATTGGGCGTGGAAGCCAAGGAGCGCAACATTTATCAGAAGCCGGACACTATTCGACAAGTATATGGAATTTGGAGAAGAACCCGCCTCGCAATGCCGAAGACAATCTACGCGCCGGACTCATCGCCATTGAAACCTGGTTCGGGGCTCTTGAGGAGTCCTGGATTAGGGGTGTCCGGATAGCCGAACTATCACCGCTGGCGGACTCCTAGACTATGAAGATACAAGATTGAAGACTTCGTCCCGTGTCCGGATGGGACTTTCCTTGGCGTGGACGGCACGCGTGGCGAAACGGATATGTAGATCTCCTACCACTGTAATCCGACTGTGTAACCCTAACCCTATCTGGTGTCTATATAAACCGGAGGGTTTTAGTCCAGAGGATCTAACAACAATCATACCATAGGCTAGCTTCTAGGGTTTAGCCTCTCTCGATCTCGTGGTAGATCCACTCTTGTACTACCCATATCATCAATATTAATCAAGCAGGAGTAGGGTTTTACCTCCATCGAGAGGGCCCGAACCTGGGTAAAACATCGTGTCCCTTGTCTCCTGTTACCATCCGCCTAGATGCACAATTCGGGACCCCCTACCCGAGATCCACCGGTTTTGACACCGACAACGGCCTCTGATCCTCTTCGCCGACACCTTCCTCAACCCTACCGGAGGCGCTTCGCCGACACCTTCCTCAACCCTACCGGAGCCGCTTCGCCGACACCAGCGTCAACCCTACCGGAGTAGCTTCGCCTATACCATTCTCAACCCTACCGGGGCCGCTTTGCCAACTCACAAGTCCACGGCCTCATATCTGCTTCCTCGCACCCTCATCCAACCTACCGGAGCAGCTTCTGACGCCTCGTCCACGGCCGCAGATCCGCATCGTCGACACCACCCTTAACCCAACCACCAAGCAGCCGACGCCTGGCCCACGGCCGCAGATCCGCGTCGTCGACACCATCCTTAACCCAACCACCGGAGCAGCTTCTGATGCCCCGTCCACGGCCGCAGATCCGCGTCGTCGACACCATCCTTAACCCAACCACCGGAGCAGCTTCACCCATGCCCTCGTCCACGGCCACAGATCCGCTTCGCCCACACCGTAGTCCGCCCTACCGGAGCCGCTCCACAAACACCCTACTCGACGGTTCTAGATCTCCTTACCGGACCCCGACGGTCATGGCGTCATCACCTCGACGCTTTCTAACCTGATTCCCACTGCTCGAGAGATGCCAAGCACCCGCCACGGCCTAGGTACTTGTCACCTTTAAACCCGTCCGGCATCACCTACCCGATGTACTTCAAATATACTAACCGGTCATGTTACTGTTATGCACCGGCAAAAACTACAAGGACGATGTTTCTTCCGGATCTAACAGCTTGGCCAACCAAGATCCTCGGATCGAGGCATTGCTATGATCTTGTAAGCGCGTCCCTCTCTCTTGTATTGTTCTCGTTTCTGCCAAAGCATGCTTTGCTAGGATTTTCGACCGATAATCCCTTTGTGCAGACAATGATTTCTACTATCGGCTGCTAAATTAGATATGTAGATGTCATACATGATACTACCTCGTACCTCCGTTCCTAAATATAAGTCTTTCTAGAGATTCCACTATAGGCTACATACGGAGCAAAATGAGTGAATCTACACTCGAAAATGCATCTATATACATCTCAGACGTGGCCCATCTTCGAATCTCTACAAAGACATATATTTAGGAACAGGGCGATACATTACACAAAAATCGTAGGTGGCATGTAGGAATTCCATTGCATTACATTAGGCTCCCTTAGAGTGCCTGCCATTTAGCATCTGAGTCATGGCTAGTTTATGGTACGCACACAATCGTTAATTGGTGGTTTAAATATGCAAAGGGATATGCAATGTAGTATCATGTAGAGATGTCTGAAATTAGCCGTGTCAACTTGCGTATAGGGTTACACAATCAAAAGTACAAGATGTATGTGGCAATTTCATGGAACATCGCAAAAAAAAGGAGAGGCAGCGGTGAGCCTATACAGTGTGCTATAGTACATCACTCCTCCATTGCAATCATCGTGACATGTTATTTGTATGCCAGTTCTATTAGCCAAGTTCCTTAGGGACAGTTATTATGAGTTATCCTAAGAAAATAAGCACCTGTGAATATAAGCTCCATGTAATACGCCAACCAGTTCTTTTCATTGCGTTTTCAGCTTATCTTTGGTATGATCAGTGGAAAGTCTAGATTGCATTATATATATATTTTTCATTTTGCTGCATATATGGAAATTAATTTGACTTGCAAACATCACAAATTGAACCCAGTGCAGTAATTAATATGATAGGAAAACAGACCATCACTATTTGCTCAAAATGCAAATACAAAGATACCATCTACTTGGCATAATCTACGTTGGTCAATGTTTTCCATAGAGATCCCATTGCCTAATTTAAACGAAGAACGCATGGCCCACATTTAAATGAAGAACAATTATTTGTTGAAATTCGATGGTCCAAGTGGCTGGTTATTATCATATAGCAGCACCACCTGAAAGCATCATATAGCAGCAGCAGCAGCTCATAGCAACTCATCATACAGCAACAGCAGTCTGCAATTCATCATATACCAGCAGCAGCTCATAGCAATTCATCCTTCAACAGCACCTCAAGGCCATGGCCTGGGAGGAGGGGAGGGGGAACAAGGTGCCTTCTGCCGCAGTGTGGCATCAGCCGTAGTTGTGCAGCGCCCGCTGGAGTAGTGCGTTGGACGAACCACAGTGGATCACCTGCTGGAGACCATGAGAATGAGGGGCGGCGCCAGAGGGAGGAGCAGCCAGTGAGGTTTGCCCCTACCCGTCGGCCATGTAGCCTAGCTGGACATAGCATCGTCGAGGACCAGGCTAGATGGGACCAGTGGCGACGGCTCGCTGGAGGAACCCTAGTGCTGCAGGCAGGGGATCGAGGTAGAGGGAAAGGGGAGAGGAGATGCAAGCGGGCAGGGCAATGAATGCTTGCATGTTTGTTTTTACTTGAGGGTCAGGTGTGACACAAAGGCCAAGAGCTTGCATTTGAGTGTAATATAGGCGCATAACAGAGTCATTTCACTATTCCCTTCCCTTCAATTTTTAGTGAGGTTCTACTCAAACACCCCCTCCAAAGCGAAATTAGTTAAGCCCAAGCCCATAACTCAAAAATGACTTCTTTACATCTTTTATGGCTTATTTTGACAATATACCTGAAAAGGCGGAATTGAATCGCCCTTAACCTGCAATTCAATTGTGCGTGCAATGATGAATCACCCCGCACGCTATCTGTACATTTAGGCATCATCATACATGGCATAACCTAATACATGTGCTTTCCATTGTAGAATCTGGAATATGCAATGTTTATGTTAGTTCATACATTGCACATGAATAAAGGGCTGCTGTAGTGGGGCCTTGTATAACTCATGGGTGAATAAAGGTTTGGCTGTACACTACAGTAGGCTCTCCAAGAGTACCTGGAGATCAAGTTCAAAGGTATGCCTAGTTTTTACATAGTGCAGACATAGTAAATGCTCATTTCATTGTGTGCAAGTGCAAGAGATGCGGCATGTTTCATTATGTGGTGTTGTTTTGTTATAATCTCATCCTTTTGTGTTCACAGACTGGAAAGTATGCATATTTATCTTCCAAGGAAACGAGTAACTAGTTTGTGTCACCTTGCAGAGGGGGTGCAATGAAGATAAGATTGAGGATTTCCAAGTACAAGATGTTAGGAAGGATCCTTGTAAGAGAAGTAGGATCTGCGCTGAGCCTCTTCAACCTGCTAAGCTAAGTCACTGTATGCAACTCAAGAGTTCAATTCCTTGTTTGTTTCAGGCATAGTTAATTTTCTCTTTTCAATTGCTTTATTTGTCCTCACTTAATGAGATGCCCAAATAATTATGCATGATGTTCGGTACTTGTATCACTATTAGTTGACATAATTAAAGGCCTTACCATTTAATTACTCTGCCAAAGTGTGCCTGAAGCTTTGAAGTCTATTAACCAACTATTATTGCATGAGGCTCACAATCTAGTTTATACTATGCTAATGATTGCATAGTTTTGCCTGCTGTAGTATGTTTGTATGAAACCCTCTGCTGTTCATTATGCTCCCTAAGACTTTAATTGAGGTATAGAATGGCCAACTTCTTGCTTACTTATACGCAACATGTTGTCTAAATTTGTAACTTGTCTGTGTTTTCGATTGGGCCCCAACATCATGCTCCTCTGGTGAGCTAAGAGGGATTTCTGTATGCAGGCTGCACAGACTATATTTTTTATAATTTTTAAAATATCACCTGCTTATGCTTCATCACGTGTAACATTTTTTGTGTGAAAGTGACATGTAACATTATTGTTAGTCCTGTTTTGCCATGTAGTACAAAATAGTGTCTTGTTCGCTTCACTGTTGTAACTAAATTTTTTCCCTAGTCATGTGTACTTACAGAAACATTTCAGGATGAAGTGACATCAACACAAAAATCTGCGAACAGTGCGGCATGGTCGTTACCAAATGATTATGGATTGGAATTGGAATGTGCTGATGTTCTCGAGCATCAACTAGAGGTGGCAAGACAACGTGTACATGATTGTCAACGCATAATCAACAAGTTGAGACTGGACATGCAGGTATTAGATGCAGGAGTCAAAAAAATGAAACAAGACACCGAGGTAACCATGAAGGAATTGGAGATTTTGCAGACTGAAATTTGTGCTATCTGAATCCGCCAATCCTATTTTCTAAAGAGATTATAGTTCAAATGGAGTTAAGTTGATGCGCGTCCATGATGTATGAGCCAGATTTGCCCAAAGTGTATGTAATTTGCTGTTTGTGTATGCTTTATTATCACTGTCTTTGTACCATAATGCCCAGTGGGTATAATCGGCTGTAATTTCTTTATTGTATAGTGTAGGATTATTCTACCTTTCTATGCCTTGATCTCTTTGTTGCATAGTGTATGCTTTTTAGAGGTGATAGTATTGAGTAGGATAATTCTTTGAATATGCTATATCGTTCAAACGGGGGCCAACTCACCCGACCATGGGCCTTCTACGTCTCGTAGGATCCATGGGCCTTCTACGTCTCGCAGGATCCATGGGCCTTCTACGTCTCGCAGTGTCCATGGGCCTTCTACTTCTTGCAGGATCGATGGGCCTTCTACGTCACGTAGGAGCCATGGGCCGCCGACTCATTTATGGGTCTTGTACTGGCCTTTAATGGGCCGTAGACAGGCCTATAATGGAAATCGTACGTTTTATTGGCTGACCATAACTGGTCGTTAATAGGCCGTATTTGGTGATGCTATGAAAATGGCCCAACAAACTAATGGACAACAAACGGGCCGACTGTAACGACGGGCTGAATTTGTCCCACAAGCAGAAAATTATAGTAACGGGCCGTAAGTAACTGAATGCTGCAAATAAGCCCAAGAATAAATGGGCTCTGAGAAGGCCGAAAGATAACATGGGCTGTTAACGGACCAACTGAATAACGGGCCCTTAATGGGTATAAAGCGATACACTGTTCATTACGAGCCAGTTTCACCACGGGCCGTTAATGGGTCTAAAGAAATACACTGTTCATCACGGGCCAGTTTCACCACGGGCCATTAATAGGCCAAGAGTTACATAGGGCCTCATATGGGCCGAAAGACGTCATGGGCCATACATGGGCCAGAAGTGAAAACGGGTTGGAATCATATTGGATGGCCCAGATGACGCTACTGGGCCTAATTCGGATAGGGCGTAACGGGCCTTGGGATAGTGGGCTGTAAATGGGCTATATGCGAACAGGCCGTTAACAGGCTTTCCATGGGCCGGCCCGTCACCTTTTGACCTAGTCAAACGGGCCGGCCTTTTCACAGGAGTGGGCCTCTGTTGTGCCGTGCCACGTGTCGATGTATCATAGGCGCCTTCTGTCCAATGAGTGGATGAAATCTGTCCCAACAATGAGTCGACACGTGTTTCCTCCAGCCAATGATGATTTTATACGTGTAAAATCCCCATTGGTCGGGGCTGTTAACGGGTTATCGGATCCAAAACCCGACCCGATAGCTTAACGGCGTTCCGTTACGGTGGATGCCACGTGTCGATCACCCTCGACGAAAGCACTTCTGTGACGCGTGATTTATCATCATGGAAGTGGACACTTCCGTGATGATAATTTTGGTAATGTCATCGAACACGCTACGACATCACAGGTATGACTATCTCGATTCTGTCATAAATTTGTCATGGATGTACATGCATGACAAAAAAGCGACCTACTGTGACAAACACGTATCATCATGGAAGTGTAGTTTTTTGTAGTGCACGCTCGAGTCCCACACACCTACACAAACAAATAAGAATCTCGCAACCAACGCGATAAATGGGTTGTCAATCCCTTCACGGTCACTTACGAGAGTGAGATCTGATAGATATGATAAGATAATATTTTTGGTATTTTTATGATAAAGAGTAAATAAAGATGCAAAGTAAAATAAACGGCAATAGAAATAACTAAGTGTTGGAAGATTAATGTGATGGAAGATAGACCCCGGGGCCATAGGTTTCACTAGTGGCTTCTCTCAAGAGCATAAGTATTACGGTGGGTAAACGAATTACTGTCGAGCAATTGATAGAATTGAGCATAGTTATGAGAATATCTAGGTATGATCATGTATATAGGCATCACGTCCGTGACAAGTAGACCAAACGATTACGCATCTACTACTATTACTCCACACATCGACCGCTATCCAGCATGCATCTAGAGTATTAAGTTCATAAGAACGGGGTAATGCTTTAAGTAAGATGACATGATGTAGAAGGATAAACTCATGCAATATGATATAAACCCCATCTTTTTATCCTCGATGGAAACAGTACAATACGTGCCTTGCTGCCCTCTGTCACATCGGGAAAGGACATCGCAAGATTGAACGCATAAAGCTAAGCACTTCTCCCATTGCAAGAAAGATCAATCTAGTAGGCCAAACCAAACTGATAATTCGAAGAGACTTGCAAAGATAACCAATCATACATAAAAGAATTCAGAGAAGATTCAAATATTGTTCAAAGATAACGTTGATCATAAACCCACAATTCATCGGATCTCGACAAACACACCGCAAAAGAAGATTACATCGAATAGATCTCCAAGAAGATCGAGGAGAACTTTGTATTGAGATCCAAAGAGAGAGAAGAAGCCATCTAGCTAATAACTATGGACCCAAAGGTCTGAGGTAAACTACTCACACTTCATCGGAGATGCTATGGTGTTGATGTATAAGCCCTCCATGATCAATGCCCCCTCCAGCGGAGCGCCGAAAAAGTCCCCAAGATGGGATCTCACGGGTACAGAAGGTTGCGGCGGTGGAAATAGGGTTTTGACTTCGTCTCTGATGTTTCCAGGGTATATGGGTATATATAGGAGGAAGAAGAACGTCGGTGGAGCAACGAGGGGCCCACGAGGGTGGAGGGCACGCTGGGGGAGGTGGGCGCGCCCCCTGCCTCTTGCCTTCCTCGTTGATTGCTTTTCGTAGACTCCAAGTCCTCTGGATCACGTTTGTTCCGAAAATCATGTTCCCGAAGGTTTCATTCTGTTTGGACTCTGTTTGATATCCTTTTCCTTCGAAACACCGAAATAGGCAAAAAAAACAGAAATTTGGGCTGGACCTCCGGTTAATAGGTTAGTCCCAAATATGATATAAAAGTGTATAATAAAGCCCATTAAATATCCAAAACCGAATATAATATAGCATGGAACAATAAAAAATTATAGATACATTGGAGACATATCAGCCTCCGGTTAATAGGTTAGTCCCAAAAATAATATAAAAGAGCGTATTAAAGCCCACTAAACATCCAAAATAGATAATATAATAGCATGGACCAATCAAAAATTATAGATACGTTGGAGACGTATCACATATCCTTGGTCCTTTTTAGGTACTTCAGAATATTCTTGACCGCTTTCCAGTGATCCACTCCTGGATTACATTGGTATCTCCCTGCCTTACTTATGGCAAGGACACATCAGGTCTGCTACACAGCATGACATACATTATAGAACCTATGGTTGAGGCATAGGGAATGACTTCCATTCTCTCTCTATCTTCTGCCGTGGTCGGCCTTTGAGTCTTAGTCAATTTCACACCTTGCAAAACAGGCAAGAACCCCTTCTTGGACTGATCCATTTGAACTTCTTCAAAATCTTATCAAGGTATGTGCTTTGTGAAAGTCCTATTAAACGTCTTGATCTATCCTTATAGATCTTGATGCCCAATATGTAAGCAGCTTCACCAAGGTCTTTGATTGAAAAATTCTTCAAGTATCCTTTTATGCTATCCAGAAATTCTATATCATTTCCAATCAGCAAATGTCATCCACATATAATATTAGAAATGCTACAGAGCTCCCACTCACTTTCTTATAAATACATGTTTCACCATAAGTCTGTATAAAACCGAATGCTTTGATCACCTCGTCAAAGAGTTTATTCCAACTCCGAGATACTTGCACCAGTCTATAGATGGATCGCTGGAGCTTCCATACTTTGTCAGCACCTTTAGGATCGAAAAATCCTTCCGGTTGCATCATATACAATTCTTCCTTAAGAAACCTGTTAAGGAATGCAATTTTGACGTCCATTTGCCAGATTTCATAATCATAAATTGCGACAATTGCTAACACAATTCAGACAGACTTAAGCATCACTACGGGTGAGAAAGTCTCATCATAGTGAACCCCTCGAACTTGTCGAAAACCTTTTGCAACAAGTCGAGCTTTGTAGACAGTGATATTACCGTCAGCGTCCGTCTTCTTCTTAAAGATCCATTTATTCTCAATGGCTTGCTGATCATCGGGCTAGTCCACCAAAGTCCATACTTTGTTATCATACATGGATCCTATCTCAGATTTCATGGCCTCAAGCCATTTGTTGGAATCTGGGCTTGTCATAGCTTCTTCATAGTTCATAGGTTTGTTGTTGTCTAACAACATGACTTCCAGGACAGGATTACGGTACCACTCTGGTACGGAATGTGTTCTGGTCAACCTACGAGGTCCAGTAGTAACTTGATCTGAAGTTTCATGATCATCATTATTTGCTTCCTCTCTGGTTGGTGTAGGCATCACGGGAACGGTTTTCTCTGATGTACTAGTTTCCAATTTGAGAGCAGGTACAACTACATCATCAAGTTCTACTTTCCTCCCACTCACTTCTCTGGAGAGAAACTCCTTCTCTAGAAAGGACCCATTCCTCGCAGCAAAGATTTGCCTTTGGATCTGTGGTAGAAGGTATACCCAATAGTTTCTTTCGGGTATCCTATGAAGACACACTTCTCCTCTTTGGGTTCGAGCTTATCAGGCTGAAGCCTTTTGACATAAGTGTTGCATCCCCAAACTTTAAGAAACGACAGCTTAGGTTTCTTGCCAAACCATAGTTCATACAGTGTTATCTCAACGGATTTAGACGGTGCCCTATTTAACGCGAATGCGGCTGTCTCTAATGCATAACCCCAAAACTATAGTTGCAAGTCGGTAAGAGACATCATAGAACACACTGTATCTAATAAAGTATGTTTACGACATTCGGACACACCATAACGCTATGGTGTTCTAGGTGGCGTAAGTTGTGAAACTATTCCACATTGTTTTAAATGAAGGCCAAACTCGTAACTCAAATATTCGCCTCCGTGATCTGATCATAGAAACTTTATTTTCTTGTTATGATGATTGTCCACTTCATTCTGAAATTCTATGAACTTTTCAAATGTTTCAGACTTATGTTTCATCAAGTAGATATATCCGTACCTACTCAAATCATCTGTGAAGGTTAGAAAATAACAATACCCACCGCGTGCTTCAACACTCATCAGACCGCATACATCGGTATGCATTATTTCCAATAAGTCATTAGCTCGCTCCATTGTTCCGGAGAATGAAGTTTTCGTCATCTTGCCCATGAGGCATGGTTCGCAAGTATCAAATGATTCATAATCAAGTGATTCCAAAAGTCCATCCGCGTGGAGTGACTTCATGCGTTTTACACCAATATGACCTAAACGCCAGTGCCACGAGTATGTTGCACTATCATTATCAAATTTGCATCTTTTCGCATCAATATTATGAATATGTGTATCACTACAATCGAGATTCAACAAGAAAAAACCATTCTTCAAGGGTGCATGACCATAAAAGATATTATTCATAAAAATAGAACAACCATTATTCTCTGACTTAAATGAATAACCGTCTCGCAATAAATAAGATCCTGACATAATGTTCATGCTTAGCGCTGGTACCAAATAACAATTATTGGGGTCTAAAACTAATTCTGAAGGTAGATGTAGAGGTAGTGTGCCGACGGCGATCACATCGACCTTGGAACCATTCCCGACGTGCATTGTCTCCTCGTCCTTAGCCAATCTTTGTTTATTCTGCAGCTCCTGCTTTGAGTTACAAATATGAGCAACTGAACCAGTATCAAATACCCAGGTGCTACTACGAGCATTAGCAAGGAACACATCAATAACATGTCTATCAAATATACCTTTGTTCACTTTGCCATCCTTCTTATCCGCCAAATATTTGGGGCAGTTCTGCTTCCAGTGACCATTTCCCTTGCAGTACAAGCACTTAGTTTCAGGCTTGGGTCCAAGTTTGGGTTTCTCACTACAAAAAAAAATACACTTCCGTGATTATACGTGTTTGTCACATTAGGTCGCGTTTTTTGTCATGCATGTACATCCATGACAAATTTATGACAGAATCAAGATAGTCATACATGTGCTATCGTAGAAGTGGTCCATGACATTACGAAAATTATCATCACGGAAGTGTCCACTTCCATGACGATAAATCGCGTGTCACAGAAGTGCTTTCGTCAAGGGTGACCGACACGTGGCATCCACCGTAATGGAACGCCGTTAAGCTATCGGGTCGGGTTTTGGATCTGATAACCCGTTAACAGCCCCGACCAATGGGGATTTTCCACGTGATCATCATTGGCTGGAGGGAACACGTGTCGGCTCACCGCTGGGACACATGTCATCCACTCATTGGACAGAAGGCGCCTATGATACGTCGACACGTGGCACGTCCCAACAAGTTTAATTGGGCCGGCCCAATTAAAGGCCCACAAGTTTTGTGGACCATAATGGGTCGGCCCAGGTAAAGGCCCACAAGATTTTGCGGACCATAATGGAACGGCCCAGCTAAAGGCCCACGAGATTTTGTGGGCCATAATGGGCTGGCCTAGGTAAAGGCCCACAAGATTTTGCCGGCCATAATGGGCCGGCCCAGCTAAAGGCCCACAAGATTTTTGTGTGCCATAATGGGCCGGCCCAGGTAAAGGCCCAAAAGACGGTTTAAATAATAGTAGAATGATATGACATTGTTCATAGTTAAGACATTGCAGAATATGACATTGTGCTGTAGTGGGTAGGTTCACCACACCACTGGATTACGGATGAAGAACGAAGCATACATGCGGTGCAAAAGAAGATCACTTGCTCTGTATAGTTTAATTTACATGGTATGAAGAAGGAACTTGGTTGTACAACTGAAAACTTAAATTGAGAAAGGACATACTTTTGTTTATGAACTACATAATAAACTTTAAATAAGCAATTTGATGCAAACACCAAAAATAAACAATTTGTTGCAGTCATGCCTAACCAAATATATACAACAAAGTTTGAAGGCTTGAGATGGACAAACTTACATTATTGGTGAAGACAGACTCTATAAAGGCCTTGTCCTTGCTGATGGGGGGGGGGGTAATTCAAGAAGTTCACCACAGAATCTTCTTCAAAAGCATTGCCTTTATTCTACATTTTGTTAAGAGTAAATATAGATGTGATAATATATGAAAAATGGAGAATATTTAAGATAAGATGAAGAGTGATGCTACATAACCAAGTAGCTATAAATGTAAGTGCTTGATCACAGGCAAAAGGTACAGCCAAGAGAAATTCATAGCTAAACTTCTTAAGTACCAACCTTATGGTAAGAGTAAATACAGATCTGATGTGTAGAAAATGGAGGGCAAAGGAAAATAAGCTGCAGAGTGATGGTACATGAACAACTACCTGTCATTATAAGTACACTGATAAAGGACAACATGTACTTACAAGAACAATGCAGAGCTAAAAAAACATTGGCATTGGATATATTCTACACTAATGTAACCATTCATACAGATCAGATAATTTGGAGCGAACAATTGATAAGCAAGCTATCATGCATACTGCTGTCACATAATGAACCAGGTATGTATGCAAGTACAAAGGATACAGACAACAGTACTAACAAGGGCAAAGCAATGGGCAGCATATTTGCGATATCACGTCGTTCTTTTCAAACCGGAATTCTTCTTCGAGCAGATTTTCAGCAAAAAGATCCGTAAGGCACATGCGGAAAAGTAGAAGTTCAAATCGTCATGTGATTTCATAGGCGATTACCTCACCACAGGAACGAGACCGATGCATAACAAGGTTTTTCCATTCAATGTCTTCTAAATTTAGCACGGGAGACTTCACCGTAAATTCGTTTATAGACTTGCCATCAAAGTGTGATTTCCTCGTAACAGCGATATCGCTGCAATGCTTCCTTGAAAAGCACAAGCAAGCTTTGCTTGTCATGACTATCCAGATTGACCTCGCCTAGTTACAAAAATGTAATGTAAATCATTGATGTGTTCAATCAGCAGAAAACAGGAAAATAATAACCATGAATAATAGCACTTGCACGTAAGTTGGACAGAAGATGTGAAAATGGTGTTTGTCTTCACTATAATCTTCCCATGATGGGAATATATGCACGTAGTCCCTAACAACATTGAAAGCATTATCTTTTAAACTGGGAATAAATGGAATGGGGTTCCAATCTGCAGGAATTGGCCGTCTCTGCAGTTGGGATAGGTCTTCGGCCGGTGGACTTGCCGTACTTTTTGCTGGAGTGGGATTTTTTTGTGGTACAGCTGGTGCTATGGCAAATGAAATCGGTATACCTTTTGGTCGGAGTGCAGGTCCCGTGTGGTGGGGCTAGTGGTGTGGCCATGAAGTATGGGTACAGTCTGAGTCGGTCCTACTTTTTGTGTCACTGGTTGTACAACCAATATAAGTGGGGTGCTGTCTAATTTCTCTAGCACCACCATGTTTTTCAAGGTCTTTGCTGGTGCTCCTTCAGGTTCGGCAATCACCCTCTTCCTTTTTGATGTCTGATGCACAAGAACAACATTTGAGTGAAAAAACATGGTATGATGACAGATGGAATATGTATTGATAATGGATGGGCATGGCATCTCGACATATATGATGAGTAAACTAAGCAGATGGCGGTGAAACAAAGTAGAAGAAATGCAAGACAACATATGCAAGATACTCGCAATCAATAAAACATTGCCAAATTAGAACATGCACCTTGATGGGTGAACAGGACAGGCCATCTGCCTTTGACTCCTCGAGGTTAGAATAGTCATTAGGATCATATTCTGAACAAGAATCAACAGGTGGGGAGCATATGAGTTTCATTGCATCCAGAATGGCACTCAATGCCTTGGTGCCAATTTTTTAAGTCATTGCAGTGTTTAGCTTCAAGAGTGGACTGCTACTAGTGTGACACAAAGCAGATACACAGATCATAGTGTAGATATAACGGGAAAACCTTAAGCATCAGAGTTAAATCAGCAAAGTGGAACTTGCTGGAATATATGTGCTAGTATTGCCGGTACGGCTAGAAAGGCTTCTGATACCAGCTCTCTTCAAGTGAAGGTGCGGTACTGTTAATATCAGTGTAACTCTCAAAGGCGACACAGCTCCCGCATTTCCTTGCTATTCTTATAGGATTCAAGTGGGCAGGCCACTACAAATCCTATTCCTATGTTTACAAGATCCTATGAATCAAAGAGGCTCAAAGTGTCCATCACAACCGACCGTATAGACCTCTACACTGCAAATGTCCCTGCTCATCTTCAGTACAAGGAACATACTGTACTACTATCATACTCCCTACGTTCCAAAATATAAGTCTTGGTAGAGATTTCCACTATGGATCACATACAGATGTATCCAGATACATTTTAGAGTGTAGATTCACTCATTTTGCTCCATATGTAGTCCATGGTGGAATCTATACAAAGACTTGTATTTTGGAACGGAGAGAGTACATATTAAAGAAGAACGGAAGAGGAACATGGTAAACAAGAGCAAGAAGATTTTGGATAATAAAATGTTGGTTGCGCAGTGCCCACACATGATGAACCAGAGCGCATTAAGAATGCAACTCCCAGCTGTCTCGACCATTTCAAAGCGGTTGGATGAAGATCCTACATCCCCTAACCCTTCTTCTTCCTTGTCTCGATTCTTCCCATACTGAGAACACCGCACGGGTCACGGGCCGACCACCGCCCCCATCGCTGTGTTCCTCCGCCACCCACCCCTCCCACGCCCAACCCCCACCCGCCGAAGTTTTCTTCGTTTGGCGAGGCCCCACAACCACCCAAGCCCTTCGATCGCACCGGCGAACTCCGTGAAGCTCTGAAAAATCGACTGACCCAATTTTCAAATTTAGTCTACTGTGATTTAACTAGTGTGGAATATAAAAGGGGAAAACCATAAGCATTGGGAGTATAGTGTGGAGCGTGCCATTGCGGATCTGAAGGTGCAAACCGGACAAAGGCAACTTCGCAACAAAGACAAGAAATCAGAGTAAAACAGTGGCGATCTATTTTCTTTCTGCGATAAATAAGTTGAGCAGATACGAAAGAGTACCGCCTAGTGCGGCGTCGTGTACGATCTGCTGAGAATTTGAGCGGTGCTGCGGTAGCGATGGCTGTCGGCGTGGAAGCAGCTCTAGGAGGGTAGACGGTGGCGGCGGCGCGGTGGACGAGACGGTCAGAGGAGCGGCGCCACAAGGTGGACGGCAAGGGGATGAAGCGAGAGGACGGGATGCAAGGATCCCGGTCCAAGGCGTGGATGAGAGAGGTCGATCTCTTGTAATGGACGGCAAGGCCGAGGTATCATCTCCGCATGGTGGAGGAGGACGGCGGTGGATGGGGTGGCGGACAGCGTGACGGAGGAGGTGGGGGTGGAGAGGGTGTTTTGGCGCCCACGGAGTACCTAATGGGGAAAAGGAAGGTAGAGAGGAAGGGGGAACCATGTATTCAGGCGCGCTTGTCTCAAATGCGAGGAAATTTACAAACTTACCCCTGCTTCAAATTTCTACTACATCACAGCAACATTAGTTGGTTGGGGATAAGACGGTAATCTCGCATACAGAATATTTGCCGACGAGAGTTTGTTTTGGCGCCCACCGTGTATGAATGGATCAGGGAGTGAGTCGATTTCGGCCGAGGACACACTGTGTTTTGGCGCCCACCGTGTATGAATCCGGGTGAGAGGCGGCTACGTCACGTTTGGGTGAAATTACAAACCTACCCCTATTGAAACCTATAGAAATCCAGCAGATAGGCTTTGCGTGGCACGGATAGGCAGTAGTGATTTCCATCTCGCAAATTTTGGTTTCGGGCAGTTATTGCGACTTTCCCCGCTTCGTTCAAATCTTGCAGAGTGCACGTTTATCGTGCCAACTCAATTTGAATCCCGTTTGTATTCTATTTTTTTCGGGCGGGATCCATTTTCAATTGGAATTACATTCTATATACATCATTTTTTTATATATACTTTCAAAAGCACAACAAAGAATTATGTTACTTTATATGTATAATATGATTTACAAATACAACGATCTCGAAATCTTACGGTTGAATTAGAAAAAAATTAACCAAATTATGTTCTACTAAAATGTATGGATCATTAATACCTACATATTAAATAACATAGATGTGCGTGAATTCATATGAGTATGCATGTTTGATAGATCAATTTTGGTTCGAGTATGGATTACATGTATCATCATCTTGAATTCAAATATTTGAATCCTTTTTGTTCCTCCTTTCACGCCCATCTCTCTCGCATGCATGCTCCTTCGTAGCTATCACTCTCTTTTCTCCAGCTCACCCGCACGCTCACTTCATGTTTCTCCTATCCTCGCAAACATGGTCTCTTGACGTCTCCCTTGAGAAGTGTCACACTCTCCCTATCATTATACATTACACGGTTTTCATTATCTCTCACGTCTCTACTGTTCTCTGGTACTCGGTACCTAAGCTTTCTTTTTCACCGCCACACACACAGTGTCCACTTGTTTTTCACTTTGTCTTTCTCTCTATGGGATTCTCTCACACGCCCTATATGTCTCTACATATGACTCATACCACTAAAATTACTCTCTCTCTCTCCTGTAGACACAACATTTGTTGCGGTCTCCTTTCGCCTCCATCCTGCATGACATTATTAATTTGTTTACCGATCAGACAACCCCGACTACCGTCTCCTCTCTCTCTCTCTCTCACACACACACACAACTCCTGCTTCCACTCCCCTTCTCGACTACCATCTCTCTCTCACACACACAAAACTCTCGCTTGCACTCGACTGCACTTCTCTCACAAACATTTATCGACTAGCTAGCCTCTAGATAGATTTATACACCAAGACACTCGTGCTTCCACCATCGCATACATGTCTCTCTCCTGCTCCTTGTATCTATGTAGATTTTTCTTCCCTTCTCGAAACACACCCTCTCGATCGTGCACACACGCACTATCGCCTCATTTTAAGCTGATACCTATCTCACACACACTCCTTGTGTCTTTGTCACACATGCACTCCATCCTCCTCCACTCTCCCTCTCTATCACACACACATGGGCTTTTTGCAACAACTAGCAAGATGCCCATGCGTTATCTGGAACATCAAGATGCATTTGTATGAGTAGTTTATCTTGTGGGTGAAAAGGATGAACGAGGGAAGGCCTTATTTGCAAATGTGGAGAGGGGTGTGGGTATCTTTTTGCAAAATTGCCATAGTTTCCTTCCTATCCGTCAGATAAAGATCGGACGGCCTATATTGCAAGATGGCAGGCACACAATCATCACCGACAATGCTTTTTATAAGAGTAGGGATAAAAAATAGAGTTGGTAATGATGGTGGGCCTGCCATCCTGCAATGTAGGTCGTCCGATTTATATCTGACGGATAGGAAGGAAAATATGGCAATTTACCTGCACTCTTCACCACATTTGCAGATAAGGCCTTCCCTCGTTCATCCTTTTCTACCACAAGATCTTGATGTTCCATGCAATGCACGAGCATCTTGCTAGTAAGAGTAGAAATTAGACATATACCACTTCTCGAATCTTGAAACCAACAACAGTCCTCCCTTATCTCATCAGAAACGCCAAAGGAATATATTTTGAGTGAAACGTAACATATTTTTAGTGATATATGTATTTCAAAACTAGACTTTTTTTCTATCAAATCGGTGAATATGTAATAATCTACTTTGATCGTGTGGCAACGCATTGGCACATTGCTAGTAGTTATTATATTTTTTTGGACACCAGACAAACGGTGGAGTACATATACGAAGAGAAGAGGCGCACGCACGCAGTCGGCCTCTCGCTGTCTCGCACACATGAGTGTTACGTAAAGGCGACGTTAACAAATAAACCCTAAAGCCCTAGGTGCACGATTGCTGCATTCGCGGGTACTGGGTACGTGGTGGAGCACCTTTGTAGGAATAGTCAGCTCGCGTGATAATTTGATCCGTAGGAGTTGATGGTCGGGACCACAGGTGAACGACTTGGAGCGCGGTGGCTCGCCAGTTGCCACAGATCGAGTAGCCACGTTTAAAATATCGTTTTTCTAGCGGGGTTAAGAGTTCCAATTTTCAATGGCGCGTTATAAGTAGTAAGTAGTTTTCAGAACGATTGGTATGGAGCGAAAATGGAATTCATAGTACTAAGTACCTCCTTGGCGTATGGTTGTATGGTTTATTTGCGATGGAGATTATATGGGTTTATGTTGCGAGATGTTGAACCTGGTAGTTCCATGGAAAATACTATGGTTTAGATTTAGATGCTGGTTTTCAGTAATGAAAATCGGAAGGGGAAACCCTTCTTTGATTAAAAAACTACTACCTCCATTCTGTTTTACTAGTCCCCATCGTACTTTGGGTCAAAGTTTTTCCACGAATTTTACTTGTAAAATGTGAATGGAAAACGAGATTTTGTTATACCCAAACAAAAAAGGACTGGAGGGAGTGATTGCTCTGACACGGACGCGACCTCTCATAACATAGGCATTGAACCGGCGCGCCGGCCGAGAGGGCCACACTCGCTGCAGGCCCGACTGAGCATGCCTCCTCGCCGCGTGCAACCAGCTTAAGACTGCCCCGCCTGCCTTCATTGAATCCGCGCGTGTGCCGGCAACATGTCACGTCCTTCCGTGAGCCGGTAGGCATTTTAGAACACAAAAAATGACTAAAATATAATTAATTTACGCATGGTGTTGACTTGTTGTGCTCGCACTGGTAGCAGGAACTAGTAGAGGTTTTTCTTTATTTATAACTCTCCTCACATTTTTTTGGCTTTGAAATGAATCATGGTTGTGGACATTATGTACGAAATGTGCGTATATCTGTGAACATGAGTTTGATGTGGAAGTTGAACTTGGAATGTCGGGCTTGGCGTGAACTATACCATGTCCAATGCTTCGTTCATTATTGTTTGGAAAGTAATTGCTGTTATTACATGACCCAAAAAACATTTTGTGCCACATCGGTAGATGCACGGACATCACAACAGAGCATGCTGTTGGATAAACATTTGAACCTAGTTATTATGAAGGAAATTTTGTATTGACAACAGTTTTAGATAGCAGGAGACGCCTAGCTTGCTCTGCCTCTGCTAGCTTATTTCTGGCTTCTTCCATCTCTTCTTTGGCTTGGGTGAAGAGAGCATCTGATTGCTCTATTCGCTTCTTAAGGAACTCAGCTACATTCTCAAGGGCTGCTGCACGCTTTCTTTCAGCCTTTACTAATGCCACGAGGACACGAACAGCTGACGACTCCACCTGGCTTGTGTGTAATCCAGCATCATCTGGGAATTTGCACCTTGTGTCTAATCCAGCATCATTAGGGAACTGGAACCTTGTGTGTAATCCAGCCTCATTTTGGAAACATGATCTCGAGGTTGACCATACTTCCCTCCTCGCAGGAACTGCATCGACATGAAGTTACTTCTTTTTAGATTAATACTCAGAGCAACCTAGATCCATTTAGTAGAAGCCAGATAAATGTAACTCGGAGAAGTGAATTCAAAAGGAAAAAATATAAAACAGACTACAAGGTGAGAACACCCACTTCCTACATCAAGCTAAAATGAAAGCATTAGGACGATTAAGACTCTTCTTATTACACATCGAAGAACACCACGCTTAAGAGAAACAGAAACTACAACATATACACATCGAAGAACACGAGGCTACACGAAAGTAATTGAAAGGGTGTTACTTACCAAAGCTCGTTTCTGTGTTCGGTGCAGCTCCTCTTTAACTTGCCATGCTCCCCAAGATGTCCCGAATATCCCGTGTTTGGTCTTCATTGCTCCTCTGCATGTATTACTTTTCGTGGTTTTAAAATCTCAACATGGCAAGAAAAATATACTACTAGTAATACTCGCGCATCTTGTGGGCAACATTAAAGCACTCGTCTGCCATGTTAGAGCATCTCCAACCGAATCACAACACGCGGAGCTTTAAAAAAGCGTTTACAGTGCTGAGATCGAGAAGTAGATAGAGTAGAGGATAGTTCTCAGCATAGATAGATAAAAAAAGATAATTCAACTACTCCTCGTCGTCCGACTCCTCCTCGGTGATGTCCTCCTCCGACGTCTGACTATAGGCGTGAAGATACCGATCGTCGTTGGATTCCTAGGGCGACGCTGCTCCTAGCCTCATGTTGAATTGAGCGTCCGCTTTTCGCCTACGCTTGTCCTCGCGATAAGCGGCTCGCTCCGCCCTCCTCTTATCCCTATCTGCACTCCTTTGCGCGTAGAGCTCGCGCTCGTTGATGATGTCCTGCGGGAAGTGTTGGCGCCACAGCGCCATGGCTTCCTCGTCCATCTCGGAGATGCCGAGACGGTGCTCCCGCCTCCGTTTGTAGCGACGATCTTCGTCGGTGCTAAGCCGCGGCAGAGGCACGAGCTCCTGCGCCTGCTCCCGCGTCGGCACGTTGGGGAAGTTCAATGTTCTATGAGGCCACCGGAGTCGCCACGCCGCCGCGTCGTACGCACGGGCGGCCTCATTGGCGGTGTCGAAATTGCCGAGGCTGAGGCGCATCCCGGGAACCGAGTCTCCGGAGAAGCCGCAGGAGGGGCGCGCGCGGACGCCGCGGTATCCCCAAGTTTCCCGGCGACGCGGCGGCATGGTGGCGCAGCGGCGGCGAGGTGAAAATGAGCGGGGAGAGAGCGGTGGCAAGACACTAGCGCACGCCCGACCGCTTTTTCCCCCGCGCGCGCGATCCTTTCCTGACGTCTTTGCTATCTCTACTCTTTTCTCTACTGTTATATTTATTATATATTTAATATTTAATATTTATCTCTACTTCCTTTACGGTCTACTTTTTTTTCTCTGTACTTTTTTTTCTTGCAATATAGGTCGTCCGATTTATATCTGACAGATAGGAAGGGAACAAATGGGAATTTTGCAAAAAGATACCCATACCCCTCTCCAGATTTGCAAATAAGGCCTTTCCTCGTTGATCCTTTTCTCCCACAAGATAAACTACTCATACAAATGCATCTTGATGCGTGCAACGCATGGGCATGTTGCTAGTTCTAAAAACATTTCCATCATTTGCCACAAAGATCAAGTTGCGAGATGAAAAACCTACCCAAGCACAAAGCGTGATACGTGAGCGAGGCACAATTACAAGTTGATATTCTGTTGGACAATGGAGGCTATAACCAATTACTTTTACGGGAACAATAGCACCTGTGAAATTTGAAGGGTAGGTAAGAACAAAATTGGAACTGCACATGTACTGCTAAGTGATTCAATACACACATTACCAATCGAGGAGGAGAACGATGGTCGCGGCGGCCTCTGTGAGTCATGGTCGGCAACGGGAGTCAGTTCATTGTCCACGAAGGTGGTACTTCTGTGCTTGGCGTCGGCTTCCGAGAAGTAGATCCGAGACCGTGGAAGACGATGCCGGGGAAGAGGCTCCGTGTACGACGATGATGGTGGACCGGCTCCAGTGCGGCGTACGAGGTCGTCGATGAGGCACATTCGCGGCGGTGGACGAGTGCGCCAATGTAAAGGGGAGTAGCACGAAGGCTGCGGTGCCGTGGAGAAGTCTATTTTGTGGTGGGGATAGAAAATGGGGAGTATTCTGGTGTACTACTCTGGGTGCCGGGGTGGGGTTGGCTGGGTAGGGTGAACCTGAAGTTATGAAAACAACCCCTACCAAGCGCCATCCGTAGGCCTGTTCAAGGCTATGATGGTAACTTCCCACTTTGCTCGAATCGGTGTCGCGGAGATTTTCCCGCCGACCTCAAAATTTTGTGACACTGGACTCCCGTGTGGCGTGTTGAGTGATTCGGCTAAGCAACTAGCGAGTAGTAGTAGTAAACTCTGCATATTAGGTTTGATCAAGTCAAACTTCCTAAAGTTTGACCAAGTTTATAGAAAAATATAAACATTTACCATAACAAATATGTATGATGTGAAAGTACATTCAATAATGAATCTAATGGTATTTATTTATTATTGTATATGTTAATATTTTTTTTATAAGCTTTATGAGAGTTTACAAAGCTTGACTTGACCAATGCTAATACGCGGACTTAAATAAAAACGGAGGGAGTACACATTTGTTTTCTTAGTTTGTAGTGAACTAATCATTTGTTGAAATTGTGAAATAAATATATTAGGCTATTGACTTCAAATGTAATGGTCTATACAATTCAATAGTTACAATCATTGTCGAATCCCAAGATGTATACAAGGTCTATAGTACTTCACAACATGCTCAAACTCACATAATCCCAGTCAAATGAGAATCTAAATGCATTTCATAGTTATTACTTTGTAGGATGCAACAAAAACAACCATAACTCTACATCAGCCATTGGCCCTGTTTGGATACTCTAACACAGTTAGAGTTAGAGTTATTTTCTAACCCACTCTAACCCAAATAAGCACCTCTCCACCGGGATAGTTGGGTTAGATGGAACTAACACACTCTAACCCTCCCTGTCTGGATACTTTTGGGTTATTTGAGCCCCCAACTAACCCAAACTAGCTCTAACCCCATCCAAACAGGGCCATTATAGAAGCAACATTTTGACATATCCCAATGTGTGAATGAAACGTGCAGAGAGAGCTTTTGAAGATGGAGCAGATAGGGTAGGAAAGATTGTATGTATGTGGACGAGAGAGTAGGAGGCAAACCTAACGAGACAGAGGGAGAGAGATAGAGAGAGAACGAGAGAGGAATAAGTTAGGTCTTTGAGAAAGATGGAGACATGTAATGTACGTGAGATGCGTGTGCATCCAGATTCTGTATACGTGGAAGGAGAAGAGACAACATGTTTGATGAGAGAGCTGGAAAAACATGGACGAGAGGGGAAGGATCTCGTGGGTTGAGGGATTGACAATTTTTTGTGGGGGAGAGAGGGATTGGTAATTTTGTGCAAGAGAGAGAGAGGGTGGGGGAGGAGTCGGTCACCGTCGTTACATCACCCCTGCTTCCAAATGACCCCGCATTCTCTAGCGGTGTGGTCGCCGTCTTCGATCTGCTCGATGCCCTCTTTGAAGATTGAGGTGTTGTGCATGTTGGGGTGCAAAGAAGCACAAGCGAGAGTGGTCGCCGTATAACCTTGGATGGGGATGAATGTGTGCTCGGGGGAGTGTGTGTGTGTGTGTGTGTGTGTGTGTTGTGCTGCGTTTGTCTGTGTGTGTGTGTGAGAGAGAGATAGAGAGAGAGAGAGAGATATTGAGAGAAAAAAACCTAAGGAGAGAAATGGGTATTCACAAAGAGATTGTGCAGGCCTTGAGGTGGGCAGGGGCCGGGTGAGGGTGTCAAAATGTGTGCGTTGATGCATGTGTTGCATGCAACCATGCGAGGGACGGACGAATCGAGAGAGATGGTTGTTGTGTTACGGATGCTCCTCTCTCTCTCTCTCCCTTCTCTCTCTCTCTCTCTCTCACACACACACAAGTAAACTAGAAGACCGTTCTCTCATGTATACACAACGTATCGGCATATCTGTCTATGTCTCACTCATGCATGATCATTTGCACATTCACACCTCTCTATGTCTGTATCACACGCACACTGTCTCCACATTGCCCTTCCGCCACAACACACATATGGACACATACACACGTTCTCTCTCAGTCACACACACAAAATCAGTATTAAAAAAACTAGGGTGCACCTAAAACGTCCAAATCCAAATAAACACGAACTGGAGATAAATTCAAATATATGGAAATATTGCAGCGTTAAGAACTTTCCCAGGAAAAAAAAGTTGAGTAATATTTGAGGATTGTTTTCACACACACAAAAAGGTTCGGTGGATGTCCTTCGAGCGCGACACGGTGACGCACCGTTTGATCGACCGCGCGGCCGCGGTTCACGCGCTTGCACATGATTCCGTGTCGTGGCTGTGGTACTAACTAATAAAAGCACTGCCAAAGTCTAATGTTTACGTGTACTAGTACGGTTTTCTTTTAAGTTTGACCAACCTTATATAAAACTAAAGTAAGCTCCCACACGCGCACTCATCAATATGCCGCCGCCGCCGTTGCGCATGCCTGCGCCCGCCTGCTCCGGCCAACAATTTCTCGCCCATCACCTCCGTGTCGCCGCCATCCCTATGCCATGAAGCTAAAGGCTCACCCACTCACGTCGTCTGCAGTCCCTCCTCGCGATGTCGCCGCGCTGCCAAGCACGCGAGCAGCTGGTGGAGCCGTGTCTATGCACGCAGCGTACGAAGAGGAGGACGAGTGCGTGCTCCAGCATGCCGGCGAGGAGGAACTAGCGTGTCATTGTCGTCTCCGCCCGCGTGGAGGAGGCGCGCATGGTGGCTGTCGCGGCGGAAGCCGGTCGCGCGCATGTCGAGCCCGCAAACCGGGTGCGGACGTGGAATCCACCTTCGAGACCTTGAATGCCACGTGGATCCTGCAATCTGATGGAGCAATTTGGGTCAGTCGACTCATGTGAGCCATTTGATGCAACATGGATGGCTAGAAGGGCTTCTTCCACCTCTTCTGCCGTCTTCTTCCTTTGCTCCGTCGAACTTCTTTCACAAATCAACTGACCCAAATTATACTACTAGTACGATCGTATTAAGTACAATAGGAACACGAAGATACGAGCAGTAGTACCAACTGCAAGAAGAACAGTAGTAAGACATAGTACTAGTACTAGTGTACGTACTAAAGAGTTCAAATAACAAGAAAGAACATACAAAACATAGTTCTGCCGGGGCCTCAGCACAACACACCCTTGAAAATAAACTAAGCAACTAGTCCGCTTGACACTGCAGTAGAACCAGCATGAGCGACGGCACTGCCACCTACTCGGAGTCCGAGTCCACGTCCTCGACTTCGTCCTCGTCCCTCTTCCTCTTCCTCGTCGCCGACGCTTCTTTGCTTGAACAGGACTCGGGCTCGCTTCTTCATCCAACCCTTGTAGATATTTAAACAAAGGTAGGCATCCATTGCTGCGTCTGAGGATGTGATCTTCATGTAATGTCTTCGACTCCCATGCATGATGAAACTCGTGATGAGGTTTCTTCAGTTTAGCGTACGAAGGATCAATCATGGATGCTGCCAGGGTCAGCATTGAAGGTTGAGAGGAGGACACCAGGCTTGCCTTCTGCAGATCAAAGGGCTGACCTACAACGAGACCTATCCGACGCAGGAAATCCCTGTCATTCTTAAAGCCTACAGTAACGAATTTCACTCTTTTGTCCTTGAGGAAGTTCTTAAAATCCTGGCACTCAACGTCTAGGACTGTGGTGTACTCAACATCTAGCCCAGCGACCCACTCATCCGTTGAACTATTGAACATGCGTAGGAAGCGAGCAAGCCATGCTTTCACCGTCGCGGATCCACGTGTGTAGATGAGGATGAACTGATCGCTGGCGATGGATCTAACACAGTACTCGGCGACCATGGAGATTTGGGAGGCCATGGATTTTGGAGGAGGGTTAGGAGAATTTGAACTATTGTACCCATAAAATCGGGAGCGAACTAATGTGAAAGGATGGGACGATCGGGAGCGAACTGTTGTAAGGTAGTAGAAGACAGGGATGAGTAGGGCGGCGAACGGCGTGGGGTTCTTGGCTTGCCCGGTGGATAAACGGCTGCAAGCCCCAAAGAGTTCTCGAGAACTATGCGGGACCCACTAGATGTCATGTCTACTAGACCCATATCGTAGGCCTGACGGTATAGCTTCTGCCTGTTCGCACGCCATGCCGGCGCGTGGATGCAACTTCACTTAATTCCGTCAACCGCGCGCCTCCCACGACCTTCGCCTCCCTCGCGATGTCGGGCCCTTTGAGACTTCGACCGGCTATGAATGAGCATTCTTTTTGCCTACTCCGCATGCATGATACTCCCTCTGGTCCTTTTTACTCCCGTCAACCATTTGCAAAGTGTTTGACCAAATTTATACTTTTTTTCGAAAACCACCTTATATTAATTAACCAGCCACACCAGTACACTCATTCGATACAATATTCACCACACAGGGCGGTACGTTATTTACAAAATACCATCTAATATATTTTCAAAGCTATACTTAGCGATTAAGTGTGCCACCTTATTGGCAAAACGGCTAATCTTTGACAATTGAAGATTGTTGATCAACTTCGAGATGCTCAACACTTTCATCTTCAGGTCACGCATAGCAGACCTGTCATAGTCCCCCAATGCAAGAGACGCTACCACAAAAGCGCAATCAGTCTCTAAAATTACAGGATTATGAAGAGAAATACCTATGTAGAGACCGACAATGCAAGCCCTAAGCTCCGCTTCCTCCACGCTTTGACAGGCATCAATGAAATCCCACGACCAAATTTATACTAAAAATATCAATATCTATAATACTGATTATAATGAGTATAAGAACTACGTTTTATAATGAGTGTAAAAATATTGATTTGACATTGTGAATGTTGATACATTTTTCTATAAGTCTGGTGAAAGTAGAGGTACATTGACTTCAAACAAAACTTCAATGCACAATGCAGACTAGTTCCTCCATCCAGGTGTGTGCCATGTCCTATCTTGTCATCACAACAAGTGTTGGGGGTACAACTACTGAGCGTGAACCGCCCCGAAGGGGCCGGTTTACCCTCATCCATGATTCAGGCCCACGGAGGAGGCCTGGAGCCCAGAGGCGAATTAAGGTCCATCTATGTAAACCGCCTTAGTATTGTAACTTGTGTTGTAAGTTAAGAAAGGAGAGACCGAGGCAGACGCTTGTATGAGCCGGATCGGGACTTCAGAGACCGCCAGTGTCAACCCGTGTATATAAGGGGACGACCGGCGGCGAAGTTAGGGAGAGGATTCGAGGCTAAGGCAAAGCTATTGCTCCTTAGTAGCGAAATCATATCAATCACATCACAACCGGGCGTAGGCTTTTACCTTCATCAAGGGCGAACCAGTATAATTCCGTGTCTTGTGTCCGCTTTAACCCCTCTAGGTTAACCCGTAGGATGGCCCTACGACTAAGTCCTTTCATGAGGACATCTGCCGTGACAATTCCACGACAGTTGGCGCCCACCGTGGGGCTATCGCACGATGGTTTGATGATTTAGAGGGCAAGTTCGAAGGACTCGAAGGTTATCTGATGGGCGGATGACTAAGAGTCGTCGCGGCAAGCTCTACATCGACGATGCGGAATTTGGGGCCCGAGGCCGGCTCGGTCGAGTCTGGTACCGGGTCCCCTTCGGTGTATACACGTGTTCATCGGCAAGATCGGCGAGCCGTGGCTGGGTCGGACGTCTGCACCGACCTCGTCGAGACGGCTCGTGGCGAAGAAGAGTCCTGCCTCGCTAAACCGCGGTCGGGCATGTTTTCGTGGGAGTCGCCCACAGAGGCTGTGAGGACGGATCAGCATCCGGTGACGAAACTGTTGTCTACTCTGGCGACGAATCGTCGGCGGAGAAACCGAGTCTCTATACCGGTGCAAGATGGCGGATCGAGGCTGTTCCGACGGTGAGAGTATTCCGGATCCTTCGATCTACCCAACGGGTTGGGATCTTCATGGCGATGCAGCGGCGCTTCACTCTTTGACATGGCGCCCGGTCGCCGGTTCAACAGCCGTGATGGCAGCGGGGAAGGAGGCCCAGCGCAGCCGGCTCAAGTTTTGTCGAGCTTTTTGGCGTTGGCTGTGTGCTCATGGCGAGAGGCTAATCCTTTGGATCGGGACACACTGGCGTAACGAGATTGCAAAGGTGAGAGAACAGATCACTAAAGCTAAAGCGGACTGGCAGCCGCGGACGTGAGGATGGCAGTGAGCGGGCCGCTTTGGATGCGCAGCTTATAGGCTCATCTTTGGATCGAGCGCGTCACATGAAGTCATGAAAAGGAAGTACAAGTCCCGTTTACCTTCGGTTTTCGAGGGAAGAGAGCTTTTCAATACCCTGTAAGGCGGGGACGATAATCCGCCACGGGTGGTAAACCGCCGGAAGCACACGAGGCGGCGCGCCGTTCAACCCGTGTGATAGATCTACCTCGCCATCATACCGGGCGCACCCGTGCCGCGGCAGACACCTCCGGGTCACTACTCCAACCCGATGGATAACCTCGTGGCGGCTGCGGCACGGTTGGAGGCGATTCCAATTGAAGGCGATTCACCACAGGCGGTAGAGACACGCCGGGTTAAGGAGCTCCTCAGGACGGCCCTGGCTCGGCCAAGAAGCATATTAAATGCAGTCGGGATCGGATCCACTCCACCCCGACCAAGCCGGAGCTATAGCCGACGCCAGCGTCGTAACCGGCCGTGTCAAGCAATGCGCAGCGTGGTCCGCCTCGCGGCAACAATCCGGCGGGCGGCTTTGAGGATGCTCAAGTGGTAGTGGACCGCGCCAGAACGCGTGACGGAGGCCGAGTTAGCGGCACAAGCGGAGGATCGTCCGCTTTCGCGCCCGGTTCGTCTGACCATCTTGAACCAGGGGTCACGTCTAGTTCTTTGGGGGTGCCTTGCCTCGTCCCGCTTTACGTAACGTCGCTTGCCCAAGGACTTCAAGGGGCGCGCAAGGTGCCCAATTATCTGCCGATTTGGTTCGAAGCATGGATAGAAAGTTATGAGATGGCCATGGAGATGCTAGATGTGGACCGAAGCCGCATGTGCGAAATACTTCACAATGATGTTGGAAGGAACGGCCGGACTTGGTTGAAAAATTTACCGCCCAACTCTATCGGTTCGTGGACCCGATTCGCGAACCCGATTCATTCAAAATTTCAAAGACACTGTAAGCAGCCCATATGCGTGGTGGATTTAGCGGCTTGTGTCCAGGAGGAGGGAGAATCTACAACCCATTGGGTGCGCCGCGTTTCGGAAGTTTTACATTCTTCGGACCGGATCAACCCTGATTCCGCGATCTTGACCTTGGAAGCCAATTGCCGGTTCGAGCCATTGAAATTGAAGTTCGGCGCATGAAGCGTTTTTGCCATGACATGGGCACTCTAATGGGCGTTTTGGTAAAGTACGCTGATTGATAGTACCAAGGATCCCGAATCGAGAATGATGAAGTGGGGAAGGGAAAATGTAAGCGGCAACTCAGGGCCAGCAGCATCATTCGGGCAGCAATGGAGGGAACAAGCGTAAAAGCGACGGCAACATGGGCTTTGTGGCCAACACCAACGCTGCAGGACAAGGGTCGTGGCGCAGGGTAGGCAATCAAACCGGGCGGTCACAATCCGGATCGTTTGCATTTCATATTGAATCAACCTTGTCCGAAGCATGGGACGAAGGAGGCACCGTGAACCACCTACGGAAGGATTGTTACATTATGCAGGAGTTCAAAAACTCCAACTCTTTCCGGTATGATCAAGGGCCCGGCGGCGGTTCGTGGTCCGCCCGGTTACGGTGGAGGAAATTCCGGCCCGAGATTGATGGTAATCCGGCGGGCGTAATAAAGAATCGTAACAGTCGAACAATCAGATCCAAGGGGCTACGATCAACAACAACGATCGGGTTATCAAAGTAACCCAAAGCAGTTGAACGGTGGATGCGGTACCACGTCTTTACCACCAGATTGGATGACGAGACCGAAAACTTCAAGCGGGCGGTCGGCGTTGTTGAACTGCTGCGCCAGACATTACGCTGGTCCGAGCAACCGATCGTGTGGAGCGAGAGGACCATCCTCCCGGGTTTACAATCCGGGTCAGCTAGCCCTGGTGGTGGCACCCCGGTAGGAGGGTACAAGTTTACCAAGGTTCTTATGGATGGAGGAAGCAGCATCAACATCACGTACTCACGAGACCTTCCGGCGTATGGGGTTGACGGATAGGCATCTTAGGCCATCCAGACACAGTGCCACGGAGTGGTGCACAGCAAGTCGGCGTGCTGGTCGGTAAGATAACTCTGGAGGTGACCTTTGGGGACGAACATGACTCGGATCGAAACATTGACATTTGAGGTGGTGAAAATTCAAAGCCCTACCCCGCCCTCTTTGGGCGGCCGGCTTATGCTAAATTTATGGCACGGCCCTGCTATGTTTACTTACAGCTGAAAATGCCGGGTCACAAAGGAAGGATAACGGTTCATGGGAGCCGCCGGATCGCTTTGGAGTGCGAGGAAGGTGATGCGGCTTCCGCAGAGTCGGTTTGTGCCACTGAGGAGCTAAAATATTATAAAGACAATGTTGATCCGGCGGATATGACCCCTTTGAAGAAGCCAACTACGGAGCATGATCCGGACTTGAAGTTCACATCGGCGGTGAGACGAAGCTTGTTGATTTTGTGCGGCGATTCGTCCAAGCAGTTCACCATCGGTGCCAACTTGGATCCTAAATAGGAAAGCGCTCATCGAAGTTCATCCGTGAGAATCGGGACAATTTTGCATCGAAGCCTTCGACATGCCGGTGTACCGAGGGAACTTCGCCGAGCACACTCTTAATGTTGACCCAAAATACAAACCCGGTAAAACAGTTTCTTCGCGGTTTAATGAGGAAAAGCGCAAGGCCATCGGAGAAGAAGTTGCTAGGCTCTTGGCAGCAGGGTTTATCGTTGAAGTCTTTCATCGAGTGGCTTGCCAATCCGGTGTTGGTTCTTAAGAAGAATGGCACTTGGCGTATGTGTGTGGATTACACAGATCTCAACAAGGCCTGTCCAACAGATCCTTTCGCCCTCCCCCGCATTGACCAGATTATTGATGCTACGGCGGGTTGTGAGCGTTTGAGCTTTTTGGATGCGTACTCCGGTTATCATCAGATTAAGATGGCAGTTAAGGACCAGGAGAAGACGGCGTTTATCACCCCTTTGGAGCCTTCTGCTATGTATCTATGCCTTTTGGACTCAAGAGCGCCCAAGCAACTTATCGGCGTTGCGTTCGAGTTGCTTGCACAAACAGATCGGCGGAACGTGCATGCTTATGTGGATGATATCGTGGTTAAGTCAAGGAAGAAGGAAACCTTGATTGAGGATCTAAAGGAAACCTTTGACAACTTGCGGGTATACAAGATGATGCTCAACCCGCCAAGTGCGTTTTTGGTGTTCCAGCAGGCAAGTTATTGGGTTTTCTCGTGTCCAACAGGGGGATCGAAGCTAACCCGGAAAAAATTACGGCCATCACCTCCTTGGCTAAGCCGAAGTGCATCAATGATGTCCAGCGTTTGGTAGGCCGGATTGCTGCTCTGAGCCGGTTTATCAGCCGTCTAGGCGAGAAGGCCATTCCTTTGTACCAGATGTTGAAGAAAACGGATCGGTTTGTCCGGAGTTCACCGGCGATGAAGCTTTGGAGGATTTGAAGCGGCGGTTGGCCAACCCGCCGTTCTAGCCGCCCCATTGACAAAGAGCCGCATTGCTGTTATATGTTGCTTTGCTAATGCCGTGGCAGTTAGCGTGGCTATCGTGGTGGAAGCGGAAGGAGGCAGGAAGGAGTATCCGGTTCAACGGCGGTTTATTACATCGATGAGGTCCTCATTGAGTCTAAGCGAAGATATCCGCATTGGCGTAAGGCGGCATCTGGGTTTTTATGGCAAGCGGAAGCTCAAGCAATATTTCCAAGGGCACCCCATCACGGTGGTCGATTCGGCTCCCTTGGGCGATATCATACTGAGAACCGGAAGCGGCGGCGGATTGCTAAGTGGGCTATAGAACTTGGGCATACGGTTTAAGGTATGTGCCTCGGACGGCCGTAAAATCTCGTGCACTTGTGGATTTCATTAATGATTGGACGGAGTTGCAAGCGCTGAAGAGAAGCCGGATCATACCTATTGGACCATCCACTTTGATGGGTCCCGGCAATTGAGGGCTCGGGGTCGAGTCGTATTAACTTCCCCGCGAGGTGACAAGTTACATTACGTTCTCCGCCTAATGTTCCCTTGTACTAACAATGCAGCTGAGTATGAAGCTTTGCTCCATGGTCTCCGGATGGCTAAAGAAATGAATCTCAGCCGGGTTAAATGCTTTGGTGACTCGGACTTGGTGGCTCAGCAAGTATCAGGTACTTGGGATTCCAAAGATCCACTCATGGCTGCATATCGTCGGGAGGTGGATGTTGTTGTAGGACATTTCAAAGGATATCAGGTGGACCATGTGGATCGTCGGAAGAACGAAGCGGCTGATGCTTTAAGCCGGCTGGGCTCTCAACGTAAACCGGTCCCACCCAATGTCTTCCTTGATGTCCGCACAATCCGCCGCTTAAGCTTCTGATGAAATTGGTTTCGCTAACACTGATCCGGAGGCTCAAATGGTGGCGGCCCTGCATGTCATTCCGATTGACGCCTCCTTATTTGGCATACATGAACCGGGCGAAGTTACGAGTAAGATGAGACGTTGGCCCGGCAGATAGTTCGGGCGGTCTAAGTCTATGACCATTGTTAATGGCGAGTTGCACCATTGCGGTGTGTCGAGGCGTTTCAGCGTTGTGTGTCCCCTGAAGAGGGCTGTGAGATATTGCGAGAGATCCATGAAGGGGATTGTGGTCACCACGCCGGTACAAAGTCCTTGGTGGCCAAAGCGTTCCGCCATGGCTTCTATTGGTTGACTGCCCATGCTGATGCGGAGGATCTGGTCAGACGATGTGATGGTTGCCAAAAGTTCTCCAGGCGTGCTCATGTGCCATCCCAGGAATTGAGGATGATTCCAATTACTTGGCCGATTGCGACTTGGGGTTGGATATGGTTGGACCTTTCAAAAGGTCCAAGGATTAAAAAGACCCACCTGTTGGTGGCGGTTGATAAATTTACCAAGTGGGTTGAGGCAGAGCACGTTAGCAAGTGTGATGCGGCCACGGCGGTTCAGTTCATCAAAAGGTGATTTTCCGGTTTGGGTTTCCACACAGTATCATCACGGACAATGGCACCAATTTGTCCAAAGGAGCTATGAAGGACTTTTGTGAACGAGCACATCCGCTTGATGTTTCTTCCGTAGCCCACCCGCAATCCAATGGTCAAGTGGAACGAGCTAATCAGGAGATCTTGAAAGGTGTCAAACCCCGACTTATGGTCCCTTTAGAGAGGACACCGGGTTGTTGGGTGGAAGAGCTACCATCGGTGATATGGAGTATAAATACTACCCCCAACCGATCCACTGGATACACGCCGTTCTTTATGGTTTATGGAGCGGAGGCGGTCCTTCCCAGCGACATCCGTCACGACTCGCCTCGAGTGGCAGCTTATGTTGAGGCAGATAGCGAGGCAGCACGGCAAGACGATTTGGATCGACTGGATGAAGAGCGCGATATGGCAGCTGCTCGTTCGGCGGTTTACCGGCCAGGATCTTCGTCGGTATCACAGCGGCGGTTAAAACCAGAACCTTTCGTGAAGGAGACTTAGTGCTGCGGCTCATTCAAGACCAGAAAGATATGCACAAGCTTATCCCCACCTTGGGAGGGGCCTTTTGTGGTCAGCAAGAATCTATACAACGGGTCCTACTATCGATTGATGTTCGAGAGCGAAAGGACTCACGACGCCGAGAGGAGGAGACCAACAGCCGTGGAACATAGCTCATCTTCGGCCTTATTATACCTGAGCCATTGGCTCCACTTATGTACATATTAAGACAATGTATATATTATGAATAAAGGCAATAAACCGGATCCTCGGCTAAAGCAGGGTATCTGTTCTATATCAAAGTCCGGTTTGGGTACATGGAGATGCTGTCGTGAAGCGGCCTCGGTTTAACCCTTGACTTTGCTTTTGTGAAATCTTTGTCACTTGGGGGCTTGGTCGTGTCCGAACCAATGCAACACCTCTTGGGTGCGAAAGCCACCAGATCATTTGGGGGCTTGGTCGTGTCCGAACAATTGCAACACCTCTTGACAGGCGAAAGCCACCAGATCACTTGGGGACATGGTCACGTCTGAACCAGTCACGCCTCTTGATCAACCTAAGGCCATAGAATCACTTGGGGGCTTGGTCGAACCCGAACCAATGCAATGCCATTTGATCGGCGTAATGCCACGATGTCAGTTGGGGACCTGGCTGACTTGAACCATCGCTACACCTTATAGGGAGCTTGGTCTGTCCGACCATGGTAACGCCATCCGATCGATTCCATAAAGCTTCTTCTTGCAAACAGTCTTTGTCATTGTTTTTGCTTCCATGTGTTTTTATACGTATAATTTGGCTTTTGTTCGTTTTCTTAAACCGACATACCTTCTTTCAACCGGATTCACGTTTTAGAATTTGGTCCATTTTTAAATCCGACGATTGATTGTCCCGGATTGATTTTGCTGTTAACATCCCATTATGGAGTAACAGGGGGCTTCTCATGCCCGACACGATTTACACGGTAAATCGGTATTATACACACGGGGTTTGTTCTCCTTTGACGGTGAGGGTTTATAAAGCCTCCGCTTCAGGATTGGCTAAAACCAACTGTGTGCCCGACATTGGCAGGTATGTTTGTATCACAAATTTTGATCGTATGCATCACAATCCGGCTAGAGGTGCAAGCCGCCATGGCGGGTTCAGAATTTGTGATTACAGGCAAAATATGTTGAAGGATTCACTACTTCAAAACCAAAGTATCCGGCACCGCCATGCAAAAGTTCTGATCTGAGGTTATAACGGCATTGTTCAAAACAAAGTAGTGACTATCCTATTACAAAGCCTTCGAGGCCGGTGTTTCATGAGGGTTATGCTTTGAAGCTTCGGAGGCGCCACCCGGCTTGATTTAATTACGCTGCTTCGCCGGGTTGACGTGAGGTAGAGGGGCGCTCGACGTCGGTTCAACTTCTTCTTCTTCCTCACCAAAAGCCGGAAGTCATTGGTAGACCACGGTCAATCCGGGTTAAGGCTCGAAAGACAGCTTCTTCACTTATCAGCTCAGCGGATCAACGTCGGGGCGTAAGTGTGCTTACGGATTGGGGAACAAGGCTCGCACTTCAGGATGACAAAATCCACCCGCTTGTTGTTGGCATCATAAAAGAACGGTGAACCGTCGGGTTGGCCGTCTGCCGATTGACTTCGCCCGGTGACGCATTTCCTTTGTGATCCGCTTCAGGCCGTGCGTTATCAAAGGCTTCACCATTCTCTTGAGCATCGGGAAAGCTTTGGCTATGTCACCGGATCAAGATCTGCTATCCACGCCTTGGCGCGTCGAGCTAGTAAGGTGCCAGCCGAGCCGCGAATCGCTTCAACTCTTCAAGCTGCCGGAACCATGGACAACCGGTCGGGGTTTCTCCGATCGAGGACGGCGCCCGTGTTGTCATATGATGTAGCACAGATGACTCGGCTGGCGCCCGGTATACAGCTGCTCAATCAGCGTATAAGCGGCCTTGAGCTTCTTCCGCACATCAGAGCCCATATGTGAAATACGTTTGCCTGCACCGGTTTAAGACAACTCAAGATAAACCGGCGGAAATATCAAAATTAAGATAGTCAGTGCATAGTTTCTTACCAAAGACGGCAGAGGTCATGGCATGCACTTGGCGCTTGAGTCGATAAGCTCTTGATCACCGGTTTAAGGGCTGCTTCGCTTCTTCCGCCCGTTTTTCAAACCGGCCTTCTCGGGTCCCAGCTTGGCTTGTTCGGATTTATACCACTCTTTCGGCTGTTCCATAGTGGCCAAGGCCGTTCTCAATTCGTCCTTGGCCTTAGTGGTTTCTGCTTCTTGAGTCTCAGATTGGCTCATTGGTCTTTGAGTTGCACGCTTTCTTTGCTCTATTTCATTCGGTAACAAAGGAAGCATGTTAGGTGTCTCATTATCAAGTCCCAAGCTCAATATACATATTCACCTTGGCACTTGGGGGCTAATGGCTAATTGATCTCAGTTTGCCATTTGGGTACAGAAATTAAGTTCCGGTTTAACTATGCTAAGTCGAACCGACCCTTGGGGGCTACTATACAGCTAAAGTACACGAAAGACATAATTCATTACCTCATAGCGGTCCTTCATCCGGTTTACCAGACCAGCTTCAAGGTCACGGCTGGAATAGAGCAGTTCGTAAACCCGGAGTGCAGTTCTTGGGCAGAGAAGTGGTCGTAGGCTGACAGGTCTGTTTTTCCTTTATCTTTACTCACGGCGGCCGACTCACCCTTGGCACTATGTTTTGTTAAAGCGACTGGTTGGCTAGGAGCAGCGTAGCCAGTGCCTGTCACAATAACATCGCTATTTTCGGCGGTCTTCTTTGGGCTTGATGTTTGCTTACTCGGCTCGGCGGTTCAAGCTATTGCGACTCGCTCTATCGGGGTTTGGTGGAGCGGCTGTGAAGTTTCCACTTGGACCTCCGGTTCAGCTTACGGCGGATCAGCCAAGATCGTCTTTGTACAACTCGCCGTAGCTATCTTTGGCGACTTCAGGATTTTCATGGGTTGGTTCCAGGGTCTTTTCTGGATCAGCATCCGCAGTAGGGTCAAGGGTTTTCGTTTTCTTACTCAAGCGAGCCTTGGTGCTGCAATATTCAGAATTGGATTAAGGCAAATCAACCAAGGTAGTTGTAAATCGAACTAATGGACAGCAGTTACATACCCTGCAGCAACTTTAAGCGGAGGCGATTCGTGGTTGATGAACCGCCAGAGGAGTTGGAAGAGGCACGATAATTGGTCGACGGATTGAGAGGACATCGGAAGAAACCTTTAAGGGATAACGTTTTTAGGAGAACAAGTCACCTCACGGACGACGCTCCGGGTTGGTGTATCCGGTAAACCGGAAGAGAGAATCTGTTAACCTTGTGCGGGTTGTGCGGCGCTCTTTAGCCCTTGTGTCTTCGAGATAAGCATAGGAATGAGATTTTTCACTTTCGAACGACGCGACGAATTCTTTTGAACCGCACGAGGTCGTGGTCGGAAGAAAGAAGGATTACCTCAAAATGGTCGGCATGGCTGGCTTCGGCATCATCACAGGAATTAAATTTGTCGTTGAAGGGAAAAATGAGAGGGATAAATCATAAGAAGAAATACAAGGAGGAGAGCGGTTTACTGGCGGCTCCCTCGTAAGGATATCAAGTTTTACCTCAGCTTGATTCTTCTTCTTCCGGGCGGATCGGAAGACCCAACGGTTTTCTTGCCAGCCTTTTGGTAGCCTTGGACTTTATACGGAGCTCGGGCGGTTTGGTCCGTCTCCGTATGAGCTGTCAGCCTGCGAGGTAGCAAGGATTAATGAATATCAACAAAATGTTAAAAGCCCGAAAAGCGGTGAGCAAGGTCTTACCACAGGTGGCGGGTTGGCAACGCAGAACGGAGCCAACCCGGTTAGGCTCTGAGACGGAGATTGGTTCATCAAGCATCTTTTTACAACCTTCGTAACCTCTATTTCAGTTATTGGTAATTCGTGACGTCTTTGAGGGTCTTTGAGGCTGCCGGTATACTGCAGCATCAATCCGGACGGCGGCTTAAGGGCAAGATGCCCCAAGAAACCCAACATCGCACAAGGTCCACACCAGTTAGTCCATTGGCCATTAGAGCCCGGAGTTTTATGATCTGAGGTGCAAAGTTATTCCGTTCATGGCGGTTAAGCGTGAATGCAGCGGATGGTTGTTCTTGAGCCGGTGAGGACGGTAACCACAAAGGGATTCTCGTTGGCGAGCGGTGTTCCGCAATAGAACCAGGTTTGGTTCCAATCCTTTGGATGGCTGTGGTGTTTGGCGTGAGGAAAGTCCGCTTCCTTCCTTTTACGGATTGAAACGCCGCCTAGCTCGTGTTCGGACCATCGAGAAAATTGATGCAGCGGTTCAAGTGAAAAATCCCGGAACAACTCCACAGATGGTTCTTCCTGAAGATAGACTTCACAGAAGACTTGGAAGTTGCATATGTTTGACACAGAGTTCGGGCCGATATCCTGCGGATGGAGTTTCAAACTTGCGAGGACGTCCCGGAAAAATTTTGAACCGTGCGGGCAGAATCCCCGGTCTAAGTGCTGCATAAAAGCGACTACTTCACCCTCTTGTGGCTCGGGAGGAAACTCGCCATCCGGAACACGCCAGTGGAGGACATTTTTGGCGCCAAACCGCCAGTGGGGACATAGCCGGTCTGTTGTGTTTCGGTGAGTTTGGACCGGACCCACTTGCAAGCTGAGAATTGAGGGCCATTCCGGAAGACTAAGCTGCGAAAGAAAGGAAGAGACGGTGTACCGTTAAAACGGTTCAGCATATCATACATTGTTAAACCGGTGATTCAGCATCCGGCTTCCCGTTCGGTTTAGCGAGGACTAATGGAGTGACGGATTAGCTGCCGAAAGTTAAACCGCCGAAAATGGCAGAGTTGAAAAGTCTACTAAGTATGGATGAAACAGTTTTCACATACGAATGGAGGTAATCGAGATCTATCGAAGCCCTAGTAAGAAAAACTTTACGACCTATGCAAACCTTCATAAAGAGCAGGAGGGTTCAGATATTCTAAACTCGAGGATCTGAACAAAAGGAAGGGTGCATAAAGAGTTCAATGGACGACGGAGCGATCACTTATACAAGATGCACGGTATGGCTGAGGCGTACGGCCATGGCGGAGCAAGTGAGAAGAAAGCGATATGAACTGCGTGATGAACAGGATCTACAGATGGGATCTAGGGCTTGAGAGGAACCTTACTCGACGGCGGAAACCGCGGGAGGAGCGCCAAAACTCGACACGGGTCGTTGATGCAGCGGCCCGGCGATGAAGCGTCGTTCGAAGGTCGGGCGCGACGGCGGAGCTTCAGGGCTAGAGCGTCGCGAGGAAGGAGAAGAGCGGAAGAAGAAGAAGAGAAAGGGGCGACCGGTCTATTTATAAGGAACCGGAGCAATCAACGGGCGCGAGATTCGAGGAGTCAAAAGCGGCGGACGGTGCAGCGGCCGCCTCGATTTCCGGGATGGCATTAAATGCTGGGAATCTTACTGTTTGGATTTCTTCATCAAAAATGACGTCAAGACACCCTGACACGCGGACCGGAAGATGACATCTCGGCGGTTCAAGCAGCTGGCGGTTTACAAAATGTGAAAAGAGATCAAGAGTTTCCGGAAGGTGTTAAAGATTAACATGAACCGGTTCAAGTCAATCTGGGGCCTAATGTTGGGGGTACAACTACTGAGCGTGAACCGCCCCGAAGGGGCCGGTTTACCCTCGTCCATGATTCAGGCCCACGGAGCAGGCCTGGAGCCCAGAGGCGAATTAAGGTCCATCTATGTAAACCGCCTTAGTATTGTAACTTGTGTTGTAAGTTAAGAAAGGAGAGACCGAGCCGGACGCTTGTATGAGCCGGATCGGGACTCTGTAGACCGGCCAGGCGTCAACCCGTGTATATAAGGGGACGACCCGGCGGCGAGTTAGGGGAGAGGATTCGAGGCTAAGGCAAAGCTATTGCTCCTTAGTAGCCGAAATCATATCAATCACATCACAACTGGACGTAGGCTTTTACCTTCATCAAGGGGCCGAACCAGTATAATTCCCGTGTCTTGTGTCCGCTTTAACCCCTCTAGGTTAACCCGTACGATGGCCCTACGACTAAGTCCTTTCATGAGGACATCTGCCGTGACAATTCCACGACAACAAGGTTAGCTATTAGAGTACTACTACCTCCCTTCTAATTTAAAGGGCTCGATTCAAAATTTTCACCTACTCTTAGCAAGATAGTAGAGGCGGTGGAATAGTTTTTGAACTCTGCAAAAGTACTCAACTAGTGCTGTCGTTCTTCACAAAAAAATGTGTTTACCAATGCATGCATGAACACTAGTTACTCTAACCCCCCTCTCTTCTTTAATTATTTGCCACATCAGCATGTTTGCTACTATTCCCGTGTGCATAATACCAGCTAAGATACCACCATTATGGCCAGCCTTAATCATGGCATGCAATAATTTAGTGCACCTTGAAATATGAACATGTGTGGGGCTTGTATGTTTTTAATGACTTGAGACTATACCTAGGCCGGCATGCAAGATGACTTATTATGCACCGTTCGTCTCCAAATCTTTTCCTCTCCATGTGTGGAAACAATATGCCTGCCAAACTCTCCTTCTCCCTCCGGCGGTCCCACTGTCGGTGTCAAAACCGGGGGATCTCGGGTAGGGGGTCCCAATCTGTGCGTCTTAGGCTGATGGTAACAGGAAGCAAGGGACAAATGTTTACCTAGGTTCGGGCCCTCTCAATGGAGGTAAAACCCTACTTCCTGCTTGATTAATATTGAAGATATGGGTAGTACACGAGTAGATCTACCACGAGATCGTAGAGGCTAAACCCCAGAAGCTAGCCTATGATGGTATGATTGTAATTGTGATCGGCCTTCTAAGGACGAACCTCTCCGTTTATATAGGCACCGAGAGGGCTAGGGTTTACATGGAGTCGGGTTACAAGGAAGGAAATACAATATCCGGATCGCCAAGCTTGCCTTCCACGCCAAGGAGAGTCCCATCCGGACACGGGTCAAGTCTTGAGTCTTGTATCTTCACGCTTCAATAGTCCGAACGATGTATGCTGATCTAGCTGTCCGGATACCCCTAATCCGTAACTCCCACAAGAGCCTGAAGCAGTCTTCAATGACGATGAGTCCGGCGCAGATCTTGTCTTCGCATTGCAGGCGGGTTCCTTCTCCGAGTACTCCAAAGTAATTATCGAACACTTGAACCGTGGTCCGGATCCACAAAATGATCTTCACATGCCACCTTAGAGAGAATGGTATTTCACAAATGCAATCTGCGACAACTTTTTAGGCAACGCGACGTGTCATTACGGTCAGTCATTATTCAACTGCTTTTCCCACAACCGCCACAAATAAGATATTGCGAGGCGGTTTCCTTGACACATCTTGTCAAAGTAGAGATCATGTCCCCTTATCACGGGATTCTCATCAATACGAGTATGGGAAATCCCACCACGCCATCAATCATGGCGCTTGGGAAGCAAGCGATTCTCAACGAGCAAGTGGGAAGGCACACCGCTTTCGTTGCCTCTATAAAGGGATAAGAGTTCCCCATTTTTACCCACGCCTTCTTCCTCCTTTTCCCACTCTTTCCCCCTCGAGCTCCAGCGCCCAGGCCCAAGTCTTCTCCGCACAGCTAAACATGTCCGGAGCAGGAGGCAAGTGGGTGGCTTCCACCGCGAGGGAGAAGCACATCACAAATCTTCGGGCGGCCGGATACTTGGCCGCAGAAGTTGCGCACCGGCTACCGGACGCTGGGCAGGTCATTCTGACCACGGGACCCCACGAGAGGGTTGTGTTCATCGCCCACTTCGTCCGTGGACTGGGGTTTCCACTTCACCCCTTCGTCCGCGGGATCATGTTCTACTACGGGCTAGATTTCCACGATCTAGCCCCGAATTTCGTCCTCAACATCTCGGCGTTCATCATCGTATGTAAGGCCTTCCTCCGCATCAGGCCTCACTTCGCCATGTGGCTGCAAATCTTCTGCGTGAAGCCGAAGATCGTGAGCGGCCAGCAAGCGGAGTGCGGAGGGGCCATGGTGGGCAGGATGCTTAATGTCACATGGCTTGACGGCTCCTTTGAGGAGACCGTGAAAGGGTGGCAATCGGGGTGGTTCTACATCACCGAGCCGCGCGGCGCCAACTGGGCAGCGGCCCCCGAGTTCCGATCCAGAACCCCCATGCGGCTCACCTCTTGGAAAAAGAAGGGCCTGGCCTGGGGTGAACCTACAGAGCTTACCGGGCTCCAAAACTGCATGAAGAGCATGAAGGACAAGAACATCAAGCTTGTCAATGTGATCCAGGTCATGCTCGTCACGGATCTGCCGTGCCAAAGGCGGGCATTCAATCTGTGGGAGTTCGCCCGCCGAACACCGTGACGCCTGAAACTTTATGACATGACGCATAAAGGCGCATGGAAGGTGTTGTTCAAGGCCTCCGAAGTACCTCCTCCCACATCCGAGGACCGCGGACTTCATGCAGCGTGGCCCCCGCGTCCGGTGAGTTTTGGGACTACCACCGGATTCGGTTTTTCCCAATATATTCATGGGGGAGTCTTAAGTATTTGTGTATATTTGATCAGGACTATGTGGAGACAACGGAGCAGATTGACTGTCAGGCTCCGCTGCCAGAAGATCCAGCTGATTCTCTCCTGACGGAGATGCTGATCCCGGCTCCCTACAAGGCACCGGAGAAGAAGGCCGAAAAGAAGGCCCCGGGGACTAGGAAGGGTCTCCGGCGTAAGGTTATGCCGGAAGCCTCGTCCGAAGACGACGAGGTACACTCCTCCCTCGAAGAGGAGGAGGAAGAAGAAGAAGCCGCCCCATCCGGAAAGGATGAGGGGCCTGAGGAGACGGGCCATGGGGGCGGGAGAGGCCCTCGACGCAAGGCTGTCATACCCACGTCGTCCGACAACGATGAAATAGATTCCTCCCGCGGAGGCGGGGGAAGCAAGAAGAAACTCTACCTCCCCGCGCTAGGGAGGAGAAAAAGAGGAAAGCCGCCCCGGAGGGGGAGGCTAGGACGCCCAAGAAGGGAAAGACGTCCCTTCCGGACTACTCCACCACGGCCGCTCATAGCGAGGAAGAGTGGCTGCCCAGGGGGAAGCCCCTAGCACGATCGTAAGTGTCCGCACTCTATCATGATTTTACTTCATAGTTGTTTAATAACGCCGAGCATATATGCAGTCCGGCCAGGGCTCATCCGGAGGTGTCGTCTTCGGATGGGACACTGAGCGCTTCTGAGATGAACTCGCTCCCGACGGCCACCACTCCTAAGCCTGCGGATACACGGAGGTGTTGTCCCGAAGGTTCCCCGAGCGGGGGGAGGTGACCCTGGAGATGCCCTAAGGCGGAGTTCCAGATGTCGGACACACGGGGTTCGCTCGGATCGTGTCGATGAGAGCCGCAGCAAGGCGGACTCTCGACCGAACACTGTTCCGAAACCCTTGACGGTTCCGGATTTAGGCGGGCAGCCCCTCGTTAAGGAGAGCGAGTCGTCCGTGCCGAGGAATTCCGTCGCGCCAGCGGCACTGGATAGTCTGGTGGAAGCGCTTCGAGGCGCTTCCATGGATGACGAGCACCATACTCTTATGAGTGCGGTGATTCAAAAGGTTCTGTCCGCCAAAAATGGACTAACCGAAGCCTGCACAAGCCTCCTGATGGGCTTTGAGGTAAGTAATAAAAGTGTGTGAAATTACCACCCGATAGGTAGTAGCCCCTGATACTCTGTTTGGTGTTCGGAAAGAAAAGCCAAACGGAGGGTCAATTGTAATCCGCAGGAGTCTAATAAGCGTTTATGTGAATAAGCAGGTCGTGCTGCTTGCCGCTGCTGCCCGCACAACCGAGGTTGCGACTAAAGCGGGACCTGGAGTAGGCGCAGGGAGAGCTCAACCTCATGAAAAGGCGGCTCGAAGAGAGCAAAGGTGAGTGATTCTCCGCTCTTATGTATGTAAAGATAGATGAAATTGTTTAGTCCGACGACAAAGCGTCGTGACTGTGTAACAGCGTCCACCGCCGAAGTGGCGTCCCTGAAGAAAGCGCTATCCGAGGCCGAAAACAAGGCGGCCTTGGAATGCAAGGAGCGCGAGAAGCAAAGTGCTAGAGTGGGCGAGGTACAACAAGAGCTCCAGGACCTCGGCAAGAAGTTCGAGTTCGTGGAGCATGATCTGATGATGAAAGAAGCCGAGCTTGCGAAGGCCCTTGTGAGTATGAGAGACACCAAGTCCGAAGCCGAGAAGGCACAGCAGGAAATCCAGGAGGCCAAGAAGATAACGGCTGGTAAGAAATTCTTTATGCAAAGCAAACATGTGGAGGAGGCATTTCTTTTACTTACCCGAATTCGGAGCTCTCCAGGGGCATTCGCAGATCTGGCACGCAGCATCTCGCACGCCATGAGTTCTACCGTGCCGAGGAGGGGAGCTCAACGGAGAAGCTGTTACGGTCCCGGTATCTTTGGGGCGAACATCCGATGCCTCTGAGTGACCGACTGAAGCAGTTGGTCGAACTCCACAGGACGGCCGAAGTGGCTATGAAAGATTTCATAGTCCGGATGTGGCCTGGTGAGCCCCTGCCCACTAGCTACATCGGCCTGATCAAGCGGATGGTGAATGCCTGTCCGCGGCTTGAAGTAATCAAGTGATCTGTTTGCATTGAGGGTGCCCGCCGGGCCTTTGCCCGTGCGAAGGTGCATTGGGGCAAGCTGGATGCGAAGAAGCTGGTGAAGGACGGGCCACTGGAGGGCAAGGCGCATCGCCATCCCAAGAAGTACTATGATGGCGTTATGAAGGGCGCTCGTCTCGTGTCCGATGAATGTACTAAAGACAAGATCTTTGACTAAATGTACCTCTGCCGCAGTTGTAATTTAAGGACGGAGTTGCCTGTGCTATGTTGCACTATTTTGATTTAAAATATTACCATCTGTGCGGTTGTTTATAAAATTCTCAAAGTATGCCAGTCGTCGGCTTCCGCTCCCACGTACCTAGTACCGGGGTGTTCCTGGAAAAACCCGGATACTCTTTATCCAAATGTTTGGTCCCTTAAGGAGGTATCCGGCGCAGCGAACAAGGCAATCAGACTATGTGGCTTTATAACTTTCACTTAGCCATAGAAGTCTATAATTTTAAATTTCGGTGAAGCCCTTAGAATTCGGAGGGCCGAATTGGGGCGCTATATACGCCTAAATCAGACAAGGCCGATTCATCGCCTAAAGCGAAAAAAATCTTTAAGGATTTTAAGACCTCTCGAACAGCGACCAGCTCTCGTCTCATCATGCCGGTCAGTTTTCGGCTTTCTCTACTGAGGTGCTCGTCCGGAAGAACCGGGACACAATCGCAGTAGTTCTCTCTGCGCTACCTTAGCTGATATAACGGAACATAAGGTACCAAAACAAGGGAGCCGGGCTCACCCAACTGTAGACCCAAGACATGATTCGGAGCTGATGCATATAGTGCTATAAGTTCGGGTGCCGCCTTGTTTAAAGTGTTCGGACTTTATTTGTCAGAGAACGGGGCACCATAGGAAGCCCTCGGCAAACGGACCGTACCAAAGTGTACGGATGCAATATCAAAGAGACATTTGTAAGAAAAATGTTCAAATAAGAATAATGAGTTGACGCTATATATAATCTCCCATTGATGAAAATACGTTTAAGCGTATGTTGACAATGAATGCACTAAGCGGAGATAAATAGGACTATTTAACATGTCCTATCCAGGGGCAGGCCGCGTATGGATATATAAAACAGGTATAACGATCGTAAATAGATTCCACTGGTGTTTCCTTCGTCTTGGCGAAGCCTGTTGCCTCCTTGGTTTTCTCTCCTATGTAAGTGCGACAATCCGGCTCTTCTGAAGAGGCTGCTCTAAAGCAATGTCCTGAAAAAGAAGGACAGGTTATGAAGGTATGTGGCGGTTATCCCGCACTGTTGACTGAGTCGTTGTTGCGCCTCCACCTACACCCATGGTATCTTGAGTGTGTAATTGTGTACGCGTGGCACGAATACTGCTTTGATGTGGCTTAAGCGGAGTCCGGACTGCTAGTCGCGCTCTTGGCGTGCCTGATGATCCTGTTGCGGGGTGCTCCGGACTCTCTTGACGGTGCTTGAAGTTGTTGTCGCCGGATTGGTTTGTCGGAGGAGGCCGCATTGTACTTCTGCCACGAGGGCTGCGATATGCTCTTACGCTCAAGAGAGCGGTCCATATTTCCGTTCACTGTTATGACCCCGCGTGGTCCTGGCATCTTGAGCTTGAGGTATGCGTAGTGTGGTACCGCATTGAATCTAGCGAATGCGGTTCGTCCGAGCGGTGCGTGGTAACCACTACGGAAAGGGACGATATCGAAGATTAACTCTTCGCTTCGGAAGTTATCCGGAGATCCGAAGACCACTTACAATGTTATAGAGCCCGTGCAATGGGCCACTACTCCAGGAATCACACCTTTAAAGGTGGTTTTGGTGGCTTTGATCCTTGAAGGGTCAATGCCCATTTTGCGCACTGTGTCCTGATAAAGCAGGTTCAGGCTGCTGCCACCGTCCATAAGGAGTCGCGTGAGGTGGAATCCGTCGATGATTGGGTCTAGGACCAATGCGGCTGAGCCGCCGTGACGAATGCTAGTAGGGTGATCCCTACGGTCAAAGGTGATCGGGCAAGCTGACCATGGGTTAAATTTGGGGGCGACTGGCTCCATCGCATAGACGTCCCGTAGTGCTCGCTTCCGTTCCCGCTTCGGAATGTGCGTGGCGTAAATAATGTTGACAGTTTTCACCTGGGGGGGGGGGGGGGTTTATTCTATCCCCCCGTGTTCGGACACCGGGGCTCTTCGTCATCGTCGCTCTGTAGCCCCTTGTCCTTGTTTTCGTCGTTTATTTTGCCGGCCTATCCGGGGTGCCATGAATTTGGCACGAGCGCTCCAGTGTACGGTCTAGACTGGACGGTCCCTGATTATTTCTTTTGAACGGCTTCTTCCGCTGACCAGACTTGGATCCGTTGAATCCGGTGTTGACTGCCGTATCTTCAGAGCTGTCGCCGTTGTTCTGTCGCTTATGTCTGTTACGCCGTGGCTTGTCGTTATTGTCGCGGTCGTCCGGAGTGCCAGAATGTGGTGTAGTCGCTGCCAAATAACCAGTTGTCCTCGCCAGCGCCAAAAGCGGGTCATTAGTGTTGTGAGAGCTGCCATTGACTTGGGTTTTTCCTGGCCGAGGTGTCGGGCGAGCCACTCGTCACGGATATTGTGCTTAAAAGCCGCCAGGGCTTCGGCGTCCGGACAGTCGACTATTTGGTTCTTTTTAGTTAGGAACCGAGTCCAGAATTTCCTGGCTGACTCTCCGGGTTGTTGAGTAATGTGGCTCATGTCATCAGCGTCTAGTGGTCGCACATATGTGCCCTGGTAGTTGACGAGGAATGCGTCTTCCAAGTTTTCCCAGCTACCAATGGAATTTGCTGGCAAACTGTTTAGCCAGTGCCGGGCTGGTCCTTTGAGCTTAAGGGGGAGATACTTGATGGTGTGTATATCGTCTCCGCGGGCCATGTGAATGTGGAGAAGGAAATCTTCGATCCATACCGCGGGGGTCTGTTGTGCCATCGTATGATTCAATGTTTACGGGTTTGAACCCTTCTGGGAATTCATGATCCATCACTTCGTCGGTGAAGCAGAGGGGGTGCACGGCGCCTCTGTGCCGGGCTATGTGGCTACGCAGTTTGAATTTCTCTAGGTGGCTATGTTCGGCCCGGCCGGACTTGTTGAAGGTGTATCCGGCGTGACGGTCGTTGCCGCGTGCTGAGGCGCGCCTCCGTGATCCGTAGATCGATCTTGGCTGTCCTGCTCTGTTTTCCAGTATATCTTGCAGCTCCTGCCTATTGCCCCGGGCCATAGTATGCTGGCGTGGGGGTGCTGGCTGCTATGCGGGCTGATATGCCGTTTTATCCCAGCCACGAGGTGGCCGGTCAGCCGTATGGCGCTCGAGTTCGTATTCCTCGGCTGCCAGGACTTCAGTCCATCTGTCTGTGAGAAGGTCTTGATCAGCTTGGAGTTGCTGCTGCTTCTTTTTCAGGCTCCTCGCAGCGGGCTATAAGCCGATGCTTGAAGCGCTCTGCTCTCACGGGATCCTCGAGCACGCCGAACTCGTCGTCGCCGAGGCTAATATCATCTTCGGAGGGGGGCATGTAGTTGTCCTCCTCCGGGTATTCGTCTGTCGCCTGTTCTTCTGGGCTGACCTGCTCATCTTCCTGTTCGGCCTGCTCGAAGGCGGGCTGATTAGGGTTGTATTCTTCTTCGGCACCATTCGGATTGTTTTCGTCTCCTGGGCCGGTATTGCTGTGGCGGGGCTTGGAGTGGCGCCGACGACAGCCATTCTTTGCTTATTTTCCCTGAGGTTTTATCCTCCGTTGCCTCATTGCCATTTGTTTCCTTCGGTGTGTCCACCATATATATATATATATATATATATATATATATATATATATATATATATATATATATATATATATCATAGGAAGAGGTTGCTGTCCACCGCCCAAAGTGAGTGGTGGTTCATGTTCTTCTCCTGCATCGCCGTCCATACCGTCGATGTCTTGAGTCAAGTCCAAGACCTCGGTTAAATCATCGACCGTGGCAATGAAGTGGGTGGTGGGTGGGCAACGAATTCCTTCATCGCCTGCCTCCCACTCGAGCCGGACATAGTTCGTCCAAGAGCCTCCTGACAAAGAGAGAGACTTTAATGAGTCCAGCATGTCGCCAAAGGGCGAGTGCTGGAAGATATCTGCAGCGGTGAACTCCATTACCGGAGGCCAACCTGGCTCGACTGGCTCGGGAGTGCGCGGACTGGAACCAACGTCCGGATATGAATCCGGGGGTCCGGAGTCACAGGCCACCACAGAGGTAAGACCCGTGTTCAGCTCCACCGCCGATGAGTGCGCGACCTGCGGGGCGGGGTCCATTCGTCCGTCCTTAGGCAGCGCAGCCTGCTCCGGATTTAGGTCCGGGGCTACTGCGGGGGTGATACCCCGAGCTTTGTCCGCCAGCAGGTATAAGCTATGCTCGTCGTGACTGTCTTGTGCTCCTGGCATAGGCCCGAATCCGTCGAAGATCAAGTCTCCACGAATGTCCGCTGTGTAGTTCAGGTTTCGAACTCGATCGGTGGCTGGGCGAGCTGCCAATCTGCTTCCAGATGGCCAAGCGAAGTTGGCTCAGCAGGAAAGCCGCCGAACACGAAGATCTGTCCGGGGAGAAAGGTCTCACCCGGGATCGTGTTGTTGACGATGACTGGAGGAGCCATCGAGCCCTGTAGCGACGACACAGAGGAACTCTCAATGAAAGCACCAATGTCGGTGTCAAAAATGGCGGATCTCATGTAGGGGGTCCCGATCTGTGCGTCTTAGGCAGATGGTAACATGAAGCAAGGGACACAATGTTTACCCAGGTTCGGGCCCTCTCGATGGAGGTAGAACCCTAGTTCCTGCTTGATTAATATTGAAGATACGGGTAGTACAAGAGTAGATCTACCACGAGATCATAGAGGCTAAACCCTAGAAGCTAGCCTATGATGGTATGATTGTAATTGTGATCGGCCTTCTAAAGACCAACCTCTCCGGTTTATATAGGCACCGGAGAGGGCTAGGGTTTACATGGAGTCGGTTACAAGGAAGGAAATACAATATCCAGATCGCCAAGCTTGCCTTCCATGCCAAAGAGAGTCCCATCCGGACACGGGTCGATGTCTTGAGTCTTGGATCTTCACGCTTCAATAGTCTGGACGATGTATACAGCCCGGCTGTCCGGATACCCACTAATCCAGGACTCCCTCACCCACCACTCCACCCCGTGTGAAAAAAATCTGCATGCATGACTCTCCTCCCCCCACGCTTGTCCAATCTGTTGTGACCAGCAATATTTCCACCCCTTCGCTCCCTCGTAATTTACTCCAACAAATATGCCCACGTAGCTGTTACTTAACTGCAGGTGCATTGGGTCACTGACATATGGGCCCAACAGGTGTTCGGCCCACATGTCAGTGACGCAACTGGACCTGCAGTTAAGTCAGTGCAGCTCAATCCATATCTTACGTAGGTGTGCCATTGCTCGCTATAAATATTGCACCTCCAACGACATCGCTATCTCCTCCCAATCACATTCACGTTCATCGCTATCTCCTCCCCCTCACGTTCACGTTCATCGCTATCTCCTCCACCTCCCTCTCACGTCGACCACCATGGCATCGCCCCTCCCAAGCCCTAGGAGCCCCGCGCTGCACCGCGCGGACGGTCACGCGTCGTCGTTCCGTTCCTCGCCGCCACTAGTCGAGGAGGACGCGTCGGTGTTCCGCTCCTCGCCGCTACGCGACGCGTCGCTGTTCCGTTTCTCGCTGCCACTAGTCGAGGAGGACACGTCGGTGTTCCGCTCCTCGCCGTGACGCGTCTAGGTGGACGCATCGGCGTTCCCAATCTCGCCATCACGCGCGTCGTAGGACGCGTCGGCTCCCCGCTACAAGGAGAAACGCCACGCGCCCGCCGAGCCCCTGACCTTGAGGAGCTTTGGAAAGAAATGGATGTCGCCTTGTGGGAGGCTTTGCCTCCAGCAGAGCGCGCCAAAATAGAGGTGGAGAAGAAGGCCGAGGAAGAGAAGCGGACCGCGGAACAAGCTACCTGGGAGGCCTATGTCGCGTCCGAGAGAGTTAGGCAATTGGCTCTTTGGCAGAAGGCTCGTGCGAGGGCCGTGAGGGTGGCGGCGGACGCCCGTGCTGACGCCCTGTGTGCAGTCGGGCCCAAGCGCCTCATCTATGCTTGACGGTACATGGACCGGGTGCACGCTTCCAGCGAGGCGGAGTACCTGTTGGCGTCGGATCACCACACCGGTGAGATCAAGGCCGCCCGCAAGAAGCATTAATCAGCACCTCGCGAGTTGCGAGGCCGAGGAAGAGGCGTTGTGTCGGCCTTTGGGAAACGGGCGCGCACTGTGGCACTTCGTGGCGCGCCGCAAGCGCCTCCCATGCGGCGTTGTGGCTTTTAGGAGGAGTATAATTTTTGTTTCATAAGGCGATCTCATTAGTTTTGGGACGCAAATGATAAATCGAACGCTCAGGAATTTTTAGCGCCCTTAATTAAGTATGTAAAAGGGAAAGTTTGGAAACCTTGTGTATTCAGACGCATTTTGCAAGTAATGCGTGCATATAGCACAAACTTTACTATATAATCGTCGCACTACACGCCTCTCTCGATATATGCTTGCAGATTGTATACTCCCTCCGGCCCAGTCAATAAGTCATCTTTGGTTGTGCACCACGACCAAGGAGGGAAGACTTGTACACCTAGACGGAGGGAGTACTACTATTACTTATGTACGTGCAAATGCACGTTTTAACATTACGATGCGGTTTTTGTAAAAGTAGAAAAACAACACTAGTCAAGCTTGTAAAACGATTCAATGCAAAACAAATGCAAAAATGCTCGTTTGATTGTTTCATTTTAGCTTCCTTCTCTGTCGTTATTTCTCTGTCGTACTTTGTATGGAGTATCTCAGTGGTTGGAAAGGCATGCAAATTCCCAAACCGCTTCCTACACCCTTTATCGAATTTTTTTGCCTAACAAGTTGTGACGTGCAATTGGAATTCCAACTTGAGTACTACTACTAGTAGGAGTACCAGGGCCGATTCTTTTAGGCTTCTAGATTAGTAATCCCATAACTACTACCTCCGTCCTGGTTTATTGGTCCCCATTGTATTCTGTGTCCAATTTTGATCATAAATTTAACTAATGAAATGTTAGTGCATGTCACATGCACTACTCCATCAGTCTAGGTGAGTAAGTCATCTTAGGCTGTGCACCGTGACCAAGGAGGAGGAGAAAACGAGAAAAGTTAATGTTTATTTGCTAAAATCTTTGGTCAAAATTTAGCACAAATTACAATGGTGAGGAATAAACCAGGACGGAGTAGTAGTTTAGAAGCCCAAATAAATGAGTGAGGCGCCTTATTGTTACTCTCCACTATGACTAGTCTTGTGGGAAAAGCTGGGGAAGCCGCCAAAAGAACTGGCCCTAGGAGTAGTAGCTAGGGATTGAGTGTCCGAGATGAACCGGAGAAAGTAAATGCAGAGAGATGAAATGCAAAAAAGACGAGGGATGTGATGGTTGCTTGTCTGTTTATTTTACTAGGCCACTTATTACTGGGAGTGGTTGGGTTTTGTGATATGATGGCTTTACTGCCGCACCACGAGCGGGGTGAGAGGTGAGACTCCCGTGCAGCGCCGCCCTCTACACTTGTACTACATCGGTCGTGGTTTATTAGTCCCCCACTGAATTTGACTGAAGATTTAACTGACAAAATGTTAATGCATGTCAACAAAAACTATATCGTTGGATTCGTATTTGAACATAGTTTTGAATGATATAATTTTAGGTGACATGCATCAGTATTTATCATACTATATATAATGTTAGTTCAATTTTTGGTCATACTAATCTATAGTAGTAAGGTGCCCGTATGCTGCAATCAAGAGTGAAATGCATTGATCGGGAGTTGTTTATTTTGGACAAAGGATGTGGGGTCATCTCATGTGTAATGGGTATTGATAGGTTTCTTGGATATTATCTCATCTCTAGAGCTCACAAACATCCGGGTGAAATATATAAAAGGTATCTTTTGCAAACAAAAGCGTTCAACTATTCAACCTTGCATCCAAAACTTGTGAAGAAATAACACTTATTGTGCTTTGCAAGAAATGATCTTTAAGAATTAGTTTTTGAGTATCGATTGTTATACATGTTGGCTACAGATGACATGGCACTTTCTTATAGTCAACAGTTGGCTATACTATTAAGTAATATTAACCATGCCCTTATACACCTAGACGGAGGGATTAAATCAGGATGACTTGCAAGGGGGAGGAGATGTAAGAAATGGTTCATCGTAAGTATTTCACCAAGATCGTAGTAAAAATTCATACATGGAAGATTCTAGACTAAACCATAAACGGATACACTTTTATTCATGTGTGATACTCCAATAGAGCAAGATCCTGCATGGAAGTCTCCACATGCTTAGACAGTGGATTACATTGAGCGAAAACTAATGATCAACATTTAACTTGATAATGCGTAGTTTTTTTTAGAAGAACAGGGAGGATCCTCCCCGGTTCCATTATCAAATCAAACCCAAAGTGTCTTACATCAGCTCACTGAGAGGAGCAGTTCAAAGGAAGGATCATGGTGAAAGCCACTCAAGTTTAACGACAAGCTTACGTAATCAAAAGCGGCAAAGACACGGGCCATAAGCGCCCACACACACACTACATGTTTCTAAGTCCACTTGATAATGCGTATGTCGAGGTGAACCTCCTTGAGTCCCGTGCACCGCGTCGGCGGGTAAAGGATGCCATGGGTTTTCCAAGTCCACATTGGCGGGATAGTCCCAGCTCCCCAGAGTCCAAGTCCGTCCGATGAGGCCGGTGTCGCTGCCCACGCGATCCAGAGGGGTAGTAACAGTGACCATGCACCCGTACATATGCCTCGTGTCAATGTCAGCGTCAGCGGCGACGCCCCTGACGCATGTTACAGAGACGGGGCGGCGGCCTGCGCGGGCCTCGCTGGTGCCCACGATCAAGAGGAAGACGCTGCCGTCCTCCTCCGAGACTGGCAGGCGGCGGTGATCCTCCAGCGACTCTGGCATGGTGAACAGGTAGCACGTGTCGTACTTGATGTTCACCGCCAAGGGCCAGCAGTGACCGATGCACGCATCCGTGAGGTGATGCACCATGTCCGCCGGCGAGCCACAAAAGGGCATCGGGCACTCATAGAGTGGACGAAGGGCTCCTTGGAGGCATCGACCAGGCCGTCCATGAAACGGGAGTGGATGTAGGGGACGTTGCGCTAGTTGAATATATGAGCAAGTTACTACGAGATTTAATCCGAATAAGCACAAAATAAATCATGACGGCTATAGCAGAGATGAAACTAATCATGTGGACTAGCATAGTAGTAGGATACAGAGTAGAAACATGAATTCTACCACGATTTCAAACAGGAAGGACAGAAACACATACGGTGCAACGGGAGCAGCACCGTTGGCGTTGAGGTTGTTGCCCATGTCCTTGAGGAAGAGGTTGCCGAGGTCGGGGAAGAAGTCGTTGTCGGTGAAGTCGTGGCTGCCAGCAGTCGCAAGAGTGCGCTCCCCAGATTTCAACAGCGCCCGCCGAATGGAGCGTAGGAGGGGTGGCTGTATGGGACGTTGCGGCCGCCGAATGGAGCGCAGGAGTAGCACACGAAGTAGTAGATGGTGTCCTTACTAGTACTGCCTAGTCTCTATCTATCTATATCTATATATATCTACTCTTATAGAAAACCGAGTTGGTGATGATGGTATGCCTGCCATCTTGTAATATAGACCGTCCGATCTATATCTGACGGATAGAAAGCCAACTATGACAATTTTACAAAAGATACCCGCACCTCTCTCCACATTTACAAATAAGGCCTTGCCTCTTTCATCCTTATCTCCCACAACCTCGTGCTCCTCCCTATGTCTCTATCTCTACTACTCTTCTTTGTTTTTTACAACAAATCAAATAGTGTTGCACCGTCCGCTGCACGCCCGGCTGAACACGCCTCCTCGCCTCCATCATCACCAACTGAGTCTTTTATAGTAGTAGGAGTAGAGAAAAAACCAAGTTGGTGATGATGGTGTGCCGTGCAATGCACGGGCATCTTGCTATTTTTTTGCATATAAGTCCAAACACCAAGTAGACACGGTCTTTGAGCACGGTTCGTAGTCGTTCCACGCTCGGGCATTGAAGTTTGTAACTATTTTAGATTAGAATATACTACTACTCCTCCGGTGCTAGTAGTAGAGCAGAGTCCTACTCTACTACTCTACTCTAGCAAGCTAGGGCATAGTACTGTAGTAGGTACTGTAGGGAGTACCAGTACTGTGATCACTCAAGCAAGTTGTCTGGCATCGATATGACCCTACGCTGCTGGTATGTGTCTCGTAAGTCAAGCGGCGTGCTGTAGTCATCATCACCTGTCCACTTGTAACATCCCAAATTTTCAATTTGGAATGTTATACACAGATCAGCATTTGCATATCATATTTTATTGCATTTTGGCATGATCCTAGAAATTCCACGCAACTCGAGGACCCACGGAGAGAGTTGGAGATTTCGTTATTTTCATATTTGAGTTTTCTCAAATTCTGAAAAATAGGATCATTTGATTTTATTTATTTTACCCTCAATTATTTCTATTCTAAAAATATTAGAGAGGGAATAAAATGACTTTCCCAAAATAAAGAAATATTGAATGTTTTATAAAAAAATCAAATAAGAATTTTTTTTGAAGTTTATCGCTATTTTATTTGAATTTAGGAAAAAATGCACATTTTTAAAACTGCATTTTAGGGCCAAGAAAATGTTCACCTCGTTCTAAATATTTCATTTAGGCGGTGAAAATTTATTTTGACATTTTTAGAATTTTATTTTATTTTCTAGAATTTTTCTAAGTTTCGGTGGAATAGTTTAAAAAAACGCGCGGGAGCACGACTGGGCCAAGGCCCAACCGAGCCGGGCCGGCCTTCGCCAGCGCCACCGCCATCGCCACCGTGTCGCCGCCGGACTCGGGAGTCCGATCCCGAGCCGCCTCGCCGTCGCCCCTCCCCCAAGCCATGGCCGCCCCCCCTCCTTAAATAGTCGTCGCCGCCCTCTCGCCCCGCCTCATGGCCGCCGCCGACGCCGCCACCACCATTACTTTGCGCTACCGCCAAGAGCCGCGCCTCGCCACCTCAGCGCCACCACCGCTCAAGCCTCACGGAATCTCACGAGCCGAGCCGAGGTAGCCGCCCCGCCGCCCCGGTTTTCTGAGAAAAAAACCAATCTGGTTTTTTTAAGAAAACCCTAGTTTCGTTTTTTTAGATCTGTTTATTTTAGTTTTTTTTCCGGTTTAGTTTATTTAGCGAGCGTTCGCTCGTTCGTCCGTTCTAACGAATGCGTTCACCGTTTAGCTACAGTTAACGAACGTCCGTTCATTAAGCTGTTCGTCAATTTTTCTTTTTTCTCGGATTTTCCATGATTATTTCTGATCGTGATTTTTGATCCGATTTTCGATCTAGTATAACTTTTCGCTCGTTTATCAGAATCATGCGATTCAAGCGCCTAGAGTTTCGTCTCGAAACCCTCTTTCTGATTAATCAACTCAAACAAGTTTTTGCTTCTATAAATTTTGACTTAGGTCCAGATAAGTAAACGAAGCTTGTTTCTTTCGTCGTTTGACTTTCGTTGCTTCGTTTGATTTGTTTCTTTTTACAAACCGGATTTCTTAATTTGAATTTCTGGTTAGATCTTTTATTTGAGTTTTACCTGTGCACTAGATGAGTTCTTATTGTATGCCTGTTTGTTTGCGATAGAGTACTCGGAGTGCGCCGCTTGCTACTTTGAATCACTAGGTTTCGCGGATCATCAGCAAGGCAAGTAACACTTTGATCATATCCCTTTTCATACCCATTTTTTATGCATTAGATCAATCCTCAAACATTGCATGATTAGGATCTAATTAAATTGTGGGTTTTCGGAAGTAGATGAGGTAGTTCCTATTACCTGTTTTATTATCAAACCCTTGGGAGTTACTTCTACGTTTGCTTATATTGCCATGCTATGCTAGTAGACGTGGATTGGGTGAGTGTATCCATGACAGATGTGAGATTGTTATTTAATGGTTTATTTAAGGTGGCAACTTAAACACACATCTGGGTGGATTGAGGTACCTGGGTATTCCAGGATTGCCTGTTTCTTTTGGACCGCCACCTGTGCTCAAAGGGATCATGAGATTATTCATGCTAGAAACTTCTGTGTGCAGCCACAAGCTACTATGGGCTCTAGCATAGTTGATTAAGTCGTGCGAACTCTTACAGTTGTAGACTAGCAGATGTAGAGGGATGTAGGTGTAATTGTCTACCCGTTCGTAAGGTTCTAGCGCTTCTGAAAGACTATGTCTGGGTCATCCGTTTCTCAAACACCATGTAGTGCGAGAATCCCAACGGAGAAGATCGAGTCTTGTGGGGAAAAGTGCGCAAACCTCTGCAGAATGTAACAAACTAATCATTGTTAGCCGTATCCCCGGTTATGGACATTTTGAGTATCTAGTACTTGGATTATCATGTGAATCTCATCATGTTACTTTAATTAATATTGTTGGGTTTCAATGATGATGCTTAATTGGGATTGAGAATGCTGTCAACCATTCTCAATGTTTAACAACCACCATGATAGTTAAATAAAATTTATTCCTTTGCTGTAGGGAAAAATTGGCTTTACGCAAAACTGTAACCATAGAGCTTTCCACCAGCCATATATGCATGTAGTATAGCATTACTCTTTCATATTACTCTCTATGTGTTACATTTCCAGCATATTCCATGTGCTGGCCCATTTTCGGGCCGCAACGTTCATGTTGCAGACTTTTCAGACAACGAGTAAGGTGCCTTAGGTCGTGGTTCTATACTCAGTGATGCCGTTGGGGTTGATGGACTCGCTTATCTTCCAAGCCTTCCGCTGTTATCGTTATTAGATGGCTTAACCCATATTTATTGTAATAAGTTCTCTTTCGAGACATTCGTTGTAATAAGTGTGTGATTGCTACTCTGTTATAAATCCTTCGAGTAATCGTATGCGTGTCAAGACATCGATCTAGGGATGACATTGATGCACAGAGGTCGAGACCGTTTGAGGTCCTGGTCGCTACAAGATGGTATCGAGCACACACCGACCGTAGATTACACGACCACTAAGCTAAAGCCCTAGATCACTATTCTTTCTTCTCATTTCTGACTCCTCATCTTTTCTACTCGTTTAGGATGGCGGATGCAAGGAACAAGTTCATGCAACCGGATGATGATACACCATTTGGACGTCACTTGAAGGAAGTCACTAGATACCTGAACATCGGAGTACCAAGCTTCACCGAGACCTACAACGCCACTACTTTACCCAAGAGGAGCGCTGGATGATTCAAGTTCAAGTTCCAGGAAGGACGTTCGCGCCAGTCACGGAGCCCATAGAGTTTTCCTTTGATGCACCAACCTGGAATCTAGGAAAGAGCATGGCAGCCCACATCACCATGGGACGTATTGGAGAAGTTTACCGCAATGATCTCAAGGATACTATCTACTAGATTTGTGGGCGTCGAGATGAGCAACGGGAGATGATCAAAGACTGTGAAGGATAGATCAATCGCAGCTTTTATCCAGAGTTAAACCAGCACATCCACCGCCAGAGAACCAGACAAAGCGCAGGCATGATGGATCTGCAGAAGGCCTTGACCAAGATCACGGAGCTAGAGGAAGAACTCAAGGCTACACGTGAAGATTACATGGAAGAAATCGAAGTGCTAGTGGAGAAGAATGACGACTTAACCAGGAAGCTAGGAGTTTTCATGGGAGACCCCGCACCAGGAAGAGAAGACGACGATTTCACTTGCCCGGATAATTATATCATCATCGATGACATCGACTCGGACAACGATGACAGCAATGATGACTATGTTGATGAAGCTGGAGCGGATATCATGGAGTCTTCATCGGAGTAGTTTTTCTAGTTGACCACCATAACAGTAGTAGTATTCCCCCCATTGTATCTAGTATAGTCCGAGCACTTTTGTAACAATAGATAGACCGTTGTATATCTTTGTTTGAATTGATTGGAGTGATATTTGTTTGTTTTTGTCTCATGTGCATATGGGTAGTGTTTTCTCACTAGACCTCATTCTATTCTATATTCTCATCTTCTCTAAAACCCTCAGATGCCTCCGAGACGCGACACTGGATTTGTTTTTCCACCGGAGATCACTCAGTTGATTCAGCAGCAGAATGCTTTGATGCAAGCACTAGTACATAATCAAGGCAACAACAACAACAACAACAACAACAACCCACCACCACCACCACCTGTTGACCATTTGACTCGTTTCTTGAGGCTAAATCCGCCGGTGTTTTCCAGTAGCACCGAGCCGATTGTTGCAGATGATTGGCTCCGCAAGGTTGGAAGGGAGCTGGCCACTGCAGGATGCACAGATGCGGAGAGAGTGCGTTTTGCCGCACATCAGCTTGATGGACCCGCAGCATCATGGTGGGAAAATTACACAGCCACACACCCTATTGACACTTTCACATGGGATAAGTTTCAGCAAGCTTTCCGTACTGCCCACGTTTCAGCAGGAGCTATGGCCATGAAGAAGCGTGAGTTTCACAACTTACGCCAAGGAGGACGCACCGTAGGCCAGTATGTGGAGGACTTTAGTAAGTTAGCATGTTATGCCCCAGATGATGTTGCTACAGATGCAGCTAAGTAGGAGAAGTTCCTGGAAGGACTAAATGATGAGCTGAGCATGCAGTTGATGGTAGCAACTTTCAATAACTATCAGGAGTTGGTAGATCGTGCTCTTATGATTGAAGGGAAGCAGCAACAGATTGAAAACAACAAGAGGAAGTATGGCCAAGGGAAGTACAATTCTGGAGCACAGCAGAAGCTACGCCATACCCCGAAATCGGGAGGACAATTCCAGCATACCAATGGAAGAGGTAGCTCGCAAAATCATAATGGCTCCAAGAATGGTAACGGGAATGGAGGAAGTAACGGACAAAACCGCACTAACCCGTCAACCCCAGCCAAGAGAGACCTGAGCCAGGTCACTTGCTTTAAGTGTCAGAAGACTGGACATTATGCCAATGAATGTCCTGAAGCCCAGAATGGAAATGGTAATGGAAGCTCTAGGAGGAAGCCGAAAAACCTCCTGGTCGTCGTCAGCGGCCTGCACGTAGTAGTAGGCACCTCCGGTGTAGTAGGAGTCGTCGTTGATGGTGGCGTCTGGCTACTGGGCTCCAGCATCTGGTTGCGACAACCAGAAGAAAGGAAAGGGGAAAAGGAGGGAGAAAGCAACCGTGAGTACTCATCCAAAGTACTTGCAAGGAAGGAGCTACACTACATATGCATGGGTATATGTGTAAAGGTCCATATCAGTGGACTGCACTACAGAATGCCAGAAAAAGAGGGGGATAGCTAATCCTGTCGAAGACTATGCTTCTGGCCACCTCCATCTTGCAGCATGTAGAAGAGAGTAGATGGTAAGTTCACCAAGTAGCATCGCATAGCATAAACCTACCCGGCTATCCCCTCCTCGTCGCCCTGTTAGAGAGCGATCACCGGGTTGTATCTGGCACTTGGAAGGGTGTGTTTTATTAAGTATCTGGTTCTAGTTGTCATAAGGTCAAGGTACAACTCCAAGTCGCCTGCATCAAGATCATGGCTATTCGAATAGATAAACTTCCATGCAGAGGTGCACCACATAACCCAACACGCTCGATCCCATTTGGTCGGACACACTTTTCTAGGTCATGCCTGGCTGCGGAAGATCAACACGTCACAGCCCCACCTAGGCACAACAGAGAGGTCAGCACGCCGGTCTAAACCCTATGCGCGCAGGGGTCTGGGCCCATCGCCCATTCCACACCTGCACGTGTACGCGGCCGGAGAGCAGACCTAGCAACCTCCATTACAAAGGAAGTCACGTTACGCGGTCCAACCCGGCGCGCCGCTTCGGGCCGACGTCCACGAAGGCTTCGGCTGATACCACGACGTCGAGTGCCCATAACTTTCCCACGTAATTGGTTAGTGCATATAGACCAAATGGCCAGACTCAGATCAAATACCAATAACTCGTTAAGCGTGCTATTTTGAAGTAACCGCGGACGCCAACCAGGGCCAGGCACACCTCTCTCCTAGGTGGTCTCAACCTGCCCTGTTGCTCCGCCAGAAAGTAACAGTCGGGGGCCGTCGGGAACCCAGGCCCACCTCTACCGGGATGGAGGCACCTGCCCCTTCAGCCCCCATCTCCGAACAGTATCATAAGTAATGTAATAGTATAAAGTATATAACATATTCCCGTGATCACCTCCCGAGTGATCACGGCCCAGTAGTATAGCATGGCAGACGGACAAGAGTGTAGGGTCACTGATGGAACACTAGCATCCTATACTAAGCAGTAGGATAGCAGGTAAGGGTAACAACTGTAGCAACAATGACAGGCTATGTAGCAGAATAGGATTAACCGAAAGCAGTAACATTCTACACTACTCTAATGCAAGCAGTATAGAGAAGAATAGGTGATATCTGGTGATCAAGGGGGGGGGGCTTGCCTCGTTGCTCTGGCAAGAAGAAGGGGTCGTCGTTGATGTAGCCGATCACAGGGGTATCGGCAACGGTCTCAGAGCCTACCGGAAAGAAGTAACGGAGGGGGAACATGTCACATCCCTAGCTTCTGGTGTTGCCTAGTGTTTGCATCTTGCTTGCATCATGTTTAACTTTCATGGAAATTTGAAATGGGGATTGCCTAAACCCAAGCACAAATGCAATTCAAATAGGTTCAACCAAAAATATTTTCAATGACCTCAAAATATCCTTTTAAAATGTTCATGATTTATGGAAAAAGGTGAAAGCCTCTACCAGAGATGATGCATATTTTTCCGTGACATTAAGGTCATCAATTAAATCATATGCTATTTGCAATTGGGCATTTAAAATGCTATATATTATATTAAGTGTTCAATTAATTATGAACTTAAGTGAGGGCTGTTAGGAATAATCCAAACAGAGCCCCTGATTATTTTCAGGATTTTTAAAGATGCCTAAGTATTTTTAATAAAGCCTCACAATTGCAGAAAAATAGAAAACAGAAACTAAACTAGAAACAGAAAGACAGAAACCTCACCTGGGCCTTACCTGGCAGAAGAGGCCCAGCCCACCAGGGGCTGAGTGGTCTTCTTCCTCCTGCCAGGAGGACAGACAGGTGCGTGGCGAGCGCGCCGACGACGCCTTGCCACCTCCTGCTTCAGCCGCACGACCCCGACCCCTCCAGACGTGCCACGGAGACGCCCAGCGCTCCCTCTCGCTTTCCCCTCCTCTCCCTGGACCTCACTCCCCTCTCTGCTCTCTCTCTCTCTTTCTCGCGACCGAGCGGAGCTCGTCGCCGCCGACACCGTCCACCGCGGCCACCAGCCCTCCCCCGCCCAACGGTTGTGCTCTAGTGCTCCGCCTCGACGCCTGCATCATCCTCGCCGAGCCACGCAACTGGGCGCATCGAATCGCCGCCATCGACGCTGCTCTTCCACCCCTGCCGTCCGAGATCGCCGGCAACGCCCCATCGCCGTCCGTCTTCCCGCGAGCCCGCGGAGCACGCCCGTCGACCCGCCGTGAGCTCCCCTCTGTTTCCTCTCCTTCCTCGTGCTCGATTCCGCACCTCAGCCGCACGCCGGAACGCGCCTGTAGCTCCGGCCCCTGTCGTCGTCGTGGTTGCCGTCGCCACGGACCACCCCATGGCTAGGCACGGCCATGATCTGAAGCGCCTGGTTCCGTAGAGCCTAAGAGCGCGAGCTCTCGTGGCCGGAATCGCCCGTCCGGCGAGCCGCCGCCGCGCTGTGAGGTCACCGGCGACTAACCCCGGCGGCCGCTGACGTGGACCCGTCATTAACACTAATGACGGGGCTAACTAACCCCCTCCCTCACTGACTATGGGCCCCATGCCTTAATTAACCCCGGGATATATTCCCTATTTAGTTTAGATCAATATAGTCGGCCCCACATGTCAGTTTGACCAAGCCACGTCATCGTTGACCCGGACCCACTAGTCAACCTCTCGCCCCTACCTCGTTATTAATCGACGTGCGGGTCCCACTGGTCAGGTTTGACCTGGACCGCCTCTGTTGACTTGCTGATGTCACACCGACGTCATGCTTACACAGTAAATATTTTCTGGGATTTTAAATAAATCAGAAATGTTTATTTATTTCAGAAAATATCCAGAACTTCTAAAATTCATAGAAATTCAACCGTAACTCCAAATGAAATAATTTATATATGAAAAATGATCAGAAAAATCCAATCTATCCATCTGTACCATTTTCATGCATGTTAGAACAACTTTTGTTCACTGTTTAGGTCAAATCAACTAAACGGCATTTGAATAATCACATACGGAGTTTGAATTTGAATCTTGTATTCTAACCAACTTCATTTAATCTGTTGTTAGTTGCATTAGCCCAAACCACAGCATATTGCCATGTCACATTCATGCATCATATTGTTGCATTGCATTGATTGTGTTCTTTCTTGTTTGCCAGTGTTTGTCCCCTCTCAGTAGACGACGTACCGACAATGAGTTCGATGACACCGATGAAGAACTATATTATCTTCAGAAGTGCCAGGCAAGCAAAACCCCCTTGTTCATTCTGATACAATCCTACTCTCGCGCTCCTGCTCTCTTTTACTGCATTAGGACAACAACGATTCAACTGTTACATGTCATGTAGTTGAACCCCTTTCCTCTGCATGACCTGTCATTCCATAGTAATTAGATGAAACCCACTAGCATGAGTAGGAGTTGTTTGAGCCCTGTTGTGCCTACTCATTCATGCTTGTTTGTCATGCCTGCTACTGCTTAGAGTTGAGTCAGGTCTGATTCATCGTGAATGAATTGGAATGGTGTGTGAACATGTCCTACTGTGTGTGAGCTAAGTGTGTGAACACAATTTGGTAAAGGTAGCGGTGAGAGGCTATGTAGGAGTACATGGTGGGTTGTCTCATTGAAACCGTCCTCAGGAACTGAGTTCTGTGTTTGTGATCCATGAACAACTACTACCACGCATTGGAATGCTTAAGTGCCCCTCTCGACTTATTAATCAACTCGATCTCCGCATGTGAGTTGCAACTAGTTTCTGGTGTTTGTAGGATATGTGTTAGGGGCCGTGCGTAGCGCCGACCCTAGGGGTGGGCTATGTTGCAGTAGATACACCGTGGCACGGTGTACCGGGCGCCCGTTTGGTGTCTCGGGAACCCTGCTCACATCGTTTGGGGCCGTGAGCGACACCCCGGCCGGATCTCCTTGCGGATGGAACCCGAGTAGGCGATAAACCTGGATTAGAGACTTGTGTGGTAAGTCAGGTCGTGGCCGACTCCCTCGCCAAAGCCCGCTTGAAGGTTGTCGAGATACACGATGTGTACATGGTGGTAGGTGGCGAGAGCGTGTGAAGAAGTACACCCCTGCAGGGTTAACATCATCTATTCGAAGAGCCGTGTCCGCGGTAAAGGACTTCTGGGTTGCCTATAACAGTTCATAGACAAGTGAAAGTGGGTACTCTAAAATGCGCAAGATAAGCGTGAGTGCTATGGATGGCGTTCTCGTAGGGAGACGGGAGCGGGTCCATAGTGGTATATTGATATGGTGAATATGTGGACTCGTGTGCTCCACCTCAAAAGAGTTACTTGCAGTCGTAGTTTAGGATAGCCACCGAGTCAAAGCTGGCTTGCTGCAATCAAACTCCACCACCCCCTTGTTGATAATGATGCATATGTAGTTAGTTCTGATGTAAGTCTTGTTGAGTACATTTGTACTCACGTTTGCTTATTTTATGTTTTGCAGAGAGAAGTCAGCCTTGCTAGTAGTTCCGCGTGGACTTCGACGTTTAGCTTGTTACCTCAGCTACGATCTTGTGCCCTCGGCAGATCTCGGTAGATAGTCGCTTCTCACCTTTTCCATTTATAGTTGTGCGTACTTTCGAGACATGTTAAGCTTCCGCATGTGTTTGACTTGTATGCTTTGATTGTTGGGTCATGAGACCCATGTTTGTAATATCTTGGCTCCTCGGAGCCTAATGAATAATACTTGAGTCGTAGAGTTATGTTGTGATGCCATGTTGTATTTACACATATCGATCATATTGTGTGTATGTTTGAAATGCTTGGTATGTGTGGGATCCGACAATCTAGTTGTTTATCCTTGGCAGCCTCTCATATGGGGAAATGTAGTCTAGTGCTTCCTGAGCGATAGTATTCCGCTACAGCCCGGTTCACCGGAGTCTCGCTAGCCCAAAGACTACTGCTCTGGACACTTGACCGGTCGGCATGTGTGTCACCTCGTTCGTGTTCTGCCCTTTCGGGAAATGTCACGCGGTGACATCCGGAGTCCTGCCTAGCCTGCTACACCTCGGGTTCCTGAGTCCTGTTAGCCCAAGCATACAGCCCGGATTCACACGCCGACCAACATGCTCGAAGTTGATTCATGTATGCCCGTCCCCAAGGGATACTGCCGCTTTGGGTTCACGACTAGCCATGTCGGCCCGGTTCTTCATTATATGGATGCTAGCGACGCTTATCATATACGTGAGCCAAAAGGCTAAACGGTCCCGGGCCATGGTAAGACGACACCCATGGGAATACCATGCGTGAGGCCGCAAAGTGATATGAGGTGTTACCGGCTAGATCGATGTGACTTGGAATCGGGGTCCTGACAGCTTTGGTATCAGAGCCTGACCGCTCAGAGGATTACCAAGCCAAACCGGTCGAAGTTGAGTCTAGAAATGCTTTAGTTATGTAAGGGAATTGATTGTGGAGGGAACGTAAGGCTCTTTTTACTCCTTATACCTCATGGCCTTCTGATCTGAGTCATCCTCTTCTCTTCTACGGGGTTTAAGAACTAGGCTTCTCATCTATCTATTAGGATGACGTGTTACTAATCCATAGACTTCTAGAATTGATAGTTTCAAATCCCAGTTCAGTTTTTACTACTTCCGTATGTTCATAGTTGGTCTTGGAACCTTGATATTGTGCTTCTGAGTGGTTATGCCACCATTTTTGCAGGATGTCTCAAATCATTTTGAGCATTTACAGCCGTTATGCTGTCCGAGTCATCCCAGGTCTCTAAATAGTCTGATGCATTCTCAAATCCTTTCTTTCCGTTTCCGATGTCCTTTTTGGTCAGAATAAGCACACTAATCGGTGCGTTGAGGTAATTTATTGCCTCGACATATATGTTGGAACTATTATTATGAACATAGGTGTCTTAGAGGATCATCTAGTAATCTAGCCATGCTTTATATTCCTAGTGTGATGATTCTGGCCATTATTCTCGAAAGCATCTCGTGATGCCATTTAGTAGTAGGTATTCTATTCCTGGGTTCTTGAAATCGAGATTCACTCTACTTACCTCGTGTTGATAGTGTTTGCTAGTTCCTTTAGGATATTAGTAACCTTTGCGATAGTCCTCGAGGTCCGTGGTATTTCCTTCTTCCAAATACCATGAACCATTAAGGCAGAAGTTCTTGAACCAAAAGCTCACAATCAGAGTACTCTTGAGGAGTCCTCCATTCTATATTGTGAGTCTGTCAGTTCTACTTTCCTGCATGGGTTATCCGGAAGAAACCTGTTGAACTTGGTTCAACATAATAATCTATGCATCCACAACTCAGAAAGTATATGTTCCTCGGGTTGTTCCTCCTTAGTTGTATTCTCAATTCTGCCCCACAATTAATAGTCGAGTAGTCGTGCATTCGTCATCGATGCCTATTATTCTTGTGGTCTGTCAAGCCATTCTATTCGGAATGACCGGAGAAACAAACTCAAAGACCTCATCCATATCCAGGATTGGGTCAAAGCAGTTGTAATCCGCAGATCGCAATCAAGCTTTTGATTCTGTTCTACCCTGAAGTATTGCCCATTTTATGTCAGGAACGTCATGAGAATTGCACCTTCTCTTATAAATTCTTGATGCAGTGATACTCTCGCCATCATCGATCATTCCTTGGTCCCATGTTGTTGCAACCGGAATGCCGACAAGTGAACCATGATGTGTGAAATCTATACTCCTAGCAACCGCGTTGCTTGGTAGTTAATGGACAATATTCTCATTCTTAGTGTGTTGGTTATTAAATCATCATCCTAAGATTGATCGTGCTACCTAGTCCATTTTCCTGGTGCACACTTCGATTGATGAGTTAGGATCTTGTCAAGTCCTTGCTCATTTGATCATATCATCTTGCCCTCAAAAGTAAGATTGTTCTCGAGCTTAGTAACATATCGGTGGTTCGTGATTTCCGAATATCTTCTCGGAAGTATTACTAGGTTGTCCCCTGACTGTTATGTTGAGCTCATGATCAAGTTGGTTTTCCTCTAAACCAGCCATTCTCCAAGAAACTGTGTTGGATACCCCTGAGCTAGTTGGTTAAGCTAAACAATAACTTGGAGAGTTGGAAGATAAAAGCTTGCCCAACTTAGTTCGTTCCAAAGGGATATCCATGTGTTTGTGTGTGTGTTAAAGAAAGATGATATCTCCATTGATTGGTCCTCGTGATCGGTTGTTGGATCTATTGCCTTATCAAAACTTTGACTTGAGTATGGGCTATTGTCAAGTCAAATCAGAACCTATGATGTTCGTAATGTTGTCTTACTCGTGGTTGATCCCTCGAGCATACGCCATTACATCTTTTGGTCTGATCAATGCTATCACCGTGTTCACATGATGGTGGAAGTTCAGTGATATGGAAATTCCGATGAGTTGCTGTTGAGCCCATCAGCAGCATTTTTGTCTCCCCCATGACTCATGTTGAACATCAACCTAGTCTTGGAAACTTTTATAAGCATTATCTTCATGTCCCATTCATGAAGAATACGTTGGATGAAAGAAGTGACTTTCTCTGATTCACGTGCATTTGGTGCAAGTTGCCGCCGTGAGTTCGAGAAAGATTGTTTTTGTTCCCCCTGGTACCATCCCAAGTCAGTCATGCGTATGCGAAGTATGCTATGGTTTGACAGGCTCGCAACCTTCATTCCATATGTATCCCTAGCACACCAAGCCACTGATTGATTTGTTCAAGGAAAAGGAGTTGTTGTGCAAATCCTAGGTCATGCACAAGACTTCGTTACCCTAGATGATGGTTCCCCACCTGAACTCGGTAGTGTTTTATTATAAGGCTACTACGTGGTCATGCTTGTCTTGGACAGCGTGTTCACGGGTTTGTAGCGTAACCAGCTCATGTTTTGGAGCTTGCTATCGTAGTTCATTTCGAGAATCTTAAGCGTCATCTCATTGATTTGTGTTGCAAACTTTCATTTCTCTTTCTAGACTTGATGAGTCTGGAATGTCCTGACACCAACCAGATCTGAATCTCAGGCAGATATGATGGTTGGGTCATTCCCAGTATTTGCATTTTGTTCCCAGCTTGCACCGTCATTGTGTCAGTCTGTTATGGGTCCCATTCATTTCCGATGATAAGCAAAAATCATCCATTGCGTTGTCTTCAACAAGGTAGTCCTCATCATCCATTCTAGTATGAGTATGCCATTTCTTCGAACTCTTTGAAACAATCGATTGTGATTTGCCTTAGGCTGGTTTAGAGAATTTCAATGATCTATGCATCAAAAGTAATTCTTTTTGCCACTTAAGGGAATAATTCTACGCGTCACCTTTTCTAAGGTGCCCCGTTATGGGATCATGGCAATTTCCCCTCGCCAGTTGAAAACCCTTGTCAAACTGTTTCCTCCGTCCTTCCCGATGCATGTTTGTCTCACAGCTCCAGAGATGTTTCCATGTCTCCCTCCGAGAGATGATACTGAGTTGATTCGATCTCCGAGAAGATCGACCATTCTAGAGTTTTTCCTTTCCTCTCGTTGTCACGTGGGTTGGAGTTCTCAGAGCAACACATCAAGACAAAGATGGTGATCGATTCAACGTTTTTATGGAGTGCCACCTGGATCGTGAAGATTATGTTAGTTTATGCTCCCCTTCATCCTACTTCACGCTTGAATCTCGGGACGAGATTCTTGTTTAGTGGGGGCGAGTTGTCACATCCCTAGCTTCTAGTGCTGCCTAGTGTTTGCATCTTGCTTGCATCATGTTTAACTTTCATGGAAACTTGAAATGGGAATTGCCTAAACCCTAGCACAAATGCAATTCAAATAGGTTCAACCAAAAATATTTTCAATGACCTCAAAATATCCTTTTAAAATGTTCATGATTTATGGAAAAAAGGTGAAAGCCTCTACCAGAGATGATGCATATTTTTCCAGGACATTAAGGTCACTGAATTAAATCATATGCTATTTGCAATTGGGCATTTAAAATACTATATATTATTTTAAGTGTTCAATTAATTCTGAACTTAAGTGAGGGCTGTTAGGAATAATCCAAACAGAGCCCCTGATTATTTTCAGGATTTTTAAAGATGCCTAAGTATTTTTAATAAAGCCTCACAATTGCAGAAAAATAGAAAACAGAAACTAAACTAGAAACAGAAAGACAGAAAACTCACCTGGGCCTTACCTGGCAGAAGAGGCCCAGCCCACCAGGGGCTGAGTGGTCTTCTTCCTCCTGCCAGGAGGACGGACAGATGCGTGGCGAGCGTGCCGACGATGCCTTGCCACCTCCTGCTTCAACCGCACGAACCCGACCCCTCCAGACATGCCACGGAGACGCCCAGCGCTCCCTCTCGCTTTCCCCTCCTCTCCCTGGACCTCACTCCCCTCTCTGCTCTCTCTCTCTCTCTTTCTCACGACCGAGCGGAGCTCGTCGCCGCCGACACCGTCCACCGCGGCCACCAGCCCTCCCCCGCCCAACGGTTTTGCTCTAGTGCTCCGCCTCGACGGCTGCATCATCCTCGCCGAGCCACGCAACCCGGGGCGCATCGAATCGCCGCCATCGACGTCGTCTTCCACCCCGGTCGTCCGAGATCACCGGCAATGCCCCATCGCCGTCCGTCTTCCTGCGAGCCCGCGGAGCACGCCCGTCGACCCGCCGTGAGCTCCCCTCTGTTTCCTCTCCTTCCTCGTGCTCGATTCCGCACCTCAGCCCCACGCCGGAACGCGCCCGTAGCTCCGGCCCCCGCCATCGTCGTGGTTGCCGTCGCCACGGACCACCCCACGGCCAGGCACGGCCATGATCTAAAGTGCCTCGTCGCGCTGGTTCCGTAGAGCCTAAGAGCGCGAGCTCTCATGGCCGAAATCGCCCGTCCGGCGAGCCGCCGCCGCGCTGTGAGGTCACCGGCGACTAACCCCGGCGGCCGCTGACGTGGACCCGTCATTAACACTAATGACGGGGCTAACTAACCCCCTCCCTCACTGACTATGGGCCCCATGCCTTAATTAACCCCGGGATATATTCCCTGTTTAGTTTAGATTAATATAGTCGGCCCCACATGTCAGTTTGACCAAGCCACGTCATCGTTGACCCGGACCCACTAGTCAGCCTCTGTCCCTGCCCTGTTACACTGATGTGCGGGTCCCACTGGCCATGTTTGACCTGGACCGCCTCTGTTGACTTGCTGATGTCACACCGACGTCATGCTTACACAGTAAATGTTTTCTGAGATTTTAAATAAATCAGAAATGATTTATTTATTTCAGAAAATATCCAAAACTTCTAAAATTCATAGAAATTCAACCGTAACTCCAAATGAAATAATTTATATATGAAAAATGATCGGAAAAATGCAATCTATGCATCTGTACCATTTTCATGCATGTTAGAACAACTTTTGTTCACTTTTTAGGTCAAATCAACTAAATGGCATTTGAATAATCACATATGGAGTTTGAATTTGAATCTTGTATTCAAACCAACTTCATTTAATCTGTTGCTAGTTGCATTAGCCCAAACCACAACATATTGCCATGTCACATTCATGCATCATATTGTTGCATTGCATTAATTGTGTTCTTTCTTGTTTGCCGGTGTTTGTCCCCTCTCAGTAGACGACTTACCGACGATGAGTTCGATCACACCGATGAAGAACTATATTATCTTCAGAAGTGCCAGGTAAGCAAAACCCCCTTATTCATTCCGATACAATCCTACTCTCTCGCTCCTGCTCTCTTTTACTGCATTAGGACAACAATGATTCAACTGTTACATGCCGCGGTAGTTGAACCCCTTTCCTCTGCATGACCTGTCATTCCACAGTAATTAGATGAAACCCACTAGCATGAGTAGGAGTTGTTTGAGCCCTGTTGTGCCTACTCATTCATGCTTGTTTGTCATGCCTGCCATCGCTTAGAGTTGAGTCAGTCTCGATTCATCAGAATGAACCGGAATGGTGTGTGAACATGTCCTACTGTGTGAGCTAAGTGTGTGAACACGATTTGGTAAAGGTAGCGGTGAGAGGCCATGTAGGAGTACATGGTGGGTTGTCTCATTGAAACCGGCCCTCGTGAACTGAGTTCTGTGTTTGTGATCCATGAACAGCTACTACGACGCATTGGAATGCTTAAGTGCCCCTCTCGACTTATTAATCAACTTGATCTATGTCCAGGAGTTGCAACTAGTTTCTAGTGTTTGTAGGATATGTGTTGGGGGCCGTGCATAGCGCTGACCCTAGGGGTGGGCTATGTTGCGGTAGATACACCGTGGCACGGTGTACCGGGTGCCCGTTTGGTGTCTTGGGAACCCTGCTCACATCGTGTGTGGCCGTGAGAGACACCCCGGCCGGATCTCCTTGCGGATGGAACCCGAATAGGCGATAAACCTGGATTAGAGACTTGTGTGATTAGTCAGGTCGTGGCCGACTCCCTCGCCAGGCTTCCGCTTGAAGGTTGCCGAGATACATGATGTGTACATGGTGGTAAGTGGCGAGAGCACGTGTGAAGAAGTACACCCACCGCAGGTTAACATCATCTATTCGAATAGCCGTGTCCGTGATAAAGGACTTACGGGTTGCCGATAACAGTTCATAGACAAGTGAAAGTGGATACTCTAAAATGCGCAAGATAAGCGTGAGTGCTATGGATGGCATGCTTCGTAGGGAGACGGAGCGGGTCCATAGTGGTATATTGATATGGTGAATATGTGGACTCGTAAAGCAACCTCAAAAGAGTTACTTGCAAATGTAGTTTAGGATAGCCACCGAGTCAAAGCCGGCTTGCTGCAGTCAAACTCCACCACCCCCTTGTTGATAATGATGCATATGTAGCTAGTTCTGATGTAAGTCTTGCTGAGTACATTTGTACTGACGTTTCCTTATTTTATGTTTTGCAGAGAGACATCAGTCTCGCTAGTAGTTCCGCGTGGACTTCGGCATTTAGCTTGTTACCTCAGCTACGATCTTGTGCCCTCGGTAGGATCTGGTAGATAGTCAGGCTTCTCAGCCTTTTCCATTTATAGTTTTCTGTACTCAGACATGTTAAGCTTCCGCATGTGTTTGACTTGTATGATTTGATTGTTGGGTCATGAGACCCATGTTTGTAATATCTTGTCTCCTCAGAGCCTAATGAATAATACTTGAGTCATAGAGTTATGTTGTGACGCCATGTTGTATTTACACATATCGAGCATATTGTGTGTATGTTTGAAATGCTTGGTATGTGTGGGATCCGACAATCTAGTTGTTTATCCTTGGCAGCCTCTCATATGGGGAAATGTAGTCTAGTGCTTCCTCGAGCGATAGTAGTCCGCCATGACCGGTTCACTGGAGTCCTGCTAGCCCAAAGACTACTACTCGGACACTTGATCGGCCGGCATGTGTTTCACTTCGTTCATGTGTCCGTCCTTCGGGGAAATGTCACGCGGTGACATCTCGAGTCCTGCCTAGCCGCTACAACCCGGGTTCCCGAGTCCTGTTAGCCAGTGCTACAGCCCGGATTCACACGCCGACCAACATGCTCGAAATTGATTCATGTATGCTCGTCCCCATGGGTTAGTGCCGCTTTGGGTTCACGACTAGCCATGTCGGCCCGGTTTTCTGTCATATGGATGCTAGCGACGCTTATCATATACGTGAGCCAAAAGGCTTAAACGGTCCCGGGCCATGGTAAGACGACACCCGTGGGAATACCGTGCGTGAGGCCGCAAAGTAATATGAGGTGTTACCGGCTAGATCGATGTGACTTGGAATCGGGGTCCTGACAGAACACAATGAATAACAGAGCAATCAAATGTAACACAAAGCAAGATGCGGCAATACATTGTGCTAGGGGTGACATAACGCAGGGATAAGTGATACCAGCGAAGGGGGGAAACATCCGGGAAAGTATCCCCGGTGTTTCACGTTTTCGGGCAGATGAATCGGAGGGGGAAAGTTGCGTGTTTACTATGCTAGGGATGTTTGGCGGACGAACGGGCTGCGTATCCGGATTCGTCTCGTTGTTCTGAGCAACTTTCATGTACAAAGTTTTTCCATCCGAGCTACGGTTTATTTTATATTAATTTTAAAAGGATTTTATCATTTTCTGAATTTATTTATCTATTTAATTCTAACATTATCCAGAATAGTGTCTGGTGATGTCATCATGATGCAATGCTGAAGTCATCAGTCAACAGTGTGGTTGACTGGGTCAAATCTGACCTGTGGGTCCAGTGGGACCCACGTGTCATTGAAAAAGAGGTGAGATAGGATTTGTTTTAAACTAATTAGGATTAGTTAAGTGAGGGCCCCATTAGTCAGTGATAGATTAGTGTTTTAATTAACAGGTTAGTTATTTAAGAAAAACATTTTAACAGGCGGGACCCACATGTCATAGAAATGGGCCAGCCCAGTCATCATAGTTGACTTAGTCAACTGGTCAACATGGGGGCCCCGGGCCCACTGGTCAGTGACCCAGTGGGGTGGGCCCCAGGTCAGCCACGTCGGCGGCCGGCGCCGCAACTACGCCGGCGACCGAAATCGCGACGCAGGGGGCTCGGGGCTCGCCGGAATTCCGTTTCCGCGGGTCAAAACGAGTGCCGCGAACCACGTTCGAACGGGCGTGGCCTCGCGCGTCCAATGGTGGGGCTCGCATCGGCTGGGGGGTCGGCAAGGTCGCCGACGGCGAGCCGGGGCGGAGGCCGTGGGCGGAGCTAGTCGGGGCGCGGCTGCGGTGCGCGTTGAGCGGAACGGGAGATGCGTTCGACTAAGCGAGGCAGCGCGCATCCATCGGGGTGAGCCGCGCGAGTGAGGGTGGCTGGAGCAGGGCTCTGCAACAACGAGCGACGGCGGCCCGAGCTCGACTATGGCGGGGGGAAACCAACTAGCGTGCGTGCGCGAAAGAGAGAGGGGGAGGGCGAATGAATCTCACCGAGGAAGCACAAGAGGGCTCGTCGGCGGCTTAGGAGCAGCAGGGGGTTGGCGGAGCAACGGCGACGTCGTGGTGGCCGGAGACGGGGACGAGGACGAACGGCGGTGTCGTGGCAGCACTGCGGGGCCGTCCCGGTCCATGTGGCTCGACGGGGCGGATGAGGAGGTCGAGGCAGCGCCTGGGGGCACGTCGGTGAGGAGAAGGCCGGCCGGTGGCCGCGGTGGAGTACGGTGAGCTGCGACGGAGAGGCGTGGGCGAGGCGGATCTGGAGGGTAGAGAGCGCAGAGGACCAGGGACGGGGGAGAGAGCAAGTAGGGGGAGTGGGAGAGGACTGAGGCATCGGGGGGGAATTATTATCCCTTGCCGGCAACGTGGCAGTACGGGGCGGCGCGCCCGGTCTGGCGGGGACGCGCCCCGGTCGGAGGATCAGTGAGGAGGACGACCTGGGGGGTGTGGGCTGGGTCGGCTGGTGGATGTGGGCCGAGGCCCATGGGGGCGTGGTGGCCAGCTCGGCCAGTCGGCCCAGTTGAGGGGGGGGGGGCTTTTCTCTTTTTTAAAAATAGTTTTCCCTTCTCTTTTAAAACTTCGGTTTCAAATAGTTTAGGACAGTTATGCACTTTACAAAAATGTTGGTTCACCACCAATATTGTCAAAAGAATAATTGCCACATGATGAACATTTTAGTTTTCATGTTTGAGAAAATTTGAATTTCACTTAGAATTTGAATTTGAATTCAAAGCGAAAATTGAAAGAAACATCAGATAATAATGATCAGAAACTTGTTTAGCAAAATGATTAACTTAACCCCGGGGTTACTGTAGCATCATTACGTCGGGGTGTTACATAACTAGCAAGAACCGTTCTTACCTACGCAAAACCACAATGGTGATTATCAAGTTTGCTTTTTTAACCTTCTGCAAGCACAGGCCGTAGTCAAATTTGATTCAACTAAAGTGAGAGAAACGGACACCTGATACGGCTTGAACTACATCGGTATTTCCCCAAAGAGGAATGGATGATGCAGCACAACTACGGTAGGTATTTCCCTCAGTGATGAGATCAAGGTTATCGAACCAGTAGGAGAACCACGCAACACTATGTAAACAGTACCTACACACAAAGAACAGATACTTACAACCCGACGTGTAAGAGAGGTTGTCAATCCCTCCCGGGTAAAAAGATAGATAAAATTGTTGTAGATTGGAAAAATAGATCTCACGGAAACGCGAAATAAAATAAATAAATAAAAAGTGCAGAAAGGTATTTTTGGGTTTTTGGATTAATAGATCTGAAAATAAAAGCGAATAAAAATAGATCTCAAATACAAATGCAATGGAGAATAGACCCGGGGGCCGTAGATTTCACGAGTGGCTTCTCTCGAGAAAAATAGCATACGGTGGGTAAACAAATTACTGTTGGGCAATTGATAGAACTTCAAATAATTATGATGATATCCAGGCAATGATCATTATATAGGCATCACGTCCAAGATTAGTAGACCGACTCCTGCCTACATCTACTACTATTACTCCACACATCGACCGCTATCCAGCATGCATCTAGTGTATTAAGTTCATGGAGAAATGGAGTATTGTAATAAGAACGATGATATAACCCCAAAACGATAGTGGTAATCGGTAAGAGACATCATAGATCGCACCATATCTAATAAAATGCGGTTACGACGTTCGGACACACCAGTACGCTATGGTGTTCCAGGTGGCGTGAGTTGCGAAACTATTCCACATTGTTTCAAATGAAGATCAAACTCATAACTCAAATATTCACCTCCACGATCAGATCATAGAAACTTTATTTTCTTGTTACGATGATTTTCCACTTCACTGTGAAATTATTTGAACTTTTCAAATGTTTCAGACCTATGTTTCATCAAGTAGATATACCCATATCTGCTCAAATCATCTATGGAGGTTAGAAAATAACGATACCCGCTGCGAGCCTCAACACTCATCGGACCGCATACATCAGTATGTATTATTTCCAATAAGTCTTTTGCTTGCTCCATTGTTCCGGAGAACTGAGTCTTAGTCATCTTGCCCTGGAGGCATGGTTCGCAAGCATCAAATGATTCATAATCAAGTGATTCCAAAAGTCCATCTGCATGGAGTTTCTTCATGCGCTTTACACCAATATGACCTATACGGCAGTGCCACAAATAAGTTGCACTATCATTATTAACTTCGCATCTTTTGGCTTCAATATTATGAATATGTGTATCACTACGATCGAGATCCAACAAACTATTTTCATTGGATGTATGACCATCGAAGGTTTTATTCATGTAAATGTAACAACAATTATTCTCTGACTTTAAATGAATAACTGTATTGCAATAAACATGATCAAATCATATTCATGCTCAACGCAAACACCAAATAACATTTATTTAGGTTCAACACTAATCCCGAAAGTATAGGGAGTGTGCGATGATGATCATATCAATCTTGGAACCACTTCCAACACACATCGACACTTCACCCTTAACTAGTTTGTGTTCATTCTGCAACTCCCGTTTCGAGTTACTAATCTTAGCAACTGAACTAGTATCAAATACTGAGGGGTTGCTATAAACACTATTAAAGTACACATCAATAACATGTATATAAAATATACATTTGTTCACTTTGCCATCCTTCTTATCTGCCAAATACTTGGGGTAGTCCCGCTTCCAGTGACCAGTCCCTTTGCAGTAGAAGCACTTAGTCTCAGGCTTAGGTCCAGACTTGGGTTTTTTCACTTGAGCAACAACTTGCTTTCCGTTCTTCTTGAAATTCCCCTTCTTCCCTTTTCCCTTTTTCTTGAAACTAGTGGTATTGTCAACCATCAACACTTGATGCTTTTCTTGATTTCTAGCTTCGCCGATTTTAGCATCGCGAAGAGCTTGGGAATTGTTTTCGTCATCCCTTGCATATTATAGTTCATCACGAAGTTCTAATAACTTGGTGATAGTGACTAGAGAACTTTTGTCAATTACTATCTTATCTGGAAGATTAACTCGCACTTGATTCAAGCAATTGTAGTATCCAGACAATCTGAGCACATGCTCACTGGTTGAGCTATTCTCCTCCATCTTGTAGGCAAAGTAATCTTGTGGAGATCTCATACCTCTTGACACGGGCATGAGTATGAAATACCAATTTCAACTCTTGGAACATCTTATATGCTCCATGGCGTTCAAAACATTTTTGAAATCCTGGTTCTAAGCCGTAAAGCATGGTGCACTAAACTATCAAGTAGTCATCATACCGAGCTTTGCCAAACGTTCATAACGTCTGCATCTGCTCCTGCAATAGGTTTGTCACCTAGTGGTGCATCAAGGACATAATTCTTCTGTACAACAATGAGGATAATCCTCAGATCGTGGACCTAGTCCGCATCATTGCTACTATCATCTTTCAACATAGTTTTTCTCTAGGAACATATCAAAAATAAACAGGGAGCTATATCGTGAGCTATTGATCTACAACATATTTATGCAAATACTACCAGGACTAAGTTCATGATAAATTAAAGTTCAATTAATCATATTACTTAAGAATTCCCACTTAGATAGACATCCCTCTAATAATCTAAGTGATCACGTGATCCATATCAACTAAACCATGTCCAATCATCACGTGAGATGGAGTAGTTTTCAATGGTGAACATCACTATGTTGATCATATCTACTATATGATTCACGCTCGACCATTCGGTCTCGCAGTAATCGAGGCCATATCTGCATATGCTAGGCTCGTCAAGTTTAACCCGAGTATTCTACGTGTGCAAAACTGGCTTGCACTCCGTTGTATGTGAACGCAGAGCTTATCACACCCGATCATCACGTGGTGTCTCAAAGACGAAGAACTGTCATGAACGGTGCATACTGTGGAGAACACTTATACCTTGAAATTTTAGTAAGGGATCATCTTATAAAGCTACCGCCGAACTAAGCAAAATAAGATGTATAAAAGATAAACATCACATGCAATCAAAATATGTGACATGATATGGCCATAATCATCTTGCGCCTTTGATCTCCATCTCCAAAGTACCGTCATGATCTCTATCGTCACCAGCATGACACTATGATCTCCATCATCTTGATCTCTATCAACGTGTCGTCACATGGTCGTCTCGCCAACTATTGCTCTTGCAACTATTGCTATTGCATAGCGATAAAGTAAAGCAATTATTTGGCTCTTGCATCTTATGCAGTAAAGAGACAACCATAAGGCTTCTGTCAGTTGTCGATAACTTCAACAAAACATGATCATCTCATACAACAACTTATATCTCTTCACGTCTTGACCATCACATCACAAAAAGCCCTGCAAAAACAAGTTAGACATCCTCTATTTGTTGTTGCAAGTTTTACGTGGTTGCTACGAGCTTAGCAAGAACCGTTCTTACCTACGCATGAAAACCACAACGAGTTTTCGTCAAGTGTGTTGTTTTAACCTTCAACAAGGACCGGGCGTAGCCACACTCGATTCAACTAAAGTTGGAGAAACTGACACCCGCCAGCCACCTGTGTGCAAAGCACGTCGGTAGAACCAGTCTTGCGTAAGCGTACGCGTAATGTCGGTCCGGGCCGCTTCATTCAACAATGTCGCTGAATCAAAGTATGACATGCTGGTAAGCAGTATGACTATTATCGCCCACAACTCTTTGTGTTCTACTCGTGCATATAACATCTACGCATAGACCTGGCTCGGATGCCACTGTTGGGGAATGCAGTAATTTCAAAAAAAAATCCTACGCACACGCAAGATCTATCATGGTGATGCATAGCAATGAGAGGGGAGAGTGTAGTCCACGTACCCTCATAGACCGTAAGCAGAAGCGTTATGACAACGCGGTTGATGTAGTCGTACGTCTTCACGATCCGACCGATCCTAGTACCGAAAGTACGGCACCTCCGTGATCTGCACACATTCGGCTCGGTGACGTCCCACGAACTCTCGATCCACCTGAGTGTCGAGGGAGAGCTTCACCAGCACGACGGCATGATGATGGTGATGATGAAGCTACCAGCGCAGGACTTCACCTAAGCACTGCAACGATATGACCGAGGTGGATTATGTTGGAGGGGGCACCGCATACGGCTAAGAGATCAATGATCAACTTGTGTGTCTTTGGGGTGCCCCCTGGCCACGTATATAAAGGAGAAAGGGGAGGGGGCCGGCGGCCTCATAGGGTGCGCCCCAAGGGGGGAATTCTTTACCTCTGGACCATTTCGAGACTCCTCGTCATGTCCCCGATCTCATCTAGGACTCCGAACAAAATTCGGTTATCAAATCACATATCTCATAATATAAATCGTCATCGAACGTTAAGTTTGCGGACCCTACGGGTTTGAGTACTATGTAGACATGACCGAGACACATCTCCGATCAATAACCAATAGCGGAACCTGGATGCTCATATTGGCTCCTACATATTCTACGAAGATCTTTATCGGTCAAACCGCATAACAACATACGTTGTTCCCTTTGTCATCGGTATGTTATTTGCCCGAGATTCGATCACCGGTATCCTCATACCTAGTGCAATCTCGTTACCGGCAAGTCTCTTTACTCGTTCCGTAATGTATCATCCTGAACTAACTCATTAGTCACAATGCTTGCAAGGCTTATAGTGATGTGCATTACCGAGAGGGCCAAGAGATACCTCTCCGATACATGGAGTGACAAATCCTAATCTCGATCTATGCCAAATTAACAAACACCATCGGAGACACCTATAGAGCACCTTTGTAATCACCCAGTTACGTTGTGACGTTTGATAGCACACAAGGTGTTCCTCCGGTATTCGGGAGTTGCATAATCTCATAGTCTAAGGAACATGTATAAGTCATGAATAAAGAGTAGCAATGAAACTGTAACGATCATAATGATAAGCTAACGAATGGGTCTTGTCCATCACATCATTCTCCTAATGATGTGATCCCGTTCATCAAATGACAACACATGTCTATGGTTAGGAAACATAACCATCATTGATAAACGAGCTAGTCAAGTTGAGGCATACTAGGGACACTTTGTTTTGTCTATGTATCCACACATGTACTAAGTTTCCGGTTAATACAAATCTAGCATGAATAATAAACATTTATCATGAAATAAGGAAATGAATAATAACTTTATCATTGCCTCTAGGGCATATTTCCTTCAAAAATGATGTGATATTCCACATTCTGGTGAAGGGGTACACCAATAGGGTGACCCCGCTAGCTGACCGCACCACCCACCCTAACCAGTCAACCTTCGTGCAGGGCCGATATATTTTGGATGGGTTCTTGGTCTTTCATGAAGTCTTTCATGAGGTCCGCACGAGACATCTTAAGGAAGTCTTCCTGAGGATTGACTTCCATAAAGCGTATGACACAGTATGCTGGTCCTTCCTTCGAGAAGTTTTACTACGGAAAGGTTTCGATGATCATTGAATCACTCGTGTCATGTAGATGGTTTTCTGTGGGCAGACCGCGGTCAACATCAATGGGAAATCGTACCCTTCTTGCCCACCTGAGGGAGTCCTGGACTAGGGGGTGTCCGGATAGCCGAACTATCATCGCGGCCGGACTCCAAGACTATGAAGATACAAGATTGAAGACTTTGTCCCGTGTCCGGATGGGACTTTCCTTGGTGTGGAAGGCAAGCTTGGCGATACGGATATGTAGATCTCCTACCATTGTAACCGACTTTGTGTAACCCTAACCTATCCGGTGTCTATATAAACCGGAGGGTTTTAGTCCAGAGGGGCGAACAATAATCATACCATAGGCTAGCTTCTAGGGTTTAGCCTCTACGATCTCGTGGTAGATCTACTCTTGTACTACCCATATCATCAATATTAATCAAGTGAGTAGGGTATTACCTCCATCGAGAGGGCCGAACACGGGTAAAAACATCGTGTCCCTTGTCTCCTGTTACCATCCGCCTAGACGCATAGTTCGGGACACCCTACCCGAGATCCGCCGGTTTTGACACCGACATTGGTGCTTTGATTGAGAGTTCCTCTGTGTCGTCACCTATAGGCCCGATGGCTCCTTCGATCATCAACAACGACGCGGTCCAGGGTGAGACTGTTCTCCCGGACAGATCTTCGTGATTCGGCGGCTTTGCACCGGTAATAATTCACTTGGCCATCCGGAGCAGATCGAAAGCCACAGCCATCAGGTCAGATTTGGAAGCTTGAATCATACGGCCGACATCCGCGGAGACTTGATCTTCGACGGATTCGAGCCACAGACAAGCGCCGACCTTGTCTCGATGGGCATGATCTAACTCTGCCGAACAGTGTCCTGGAGGCCGCACTAGTGTCCGCTCCGAACATTGATTCGGAGCCGATCTCGCCGATCGAGGATGGTTCGTTGGACACCACCTCGGGGGCTGAAATCTCTACGGCGATTGAGTCGAACTCCATCCCTGTCCTTTGCGAAGACCTTGACTCCAGGGCGCCGGACTCCTCTCCGGACTCCGAACCCTCCACGTCCCTGCCAATCGAATCCAATTGGGCGCCGGTCATGGAGTTCACTGCCGCGGACATCTTTCAGCACTCGCCCTTTGGCAACATCTTGAATTCACTAAAGTCTCTCTCTTTATCCGGAGAGTCCTGGCTGGACTACGGTCAGGAAGGTTGGGATGCGGACGACGGAGAAATTCAACGGCCACCCACCACCCATTTCGTAGCCACTGTCGAAAGCTTACACGACGTGCTCGATTTCGACTCCGAAGACATCGACGGTATGGACGACGATGTAGGAGACAACCATGAACCAGCGCCTATGGGATGCTGGACAACCACCTCATCCCATGATGTATACATGGTGGATACACCTAAAGGAAATGAAGACGAGGAACAACGGGACGCTACGTAGGATAAATCCCTCGAAAAGCAGTCAAAACGGCAACGTAAACGCCGCACCAAGTCCTGCCTCAACAAAGACCCAGCCATAGAGCAGGGCGAACCGGTGGACGGCGAACATGCTATCGAGCAATCGTCCGAACAAGACAACCTGGATAAACAACCCGTCCCCGGCGAAGACAACAGTCCGGACGATCCCACGCCGGACAAATTGTTGGAGCAGAATAACCTCCACAAAAGGCTCGTCGCCAGCTGGCGTAGCCTGAAAAAGCAGTATGGAAGCTCAAAACAGCGGAAGATGCACTCAGAATCAGATGGAGCAGAGTATTCAATACCGCAGACAAATACGGCGACAGTCGCCGAACAAAGAGCTACCCAAAGAGAAAACTACTGCCCGAATTTGATGAGGAGGCCATAGAGCCCCCACAATCAAAAAGTAAGAAGGCCACCCGGTCGGATGGACGACCCCACGGCAAAAAGAGCGGCAAATGGCGCGCACACAAGCCGCACGCGATCCGCATAAAGATTCACATCAAAAGGATGGCCCGATTAGGTCCATCTATGGGCCGAGAAAGCAAGCTCTTCAAAGCAATGCAACACGCCAAATATCCGAACATCACGGCACACCCAAATATGTGGGCGCACATCCCCTATGTTTCACCGATGAGGTGCCGGATCATGAATTTCAGTGGATTCAAACCCGTAAACATAGAGGCATACGACGGAACAACAGACCCTGGAGTCCAGATTGAGGATTACATCCTCCACATACACCTGGCTAGAGGAGATGATCTCCATGCCATAAAATACTTACCCCTCAAACTCAAAGAGCCAGCTCGGCATTGGCTTAAAAGCCTCCCCGAAAATACCATTGGAAGCCGGGAAGAGCTCGAGGATGCGTTTTAGGCAAATTTTCAGGGGACCTATGTCCGCCCTCCGGATGCAGACGATCTAAGTCACATAACTGAACAGCCCGGAGAGTCAGCCCGGAAATTATGGAACAGGTTCCTTACTAAAAAGAACCAAATAGTCGACTGTCCGGACGCCGAAGCCTTAGCAGCCTTCAAACACAACGTCCGAGACAAATGGCTCGCCAGACACCTCGGCCAAGAAAAGCCAAGAACAATGGCCGCATTAACAAGCCTCATGACCTGCTTTTTGCTGGAGAGGATAGCTGGCTAGCAAGATGCAGCACCAGCGACCCAAGTACATCCAAGTCAGGGATGGAAATGGGAAACCACGGCACAACAAGAACCAAATACCAGATAAAGGGAACGGTCCAAAGAGCACGGCAGATCAACGCCGGATTCAAAAGCTCACAAAGAGAACAATAAAAACTGCCCCTTATGGACAATAGCGATGAGCTATCCAACTTAAACAAAATCTTGGACAAGATATGTCAAATCCACAAGACTCGGGAGGCCCGCAAACCATACCCACAGAGATTGTTGGGTCTTGAGACGATCCGCAGACTCAACGCCCGAACACAAGGGGCTCGACACACCAAGTGAAGATGATGACGAGCACCACAAGGCGAGCCCCGGAAAACAAAAAGAATTTCCCACAAGAGGTTAAAACAGTAAACTCACTTCACATGATCAAAGGGAAACAGAGCGCCCACTAAAATGCGCGCCGCACAAACTACCCTAGCGGAGTACCAACACTGGTTGTCAAAACCAATCACCTTCGACCATCAGGACTATTCCAAAAGTATCCGGAACGCAGGATGGACTGCCTTGATATTGGATCCTATAATCGACGGATTCCAATTTACACAAGTCCTCATGGATGGTGGCAGTGACATAAACCTGATATATCAGGACACAATCCGCAGGATGGGGATAGACCCAACCAAAATTTTACCCCTTTAAAGGAGTAATGCCAGGCCCATATGCCCATTGTACGGGCTCCATACTGCTAGAAGTTGTGTTCGGTTCATCCGAAAACTTCCGTCGCAAAAAGTTAGTCTTCCATGTCGCCCCGTTTAAAAGTAGCCATCAAGCACTATTGGGACGTGAAGCTTTCACCCGCTTTAACGCAATACCGCATTATGCATCTCTTACACTTAAAATGCCCGGTCCACGCGGCATCATCTCATTAAAAGGGAGTATTAAGTGTTACTCGGGCACGGAGGAACGTGAGACTGCCTTGACAGCCCCACACCTATCCGGCTACGCTAGTCAAAGAACCTGAATAGGTCATTCAAACACCAGACACGGCTAGACGAGTCCGGCGCCTACTAGCGGCATGCCCCCATACAAGGGGTTGCATGCATGTACAACAAGAGACAATAAAGCTCAATTTTATTCACTTCTTCGAATCGTACTCTGTTTATTTAATATAAAGTACATCTTTCGCACGATCTTTTTTAAGTTCCTCTCTTTTACAGATGAACAACGTGCTACACCCGTCCAAGATACGGCACAACGGAGACACAGGCGCAGACGTGCAGTAGGGACCCGTTGCAAGGATTCTTTTCAGATTAAGACCCTGCGTAAACCTTTTTTACTGTCTCTTGTTGATATACATCCCCGGTTTCTTACTATAACCGAGGAGGAGGCTGGCGTTTTGGCATTGGCCGCACCAGAATTTTTATGCGTGCACTGGACACCAGGGCTTAGGGAATTATTCGCCTGCTTTTTAAAGACCGAATACCTTAGGGAGTATTTGGCGTCTCGAGTTAGGCCTTATATGCATCAGCTCCGAATCATGTCTTTGGTCAAATGTTGGGTTTGCCCGGCTCTCGTGTTTTGCTGCCTTACGCCCGTTCTATCGGCTAACGCGGCACCGTGAGAACTCATCGCCATTGTGCCCGGTTCGGCCCGGCGAGCACCTCAAAGAGAGAAAGTCAAAACCGACCGTCATGATATAGCGAGAGACTTGTTAACCACTCGATGACTCACCGTAATGTTTAGAATTCATCCGCATTAAAGAAGGACCGTTTTCAGCACATACGCACTCGAATTCGGGAGAGTGCGGTGCCCCTGTGGGCTATATAGTAGCCCCACCCTCGAACTCCTATGGCTAAGTTAAAGTGATAAAGCATTATAGTCCGGTTGCCTAGTTTGCTATGCTACCACCTCCTTAACAGGACCAAGACGTTGGATTAAGTGTGAAAAAGCGCCTTCTTTGCAAACACCCCGCACTATGTGCGTGGGGGCTAAGCCCAGGACTGCCATCTTTCAGGTTATATATACATATACATCAACGGCCGCACAGGGAGTAGTTTACTACTTGAACGCAGAAGTATAAAAAGCTCTTATATTATATTGAAACATTGTTTTCACAAATCATACATGTCATTTAAACATAATATCCTTCGAGCATGCGTCTCTATTAAACGAAGCGCCTGCAGACTTCCTCAAAATAGTGCTCGGCAGGTACTCGGCTTCTGTCCGAATCTTGGGATGCAACATCGGTGGCCTTCATCTCCGCCCAGTATGTCTTGACACGGGCCAGCGCCATCTGCGCTCCCTCAATACACGCCGACCGCTTCATTGCGTCGATACGCGGTACCGCACCAAGGAACTGCTGTACTAAACCAAAATAACTCTTCGACTGGGGTCCGCCTGGCCACAAATGAGTCATGACATGCTTCATGGCAAGTCCGGATAATCGATTCAGCTCGGCCCATTCGGCCAACCAATCGGTCAACGAAAGAGGATGCTCCGGACTATGGAATTGCGACCAATATAGCTCTTCCCTTCTGTGCCCCTTCTGGCCTCAGAAGTGCTCAATCGCGTCCGCAGCGCTCGCCGCTAAGTCCAGATAAGAATCCTCCGAACTCCACAACTTGTCCAACTGAGCATACTTCGGATCCGTATATTTCCTCCGCAGCAGAAACGGTTTTCGAGCCGCAATAGCCCCGGCCTGACTCAGGTCCTCCTTGGCAGCTCTCAGAGCGGAACGGGCATCCTTGGATTAGGCGGTGGCCTTTTTCAGGCCCTCTTGCTCCGCTTGCCGTTCTTTTTCAAGAACCTCGCAGCGGTCGGTAGTATTCTTCAACTTCATGGCCATATCGGCCATTTCCTCTTTGCTTCGGCAGTGAGCAGCCCGTTCGGCTTTTAGCTCTTCGGCCGCCCTTAAAGCGGCCGCATTACTATTTCTGGCTTGCTCTTTCGCTCGGGCAAGTTCCGCCCGCAGCTCCTCCACAGCAGCGGCACCACCTGCATTAAGCATACAAGTAGTAAGGCATGGGCGTCAAGCTCCCTTACCAGGTGTCCGCGTAGAAGTCGCATACCTTGTGACTCGTCAAACCGTTTATTGACCAGCGCGATGTCCGCAACCGCCTCGTCAAGTTGTCGCTTTAGTTCGGCATATTCATCAGTCCGGCTGGCCACCGGACACCCCGCCACCTATTGAGGAGCGGCGATATGTTATAACTGAGATTATGATCCTCGGCACGCTGTCAATTTTCACAACATACCGAGTCTCAGGGGCTACTATCTATACATGGCGCATTGTATATGCATAACTGTCAGAAGGTACATCATTTTTGCGTACCTCAAACCCCGTCAGTAAACTTCTGGCGGCTTCATGCAATCCGCTCTCAGCGGCTGCAATTCTTTCAATCACCGTACCCATTAGAGCACGGTGATCTTACGAGATAACCGCTCGCCCGAGCAGATCCTTCAGCCTCCTACGACCAAGACGCCCGGTTGGCGTGGACCTTCCGGCCCCGCGGACTTGGGGAAACCTCCGCGATGACACCTCGTGGTCGTCCGCCTCGCATGAGGGTGCGGCAGTGGAGGCGTTCGCTCTCCATCATCTCCGGAAGAAAGATCCTCAAGGCGAAGCTCACGAGAAGGGCTGAGATCCGAACTACAAGGTACAATTTCGGTTATCTTTAGAAATAAATACAGGGATGTTCCTTATTTACAAGACCCCTTCTTTTTACTTACGGCTCGCTGGAGGGCTGATCCCCTTGGGGAAATAGTGCGGCTGGGATACTTCCCAGCGCCGGACTCTCTGACGAAGATTTCTTTCCCCTCTTTGAGGCCTTGACCTCCGGATCTTCCGAAGCGGTCCTCTTCTCTCCTTGGAGGGTGGGACTTTTGATCCCCTTCCTCGAAGCCTCCTTCGTGGAGGCGGTTGCTTCTCGCCCCCTTCGCCTTCCTTAAAAGGCGCGGCCTTCAACATCTTGGTCAGCATGGGATCCGGAGTGGTCTCTGGGAGGGGAGCCGGACACCTTATCAACTTTGCCTTCGCTATCCACTCCTGTTCAAGAAACAGCTCCTTTAAAGGCAAGTTTACGATAAATAAACGGACAGCCTGTCCGGGTACAGGACTACTTACTTGAGTATCTGGGCGATGGCAGCTTAGTCATGCGTCCTCAGTCAAGTCCGGACACTTCTCTTGTGATCCGAAGTACAATTTATACATCTCCACAGGCGTCGTACCCATAAAATGTTGGAGAGCTCGTGGCCCCTCCGGATTAAATTCCCACAGACGGAGGGGGCGACGCTTGCAGGGCAGAAGGCGCCGAATCAACATAACATGCGCCACTGCGACTAGATTGATCTCTCTTTCTTGGAGATCTTGAATACGGCCCTGCAACAGAGGAACATCCTTGGACGGCCCCCAGTCGAGCCCCTTGTTGACCCATGACGCCAGCCGCTGTGGTGGACCTGAGCGGGAGGCAGGAGGCGCCACCCATTTGGTGCCCCTGGGAGCAGTGATTTAAAACCACTCCCGTTGCCACAAACCAAGCTCCTCCTGAAAAGAGCCCTCGGGCCACGGAGCATCAGCACGCTTGCTTATGACTGCCCCTCCGCACTCTGCTTGTTACCCCTCGATCATCTTTGGCTCCACCTCGAAGGTCTTGAGCCACAATCCAAAGTGAGGGGTAATATTGAGGAAGGCCTCACATACGACAATGAATGACGAGATATGGAGGATGGACTCCGGATTCAAGTCATGGAAATCCAGCCCATAATAAAACATGAGCCCCCGCACAAAGGGATCCGTCGGGAAGCCTAAACCCCGAAGGAAGTGAGAAACAAACACCACGCTCTCGCCGGGCTCGGGAGTGGCAATGACCTGCCCTGGAGCAGGCAGCCTATGCGAAATCTCGTCGGTTAGATACCTGGCGCCTCGCAACTTTAGCATATCCTCTTCTGTGATGGAGGAAGACATCCATCGACCGAGCTAGTCGAAGCCGGACATCGTCGAAGGTCCGAAGCGCCTCAATCTGAAGCTTTGGGTGTTGGAACTCGAAGCGCGAGGCGAACTCGATGGAGGGTGGAAAAAAGAAGAGGGCCTCGGTCTCATTATAAAGAGGTTGAATACCAAGAGCCCTCCCCGTGGTCGATTAGGACTCGCCTTCGATAGAGGAGGCATGCCAACGGGCACGGTTGGGTTACCCACGTCCGTATTGATGGGAATCCCGGAATAAGGGGGCACAATCTATGCTTTGATAAGACGTCCCAAGGAAACCGCCTCGCTAAACGCTACCGAGGGGAACAGTAAAAAATGATTCATATAAAGGCCTGGCCGTGGTGTGATGTCACGCCGCGGAATACGTCAGCAGATCTGTGCCAAAATTATTCTCTCTACGGTGGTATGTGGAACTTGTTTTGCAGAGCCGGACACTATCCTTGTGTTCAAAACCTTCTATGAAGTATTCGGAGGAGGAACCCGCCTTGCAATGCCAAAGACAATATGCGCGCCGGACTCGTCGTCATTGAAGCCTGGTTCAGGGGGCTACCGAGGAGTCCTCGACTAGGGGGTGTCCGGATAGCGAACTATCATCGTGGCGGACTCCAAGACTATGAAGATACAAGATTGAAGACTTCGTCCCGTGTCCGGATGGGACTTTCCTTGGCATGGAAGGCAAGCTTGGCAATACGGATATGTAGATCTCCTACCATTGTAACCGACTCTGTGTAACCCTAACCTATCCGGTGTCTATATAAACCGGAGGGCTTTAGTCCGTAGGACGAACAACAATCATACCATAGGCTAGCTTCTAGGGTTTAGCCTCTACGATCTCGTGGTAGATCTACTCTTGTACTACCCATATCATCAATATTAATCAAGCAGGAGTAGGGTATTACCTCCATCGAGAGGGCCCGAACCTTGGTAAAAACATCGTGTCCCTTGTCTCCTGTTACCATCCGCCTAGACGCACAGTTCGGGACCCCCTACCCGAGATCCGCCGGTTTTGACACCGACACCACCCTTTGTGGAGTTAGGCAAGGCGACCCCTTCTTCCCCTTTTTGTTTAACATGGTGGTTGAGCGCTACCATGCTCGACAAGGTCAAAGTTGCAGGCCGTATTCGCGGTGTAGTTCATCATGGTGGAAGGCTCTGAGGCCGATATCATGAACCTGCAATTCCTCCTCCTCTGCTTTCAACAAATGTCGGGTCTCAGAATTAACTTTGACAAGAGCAAAGTGATGGTGATGGGCTACTCCCCCACCGAGCACCAGAGTATTGCTGACCGGCTTAATTGTCAGTTGGGTTCCTTCCCCATGACCTACCTGGGCATACCCATTAGCGACTCTAGGTTGTCTGTGGCGGATATACGACTAACAGTAACAAAGCTCCAACACCGTATCGAGCCCTGGCAAGGTAGATGGTTGTCCAAGGCGGCTCGGACGGTCCTCATCAACTCCTCACTGTCCAGCCTACTCCTGTTCATCATGAGCTTCTGCAGCCTCCACGGGACCCTTCATCATGAGATCGCTATTCCAGGCAAGATTCTTCTAGGCAGGGGAGGGTGACAAGTCGAAATACCATATGGTCCGCTGGCCTTACATTTGCAAACCACATGACCAGGGCGGGCTCGGGATCATGTCTTCCAAACGCATGAACATTACCCTGCTGACTTGATGATTGTGGCGGATTGCAAATGGGGAGGGTGGTCTTTGCCTTGAAATCATTCGGAACAAATATATACAGTGTCAATCGCTCGCCTTTTGTTAGAGGTCCGGCGGCTCACAGTTCTGGCAATCCGTCATCCAATTGCTTCCGGTTCTTCGCATCGGCACCTCCTCTCAGTTGGATCCGGCGCCTCCACCCTATTCTAGTTTGACAGGTGGGCCGGGGATCTCCCATTTGCCGACCGATTCCCGGATTTGTTCTCCATCATGGTGGAACCTAGGATCCCCGTGGAGGTGGCCCTTATTGACTTAGGGCGCTTCACTTTCCGGCGGCCATTTGGGCCCCTGGATCTTGCTGCCTGGCATGAGCTCCTTGAGTGCGCCGCTCTCCAGGAGCCAGATGTGGATCATGCAAGCGATCGCGTATCTTGGCACCTGGAGCCTTCGGGTAGTTTCTTCACTAAATCCCTATACTAGGCCATTGCGGCCACACCTGGACCTGAGCCCCTAGTGGTTATTTAGGCGATCAGATTGCCACTGAAGATTAGGATCTTTCTATGGCAATGGATCCGGGGGCGGGTCCCCTCAGGTGTGAAGGTTCTCAAGCAGAATGCCCCGGGGGATGGAATTTGCCCCTTATGTGGGATGAAGGAGGACTCGAATCACATCTTCTTCACATGCATGTCCGCTAAATTCCTTTGGAGTTGCTTCCGCGAGGTGGTCGGTGGGCGTTGGTGCAATAACAAGTTCTCCGACCTCTTCGCGGAAATCCAGGCATCCCCCAGCATGCCCGCCGCATTAGATGGTTGGGGATTAGGGTCCTCACGTGGACACTGCGGACGGTCCGCAATAAACTAGTGATCCGGCGTGTGCCTCTTCGACGTGCTACTGACGCAGTTTTCAAAATGTGTGGTTACTTGCAACTCTGGCGGCCGCTTAGCCGCCTTCAGGACCGAGACGCCATTGATACCATCATTGTTGATCTTTTGCCAATGGCTCTCCGCTTGGCGCCGCCGCTTCCTCCTCCATCCCCCAAGCCGGATTAGCTTCTTCGATGGTCGTGCCGCCGTCTTTGTTCTGTTTTTTCTTCAGGGCTTGTCGAGTTGTGTCATCAGCAGAACTCTCTCGTACTATGTTGTGTATTACATTTGTGTATGTGCGATGTGAATTTTTGTAGTACCGTGTGAATCTGGTGGTTTGCTTGATGTATAAAGCTAGGCGAAAGCCTTTTTGAAAAGAAAAAAGTCAAAGTCGGTGGCGACACACACAAGCTCACCGATAGATACATGTTGCGCCCGCGCCCGTCAATGGCGGCAATGAGTGCAGGAGCGGGGAGCAGCAAGCATGGCGAGTGCATGGGACAGCCCGTCGAGCAGCCTATGGGGCACCCTGGGGCAAGCCTCCACCATGGCGCAGCTGGTGGGCATCGACGCGCTCGGGGTGGTCTCCATGGTCGTGCAGGCCGCCCTGGTGGCGCGCCGCCACCGGGATGCCTGCGTGCGGCTCGCGCAACACGTGGAGCTCGTCGGCAGCCTGCTCGGGGAGCTAGAGCTCGAGGATCTGATGTGGCGGGAGGCCACTAGGCGGCCGCTATAGCAGCTCGGCAGCGCTCTGCGGTGGTGCTACGCTTTCGTGACCGCGTGCCAGGACTGCGGCTACCTCCGCCGCGTACTCCTGGGAGACGAGCTCCGCACCGCACAGCACGAGATCGAAATGTTCATCCGCCTCATCCCGCTCATCGCCCTCATCGACAATTCTACTGCAGATAGTCACCGTGTCAAGGTTATTAGTATCAAAATTGGGGCAATCACTGATTTGATTTCAGAGCTGATATCAAAACTAAAACTTCATTGGTTGAGGAAAATTACTGATTTCAGAGCGATTTTACTTAAATTCGGTTGAACTGATCTATTCAAGTGACTGTGTCTGAATTGGGGTCCAATTGCAGATAGTTAATTGACGTTAAACAATTCAATATGAATTTCACTTCTTCTTCGGTACAGCCCCCTGGACACATCAACGGTCTAAATCGTCCTATACCCCTTCACCTGGAAACTTAAAAAAGTGTAGGATGGTCATTCCCCCTCCCCTTCCCCCCAGCCACGCCCCCGCGATGTACCCGCGTGGCCCGGCGACGTACATGCTCCCGCGGCTTCAGACGGTGTTTTTTTTCACTGGGGCGACGTACGTACGTGTACGCGCGTCGGATGGCGTATTTTACACCGGGCGACGTACGTACGTGTACGCGCGTCGGATGGCGTATTTTACACCGGGCGACGTACGTACGTGTACGCGCGTCGGTGGTCAAAGTGCGTCGGTGGTCAAACGCGACGGTTGGTCAATCCGCGACGCGTTGCCCGGTGAAAACGCGTGGTGGCGCGTGGACTGCGGCCCCGCCGCCCCGCCCCGTCCGTCCCATCAACTGCCGCCTCGCCGCTCCGTCTCGTCGGTCCCATCGACTGCCGCTCGGCCGCCTGCCACCCTGTTGCATCCCGTGGGCATCAATGCCGTCCACCAACCCGCCCGCCGCATTTACTCCCTGTCTGCCCGCTGCCCCACCGTCTGCCCTATAAAAAGCACCCCGTCCGCCTGTCGCCGCTCACACCACTTCTTCCCCCGACCCCTCATCACATCCACCTCCCAAAAGCCCGCCGGCGAGATGTCTTTCCACCATGGCAGCAGCTCCGACACCGGTGGCGACGACGACCCAAGCGTGGCCGTCGAGCCTGAGCATGCGGGTGACAGAGGAGCTGTTCCGGTTTGGGCTCCTTGTGTCACCGGGTTGTCGTCTTCCGCACAACTGGAAGCTCGACAAAGATGGCTACCCAACGCGCAGGCCCGGCGCCACCGCGGAGGAGAAGCGGACCGGCGGCCGCTGCAACATCGCCGGTCGGCACGATTTCTGGGACGGCAAGGACTACGCCGCCGTCATCGGCGCGTTCTGGCTGGCGAAGTCCGATGTCACGCCCGACCTCAACGGCGACCGCCGCCGCCTACTTGTCCCACGCCCCCGTCGAGAAACACGCGGCCGTCGGGCCCCTCCACCACCTGCGGCGGCGCCCGCTGATCCCCCCGCCCCGCCGGCGGTGGAACTGCCGCCAGAGCAGGTTGTTCTTCGGGAGGACGGCGATCCCGACAATACGCCGGGCTACCTCGTCGCACTGTGAGCGTCGGCGGCTGCAGCGGCGGCTGCAGAGGAGGTGGCTGCTGCGAGGGAGGCCACCGAGCAGGCGGCAGCGATCCAGGCGGTGGCGGCGATTCCGCCAATGGTCCCGCAGGCGGAGACGGTGGAGGCCTCGGAGGAAGACGAGATCGACTAGGACCGCTTAGGCCGGAGAAGCGACGACGATGATGGCGGCGGTGACGGCGTGGAGGTCATCGATCCCGCGGCTAGCGACGGCGAGGACGAGTAGTTGTTGTTTTCAAAAAAATTGTTCTAAGTACGAACTATGTATGAACTCGTTTAGGTTTGGATGAACTCGTATAAGTTTGGATAAACTATGTAATATAACTCTATGTTCAATGTAGTTTGTTTGAATGCAGTTTGTTTGAATGTTGTCTCAATGTCTCTTCAAAACTTGTTCAAAAAGTTATAAAAATATTCACCATTTATTTTGAAAAAAAGTAGGTCTGTATTTGAAAAAAAATCTGACCCATTGATACGTCTCCAACGTATCTATAATTTTTATTGTTCCATGCTATTATATTATCTGTTTTGGATGCTTAATGGGCTTTATTATACAATTTTATATTATTTTTGGGACTAACCTACTAACCAAAGGCCCAGTGCAAATTGCTGTTTTTTTTGCCTATTTCAGTGTTTCGCAGAAAAGGAATATCAAATGGAATCCAAATGGAATGAAACCTTCGGGAGAGTGATTTTTGGAACAAATGCAATCCAGGAGACTTGGAGTGGACGTCAAGAAACAAACGAGGAGGCCACAAGGCAGGGAGGTGCGCCCAGGGGGGTAGGCGCGCCCCCACCCTCGTGGGCCCCTCATGACTCCCCTGACTGACTTCTTTCGCCTATATATACTCATATACCCCGAAAACATCCGAGAGCACCACGAAACCCTATTTCCAGCACTGCAACCTTCTGTACCCGTGAGATCCCATCTTGGGGCCTTTTCCAGCGCTCCGCCGGAGGGGGAATTTAGGCTCGAAAGTATGTCTACAGGGGGGTGATTAGACTACTTGACCAAATAAAAACTTATCCTTTTCCCAATTTTAGTCTTTGGCAGATTTTAGCTATGTTAGCACAAGTCTAGCAATCTTAAAACAATTCAAGCAAGCATGCAAAGAGTATATGAGCAGCGGAAAGTAAAGCATGCAACTTGCAAGAATGTAAAGGGAAGGGTTTGGAGGATTCAAACGCAATTGGAGACACGGCTGTTTTTGTCATGGTTCCGATAGGTGGTGCTATCGTACATCCACGTTGATGGAGATTTCAACCCATGAAGGGTAACGGTTGCGCGAGTCCATAGAGGGCTCCACCGATGAAGGGTCCACGAAGAAGCAACCTTGTCTATCCCACCGTGGCCGTCGCCCACAAAGGACTTGCCTCACTAGCGGTAGATCTTCACAAAGTAGGCGATCTCCTTGCCCTTACAAACTCCTTGGTTCAACTCCACAATCTTGTCGGAGGCTCCCAAGTGACACCTAGCCAATCTAGGAGACACCACTCTCCAAGAAGTAACAAATGGTGTGTTGATGATGAACTCCTTGCTCTTGTGCTTCAAATGATAGTCTCCCCAACACTCAACTCTCTCTCACAGGATTTGGATTTGGTGGAAAGAAGATTTGAGTGGAAAGCAACTTGGGAAGGCTAGAGATCAAGATTCATATGGTAGGAGTGGAATATCTTGGTCTCAACACAAGGGTAGGTGGTTCTCTCTCGAGAAAATGTGTATTGGAAGTGTAGGTTAGATTCGATGGCTCTCTTCACGAATGAAGAGGAGGTGGAGGGGTATATAGCCTCCACACAAAACTAACTGTTACACACAACTTACCAATCTCTGTGGGACGAATTGAGAAACTCGGTCGGACTGATTCAGCAAATCTAGTGACCGTTAGGATTTTCGGTGGGACCGACATGCAACTCGGTAGGACCGATATGGTTAGGGTTAGGGCATAACGTAATCTCGGTGAGACCGATTACACAAACTCCGTGAGACCGATTTTGGTAATAAGCTAACCAGAGAGTTGGTCAGGTAAACTCGGTGGGTCCGGTTCGCTCATTTCGGTGGGTCCGAAATGTTACGAAAAAGGAAGCAGAGTTTACATTGCAATCTCGGTGGGACCGATCGCTCATCTCCGTAGGGACCGAAATGTTCTGAAGGGAAACAGAGATTACAATCCCATCTCGGTGAGACCGAGATCCCTATCGGTGAGACCGATTTGCCTAGGGTTTGTGGCAGTGGCTATGACATCTGAACTCGGTGGCGCCGGATAGAAAGAATCGGTGGGACCGAGTTGGACTTTTGGTTTAGGTCATATGTGGATGTGAGAAAGTAGTTGAGGGTTTTGGAGCATATCACTAAGCACTATGAAGCAAGAACCTCATTAAGCAACACCTCATCCCTCCTTGATAGTATTGGCTTTTCCTATGGACTCAATGTGATCTTGGATAACTAAAATATAAAATGTAGAGTCTTGAGCTTTGAGCTTGAGCCAATCCTTTTATCCTTAGTATTTTGAGGGGTCCACTTTTCTCATCCATGCCATGCCATTCATTGAGCTTTTCCTGAAATATTTATCTTGGAATAATGTTAGCTCAGTGAGCTATATGTTGTTAGGAATTACCAAAACCACCTAGGGATAGTTGCACTTTTAATCTCCCCCTTTTTGGTAATTGATGACAACATATAGATCAAAGCTTCGAAAAATGATAATAAGAGTGAAAAACATTATCGCTTTGAGAAGTATGTGATAAGCAAGAGCTCCCCCTAAATTTGTGCATAGTTTAAGATTTGCTTTGGACTGCAAATGCACAAAGAGTTAGGCTCATGGGTTACTCTTCCATGTCACATACATCTTGGTGGAGCGCTCAAAATGATAACAATAGAATACATGCACTCATCACCAAGCTAAGTGAATAATCATATAGAGATAAAAGGATAATGTCATCCAACAAACATTAATGTAGCATATGATCAAACACATGATCATCCAAGTATCACATGCATGTAAAGTATCTCAATCAAGCAAATAAAGTTCAACCACCAAAGCAAGAGAGAATTAAAAGCAACGCTCTCTCTCGAAGCCTATGATCTATACTTTTTTCTCCCCCTTTGCCCACAAGTTACCAAAAATTTCATAGAAAATGCATAGCACTAAATCGTCTCTCATGCTTGCTCTTCAGGAGGTGGTGTAGACAGAATGCCAAGGACGAAGGCATCAGTAGATGTAGATGGAGCTGGTGGAGTAGGTGCTGGAGCTGGTGGCACTGAGGCTGTAGCTGGTGCTGATGAAGTGGCTCTGTTGTCTGTCACTGGCACTGCAGCTGACCTCTGAGCTCTAGGCACTCTGGAAAATGCCTTAGTGGTTGTCTTGCCCTTCCTCTCCTGCATATCGCCCTGAAGTTGCTCAACGGCAGCATGGATCTCGATTACCTTCACATCCATGTCGTAGAACTTCTGCTCCATGATCCTCTCCAGGCTCTCCTGGTTTTGAGTCAAGGTGGCGAGCCCCTTCTCAATCCTCAGAGTGGATGCAATCAAGTAGCCAAGTTTGATCCAGTTTGCTCTTCAAGAAGTACTGAGATGCCTCTTCCATTGTTGGCATCTTGGCAGCCTTCTCAATCCTTGCCTTCTCCTTCTTTGCTTGTGCTTGCACAGAAGATGGTTCATCTTCATTCATAACCACTTGGTTGTCCTCAGAGTCTGGATAGATAGGCATGTGCTCCTTTTCCAACAAGTATGTGCCAGTGCCCATCCTGGAGTTAATCAGCTCCTGGATCTATGGGGCATACCCACAACTTCTCTTTTGTTCAGCAGCTGTCCTCTTGATAGTTTCAACTATAAGACTCAAGACCTTGAACTTTTGTGGCACATCAAATAAGTGTAGCAGATTTATTGCATGGCCTCTGATCATGTTGTGATCACCTGATTTGGGCAAGAGAGTGTGCCTGAGGATCCATTTGATTGTTGGCAGTCCTGACAGAAGGTAATGTACTGATCCAAACTTGTGTGATTCTATAGCAGCATCTGGGATCTCCTTGTACATATGTGCCATAGTGTTGTGATCCATCTTCTTCTTGGCATAGACATCCAAGTCATCCTCTTCCTCCTTAGGTGCATTGATCAGACTAGCCCATTCTTCAATTGATGATTGGTACCTAGTACCTTCAGACATCCATACTATCCTGCCATTTGGATAGAAGTGTGTTGTGGAGTAGAATTGCATTATTAGCTCATCATTCCACTTTGTGAGCTTCTGCCCAACAAAGTCTGCCACTCCACAAGCACTGAAGCTGTCATACACACCAGGATAGTGTTCTTCATTCTCCTTGATGTATTCCCAGTTCACCCATCTCATGTCACACACTATTGGCTTCTCAGCAGAATTGTCTCATAGAAGTCCTACTGTTCCTTTGTGTGGAACCTGTAGTCTACATCAGTTCTCCTTCTGGTGGCATATGGATCTGACTCTCTTCATAGCCTCAATCCTGAGTCCTTCCTGATCTTCATGTTCTCAGCTACTGGATGAGCATCATTGTGATCTGGAGTTTCTGGCTTCAATTTTCTCAAAACATGTGACTCATCATCTTCTTCTTGACAGCAGTTTAGGGCATTGGGGCCTTGTTCTTCTCAAAGAAATTTGGGATGTTTCGGTACTCCTCTTGGGTGCAGTCTTGGGTTTGGAGGCAGCCTTGGGTGCTACTTTGGGCTTTGATGAAGCAGCCCCTGACCTAATGGCATCACCCATAAGCTTCTGAGCTTTGGGTGCTGGTGCAGCATCCTCTTCTTCTTCCTCCTCTTCCATCATGGAAGGCTTTCCAATTACTCTGGCCATGGTCTTCTTGACCCTTTCCTTCCTCTTCTTCCCTTCTGCAGCAGCCTCTTTGGGTTCAGCTTCCAAAGATGCTTGAGTGGAGGCTCTGGCTTTAGACATGGGTTGTCTTCCTGCTTTGGCCTTTTGGTCTTCAGACTGGCTTAGTTGCTTCTTGGTGAGCCATATTCTTTCTTGAGCACCTTCTTGGAAGTGGCCTCAACCTCAACTGCCACATAGTCTTCATCCTCAGATTCTCAGGTTCTCTTCTTTCTGGCTCTGGTGGCAGCTTTGGGTAGGTTGCTTGGGGTGCTCCTGCTGCCCTCATCATAGCTGCTAGAGGGACTAGTGCCCTCACTCATGTGAACCTGCTCCGCTTCCCTGTTATGGCTGTCACTTTGATCAGACATATTGCAAACATTGACAACAGTCCCTGTGAATAGATATAGATGAGATAGAGTGGATGAGCATCACAAAGTACAGAGGTTTTTGCAAAAGAATGAGTCAAAAACTTAGTTTTAGTTTTCCACATAAAGCATTTCGCACTACAAGAAATATGTCAACTAGTGACCTTCTGTCAGTGACCCTGGAAGAATTGGTCATAGATCTATGACCATTTGAGACCAATTGGTCAAAAGCTGTTCGGGGGGCTCCAAACCCTAAACCATTGCGACCATTTTTGTCAGAAAGGTCGTAATTTCCTTACACGAAATGGTCATAAAGCAAACGGCGCTAGTCCGCTGCCTTATTTCTAGTTGTTAACGACCAATATAGATGGTCATAGCCTTGTAAATTGTGGTGGGTTGCGATGACTAGGCGCCATCGCATCATTTTTTGCCTATGTGTCATGTCCATGTGTCAATTTTTGCCCTAGGTTGTGAAGCAACCTATATTTCTATTATTCCAAAAATTCCCAAAAAATTCTCATAAATTGTTTGGATCATATCTTCATCAAATATGTCAAAAACCTTCCTTGCCTAGTTAAAAAATAGTTCAACAATATTCATTTTCCTATTCTGTTCAAAGCAGCACTTTGTGAAGGAAGTACCACTTTGGCATGTCCAAATAGTATCCATTTTCTACAGTGCTTTCCTATGACCAAATAACCATCCTCCACCAAATGCCAGCTCAACCCATTCATTATTTTGAGCCCAGCTTCAACATTCGTATTTATGTCCAATGTGGTACTTTGCAAAGCAAGTACCACCTAGGCTACTCCTTTTGAGCTGAAAATTTGTGAAGACGGTCTTCTTAGTAAATGATCATCCTCAGCCAAAACTCACGCCCATTATCCATGTACATTTCTGCACGCTAATCAAACACTTGGCTGCTAATTCATGTTTGAGCATCGATCGGTCTCCTCGTGAGAATCTTATGTTGTAATTTTCTTCCTAGCACCTACCTGGGGAGTGCCCAACCCACTAGACATGCCTAGGCCGCCCAGAACACATGGCAATGCCACGGTCACGCGGTGACCACGCTTGGCGAACATCTTGAGTTCTTACTCTAGAGTTGGGGCCCTCGGCCACCGCCCAAACCTCGACGTATCGCCACCAAACCATGTATTTATGATTAAATAGGTACTTATGTAACTAGAAATGATTTTTGGGAAAAATAAATAGCAAACTATGAGGCAGCTGTAGTTCAAATTTGACCCGCTTCCAACTGAATCGGCGGAAATTTGTCTTTTTCACGAGAGGTGAATCAAAACTTTTTACACCCAACCATTTTGTCAATTGTGCATTAAATATGTCCTAGTATTTTAGAAAATTAATTTGGTCCAATTTTGCAACAATTATTTGGGAGGCCCTTCACAAAAAAACCTCCTTTTGGGCACTCGAAAAATGGAAAATGGTTTTTTCGTCCAAAGAAAATGAAAACTCCCTTAGGCAACATTGTTTGGAATTCCAATATGCACCCTTTTGCATAATATGAGATCATTTGAGCAAACTATGCCATGAATGTGGCCATAAGATTGATCATTTGGCTTGAAAGCCATGAATCTTCACGCATGATAGCTCATTTCTGAGAACACTTTTTTAAAAAAATTGCCGTATTACAAGTTTGTTATTTTTCCTGGAAACTTGGTCACATATGATGACACAATGCGAAGGTTTTCTGAATTTTTAATTTTTTTGAATTTTTTATGCCCGTTTCAAAATGCGGTCAAAATGGCGGGAATAACTGTTCCTAGCTAGTGGTTGAATCTTGGAAATTTTGTTGGTGTTTCTCTGATTAAATAGATACTTATGTACCTAGAAATGATTTTTGGAAAAAATAAAGAGCAAACTACGAGGTAGCTACAGTTCAAATTTGACCCGCTTCCAGCTGAATCGGCCGAAATTTGTCTTTTTCACAAGAGGTGGATCAAAACTTTTTACACCCAACCATTTGGTCAATTGTGCATTAAATATGGCCTGGTATTTCAGAAAAACGATTTGGTCCAATTTTTCAACAATTATTTGGGAGGTCCTTCACAAAAAAAAAATCCTTTTGGGTACTCGAAAAATGGAAAATGGTTTTTTCGTCCAAAGAAAATGAAAACTTCCTTAGGCAACATTGTTTGCCATTCCAACATGCACCCTTGTGCACAATATGATATCATTTGAACAAACTATGCCATGAATGTGGCCATAAGATTGATCATTTGGCTTGAAAGCCATTGATCTCCACACGTGATAGCTCGTTTCTGAGAACACTTTTAAAAAATAATTGTCGTATTACAAGTTTATAATTTTTGCTGGTAATTTGGCCACATATAATGAAACTATGCGAAGGTTTCCCAATTTTTTGCTTTTTTTTGAATATTTTATGCCCATTTCAAAATGCGGTCAAAACGGCGGGAATGACCGTTCCTAGCTAGTGGTTGAACTTTTGACCTTCTGTTTTTGGTCACAAAAAGGTCGCAAATGAAAACTATGACCTTTCAACGGCCAATAGTGAGGGTCACAAGTTGACATATTTCTTGTAGTGTCGGATTTACCGATTTGTAAACTCGGTGATACCGAAGCAGCTTTTGGAACCTAAACTAGTGAACTTGGTCAGACCGAGTCACAGTTCAGTGGCACCAAGACTGCTAGGGTTTCTCAAAGTCCTGAACTCGGTCACACCGATTTGCAATTCTTGGTCAGACCGAAAATTACATGTGCAATGGCCTTAGATGAATCAGTGGACTGAGTTCTACAACTCGGTTGGTCCGAGATGGTTTCGGCGGAAACCTAACCCTAAATTTTCAATTCATCTCTAATCTACGGAGTGTTTTGACTGGATAAGATAGTTTCAATCGTGGCAAGATTCATGGCGAACACAATGTGCTAGGAATCAGATAGGGATAGCACAGTGATCGAGTTCATACCATTCGGCGATGAACTCGCTACGGCGGCAACGGTGGGGATGATTTCCGTTGATGGCAGCGGAGACCAGCGGCAGGAGGCAGCTGGCGACGAGGAGGAGGATCTGGAGACCCTGGAGGCAGAGCGGGCTGAGCGCGGGCGAAGGATTTCGGAGAAAATTTCCAAAATTTTGCCCGTGGGTATATATAGCCCGACCCTATCGGTGTGACCAAGTGGAACAACTCGGTGGCACCGAGATGCATAACTGCAAGCAGTTATAGCAACTCGGTATGACCGAAAAGTTCAAATCGGTTGCACCGAGATTGAAAACCTAGATCGACTTAGTGATCTTGGTATGACCGAAATGGATGTATCGGTCAGACCGAAATGCATAAAGAAGTTTTGGAAGTTTAAGTCTATGACGAATCGGGGACTCCGAGTGCCCCTCACACAGACTGGTTCGAATCTGACTTGATCAAATTTTGTGATGCAGCATGAATAGAGTTTGAGACGAGAAAACCATAGATAGCTAGAGAAGGTTCTTAGGCATTCTTGTCCATCCACTTGGCAAAAGAAAAAGAAAACAATCAATCAAAACAACAAGTGGATGTCCTCGAATGAGTAAAATATGCAACCAACATGCTCACACAATAAAATGGCAAATGAAATATGTGGTGAAGCATGCACAACCAATTCTAGCATCTATCAAGCAATTGGCGATGAATAGGTCATCTATATATGAGTATATTGACTTAGGAGTCAAATGAGAACATTTGATCATAGGTTGTACTCATCGTTTAAGCTCAAGTGGGGTTACCACTTTTACATAATGCATTGATGTGTTCACACCATTAGAGTTTCTTTGACTCAATTATTAGAGTAAAGCTCCCTCTAGATGTGATATCCCCCTAAGAGGGATGAACTAACCTTGGGTTTTGTCGATGATGACTTCATGTAGGTGTTGAAGATGTGGATGTTCAATGCTGATGTAGATCATTTGGAGCAATCCTTTGGAGTGAGTTGCACTTTCAATACCTACATGGGTTAGTCCCACAAGGAACAAACAAGGATATCCATAGACATAGAGTGATGCACACACAAGATGATGTCTATGAGAGCATTAGGTTACCTTGTCCCTTGTCTTACCAACAAGAGGGTTTGTGACTCCTTGAACTAGTGCAAGATGTGGAGGTTGATTGCACTTGTTATTGCCAAAATGATATGAGTGAAATATGTTGGCGGAGTCACCCTCAAGAACTCTCTAGTTATTCTTCTTCGGGATCCACAACATCTTGATGGGAATCCTCGGAGTTGTAGTCGTACTTGATGAAGTGTAACTTGATGTAGTCTTGGGAACCCACTTGACCAAGGCCTTAGGAGCTTCTTCAAATGCATCAATTTCTTCTTGAAGCTTTTCCTTGCCTTTTTCCTTATGGTCTTGTGGTGGAAGATCATCTTGAGCTTGTGTCCCATTGAAAGAAGTAGGATCATACTTCTCTTGTTGAGGAACAAACTTCATCTTGGGGTATTGATCTTCTTCCCACTCAACTCCATTGGCATTGAACTTTCGTTCAAAACCAACACCTTGGTTCTTCTGGTGCCTTCCTTGCTTATGCATAATTTCCTCGAATTGCTTACTCCCAAAGAAGGCTCTTGTAAACACCTTTCTCTAAAATTCCCTTCAATAAGCTATTTTCTTGCTCAAGTGTAAATTGGCTAAGAGAATCATTAGTGGAATCAAGAGAACTACTAGAAGCAACAACATTGGATTTAGCATGATTATTGTTACTACTAGAGGAAGAATCCTTCTTGTTCTTGTTACTAGACTTGACTTGAGGCATGTAAGTAGATAAGAGTGAACGCTTGGCAATGTAAGAAGAAGTTTTCTTGTGAAGATCATCATTGATTGCCTTTAAGAACTCATGCTCTTGCTCAAGGTTGAGCTTTTCAAAGCGTAACTTCTCATGAGTCCTTAAAAGTTCTCGATGATCTCCTAAGATAGTTTCATGAGCTAACTTAAGAGTGTTTAGTTCTTTAGTTAGAGACTCAATCTTCTCCTTATCATTGTCATTCGCTTTATCTTGATTAGCATGATTAATTGACGTTTCATCATAGTATTCATCACTAGAGTTGTCAACAAGTAAATCATCATCACCTAACAAGTCATCTTCATCACTATTGAAATGAACATACTCGGGGTGTGATACCTTTGGACCTTTGTCCATGAAGCATCTTCCAATTCCTTCATTTGGTGAATCAAATATGTCGTAGGAGTTGGTTGACACAAGTGCTAGACTGGCAACACCTTCATCTTGAGTATATTCAGAGTCGGAGTGATAGCTTCTCTCAGAGTGATTGTCAGAGTCGGAGCCAGATACCCATTCACCAACATGAGCTTGATGTCTTCGTTTTGTGTAGCTCCTTGATGGCTTGTCCTTCCGTTCCGAATCCTTGCTTCTCTGGGATGTTCTTCGTTCATAACGATCATCTCTACTCCTTCTCTCTCTTGGTGGGGATTCTTCTCTTCTACTTCTCCTTTTGGGAGAATCTTCTCTTCTTTTGTAGGGGGGCGTACACTCTTTTAAATAGTGTCCGGGTCTTCCACAATTGTAGCAATTACGCTCTCGACTAGAAGATCTTTTGTCATTGTAGGACCTTGACTTGGAGCTTCTCTCTTTGCTACTACTCTTGTAGAATTTTTTGAAGTTCTTCACCATTAAGCTCAATTCTTCATTGAAGGTTTATTTCTCACTTGATGATGTGGGGGCTTCACATGAGGTTTTATAAGCACCACTTGACTTGTTGTGAAGTTCCTCCTTATCCTTGAGTGACATCTCATGAGCAACAATTCTTCCAATGACTTCCGTTGGCTTGAGATCTTTGTAATTGGGCATCATTTGGATCAATGTGCACACGGTGTCATATTTTCCATCCAAGGCTCTTAGGATCTTCTTGATGATGAATTTGTCAGTCATCCCTTCACTTCCCAAGCCGCAATCTCATTTGTGATAAGAGCAAGCCTAGAGTACATTTCATTACCTTCACCATCCTTCATTTTGAACTTGTCAAGTTGACTTTGAAGCACATCCAACTTGGATTCCTTGACGAAGTCGGTACCTTCATGCATATCAATCAAAGTATCCCAAATTTCCTTTGCATTCTCAAGACAGATGATTTTGTTGAATTCTTCGAGGCACAATCCGTTGAAGAGGATATCACAAGCTTGAGTGTTGTATTGCAGCATCTTCAACTCTTCCGCGGTAGCTTCACGGTTCGGTTCTCCCCCATCAAAGAATTCACCTTGCAAGCCAATACACACAATAGCCCAAACGGCGGGGTTATGTCCAAGAATATGCATTTTCATCTTATGCTTCCAACTAGCAAAATTAGTACCATCAAAGTAAGGACCTCTACGGTGATAGTTTCCCTCGCTAGACTCCATACTCTCCTAGGTTGTGAAACCAAGGCTATGACTACCAAAAGCTATGGAAATCAAAGCAATTGGAGACCAAAGCTCTGATACCACTTGTAGGATCGAAAGTATGTCTAGAGGGGGATGATTAGACTACTTGACCAAATAAAAACTTATCCTTTTCCCAATTCTAGTCTTTGGCAGATTTTAGCTATCTTAGCACAAGTCAAGCAATCTTAACACAATTCAAGCAAGCATGCAAAGAGTATATGAGAAGCGGAAAGTAAAGCATGCAACTTGCAAGAATGTAAAGGGAAGGGTTTGGAGGATTCAAGCGCAATTGGAGACACGGATGTTTTTGTCGTGGTTCCGATAGGTGGTGCTATCGTACATCCACGTTGATGGAGACTTCAACCCACGAAGGGTAGCAGTTGCTTGTGAGTCCACGGAGGGCTCCACCCACGAAGTGTCCACGAAGAAGCAACCTTGTCTATCCCACCATGGCTGTCGCCCACGAAGGACTTGCCTCACTAGCGGTAGATCTTCACGAAGTAGGCGATCTCCTTGCCCTTACAAACTCCTTGGTTCAACTCCACAATCTTGTCGGAGGCTCCCAAGTGACACCTAGCCAATCTAGGAGACACCACTCTCTAAGAAGTAACAAATGGTGTGTTGATGATGAACTCCTTGCTCTTGTGCTTCAAATGATAGTCTCCCTAACACTCAACTCTCTCTCACAGGATTTGTATTTGGTGGAAAGAAGATTTGAGTGGAAAGCAACTTGGGAAGGCTAGAGATCAAGATTCATATGGTAGGAGTGGAATATCTTGGTCTCAACACAAGGGTAGGTGGTTCTCTCTCAGAAAATGTGTATTGGAAGTGTAGGTTCGTTCTGATGGCTCTCTTCACGAATGAAGAGGAGGTGGAGGGGTATATATAGCCTCCACACAAAAACTAACTGTTACACACAACTTATCAATCTCGGTGGGACCGAATTGAGAAACTCGGTCGGACCGATTCAACAAATCTAGTGACCGTTGGGATTTTCGGTGGGACCGACATGCAACTCGGTAGGACCGATATGGTTAGGGTTAGGGCATAACGTAATCTCTATGTGACCGATTACACAAACTCGGTGAGACCGATTTTGGTAATAAGCTAACCAAAGAGTTGGTCAGGTAAACTCGGTGGGACCGGTTCGCTCATTTTGGTGGGACCGAAATGTTACGAAAAGGAAACAGAGAGTTTACATTGCAATCTCGGTGGGACCAATCGCTCATCTCGGTAGGACTGAAACGTTACGAAGGGAAACAGAGAGATTACAATCCTATCTCGGTGAGACCGAGATCCCTATCGGTGAGACCGATTTGCCTAGGGTTTGTGGCAGTGGCTATGACATCTAAACTCGGTGGCGCCGGATAGAAAGAATCGGTGGGGCCGAGTTGGACTTTTGGTTTAGGTCATATGTGGATGTGAGAAAGTGGTTGAGGGTTTTGGAGCATATCACTAAGCACTATGAAGCAAGAACCTCATTAAGCAACACCTCATCCCTCCTTGATAGTATTGGCTTTTCCTATAGACTCAATGTGATCTTGGATCACTAAAATATAAAATGTAGAGTCTTGAGCTTTGAGCTTGAGCCAATCCTTTTATCCTTAGTATTTTGAGGGGTCCACTTTTCTCATCCATGCCATGCCATTCATTGAGCTTTTCCTGAAATATTTATCTTGGAATAATGTTAGCTCAATGAGCTATATGTTGTTAGGAATTACCAAAACCACCTAGGGATAGTTGCACTTTCAGGGAATCAATCACGAAGGGCTTCTACATCAACACCATAGCCTCTCCTATGATGCGTGAGTAGTTTACCACAGACCTTCGGGTCCATAGTTATTATCTAGATGGCTTCTTCTCTCTCTTTGGATCTCAATACAAAGTTCTCCTCGATCTTCTTGGAGATCTATTCGATCTAATTCTTTTTGCGGTGTGTTTGTCGAGATCCGATGAATTGTGGGTTTATGATCAAGATTATCTATGAACAATATTTGAATCTCCTCTGAATTCTTTTATGTATGATTTGTTATCTTTGCAACTCTCTTCAAATTATCAGTTAGGTTTGGCCTACTAGATTGATCTTCTTGCAATAGGAGAATGCTTAGCTTTGGGTTCAATCTTGCAGTGTCATTTCCCAGTGACAGCAGGGGCAGCAAGGCACGTATTGTATTGTTGCCATCGAGGATAAAAAGATGGGTTTATATCATATTTCTTGAGTTTATCCCTCTACATCATGTCATCTTGCCTAATGTGTTACTCTGTTCTTATGAACTTAATACTCTAGATGCATCTTGGATAGCGGTCGATGTGTGGAGTAATAGTAGTAGATGCAGAATCGTTTCGGTCTACTTGTCGCGGACGTGATGCCTATATACATGATCATGCCTAGATATTGTCATAACTATGCACTTTTCTATCAATTGCTCGACAGTAATTTGTTCACCCACCGTAATACTTATATGCTACCTTGAGAGAAGCCACTAGTGAAACCTATGGCCCCCGGGTCTATTTTCCATCATATAAATTTCCAATCTATCTTACTTTGCAATCTTTACTTTCAATCTATATCATAAAAATTACCAAAAATATTTATCTTATTATCTCTATCAGATCTCACTTTTGCAAGTGGCCGTGATGGGATTGACAAACCCTTGATCGCGTTGGTTGCAAGGTTCTTATTTGTTTGTGTAGGTACAAGGCGACTTGCGTGTAGTCTCTTACTGGATTGATACCTTGGTTCTCAAAAAATGAGGGAAATACTTACGCTACTTTGCTGCATCACCCTATCCTCTTCAAGGGAAAACCAATGCATGCTCAAGAGGTAGCAAGAAGTATTTCTGGCGCCGTTGCCGGGGAGATCTACACCAAGTCAAGTCAAGTCAAGACATACCAAGTACCCATCACAAACTCTTATCCCTCGCATTACATTATTCGCCATGTGCCTCTCGTTTTCCTCTCCCCCACTTCACCCTTTCCGTTTTATTCGCCCTCTTTTTCCGTTTGCCTCATTTCGCTTGCTTCTTGTGTCGCCGTGTGTCATCATGGCCAGTCCTTTATCTGCTCCTTTGTCTCCCGAGTTTGAAGTTCTTCACTTCAAACAAAGACAAGGATAAAACTTAAAAGTTGCTCGGCATAGGATGATGGAATCTTATCGTAACTGCACCTTAGAGGTGAGTTTTAGAATTTTACTTCGCAATTTTTATGTTGGACTAAATATGTCCCATAGACAACTCTTGGATTGCGTTGCCAAAGGAAATTTTATCAAAATTGATCCCAGTATTGCGCATGAAATCATAGAGGGAATAGTGGGAACACTACCTCAACCAAAGGGGCCACATCATACCCAGGAAGAGACACAAGTTTTTGAGAAGATTTGTGATGTAATGAAAATTTTACAAAAGTCTCTTGAACCTCTTAAGAGTGTTAACAGAAATCTTCACCGCATGAATATGTTGATTACCCTTTGCAATAAGCGGTTGGATTATTTAGATCTAAAAATTTCCGAATATGAAGGGAAACATAAAGAACCTCCCGGATTCGAGCATGACTGTGCTAAAAATTTAAAAACCAAAGATGATAATACCTATATCTATCCTTGCCTTTATGCCTAGCTAGGGGCTTTAAACGATAGCGCTTGTTGGGAGGCAACCCAATTTTATTTTTTGTTTCTTTCTTTTCGTTTCTGTTTAGTAATAAATAATTGATCTAGCCTCTGGTAGATGTGGTTTTATGTTTTAATTAGTGTTTGTGCCAAGTAAAACCTATAGGATCTTCTTCGATGATAGTTATTTGATCTTGCTGAAAAAGTCAGAAACTTTTTGCTCACGAAAACAATTGTTAAAAATCACCAGAACATGATAAAATACTGATTCAAATTGCAGTAGATCAATAAACAAATTATCTAGTCTGTCCTAATTTTTTTTATAATTTTTGAGTTACAGAAAGTTTGTGTTTGATACACATTAATACAGACTGTTCTGTTTTTGACAGATTCTGTTTTTCGTGTGTTGTTTGCTTATTTTGATGAATCTATGGCTAGTATCGGGGGGTATGAACCATAGAGAAGTTGGAATATAGTAGGTTTAACACCAATATAAATAAAGAATGAGTTCACTACAGTACCTTGAAGTGGTGGTTTGTTTTCTTGCACTAACGGAGCTCATGAGATTTTCTGTTGAGTTTTGTGTTGTGAAGTTTTCAAGTTTTTGGTAAAGATTTGATGGATTACGGAATAAGGAGTGGCAAGAGCCTAAGCTTTGGGATTCCCAAGGCATCCCAAGGTAAAATTCAAGGACAACCAAAAGCCTAAGCTTGGGGATGCCCCGGAAGGCATCCCTCTTTAAATCTGCGTCCATCGGTAACTTTACTTGATGCTATATTTTTATTCACCACATGATATGTGTTTTGCTTGGAGCGTCTTGTATGATTTGAGTCTTTTCTTTTTATTTTACCACAATCATCCTTGCTGTACACACCTTTTGGGAGAGACACACATTGGAATTTATTAGAATACTATATGTAATTCACTTATATCTTTTGAGATAGATAATTTTGCTCTAGTGCTTCACTTATCTCTTAGAGCACGGTGGTGGTTTTATTTTATAGAAATTATTGATCTCTCATGCTTCACTTATATTATTTTGAGAGTCCTTTAGAACAGCATGGTAATTTTCTTTGGCTATAAACTTAGTCCTAATATGATAGGCATCCAAGATTGGTATAATAAAAACTTTCATAAAAAGTGCATTGAATACTATGAGAAGTTTGATACTTGATGATTGTTTTGAGATATGAAGATGGTAATATTAGAGTCGTGCTAGTTGAGTAGTTGTGAATTTGAGAAATACTTGTGTTGAGGTTTGCAAGTCCCATAGCATGCACGTATGGTAAACGTTGTGTAACAAATTTGAAACATGAGGTGTTCTTTGATTGTCATCCTTATGAGTGGCGGTCGGGGACGAGCGATGGTATTTTCCTACCAATCTATCCCCCTAGGAGCATGCGCGTAATGCTTGGTTTTTGATGACTTGTAGATTTTTGCAATAAGTATGTGAGTTCTTTATGACAAATGTTGAGTCCATGGATTATACGCACTCTTACCTTCCATCATTGCTAGCCTCTTCGGTACCGTGCATTGCCCTTTCTCACCTTGAGAGTTGGTGCAAACTTCGCCGGTGCATCCAAACCCCACGATATGATACGCTCTATCACACATAAACCTCCTTATATCTTCCTCAAAAAAGCCACCATACCTACCTATTATGTCATTTCCATAGCCATTCCGAGATATATTGCCATGCAACTTTCCACCGTTTCATTTATTATGACACGCTTTATCATTGTCATATTGCCTTGCATGATCATGTAGTTGACATCGTATTTGTGGCAAAGCCACCATGCATACCTTATCATACATGTCACTCTTGATTCATTGCCCATCCCGGTACACCGCCGGAGGCATTCATATAGAGTCATATTTTGTTCTAGTATCGAGTTGTAATCATTGAGTTGTAAATAAATAGAAGTGTGACGATCATCATTAATAGAGCATTGTCCCAAATAAAAAAAGAGAAAAAGAAAAGAAAAAAGAAGAAAGGCCAAATAAAAAAAGGCCCAACAAAAGAGAAAAGAAATAAAAAGGGACAATGCTACTATCCTTTTTTTCCACACTTGTGCTTCAAAGTAGCACCATGATCTTTATGATAGAGAGTCTCTTGTTTTGTCACTTTCATATACTAGTGGGAATTTTTCATTATAGAACTTGGCTTGTATATTCCAACAATGGGCTTCCTCAAATGCCCTAGTTCTTCGTGAGCAAGCAAGTTGGACGCACACCCACTTAGTTTCTTTTGTTGAGCTTTCATACATCTATAGCTCTAGTGTATACGTTGCATGGCAATCCCTACTCCTTGCATTGACATCAATTGATGGGCATCTCCCTAGCCCATTGATTAGCCGCTTCAATGTGAGACTTTCTCCTTTTTTGTCTTCTCTACATAACCCCAATCATTATACTCTATTCCACCCATAGTGCTATATCCATGGTCACGCTCATGTATTGTGTGAAGGTTGAAAAAGTTTGAGATTACTAAAGTATGAAACGATTGCTTGGCTTGTCATCGGGGTTGTGCATGATGAGAGCACTCTTGTGTGGCGAAAATGGAGCATGACCAAACTATATGATTTTGTAGGGATGAACTTTCTTTGGCCATGTTATTTTGAGAAGACATAATTGCTTACTTAGTATGCTTGAAGTATTATTATTTTTATGTCAATATTAGACTTTTATCTTGAATCTTTCGGATCTGAACATTCATGCCACAATAAAGAAAATTACATTGGAGAATATGCTAGGTAGCATTCCACATCAAAAATTCTGTTTTTATCATTTACCTACTCGAGGACGAGCAGGAATTAAGCTTGGGGATGCTTGATACGTCTCCAACTTATCTATAATTTTTTATTGTCCCATGCTATTATATTATCTGTTTTGGATGTTTAATGGGCTTTATTATACACTTTTATATTATTTTTGGGACTAACCTACTAACCAAAGGCCTAGTGCAAATTGCTGTTTTTTTTGCCTATTTTAGTGTTTCGCAGAAAAGGAATATCAAACGGAATGAAACCTTTGGGAGAGTTATTTTTGGAACAAACGCAATCCAGGAGACTCGTAGTGGACGTCAAGAAACAAACGAAGAGGCCACAAGGCAGGGAGGCGCGCCCAGGGGGGGTAGGCCCTCGTGGCTCCCCTGACCGACTTATTTCGCCTATATATACTCATATACCCCAAAAACATCCGAGAGCACCACGAAACCCTATTTCCACCGCCGCAACCTTCTGTAGCCGTGAGATCCCATCTTGGGGCCTTTTCCGGCGCTCCGCCGGAGGGGGAATCGATCACGAAGGGCTTCTACATCAACACCATAGCCTCTCCAATGATGTGTGAGTAGTTTACCACAGACCTTCGGGTCCATAGTTATTAGCCATATGGCTTCTTCTCTCTTTGGATCTCAATACAAAGTTCTCCTCGATCTTCTTGAAGATCTATTCGATGTAATTCTTTTTGTGGTGTGTTTGTCGAGATCCGATGAATTGTGGGTTTATGATCAAGATTATCTATGAACAATATCTGAATCTCCTCTGAATTCTTTTATGTATGATTTGTTATCTTTGCAAGTCTCTTCGAATTATCGGTTTGGTTTGGCCTACTAGAGATATCTTTATTGCAATAGGAGGAGTGCTCAGCTTTGGGTTCAATCTTGCGGTGTCCTTTCCCAGTGACAGCAGGGGCAGCAAGGCATGTATTGTATTGTTGCCATCGAGGATAAAAAGATGGGGTTTATATCATATGGCTTGAGTCTATCCCTCTACATCATGTCATCTTGCCTAATGTCTTACTCTGTTCTTATGAACTTAATACTCTAGATACATGCTGGATAGCGGTCGATGTGTGGAGTAATAGTAGTAGATGCAGAATCGTTTCGGTCTACTTGTCGCGGACGTGATGCCTATATACATGATCATGCCTAGATATTGTCATAACTATGCACTTTTCTATCAATTGCTCGATAGTAATTTGTTCACCCATCGTAATACTTATGCTATCTTGAGAGAAGCCACTAGTGAAACCTATGGCCCCCGGGTCTATTTTCCATCATATAAGTTTCCAATCTATTTTACTTTGCAATCTTTACTTTCAATCTATATCATAAAAATACCAAAAATATTTATCTTATTATCTCTATCAGATCTCACTTTTGCAAGTGGTCGTGAAGGGATTGACAACCTCTTTATCGCATTTGTTGCAAAGTTCTTATTTGTTTGTGTAGGTACAAGGCGACTTGCATGTAGTATCCTACTGGATTGATACCTTGGTTCTCAAAAACTGAGGGAAATACTTACGCTACTTTGCTGCATCACCCTTTCCTCTTCAAGGGAAAACCAACGCATGCTTAAGAGGTAGCACACATATATAAAAATGTTCACAATATATTTCAAAAATTCCCAACTAATATATATATATATATATATATATATATATCACTACTAGGAAAAGGGCTAAAGATAGGATTGACACTAATGGCGCACCAGAGAAGTGGTGCGCCAGTACTATATACTAATGGCGCACCTGGTGGAGATATGCCATTAGTGTGGAATACACTAATGGCGCACAGTGCGGAAGGTGCGCCACTAGTAAAACATTTTTTTTTTTCATTTTTTCAAACATTCTAATGGCGCATCCGGGCAAAGGGCGCCATTAGTAGTTAGAACTACTAATGGCGCACTGGAGGCAGAGTGCGCCAGTAATTTTTTTTTATTTACTTTTGGCGCTTCCCCCCCACTCCACCTATTCCCTCCCTCCCTTCCTCCCCACTCAGTACGCCCCCTCCGCCCCAACCGTACGCTGCCGCGCCACGCCCCTCCGTCCCTGGCGCGCCGCCACCCTCGACCCCAGCGCCCCCACGCCTCCGTCCCCTCCGTCCCTCGCCGCCGCCCGATCCCGCCCGCGCCCCCACGCCCCCACCACCACGAGGACGACGAGGAGGAGGAGACGACCACCACCACGACACAGCCAGGCTGCTCAAGGCCTTCAGCCGCACCGTCGAGCCGCGCAACTTCGGCATCGGCCTCGTCGCCGGCTTCCTCCTCGTCACGAGCGGCCAGGTAACGCTCCCTCCCTTCCCCTTCCCCTTCCCCTTCCCTCTGTTATCTGTTAATTCAATGAATTTTGTTCTCACCTCATCTCAGTTTATACGGTGCTGATGTTTCTGTTTTTTTGGCAATATGATCTGCACTTTGTTATTCTGGAGCCAAAGTGAAATTGCTTACTCCATGGGGATGTGAGAGCTTGCTTAGTCCCCTGTGTTTGAATGCATGCTTACAATTTCCTATGTCTGCAGTGATAATCTGAAATTCTAGGAGTGGCATGTTGGATTGAATTTGCAGTTCGTTTGTTTAGTAGTAGACGCATCATGTATTGTGCTCCTCTCGGCTTGGTCATACTAGTAGATGTCATATCCACTTTCTTCACCCATATGAATAAGCTATGTGAACTCCTATGCTGCTTAAGTACATGCTGGTCTGATTGATGCGGTCTCTGTGCAATGATTTTATCCTCTGCTCGCTGAAAGTTTAACTCTTTGTTGCTGCTAGTAGTGGATTTGCTCCAAATTACAACTCCCAGAAAAATTTGGAAATTTCTGATTGTTTTTTGGTCATTTTTGGGAATTTACTGTCAACCTAGGTGCATTTGCATCTGGGAGTAGAAGGGCACTTTCGCAGATATGAGCAATATTTATGAATTTAGTTATTAATTGACTATCATATTTTGAAGTAAATGACTATCTTGATGTCGTGTCCTGATTACTGTTATTAATTGTAATGTATTGATATTACATTATTAATTGTAATGTGAGAAATCTACTCTTCCTTGTTTGGTCATATCATTGAATAAAGCCAAGTCTTGATGAGCTAGTGTTTATTTCTTGATTTTAAATGGGTTTAAATCGGTAGTAGTTTGAGATTGTTTTACATCAATGATCTATTGTAAGGGTACTAATTGGTCTCTTCGCTACTTATCGGAGATGGCGGGAAGCAGCCACCGCCGCTCTGCGACACCTTGATCTGAGTTGGATGCTTCCAGTTCTTCACTATCATACTTGGGACTTGATTATCATCCATGACGCAGTATATAAAACGAGAGTTCTCCCTTCACCCATCTCATTATGATATCTGTTGTTTGCCTACATCACTCATTGTCCCAAAGCTGCAGAGGCTGCCCGACAGCTTTATGAGCATGCCGATGGGTGAAGATCCGCCAAATAATGTGAAGCTACTGACAGGCCGACGGGTTTCGCAGGCTGTGGGATGTGGAGTTGGTGATCAAGGAGGGCCACATGTACTTGTCTCATGGGTGGGAGAAGTTCTACCGTGCCTCACGACCTGCGGCTGGGGTACTTCCTTCTCTTGGTACGGCAGCAGCGCCACCATGCTCATCGTGAAGGTGTTCAACGCGACTATGTGTCGATGCGCTTCTGTTGAAGATTATGATGCTTGACGTTCTGCCTCTTCTTATTCCTCTACATTTGGCTTTGTCTCACATCGATTGTTAACGGTCATTGTTGCATTTGGACAGGTAATGGGAGCAGCAAGAATGCGACAATAGTTACCAAAGCAAAGCAGCCGATTCTGGCAAAGAAAGATGGACAACGGGAAGGATGATCCGGACTGGAGTGCGGGAGAAGAGGAGCAGAGTGGGGATGAGGAGCTGCAGGATGACGATGGGCATCAGTGAGGATGACCTAAGCGCAGTGGTTCTTGACCAAGGGCAAGAGATGGTGGTGGCTGACCAAGGGCAAGAGATGGTGGTGGTGACCATGGGCAAGAGATGGTGGTGGCTGACCATGGGCAAGAGATGGAGGTGGCTGAGGATGACCTAGCGATGGTCGTGCCTGAAGGTGGCCTCGCGATGGTGGTGGTGCCTGAAAATGACCACACACCGGTGGTGGCGCCGGCGATCCCACAGCTGGGCGACATGGCCACGCCAATTGAGGTAGAAGACTACATCCCACTGCCTCCACCGCCTCCACCGCCTCGCCGCTCTTGGCGCATCAGGCTGAGGAAGGAGAAGGAGAAGAACAATGCATGAGAACTGAACTTTGTCAGGTATGTCAGATCTCCAAAATGATATATATATATATATACTTAGTTACCTATGTTATCTCTAATATGCTTAGTTTCCTATAGGTTAGCTTCATTTTACCTAAGTTGGCTCTAATATGCTAACTTAGAGCTTATATGCTTAGTTTCCTATAGGTTAGCTCCAAAATAACTTATGTTAGCACAAAATGATCAAGTTTACATAATAGGCTTATAGTCTTTTTCTTATTCTTCTTCTTTTCCAAAATGACATAGGTTAGCTTCATTTTACCTAAGTTGACTCTAATATACTAACTTAGAGCTTATATGCTTAGTTTCCCATAGGTTAGCTCCAAAATAACTTATGTTAGCACAAAATGATCAAGTTTACATAATAAGCTTATAGTCTTCTTCTTATTCTTCTTCTTTTCCAAAATTCTTCTTATTCTTCTTCTAGTGTTCTTCTTCTTCTAGTATTCTTCTAGTCTTCTTCTTTTTCTTCTTCTAACTTCGTGTTTATCATTTTGCAGATTTGATTTAATTCACGGAAGCTTGCATGGATGGAGTGCTTCTTTTCCATTTGTGTTTTTATTTTGTATCAATGTGAAACTTTTGTGAATTGATGGATAACGGTGTTGGATGAACAATGTGAAACTTTTGTAATATGTAACGATGGAACTATGTGTTGGCTATGTATGTATATATGATGGAACTTGTGTGTTGGCTATGTATGTATATATGATGGAACTTGTGTGTTGGCTATGATTGTTATATGGATGCTTGTTGTATATATATGTGTTGGATATCTCATAGGTGAAATAGTGACCTGAGATTAAGAAGAAAATTAAAAAAATTGTTACTAATGGCGCATTACAGTGTGGTGCGCCATTAGTATATGAAACGATAGTGGCGCACATGGGCAAAACTAATGGCGATTGCCAGTGCGCCATTAGTATACCAGATACTAATGGCGCACCAGTGGTGCACCACTAGAAAAAAATTCTAGTGGCGTGATACTAATGGCGCACCAGTGATGCGCCATTAGTAGGCAAAACTGATGCACCATTAGTAGCCCTTTTCCTAGTAGTGTATAGTCAACTTGTATCCAAACAATATAGCACAAAAAGACCGTGAAAACACATAAAATATAAAACAAAACTGAAATAATATGTCAAATGTGTATCTAGAAATTTATAAAGTGTATTACAAATGTTCAGGTTGTGTTAAAAATGTTCATATAATAAAACCGGGTGGATTAAAAAATTAAAAGTTTGAAATAAAAAATTAACAATGAAAAAAAAGGTGAGATAGTAAACTAAAAATATAAAAACAGGAAACAAATAGAAAAGTAAAACTAAAAAGAAACACAAAAGACAACAAAATAAACAAATAGAAAATATCAGCTTGGAACCTTGCTCGAACTGCCAAAAGGCGCTTCCTACTTTGAATGTAGGCATATCCCCCCTTCATACGAAGTTTTATTTCTTTCTTGTAGTCTTATTCAAATAAGTTAAAAAGCATTCAAACTCATGATCTGCTAATTTGTGATTTTTTCCAAACCATGAATATTTTTGACAAATTCGTGAACTTTATTGATACACATATATAAATTTTTTAATTCATGAATCATTTCAATTTGCTAACTTTTCTGAAATATTCAAAGAATTTTTAAATGAATTAACATTTCTTGAAATCCGAGAATATTTTTTCAAATATGTTATTCAAATTCGGCAGCAATTTATCAAATTCGTGAACTTTTATGAATCTGCTAACATTTTCTCTAAATCGACGGACATTTTCTGAAATTTGGAAATAACTTTTGGAATTCTTGAACTCTTTTCGGAACTCGCAAACACTTTTTCAATCGGAACCATACCGAAACGTACCTGAGAGACGTACGCCCGAGGGTCCCCTCCGGCCATACCGAAACCACCGTCTTCCACACCAAGTACCTGAGAGGTTTAACGGAATACACCCAACTTTCGGCAGCGTGTGTGGGGGCCCACCCAGGCACCCCACACCAAAAATGAACGAAATCCGACAACGAATGAACGTTGCGTCACGTCCGGGCAGTATTTAACAGGTTTTCAGCCCGGAAAATCATAGAAATTACATACAGCCTCAAAACACCACAAAATTTGGCGGATGCGCCCGTTTGGCGGATGCGAAGGAGAGACGTACAACCGAGGGTCCCCTCCGCTAATACCGAAACCACCACCTTCGACACCAATTACTTGAGAGGTTTCACGGAATGCACCCAAATTTTGGCAGCGCGTGTGGGGCCCCACCCGGGCACCCCACGCCAAAAATGAACGAAATCCGACAACGAACGCACTTTGTGTCACGTCCGGGCAGTATTTTAGGGGTTTTCGGCCCGGAAAATTGTAGAAATTACATACAGCCTCGAAACGCAACAAAATTTGGTGTGCGTGCCCTGCATGGTCACTGTAGCACGTCGAAAAAACTGAGCCCATTTGGCGGATGCGAAGGAGAGACGTACGCCCGAGGGTCCCGTCCGCCCATACCGAAACCACCGCCTTCCACACCAAGTACCTGAGAGGTCTCACGGAACGCACCCAAAACTTTGGCAGCGCGTGTGGGGCCCCACCCGGGCACCCCATGCCAAAAATGAACGAAATCCGGCAACGAACGCAAGTTGCGTCACGTCGGGCAGTATTTTAGGGGTTTTCGGCCCGGAAAATCGTAGAAATTACAAACAGCCTCGAAACACGACAAAATTTGGCGTGCGTGCCCTGCATGGTCACTATAGCACGTGGAAAAAAATGAACCCATTTGGCGGATGCGAAGGAGAGACGTACGCCCGAGGTTCCCCTCCGCCCATACCGAAACCACCGCCTTCCGCACCAAGTACCTGAGAGGTTTCACGAAATGCACCCAACTTTTGGCAGCACGTGTAGGGACCCACCCGGGCGCCCCATGCCAAAAATGAACGAAATCCGACAATGAACGCACGTTGCATCACGTCCGGGCAGTATTTAAGGGGGTTTCGGCCAGGAAAATCGTAGGAATTACATACAGCCCCGAAACACGACAAAATTTGGCGTGCATGCCCTGCATGGTCACTTTAGAACGTGGAAAAAAATGAGCCCGTTTGGCGTATGCGAAGGAGAGACGTACGCCCGAGGGTCCCCTCCACCCATACCGAAACCACCGCCTTCCACACCAAGTACCTAGAGGTTTCACAGAATGCAACCAACTTTCGGCAGCGCGTGTGGGGCCCCACCCGGGCATCCCACGCCAAACATGAACCAGATCCGACAACGAACGCATGTTGCATCACGTCCGGGCAGTATTTAAGGGGTTTTCGGCCTGGAAAATCGTAGAAATTACATACAGCCTCGAAACGCGACAAAATTTGGCGTGCGTGCCCTGCATGGTCGTTGTAGCACGTGGAAAAAAATGAGCCCGTTTGGCGGATGCGAAGGAGAGACGTACGCCCGAGGGTCCCCTCCACCCATACCGAAACCACCGCCTTCCACACCAAGTACCTGAGAGGTTTCACGGAATGCAACCAAATTTTGGCAGCGTGTGTGGGGCCCCACCCCGGCACCCCACGCCAAAAATGAACGAAATCCGACAACGAACGAACGTTGCATCACGTCCGGGCAGTATTTAAGGGGTTTTCGGCCCGGAAAATCATTGAAATTACATACATCTCGAAACGCGACAAAATTTGGTGTGCGTGCCCTGCATGGTCACTGTAGCACGTGGAAAAAAATGAGCCCGTTTAGCGGATGCAAAGGAGAGACGTACGCCCGAGGGTCCCCTCCGCCCATACCGAAACCACCGCCTTCCACACCAAGTACCTGAGAGGTTTCACGGAATGCACCCCAACTTTTGGCAGCGCGTGTGGGGCCCCACCTGGGCACCCCACGCCAAAAATGAACGAAATCCGACAACGAACGCATGCTGCGTCACGTCCGGGCAATATTTAAGGGGTTTTCGGCCTGGAAAATTGTAGAAATTACCTACAGCCTCGAAACGCGACAAAATTTGGCGTGTGTGACCTGCATAGTCACTATAGCACATGGAAAAAAATGAGCCCGTTTGGCAGATGCGAAGGAGAGACATACGCCCGAGGGTCCCCTCCGCCCATACCGAAACCACCGCCTTCCACACCAAGTACCTGAGAGGTTTCACAAAATTCACCCAAATTTTGGATAGCGTGTGGGCCCCACCCGCACCCCAATCGAAAATGAACGAAATCTAACAACAAACGCAAGTTGCGTCACGTCCGGGCAGTATTTAAGGGGTTTTCGGCCCGGAAAATCGTAGAAATTACAAACAGCCTCGAAGCGCGAAAAATTGGGCGTGCGTGCCCTGCATGGTCACTGTAGCACGTGGAAAAAAATGAGCCCGTTTGGCGGATGCGAAGGAGAGACGTACGCCCGAGGGTCCTCCCCCCCGCCCATACAAAACCACCGCCTTCCACACCAAGTACCTGAGAGGTTTCACAAAATTCACCCAACTTTTGGCAGCGCGTGTGGGGCCCCACCCGAGCACCCCACGCCAAAAATGAACGAAATCCGACAACGAACGCACGTTGCGTTACGTCCGGGCAGTATTTTAGGGGTTTTCGGCCCGGAAAATCATAGAAATTACAAACAGCCTCGAAACGCAACAAAATTTGGCGTGCGTGCCCTGCATGGTCACTGTAGCACGTGGAAAAAAACTGAGCCCATTTGGCGGATGCGAAGGAGAGACGTACGCCCGAGGGTCCCCTCCGCCCATACCTAAACCACCGCCTTCCACACCAACTACCTGAGAGGTTTCACGAAATGCACCCAACTTTTGGCAGCGCTTGTGGGGCCCCACCCGGGCACCCCATGCCAAAAATGAAACAAATCTGAGAACGAACGTACGTTGCGTCACGTCCGGGCAGTATTTAAGGGGTTTTCGGCACGGAAAATTGTAGAAATTACATACAGCCTCGAAACACGACAAAATTTGGCGTGCGTGCCCTGCATGGTCACTGTAGCACGTGGAAAAAAATGAGCCCGTTTGGCGGATGCGAAGGATAGACGTACGATTGAGCCCCCCCCCCCCCCCCGCCCATACGAAACCACCGCCTTCGACACCAAGTACCTGAGAGGTTTCATGAAATGCACCCAACTTTTGGCAGCGTGTGTGGGTCCCCACCCGGGCACCCCACGCCAAAAATGAACAAAATCCGACAACGAACGCACGTTGTGTCACGTCCGTGCAGTATTTTAGGGGTTTTCGGCCCGGAAAATCGTAGAAATTACATACAGCCTCGAAACGCAACAAAATTTGGTGTGCGTGCCCTGCATGGTCACTGTAGCACGCGGGAAAAAACTGAGCCCATTTGGCAGATGCGAAGGAGAGACTTACGCCCGAGGGTCCCGTCCGCCCATACCGAAACCACCGCCTTCCACACCAAGTACCTGAGAGGTTTCACGGAACGCACCCAGAATTTTGACAGCGTGCGCGGTGCCTCACCCGGGAACCCCATGCCAAAAATGAACGAAATCCGACAACGAACGCAAGTTGCGTCATGTCCGGGCAGTATTTAAGGGGTCTTCGGCCCGGAAAATCGTAGAAATTACATACAGCCTCGAAACACGACAAAATTTGGCGTGCGTGCCCTGCATGGTCTCTGTAGCACGTGGAAAAGAATGAGCCCGTTTGGCGGATGCGAAGGAGAGACGTACGCCCGAGGGTCCCCTCCGCCCATACCGAAACCACCGCCTTCCACACCAACTACCTGAGAGGTTTCACGAAATGCACCCAACTTTTGGCAGCGCTTGTGGGGCCCCACCCGGGCACCCCACGCCAAAAATGAAAGAAATCTGACAACAAACGTATGTTGTGTCATGTCCGGGCAGTATTTAAGGGGTTTTCGGCGAGGAAAATCGCAGGAATTAGATACAGCCTCGAAACGCGACAAAATTTGGCGTGCGTGCCCTGCATGGTCGTTGTAGCACGTGGAAAAAAATGAGCTCGTTTGGCGGATGCGAAGGAGAGACGTGCGCCCGAGGGTACCCTCCGCCTATACCGAAACCACTGCCTTCCACAGCAAGTACCTGAGAGGTTTCACGGAATGCAACCAAATTTTGGCAGCGCGTGTGGGGCCCCACCCGGGCACCCCACGCCAAAAATGAACGAAATCCGACAACGAACGAACGTTGCATCACGTCCGGGCAGTATTTAAGGGGTTTTCGGCCCGAAAATCATTAAAATTACATACATCTCGAAACGCGACAAAATTTGGTGTGCGTGCCCTGCATGGTCACTGTAGCACGTGGACAAAAATGAGCCCGTTTAGCGGATGCAAAGGAGAGACGTACGCCCGAGGGTCCCCTCCGCCCATACCGAAACCACCGCCTTCACACCAAGTACCTGAGAGGTTTCACGGAATGCACCCCAACTTTTGGCAGCGCATGTGGGGCCCCACCTAGGCACCCCACGCCAAAAATGAACGAAATTCGACAACGAACGCACGCTGCGTCACGTCCGGGCAATATTTAAGGGGTTTTCGGCCTGGAAAATTGTTGAAATTACCTACAGCCACGAAACGCGACAAAATTTGGTGTGTGTGATCTGCATAGTCACTATAGCACGTGGAAAAAAATGAGCCCGTTTGGCAGATGCGAAGGAGAGACGTACGCCCGAGGGTCCCCTCCGCCCATACCGAAACCACCGCCTTCCACACCAAGTAAATGAGAGGTTTCACGGAATGCACCCAAATTTTGGCAGCGCGTGTGGGGCCCCACCCGGGCACCCCACCCAAAAATGAACGAAATCTAACAACAAACGCAAGTTGCGTCACGTCCGGGCAGTATTTAAGGGGTTTTCGGCCCGGAAAATCATAGAAATTACAAACAGCCTCGTAGCGCGACAAAATTGGGTGTGCGTGCCCTGCATGGTCACTGTAGCACGTGGAAAAAAATGAGCCCATTTGGCGGATGCAAAGGAGAGACGTACGCCCGAGGGTCCTCCCCCCCGCCCATACGAAACCACCGCCTTCCACACCAAGTACCTGAGAGGTTTCACGAAATGCACCCAACTTTTGGCAGCGCGTGTGGGGCCCCACCCGAGCACCCCACGCCAAAAATGAACGAAATCCGACAACGAACGACGCTATGCGTTACGTCCGGCAGTATTTTAGGGGTTTCGCCCGGAAAATCATAGAAATTACAAACAGCCTCAAACGCAACAAAATTTGGCGTGCGTTCGCATGGTCACTGTAGCACGTGGAAAAAAACTGAGCCCATTTGGCGGATGCGAAGGAGAGACGTACGCCCGAGGGTCCCGTCCGCCCATACCAAAACCACCGCCTTCCACACCAAGTACCTGAGAGGTTTCATGGAACGCACCCAAAATTCTGGCAGCGCGTGTGGGGTCCCACCCGGGCACCCCCACGCTAAAAATGAACGAAATACGACAACGAACGCACGTTGCGTCACGGCCGGGCTGTATTTAAGGGTTTTTCGGCCCAGAAAATCATATAAATTACATACAACCTCGAAACGCGAGAAAATATGGCGTGCATGCCCTGCATGGTCTCTGTAGCACGTGGAAAAAAATGAGCCCGTTTGGCGGATGCGAAGGAGAAACGTACGCCCGAGGGTCCCCTCCGCCCATACCGAAACCACCGCCTTCCACACCAAGTACCTGAGAGGTTTCACGAAATGCACCCAACTTTTGGCAGCGCGTGTGGGGTCCCACCCGGGCACCCCACGCCAAAAGTGAACGAAAATTGACAACGAACGCACGTGTTGTCACGTCCGGGCAGTATTTAAGGGGATTTCGGCCAGGAAAATCGTAGAAATTACATACAGCCTCGAAACGCGACAAAATTTGGCGTGCGTACCCTGCATGGTCACTGTAGCAGAGGTCTGAAAGATTTGGCTAAAAGAAGGTTTCTTGCGGATGCTTCTATCGAGCATAGGTTGGATTTCATTGCACTCTTGGAAACTGGTCGAGATAATTTTTCTCCCCAGTTTCTCAGTACTTTATCGGGGGGTGTCGATTTTCATTGGCACTGCCTTCCTCCGAGAGGAAGATCGATTGGGGTCTTACTTGGAATTAGATGTGAATCGCTGGAAGTCCAAATCGTAGTGATGGGAGATTTCGTTGTTAAGTTTCGGGTTAGATCGAAGGCGGATGGGTTTAATTGGGCGCTGGTGGCGGTATATGGTGCCGCGCAGCCCGAACTCAAACCTGAGTTCCTGGATGATCTTCTTCGAATTTGCGGTTCTGAGCAGCTCCCAATCTTGGTTGGGGGTGACTTCAACATTATTAGAAGGAGAGAGGAAAAGAACAATGATAATTTTGATGGCAGGTGGTCGTTCATGTCTAATACCATTATTGAAAGCTTGGATCTGAGAGAGATAGAGCTTTCGGGTAGAAAATTCACCTGGGCTAATACCTTGCCAAACCCGACGTTTGAAAAGCTGGATCGAGTCCTTGCGAGCATTGAATGGGAGCAGAAATTTCCCTTGGTAACAGTCCAGGCGGTGTCGCGCGGAATATCTGACCACACGCCTTTACTGGTTGACTCTGGTGGGGCAACCCACAGAAGTTTCTTGCGTGGCTGAGCTAAGCAACTTAGTGGGAATTATAAGGCTAAAAAGGAAAGGCTCCTTACACTTATTCAGTCCCTAGCTTTTAAAGCCGAGTCCACACTTCTAGAGACCACGGAGCTTCATGCAAAAATTGATGCGGAGATGAGATTGAAAGAACTTCTCCGTGAAGAGGAATTGAAGTGGGCGCTGCGAGCTAAGGTTCGCAAAGTTGTCCAAGGGGACACGAACACTTAATTCTTTCACATGATCGCCAATGGCAAGCACAGAAAGAAAAGAATCTTTCAGCTTGAGCAAGACGAAGGAACGATTTTAGGACAGGAAAACCTAAAATTATACATATCCGAATATTACAAGCAACTGTTTGGGCCTCCGGAGGATAATTGTATATCCCTGGATGAGTCTAGGATTGAGGATGTTCCTCAACTTGCTGCAGATGAGAACGATATTTTGACTGCCCCATTTTGAGAGAAAGAGGTGTTTGAAGCAATTTCACAGATGAAAAATAATAAGGCTCCAGGGCCGGATGGATTTTCGGAAAAGTTTTATAAAAAGTGCTGGCATATTATTAAAGGGGATTTGATACCGATACTCCATGATTTATTCTGTGGACAACTTCAGTTGTTTCACTTGAATTTTGGAACGATAACTCTGCTTCCTAAGAAAACAGAGGCTGTGAGAATTGAGCAATTCAGGACGATCTGTCTTCTTAACGTTAGTTTCAAAATTTTCCAAGGTAGGGACTAATAGGCTCACGCAGATTGCGCATTCTGTGGTGTAGCATTCCCAAACTGCTTTCATGCCGGACAAAAACATCCTAGAAGGGGTTGTGGTCCTTCATGAAACGCTCCACGAAATTCACACAAAAAACTCGATGGAGTTGTTTTCAAGGTGGATTTCGAGAAAGCGTATGATAAAGTCAAATGGCCTTTTCTTCAACAGTCCTTGCGTATGAAAGGTTTTGATCAAGCCTGGCGTCGCCAGCTAGAATCTTTCACGCAAAAGGGAGTGTTGGAATTAAAGTGAATGAGAACATAGGTCATTATTTCCAGACACATAAGGGCATGAGACAAGGTGATCCGATGTCTCCTATTTTGTTCAACATTGTAGTCGATATGTTGGTGATTCTAATAGGAAGGGCTAAGGAGGCTGGTCAGGTAGGTGGACTGGTGCCTCATCTTGTTGATGGAGGTGTGTCTATCTTACAGTATGCCGATGATACTATCATCTTTATGGAGCATGACTTAGCAAAAGCGAGAAACATGAAGCTGGTGTTATGCTTATTTGAACAATTGACCGGGTTAAAGATTAACTTTCATAAGAGCGAATTGTTCTGCTTTGGCAGGGCCAATGAGGAACAAGAGGCTTATAGGCAATTGTTTGGGTGCGAATTGGGGGCTTTACCTTTTATGTATTTAGGTATACAAATTCATCATTGTAAGCTAACAAACAGAGAATGGAAGTGCATTGAGGATCGATTTGAGAAGAAACTGAGCTGCTGAAGGGCAAGCTCATGTCATATGGAGGCTGATGAATTCTTATTAATTCGGTTCTCACGACTATGCCTATGTTTCTCTTGTCTTTTTTCGAGGTTCCAGTTGGAATTAGGAAAAGGCTGGACTTCTATCGATCCCGATTCTTTTGGCAGAGTGATGAACTAAAACGTCAATACAGACTCGCCAAATGGGACATTATTTGTAGACCAAAAGACCAAGGGGGTCTTGGCATTGAAATCTTGAAGTCAAGAACGGATGTCTTCTCAGCAAGTGGCTGTCTAAGTTATCTGTAGAGACGGAGGCCACATGGGCGCAGATTCTCCGTAGTAAGTACCTCCACTCCAAAACTTTGTGCCAGGTGACAGCGAGGCCGACGGAGTCGCCTTTTTGGAAAGGGCTGATGAGAGTTAAATCAGTTTTTTCAATAGGACAAAGTTTATAATCGGAAATGGCACCACCACGCGATTCTGGGAGGATACTTGGCTAGGGGAAACACCCCTCACGCTTCAATATCCGTCGCTCTATAGCATTGTTCAACGAAGAGACGCTTACGTTGCAACAGTACTTCAGGCCATCCCTCTCAATATTCAATTCAGGAGGACGCTTGTCGGAAATCGTTGGGAAACTTGGCTCCATTTAGTGAGTAGACTGATGGAGGTCCAGCTGTCTCAACAGCCCGATCAGTTGTGCTGGAAGCTTACTAGGACTGGAGAGTTCACAGTTAAATCGATGTATCTCGATGTTATCAATTCTAACTCCATTCCTAGTTCCAAATATGTTTGGAAAGTCAAAGTTCCTTTGAAAGTTAAAGTGTTTATGTGGTTTGTACATAAACAAGTCATTTTAACTAAGGACAATTTGATAAAGCATAACTGGACAGGACCTCCTAGATGTAGTTTTTGTGATCGGGATGAAACTATCAAACACCTTTTTCTTGACTGCCCGTTGGCAAAAGTTCTATGGCGGATGGTACACATAGCCTTTAATATTACTCCTCCGAACTCTGCCAGCACGTTATTTGGGACGTGGCTTAACGGGATAGAGTCCGAAACAGCAAGACACATTCGAGTAGGAGTATGTTCTTTATTGTGGGCAGTCTAGAACTGCAGAAATGATTTGGTTTTTAACAGAACAACAAATATTCATTTTTTGCAGGTTATCTTCCGAGCCACTACATTGATCCATATGTGGTTGCTACTCACTCCGATGGAGGCCAGGGAGCGTTTGGTTACTGGATGTATCCGGTGGGAGATGGTAGCACGAGATATTTTCAACTGGTTTGGATGGCAGTCATGTAATAGGATAGGCAATTAGTTTCCCAATCTTTCTCATACCAGCCGGTTGTGGCTTTATATTTACTTTTTTTGGCTCTCAGTGAGCTTTTCTTTACTTTCATTGAGACTTTAAGACCTTTGTTGAACCTATTTGCTATTTAATTAAGTTGGCCATATGCATCATTCTGATGCAGAGGCCGGGGTGACCCCCCTTTTCGAAAAAACACCCTGGAATTATCTTGAATCGCTTAGACTAGCTTAGCAATGGCCCTTTTTCTGTCTGCAAAATGTTCGAAGAATGATTATCTTTTTTTGGAATTTTCTATTCTGCTCTAAACCAAACTATAATAGTTTACTTCCTAAAAAAAGAGGCCCACGTGGAAAATAACTACAATAGGGAAAACTTACCACATATGTAATGATCAAGGAACCATTTTGCATGTACTCATACACTAGAATCCTTTCTTTCTCATGGATGCACCACCCCAATAACCTAATCACATTGGCATGCCTAAGCTTTGCAAGCTGCAATTCACTGTTGACATCAAGCATTGCTACATACTCATCAGCTCTTTTGATAGCAACATTAAGTCCACCAGGCAACTGGCACTGTAATTTTTACTAAGGGTGTTAAAATTAACTTTCTCTAAGCAGACATCCACGCTTTATTAGGAAGACAAGGGGGATATGCATTCACTTTGTTAACTTGTTTGTATATTGGCTTACCTTGTACACCCTCCCAAATCCTCCCCATCCAACTATCACCTTTTCTCGAGAAATTGTCTCAGAGCATCCATGATCCGGCTGTAAATCAAACCTTGTGAATCCCGTGCAAGCCTCTTCCATATGGGTACAAAGTTCTTCAATGTCAACGATATTCTATTCTCGAACATCAACTTTTCCCGACTCACAGATAATTTACCCTTGTCACCAATGGGAATTTAACGAACACTGACACTATTAAAAGTATATTCTTTTTAGAAAAATGCTCCAGTTTGTTTGTGTTTCATGTGGTTAATAATGGATTAAGTATGTGCTAAAAGAACTTCTCAAGATCTGTACTATCGGTAGTTTGAAGTTCTTATATTGTACTCCCTCCGTCCCAAATTATTTGTCTTAGTTTTGTCTATGTGTAGACATGTTTTAACGTTAGATATACCCATATGTAAACAAATCTAAGACAAGTAATTTGGGATGGAGGTAACATCATACATGTATGGTTGCTTCCACTAGCTAGTGCTCTTTCATGACGTGCTATTAACTTATTTTACTACAGTTAAATTCTATGTGGTGACACACAAAATATTTATTCATGAAAAAGTATGCATGTGTAACAAAAGTAATATCAAAATCATTCATTTGGAGACAATGAAGCAATCCAAGATACTTGAAGCATATAACATTGACATGAAACTTCAGTCTATTACTTTCCATATCTGAGTCCATGATTAAGCGCATTAGGAAATTCACAAAAGTGCTTACCTACAAATTGTTGTTCTCCAACATCGCAGAGTTCAGTAGCTCCTTGAATGTGTATTTTGGTGAACTCCAAAGGTTTTGTTAGAAGCCTAAATGTAGGAAAATCTCATCATTATTGTGCCACCCATCTTTGGTTTCAACAGAGCCATAACAAGTGGGAAACTTCATGCATTTGAGTCTGTATAACTGAACTTATGGCATGGATACATAACTTGAACATGACATTAACTCAACTTAACAAGGAAAAATTGTGCTTATATTGACAGAGATGCTAGGAATACGACAAATCATTTTGTATCTCAAGTCCAACAAATTCATCGATGTGGCGTGCATATTGTAAAAAGCTGACCTGATGTGACGATTTGAGCTATCTATGACTACAGTGAGCACCCCCTCATCAGCCTGCTAGACAATATCAAATATCATCGTTATTGATGTACAACTAACCAGCACAGATTGTATTTATTCAGGTTAGCTGTAGCCCCTCACTCCCCCGATCTCCAATCCTATTGGTCCACAATTAATTACTCATTGTAAAATTCATAGGGGAATGCTTCGGTACAACCCCCCTAAAATGTATAATGGATAGAATGGTCATTTTTACATTAGGTATAGGAATACCCACCCGACGACGTACGTTCGCGGGCGACGTCGTACGCCCGCCCACGTATGTCGCACCCATCGTCGTACGTCGCGCCCGTCGCCGTACGCCCACCCGCGTATGCCGCACCCATCGTTGTACGTCGCGCCCGCTGCCGTATGCCCGCCCGCGTATGCTGCACCCGTCGCCGTATGTCGCTGCTGTACGGCCGCACGTCTCCACGTTGGCGTCGATAGTTATGAAAAAAAACATCACGGGAGCCGCCGATGCCCGCCGTCGTAACCCTAAACCCTAAATGCATCCACGCCATCTCCATGTCGCCCCCCGTCTACACATAGTCTCCATCGCCCTCCACGTTGCCTGGATCGCCGTCCAAACAGGCCACCGCGCGTGCCCCGGCACCATTGCTGCTGCCGCCGTGTTCCTTTGTCGTCACCCAGATGGCCGCCCACCCGTGATCTTCATCGCCGCCTTCCTCTCCGAACTCCGCCTGCTACAACCGACCATCATCCTGGCGACACCTGCCTTGGCCGGCCAGCAACGTCACGCCATCAGCGCGTTCATCATCAAACAAAATGGATCCAGCTGACATCCTCGCTGCCGTGCAAGAGGTTGGTTTGGGATGTTGTTGTGCTTGATGAACTAATTATTTTAGGGATGATGTTACACGATGTTCGATTGATCTTAGGATTTTCTTAAATATGTATAGATAGAGGAGGAGGGCGACTATGATGGCGATGATTACGGTGACGACAACGGAACCTCGTCACTGAATATGGATGAACCTGCCGAGGAGAACTACATGAGTTTGGATGAATCTTATAGTGGCAATGTAAGTGTGTTCAATGTTGATAAAAACAATAAATACGATAAACCGCATGGACAATTACATGTTTTTTGGCATCATGCAGCTACATGGTGATAATGATGATGATATGGATATAGATGATTCATTTGCTGAAAGTGCACTCCGGGTATGTTTAAAAAAAAAGAGAAGAAATGACATAATAACCGTATGAGCGCTTACATGTATTTTTTGAAATGTGCACAGATGGATGAGGACGGGGACTTTGTGAGGAATATTATGGACGATGAAAGTGACAAATCGCACGTTGATGCATCTCATGATGACAGCTCCAGCAAAGTAAGTTTTGAAACTTACATACATTACATATTAAAATAATAACTGTCTGACACACATGGTTTCATGCCTTAATTTATAGGCAGATGTAGATGGTCCTAGCGGGAAGGATGAGCATGTTGTTGATGATCTGATTAATTTTGACATCGGATTTGGTGAATATCAGCAAGATTCAATGGAAGGTCATGAGGAAGACGTTCAGGTCACTAGGAGAGGCTTACATTTTCTATAACTAGTATGCTAAGGAGCATGGTTTCAGCATAAGAAAGGACTCGCTGAAATTTTGAAAGTTCCTGAGGGAAGTATGTGCTTGATAAAGTATCTGTGTGCGAGAGCTGGGAAACGACAGGCAAAATTGTGTACAATGGAAGGCAGGACCCGCAGGCTCAAAGCGGAGACTCGTTGCTTTTGCGATGCTCATATAATTTTGAAGCTTGATAAAGAGCGTGACGTTTGGTATGTCAGCAGTTTCAGTGATGATCACAGTCACGTTCTACCTAGACCGGATGAAGTCACGTTTCTTCGGTCTCATAATCAGATAAAAGAATTTCAGAAAGCTTAGATCTTAACTATGGAAGGTGCTGGAATCAGGAAACATATGATTTATGATAATCTCGTCAGTAGGTATGGGTCATATGCAAAGGTTGGTTTTGGGAGGAAGAAGCTTTATAACATGTGTTATAGACAAAAAATGAAGTTGCTTGCACAAGGTGATGCAGACACTGCCATTGGGATCATGATAACCAGAAGAGAGAGGGATCCAGATTTCTTCTTTGAGCACACCGTCGATGATGAAGGAAGGCTGAAAAACCTATTCTGGTGTGATTCTCAATCACGTCGAGACTATATTGAATATGGTGATGTGACCGTCTTCGACAGCACATATAGGATGAATAGATATGGCATGCCATTTATACCTTTCGTCGGTCTGAACAACCACCATTGCACCATGGTATTCGGTTGTGCTCTTGTGTCTAACAAGATGGAAGATACATATGTCTGGGTGCTTCAGACATTTTTAAGGGCTCACTGTCAGAAGAGGCCCAGGTCAGTAATTACTGATGGAGATGCAGCTATGATTAAAGCCATCAGAAAGGTACTTTTGGAGGTTTGGCATCGTCTTTGGTCGTGGCATATTGAGAAGAACATGCAGAAACACCTTCATCATAAGTCTCTAAAGGAGTTCAGGTCTATACTTTATCATGCCACTTCAAAAAAGTATATGAGGAGAGATGGGCAGCGTTTACCGCCAAATGGCAGTCGGAGAAAACAATGACATGGTTACGTAGGATGTACAAGAAGAAAAGGCTTTGGGCTGCATCATATCTGTCTCGTGGGTTTTTCCTAGGTATGCAAAGTAAACAGCGAAGTGAGAGTCTGAATTCGTGCCTTCACTTGCATCTAGACTCCGGTATGACTATTGTTGATATGATTTTGCACTATGACAACTGCATAGTCCGTCTACAATAGAACGAGGCGCATGACGATTACACAAACTCACGCTGCATGCACTCCAGACCAAAGATTGGACGAGTGTAAAGATATTGAGAAATCAGTTGCCCGTGAGTTCACTGCGGCAAACTTTTATATCTTATGGTGAAGATATGAAGAAGGCATGGGAGCTTGAGGTCCTTGAGAGACCGAGAGGAGCAGACACTCTGCATTCATATTGACATGGAAGGAAAATAGGGATATCAGATTCATTGTGGACTACACCCCAGGTAACTCCGAAGAAACCATGAAGTGCAGTTGCAGAAGTATGGATTGCAAAGGACTTCCTTGAAAACATATTCTTCACGTTTTGATTCAGCTACGCTTACGTGAGATACCTAAGTGTTTAGTACTGCGGAGGTTGAGCAAAATTGCAAGGGGTGGACTTCCCGTGAAGTGTACTAGCGATCTGTTTGCGTGGGGATGGGCAGGTGTAGGGGAGAGAGCTAGGTACAGTGAGTTGACTATCTTATCTGCCGAAGCAACTCATAAAGCATGCTATAAACCATTTTTATTCGACAAGTTGAAGGCGGCTCTGAGGGACATAATAGATAATGATTACACTGAGGAGGATGAGCCTGGTGCGGAGAAAAAGTTTGTGAACGGCGATGCATTTGGGCCTAATCAAGATCATGTTCTGGTTCGTGATCCCGCAAAAATTAACACCAAAGGCGCACCAAAACAGAATGTTAAAGGCCGCGCTAAGGATGGTCTTGATGTCACTAAAAATGGGCGATGTCGGTGTCAAAACCGGCGGATCTCGGGTAGGGGGTCCCGAACTGTGCGTCTAGGCGGATGGTAACAGGAGACGAGGGACACGATGTTTTACCCAGGTTTGGGCCCTCTTGATGGAGGTAAAGCCCCACGCCCCGCTAGATTAATATTGATGATGTGTGTTACAAGAGTGGATCTACCACGAGATCAAAGAGGCTAAACCCTAGAAGCTAGCCTATGGTATGATTGTTCTTCGTCCTACGGACTAAACCCTCCGGTTTATATAGACACCGGATAGGGTTAGTGTTACACAGAGTCGGTTACAATGGTAGGAGATCTACATATCCGTATCGCCAAGCTTTCCTTCCATGCCAAGGAAAGTCCCATCCGGACACGTGACGAAGTCTTCAATCTTCTATCTTCATAGTCTTGGAGTCCGGCCGATGATGATAGTTCGGCTATCCGGACACCCCCTAGTCCGGAACTCCTCAAGAGCCCTCGAACCAGGCTTCAATGACGATGAGTCCGGGCGCATATTGTCTTCGGCATTGCAAGGCGGGTTCTTCCTCGAATAATTTCTAGAAGATTGTGAACACCAGGATAATGTCCGCTCTGCAAAACAAGTTCCACATAACACCGTAGAGAGAATAATTTTGCAGAGATCTGTCGACATATTCCGCGGCGTGACATCACACCACGGCCAGCCTTCATATGAATCGCTTTTTTATTGTTCCACCTCAGCGTGTTTAGCGAGGCGGTTTCCTTGGCACGCCTTATCAAAGCGTAGATCATGCCCCCTTATTCCGTGATTCTCATCAATACGGACGTGGGTAACCCAACCGTGCTGTTGGCCTGCCTTCTCTATCAAAGTCGAGTCCTAATCGACCACGGGTGGGCTCTTGGTATTCAACCTCTTTATAGTGAGACCAATGCCCTCTTCTTTTTACACCCTCCATCGAAGTTCGCCTCGGCCGAAGTTCCAACACCCAAAGCTTCAGATTCAGGCGCTTCGGACTTTCGACGATGTCCGGCTGCGACCAGCACGGCCGATGGATGTCTTCCTCCGTCACAGAAGAAGATGTGCTAAAGCTGCGAGACGCCAGGTATCTGACCGGCGAGATCTCGCATAGGCTGCCTGCTCCAGGGCAGGTCACTCCCACTCCCGAGCCCGGCGAGAACGTGGTGTTCGTGTCTCACTTCTGTCGGGGTTTAGGCTTCCCGACGGATCCCTTTGTGCGGGGGCCCATGTTTTATTATGGGCTTGATTTCCATGACTTGAATCCGGAGTCCATCCTCCATATCTTGTCATTCATTGTCGTATGTGAGGCCTTCCTCCATATTACCCCCACTTTGGATTGTGGCTCAAGACCTTCAAGGTGGTGCCGAAGATGATCCAGGGGCAGCAAGCGGAGTGCGGAGGGGCGGTCATAAGAAAATGTGCTGATGCTCCGTGGCCCGAGGGCTCTTTTCAAGAGGAGCTTGGTTTGTGGCAACGGGAGTGGTTTTATATCACCGCTCCCAGGGGCACCAAATGGGCGGCGCCCCCTCCTTCCGCCAGGTCCACCACAGCGGCCGACATCATGGGTCAACAAGGCTCGACTGGGGCCGCCCAAGGACGTTCCCCGCTGCAGGGCCGCATTCGAGATCTCCGTGAAAGAGGGATCAATCTGCTGCAAGTGGGCGCAGGTTATGGTGATCCGGCGCCTCGCCTGTGGGAATTCAATCTGGAGGGACCACGAGCTCTCCAAAATTTTATGGGCACGACGCCTGTGGAGATGTATAAACTGTTCTTCGGATCACAAGAGAAGTGCCCGGACTTGACCGAGGATGCAGGACTAAGCTGCAATCACCCAGATGCTCAAGTAAGTAGTCCCAGAACCGAAAAGCTGTTCATTCATTTATTTTATATATATGCCCTTTAAAGGAGCCGCTTCTTGAACAGGAGTGGATAGCCAAGGCAAAGTTGATAAGGTGTCCGGCTCCCCTCCCGGAGACCACGCCGGATCCCATGCTGACCAAAATGTTGAAGGTCGCGCCTTTTGAAGAAGGCGAAGGGGGAGCGGGAAGCAACCGCCTCTGCGAAGGAGGATATCAAGGAATGAGGGATTAAGAGTCCCACCTTCCGAGGAGAGAAGAGGACCGCTGGAAGATCCGGAGGTCAAGGCCTCAAAGAGGGGAAGGAATCTTGGCAGAGAGTCCGCGCTGGGAAGTAACCCAGCCGCATTATTTCCCCTAGGGGATCAGCCCTCCAGCCAGCCGTAAGTAAAAAGAAGGGGTATTTGTAAATAAGGAACATCCATGTATTTATTTATGAAGATAACCGAAATTGTACCTTGTAGTTCGGACCTCAGCCCTTCTCAGCAGAGCTCGTCTTCGGGGGATCTTCGTCCGGAGATGATGGACAGCGAAACGCCTCCACCTGTCGCACCCTCATGTGAAGCGGACGACCCGAAGGTGTCGTCGCGGAGGGTTCCCCCAAGTCCGGCGGGGCCGGATGGTCCGGCGCCAAGTGGCGTGCGGTCGGAGGAGCTGAAGGATCTGCTCGGGCGATCGGCTATTTCAGAGGATCACCGTGCTCTAATGGGTACGGTGATTGAAAGAATTGCATCCGCGGAGAGCGGATTGCATGAAGCCGCCGAAGCTTATCGACGGGGTTTGAGGTACGCAAAATGATGTACCTTCGACAGTTATGCATATAAAATGCGCCTGTATAGATAGTAGCCTCGAGACTCGGTATGTTGTCAAGATTGACAACGTGCAAGGATCAAATTCTCGATTTTAACATATCGCCGCTCCTAAACAGGTGGCGGGGCGTCCGGAGGCCAGCCGGACCGATGAATATGCCGAACTAAAGCGGCAACTTGACGAGGCGGATGCGGACATCGCGCTGGTCAATAAACGGTTTGACGAGTCACAAGGTATGCGACTTCTATGCGGACACCTGGTAAGGGAGCTTGACGCCCATGCCTTACTGTTTGTATGCTTAATGCAGATGGTGCCGCTGCCGTTGAGGAGCTGCGGGCAGAACTTGCCCGAGCGAAAGAGCAAGCCAGAGTAGTAATGCGGCCGCTTTAAAGGCGGCCAAGAGCTAGAAGCTGAACGGGCTGCTCATCGCCAAGCAAAGAGGAGATGGCTGATATGGCCAAAAGTTAAGGAATACTACCGATCGCTGCGAGGTTCTTGAAAAGAGCGTCAGCGGAACAAGAGGGCCTAAAGAAGGCCGTCGCCGAATCCAAGAATGCCCATTCGGCTTTGAGAGCTGCCAAGGAGGAGCTGAGTCAGCCGGGCAATTGCGGCCGGAAAACCATTTCGCCGGAGGAAATATACAGATCCAAAGTATGCTCGCTTGGATAAATTGTGGAGTTCAGAGGATGCTTATCCGGACTTGGCGGCGAAGCTGTGGACGCGGTTGAGCACTTTCGGGCCGGAAGGGGCACGAAGGGAAGAGCTATATTGGTCGCAATTCCATAGTCCGGAGCGTCCTCCGCCACGACCGATCGGTTGGCGAATGGGCCGAGCTGAATCGATTGTCCGGATTTGCCATGAAGCATGTCTTGACTCACTTGTGGCCGGACGGATCCCAGCCAAGAGCTATTTTGGTTTAGTGCAGCAGTTTCTTGGTGCGGTGCCACGACGACGCAATGAAGCGATCGCGCATTGAGGGAGCGCGGATGGCTCTTGCCCGTGTCAAGACATACCGGGCAGAGATGAAGGCCATGGCGTTGCATCCCGTGATTCGGATGGAGGAAGTACTGCCGAGCACAACTTTGAAGAAGTCCTGCCGGGCGCCCGTTTAATAGAGACGCAGTGCTCGAAGGATATTATGTTTAAATGACATGTATGATTTGTGCAATGTTTCAATGTAATATAAGTGCTTTTTATACTTGTGCGTTCAAGTAGTAAACTACTCCTCAGGCGGCCGTTCATGTATATGTGTATATAACACGAAAGATGGCAGTCCTTGGTTTCAGCCCCCACGCACATAGTGCGGGGGTGTTTGCAAAAAAGCTCTTTTTCACACTTAATCCAACGTCTTGGTCCTGTTAAGGAGGTGATAGTGTAGCAAACCAGGCAACCGGACTATAATGCTTTATCACTTTCACTTAGCCATAGGAGTTCGAGGGTGGGGCTACTATATAGCCCCTGGGGGCACCGCACTCTCCCGAATTCGGGGTGCGTATGTGCCTGACCGAAAACCGGTCCTTCGTTAATGCGGAGGAATTCTAAACATTCTCGTGAGTCATCGAGTGGTTGACCAGTCTCTCGCTATATCATTACAGTCATTTTTCGGCTTTCTCTACTGAGGTGCTTGCCCGGCCGAACCGGGGCACAATCCCATGAGTTCTCCGGTGTCGCGTTAGCCGTGAAAACGGAACGTAAGGCAGCAAAACACAGGAGCCGGGCAACCCAACATTTGACCAAAGACATGATTCGGAGCTGATGCATATAAGGCCTAACTCGAGACGCCAATACTCCCTAAGGTATTCGGTCTTTATGAAAATGGGCAGAATAATGCCCTATGCCCCCGTGTCTAGGTATCGCGTAAAATTCAGGTGCGGCCAATGCCAAAGCACCAGCCTCCTCCTCGGTTATATTAAGGAACCGGGGATGTATATCAACAAGAGACAGTGAAAAAGGTTTACGCAGGGTCTTAATCTGAAAAGAATCCTTGCAACGGGTCCTTCTTGCATGTCTGCACTCGTGTCTCCGCAGCCGTATCCTCGACGGGTGTAGCACGTTGTTCATCTGTAAAAGAGAGGAACTTAGTTTGAAAGAAAAAGGGTCGTGCGAAGGTGTACTTAATATTAAATAAACAAAGGTACGGTTCAAGAATTAAATAAAATTGAGCTTTATTGTCTCTTGTTATATATGCATGCTCCCTCGTATGGGGGTATGCCGCTAGTAGGCGCCGGACTCGTCTAGCCGTGTCCGGGTTTGAATGACCAATTCAGGTCCGTTGCCTAGCAGAGCCGGATAGCTGTGGGGCTGTCAAGGCGGTCTCCGTTCTCCCGTGCTCGAGTAATACTTAATACTTCCTTTTAACGAGATGATGCCGCGTGGACCGGCATTTTAAGTGTTAGAGATGCATAATGCGGTATTGCGTTAAAGCGGGCGAAAGCTTCGTGGTCCCAATAGTGCTTGATGGCTACTTTTAAACGGGCGACATGGAACAGTAACCTTCGCGACGGAAGTTGTCGGATGAACCAAACACAACTTCTAGCGATATGGAGCCCGCAGAGGCGTATGGGCGGGCAGTACTCCTTTAAAGGAGGTGTTGCTACGGCGAATTTTGGTTGGTTTATCCCCATCCTGCGGATTGTGTCACGATATATCACGTTTATGTCCCCGCCGCCATCCATGAGGACATGTGTAAATTGGAATCCATCGATTATAGGATCCAATATCAAGGCAGTCCATCCTGCGTTCCGGATATTATCGGAATAGTCGTGATGGTCGAAGGTGATTGGTTTTGACAACCAGTGTGCGGCGCACCTTTTAGGGGGCGCCGCTTTGTTTTTCCTTTTGATCACGTGAAGTGAGTTTACTGTTTTGACCTCCTGTGGGAAAGTTTTTTGTTTTCCGGGTTACGCTTGTGGTGCTCGTCGTCATCTTTACTTGGTGTGTCGAGCCCTTGTGTTCGGGCGTTCAGTCTGCCGGACTGTTTGAAGACCCAACAATCTACGTGGGTATGGTTTGCGTGCTTCCTGAGGTACCATGTATTTGACATACTATCCGTAATCTTGTTTAGGTTGGATAGCTCGTCACTGTTGTCCTTGAGGGGCAGTGTTTTGTTGTTCGGCCGAGAGCTTTTGAATCCGGCGTTGACCGCCGTACTATTTGGGCCATTTTCTTTGTTCCAGCGCTGATCTTTCCTGCGTCGTGATTTCCCGTTTCCATCCCTGGTTTCGGATGTACTCGGGTCGCTGGTACTGCATCTAGCCAGCCAGCTGTCCTCTCCAGCGCAAAAGCGGGTCATGAGGCTTGTTAATGCGGCCATTGTTCTTGGCTTTTCTTGGCTGAGTTGTCTGGCGAGCCATTCGTCTCGGACGTTGTGTTTGAAAGCTGCTAAGGCTTCGGCGTCCGGACAGTCGACTATTTGGTTCTTTTAGTAAGGAACCTGTTCGAATTTCGGGCTGACTCTCCGGGCTGTTGAGTTATGTGACTTAGATCGTCTGCATCCGGAGGGCGGACATAAGTCCCTGAAAATTTGTCAAATGCATCCTCGAGCTCTCCCGCTTCCAATGGTATTTTCGGGGAGGCTTTTAAGCCAATGCCGAGCTGGCCCTTTGAGTTTAAGGGGTAAGTATTTTATGGCATGGAGATCGTCTCCTCTAGCCATATGTATGTGGAGGATGTAATCCTCGATCCAGACTCCAGGGTCTGTTGTTCCGTCGTATGCCTCTATGTTTACGGGTTTGAATCCCGCTGGAAATTCATGATCCAGCACCTCATCGGTGAAACATAGGCGGTGTGCGGCGCCCCTATATTTGGGTGTGCCGTGATCTTCGGAATTTTGGCGTATTTCATTGCTTTGACGAGCCTGCTTTCTTGGCCCATAGATGGACCTAACTGGGCCATCCTCTTGATGTGAATCCTTATGCGGATCGCATATTGGCTTGTGTGTGGCGCCATTCGCCGCTCTCTTTGCCGTGAGGTCGCCCATCCGACCGGTGGCCTTCTTGCTTTTTAATTGTGGGGGCTCTAAGGCCTCCTCGTCAATTCGGGCAGCAGCTTTCTTTTGGGTAGCTCTTTGTTCGGGCGATCGTCGCCAGACTTATTCTGCGGTGCTGAATACTTTGCTCCATCTAATCCTGAGTGCATCTTCCGTTGTTTTGAGCTTCCGCTTCGCTTTTTCAGGCTACGCTGCAGCGATGCATTGCAGCCTTTTCTCGAGGTCATTTTGCACCAATGGTTTGTCCGGTTTGAGATAGTCCGGACTGTTGTCTTTGACGGGGACAGATTGTTTATCCAAGTTGTCTTGTTCGGACGATTGATCGATAGCTTGTTCGTTGTCCACCGGTTCGCCCTGCTCTATGGTCGGGTCTTTGTTGAGGCGGGACTTTGTTCGGCGTTTACGTTGCCTTTTTGACTGATTTTCGAGGGATTTATCCTTCGTGAGCGCCCCGCTGCTCCTCGTCTTCATTTGCTTTAGGTGTATCCACCATGTATACATCATGGGGTGAGGTTGTCCGCATCCTATAGGTGCTGGTTCATTGTTGTCTCCTACATCATCGCCCATACCGTCGATGTCTTCGGAGTTTAAATCGAGCACGTCGTGTAGGCTATCGGCAGTGGCTATGAAGTGGGTGGTGGGTGGGCGTTGAATTTCTTCGTCGTCCGTATCTCAACCTTCCCGACCGTGGTCCGCCAGGCTTTCGAGATAAAGAGAGAGACTTTAGTGAATTCAGGATGTCGCCAAAGGGCGAGTCTTGAAAGATGTCCGCGCCGTGAACTCCATAACGGGCGCCCAATCGGATTCGATTGGCAAGGGCGCTGAGGGTTCAAAGGTCCGGAGAGGAGTCCGCACCGGAGTCGAGGTCTTCGCAGCGACATGGATGGAGTTCGCACGATCGCCAGAGATATTAAAGCCCCGAGGCGGTGTCCAACCACCTGTCCTCGATCGGGGATCCGGCCCGGATTAAGGGTCGGAGCGGATCTTGGTGCGGCCTCCGTGCCTTCGCTCGGCTGCAGAGCTAGATCATGCCCATCGAGACAGTGCGGCGCGCTTGGCTGCGGCTCGAGTCCTTCGAAGATCAAGTCTCCGCGGATATCGGCCGCATAGTTCAAACTTCCAAATCTGACCCGACGGCCAGGGGCGTAGCTTTCGATCTGCTCCAGATGGCTGCGAATTGCCCGCAAAGGCAAAGCCGCCGAACAAGAAGATCCGTCCGGGAGAAAAGTCTCACCTGGACCGCGTCGTGGTTGATGATCGAAGGAGCCATCGGGCCTATCGGTGACGCATACGAGGAACTCTCAATGAAAGCACCAATGTCGGTGTCAAACCGGCGGATCTCGGTAGGGGGTCCCGAATGTGCGTCTAGGCGGATGGTAACAGGAGACGAGGGACACGATGTTTTACCCAGGTTCGGGCCCTCTTGATGGAGGTAAAACCCTACGTCCTGCTAGATTAATATTGATGATGTGTGTTACAAGAGTGGATCTACCACGAGATCAAAGAGGCTAAACCCTAGAAGCTAGCCTATGGTATGATTGTTCTTCATCCTACGGACTAAAACCCTCCGGTTTATATAGACACCGGATAGGGTTAGGGTTACCTGAGTCGATTACAATGGTAGGAGATCTACATATCCGTATCGCCAAGCTTGCCTTCCACGCCAAGGAAAGTCCCATCCGGACACGGGACGAAGTCTTCAATCTTCTATCTTCATAGTCTTGGAGTCCGGCCGATGATGATAGTTCGGCTATCCGGACACCCCCTAGTCCGGAACTCCCTCAGGCGACCTAAAGCTTTTGATGAGAAAAACAAACGTCAATGTGGCCAGTGCGGTCTTACGGGTCATTATAAGTCCACGTGCCCTCAAAATCCTAAGTATGATTTTCGTATGTTCATGTAAATCTTGTTGTTCAAACCAAATTTATTTGTTTATTGTGAATTAACGCATATCTTACTGTTCTGGTATGTAGGAACTTTGCTTGAATTCGGGAATATGGAAGATTGCTTCGCCCTTTGATTGAAGGCAGTTTCTTGATGGATTGCTTATATCTATGAGATCGACTTATTTTACTTTGTTGATGTTAGACTATGTGCTAAGATACGCACATAAGTATTTGTTGATAACAGACTATGTTATGCAAGTAAGTATTTTTACTCTGTTTATTTCGATGTGTTCATTATGCACTGTAGTGCCGTCGTTGTTTACTGTTATTTTTCTACACTATAGCCGTCGCTTATAACACCGTCGTTTTTAGCTTTTTAATAAAAAGCCTGACAAGTGCGCCGGCCAGTTTGACATTACACAGACCGGACCGACGGCACTGTCCCACAGGGCAACGTCAGATGGCGGTGGCAAAGCGAGTAAACCAAAGGGGTCCGACTGGCTCTGTGGCGCCGGGTATTTAAGCCGGTCATCACACGCTCCGTCGGGCGAGGTGGGACTAAACAAATGCGCTCAGGTTCCCGTCACCCCGCGGGGTGCTTGGGCCGTCGTCTGTCAGGCTGTAAAGTGTTATTGGGCCGGCCCACGCGGTCACGCGCGTTGCTCCCGAAACAGCGGCGGCGATGGAACGTTTAGTCCCACCTCTCTTGCCGAACGGCGCGTCGACCGGCTTATATACGGAACGTCGGCATTGCTGTTGAACTTCTCTACTAACTCGACAGTCACTGGGCCGTCTTGGCAGTCCTGTTGGCCCTTTTGCCGACGTGCAAAGGTATTCACCAGGCGGCCATTTTTTTAACATTATATAAACATGGACTGTTTAAGTCACACAAGTAGAGCATTTACGAAGCATTTTTAACATCTGTTTTATTCAAACAAGTAGACGACGGTAGAAGTATGAATATGAGTAATTGAAAATTATAGACGACGGCATGAAGACAAAATAATAATCCAAATGTCATTCTCAACTTAGATATTCAAACAAGTAGTGTCTTCTTCATCACAAAATATCGTAGTCAAAATAAATGAAAACATCATTTGAGCGTACAAAATTTTCTGTTACATAAATTTTACCGCATTTATTTCTTCTTTGCAAGCTGGGTAACTTTGTCTTTCACATCGTTGAGTGTATTTCTCTCTGAAAAAATCACTGTTTGGTATATCGCTTATCGTTATCATGTCGGTCGGCTGGGGATTAGAGATTAATCGGAAATCAGCCGATTAATCGTCGACTATTAATCGGCAAGTTTTTTCGCAAGACCTACGTTTTCAGGCACTATTAAGGCAAAATTGGAAATAATCAACAAGTGTGTTCTCTAAGTCTTTAAAACTACTAGGTAATTGCCCGTGCGTTGCAACGGGAAAATAAATATTTTATATGTTGTTGATATAATTTACCCATCAACACTAATACAATAAAGATATTTTCTCCGTCCCAAAATTCTTGTCTTACATTTGAATTTTGGGACGGAGGGAGTATATTTTTAGGATCCCCATGCACCTTTTTGTTATAAATCACTCATCTTTTATTTTCTTATTCATCTTACTCTATCTAGTTACGTTTTAGTGTTAGATACATTCGTATCTAGACAAATTTAAGACAAGAATTTTAGGACAAAGGGAGTGTATTTTTAGGATCCCCGTGCACCTTTTTGTTATAAATCACTCATCTTTTATTTTTCTTATTATTCATCTTACTCATTCGTCTCTTACTCCACCCACTATCTCTGCCTCCCCAATACAAGCTCTAGATCCTTAATCCAATGTTACGTCTAGGTTGAAATTCCCCTTCCACCCCACCACACACACTTTGAATTTCGAACAAGTAATGGTACAATTGCATTATACTTCACATTGTCTTAGCAAGGCGTGGCTACAGTTTGTTTTCAAAATCTGCGCCGCATCCAGTACCAGTGTATGTATGTGTAGTACTAATTATTACCAGTTGTACTAAATATTTATTCAAAGATGCCCATCACCTGCATTTATCTAGATATATGATCATTGCTCTCTCTCTCTCTCTCTCTCTTGTGCAGGAGTGCAACTCCTTTCTGTCTATCAATTTTTTTTCATATGGAAGTAGAGAGGCTGCACGCCATATAGTGGTGGTACTTGCCTAAATTAATCTGCCATAATGCACAACATAGCTGTCGAGTACACTAGGCAAATTGTGTGGGGACCGGCCAAAATCAATATGCAGCTGCGTAGGAGCTCATGAAAATCCAAGATTTGCATGCATTGCCATGGACGTCATCTAGGGGCACAGGCAGCTCATGGATAGGCGTCGACACCGCTCTAAAGGACGTCCCTCGTGGATAGGCTGTTACCATACATGAATTGATTGTGCATGTATTAATTGTGTTTTATTACCAATTAAGAGATTGGTTACCGCATGTGATTTCTCTGGTTCCAAAGATAGATTCCAGATTGGAAAACCGATAAATATGGAACCAGCCATTGAGTTTATTCCATTCTCAGAGAAGATATTGCATTCTCAGAGAAGATATTTGTACCATATAGGAATTGATTACGTCTGTATTAATTTAGATTGGTTACCATACGTGGTTTCTTCGGTTCGAAAGATATATTGGAAAGCCGATAAATAGGGAACCAGAAGGGAGAAAACCGGTGGAGGGAAGAAAAAAAATCGGTGGAGGGGTGGGGGATCGTACGTGAAGGATGGACGAAGGGAGGACGTAAGAGGGGAGACGGAACCTTACGTTTCTTTTAGGTAGTAGAGAAATCAATATATAACAACAGCACATGTCATGTTTCTACATGTTTGAAATTCAAATAGGACAAGAGTACATAGATACTACTACAAGTCTACAATATTACACAACAAAAATTGGACAGCCCTTCAATAGCACATATTCTGTTTGGGCATTTTCAAATAGGACAGCACTTCAATAGCACATAAGTAAATAACAAGCAACAATAGGCAGAACAGCAATACATAACTACATATATGAGTGCACAAATAAACTACAGCCATCTCAACATCAGGTGTACGCAAGATTGCAGTTGGTAGTCTCGGTCACCACTCACCAGTCCACAAATAAACTTAGATAGTAATCCACAAATAAACTTGGATACTGGATAGGCAGCACAACAAGTCCAGAATACACAAATAAGCTTAGTTCTTAGTGTTATAGTATTAGTCTCTTACTCACTAGTTACTACTTTGCTTGCAAACAGCCAAACACCAATCAACCAAAACAAGTCACAACCAAAATAAGGCCGTAGGCTTCTAGCAAGCAACACACAGTACTAGGAATGAGATTGTTAAAAGGCCTAGGGTTCAAGGCTGCATCAGGTCTTCCTCATCATTTTCTTCTATCCCCCAACCATGTCATCATCAGACTCAAACTCAATCTCATCTTGATTGATAGGCACAGTGTCATCTTCATTGTCAGAAACAAAATCTTCCACTTCATGGAGCTCTCTCACCCTTAGAATTCTACGAGGCTCTGTTGTATTGTCAACTCCGGTAATTCCCATCTCTTCATCATCGTAAGCATCTTCACATATCCAATCTTGGGCTGTCGAAGCATCTTCACCAAGGAGAACATCACAAGATGAGGAGTATTTCTTTCTCTTGTCTAGAAATCTTCCATTGAATTGAATATAAACTAGATCGTCTCTACGATGCGCATCTAATTTATTTCTCCTCTTTGCATCAACCTAGAAATTGCATAGTGAAGGTTAGTGATTCACATCTTGTCATAAATGAAAAAAGGATCAGATTTGAATATTTGTAGGTTGAGACTTACTTGTTCAAAAATGGTCCAATTTCTTTCACACCCAGATGAACTTGTGGTTAAGTTGAGTATCCGCAAAGCCATGTGCATCAATGTAGGAGTTTGCATTCCATAAGTTGCCCACCACTCCACTTCAATCACAGGAAATAGAAAGTACTATCACTACTGGAATCAGCTACTTTGCCATCTGCCAGATCTTTGCCGTCCGCTAGCGGACGGCAAAGAAGCTCTTTGCAATCAGCTCCCAAAAAGCAGACGGCAAAGAAAGGGCTGACGGTAAAGAAGGTCTTTGCCATCCGCCATTTCCTTGCCGTCCGTTGGCTGACGGCAAAGAATCTTTGCCGTCCGCTGGCTGACGGCAAAGAGGGAGGTGGCACCCGCTAACAGAAAAACTTAACGTCCCCCTTCTTTGCCGTCCGCAGCAGACGGCAAAGATAAAACAAAAGCGGGCGGCAAAGGCATGGCGGACGGCAAAGGCTAACCTAACTAACGGCCGAGCCCCCCCCACCCCCCCGCCCGTTACTCTCTCTGTTTCTCCCTCTCTCCTCCCCGACGCCCACATCGATCCACACCCACCGCGCCGCACCCGCCGCCCGGCGCCGCCCCCGCCACCACCCCCGCCCCCTCGCCTGCTGCCCGCCCGCCCTCGCCGCGCGCCGCCCCTCCCACCCGGCGCCCTACCATCCCGCCGCCCGCCGCCCGCCACCGCCATCACCCCGCCTCACGCCTGGGCCACACCCACCACCGCCCGCCTCCACCGCTCCCTCCCCACATCGACGCCCCACCATCCCGCCGCCCGGTGCCCGCCTGGCGCCGCCTCCCACCGCCTCCCCAACCAGCCCGACCGTCCCCTTTGCTTGAGCCCCGCCACCCCCACCCGCCCACCATCTCTGTGTCGCCTGACTCCGGTGAGTATTCTTTTTTTCTGTTTTTTCTTTTTTTGTTGTTTAATTGTTAGTGTTAGATTTAGTGCTAGATATGTTTTAGTATTAGTGTTAGATTCAGTGCTACATATATATGTGTTAGTGTTAGATTTAGTGCATGGGTTTTAGATGAAAAAAGATGAAAAAAGAAGAAGAAGAAAAGAAGAAAGGAAGTAGAAGAAAAAATAATATGTAGAAGAAAAGAAGAAGAGGAAGAAAAGAAGTAGAAGAAGTAGAAGAAGAAGAAAAGAAAAGAAGTATAAGAAGTAGAAAAAAGATGAAAAAAGAAGAAGAAGAAAAGAAGAAAAGAAAAGAAGTAGAAAAAAGATGAAAAAAGAAGAAGAAAAAAAGAAGTAGAAGAAGAAGAAAAGAAGAAAAGAAAAGAAGTAAAAGAAGTATAAAAAAGATGAAAAAAGAAGAAGAAGAAAAGAAGTAGAAGAAGTAGAAGAAGAAAAGAAGAAAAGAAAAGAAGTAAAAGAAGTAGAAAAAAGATGAAAAAAGAAGAAGAAGAAAAGAAGTAGAAGAAGTAGAAGAAGAAGAAAAGAAGAAAAGAAAAGAAGTAAAAGAAGTAGAAAAAACACCCCGACACCCTCGACCTGACCCGGACACCCGACACCACACCCCGAAGACACGACACCCTCCCCGACCCTCGACACCCCGACCCCGACACCACACCCCGACACCCCGACCCCCTGACCCCGTGAGCCCGTCATTGATTATAGTGATGATGATGATTATGCATTTATTGATGATACTGATCGAGATTATTATTGTACTTGATGATGATGATTATGCATTTATACGTAGTGTCAGGTATTCAATTTTTTTATGTTGTACTTGATGATGATACACTTAAGTCATATACATATTATTATTCATGTCGGTATTTTTTTGCCGTTGTACTAATTTCGTTTACTCTGTCATGGCAGGTGTTGAAAGATGGTGGGCGCTGGTCGGGAGCGCCCGAGGACCCTTCTTCGTGGTGCGGCATGACGAGGTCTTCCATTCCACACGCACCTCTCCGCCGAAGCTGCTAGATAGTATGGCGACACGCTGGCCCTTCTTCGCCGATCGGTGCCGAGCAGGGTACGAGGTAAGAAGAAGAGAGGAGCTGGAGCACGTGGTCGCGGGAGAGGAGGTAGGGTGACTGCGAGGGCGCCTTCCTCGCCGCCACCCCCAGCTGTTTCACCCGAGCACGTGATTGCTAGGGTGGTCTCGTCCGAGGAGGAGGCTACACGGACTCCGGTCCATGAGCCTCCGGTCCATGGGCCTTCGAGCCATGAGAGTTCGGCCCACGAGACCCTGGAGGAACACACGTCTGGATGGGGTACCTGGCCGTATCAGCCTGAGGGGCCGAGTGGCCATGCTGATGATGGCGGGAGTCAATCGATATTGACGAGGAAGGGGCACCGTCTACCAGGCGTGGTGCTACACGGCTCCCGGACGTGCCGACGACCATGAAAGCAGAGGTGGTTGATTTTCCTGACGGGAGAGGTAAGTGCATTTAATCTTTTTGTACCCTTCTGCATTCACGTTTCTTCAAATATCTAATGTGTTGGCCTTGTCATGCTGCAGGGGTTGGGACCACCATCATAGTGTCCGCCGGCCCAACTCCGTCCTTGGAGTTCTTTGTCGGCAAAACTTCCTGGGGTTTGTTACGTTGCCTGGTGAGGGTCGGCTTCCAGAGCTTGGATTGAGTTGGGAGCACTACTTGGCTGCCTTGGCCCCGCCGGGTGAGATTATCGACGGTGTCTTGTGCAAGACGAGGGCAGACGTGGTGATTAGAAAGTTCTTGGTAATTTCTCCTTTACACAATTAAAAATCTTCAACTAGCTAGTTATTAATTGTACTAATCAATATTGTCTCATTTGATTGCAGACATTCTACATGTGTGAGGAGGGATACGAGGAGGAGGCGGCAAATGTTATCGATAACGTCTGCAAGCGCCTACTACAGAACTTACGGCACGAGGCTCGGGTGCAGGCCGTTCGAGACTACTACGCCGCGCGTGGTATCAAGAAGACCAAGCCGGCGTGCCGCGAGAAGTTCTTGAGTAAGGATGAGTACATGAAGGTAATTCTTAAGGCCTTGTACTTTACTTCCTTCATTTAGTAATTCATAGCCGTAGCGCTCAAGTTTCTATTTCCTAACTTAGGCCCCTCCGAGATGGTGTGCGGATCAGATGGATTGTTGGGAGGTGTTGGTCAATGAGTGGTGCTCAAAATAATGGCGAGCCCTCCACAACGAGGCCAAGGACAAATGTGCCCAAATGGAAGGTGTGCCACACCATCAAGGCAGCTCCAACTTATATCAAGACGCAGGGAACTGGGTATGTGGTTTGCTTCATGATTCATGCAATTCGTTCGTCATGCTAGCTTTCAGCCCTTTAATTACTAATTTTCTTTGTTTCTTTCTTTCAGACACGCTACAATAAGGCGGATAAGGTGCCAGAGGTTACGACATGTATGCCATGGCCCACACTGGCTCTTACAAGAAAGTCAAGGCATTCTCTGCATCTGACCTCGATGATCCAAAAAACTTCACCAACATCTCCTCCCACGACAAGCTCATGAAATATAGAGATGAGGGGAAGGCGAGGAAAGGGGAGGACTTTAACCCGAGCCAGGGTCCCATTGATACCGAGCTGCTGATGATATCTGGTGGCGGGAGGTCCCATGGCTCCATAGCCATGGGAGATGGACTTATCCGTTGTCCTACCACTCTCCCGGAGATCAAGGCGTGCCAGTCGAGCTCCGCTCCTGAGATAGGGCCTCGTGAACGGCCAGTCCAACTCGCCTTCAAGGTTAGTTATACGTACTCAGCTATCTTTCTCCATTACATTGTGTGCGCTTCCATCAATGATTACAAATGGTAACGAGGAGTGGTGTTGTGGGCTGCTATACAAAGTGAGAGAGATAGAACAGAGAAACTTCTGGCGGAGGCGGCGGAGAGGCAGCGGGAGTTGGAGGAGAGGACGACAAAGATGTTGGAGGAGGAGAGGGCACGGAATGACATGCAATCAAGGGCCATGTACGAGCTCCTTGTGGTATGTTTTTTCTACACATTAGCCAAAACATTCATGTAGTGTTTGTCTCATTACTAACTAGTATGATTGAGTCGTCAAAACCAAATTTGCGATGCGTAATGCGAGAAGTCCGGTTAGACCGCTCGGCGATGCCGTGATTGCTCCACAGGACCACGGTGAGTTTACTTTGAATGGACATTACTTGCTAGTCTTAACATTTGAGTGTCATCATGCTAACGAGACATTGGAAATGATCTTTGGTGCAACGTAACTCCAGACAAGCATCGCATGATCCTTCTCCAGCTACCGGCACGAGCCACCCCGCTACAACACCTCCATGATCACGGGAAGTGTCTCTAGTGTTTTGCTTAACAAATGCACAAAGACCTAGACTTAGCTTTATTTCCTCCAATATGCTTACCATAATGACTTAGAGTTAGCTTCTTTTCCTCAAAAATGACTTAATAAGCTTACTAACCTCCAAAACCATCCATCTTACCTAGGTTAGCTCTAAAATGATGCATTTTACCCAAGTTGGCTCTAAAATGACCCATTTTACCTAGATTAGCTCATAAACGATCCATTTCACCTAGGTTAGCTCCAAAATGACCCATCTTACCTAGGCTAGCTCCAAAATGACCCATTTTACCTAGATTAGCTCATAAACAATCCATTTCACCTAAATTAGCTCCTAAATGATCCATTTCACCTTAGTTAGCTCATAAACAATCAATTTCACCTTAATTAGCTAAAAAACGATCCATTTCACCTTACTTAGCTCATAAAACGACCCATTTCAACTAAGTTAGCTCATAAATGATCCATTTCACCTAAGTTATCTCAAAAACGATCCATTTCAACTTAGTTAGCTAAAAACAATCCATTTCACCTTAGTTAGCTCATAAACGACCCATTTCAACTAAGTTAGCTCATAGATGATCCATTTCACCTTAGTCAGCTCATAAACGACCCATTTCAACTTAGTTAGCTCATATATGATCCATTTCACCTAAGTTAGCTCATAAATGACATATACTTCTTGTTCTAGTCTTCTTCATCTAGTCACCTATTTCTAACTTTCTTATTTGCCATTTTGCAGATTTCATTCACTTCATGAAAGCTAGCTTGCTATGATGGAGTGCTTGTTTTTTCTTTGATGAAACTTTGCATTGTATCTAGCTTGCTATGATGGAACTTGCTATCTTGATCAAACATTGCATTGTAATATGTATATGGATGGAACAATGTGTATGGATGGAACAATGTGTATGGATGGAACTTGCTTATGTATGAATGGATGAAACTTAATTATGTGCTAGATATATATGTGATATGTTTGCTGTTAAATAGCCCTGTGAAATATATCTATATATGTCATATATGTTTGCTATGAAAATTGTTGGATTCAGAAAAAACAAAAAAAGAGCCAATATACAGGCTCTTTGCCGTCTACCACCGACGTCAACGGCCTCTTTGCCGTCCGCCGCGGACGGCAATCAGGACACGTGGCAGCCAACTGTGCTTCCTGGGAGGTGACCCATTTGGCCAGTTTTCCTACAGTGGCAGACGACAAAGAGTGGTGACGTCTAGCTGACATCATGCGGCGGACGGAAAAGGGCCGCCGTTAGCCACCTAATGGACTAACAGAGAAATTTTTGCCGTCTGCTTTCTTTGCCGTCCACTGCTGATGGCAAAGGACCCTTTGCCGTCAGCCGCATAAAGCAGACGGCAAAGTAGCTGTTTGCCGGATCTTACTTTGCCGTCCATGTTTGCCGTCCGCCGTTCATGCCTTTGCCGTCCGCCGTGGCAGACGGCAAAGTAGCTGATTCCTGTAGTGTATGCATCAGCCCTAAAATATTAGAAATGCAATATGGCGAAGCTATCTTTGAGAGCAAGCTTACTAGCATTGTAATTGCCATTGGTAATTGCTTTTGTGGCAGCCACCTTCCCAAACATGCCTTCCTTGTTTTTAAACTTGGGCAAGTCTATGTTAAGGGCATTATTTTGTGCATCATCATCATCATGATAAAATTGTTCAATAACATCCATCAACCCGGACATGACTTCTACATCGGTGAAGATACATGTGGTAGTATAACTATAATAGGGATTCAAGGCATATGCTGCCATGTGCAACTTGGTATCTAGCCTCCCATCCATCTTGCTCGCCATGGCTGTTGTGATCACCTTGTAATCCTTCTCCGAACCTTCAACCAAGCATTATTGCCTTCTTTGTCTCTATTATTTGTCCATACATAGAGGCCATGGACTGCCCATCACTATCAGCCAACCGAAGTAACTTCACCAATGGCTCAAAAACCTTGCATCAAACATACACAAGCACTACATTAGTTACTATTTGACATGTAAGCAATGATGCATGCTAGAATAAGTGTAAAACTCAATTAAAGAAGAGTACAAGACACAATTTGCAGTTCATCTGACAATACCTTGATGCAAAGAGACACATTTTTCCAGAATGCCCTACTCATTGTTGTGGCGTGAGCCACCTTTCATTTCTTTGTTCCAGTGTGCTTGCATTCTTCCCAAGTGTCACTACATCACATCTTTGTTAGTTTCTTCCTCTTAGCAGCGAGACTTTGCAATGTAAGAAATGCCGAAGCAAATCTGGTCACTCCCGGCCTAACAATGTCCCTCTTCTTTGTATAAGATCTCATTAATGCCAATGTGGCATGATGAGCATAAAGGAAAATTGTCATCTCCTTGGCTTTGGTTATTGCAGGACGAAAATGCTTCAACTTGCCAATTGCTTCGACCATCAAGTTAATTGTATGAGTTGCACATGTGGTCCAAAATATCTTGGGCCTTTTAATTTTCAACATCCCCTTAGCTCCCATATTGTTTGATGCATTACCCGTGACTACTTGAACAACATTATCAGCCCCTACAAAACCCATTGCAAAACAATCACAACATTCAGCATACAACCACATGATGAAAACTTGAAAAGGGATGAATGAGAGCAAATTAAAAAGTTGAGATTAGTACCAATTTTCTCAATGCACTCATCTACATAATCGAAGATGTATTGACTTGTGTGTGCATCAGCCGACGCCTCCTTCGATCCAAGAAAGATTGTTCCTAACTTGCAATGCACACACAAGTTCATGATGCTCCTTCTTTTCTTGTCTGTCCAAGCATCGGTCATGATAGAGCACCAGATTCCGCCCTCTCAACATCATGTGGCTTCAACAAATCTTTGGTCCATTCAACCTCCTACAACAACATCGTCTCTCGAATCATATATTGTGAAGGTTGCCTCCAATTTGGACCATAACAACCAAGAGCCATGCAGGGTACGCGCGCCAAATTTTGTCGCGTTTCGAGGCTGTATGTAATTTCTACGATTTTCCTAGCCGAAAACCCCTTAAATACTGCCCGGACGTGATGCAACGTGAGTTTGTTGTCAGATTTTGTTCATTTTTGGCGTGGGGTGCCCGGGTGGGGCCCCACACGTGCTGCCAAACGTTGGGTGCATTTCGTGAAACCTCTCAGGTACTTGGTATGGAAGGGGGTGGTTTCGGTATGGACGGAGGGGACCCTCGGGCGTACGTCTCTCCTTCGCATCCGCCAAACGGGCTCATTTTTTTCCATGTGCTACAGTGACCATGCAGGGCACGCACGCCAAATTTTGTCGCGTGGCATGCATGCCCTGCATGGTCACTGTAGCACGTTGAAAATAACTGAGCCCATTTGGTGGATGCGAAGGAGAGACGTACGCCCGAGGGTCCCGTCCGCCCATACCGAAACCACAGCCTTCCACACCAAGTACCTGAGAGGTTTCACGGAACGCACCCAAAATTCTGGGAGCGCGTGTGGGGCCCACCCGCACCCCACGCCAAAATGAACGAATCCGACGAACGACGCTATGGCCACGTCCGAAGTATTTAAGGGTTTTCGACCCGAAAATCAGTAGAAATTACATACAGCCTCAAACGCGATTAAATTTGGCGGCGTTCTCGCATGGTCACTGTAGCACGTGGAAAAAAATGAGCCCGTTTGGCGGATGCGAAGGAGAGACGTGCGCCCGAGGGTCCCTCCGCCCATACCGAAACCACCCCCTTCCACACCAAATACCTGAGCGGTTTCACGGAATGCACCCAACTTTTTGCAGCGCGTGTGGGGCCCCACCCGGGCACCCCACGCCAAAAATGAACGAAATCTAACAACAAACGCACATTGCATCATGTCCGGGCAGTATTTAAGGGGTTTTCGACCAGGAAAATCGTAGAAATTACATACAGCCTCGAGACGCGACACAATTTGGCATGCGTACCCTGCATGGCTCTTTGTCGTTATGGTCCAAATTGGAGGCAACCTTCACAATATATGATTCGAGAGAAGATGTTGTTGCAGGAGGTTGAAAGGACCAAAGATTTGTTGAAGCCACATGATGTTGAGAGGGCAGATACGGGGTGCTCTATCATGACCGATGCTTGGACAAACAAGAAAAGAAGGAGCATCATGAACTTGTGTGTGCATTGCAAGTTAGGAACAATCTTTCTTGGATCGAAGGAGGCGTCGGCTGATGCACACACAAGTCAATACATCTTCGATTTTGTAGATGAGTGCATTGACAAAATTGGTACTAATCTCAACTTTTTAATTTGCTCTCATTCACCTTTTCAAGTTTTCATCATGTGGTTGTATGCTGAATGTTGTGATTTTTTTTTGCAATGGTGTTTTGTAGGGGCTGATAATGTTGTTCAAGTAGTCATCGATAATGCATCAAACAATATGGGAGCCAAGGGGATGTTGAAAATTAAAAAGCCCAAGATATTTTGGACCTCATGTGCAACTGATACAATTAACTTGATGGTCGAAGCAATTGGCAAGTTGAAGCATTTTGGTCCTGCAATAACCAAAGCCAAGGAGATGACAATTTTCCTTTATGCTCATCATGCCACATTGGCATTGATGAGATCTTATACAAAGAAGAGGGACATTGTTAGGCCGGGAGTGACTAGATTTGCTTCGGCATTTCTTACATTGCAAAGTTCGCTGCTAAGAGGAAGCAACTAACGGAGATGTGCTGTAGTGACACTTGGGAAGAATGCAAGCACACCAGAACAAAGAAAGGAAAGGTGGCTCACGCCACAATAATGAGTATGGCATTCTGAAAAAATGTGTCTCTTTGCATCAAGGTATTGTTAGATGAACTGCAAATTTTGTCTTGTACTCTTCTTTAATTGAGTTTTACACTTATTCTAGCACGCATTATTTCTTACATGTCAAATAGTAACTAATGTAGTGCTTGTGTATGTTTGATGCAAGGTTTTTGAGCCATTGTTGAAGTTACTTCGGTTGGCTGATAGTGATGGGCAGTCCATGGCCTCTATGTATGAAAAAATAATAGAGACAAAGAAGGCAATAATGCTTGCGGTTGAAGGTTCGGAGAAGGATTACAAGGTGATCACAACAGCCATGGAGAGCAAGATGGATGGGAGGCTAGATACCAAGTTGCACATGGCAGCATATGCCTTGAATCCCTATTATAGTTATACTACCACAAGTATCTTCACCAATGTAGAAGTCATGTCCAGGTTGATGGATGTTATTGAACAATTTTATCATGATAATGATGATGCACAAAATAATGCCCTTAACATAGACTTGCCCAAGTTTAAAAACAAGGAAGGCATGTTTGGGAAGGTGGCTGCCACAAAAGCAATTACCAATGGCAATTACAATGTTGGTAAGCTTGTTCTCAAAGATAGCTTCGCCATATTGCATTTCTAATATTTTAGGGCTGATGCATAGTACTTTCTATTTCCTGTGAATGAAGGGGAGTGGTGGGCAACTTATGGACTGCAAAATCCTACACTGATGCACATGGCTTTGAGGATACTCAACTTAACCACAAGTTCATCTGGGTGTGAAAGAAATTGGAGCGTTTTTGAACAAGTAAGTCTCAACCTACAAATATTCAAATCTGATCCTTTTTTTCATTTATGACAAGATGTGAATCACTAACCTTCACTATGCAATTTCTAGGTTGATGCAAAGAGGATAAACAAATTAGATGTGCGTCATAGGGATGATCTAGTTTATATTCAATTCAATGGAAGATTTCTAGACAAGAGAAAGAAATACTCCTCATCTTGTGATGTTCTCCTTGGTGAAGATGCTTCCACAGCCCAAGATTGGATATGTGAAGATGCTTACGATGATGAAGAGATGGGAACTACCAGAGTTGATAATACGACAGAGCCTCGTAGAAGTCTAAGGGTGAGAGAGCTCCATGAAGTGGAATACTTTGTTTCCGACAATGAAGATGACATTGTGCCCATCAATGAAGATGAGATTGGATTTGAGTCTGATGATGACATGGTTGGGGGGATAGAAGAAAATGATGAGGAAGACCTGATGCAGCCTTGAACCCTAGGCCTTTTAACAATCTCATTCCTAGTACTGTGTGTTGCTTGATAGAAGCCTACAGCCTTATTTTGGTTGTGACATGTTTTGGCTGATTGGTGTTTGGCTGTTTGCAAGCAAAGTAGTAACTAGTGAGTAAGAGACTAAGACTGTAAGACTAAGAACTAAGCTTATTTGTGTATTATGGACTTGTTGTGCTGCCTATCCAGTATCCAAGTTTATTTGTGGACTACTATCTAAGTTTATTTGTGGACTGGTGAGTGGTGACTGAGACTACCAACTGCAATCTTGCATACACATGATGTTGAGATGGTTGTAGTTTATTTGTGCACTCATATATGTAGTTATGTATTGTTGTTCTGCCTATTGTTGCTTGTTATTTACTTATGTGCTATTGAAGTGCTGTCCTATTTGAAAATGCCCAAACAGAATATGTGTTGTTGAAGTGTTGTCCAATTTTTGTTGTGTAATATTGTAGACTTGTAGTAGTATCTATGTACTCTTGTCCTATTTGAATTTCAAACATGTAGAAACATGCCATGTGTTGTTGTTATATATTGATGTAGTTTTAAAGACTTAGAGAACACACTTGTTGATTATTTCCAATTTTGCCTTAATAGTGCCTGAAAAGTAGGTCTTGCGAAAAAACTTGCCGATTAATAGTCAACCCATAAAATTGATTAATCGGCCGATTTCCGATTAATCTCTAATCCCCAGCCGACCGAGACGATAACGATAAGCGATATCCCAAACAGTGATTTTTTCAGAGAGAAATACGCTCAACGATGTGAAAGACAAAGTTACCCAGCTTGCAAAGAAGAAATAAATGCGGCAAAATTTATGTAACAGAAAATTTTGTACGCTCAAATGATGTTTTCATTTATTTTGACTATGATATTTTGTGATGAAGAAGACACTACTTGTTTGAATATCTAAGTTGAGAATGACATTTGGATTATTATTTTTTCTTCATGCCGTCGTCTATAATTTTCAATTACTCATATTCATACTTCTGCCGTCGTCTAGTTGTTTGAATTAAACAGATGTTAAAAAAAATGCTTCTGTCGTCGTCTACTTGTGTGACTTAAACAGTCCATGTTTATATAATGTTAAAAAAATGGCCGCCCGGTGAATACCTTTGCACGCCGGGCAAGCGAATATCAGGGCAGCCAAGACGGCCCAGTGATTGTCGAGTTAGTAGAGAAGTTCAACAGCAATGCCGACGTTCCGTATATAAGCCGGTCGATGCGTCGTTCGGCAAGAGAGGTGGGACTAAACGTTCCATCGCCGCCGCTGTCTCGGGAGCGACGCGCGTGACAGCGTGGGCTGGCCCAATAACACTTTACAGCCTGACAGACGACGGCCCAAGTACCCCACGGGGCGACGGGAACCTGAGCGCATTTGTTTAGTCCCAGCTCGCCCGACGGAGCGCGTGACGACTGGCTTAAATAGGGGGCGCCACGGAGCCAGTCGGACCCCTTTGGTTTACTCGCTTTGCCACCGCCATCTGACGCTGCCCTATGGGAAAGTGCCGTCGGTCCGGTCTGTGTAATGTCAAACTGGCTGGCGCACTTGTCGGGTTTAAAAAAAAAGCTAAAAACGACGGTGTTATAAGCGACGGCGACAGTGTAGAAAAACAACAGTAAACAGCGATGGCACTACAGTGCATAATGAACACATCGAAACAAACAGAGTAAAAATACTTACTTGCATAACATAGTCTGTCAACAACAAATACTTATGTGGGTATCTTAGCACATATTCTAATATCAACAAAGTAACATAAGTCTCATATACCATAATCTAACAATTAAAAATGATCTCATAGATAGAAGCAATCCATCAAGAAACTGTCTTCAATCAAAGGGCGAAGCAATCTTCCATACTCCCGAATTCAAGCAAAGTTCCTACATACCAAAACAGTCAGATATGCGTTAATTCACAATAAAAAAATAAATTTGGTTTGAACAACAAGATTTACATGAACATACAAAAATCATACTCAGGATTTTGAAGGCACGTGGACTTATAATGACCCGTAAGACCGCACTGGCCACATTGACGTTTGCTTTTCTCATCAAAAGCTTTAGGTCGCCCATTTTTTGTGTCATCAAGACCATCCTTAGCGTGGCCTTTAACATTCTGTTTTGGTGCGCCTTTGGTGTTAATTTTTGCGGGATCACGAACCAGAACATGATCTTGATTAGGCTCAAATGCGTCACCGTTCACAAACTTTTTCTCCGCACCAGGCTCATCCTCCTTAGTGTAATCATTATCTATTATGTCCCTCAGAGCTGCCTTCAACTTGTCGAATAAAAATGGTTTATAGCATGCTTTATGAGTTGCTTCGGCAGATAAGATGGTAGTCAACTCACTGTACCTAGCTCTCTCCCCTGCACCTGCCCATCCCCACGCAAACAGATTGCTAGTGCGCTTCACGGGAAGTCCACCCCTTGCAATTTTGCTCAACCTCCGAAGTATTAAACACTTAGGTATCTCACGTAAGCGTAGCTGAATCAAAACGTGAATAATATGTTTTCAAGGAAGTCCTTTGCGATCCATACTTCTGCAACTGCACTTCACGGTTTCTTCGGAGTTACCTGGGGTGTAGTCCATAGTGAATCTGATATCCCTATTTTCCTTCCATGTCAATATGAATCTGTGAGTGTCTGCTCCTCTCAGTCTCTCAAGGACCTCAAGCTCCCATGCCTTCTTCATATCTTCCTGTAAGATATAAAAGTTTGCCACCGTGAACTCACGGGCAGCTGATTTCTCAATATATTTATGCTCGTCCAATACTGGTACTGGGTCTGTCTGTGAGTTTTTGTAATCGTCATGCGCCTCGTTCTCACGGAGACGGACTATGCAGTTGTCATAATGCACAATCATATCAACAATAGTCATACCGGAGTCTAGATGCAAGTGAAGGCATGAATTCAGACTCTCACTTCGCTGGTTACTTCGCATACCTAGGAAAAACCCACCAGACAGATATGATGCATCCCAAAGCCTTTTCTTCTTGTACATCCCACGTAACCATGTCATTGTTTTCTCCGACCGCCATTTGGCGATAACGCTGCCATCTCTCCTCGGATACTTTTTTGATGTGGCATGATAAAATAGAGACCTGAACTCCTTTAGAGACTTATGATGAAGGTGTTTCAGCATGTTCTTCTCAATATGCCACGAGCAAAGACGATGCCAAACCTCCAAAAGTACCTTTCTGATGGCTTTAATCATAGCTGCATCTCCATTAGTAATTACTGACCTGGGCCTCTTCTGACAGTGAGCCCTCAAAAACGTCTGAAGCACCCAGACATAGGTATCTTCCGTCTCATCAGACACAAGAGCACAACCGAATACCATGGTGCAATGGTGGTTGTTCAGACCGACGAAAGGTATAAATGGCATGCCATATCTATTCATCCTATATGTGTTGTCAAAGACGGTCACATCACCATAGTCAATATAGTCTCGACGTGATTGAGAATCACACCAGAATAGGTTTTTCAGCCTTCCTTCATCATCGACGGTGTGCTCAAAGAAGAAATCTGGATCCCTCTCTCTTCTGGTTATCATGATCCAATGGCAGTGTCTGCATCACCTTGTGCAAGCAACTTCATTTTTTCTCTATAACACATGTTATAAAGCTTCTTCCTCCCAAAACCAGCCTTTGCATATGACCCGTACCTATTGACGAGATTATCATAAATCATATGTTTCCTGATTCCAGCACCTGCCATAGTTAAGATCTCAGCTTTCTAAAATTCTTTTATCTGATTATGAGACCGAAGAAACATGACTTCATCTGGTCTAGGTAGAACGTGACTGTGATCATCACTGAAACTACTGACATACCAAACGTCTCGCTCTTTATTATGTCATTTCTTCTCTTTTTTTAAAACATACCCGGAGTGCACTTTCAGCAAATGAATCATCTATATCCATATAATCATCATTATCGCCATGTAGCTGCATGATGCAAAAAAACATTTAATTGTCCATGTGGTTTATCGTATTTATTGTTTTTATCAACATTGATCACACTTACATTGCCACTATAAGATTCATCCAAACTCATGTAGTTCTCCTCAGCAGGTTCATCCATATTCAGTGACGAGGTTCCGTTGTCGTCGCCGTAATCATCGCCTTCATAATCGCCCTCCTCCTCTATCTATACATATTTAAGAAAATCCTAAGATCAATCGAACATCGTGTAACATCATCCCTAAAATAATTACTTCATCAAGCACAACAACTGTCGGAGTAAATGACCACGGGTAGCCTAGCCGGCTCCCCCTGGGACCTCTGAAAAAATTATAAACCAATCAAGCCATCCAACATCCAAGACGCAGGGCCGCCTTCCCCCGGTCGGCTGACCCTCAGGCCGGCTGTCAGGAGGCGGCTCGGCCCCAAAACCTACAGGAAGAAGGCCACAAGAGGGCCGGCTTCCAAGGAGCTGGCTACCAGAGGGCCGACTCCCCGGAGCCGGCCACGAAAAGGCCGACTCCAAGAAGCCGGCCCCCGGCAAGCGGCCAAGGCCGCACCCTCATAATCTGCGCCCACATAACGGTGATGGAACGGGGCATGGCTATAGTGAAGCATGCCACCCCCGTATCCCGGAGCACGCATGGCCACAGGCCGTCAGACGGGCTGACCATCTCCGTCCGGACCACGACTTTGTTTCCATGTTGACCATGACATCGACGCGACGGGTTGTCGATCGACCCACCAGCGGCGGGCCCCTCCGGCCAGAGAGATGTCCGAAGGCGGCTCGACCTCCCCAGTCGGCCTGAGATGTGGCCGGCTTCCCATAGCCGGCTTACTCCTTCCCTTGAAGGAGGCTCCTTGAGGGAGTCCCGGAATAGGGGGTGTCCGGATAGCCGGACTATCATCAGGGCTGGACTCCAAGACTATGAAGATACAAGATTGAAGACTTCGTCCCGTGTCCGGATGTGACTTTCCTTGGCGTGGAAGGCCAGCTTGGCGATACGGATATGTAGATCTCCTACCATTGTAACCGACTCTGTGTAACCCTAACCTATCCGGTGTCTATATAAACCAGAGGGTTTTAGTCCGTAGGACGAACAATAATCATACCATAGGCTAGCTTCTAGGGTTTAGCCTCCTTGATCTCGTGGTAGATCTACTCTTGTACTACCCATATCATCAATATTAATCAAGCGGAGTAGGGTATTAACTCCATCGAGAGGGCCCGAACCTGGGTAAAAACATCGTGTCCCTTGTCTCATGTTACCATCCGCCTAGACGCACAGTTCGGGACCCCCTACCCGAGATCCTCCGGTTTTGACACCGACATTGGTGCTTTCATAGAGAGTTCCTCTATGTCGTCACCGATAGGCCCGATGGCTCCTTCGATCATCAACAACGACGCGGTCCAGGGTGAGACTTTTCTCCCCGGACAGATCTTTGTATTCGACGGCTTTGCACTGCGGGCCAATTAAGCAGCCATCTGGAGCAGATCGAAGCTACGCCCAGCCATCAGGTCAGATTTGGAAAGTCTGAACTATACGGCCGATATCCACGAGGACTTGACCTTCGACGGATTCGAGCCGCAGCCAAGCAGCCGCCTTTGCTTTCGATGGACATGATCTAGCTCTGCAGCGAGCGGTTTCACAGGCGCGCATGAGCACTCCAGCTCCGACCCTTGATCCGGAGCCGATTCCCCGATCAGGGACGAGTGGTTGGACACCGCCTCGGGGCTACGATCTCTACGGGCGATTTAGCTAAACTCCATCCTGTCGCTGCGAAGACCTCGACTCCAAGGTGCCGGACTCCTCTCCGGACTCCGAACCTTCCGCGCCCCTGCCAATCGAATCCGATTGGGCGCCAGTTATGGAGTTCACTGCCGCGGACATCTTTCAGCACTCGCCCTTTGGCGACATCCTGAATTCACTAAAGTCTCTCTCTTTATCAGGAGAGCCCTGGCCGGACTATGGTCAGGAAGGTTGGGATGCGGACGACGAAGAAATTCAACGCCCACCCACCACCCACTTTGTAGCCACTGTTGATGATTTAACCGACATGCTAGATTACGACTCAAGACATCGGCGGTATGGACGGCGATGCGAGAGCGACCAAGACCAGCGCCTACTGTGGCACCTGGAAGGCCACCTCGTCATATGACATATATATGGTGGACATCCCAAAAGATGGGAACGGTGATGGAATAACGGAGGATGATCCCTCCAAGAAACAGCCAAGCGCCCGGCGTCTGGCGCCGCTCTAAATCCCGCCATAATAAAAGCGGTGATTACGGCACGGGAGATAATAACACCCGGACAAGGTGCCGAAGAGAACCCCTCGGCAGGACTCAAAGCCACGGGAGGAGGGAGAAGCAAGCCCGCCTGACGGTCTGCAGCGAAAAAGAGAGGTTGAGGGCGATAATTATGTGCCTCCCTCCGAAGATGAGGCAAGCCTCAACGACATTTAATTTGTCGTGGCACGAGGATCCCGCCAACAGGAGGCGTTTCAAACGCAGGCTTATAGCCACGGCAAGCAGCCTCAAGAAAAGCAGCAACAGCTTAGAGCTGATCAAGACCTGCTAGTACGGATGGACTGAAGTCCTTGCAGCCGAGGAGTATGAACTCGACGCCCTCCAAAAGCTACCCCAAACGCAAGCCGTTGCCTCGACTAGAGGAGGAAGCACCAGTCACCAGCGCATGACATGGCAGACCGGCCACCCGTGGCGCTGACGAAGAAGCCTCTCGGCCCTCCGCTCAAGCCACACCCCGACGCTCAAAAAGTACCAAGGCACGGAAAAGCGCCCGGACTTGCGAGATATATTGGAGGATAAGGCAAAACATACAAGATCGATCTACGGATCGCGTGGGCGCCAACAATGCGGGATGATTACCGTCGCGGGATACAAAGAAAACCGGCCGGGCGAACCACGATGAGACAAAGCTCATATTAGCTACGTCGTGATATAGCCCAATACAGAGGCGCCGCACACCCACTATGCTTCACAGATGAAGTAATGGATCATCAAATCCCCGAGGGCTTTAAGCCCGTAAACATCGAATCATACGATGGTACCATAGATACTGCGGTCTGTATCGAGGATTATCTCCTCCATATCCACATGGCCCGTGGTGATGATCTACATGCCATCAAATACCTCCCACTCAAGCTTAAAGGACCAGCTCGACATTGGCTCAATAGCTTGCTAGCAGAATCAATTGGTTGTTGGGAGGACCTAGAAGCCGCATTCCTTGATAACTTCCAGGGCACATATGCGACCACCGAGACGCCGATGACTTTAGCCACATAATTCAGCAGCCGGAAGAATCGGCCGGACAATTACGGACTCGGTTCCTAACAAAGAAAAAATCAAATCGTTATTTGTCCGGGTGCAGAGGCCCTTGCAGCCTTCAAACATAACATCCATGACGAGTGGCTTGCCTGGCACCTAGGACAGGAAAAGCCGAAATCTATGGCAGCCCTCACAACCCTCATGACTCGCTTTTGTGCGGGAGAGGACGGCTGGCTAGCTCGAAGCAACAACTTGGCCAAACATCCTGATAGTCCGGATACCAAGGACAGCAATGGCAGGTCGCGTCGCAACAAGAACAAGCGCCGCATTAACGGCGATACAACAGAAGATACGAACGTCAAAGCCGGAGTCAGAAGCTCTAAACCCCGTCGTGGAAGAAGCCATTCAAAAGAAATACCCAGGGCCCGTCCAACTTGGACCGCATACTCGATCGCTTGTGCCAAATACATGGCACCCCCGAAAAACCAGCCAATCACACCAACAGGGATTGTTGGGTGTTCAAGCAAGCAGGCAAGTTAAGTGTCGAACTCAATGACAAGGGGCTGCATAGCGATGACGAGGAAGAGCCCCGGCCGCCGAACAATAGAGGAAGAAGGGTTTTCCCACGCAAGTGCAGACGGTGAACATGATATACGCAACCCACATACCCAAAAGGGAGCGGAAGCGTGCACTAAGGGACGTATATGCGATGGAGCCGGTCGCCCCAAAGTTCAACCCATGGTCTTCCTGCCCGATCACCTTCGATCGAAGGGACCACCCCACTAGCATCCGTCACGGCGGCTTCGCCGCATTGGTTCTTGACCCAATTATTGACGGATTTCACCTCAACAGAGTCCTGATGGACAGCGGTAGCAGCCTGAACCTGCTTTATCAGGATACAGTTCCAAAATGGGCATAGACCCCTCAAGGATTAAACCTACAAAGACGACCTTTAAAGGCGTCATACCGGGTGTAGAGGCCAATTGTACAGGCTCAGTCACACTCGAAGTGGTCTTCGGATCTCCGGATAACTTCCAAAGCAAAGAGTTAATCTTCGACATCGTCCCATTCCGCAGCGGCTATCATGCACTGCTCGGACGAACCGCATTTGCAAAGTTCAATGCGGTGCCGCACTACGCATACCTCAAGCTCAAGATGCCAGGCCCTCGAGGAGTAATCACGGTCAATGGAAACACCGAACGCTCTCTCCGAACGGAGGAGCATCTGGCTGACCCTCGCGGCGGAGGTGCAAAGCAGCCTCTCACGGCAATTCTCGAGTCCGGCCACTAAGCGTCTGGACACCGCCAAACACGCCCGGAGTAACCTGCAACAAGACCACCTGGCACGATTCAAGCACGAGTAGCAATCCGGCCCCAACCCTAGCCCTCGCGAAATTGCGCAGCTAGTATTACGCGTACATAATTACGCTCTGGAGATACCATGGGCATATGGGGAGGGGCAAGACAACGGCACGCCAAGAATGCGGCTCGACCGCACCAGGGGCTCCCGTTTGTGTCATTTATTTTTTTTCTTTTTCCTCTTTTCTTCCTTTTTTTCAGGACTCCGTCTTTGAGAAGTCCTGTCCGGCACTTGAATCGCCGAACTCACGATGCAACAGCCAGGGAAGCGGAAAGCCACGTCGAGTGTTCAGTGGTCTCTATTACGAGCATTATACCTGTTTTACATACCATCCAGCAGCTTACCCCTCGGAGGGGACATGTTAGATAGTCCCATCCCTTGCTTATCGCACTATTTGTATCGTTCTGCTCCCCATTGCAGTACCTTTTTGAATAAACAATACATAGCTTTCGCTTATTATTGCTCTACTTCCTTTATATATACATATGTTCATTTCACGACATGTTGCAATCGTACACTTTGGTACGGCCAATACACCAAGGGATTAAGTATCCCAAAATTATGGTGTGATAAGTCCGAACACTTTCACAAGTGTGGCACCCGAACTTATAGCATTATATGAATTGGCTCGAATTATGTCTTGGGTCAATAGTTGGGTTTGCCCGGCTCCCGTGTTTTGGTACCTTACGTTCTGCTATATCGGCTAAGGTAGCACCGGGAGAACCACTGCGATTGTGCCCCAGTTATGCTGGGTCGAGCACCTCAGTGGAGAAAGCTAAAATTGACCGTCATGATAAGGCGAGAGTCGGTCGCTGTTCGAGATGTTTTTTTCGAGTCCCTAAAGACTTATGCCGCTTAGAGCGAGGAACCGGAATTGTCCGGCCAAGGCGTGGATAGCGCCCCGAACTCGGTCTTCCGAATACCAGGGGCTTCAGCGAAATTTAAAATTATAGAATTCTATGGCTATGTGAGAGTGTTCAAGCATTATAAGTCCGGTTGCCTTGTTCGTTGTGTTGGCGCCTCCTAGATGGACCCAAGAATGGGAACAAGAGTGCTCAAGTTTATCCCGAACACCCGGCACTTTCGTGGCATGGGGGCTGAAGCCAACGACTTGCCATCTCTCAAATTTGATAAACGGCCGCATGAAGGTAATATTTTAAATTAATAAGCGTTGCTTAAGCGCATATGAACAAGTTTTCAGCATACAGGATAACAAATGCGAGTTTATTCAAAATTACATCTTTGGAGCACTCATCCGCTATTCGGCGGGCACCCTTCAGAGGCCCTCATAGTACATTTCGGGCGGCGATGCTCATGACCCTTCGGGTGGCCCGTGCTTTCACGAGCCTCTCCGCATCTAGCTTGCCCCAGTGCACTTTAGCACGCGCAAGGGCCCGACGGACACCTTCAATGCAGAGGGAGCGCTTGATGACTTCAAGCCATGGACGTGCATCCACCAGCCGCTGCACCAAGCCGAAGTAGCTCCCGGGCATGGCCTCCAATGGCCACGACAGCCGGCGCTTATAAGGCCCTTCATGGCCTGTTCGGCAACCTTATGGAGCTCGACCAGCTGCTTCATTTGGTCGCTCAGGCACCGGATGGTCGGCCTCAACATCACGAGACAGAACACCTTTCCGTCGGGCTCCTCTCCTTGGCGCGGTAGAATGCGGCGACATCGGACACACTCTGCGGCAAATCTGCGAATGCTCTGGAGAGCTCGAATCCGGGTAAGTAATAGGTAATTCACTTTCACATGCTTGCTTTGCATAAAGAATGCCTTACCCGCCGCTATCTTCTTTAAAGACTCAATTTCTTGGAGGGCTTTTTGGGCCTCGGCCTTAGCAACTTTGGCACTCTCAAGAGCCGAGGCGAGCTCGGACTCTCGAGTCTTCGAGTCACGCTCCAAAATCTCGTGTTTTTCCACGAGCTTGGAGCTCTTACAAATCCCCTTGGCCAGCTGCGCCTCCCCTTCTCTCGCTCGGTGCGTTCATGACCGCTTTGTTTTCGACCCACGGACACCGCTTCCTTCAGGGTCGCCACCTCGTTCGTGGCCCCTGCAGTACCCAAGTTATTCATGTTATTTTTTGCAACCAAAACCTTCTCTATAAGGTATTTCTTTAATAAGGTATTACTTACCTTCTTGGCTTGTCCGAGCTCGTTCTATGACCGCTCGAGGTTCTGCTTCAATGCATTGACCTCCGCAGTCAGTGCGGCAGAGGTCAGCAGCGCAGCCTGCATTCCCATATTAACATACTTATGTTAGACTCCTGCGTATATCTTTTTAGATCCTTAGTCCGTCTTTTCTTTCCGAACACCGAACTAAGCATCAGGGGCTACTGTCTATGCGTTTATATTTTTATATATTCTAAACTCACCTCAAAGCATGTTAGAAGGCTGGTATAGGCTTCGGTCAGTCCGCTCTTGGCGGACTGAACTGTCCGGATCACCGCACCCATAACAGGGCGATGCTCCTCCTTGCTGGAAGCGCTGTTAAGCGCCTCCTGTAAGCTATCCGGTGCCTCCAGTTGGACGGAGGACACCGGCGTCTTACCCTTCTTGCGAAGGATCCGCTGGCCGGACTTCGGAACTGCTGATGGTTCCGGTATGGAGTCCGGACGAGGGTCGGGCTTAGAGCCCCTGAGGGTCTTGCCCCCCGCGCGCCTGGAGTCCGGGAGGCTGCCTTGTGGCACCTCCGGTGCTACCTCCTCTCTACCAAGCCCCCCTTGGGGCCCCACCGTGGCGTCATCCCCAGTGTGAGGCGAGGAGGCGGTCGGAAGCGAAGTACTCTCCATTTCCGATGAGCCCAGGGACCCGCTCGATGAATCGGCGAACTCGCCCTTAGGCGGGCTGCACGGTTGTTCGACATTAGAGAACACTCTGCAATAATAAAAAACCATGGGTATCCGGACACTTATGATCTCGCCAGGGGCTTGGCCCTTGTAGGACAATCCTCCTCGTCGTCGTCGATGTTGGTGGAGAAGTCCGGAGGAAGGGTTCTTCCTTCTTGACCCTCGGCCTCCCCAGTTGGGGCGGTCTTCCTTTTCTTCTCCTCCCCCGCTGGGGAGGAGCTTCTTCTTCTTCCTCCTTGTCCTCAGGAGAAGATTCTGCTTCAGAATCTGACAGCACCTAGCGTCGGGAGCTCCTTCGAGTTCCCGTGGCCTCCTTCTTGGCCTTCTTCTCCGGCACCACATGGGGCGCCGGAGCCAAAGCCCTGGCTAATCGGGCGTCCTCCGGATCTTCGGCAAAGGAGCAGACGGTTAATCTGTCCGGACGTCTTCAACCGATCTGTCAAAGATTAGGGAGTTTTAGATCCCACGTGAGAGTCAATCTATGGAAAAAGAGTCCCGTAAAGGTTAAAATAACTTACCTCGCCGCCTTGGCGCCGCGAGCTGTATCGCGATCTTTGGTAGCGGATCTTGGGGCAGCGCCTTTGAACAACACCTTCGAGGCGTCTTCGTGCGTAGTGTCAAAGAGCCGGCTCAAGGTTCGGTGTTGTGCCGGATCGAACTCCCACAAGTTAAAGGCCCGTTGTTGGCATGGGAGAATCCGGCGGATGAGCATCACCGGATTACGTCGACAAGCCTAAGATTCTTGGCCACCAGGTTTCGTGACGCATGTTTGAAGTCCGGATGTCTCGTCCAATTCCCCACGTCAGGCCCGTCTCTTTCCATGACGAGAGCCGTGTGGGGAAGCCAGATCTGAACTCGCGGGCCGCCACCCATTTGGTGTTGCGGGGCTCGATGATGTAGAACCACCCCGATTGCCACCCCTTTATTGTCTCCACGAAGGCGCCTTTGATCCATGGGACTTTGGCCATCTTGCCAACCATGGCGCCTCCACTGCTGAGCGGCCGCCCACTACCTTCGGGCGGACGTTGAAGATCTTCAGCCATAAGCGAAGTGGGGCTGGATGCAGAGGAAAGTTTCGCATACCTGACGATAAACGCCGAGATGTTGAGGATGAAATTCGGGGCCATATCGTGGAAGTCCAGGCCGTAGTAGAACATGAGCCCCCGGACAAATGGGTGAAGTGGAAAACCTAGTCCACGGAGGAAGTGGGGAAGAAATACTACCCTCTCATGGGGCCCGGGGGTTGGAATAAGCTGCCCCGCTTGGGGCAGCCTGTGTGCAATGTCGCCGGACAAGTATCCGGCCTCCCGCAGTCTTTTGATGTGCCCCTCCGTGACGGAGGAGGCCATCCACCTGCCTCCCGCTCCTGACATGGTTGGAGAAGGTTGAGGTGGGATGTGCAAACTTAGTATTTGGAGCTCGAGTCTTGTGAAATGGATAAGCAAAGGAGGAAGAAGGCGTGGGTGAAAAGGTGGATCCTTATCCCCTTATATAGGACGAAGACTATCGTCCCCCACCAGCCTGGCAAAACTCGCTTATTTCCCAAGCGCCCGTAATCAATGGCGCAGATGGGTTACCCAGTCCGTATTGATGAGAATCCCGGAATAAGGGGCACGATCTATGCTTTGATAAGGCGTGCCAAGGAAACCGCCTCGCTAAATGCGCTGAGGTGGAACAAAGAAAACGATTCGTATGAAGGCACAGTGGGTGGTGTGATGTCACACCGTGGAATACGTCAGCAGATCTGTGCAAAAGTTATTCTCTCTACGGTGTTATGTGGAACTTGTTTTGCAGAGCCGGGCACTATCCTTGTGTTCAAAACCTTCTATGAAGTATTCAGAGGAGGAACCCGCCTCGCAATGCGAAGAAGACAATCAACGCCCGGACTCATCGTCATTGAAGCCTGGTTCGAGGGCTCTCGAGGAGTCCGGACTAGGGGGTGTCCGGATAGCCGGACTATCGTCACGGCCGGACTTCAAGACTATGAAGATACAAGATTGAAGACTTTGTCCTGTGTCCGGATGGGACTTTCCTTGGCGTGAAAGGCAAGCTTGGCGATACTGATATGTAGATCTTCTACCATTGTAACCGACTCTGTGTAACCCTAACCTATTCGGTGTCTATATAAACCGGAGGGTTTTAGTCCGTAGGACGAACAATAATCATACCATAGGCTAGCTTCTAGGGTTTAGCCTCCTTGATCTCGTGGTAGATCTACTCTTGTACTACCCATATCATCAATATTAATCAAGCAGTAGTAGGGTATTACCTCCATCGAGAGGGCCCGAACCTGGGTAAAAACATCGTGTCCCTTGTCTCCTGTTACCATCCGCCTAGACGCACAGTTCGGGACCCCCTACCCGAGATCCGCCGGTTTTGACACCGACACGCCTCATTAAGGAGACAAGACGAGGTGAGGCTACAATGATCGCCGCCAAGACGGCGGCACTGTAGCCATGCTTACCCCGACAAAGCCCTCATCCTCAGGATTGAAGCAACAGTAACCAACCCCCGACCGGGCCCTCAGCAGTGGGACCAGCTTGTCGACCAAGGAGCCGGCAGCCGGCGGGACCCACCAGTCGGCGGGCCCCAGCGGCCGGCGGAGAAGCCGGTGAATGTAGAAGCTGACGGCTAGGGCCCGCGCCCAGTCGGATTACCATTGTACCCCTGGGGGGTAGGCCTATATAACCCCCCCCCCCAGGGCACCCATGCAAAGGGTTGATCTCAGAGAGTTTTTAGACACCACATAGAGGGAAGAGGAGAGCTAGCCTAGCCTTTCTTCTTCCTCTCATCAAACAGCTCAAGGAGCACCTTGTAGCCACTTGTTCATCTAGTGACCATGCGGAGACCCCGCAGAGCAGCAGTAGGGGTGTTATCTCCACGGAGAGCCCCGAAGCTGGGTAAGAATTGCCGGCGTGCATGTCTATGCGTCATCCCGTTTCCAGGCACCGACGACATCTTATTGGCTCCCATAATGATAAGCCGCCCGTTGGCATATATCGCACCTACCACCCAACATTTGGCGCCCACCATGGGGCCAGGTGCACCGTCGTCCGAAGATATGTTCTGGACGGGAACCTTCTTCCTCCCCTGCGAGCGTAGCCAGCCCGGCACGCCCGATGGCGCTTGCCCCGACGCGCTGCAAGGCATCGCTGACGCTTGCGTGGCGAGCTGCCTCGCCAATCTTCTTGGCGAGGCTCGCATCTTCGACGAGCCCACCTTCGACGCGGGCACAGGCTGCCCCGAGAGCCACCTCGTCAGCCTCCTTGACCAACTCCACGTCTCCAAAGCCCGAGCTTGTGGATTTGGAGTCGATTGGCTCCACCGACCAGATGCTTGTCGACTCCGACACGGCATCACTCGACGCTTTCCCCACCAATGTTGTGATCTTCAACGACCCGCTCCCCCAAGCCGACAGCTATGGCAATGCCATCACCGAGGAGCTGGTCATCAGTCACGGCGGCCCCTCTGGCGAGAACGCCCACAACACCCTGCAAGCGGCGCTGCACGACCTGTCCGCCCCTCTCCCGGCCGACGCCGACGACGAGGCACTGGAGGCGCACCGCCTTGCCCTCCACGCGGAGGACCAGAGGATAGCTTCCATGAGACGCCTCACGGAGGCTCACCAGCGCGAAGTCGACCGCGCGGCCTTTGGCACGCCACCCCCTGACGGGCCAAGCCGAATCGGCATCGTCAAGAAACGCGGCGCAGTCACCGCCGACATGCTGGGAGCAGACCGCCCAGTCTACGCCATGCCCCTCGAGAACCTACGTGCTGCCCAGGCGGCCGTAGAAGAGCTGAACAGACTAGGGCCCGACGAGCTCCCCTATATGGCTAGACGCATCCAGCAACTGATTGGCGGGGCCGCAGAGCGGCATGAAGACGGCGCCCGTGCAGAAAGCCCTCCCCCGCGCCGAGAGCACGGCGTGACGTCACGCATGCCGACCGTGGGCAACACCCGCGCACGGCGGGAAAAGGAGTCGGCTGCCAGCCGCAGACGAACCCGGATCTCCATCGAGCGCGACACAGAAGGCCGGCCTCGAGCCGTGGAGCAGCGAGGCAACCCGCCTCCTCCTCCGCCTCGCGGGGAAAGATATCCCACCCCGCCGCCTGTCACGCATCCGACTCTCAAAGAGCCGACTAGGGCCGCCGAAGGAGTCGGTGAACGACGCCCGCCATCGGATCGACCGCCTAGCGCGATCCCTGGCATTGGAAGAAGAAGACGATGTCGCCCGCCTTGCTTCGGCCCCCGCATCCGCGACGAGCCCTTCCCTAAAGGGTTCTCGCTCCCAAGAGACACACCCAAGTACAACGGCTCTATGAAGCCGGAGGATTGGCTGATCGACTACTCCACCTTGATCGGCATAGCGAGCGGCAACAAAGCGCTGTGCCGTGAAATATGTGCCCTCGTGCTTCAAGGCGGCGCGAACTGGCTCAACAGCCTCAAGCCGTATAGCATCAACAGTTGGCTAGACTTCATCGAAGCCTTCATCCGCAACTTCACCAGCACCTACAAGCGGGCTCCCAAGCCCAGACAGCTATCCATGTGCGTACAAGGACCCACCGAGTCGACTCGCGACTACCTCACGTGCTGGGCCAAGCTTCGCAACTCCTGCGAGGGGGTGCATGAGGTTCAAGCCATAGAGTACTTCACCGCAGGGTGCCGAGAAGGCACCGTCCTCAAGCACAAGCTTCTCTGCTACGAGCCAACTACCCTCGACGAGCTACTAGTCATAGTGGACAAGTACGCCACCGCCGACTCCTCGATGAAAACCGAGCTCCGGGTGGACGCCTCCGGGAAGGTACTCAACCCGGCTCCCAAAATGTCGGCTGGCGACTCCAGCCGACATCCGTACTAGAATGATAACAAACACAAGGGCCCAATGCCGCCTTCAGCCAGTCGGCAGGTGGCCTGATCGAAGACGAAACGAGGGGCGGCCCGCGCCAAGAAGGTGAAAAGCGGCAGTCGGCTTTGGCAGCCCGGCCTTCTCCTACGAAAGGTGCCCTTGGCGCCCCATGCAAGTTCCACAGCCTTGAAGCCCAACCATATGACCCGGAAATGCCACTGGCTCACCCGAATCACCAAAGGCGAAGGGCTGGTGCCACCTCCGCCAGCTGGACAGCCGCCTCCGGCTCCTCAACAGCCGGCCGCTCGACCAGCAGTCGGGGCCGTCCAAGACGAGTTCCCCAACGAGCATGCCGCCTACGTCGTCTTTACAAGCCAGCCTGAAGACCGGCGCAGCCGGCGCCGACAGCACCAAGAAGTCAACGCGGTCGCCTCCAACAACCCCGAGTACATGACCGGCGGAAAGGCCTATCTCGGTGGAGCCGGGCCGACCACCAGAGGTGATGCCGTCCCGGTCTCTTATGTATTGGTTCGGAGGCCACCCTAGCAATGAACAGGCTTGCTGCCCGATTCTCCAGCGTCTTGATAGGCGGCGGAGCAGCATCAACATCCTGCATCATGACACCATGGAAAAGCTAAACATCAAGACCAAGCACCTCATGCCAAGCCGGACTGTGTTCTATGGCATTGTACCCGGCCTATCCTGCTCACCAATCGGCAAGATCAAGATAGATGTTCTCTTTGGAGACAATGATCATTTCCGCCGAGAAGCAATCTGGTTTGAAGTGGTGGACCTTGAGAGCCCCTATCATGCACTGCTTGGCCGACCTGCTCTGGCCAAGTTCATGGCCGTATCCCACTACGCCTACCTCAAGATGAAGATGCCAAGTACCAAGGGCATCATCACCATAGCCGGCGATTACAAGAAATCCTCCGAGTGCGCTGCAACCAGCAGCCGGCTGGCCGAGTCCCTTGTGATTGTTGAGGAAAAGAAGATATTGGACCGAATCGTGGCCATGGCTGGCAAGCAGCCAGCCCTGTCCCTCGACCCCAAGGAATGTGATGCCCAAGGTTCTTTCTAGCCGGCCAAGGAAACGAAGAAGATACCTCTGGACCTAGAGCACCCAGAAAGGTTTGACGTCATTGGGGCAAACCTGGACAGCAAATAGGAAGGCGAGCTCATCGATTTCCTCTGTGAGAATCGGGACATCTTTGCATGGTCCCCCAAGGACATGCCGGGTGTTCCCAAGGAATTCGCCGAGCACAAGCTACACGTCCGAGCAGATGCAAAACCAGTCAAGCAGCCCCTCCGCCGACTGTCGGAAGAGAAGAGAAGGATTGTAGGAGAAGAGATAGCCTGGCTCCTGACGGCCGGCTTCATAATGGAGGTGTTCTTTCCGAAATGGCTTGCGAACCCGGTCCTCGTGCTAAAGAAGAATAACAAGTGGCGCATGTGTATAGACTACACAAGCCTCAACAAAGCCTGCCCCAAAGATCCTTTCGCCCTGCCAAGGATTGATCAGGTGATAGACTCCACAGCCGGATGCGAGCTGTTGAGTTTCTTGGATGCCTACTCGGGCTACCACCAGATAAAGTTGGACCCAGCTGACCGCCTGAAGACCGCCTTTATCATGCCATTCGGAGCTTTATGCTACCTGACTATGACATTCGGCTTGAGAAATGTCGGTGCCACTTTTCAGCGTTGTATACAGAAATGCCTCCTCAAGCAACTCGGCAGAAATGCCCACGTCTATGTAGACGATATCGTAGTGAAGACGGAGAAGCGCGGCACCTTGCTAGAAGACCTCAAGGAAACATTTGAAAACCTGCGCCGGTTTTAGATCAAGCTCAACCCCGAGAAATGCGTGTTCGGAGTACCAGCCGGCCAGCTTCTAGGCTTCCTGGTCTCCGAACGCGGCACTGAATGCAACCTAGTAAAGATCAAAGTCATTGAGAGAATGGAGATTCCCACCAAGCTGCGAGACGTCCAGAAGTTTACCGGGTGCCTGGCCTCCCTGAACCGCTTTATCGGTGACTTGGAGAAAAGGCTCTCCCCTCTACCGACTCATGAAGAAAACCACTCACTTGAGTGGAGCGACCAAGCCGACCAAGCTTTCCATGAGCTAAAGAAGATCTTGGCCACGCTACCTTTGTCTTGGCGGCTACCGATCGAGAAAGAGCCCATGCTCCTTTATATTGCCGCCACCAGCCGGGTGGTCAGCACCGTCATCGTGGTCCAGCACCCAGAAGAAGGCCGAGCTCAGCCAGTCAAGAGAACGGTGTATTACTTAAGTGAAGTACTGTCCACCTCGAGGCAGAACTACCCGCACTACCAGAAGATGTGCTATGGCGTGTACTTCGCCGCCAAGAAGCTAAAGCCCTACTTTCAAGAGCACCCCATCACGGTCATATGCACCGCCCCGCTCGCCGAGATCATAGGCAGCCGGGACGCATCCGTCCGGGTGGCAAAATGGGCCATTGAGCTGGCCCCTTACACGATCTTCTACTAGCCTCGCACGGCCATCAAGTCCCAAGCATTGGCCGACTTCCTCGTCGACTGGGCCGAGACTCAAGACTGCCGCCCGACTCGGGACTCCACTCATTGGCGGATGCACTTGATGGGTCCAAGATGCGCACCGGCTTGGGAGCCGGCATCATCCTCACCTCTCCCAAAGGCGACAAACTCAGATACACATTGCAAATTCACTTTGCCGCCTCCAAAAAATGTGGCCGAGTACGAGGCGCTCATACATCGGGCTCCGGCTAGCCAAAGAGCTCAAAGATCCGCCGGATCGTGCTATGGCGACTTCGGATTTGGTGGTCCAACAGTCATCTGGCGACTGGGATGCCAAGGACGCAAACATGGCAAGCTACCGCTTCCTCGTTCAGCAAATCAGCGGGTATTTTGAGGGATGCGAGTTCCTCCACGTGCCACGGGCCGACAACGAGCAAGCAGATGCCCTGGCACGATTAGGCTCCACTTGACAAGCTATACCAATCGACGTCTCTCTCCAACGCCTCCTCAAGCCGTCTATCGAGCCATCTCAAGAATCCGATTCCATCTTCGTGCCGCTTAACCCCGACGCAGCCGGATCCGGCTTGGGGAACCAAGCAGGCGGCCCGGGGACTTTGATAGGCGGCTCGGGGACTGCCATAGTCGCACCCAGCCCGGGGACTTCAGAACCCGGCCCGAGGACTACGGTAGTCGGCCCGGGGACTGCATCAACACCACAGGCGGTGGCCGACTCCAGATCTTCACCACCCAGCCCACCCGCCCTGGTTGAAGTAACCGTGTTGGCTATAGAAGAAGTCACAGCTCCATCATGAGCTCAGCCCATCCTCAACTTCCTGGTAAACAGAGAACTGCCGGCTGACGAGATCGCGGCAAGACAAGTCCAACGCCGAGCCGGATCATATACAATTGTTAACAGAGAGCTCGTGACGCAGTGTCACCGGAGTCTTCGGTAGCTGCGTCGAGCGGCATAAGGGCATAGCAATCCTCAAGGACATTCACCAAAGCGAATGCGCCACCACGCAGCTGAAGATCACTCGTTGCCAAAGCTTTCCGCCATGGATTCTTTTGGCCGACTGCTTGGGACGACGCCAAGGAGTTGGTCAAACATTGCAAAGGGTGCCAAGTCTTCAGCTCCAAGCAACACCTGCCGGCTTCGGCACTCAAGACCAATCCTCACGGCCTTTTGCCGTCGGGGATCGGACATGGTGGGCCCATTCAAAGGCGAGCGCGCGGCGGCATGACACATCTGCTCATCATCGCCGTGGATAAATTTACCAAGTGGATCGAAGCAAAGCCGATTAAGAAGCTGAATGGGCCATTGCCGTGACATTCATCGCAGATATTACAACTCGATGCGGCGTGCCACACGGCATCATCACCGCAACGGCAACGAATTTTGCCAAGGGAGCATTAGCGCGTTTACGCAGCGACCTTGAGGGCATCCGATTGGACCTAGCATCCGTTGCCCACCAGCAGTCAAACGGCCAAGTTGAGCGAGCCAACGGCCTCATCCTTTCGACATCAAGCCCCGATCGGTGGTGCTGCTTTGGGCGTTTGGCGGCTGTTGGCTCGACGAGCTGCGGCCATCCTCTGGAGTCTGCGCACTACCCCGAACAAGTCAACCGGCTTCACCCCTTTCTTCCTTGTATATGGTGCCGAGGCTGTCATCCCAACTGACATCAAGTTCAACTCGCCTCGGGTGACCATGTACACAGAAGCAGAGGCCAAAGAAGCACGAGAAGACGGCGTCGACTTGCTGGAAGAAAGCCAACTGTTAGCCCTCAGCCGGTCCGCCATCTACCAGCAGGGCTTGCGCCGCTACCACAGCAGGAAGGTCAAGCCAAGATCCTTTCAAGAGGGTGACCTTGTGCTCCGGCTAATCCAGCGAACAGCCGGCCAGCACAAGCTCTCGGCCCCTCAGGAAGGCCCCTTCGTCATCAGCAGAGCATTGGGAAACGACTCCTACTACGATCGGCGCACGAAGCGAAGGCACGAAGAGAGATGATTCCAGCAAGGAGTCGGAGCGACCATGGAACGCCAACCTCCTCCGAAGATTTTACGGTTAAAAATGCACACGATCACGCTACCTTTTGTACTAAGTATGAGACAATAGGCCCCGAGGAGCACTTTCGGAGACTGCCACCCTTTATCTATGAATGACGAGTATCATGCTTATGATTATGTCACTACATTCTTCCTCCTCGTCCGGCACCGGGTTCGACTAGTCGGCCTGGGGACTGGCCGCCTTGAGTTATATTCAAGTTCCACCTGCAGTCAGACAAGTAGTGTGCCGGCACCCAACCCCTCTTTTGTCGAAAGTCACAGCTCGAAGAACTGACTGTCCGGCTGGCAAGAGTCAAAGGCAGGAAAGGATGCCCACACGAAAAACGGCAAAGGACTAACGAACTCGTATAACAAAAGCCGGCTTCCTCCCATCACCGACCGGCTACCAGAGTAGCCGGCCGGCCAGCTTCCCATTTCACCTTGCCACAATCCAAGAAAGCTCAAGTACTTGTCTTCCCACAAATGGCCAAGTTCCTCCCGACCCACAATTTGCACAGGCAGCTATTAAATTTGGGAAGGCGGCGACCAAGGGAAAGGCGGCAAAGGACACAACCTACGGATAAAAAGCAAATTCGAATGGAAGCCAAACACATGCATAATTATATTTACACAAAAGCCTTCGAGAGGCCGGCATTCAACATAGTTTGAATACACCCCCAGTGGGTGGAACTGTGCAAATTTATTAAAAAGTTGTTCAAAGAGTAACAGCAGGAAAGCAAGAATGGCAGATCAGGCCAAGGGAGCGATAGGCGAGTCGGGCAGGTCGGCGGAGGAGGCAGTGCTGGCCGGAGGAGTGGCCAGCTTGCGGGTCTCGGCCTGATCATCACCCCTGGTAGACGGCACGCTCGCGCGCGCCTCGTTGCTGGAGGCACGATTAGGCTGAAGGTGGCTGGTCGCTTCACCGTCGGGCACGACGTCTTCACCGCCCTCCCCTTATTCATCTTCGCCTTCGTCGCTGGAAGCGATTTCCTCCGCCGAGTCCTCACCTTCCGCCGGGTTCAGCCCGAACCACTCCTTCGGCTGGGCGACGCCGTTGTCATTCACCTCAGGAGCAAAAATGCTGGTGTCGGTATATTCGGCGATAGCCGAGGCGCGATGGATGATAGCCGGCCGCACCGCCACCAGCTCCTCGTCGGCCTCCTGCCTCCAGGTGCTCATCTGGCCCAAGCTCAGCCCAGGATACCAGGCTCGAACAAACTCCAGCGCCCGCCTGGCGCCATACCGAGCAGCGGAAGCCTTCCAGGCCTCAAAGCAGCCAACCGCAACCTCGGCGATCCGACCGGGGGTAGTGCGAGAATCACCTCGCCCGGGAGGGCGGTCAGCACTAACGCCCGACGCAGACTGAAGACGGCGGAGCATGCGGTGAGCGGCTGCGATCGGGCTCGATCGCCAAAACTGCTCCTCAAGCGTCCGACTCATCTGGCGCGCGATCTCAACCCTCAACTTGCGGCGCGCCTCGCGGTGGGCCTCGATGGCTTGGCTGGCGGCGACGGAGTAACCGGGAAATTAATCTGCGCGAAGAACAAAGAAACAGCACAAAAATCAGAAGATAAACAAGAGGGCAAGGGTCAAGCAAAGGGGTGAAAAGGAAGGCGGCTTACCGTCGACCAGATCCTCAACCCGTCCATAGCCCTCGCGCAGCGCTTGCCTCGCTTCAGCCCAGCCCGCCGCCTCGGTCTCGAACTCGGCCTTAAGGGCGTCCTCGCTATCCTGCACCTTCTTCAGGGCTGCCTTATGGTTCTCCTCCTGGTTGGCCAGTTTCTTGGCCAGGCGGTCATGTTCCTGGGCCAAGGCGCTGCACTCAGCCTCCTTGGCGCGAAGGGTGGTCTGGGGCCCGCCTAGCTGCTCCCTCAAGTCGGCATTAGCCTTTGCAAGCATGGAGAAAAAGGAAAAAGCAATAAGGAAGAAATCGTCAAGGAAGATCCGACCCGACTGCTCAGCAGTCGGCGTGAATCTCGGGGACTACACCCAGTGGGTGCGCTGATGCGCCCCCACATGAGATAAAAGAAACAAAGCACTCACTCCGGCTATTAGTCAGGTCGTGGCCTTTTGGCTCAGCTCACGGGCACAGGAGTTGAAGGAAGCAGCGGAGATTGTGATATTCCTGAAAATCAGACTGAGTGCGAATAAGAATAAGATTGCCGCCAAGGCCTGCTAAAAGTTCCAAGCAGCACGCTTTCAGACCGACTCGAAACTCGGGGACTACACCCAGTGGGTGCGCTGACGCGCCCCCACGGAAGAAATCAAGAAAGAAATCGACCAAGGCCAAAAGACTCACCCGGATGACCGCTCGCGTAGTAAGAAACTCTTGGGTGTACCATTGCAATGAAGCGCCCTGGGTCTGAAGCCGGCGTCGGACCTCCTGCGCCGCCACGTTCAGCTTGGTCGTTCCACCGCTGGGCGTCCACTCGGACGCGTCTTGGCGCTTGGCCGCCTCAGGTCTCGAGCCATCGAATGGCCAGAGCTTCGCGGCTCCGGCGCCGACGACGCTTCTCCTCACAAGACCGCGAGGCGGCGATCGCACCACAAGATCCGCCTCGCCAACTTCGGCTTCAAATTTCTACCGCCAGCGCCGTAGTAGGTCGGCCGCCTTGGTCCATTCCAGTCGGTGCCGACTGTGGCGCCTCCCCCAGGATGGTCACGTCATCCTCCCTCCTCTCCATCACTGGCCGGTCGCGGTCGGCTTCCTCCGATGGGGGCACGGGGATGTTGGGTGCCATGGCGCGAAGAGGAATAACGAGCCATGGAGGCTGATTGCGCAGAGCCTCCACCTCCCTCTCCGCGGTCGCGGCCTCCGCCCGGGCCTTGGCCGTTGCGTTGGCTTGCGCCTCGGCCGACTTCTCCGTCGCCTCCTGGACGGCCCTCCGCTCCTCCGCTTCCCGCTCCTCCCGCGCCTCCCGCGCGTTCCGCTCCGTTGCCTCCATGAGGTTGGCGCGGGGATCCACGCAGTGGGAGCTCGAAGACCCTCTTGTCGGTCCGACTATGGAGGCGGCATCAACCCGTTCGAGGGGAAGCGGCGCCCTGACCGGCAAATCAAGAAGAAGGTTCAAAAGTGCCTCAACCAAAGAAGACAACAAGAAAGCAGGAGAAATTCAACACTTCCGAGACCGCCTGTGGCTGCTTCACCACCTTGCGGAAGCGGGCCACTTTCGCGGCCGCCTCGTCCCGCTTGGTCGCCGTCGTGGAGCCCTTGGGTTTTTCGCCGCCGAAGAGACTCGCCTGCCCGATGTTTTTTGCGCTGCCACCAGCAATGGGCGCGGCAGAAGGTCCAGCGCTTGGCGATCGGCTGCCGGTGGCAGCGTGGGATGGCCTCGGCTTCATCATCGTCCGGCGATCCACGAAGCCGCCGCATGAGCTCGGGCCGCTTTGCCTCTCTGCCGGCTCCGACTATGGCGTCGTCCATGGCGGCCGCCCCCAGATCTGGATCGTCGGGGTCGTCCATCGTACGGTCATCCATAAACTGGCGCTCTGGCCCTGCGGCCCCGGCCGCCGGTCGAAGAAGGGGGTTCTGCTCAAGGACAAGCCGATTAGTCAAAAGTCGGCCGTCACGAACCCGGCAACAAAAGAAGAAGAAAAGAAGGAAAACTCACCATAGGCGGGGGATCAGCCCGAGAATACGGCGCCTTGCCATACTGCCACTCCTCGGTGAGCTTGCAGTTGGAGATGTAATTCACCATGTAAGACACCTCGTCACGAGGCATCTCCCTGGTGCTCAGCCGGCATGGGCGAAGCGGCCGCTCATCTGGCAGATCATGTGCGACCGGCCTTGGAGCGGGAGCACCCGGCGCTCCACGAAGGCGGCGACCAGGTCGTCCCCGACCAAGCCTTCCGATTGGATCATCACCCGGAGCCGGGTGACGGCGGCGTTCCCAGCCAGGGAGAGCGACCTGGCTCGGTAGGACCAAGACGGTTGCCTCCCAGGCGGCGGGCCGGCTACGTAAGCCGGCAGATTAACGAAGTCGCCTTGCGAGGCGACGTTCTTCACGTAGAAGTATGATTGCTGCCAGAGCTTCACCGACTGGATCAGCGGGATATGCGGAAAAGGGTTGTTGTCGACTGACCTCCGCATGGCGATGAAGGTGCCACAGGGGGCGGGCACACCCGCGGAGACGGTGCCAAGCTTGCACTGGAAGAACTCCCCAAAGAGCTCAAGGGTGGGAAGGACGCCAAGAAAACCCTCGCACAGGGTGAGGAAGGCCGACAACAGCATCACCGTGTTGGGGGTGAGATGATGTGGCTGGAGGCGGTAGAACTCGAGGAAGGAGCGGAAGAACCGGCTCGCCGGCAGGCCGAGGCCGCGCAGGCGATCATGACGGAAGATGACCCGCTTCGCCCTCCTCCGCGCCGACGAAACCTCGCCTCGGCCATGAGGCGGTCTTCACATAGCCCTCGCCCGGCAACCGCCGCGTCTTGCGAAGCCAATCAATGTGGTCCTCATGGACGTTGGAGCCATCCCACGAGCTAGATAGCGCCATGGGAGCAAGAGGAAGCGAGAGAGGCATGGCGGCGGAGTGCACAGCCACGCTGCGGAGGAGCCGTGGCAGACCAAGAGGTTTGACCGGGACCGGAACGCCATGGTGGTGAGGGAGAAGGCTGGGGGAAGAAAGGAGAAGGAGGTAGAGGGAAGGTTGGGGCGAGGCGGGCGAAGTGAAGGCTCGCCGCTCCTCCTCCTCCCTCTACTTATAGGCTCGTCTTGGCGGAGCCGAGGAGGCGAGCATGGGGAACGTGGGATTAACCACGCCCACTCCCCCACGCCCCGATTATGCGCCCTAAAGGCATGCTTTGAAACCGCCAAGGAAGGCGAGCGGTCCGTTCGGGCCACAGAGGACCCGCACATGGGCCGAGGCCTAGGTATGGTGGGCCCCAGCCTGCGGCGATGCCCCGTCGCGCGCGTGGGCTGGCAGGCCTTTCTGGCCACGTGGCGCGCAGGGTGGCGCGCGGTCAACGCGCGATTCGGCTCGCGTTCTCACCTTCGGGCTGCAGAACTTCCTGAAGACGGCGCACCCGCTCAGGGCCGGCTCCTAGCTACCGGCCCCTCAGGATAGGAAGCTGGTCGAGCTTCTCGTCCTCCTTTCAGCCTTGAAGCTCAATCAGCTTCGGGGACTACTGTCGGAGTAAATGACCACGGTAGCCTAGCCGGCTCCCCCTGGGACCTCTGAAAAATTATAAGCCAATCAAGCCATCCAACATCCAAGACGCAGTGCCGCCTTCCCCCGATCGGCTGACCCTCAGGCCGGCTGTCAGGAGGCGGCCCGGCCCCAAAACCTACAGGAAGAAGGCCACAAGAGGGTCGACTTCCAAGGAGCCGGCTACCAGAGGGCCGACTCCGCGGAGCCGGCCACAAAAAGGCCGACTCCAAGAAGCCGGCCCCCCAGCAAGCGGCCAAGGCCGCACCCTCAGAATCTGCGCCCACATAATAGTGATGGAACGGGGCATGGCTACAGTGAAGCCTGCCACCCCCGTATCCCGGAGCACGCATGGCCACAGTGCATCGTACGGGGCGGCCATCTCCTGTCCGGTGCGGCACTGTTGCCATGTTGACCATGACATCAGACACGACGAGTTGTCAGTACGACCCACAGGCGGCGGGCCCCTCCGGCCAGAGAGATGCCCGAAGGCGGCTCGGCCTCCCCCAGTCGGCCTGAGATGTGGCCGGCTTCCCATAGCCGGCTTACTCCTTCCCTCGAAGGAGGCGCCTCATTAAGGAGACAAGACGAGGTGAGGCTAAAGTGATCGCCGCCAAGACGGCGGCACTGTAGCCATGCTTACCCCGACAAAGCCCTCGTCATCAGGATTGAAGCAACAGTAACTAGCACCCGACCGGGCCCTCGACGGTGGGGCCAGCTTGTCGACCAAGGAGCCGACAGCCGGCGGGACCCACCAGTCGGCGGGACCCAGCGGCCAGCGGAGAAGCCGGCGAATGTAGACGCTGATGGCTAGGGCCCGCGCCCAGCCGGATTACCATTGTACCCCTGGGGGATAGGCCTATATAAACCCCCAGGGCACCCATGCAAAGGGTTGATCTCAGAGAGTTTTTAGACACCACATAGAGGGAAGAGCTAGCCTAGCCTTTCTTCTTCCTCTCATCAAACAGCTCAAGGAGCACCTTGTAGCCACTTGTTTATCTAGTGACCATGCGGAGACCCATAGAAAGCAACAATGAGGGTGTTATCTCCACGGAGAGCCCCGAAGCTGGGTAAGATTCGCCGGCGTGCATGTCTACTCCTCATCCCGTTTCCAGGCACCGGCGACGTCTTATTGGCTCCCACAATGATAAGCCACCCGTTGGCATATGTCGCACCTACCACCCGACAACAACGTCTCAAACCAACCTCTTGCACGGCGGCGAGGATGTCAGCTGGATCCATTTTGTCCGATGACGAACGCGCTGATGGCGTGACGTTGCTGGCCGGCCGAGGCAGGTCTCGCCAAGATGATGGCCGGTTGTAGCAGGCGGAGTCTGGAGAGGAAGGCGGCGATGAAGATCACGGGCGTGGGCGGCCATCTGGGCGACGGCAAAGGAACACAGCGGCAGCAGCAACGGTGCCGGGGCACGCGCGGCGGCCTGTTTGGACGGCGATCCAGGCGACGTGGAGGGCGACGACGACTACGTGCAGACGGGGGGCTACGTGGAGATGGCGTGGATGTGTTTAGGGTTTAGGGTTACGACGGCGGGCATCAGCGGCTCCCGTGATGTTTTTTTCATAACTATCAACGCCAACGTGGAGACGTGCAGCCCGTCTGTGAATGACGTCTATGGCGAAAAAGTGCTGACATCTGTGGGTGTGACACCCCAAAATTTTAACCTTGTTTAGTTAATTAAAATTTTGCCAGGAAATTAAAAATTTTATTTTCTGGGTTCCCTTTTGATTTTTTTTTGAAACTTCTCCTTCCTTTTATCATGGAGTTATTTCCTTCAGTGAAAACTTTTCAAATATGTTATTGGACTTGTTTATCCTCTCAAGAAAAATCTTTTCTTTTCATCAGAGGAATTAATTATGTAATAATCTCCATAATCTTTATTTTCTTGAAAAAGGGTTTCCCATGGTTCTATGGTCCTTTTTGAACTGCAACCCTTTTATAAATCCTTTCAAAAATCCCACCAAAATTTGGAGATGTCATATGATGTTTTTAAGCCACCTTTATGCAAAAATACCTTCTGTCCTTTGGTAATTTTGAGCTCTACACCAGTTTTTCAAATCTGGTCCAGTGGATAGATTTGCACTACAACCTATTTAAATATTTATTTCTAGCTTCCACCAAAATTATGGGATGTTAGTAGCAGCATATGATTCAACTTTATGCAAAAACCCAGCTTTGTTCTTTGAAAAATTTGAGTGGATCAACCTCTTTTCCATTCTGGTCCAACTTGATGGTTTGTACAGCAACCACATTTTTAGTTGCTCCTTTATCCTTGATTTCTTTTCCTACTTGTAGTCCTCCCTGTTAAACCCCTAAGTCCAGGAGCAAGCACCCATTGGACCATTTTTGGATCATGTAGTAATACCATTTACCTCCTGTCCATAATGGAAGTTTTGCAAAACTTTCACTAGCAAGTTTGTGCTTTGGACAAACTAACCTCACCACCCTCTCTTTCTTCTAAAGAGACCCCAACCTGGAAGATTTGGCCACTCCAAGAAATGCCTAGATGACTGTGGCATTTTGTCAAACACCTTGAGAGCATGGACAGATTGGGCATGAGTTTTTGTTTTCATAGTAGACCTGATCCCCTGACCAGACCAGCATGTCCCATGGATTTGCCTTAACCTACAACCCCACCCTGCTAACCCTCTTGAAGTTTAAAGCCCCCTAGCATGCATTAGCATTTTGTCGAGCATGTTCCGTGCGTGCTCTGGGCGCGAGCAGAGCGCGCGTTTTGCACGTGTTGCGCTCGAGCCGCCGCGTCGCGCCCCCTGGTTTGGCCCACCCTGCATAGCCGCGCCACGCGCTCCCCCTCTCACCAGAACGCGCCAAGCAGCCCTGGTGCCCTGCAGCACCGCCGACAGAGCTCCTTGGCGGCACGCCGGCGTCCGCAGCGCGTCTCTGCCAGGTCGGTGCCGCCCAAGCCCCAGCTGCTCGCCACCTGCCCCTGGAACAGCTCAGCCTCATCCTCTCGCGTGTCCTCTAGCTCTCGTCGTCGCCACGACGCCCTGCCGCTACAGGGAGGCGGTTCGCCGGCGAACTTATCCACGGCCGCCGCAAACCGACCTCGTTGCGCTATAAAGAGAGGCCCTCGAGCACGTTCCGTTCACTAGGCAGCCTCAGCATGCTCCCCTAGCTCTTCCGTGGCAATCAACCCGGGGAGGTCTTCTTCCCCACCTCCGGCAGCTGCAGCCGCCGCCACTGCCACAGCCATTCTAGCACCACCAGAGCCTCCCCCTCTCCACTCTCTTCACCAGGAACTCCCTCTCCCCCTAGTGAATCCATCCCCCTACTCAATCTTGATGGGGACTCGCCGCGGGCAAAAAACCCACTTTGCCCGACGACCGCCGTCCGCTGTGAAGCTCGCCGCCGGCAGCTCTGTCCACCCCAGAGACCGTAGCGACCACCGTAGTAACCGTCTTGATCCCCTGAGCCCGCGGATGGTCTCCGTTTTACGAACGGTGTCGCCGTTCGCCGGTGAGCATCGTCGGAGTTCCGCCTCCGCTCGGGGCAGAGGAAGAGGAGGAAGGCCGACTAGTCAAACCTGACTAGTGGGCCACCTGGACCCACTGTCAGTGACTCACGCGTCGTCCACGCTGGAGTAAGTGGAAACGTATTTCCAGAATACACCTTCGATGTGTTCGTATAATCGAACCGTTTTCTTTTTCTGTTTTATTTAAATAACAGATTTTGACCAAAACTTTGACCGCCTATAACTTTTTAATTATAACTCCAAATGAATTGATTCCTTTTCCTACCTCTCTCAAATTTGATCTAGTTTGTTTTAAGATTTATTTGAAAAAATTTCAAGACAACTTTTTGTGCTGTTTTGAATTTGTGTGTTAATTCAAATTTATTTAAAATAGGACTTTGGAAAGAGAGAAGGAGGCTTTCAAAAGTTTTGGAGTGCACCCTGCCTTTCCACACCTTGAAGGCAAGCATTCTGAACCCTGGCATAATATTTTTGCATGCATTGTTTGACACGATTATGGTATCACCTCGATACGTGGAACTCGTTATTTTATGTGCTGATGTGATCGTTTACATAAATGCTTATTTGAAATTTCCTTGCTGTTGGAAATGGACATGCTTGTGATAATGATCATCCTCGTATGCCTTTCGTGCCTACCGGAAGGAAAACGGGAAAGTCTCTGTCTTGGGTAGACCCGAACCAAGTTCCTCGTCGAGACGAGTGTGTCCGGCATGGCATGAGGGGTATGATGAGTGGTGATTCTATCTGTTGGATGAAATATATTCGTTATGCTAATCATGCAGGGAATACTTAAACCACCTGAGTCGACCATAGATCGAGTCTTGTTCCAGTAACCCCCATACTTGCCTCGTACTACCACTTGTCCCTGCCGCAGGTAGGGTACGGTTCAGTAAGTCGTCAACCCCTTTCAAGCACACACCGTACAGAGAGGCCACGGTGGAAGATACCGGTTGTAACCAGTAGGCATGCCATTTGGTCCGGGGGCATGGGTGTTTCCGGTTGAGACCGAGAGGGGAGGCCACCCCTTAGAGCGCGCGATATAAATTTGATCCCATGCTACGCGAGGTTGTAGCCTCCCCACTTAGAGTTTTGCTTAACAAGTGTCCTGGGTGATTCCAGACACCGGTAAGTTAAGCTGGTGTGTGCAAGTTAGGTGTGTTTTCAATTAAAAGGCCGTACACGAAATTAGCCCCGATGGACTAAAGGAATCCGTTACTCGTGGGTAAAGAGTACACCCTCTGCAGAATTTAGACCTATTCGAATAGCCGTGTCCATGGGTAAGGATTACAGTCTGGGATGGGTCAGGTGTCGGTCTTAGTGTCGGTCTTCGGAGGAGAAACTGTTAAACCATAATTGGGATCACGACTTGAGACTTGTAATGATTATGATTATCAGTTTGTTATGGACTAACCCGTTACATTATTTGAATTATCGGGTATCCCTGGGATGGTTCTACCTCCTGGGTATTCACTGTGATTATTTATAAGCCCTTTATGTGGTGTCGCTGATACGCCCGACCGGGGCATGCTTGTTATTTATTTTACTTATAAGCCCTTTATGTGGTGTCGCTAAGACGCCCGACTGTGGCATGCTTGTTATTTATTTTACTTAATAAGCCCTTTATGTGGTGTCGCTAAGACGCCCGACTGTGGCATGCTTGTTATTTATTTTTCTTATAAGCCCTTTATGTGGTATCACTGAGACGCCCGACTGTGGCATGCTTGTTATTTATTTTTCTTATAATCCCATTATGTGGTGTATTTGAGGCCGATCGTGGCATGCTTGATATTTATTTTACTTTATGAGCCCTTTATGTGGTGTCGCTCAGACGCCCGACTGAGGCATGCTTGTTATTTACCATCAATTCAAGACATCACTTCAGACATCCGAATGGTGCATTTTATTCCTACTCTGTCATTACATATTCGTTGTTACTTATTAATAACCAGCCTGCATGCATCAAGGATTTTATTTCTATGACTGACGTTGTGATCATAGAATATTTTCAAAGCATAATTATCGGTTGTTATATTATACCCAAGTTCATAATGTTTGCGAGTACATTCAAAGTACTCACTGGCTTGCCCCTGGCTATTGTCTTCGCCAGATTTCTTGCGTTGAGAGGAGCGTTGCGATGACAGCCCCGGAACCTAAGCAATGGTGATAGCAGCCTCGCGAAGATAGGAGTTATCCTGGTCAGCTGTTCCTGTGGGAAATGGAGTCCCATAGACGTTGATGATTCACAAACCACTTCCGCCATCAACCACTAGAAACCATTTGTTGTACTCTCAGACCAGAATGGTCTTGTACTACATTTTTTTTGTATTTTGCTTGGAATTTCTGTATCAAGTTGGTGCCTCATCAGCTAACAGTTATCCTGGGGCTGGTGAGCACAATGGCCATTTTCTGGAATTTATTACCCGGAAAACCGGTCGCCACAATGGTAGGCGTCTTATGGACAGGAGTGACGTCTGACGGTAGTGCGGCATATGTGTGAGCGTCTGACGACATCGTCATGGACGTACGTCGTCGGGTGGGTATTCCTATACCTAATGTGAAATGACCATTCTATCCATTATACGTTTTAGGGGGGTTGTACCGAAGCACTCGCCTATGAATTTTACAATGAGTATTAATTGTGGACCAATAGGATTGGAGATTGGGGGAATGAGGGGCTACAGCTAACCTGAATAAATACAATCTGTGCTGGTTAGTTGTACATCAATAACGATGATATTTGATATTGTCTAGCAGGCTGATGAGGGGGTGCTCGTTGTAGTCACAGATAGCTCAAATCGTCACACCAGGTCAGCTTTTTACAGTATGCACGCCACATCGATGAATTTGTTGGACTTGAGATACAAACTGATTTTTCATATTCCTAGCATCTTTGTCATAAGCATGATTTTTCCTTGTTAAATCGAGTTAATGTCATGTTCAAGTTATGTATCCATGCCATAAGTTCAGTTATATAGACTCAAATGCATGAAGTTTCCCACTTCTTATGGCTCTGTTGAAACCAAAGATGGGTGGCACAATAATGATGAGATTTTCCTACATTTAGGCTTCCAACAAAACCTTTGGAGTTCACCAAAATACACATTCAAGGAGCTATTGAACTCTGCGATGTTGGAGAACAACAATTTGTAGGTAAGCACTTTTGTGAATTTCCTAATGCGCTTAATCATGGACTCAGATATGGAAAGTAATAGACTGAAGTTTCATGTCAATGTTATATGCTTCAAGTATTTTGGATTGCTTCATTGTCTCCAAATGAATGATTTTGATATTACTTTTGTTACACATGCATACTTTTTCATGAATAAATACTGTGTGTGTCACCACATAGAATTTAACTGTAGTAAAATAAGTTAATAGCACGTCATGAAAGAGCACTAGCTAGTGGAAGCAACCATACATGTATGATATTACCTCCATCCCAAATTACTTGTCTTAGATTTGTTTACATATGGGTATATCTAACGTTAAAACATGTCTACACATAGACAAAACTAAGACAAATAATTTGGGACAGAGGGAGTACAATATAAGAACTTCAAACTACCGATATTACAACTCTTGAGAAGTTCCTTTAGCACATACTTAATCCATTATTAACCACATGAAACACAAACAAACTGGAGAATTTTTCTAAAAAAAATTATACTTTTAATAGTGTCAGTGTTCGTTAAATTCCCATTGGTGACAAGGGTAGATTATCTATGAGTCGGGAAAATTTGATGTTCGATAATAAAATATCGTTGACATTGAAGAACTTGTGGAGCGTTGTACCTATATGGAAGAGGCTTGCACGGGATTCACAAGGTTTGATTTCTGTCAGATCATGGGTGCTACAGACAATTTCTCAGAAAAGGTGATAGTTGGATGGGGAGGATTTGGGAGGGTGTACAAGGTAAGCCAATATAGAAACAAGTTAACAAAGTGAATGCATATCCCCCTTGTCTTCCTAATAAAGCGTGCATGTCTGCTTAGAGAAAGTTAATTTTAACTCCCTTAGTAAACATTGCAGGGCCAGTTGCCTGGTGGACTTAATGTTGCTATCAAAAGAGCTGATGAGTATGCAGCAATGCTTGATGTCAATAGTGAATTGCAGCTTGCAAAGCTTCGGCATGCCAATGTGATTAGGTTATTGGGGTGGTGCATCCATGATAAAGAAAGGATTCTAGTGTATGAGTACATGCAAAATGGTTCCTTGATCATTACATATGTGGTAAGTTTTCGCTATTGTACTTATTTTCCACGTGGGCCTCTTTTTTAGGAAGTAAACTATTATAGTTTGGTTTAAAGCAGAATAGAAAAGTCCAAAAAAAAAAGATAATCATTCTTCGAACATTTTGCAGACAGAACAAAAGGGCCATTGCTAAGCTAGTCTAAGCGATTCAAGATAATTACAGGGTGTTTTTTTCGAAAAGGGGGGTCACCCCGGCCTCTGCATCAAAACGATGCATACGGCCAACTTAATTAAATAGCAAATTGGTTCAAAAAAGGTCTTAAAGTCTGAATGAAAGTAAAGAGCTCAAAGAGAGCCAAAAAAAAGTAAATATAAAGCCACAACCGGCTGGTATGAGAAAGATAGGGAAACTGGTTGCCTATCCTATTACATGACCGCCATCCAAACCGGTTGAAAATATCACGTGCTACCATCTCCCACCGGATACATCCAGTAACCAAACGCTCCCTGGCCTCCGTCGGAGTGAGTAGTGACCACATACGGATCAACGCAGTGGCTCGGAAGATAACCTGCAAAAAATGAATATTTGTTGTTCTGTTAAAAGCCAAATCATTTATCCAGCTCTAGACTGCCCACAATAAAGCACATACTCCTACTCAAATGTGTCTTGCTGTTTCGGACTCTATCCCGTTAAGCCACGTCCCAAATAACATGCTGGCAGAGTTCGGAGGAGTAATGTTAAAGTCTATGTGTACCGTCCGCCATAGAACTTTTGCCAACAGGCAGTCAAGAAAAAGGTGTTTGATAGTTTCATCCCGATCACAAAAACTACATCTAGGAGGTCCTGTCCAGTTATGCTTTATTAAATTGTCCTTAGTTAAAATGACTTGTTTATGTCCAAACCACATGAACACTTTAACTTTCAAACGAACTTTGACTTTCCAAACACATTTGGAACTAGGAATGGAGTTAGAATTGATAACATCGAGATACATTGATTTAATTGTGAACTCTCCAGTCCTAGTAAGCTTCCAAAGGTAATCGATCGGGTTGTTGAGACAATTTGGACCTCCATCAGTCTACTCACTAAATGGAGCCAAGCTTCCCAATGATTTCCGACAAGCGTCCTCCTGAATTGAATATTGAGAGGGATGGTCTGAAGTACTGTTGCAACGTAAGCGTCTCTTCATTGAACTATGCTATAGAGAGACGGATATTGAAGCGTGAGGGGTGTTTCCCCTAGCCAAGTATCCTCCCAGAATCGCGTGGTGGTGCCATTTCCGGTTATAAACTTTGTCCTATTGAAAAAAGATGATTTAACTCTCATCAGCCCTTTCCAAAAAGGCGACTCCGTCGGCCTCTCTATCACCTGGGACAAAGTTTTGGAGTGGAGGTACTTACTACGGAGAATCATATAACTTAGACAGCCACTTGCTGAGAAGACATATGTTCTTGACTTCAAGATTTTCAATGCCAAGACCCCCTTGGTTTTTTGGTCTACAAATAATGTCCCATTTGGCGAGTCTGTATTTACGTTTTAGTTCATCACTCTGCCAAAAGAATCGGGACCGATAGAAGTCCAGCCTTTTCCTAACTCCAACTGGAACCTTGAAAAAAGACAAGAGAAACATAGGCATACTCGTGAGAACCGAATTAATAAGAATTAATCGGCCTCCGTATGACATGAGCTTGCCCTTCTAGCAGCTCAGTTTCTTCTCAAATCGATCCTCAATGCACTTCCATTCTCTGTTTGTCAGCTTATGATGATGAATTGGTATACCTAAATACGTAAAAGGTAAAGCCCCCAATTCGCACCCAAACAATTGCCTATAAGCATCTTGTTCCTCACTGGCCCTGCCAAAGCAGAACAATTCGCTCTTATGAAAGTTAATCTTTAACCCGGTCAATTGTTCAAATAAGCATAACACCAGCTTCATATTTCTCGCTTTTGCTAAGTCATGCTCCATAAAGATGATAGTATCATCGGCATACTGTAAGATAGACACACCTCCATCAACAAGATGAGGCACCAGTCCACCTACCTGACAAGCCTCCTTAGCCCTTCCTATTAGAATGGCCAACATATCGACTACAATGTTGAACAAAATAGGAGACATCGGATCACCTTGTCTCAGGCCCTTATGTGTCTGGAAATAATGACCTATGTTGTCATTCACTTTAATTCCAACACTCCCTTTTTGCGTGAAAGATTCTACATGGCGACGCCAGGCTTGATCAAAACCTTTAATACGCAAGGCCTGTTGAAGAAATGGCCATTTGACTTTATCGTACGCTTTCTCGAAATCCACCTTGAAAACAACTCCATCGAGTTTTTTCGTGTGAATTTCATGGAGCGTTTCATGAAGGACCATGTCGGTGTCAAAACCGGCGGATCTCGGGTAGGGGGTCCCGAACTGTGCGTCTAGGCGGATGGTAACAGGAGACAAGGGACACGATGTTTTACCCAGGTTCGGGCCCTCTTGATGGAGGTAAAACCTACGTCCTGCTAGATTAATATTGATGATGTGTGTTACAAGAGTGGATCTACCACAAGATCAAAGAGGCTAAACCCTAGAAGCTAGCCTATGGTCTGATTGTTGTTCGTCCTACGGACTAAAACCCTCCGGTTTATATAGACACGGATAGGGTTAGGGTTACACGTAGTCGGTTACAATGGTAGGAGATCTACATATCCGTATCGCCAAGCTTGCCTTCCACGCCAAGGAAAGTCCCATCCGGACACGGGACGAAGTCTTCAATCTTCTATCTTGATAGTCTTGGAGTCCGGCCGATGATGATAGTTCGGCTATCCGGACACCCCTAGTCCGAACTCCTCGGTAGCCCTGAACCAGGCTTCAATGACGATGAGTCCGGCGCGTATATTGTCTTCGGCGTTGCAAGGCGGGTTCTTCCTCCGAATAATTTATAGAAGATTGTGAACACAAGGATAGTGTCCTGCTCTGCAAAAATAAATTCCACATACCACCGTAGAGAGAATAATGTTACACAAGATCAATCTGCTGACATATTTTGTGGCGTGACGTTGCACCACTACCAGGACTTTATTCAAATTGTTTTTACTGTTCCACCTCAGCGCGTTTAACGAAGCGGTTTCCTTGGCACGTCTTGTTGAGGCAGAGATCGTATTCCCCTTATTATTCCCATCAATACGGACGTGGGTAACCCAATCGCGCCATTGATTGTGGCGCTTGGGAGATAAGCGAGTTTTACCGGGCGGTGGGGACACATGTTTTGTCCGCCCATATAAGGGATAAGGATCCAGCCCCTTTTACCTCCGCCTTCTTCCTCCTTGGCTTATCCATCTCCGCGAACTCGAGCTCCAGCGCCCAAGTCCGCACTTCTCACCTCAACCTTCTCCAACTATGTTCGGAGCGGGAGGCAAGTGGATGGACTCCTCCGTCACGGAGGGGCAGATCCAGAAGCCACGCGACGCCGGATATCTGTCCAGCAACATCGCGCATCGGCTCCCCGACGACGGAGAGCTCGTCCCCAACCCCAGGCCCCATGAGAGGGTAGTATTTCTTCCCCATTTCCTCCGCCAATTTGGGCTTCCCGCTTCATCCCTTTGTCCAGGGGCTCATGTTCTACTACGGCCTAGATTTCCATGATCGGCCCCGAATTTCATCCTCAACATCTCGGCGTTTATAAATGCGGTGCGCAGGCATTCCTTCGCATCCAGCCCCACTTGGCTTGTGGATCAAGACCTTGATGTCAAGCGAAGGTTGTGAAGGGCAGCCAAGCCGGAGTGCGGAGGCGCCATGGTGGGCAGGATGTCCCACGTTACGTGGGCTGGAGGGTACTTTCGTGGAAACCATCAAGGGGTGGCAATCGGTGGTTCTACATCACCGAGCCGCATGACCCTGATTGGGCAGCGACCCCAATTTAGATCTGGTATTCCCACATGGCTCTCCTCACGGAAAGAGAGTGGCCGAATTTGGGGATTCGGAGGAGCTGACCGGACTCCAAGCACGTATCCGTAAGCTGGTGGACAAGAAGCTCAAGCTTGTCAACGTAGTCGAGGCCATGCTCATCCGCCGGATTCTCCCGCAATGACGGGGCTTTAATATGTGGGAGTTTGATCCGCGCAGCACCGCACTCGAAAGGTGCTCTTCGACACTCACGTGCACGAAGATGTCTGGAAGGTGTTGTTCAAGGGCGCCGAAGCTCCCGCATCCACTACCGAAGATCGCGGATTCTGCTCGCAGTGTCCAGCTGACGAGGTAAGTGATTTCACAACTTGTTTTCCATAGTTTGGCTCTATGTGGGATCTAAACTCCCCTTGCCTTTGATAGGAATGGCTGGCGAAGGCCGAACGGATTACCTGTCCGGCCCCATTGCCAGAGGACCCAGCGGACGCCCGCCTAACGGGGCTGCTGGCTCCGGCACCCCACGTGGTGCCGGAGAAGAAGGCCAAGAAGACGGCCACGGGGACTCGGAAGAGTTCCCGTTTTCAGGTGCTATCGGATGATGAATCCGAGGCCGACTCCTCCCACCAAGATGAGGGGAGAAGAAGAAAGCCTCTCCCAGTGAAGGAGGAAAAGACAAGGAAGGCCTCCCCAACAAGGGAGGCCAAGGGTCCAAGAAGGAAAAACTCTTCCTCGGGACTGCTCCGCCAGCCAAAGGACAACGGCGAAGATCTGGCATCCAAGGCCAAGCCTGGCGAGATCGTAAGTATCCGGACTCCCGAATAACCTCAAGGTTTTGTTTTTTCGCCACATAACGTCTTTCTAATGCCGCATACAACCCTGCAGTCCGCCCAAGGATGATCTTCCCGTTTAAATCGGCGGGTCCTTGGGTGCGTCGGATATGGATTCCCTTCCGACTGCCTCCAACCCCCGTGCCTCGGACGACGCCGAGGTGGGATCCCAGAAAAGGACCCACCAGGAGGGGGAGGCCCCGGAGGTGTCGCAGGACACCCTCCCGGACTGTGCACCGGACTCAGCCCCGGAGGCCGCAGTGGCTCCGGAGTCCGGCGGGCGACCCCTTCGTAAGAAGGGCAAGACCGAGACGCCGGCTGCCTCCGTCCAACCGGAGGAGCGGATAATTCTTGGAGGCGCTCAATGGCGCCTCCATCGAAGCGAACACCGCACTATTATGAGTGCGGTGATTCAAGGTTCAGCTTCGCCAAGAGCGGGCTGACCGAAGCCTGCAATAGCCTTCTAACGGGCTTTGAGGTAAGAATTTCAACATATGTAAAATGGTACCGCATAGACAATAGCCCCTGATGCTTGGTTCGGTGTTCGGAAAGAAAAGCCGGACTGAGGATCTTTAGAAAGATAAACGCAGGAGTCATAAAAATATGTCAATATGGGATTGCAGGGTTGTCTTTGACCTCCGCCGCATGGCTGCGGAGGTCAATACTTTGAAGAAAAACCTCGGCGGTCCGAGAACGAGCTCGGCCATGCCAAGAAGCAGCTCGAGGAAAAAGAAGGTGAAGTAATACCTTATGAACATTGTACCTTATAGAAAAGGATTTGGTTGCAAGAAAAATGACAAGGATAACGTGGGTATTGTAGGGGCCACTAACGAGGTGGCGACCCTGAAGGAGGCGGTGGCCGCGGCCGAGCGTAATGCGGCCACGGAACGCACCGAGCGAGAGAAGCGGGAGGCGCGGGTGGCGGAGGTACAGCAAGAGTTCCAGGATCTCGTGAAAAAACATGAGAACTTGGAGCGTGACTCAAAGACTCGAGAGTCTGAGCTTGCAACGGCTCTTGAGAGTGCCAAAACCTCTAAGGCCGAAGCCTACAAGGCCCTCCAGGAGATTGAAGCGGTGAAGAAAATAGCAGCAGGTAAGGCATTTTTCATGCAGAGTAAGCATGTTAGTGTTAATTACATTGCTTACCCGAATTCGGAGCTCTCGAGGCGTTCGCAGAGCTTCCACGCAGCGTGTCCGATCTTGCCGCATTCTACCGGGCCGAGGAGGGAGTTCAGCGAGAAAGGTCTTATGGTCTCGATATCTTGAGGCGGACATCCGTGCCCTTAGCGACCAGCTGAAGCAGCTGGTCGAGCTCCACAAGGCGGCGAACAGGCCATGAAGGGCCTTAAAGTCCGGCTGTTGCCTAAGGTGGCCATGCCAGGGAGCTACTTCGGCATGGTGCGGCGGCTGGTGGATGCGTGCCCGTGGGTTGAAGTTATCAAGCATTCCGCTTGTATCGAGGGTGACCGTCTGGCCCTTGCCCGCATAAAGGTGCACTTGGGGCAAGATGGATGCCTGTAAGCTCGTGTGGACCCGCCACCAGAGGGCAAGGAGCATCGCACGTCCGAGATGTATTATAAGAGTGTGCTGAAGGGCGCCCGCACTATTGCGGGTGAGTGCTCCAAAGATGTAATATTTGAGTAGACTCGCATTTTGTTATCCTGTGCGCTGAAAACTTAGTTCATATGCGCTAAGCAACGCTTGTTAATTTAAAACATTACCTTACGTGCGGCTGTTTATCAAATCTGAGAGATGGCAAGTCGTCGGCTTCACCCCCATGCCACGAGTGCTGGGGTGTTCGGGATAAACTTGAGCGCTCTTGTTCCCATTTTGGGTCCATCTAGGGAGGCGCTCAACACAATGAACAAGGCAATCGGACTTATAATGCTTGAACACTCTCACTTAGCCATAGAATTCTATAATTTTAAATTTCGTGAAGCCCCTAGTCTTCGGAAGGCGAATTTGGGGCGCTATCACGCTTTGTGCGGACAAGATCCGGCTCCTCGCTCTAAGCGGCATAAGTATTTAAGGACTCGCAGAAAACATCTCGAACAGCGACCGGTCTCTCGCCTCATCATGACGATCAGTTTTAGCTTTCTCCATCGAGGCGTTAACCCGGCCCGAACCGGGCGGAATCGCGATGGTTCTCCGGTGCTACCTTAGCCGATATAACGGAACGTAAGGTACCAAAACACGGAGCCGGGCAAACCCAACTATTGACCCAAGACATGATTCGGAGCCGATGCATATAGTGCTATAAGTTCGGGTGCCGCACTTGTGAAAGTGTTACGACTCATCACACCATAACGCTGGAAACATAAGCCCTGGTGTATATTAGCCGTACCAAAGTGTACGGATGCAACATGTCGTGAATGAACATATGTATGAAAAAGAAATGCAATTATAAGCAAAAAGGTGTTGCATTGTTTTATTCAATAAGTGCTGCTACGAATGCGAGCGATACAAATAGTGCGATAAGCAAGGTAGGAGACGATTAAACATGTCCCTTCCGTGGGTAGGCTGCAGATTGGTGTATGAAAATGCTCGTAATGGAGACCACACAGATATATTCGTTGTAGCATTTATCCTTCCCTGGCTGTTGCATCGTGAGTTCGGCAGTCTGCTGGCCGGGATGTGGCTTCCGACAAACGGAGTCCTGTGGTTAAAAAGTAAAAGGTAAAAAGAAAAGAAAAGGAACGACACACTTGAGAGCCCCTTGTGTGGTTGAGCCGCAGCCTGGGTGTATTGTGGTCGTGCCCCTCCCCATGCCCATGGTATCTTGAGAGCGTAATGGTGTCTGCGAAGGACCTGCTGACGTTTCGCAGAGCTGGGGTTGGGGCCGCCTTTGCTCTGGCGTGCTCGGAACATGCCAGGTGGTCTTGTTGTAAGTTACTCCGGGCGCGCTTGGCTGTGTCCGGCCGCTTTACGGCCGGATTCGATAATTGCATTAAGAGGCTGCATTGCACTTCTGCCGCGAGAGCCGCTTAACGTTCAGTGTTTCCGTTGACCGTAATGACTCCTCGAGGGCCTGGCATCTTGAGCTTGAGGTATGCATAGTGCGGCACCGCATTGAACTTTGCAAACGCGGTACGTCCGAGCAAGGCATGATAGCCGCTGCGGAACGGGACTATGTCGAAGATTAACTCCTCGCTTCGGAAGTTATCCCGGGATCCGAAGACCACTTCCAGTGTAATTGAGCCTGTACAATTGGCTTCTACACCTGGTATGACGCCTTTAAAGGTCGTTTTGGTAGGTTTAATCCTTGAGGGGTCTATGCCCATTTTGCGCACTGTATCCTGGTAAAGCAGGTTCAGTTTCTTGCCGCAATCCATCGGGACTCGGTTAGGTGAAATCCATTGACGATTGGGTCTAGGACCCGGTCGCGGCAAATCCGCCGTGGCGGATCTTTGGTGGGGTGGTCCCTTGGTCAAAAGTGATCGGGCGGAGGACCATGGATTGGACTTCGGGCAACTGGCTCCATCGCGTAGACATCCCTAAGTGCGCTTCCGCTCCCTTTTGGGTATGTGCGTTGCGTATATCATGTTCACCGTCCGCACTTTTGTGGGGAAACCCTTACATCCTCTATTGTTCGGCGGTTGGGTCTCGTCCTCGTCATCGCTATGCAGCCCCTTGTCATTGTTTTCGCAATTAACTTGCTCGCCTGTTGAATACCCAACAGTCCCTGTTGGTGTGGTTAAGCTGGCTTTTCGGGGTGCCGTGTATCCGCACAAGCGGTCGAGTATTCGGTCCAAATTGGACGGACCCGGAGTAGTTCGTTTGAATGGCTTTTTCCGTGACGGGTTTAGAGCCTTTGAATCCGGCATTGACCATTATCCTCAATATTGTCGCCCGTTAGTGCGGCGTTTGTTTTTGTTACGACGCGGCCTGCCGTTTTGGTCCTTGAAGTCCGGACTGCCAGAATTTTTGCTGAGGTTGTTGCTGCGTGCTAGCCAGCTGTCCTCACTCGCGCAGAAGCGGGTCATGAGTGATGTGAGGGCTGCCATGGATTTCGGCTTTTCTTGTCCTAGGTGCCAGGCAAGCCACACGCGGCCTGCCGTTTTGGTCCTTGAAGTCCGGACTGCCAGAATTTTTGCTGAGGTTGTTGCTGCGTGCTAGCTACCTGTCCTCACTTTCATGTGAGCGGGTCATGAGTGATGTGAGGGCTGCCATGGATTTCGGCTTTTCCTGTCCTAGGTGCTGTGCAAGCCACTCGCCGTGGATGTTATGCTTGAAGGCCGCGAGGGCCTCCGCATCCGGACGGTCGGCGATTTGGTTTTTCTTGGTTAAGAACCGTGTCTGTAATTGTTCCGCCCGATTCGTCTGGCGGCTGAATTACGTGGCTTAGGTCATCGGCGTCTGGTGGTCGCACATAAGTGCCACAGAAGTTATCGAGGAATGCGGCTTCGAGGTCCTCCCAGCTCCCAATTGACTCTGCTGGCAAGCTGTTGAGCCAATGCCGGGCTGGTCCTTTAAGCTTGAGGGGAGGTATTTGATGGCGTGAAGATCGTCACCGCGGGCCATGTGGATGTGAAGGAGATAGTCTTGATCCAAACCGCGGGGTCTGTTGTGCCATCATAGGATTCAATATTGTGGGTTTAAACCCTTTGGGGATTTGATGATCCATTACTTCGTGTGAAGCATAGTGGGTGTGTGGGCGCCTGCATCGGGCGATATCACGACGGAGCTCAGAAGAGCTTGATCTGTTTTGTTCGGCCCTGCCGGACTTACTGTGTCCGGCGCGACGGTTGTCGTCACGTACCGTGGGGCACCCACGCGATCCATAGATCGATCTTGATTGTATTGCCTTCTCCTCCAATATATCTCGCAGGTCCGGAGCGTTCCCCTTTGGCCGTGTGCTTTTTGAGCGATGCCGGGGTACGGTTCTAGTGAAGGGCCTAGAGGCCTCTCTGTCGCGGCCATGGGGTGGTTGGTCAGCCGTATTGTCTCCTGGTGATGCGGGTTCATAACCCTCCTCCTCTAATCGGGGGAGCAGCTTGCGTTTAGGGTAGCTTTTGGAGGGGCGTTGGAGCTCATGCTCTTCGGCCGCGAGGACTTCGGTCCATCTGTCGGCTAGCAGATCCTGATCAGCTCTAAGCTGTTGCTGCTTTTTTCTTTAGGCTGTTCGCCGTGCCATAAGCCTGCGTCTAAAACGCTCTTGTTCGACAGGATTCTCAGGCACGACGAATTCATTGTCGTTGAGGCTTGCTTCGTCTTTGGAGGGAGGCATATAATCCTCTACCTCTTCTTCTGCCGCTCTCTCTTGAGGGCTGGCGTCTTCATCCTCCTGCGATGGATCTTGCTGGAGTGGATTGTCTTCGGCATTGTCCGGTGTATTGTTATCTCCGGTGCCGGAACTTCGTTCTTCTTTGTGGCGGGATTTAGAGCGGCGCCGTGACGCTTGGGCGCTTGGCTGCTTCTTGGATGGGTCATCCTCCGTTGTTCCATCGCCGTTCCCATCTTTTGGGATATCCACCATGTATATGTCGTATGACGAGGTGGCCTTCCAGTGCCCTGTAGGAGCTGGGTCTTGGTCGTCTCCGGCATCGTCATCCATATCGTCGATGTCTTCGGAGTCGTAGTCTAGCATGTCGGTTAGGTCGTCGACAGCGGCTACCAAGTGGGTGGTGGGTGGGCGTCGAATTTCTTCGCCGGCCGTATCCCAACCTTCCTGACCGTAGTCCGGCCAGGGCTCTCCGGATAAAGAGAGAGACTTTAGTGAATTCAGGATGTCGCCAAAAGGCGAGTGTTGAAAGATGTCCGCGGCCGTGAACTCCATAACGGGCGCCCAACCGGATTGGACCGGCAAGGGCGCGGAGGGTTCGGAGTCCGGATAGGAGTCCGGCGCCCTGGAGTTGGAGTCTTTGCAAAGGACAGGGATGGTGTTCGACTCGATCACCGTAGAGATTGTAGCCCCCGAGGCGGTGTCCAACCACTCGTCTCGCTCGGGGAATCCGGCTCCGGATTAAGGGCCGGAGCGGATACTGGTGCGGCCTCCAGGGCACTGTTCGGCTGCAGAGCTAGATCAAGCCCATCGAGACAGTGCGGCACGCTGGGCTGCGGCTCGAATCCGTCGAAGATCAAGTCTCCGCGGATATCGGCCGTATAGTTTAAACTTCCAAGTCTGACACGATGGCGGGCGTAGCTTTCGATCTGCTCCAGACGGCCAAGCGAATTGGCCCATGATGCAAAGCCGCCGAACACAAAGATCTGTCCGGGAGAAAAGTCTCACCACGGACCGCGTCGTTGTTGATGATCGGAGGAGCCATCGGCCCTATTGGCGGCGACACGAGGAACTCTCAATGAAAGCACCAATGTCGGTGTCAAACCGGCGGATCTCGGGTAGGGGGTCCCGAATCGTGTGTCTAGGCGGATGGTAACAGGAGACAAGGGACACGATGTTTTACCCAGGTTCGGGCCCTCTTGATGGAGGTAAAACCCTACGTCCTGCTAGATTAATATTGATGATGTATGTTACAAGAGTAGATCTACCACGAGATCAAAGAGGCTAAACCCTAGAAGCTAGCCTATGGTCTGATTGTTGTTCGTCCTACGGACTAAAACCCTCCGGTTTATATATACACCGGATAGGGTTAGGGTTACACAGAGTCGGTTACAATGGTAGGAGATCTACATATCCGTATCACCAAGCTTGCCTTCCACGCCAAGGAAAGTCCCATCCGGACACGGGACGAAGTCTTCAATCTTCTATCTTCATAGTCTTGGAGTCCGGCCGATGATGATAGTTCGGCTATCCGGACACCCCCTAGTCCGGAACTCCCTCACACCACAACCCCTTCTAGGATGTTTCTGTCCGGCATGAAAGCAGTTTGGGAATGCCGCACCACATAATGCGCAATCTGCGTGAGCCTATTAGTCCCTACCTTGGAAAATTTTGAAACTAACGTTAAGAAGACTGATCGGCCTAAATTGCTCAATTCTCACAGCCTCTGTTTTCTTAGGAAGGAGAGTTATCGTTCCAAAATTCAAGTGTAACAACTGAAGTTGTCCAGAGAATAAATCATGGAACATCGGTATCAAATCCCCTTTAATAATATGCCAGCACTTTTTATAAAACTTTTCCGAAAATCCATCCGGCCCTGGAGCCTTATTATTTTTCATCTGTGAAATAGCTTCAAACACCTCTTCTCTGAAAATGGGGCAGTCAAAATATCGTTCTCATTTGCAGCAAGTCGAGGAACATCCTCAGTCCTAGACTCATCCAGGGATACATAATTATCCTCCGGAGGCCCAAACAGTTGCTTGTAATATTCGGATATGTATAATTTTAGGTTTTCCTGTCCTAAAATCATTCCTTCGTCTTGCTCAAGCTGAAAGATTCTTTTCTTTCTGTGCTTGCCATTGGCGATCATGTGAAAGAATTGAATGTTCGCGTCCCCTTGGACAACTTTGCGAACCTTAGCTCGCAGCACCCACTTCAATTCCTCTTCACGGAGAAGTTCTTTCAATCTCATCTCTGCATCAATTTTTGCATGAAGCTCCGTGGTCTCTAGAAGTGTGGACTCGGCTTTTAAAGCTAGGGACTGAATAAGAGTAAGGAGCCTTTCCTTTTCAGCCTTATAAATCCCCCTAAGATGCTTAGCTTAGCCACGCAAGAAACTTCTCAAGTGCCTTATCTTATTCTGCCATCGCTCAACCAAAGTCCTACCTCCTGCATCTTTATCCCATTCCCTGGCTATCAGATCCAAGAAGCCTGCTCTTTCAAACCATGCCAATTCGAACGAAAAGGAATTTTTGTTTGCCATGTGGGTTGCCTCACCAGAGTCAACCAGTATAGGCGTGTGGTCAGATATTCCGCGCGACAACGCCTTGACTGTTACCAAGGGAAATTTCTGGTCCCATTCAACACTCGCGAGGACTCGATCCAGCTTCTCAAACGTCGGGTTTGGCAAGGTATTAGCCCAGGTGAATTTTCTACCCGAAAGCTCTATCTCTCCCAGATCCAAGCTTTCAATAATGGTATTAAACATGAACGACCACCTGCTATAGAAATTATCATTGTTCTTTTCCTCTCTCCTTCTAATAATGTTGAAGTCACCCCCAACCAAGATTGGGAGCTGCTCAGAACCGCAAATTCGAACAAGATCTGCCAGGAACTCTGCTTTGAGTTCGGGCTGCGTGGCACCATATACCGCCACCAGCGCCCAATTAAACCCATCCGCCTTCGATCTAAACCGAAACTTAACAGCGAAATCTCCCATCACTATGCTTCGGACTTCCGGCGATTCACATCTAACTCCAAGTAAGACCCCAACCGATCTTCCTCTCGGAGGAAGGCAGTGCCAATCAAAATCGACACCCCCCCCCCCGATAAAGTACTGAGAAACTGGGGAGAAAAATTATTTTGACCAGTTTCCGAGAGAGCAATGAAATCCAACCTATGCTCGATAGAAGCATCCACAAGAAACCTTCTTTTAGCCAAGTCTTTCAGACCTCTGCTATTTCAAAAGATTCCTCTCATATTTCATCATGAATTTTTTTAGTAGTACGGATCCTAGAACTTCTACGCCCCGCCGAAGCAGGGTAAATCTTCCGCTTCCACTTGCGTTTAGGTTTGTTTTGATCCTCCGCTCTGTCCTCACAACCGGGCTCCATGGACCTAACTACCTCAGCCTCGAAGGTACCATCCTCTTCCTCTGTCTCAGGAAGGGATGGTGCAAGATCCGCACAAAAGTTATCGAGCACCCTGACTCCCAACGCATCTATGTCAGAATCATTCATGGGTTTGACCACTGCTAAGTTTCGAATTATTTCTAAAGCGTGTTCCGCTTCCAAATCTAGGATATCATTTACGGAATTATAAATTTCACTATCATTACTACCTAGTGAAACCCCTAATTGATTTGCATTATTAATGATCTCATCATTAAAAAAATGCAGAATGGAATTAGAGGTGTTGACCGACATACCAGTAGTGACCTCAATGTCACGAAGCTTGGCCGCCCTCATGGCGCACCGCTGCTGCATGTCATCAACCTCCGGGTGATCCTGGAGACGGCAGCTCATCTGACGCCCCACATAAACTGGATCTGGAATCCCTCCATAAGCAATGACCTCCTCCTGGGTAGCCCCGCTCGAGGTAAGGCCTCCAGCCTCACCCCCAACACACTGCGGGGCTGCACCACTCGAAGAAGTGCCAAGAGCAGCCGCAAGCACCGGTGAGGAGCTCCGCAGCCCCGTCAACGTCATCCGCGCCCCATCACCCTGGGACGCAGGCGCGTAGGGGGAGGGGATTGCGTGGGCCACCTGCCCGAACTCCCCACCTGACCCGGCCCTCTAGCTAGAGGGAGTCGCGGGCACCACATCAGGTGCGGCCACCCAAGCCACGAGAGGAGAAGAAGGGGCCGAGGCCACCTACCCAGGACCCCCTCCCCTAGCCACAGTCGTCATCATTGGCTCCCTCGCCCAGGATGAGACAACAGGCAGAGTGGGAGAACGAGGGGCCACCTGCCCAAGATCCTCCCCTCCTCCCTTGATTGAGGTCTTCTCAGCAACAGTCGTCTCCAAGCCCCCAACCACAGGACCTTCAACAGCATCAAAGTCCAGGGTAGGTAGGTGCGCTCAAGCACGTCATCAGACTCCATCCGATCACTCCAGAGTCTGGGAGGAGCAAAAGCTGGCTCGAACGACCCAAATCTCAGAGTGTTCATTGGCACCGAAGAGGATGGTGCCGTCCCGTCCCCGGGCGTCTGAGAAACGGACCCTGATCCATTGGACATGCATAAGCACTCCATGTTCTGGCTTGTCCACAGAGACTTGAAACCACATAATGTCCTCTTGGATTGTAACATGCTCCCAAAGATTGCTGATTTTGGATCAGCTAGAGCTCTGAGTTCGGATGTAGCGGAAGAGCGCCTGAGTAGGGTCATGGGAACGAGGTATCAGCTACCTAATATATCAATCATCACAGATTCCCACCATTTTGTCTACAGATGTTCTAATCATACAGTTTTTATATCTTTTGTTTCACTTTTCAGTGGTTACAAAGCTCCGGAGTATGCATCTCGAGGAGTTTACTCAATGAAGACGGGTGTGTTCAGCTTTGGCGTTTTGGTTCTGGTGATTATTAGTGGCCAAAAGAATACCATACTCGACAAGCGAGGGGATATTGTTGGTGATCTTGTACGAGATGTGAGTGAACTGAACATATATATTTAAAGCAAGATTTCTTATACTAGTTCACATTCATGGGATGTTTACTTTTGTTGCCGATTATTTTCCTTCTTTCGCTTCAGTTCTCTCATGTCAATCTTGTTGAAAAACTTCGTTCAGGCCTGGCGTATGTGGAAGGACCAAAAGTTGCATGAGCTTGTGGATCCATTGTTAGGGGATGGATATGAAGTCTACGAGATAACGAAATGTGCTCGGTGGCACTACTTTGTGCTCGGGAAGATCCAACAGATCGGCCCACCATGACAGATGTTGCTGCAATGCTGAACTTTGAAAGTATAAGCTTACCAATGGAGCCTAAGCAGCCCGCTGCGCTGATCCATGGGTGTGTCGAGAGAGACACAACATCACCATATGTGAGCCAATCAAGCAGGACAATAGACATAACGATAACGAGTTCAGCTCCAATGTCGACCAGAGTTCGAATCATTCTAGACCCGGAGGTTTGATATAATGGAGAATATACAGTAGAAGCATATATATACAATAAAAATGGAGAATATTCAGTAGTAGCATATATATACAATAAAAATGTAAGCAAGGATTATGGGCTTTTTACGGCTCAGGTAGTGTATATATTCAAGATATTAAGACCAGTTTTGTATAGTGAAAATAAACATGTTTACGTAGTACCAACTACCAAAATCTTTGCAAGCTTGATCTTCGAGTTTACGAGATCATACATGGCAAACCAAAAGTGATACTTAGCTGGCATGTTCAACTTGAGAATAATCAGACTTCAACTCATTTTTTTTCTGTTTTTTTTGTGCATAATCAGACTTCAACTTGACAAGCAGCAACTACAGAGCTCAGAGTTAAGATCTGTAGCTGCATTGTTATGGCCGGTTTAGCTAGGCCCGGTTTAGCTGGGCCCACCGGACAATCTTAGCCCACAAGTTATTTTAGATTAATTCTTCTGCAAGTTATCTATGTTATAAATATAGGTTGTAAGGCTCTTTTGGAATTAAGCAATAAAGATATTATCATCTTACATTTGCCGGCTCACGAGGAGCCGGAACCCTAACCGCCACCAACCAACCACGCCGCACCTAAACCCTAGCCGTGTGGCGCCCACTCGCAACACGCCCGCTCCAGCCCTCGCCCTCCTCCACCTTGTCCCTATAACCTGCGTAGCCGCACCGGTAGGAACCCTAGTCCTAAAACCATGGTATCAGGTACCCGGGTTTCGACCATGTCTTCACCGCCTCCAAACCCGCCGCCACCGCAGCCGCCGCTGCCCAACGCCTCCCCCACCGTCGCTGCCACCGATTCCACCAATGCCGTCGATCTCCCCCGCACCCGGCACCACGGCGGGCCCCGGCCAGCCGCAAATCCCCATCCAGCAACGACCGCTGTCGCCTCCCCCAGCGCCGCCGCAGTTCACACTAGAGGCCATGGCCGGCGTACTCAATGACCTGGTCGTCGCGGTCCAGGGCATCCGCCTCTACTTGGCGAGCCCGTACGGGCCGCCTCCACCGCTTCATCCGGCCGCGCCCATACGCCCAGGCCGCCGTGGTACTCGTACCGGCGGCCATCACCGGCTACCCGACGCTTCCCCACCGGCAGCGTCGATGCCGCCTTAACGCGATGGCGACGTCGTTCATGACCCCTGGCCGCTCACATGAGATGCCGCAGCGGCGCGTCCATCGGACCACTGCAGCCGTTCTCCGTGCCGGCTTGCACCGGGCTGCCACTGCTGCCGTTCCAGGCGGGACACCCCGGCGGGACCACGCCGGCCGCGGCCGCTCTGTGGTACTTGCAGCCACCCTCCCTGACCCACCGACGCCCCGCCCACCCGTCGCCCGATGCTACAACCACCGACGCCGCCCCTGCCTAGCTCGGGGGCACCCTCGCCGACCGGCCTCCCGATTCATCAGGTCCGGTTCCCGGCCTCCTCATCGCCACTTCCAGCATGGGCGGCTGGGTCTTCACCTTCGCCGGTCTACACCACAACCCCCGAACAGCCAGCTCCGTTCCCGCAGTTCGGGGGGCCATCTGGTTCTGCTGGTCCTTACCCGGAGTACTCCGACCAGGCGCCACCACCGCCTCGCTCCGCTCCTCCGAGCCAGTTCGACACGGCGCTCCGGCACAGACACCGCCGCGGTTTGCCAAGATCGACTTCGCCACCTATGACGGCACAGAGGACCCCCTCAACTGGCTCAACCAGTGCGACCAATTCTTTCACGGGCAGCGCACCGTCGCGCCAGGCGTACTGCTGCGCCTCGTACCACCACCTCCGGCGCGGCCGACAGACCTGGTATTACGCCCTCGAGCAGGACGTGGGCGCCATGCCCCCTTGGGAGCGCTTCCGCGAGCTCTACCTCCTTCGATTTGGGCCTCTGGTGCGCGGGAGCCGATTGACGGAGCTCGGCCGCCTTCCCTTCACCTCCACAGTGAAGGACTTCGCCGACCGTTTCTAGGCCCTGGCGTGCCATGCGTCGGGCATGACGGCACAGCAGCGGGCCGACCTCTTCGTCGGTGGACTTCCGGATCACATCCGCGTGGACGTGGAGCTTAGGGGACCCCAGGATCTCCAGGCGGCCATGTACTACGCCCGCGCGTTCAAGCTTCGCGCGGTGGCCATCCAGCAGGAATCACCGTCCCAGACCGCTGGGTTGCTTCCCGGGCCGGATTCCGCGCAGGTCGGCTGCGAGTTTCTGCGGCACCTCGCCCGTGACCAGCGGCACGGCCGTTCCACCGCTCACCTCGGTGAGCTACTCGGCGTCACCGCCAAGGGTTGTGCTTCAACTGCGACGAGCCCTACACGCCCGGCCATGCCTGCCCGCGACTCTTCTACCTGGAGGTTGCAGACTACATTCCGGAGGACGCCGTCGCCGCCGACCTGGCCGCCCCAGCTGTCGAAAAGGTGTTTGACGCTGGTTGATCGCCTCCAGGAGTTCCGCAAGCGCTTCCGCACATTACAGCTCGAGGACGAGCTGTTTGTGCAGGCGGGGAGAAGTGTTATGGCCGGTTTAGCTAGGCCCGGTTTAGCTAGGCCCACCGGACAATCTTAGCCCACAAGTTATCTTAGGTTAATTAAATACGCAAGTTATCTAGGTTATAAATATAGGTTGTAAGACTCTTTTGGAATTAAGCAATAAAGATATTATCATCTTCTGTTGCCCGGCTCACGAGGAGCCGGAACCTAACCGCCACCAGCCAACCACCGCGCACCTAAACCCTAGCATGACGGCGCCCACTCGCCGGCGCGCCCGCTCCAGCCCTCGCCCTCCTCCACCTTGTCCCTATAACCTGCGTAGCTGCACCGGTAGGAACCCTAGTCCTAACATGCACACACTACAAATACTTCAGGATCTCCAAATAAGCGTTTTTCTGGATTGAAAAAAGACCTTGATGCGCCTGAATATCTCCATACAAACACATCAGGAACTCTGAACTGAAGCAGAGAGACGTAAGCAACGACACATAGTAATCGAAGCCATGCCTGGGCCGACTCGGATTAAAAAAGCGAAAGTGCGCGTTTTAGCTACGCCTGGGCCGACTTCGACTCGGATTCAAATTGCTTCCCGCGTCCCTGTTTTCTTGCTCGCCGTGTTTCCCCAAATCCCGATCCATCTGACCTCGCCCTCCGATCAGCCCCCCTTGATCCATCTTCCTCTCTCTCCCAACGCCGGATCGTTGCTCCTCGATCAACTCATGGCTGCGACCATGGCCGGCACCACGGTGCTCCCGCCGTCTCTGCTCCAGGCCAGAAGCGCCGCCGCCTGCCGACCTGCACTCCTGCTCCTCCCGCATGCGCTGAACCCGCCTTGATGGCGAACCCGTGGAAGCCAAGAGGCCAAAGCACCCCAGATACGTGGCGCTGGCGAGCAACCGCCGCCGGCGAAGCGCGTCTGGGTGCTCGCCCGAGGGCGAGCTCCATGTCGCCGTCCCGCCAACATCAAGAACGGCAGCAAGCTTCCGTCTCCCAAAGAATGCAAGGATCCGCTCCACTCCTCCGCAATCAAGAACCAGGTCGCCGAATCTCCGGCTGCCGCGACGCAATCAAAGTCGCAGATGAGCATGTGTGAACTGATCGAGAAAGCTCGCCACACCCGCCTCGACAAGGCTCGTTTGCCTCCAAAGAAGAGGCCAACCGTCGGCAGGAGATCGAGCGCAGCAGAGCAGAGGCCCGGCGAAAGGTGGAGCAGATGGCAGACATGGTGCAGTTCAACGACCCCTGGATCCATCACTCCGACGTGACCAAGTCCCCTGAGGAGCTGCTCAAAGCAAGACATCACGCATGGCGATATCAAGCTCACCTCCTCGAGATGGCTCGTCGACAGGACTTTGCTCAAGCGATGCAAATCCACGGATGACTGCAATCCACGGTGATCGAAGTAGAGGAAGAAATCATCGGCGATGCGGGATTGCTGGTGGTAGTCTTGCATCGAGGAAGCAAAGCGAGAGGAAGCAGAGAAACCAATTCCTTTCTTGAGTCTGTGGGTGAGCCTTGAGTTAAGCTAGTCCTTCCTAAACCATTCGCACATGAGTTTCATTTAATCTTTGCATCTCTAGGTTCTGCACTTAATCACCAAGATTTCTAGTGTTCTTTCAATCCCTTTCAGGTCATTAGTAATTTTACAAGAGTGTCGCAGAGTCTCCATCTAGCTAGGCAGCAAAAACCTTGTTAAGATGTGTACGGCATAGTTACACTACATCCACACCTGGTCCTAAGTAAGGGTTTAAGTAAATAAAGGGCATTTTCAATAAATCAAAGTAAAGCAGATGGGCCTAAAAAGGAAGCTCATGTACTGCAATTCCAGCACAAGACAGAGTGTAAAACGCACTCGCCGCAAAATCCAAAACGCCTGTTTGCTACCCGGCTTGTAGCAGGAAAAAAGGAGTAGAATTGAACTTGTCGATACACACAGTAATCATGTGAGCTACCTAGCGTCTGGAGACTATCTTGACCCTCCTGTAAAATTAATCTTGGCTGACTTGGATTCTTAGGCATTGGCGTCGTGGTGAGTTAAAGTTGCAGTTTCTGACGAGTAGCATTGGTTGGTGAACTCTTGTGTGTAAGTGTGAGTGAAGCTTTGAGCTAAGCAAGTCCTTGATGTACCGACTATCAAGTCATACTGTAATCAATTTTGGAGATGAATGAGAAAATTGTTGGTCTGAATTTTGCAGAGCATTTGAGTAATCTTTTCGTATCTATTTATTCTTGTATGCTTCGTGGCTTCTTAAAGCATTCTGCTGCTCTAGTCGGAAAAGTGTGTCTTGAGGCACAGATCCAATGGATTCATCTCGATTTCACAATACTTCGTTTGAGTGGTGATGCACATAACCATGTTAGGAAAGAGCAACTAGTCAAGAATCTGAAAAAGATCGGATATCTTTCTATGTTTTTGGTGCGTGACTTGGATTGTTACGATGTATGCAAGTAGCACGGATCTCTTTCTATGTTTTCGGTGCATTGTATTTTTCGATTACATTGTATGCAAGCATTGGATCTGATGGATGCAAGCACATCGGGAAGATCACTTACGTGCTTAACTACTATTCGGATGATTGCTATTTCACGGAGAAGAACATATATGCTGTCTGAATTTTGCAACTGCTGCAAATTTCATTCAATACAATTGGTATATATGCCAGACTAGTTTCATGTCACACTGCAGAGACAATAGTACTTGACGGCAATGGTGTTGACTGCATTTAATTAACATATTCCGTTGAGGTAAGGGAATTAGAATGCATGATCCATCATCTGAATTCAAACTACACAGCTTCATTGGAAATCAACTCAGCTACAATGAGAAACGTTGGCAACATCCACATGTATTGCAGTTCCTCCTCCTCTGTACCTTCAGCGTCATCTGCAACTTCTCGGCTTTTTTTCCTGAAGAGAAATCACGAGTGCACACTTTAACACGCTTGGAAATGGAAAGATTAGCTACGCTTTCTGTACAAGTTTTGTAGCTCACAGGGTGATGATTCTTTTTCCTCTGTGAACGCCCGATGGTTTGTTTGTATCTTGTGTTCTAATAAAGGGGCTTATTTGTAGGAGCTACACCTCCTCTTAGCATAGCTTGGTACGTCAAGATGATGTAGGCACAAAACAGTCTGAACTTGTAGCGACTCACGAACTTCGGGGTTAATATTGATGTTTCCTTCCTAAATAGCACTTGTCATCGGTAGTTAAATGAACTACTACTAGTTAAAAGATAGTATGATCAACTTGAACGGTCAAAACTTGGCTAGCAACACCATATCTTTGGCCCCATTTGGCCATCACAGGTCATTTATCTCCAACTCTCAAGGCAAAACTTCCAAGAAGACATTGAACACTAGCCATCATGGACGTATGGGACTAGTGTTCTCCATGTCACTATACAAACAAGGTCATCCTTAATTTCAGTCTTTTTTCTTTCATTTGTTTTCTTTGCTTCATCATAAGTGGTTTGATCCGAAAACAACTATTGGTCCTATTATTTACTATATCCAGAATAGTGATCTCAGAATCTCACCTGGATCAATCAAGTTTACGAGATCATAGATGGCAAACCAACACTTGTTAACCATCATACTCATCTCGACAAGCAGCAATCACAGAGTTCAAGAGTTAAGACCTGTAGTTGCACATACTTACACAAGATTACATCAATATTCATTGTGCTCCTGATGGAAGATTATATGTGTGTACCATCCCCAATAGCAATCGAAGCCATTATCCCCCAAAATTGCAACTTTGTCATGTTGGATTACTGTGGTCATAGGCATTTCGCATTTTTGATTTTAGCACCCATAAAATGAACTCGGTGCTACAAGCAGCAGTCTAGATTTCTTATCTTGGCAGCAAGGCTTTATGGAAGGAAAACTCGATTGTTTCTGAGGACGTAGTCACATATGCAATGTATCACACTGCAATTCTGAACATAAATATCTATGAATTTGGTGGCTTGCACTAATACTTAACCCATATCTATGAATTGGATTCACATTGCAATTCCATTAGCATCCAATGCACTGAAAAATATTTCAGGCATGGCGTATGTAGAAGGACAGAAGAAAGGCGCTGCACGGTGGTAGATCGATCATGGGGAACGGATACGAAATCGCCGAGAGCGAACCAGCGAACGTTTTCGTTGTCACTGGGGAGCTCGCGATCGAGCGACCCAGCCACGAGAGGCCCCTTTTGTACGCAAAAAGAACATGTAAAGGAGATTTGAAAAATATACACTTTCCTCTAGACGAAAAACAGAGAAAACAAAATTATAAGAATGCCATGATCTGAAAATAATTGAAAATTTCCATCTTTGTAAAAAAAATAGAGAACATTTTTTCCATAGACCAAAAAAGCCATCTCTTAAAATGCCAAGATAAAAAACGCCATCTCTTAATGAACAAAAAATGCCATCTCTTATAACTAAAATGTCATCTCTTAATAAAAAATGCTATCTCTTGATAATATAAAAATTTCATTTCTTAATTATAAAATGCCATCTCTTAATAATAAAAATTTCATCTCTTAATAAAAAAATGTCATATCTTAAATAAAAAATGACATCTCTTAATAAAAAATGCCAACTCTTAAATAAACAAAAATGCCATTGCTTAATAAAAAACGATATCTCTTATAATAAATGCCATGTGACATAGTTTGAAAATTTATAAACTGCCATGTTGATTTTTCCTAAAGAAAATGCCATCTAGTAAAAAAGAAGAAAAAAATGGGGTACCGGGATTCATACCCAGGTGACCAGGTGGAGGTTTGCGCTGCTAGCCAGTGCATTGGCTCTGTTTTTTTTCCGAGGAACCAGCAGGAGCACTGCCTTTTCTTATAGAAGGAAAACAGAAGCGCAATTTACAGGGGGCGCACGTTTTTAGGGAACGTTGCAAAAACCAAAAAAAATGGCCCATAAGCATGAACCATGTAAAACCCAAGACATACTCAGCCTATGCCGACAGATGGCAAGGCCCCAACGAAAAGCCATATCCCGTTGCTTTATGTTTTCGAAAGCTAGTAGAGCAACCTCGCGATGAGTCATCCGTTGTCCCGTGAAAACGCTGGCTCTGCTTTCTCTCTTTCCAGATAGCCCAAATTGTGTAGATGATCCTCCGCTCCTCCGTATCCGCACTTGGGAAGGCTCATCTTCTAGCATCTTGTCCCAGATCGGAAGCGATTCTGGCTCGGGCAAGAAACACGAGATGGCGAGCCCTCGTTTGTCCAGTGTTTACACGGTTCCAAACTGCGACCATGAAGGGACAGATCCTTGCAAAGATGGTTTGCCGTTTCGCTCACGAAGACATAGCCGACACCTTGGGTCATGTGGCCAGCCGCGAATAGCCAACATATCTGCGGTGAGGATTCTACCATGCAGGACTAGCCACGCAAAGAATTTGCACTTGGGCTCGGCGTGAGCGAACCGGACCTTTGAAGAGTCAAATCTTGGGTGTGAGCCAAAGAAGCTGCGTCGCATAGGCCGATCTTGGAAGAGTAGGCTCCATTTGTGGTCGTGTTCTAGGAGATTGTATCATCTTGATCCGGCAATGTAACTGTTCGGCTGATCCATCCCCAAAGATTGACAAATTCCCCAGTTCTTGCGAGGATCGAAGGCTAGCGGCGCTTTCGATCCGATTTTCATTTGTCAACTCGATGCACGGTCCTATTTTTCTTGAAGCTATTTTGTAAAGCTCGGCACAAGTAGCGTTAGAGGGCCCCTTCCACTCCGGTTGTCATGCGGAAAAGTGCCTTGCGGCCATCTCCCAAAGTTATGGTTGTGCTTATGCGAAAAAGGTTCATATCAGCCTGGTCGCATGGCGTGTCAAGGCCCACCCATGGCCTCTTTGGGTCCGTCCATTGTATCCAGGCCAGCGAAGGCAGAGGCGCGGCCTAAACGGTCAAGGTCGGCGATTCCCGTGCCGCCCAACCTCCTTGGGCATGAGCGGTCTTCCAGTTAACGAGGGAGTGCCCTCTAGAAGTTTGCGTTTGATCCTCTTTCTGCCATAGAAACCCGCGAATGATCTTCTCAACTTTTCGCGGGATCCATTTCGGCAGGCTGAGAGCGGTGATGTGGAAAGTCTCTATGGCTCTAGTGCTTTTAAATATAGTTCTTTGGCATTTTTCTTATAGCGAACTGTTTTGGAAATCCCGTGTGGCCAGGATTCGTGCAAATGAATCCGATGGCAGATATGGGGTCGCAAAATTTGTCATAGCTGACGGTCACCAGCTAATGTTTTCAAAATTCTTTGCTTTACTTTCATTATTTGAAACTCGTAAGCCCTATCTGAACCTGACAGCTTTAGGACCTGTTTGCATGTTTGATGACGATGGGGCCAATACAATTGGATGAAGGAATGTGCCTGAGTGCTATATATTTGTGTACACTCTAGATCAGTACACAAGTGCCATGAATTAATCTTCTAACTGGTTTGTTCACCAAGCACTATATAGTTTACGCAACTACTTTATGTGCTTTTAGATTATCGTTGTTATGTCTCGGAGCCATGAACACTGGTATATCAAGCAGTGTGCATACACCAATAATTATGGAGATACCTAGTGAATTATTGTAGATGAGTTGAGCCAAGCATCTCAAAAGTGGAGACTGCTTATTGCAACATCTTTAACAAGATCCACTTTGGTTCCGGCATCCCTATGAAGCCTGGATGGCGATTACATTGTTCCAAGAATGGTGTCCATAGGCGCTTACCACCATGGCCGCCCGGAGTTGCAGGGCATGGAGGAGATCAAGAAGGCCGTGGATATTCTTATAAGTTTTAAACAGTGGTTCTTCAAGTGGTTATAAGAATATGTTTTGGATTTACCTCTATTATTGGTGGTTTATTCATAAATCTTGAATTGAAAGTTTATAACATTAATGCTAAACGTCTTAAGACTGATAAAAACCACTTAAATGTGGCACTGCTTGGTTATATCAGGAAATAATCTTCATGTAGATGAAGTATTGAAGTCTTTTGATTTGAATCAATGGAGACATACATAGCAATGTATGGTATCCGATGAGCAAACCAGGGCGCGGTGAATACTTATACTTCATTGATGTTTTGAGTAAATATGATTTACTGGATGAAACATAAGATCTGAAATATTTGAAAAGGTTCAAAGAAATTCAAAGTAAAGTTAAGAATATTTGTGACAAAAGATAAAAGGTTCTTCAATCATGAAGAAATATATCTGAGTCATGAGTTTAGCCAACACTCGAATAATTGTGGAACTATTTACCGATTTGCTTTTATTAATTTTGGGGATATGCACATACTAAACAGAACATCGTCTTATAGTCTGGCAAGACCACACCGTATGATTTATTGAGTACACGATCCAGACAAATGCTAATTTGTAGGTTATCCCAACGGCATAATTGGGTATTCCTTCTACCAAAAGTTCAAGGACAAAGTGTTTTTTCAAAGAATGACGACTTTCTCATGAAGGAGTTTTCTCGTTAAAGAAGTGGGAGGATAATACAAATTAATAAGATTATTGAATCTCTGGCAGAAGGAAGCATGATTAACGAACCGGAAGTCATACCAAAAATTGTCCGCACAACCGAGTAGGAAGTTACTACACTAGATGTAGAAATTCCAATTACAGCTTGTAACAGAAATGCGTAGATCAGGAATAGTTAATGAACCTCCTGAATAATTTCACAATAAGATATTCATCTTAGAAGAAGATGAACCTGCGCACTTCAAGTAAGCGATGGTTGTGCCCAGCTCAAAGGAATGTCTTATGGCCATACACAGTGAAATGGAGTTCATATACAACAATTAAGTTTGGAACCTAGTTGATTCTCCAGAAGGTATGTAACAAATGGATATCAAAACTAGTTCCGTAAGTGGAAAGGATGTATGAATGATACAACCAGAAGGTTTTGTAGATCCTAAGGATACCGATAGGTGTGCAAGATTCAAATGTCTTTCTATGGTTTGAAGCAACACTACAAAAAAAAGACACATCCGTGACATTTTGGCCCGAACGAAAAGTTTTTCTGTCATGCTTATGACACTTCTATGACGATAATTGTGACAAAAACACGTATCATCATAGATGTGGTGGGTCCTACTTCTATGAGAAAAAATCATGACAGAAAATAGGCTTTTCAACCTGGGCAGGCCAGGGACGCACCTGCATGACATTCTTTGGTCTGTCCATGATGAAAAAATCATGGTAGAAGAGGGCGAGGAAAATTTCGGGGAGTTCCCAGTTATGGTGGGTGGTCGGGGCCGAGCCATGCACGGAGGTTTGCGCGCTTCTCTCGTATGGGTACGCGCGCGTGTGTGAGACTTTGTGCTCTAACTGAACCCGAGCAAGGCGTTCGCTTACTGGACCCGAGCGATCGCACTACCTATGTTACTGAACCCGAGCAATCGATCCCTTCGCTGTTGACTGAACATAAGCGATTCCTTCACTGCTGACTGAACCCGAGCGATTCCTACGCTAATGCTGCTAACTGAAGCCGGTCGAACCTGCCTCTTGATGAATAGTGACCATTGTTGGGGGTTGGATGAATAGTTTCTGGTGGGGGTTGGATGAACAGGACCCATTGGTAGTAGAGGCCGTTGTTGCTGGATGAACAGGACCCCGAGGAGGCTGCCACATCTGAGCTGGTTGAGGGTGGATGAACAGAACCCAGTGGAGGGCTGGTTGAACAGTAGCCGGTGGAGGATGGATGAACAGTAGCCCCGTGGATAAATGGTATCTGGTGGAGGCAGGAGGAAGACGTGTTGGATGAACAGTAGTAGGTGGAGGATGGAGGAAGTCGGCGGTGGATGAACAATATCTCGTGGAGGCTGGAGCGAGAGGCAGTTGACGGTGGATGAACAGTAGCCCGTGGAGTCCCATTTTGCGGTATGCCACACCCTTCCCGATGAATAGGACTCCATTTCAACCGTTGGCGCTCCAACAAGTTCTGCTTCTCTGCTTTTGCGATCGCCCACACCTCCCGATAAACAGGACCCCGTTTCGACCGTAGGCGCTCGAACAGAAGTCTGTTTCCTCCGTTTTGCGGTATGCTAGACCCCTCCCGATGAACATGATCCCATTTCGACCGTACGCGGTCGAACATAAGGCTGTTTTCTCCGTTCTGTGGTATGTCAGGCCCCGTCTCGGCTGTTCCGTCCAAGCCGGTTGTCTCCCGATGGACACGACGCATTGCGTTGCCTTCCGATGAACACGACACAGTTTCTCCGTTCTGACCCAGCCGGTTGGCTGTCGATGAACGTATGTACGTATGTAACCGTATTTACTTTCTTGCAGCGTGACTGTATGTACGTGTACACGATATAGACGGGACTGAGTGACGACGGTTCTACTACGACACATGCTGCTCTTTACTCGGCCACGGTTCTTCGCTGCAGCGAGACTGATCGACCGCTATGTACGTACACATTCGCGACTAGGATAACACTATGTACGCTTCGACATGGTGGGTCCCAGCTGTCAGGGGGTAAGGAGGCACTTTATTCCATGCGAAGATGTAGCTAGTGGGTCCCAACTGTCAGGGGAAATGTTTTTTCGTGAAAATATAGAGGCCCTTCCGGTGGGTCCCCGCTGTTAGGGGTGGATGAATCATTATTTTGTGCTTAATAAGGAGGCACTTCCTTGCGTGCGGCCATGGACCTAGCTGTCAGCCTCTCCACGTACAGTCCTCTTCCAATGGATGTCGTTCGTTGACCACATTGACCACGACGCGCCGAGAGCACCAAGGTAGTGGACGACAACGATACCTAAGAAGGGAACGACACGGAGCCAAGGAAGACTTGACAATTGTTTCCCACACGGAGGGGGGTATGAGGGTTTATTGGTTTGTCTATCATCGCCGGAGAATAACAGGAGGTGTGGGTGAGTAGAGGGATGGCCAGGCCAGGTTTGGGAGTAGGGCGAGGCAGTGAGGCCTGCGCAGGCAGCACTACCGCCCATGGGAGACAGGAGCAAGATCAGAGGTTGAAGAGCAACATGGCTGTGGGATTAACATCCAACGGTCCAGCTGCTAGAATCATTTGTCGACTAAGTTGACAAAGCCCTGCGTACGAATCAGCTTAGTAGGCCCACAAGTCAGCCACCAAATCTGTCGGGTCCCAGTTGTCATCGAGAGGAATAGTTTTTTCGCATAACAAGGAGGCACTTCCTTCCGTGCGAAGATATAGCCAGTGGGTCCCAGCTATCAGCAGGAGTGTAGGTGTGAAATCCAGCATATCTCGTAGTAGGGGTCCTAAGCTAGGTGTCTTGGAGCGATGGTAACATAGACATAGGTTTTACCCAGGTTCGGGCCCTCTTGATGGAGGTAAAACCCTACGTCCTGCTTTTGATTGTATTCATATGGGGGATAGTACAGGGTACATGTGTCTACCACGAGATTGTTCTAATGAATATCAGACCATCTATTGACTAGCCTGTCCTCGGTTTATATAATGCACCAGAGGCCTAGGTTTTAGAGGAGTCCTCGTTTTGGGCGCTATCATGGAATAGTCACGGCAGATGTCCTAGTGTGAGGACTTAGTCGTGAGGCCATCGCAACGAGATTAGCTTAAACGGGTTAATCGGGACAAAGGACACAGGGAGTTATATTGATTCAGCCGCTTGCGGTGAAGGTAAAGGCCTAATCCAGTTTGAGATGATATTGCTAAGGTTTTGATGACCAGGGAGCGAATACGCTTAACCTGGCTCTCGATCTGTTGTTTCTTGTCCCTAAATAGCCGCCGGGTCGTCCCTTTATATACACAGGTTGACGCCCGGCGGTTCACAGAATCCCGGCCGGCTCATAAACGTGTCCGGCTCGGTATCCACTCTTTCCTATCTTACAATACAAGTCATACACCTATGGCGGTATACATCTGTGACGCCCGGATAGTTACGCTACAGTAACCCTCCGCTAAGGATGCCACGTCACCACGATTACTGTTGTTCATCTTGCGATGATTCAAAAAACCGATTCAAATTGAAGTTCAAAATCAAGCAAACAATAAAAATTTCAAATTTGAAAACTAAAATGTTCATTAAGTAAGAAATAATTCAGAGGCAATTATAAAATTGCAACTAACATTAAATGGATCAGTTGAGTGACCCTAACAACCTCAAACAGTGGCAAACAACAACATTTGATAACCTTTTAATTAATCTAAATTTAATATGAATTAGTATTTCACCCAAACTATTTTTTGATGCAAGGATCTAATGCACTACAACTTATGAGCCAGCTCCCATATTTTATAAAAATCATTTGGGTGCTAAACATGTTGCAAACAGGAAAATAATAATAAAAATAATAATAAGGAAAGAACCCCCATTTGGGCCTGGCCGGTAGCCTCTGAGCCAACCAGGCCGGCCCACGGCGCTTATAGCCCACGGGCGACAGAACCATAGTGACCCAGCACCCCCACTCCTCTCGCTTCCCCCAGCTGGATCTGGATCGGGCGCGATGCCAGACTCCACCACCACCTCGCCGCCGCTGGCGCCTCCCGTGTCTGGCGACCACGCCTCACCGCTGGCGCTGCTGGCCGTCGTCTTCCAGCGCCCGTCGCCCGGATCCTGCGCCGTGCCTCCTCCTCACCGGCGCCGCCCCGCCCGTCGCTCGCCGTCATCCTCGCCCTCCTCCCCGTTCCTGGACCGAGAAGGCCCCGACGCCGCCATCCGCCACACCGTCGCCGGAAACGCATCTCCGGCCCCTCCCCCGAGCATACTTTGCACAACTCTGAGGCGGTGAGGACCTCCCATCCGACCCGTCTTCCCTTGCTCCGGTCACCCGCCGCACGCGCACCCTTGCCCCGCTTCGCCGCCTGCCTCACGCCGAGGAGCCTCCGCCCTTCTCACCGTGGCCTCGCCGCAACCAGCCGCCTATCCGCGTCGCCGGCACCTGGCCGCACCGGCCAGGGTCGCCGCCATCCCCGCCTCCCAGCACCCCGGCCACCCACTGGCCGCTGACGGCCCTCTCGTGCAACCCCGCACCGGCGCCAGGCTGCGCCTCTTGCTCTCGCCCCTCTGCCCCGCCCCCGGATATCGGCCTCCCCCTGCTCCGGCGCCCCTGCCGTGGCCGGCGACCAGGGTCCGCAGCGCCCAATCGGGCTGGGCGCTAGCGCCCGACGCCCGCGCCGACTCCACCCGCTAGCGCCCCGCCCGCTAGGCCTCTGTGCCACAGACAAACGGGGCCCACCCCCCCTTGAACAGAAAAAAGAAATGAAAATGAATTAATAAATAATAATTAAAATGATAATTAATTAATTAATTAATTAAACTAATTAAACCAGATTAGATTAACCTAACCACTAATTAAACTAATTGACCCTGTTTATTTAGCCTGCTAGTTAAACAACCAATGACGTGTGGGCCCCACACTTAGTTGACCCAGTCAACTGCACAGTTGACTGCTGACGTCAGCCGTCAGCATGATTTCAGGCTGACGTCATCATTTACTATTATGGATAATGTTGGATTTAAATAATTAATTAAATTACAGAAATTAGTAAAATCTTTAGAAAATCATATCTTTTAACCCGTAACTCGGATTAAATTATTTTCAACATGAAAGTTGCTCAGAACGACGAGACGATTCCGGATACGCAACCCGTTCGTCCGCCACACCCCCCTAACCTATCGAACTCGCAACTTTCCCCCTCCGGCTCCTCTGCCCAAAAACGCGAAACACCGGGGATACTTTCCCGGATGTTTCCCCCCTTCGTCGGTATCACCTGCTACCGCGTTAGGGCACACCTAGCACCGCGTATTGCCTCGTTATGTGTTGTGGTACTTTGTTGGCTCCGTATTTACTGTTTCTTCCCCCCTCTTCTTCCCCGGTAGACCCCGAGACCGGCGCTGATGCCACCGAGTACGACTACATCGACGACGAACCCTTCTCTTGCCAGAGCAACCAGGCACGCCCCTTTGATCACCAAATATCGCCTACTCTTCTCTATCTGCTTGCATTAGAGTAGTGTAGCATATTATCGCTTGCCATTACTCCTATACTGCTGCATAGCCCGTCCTTGCTACTACTGTTGTTACCTTTACCTGCTATCCTAGTGCTTAGTATAGGATGCTAGTGTTCCATCAGTGACCCTACACTCTTGTCCGTCTGACATGCTATACTACTGGGCTGTGATCACTTCGGGAGGTGATCACGGGCATATACTATATACTTTACACTATTACATTACCTGTGATCTTGTTAGGAGATGGGGGCTGAAAGGACGGTGGCTCCATACCGGTAGAGGTGGGCCTGGGTTCCACGGCCCCCGATCACTTTACTTGGCGGGGCAGCAGGGCAGGTTGAGACTACAGGTGAGAGGTGGGCCTGGCCTGGTCGGGCGTTCGGATACTTAACACGCTTAACGAGATCTGGGTATTTGATCTGAGTCTGGCCATTTGGTCTATACGCACTAACCATCTACGCGGGAGTAGTTATGGGTATCCGGCGTCGTGGTATCAGCCGGCACTTGCCGTGACGTCGTGGCCCGAGCGGCGCTACCGGATTGGCTGGAACGCCTGCTAGGCTAGAGTCTGCTTCCGGCCGCCCTCGCAACATGCAGGTGTGCTATGGGCGATGGGCCCAGACCCCTGTGCGCTTAGGTTTAGACCGGCGTGCTGGCCTCTCTATTGTGCCTAGGTGGGGCTGCAACATGTTGATCTTCCGCGGCCGGGCATGACCCAGGAAAGTGTGTCCGGCCAAATGGGATCAAGTGTGTTGGGTTATGTGGTGCACCCCTGCAGGGAAGTTAATCTATTCGAATAGCCGTGATCTTGATAGCAGAGACGACTTGGAGTTGTACCTTGACCTTATGACAACTAGAATCGGATACTTAATAAAACACACCCTTCCAAGTGCGAGATACAACCCGGTGGTCGCTCTCTCTCGGGGGTTACGAGGAGGGATCGCGGGTAGGATTATTGCTATGTGATGCTACTTGGAGGACTTGATCTACTCTACGCTACATCTGCAAAGGCGGAGGCTGCGAGCGTAGTCTTGACAGGATTAGATATCCCCTCTTATTACGGCATTACTGCGATTCAGTCCAATCGATATGGCCCTTTACACATATATCCATGCATATGTAGTGTAGCTCCTTGCTTGCAGTACTTTGGATGAGTACTCACGGTTGCCTTGTTCCCCTTTTCCCCTATCTCAACTCGATTGCTGCGACTGCACGATGGAGCCTGTGAGCGACGCCACCGTCGATGGCGACTACTACCCGAAGGTGCCTACTACTACGTGCAGCCCGGCGACGGCGACTGTGAGTAGTTTAGGAGGATCGTGCGGGAGGCCTGCGCCTCTTTCGATCTATATCCCGGTTTGTGCTAGCCATCTTATGGCAACTTGTTTTAACTTATGTACGTACTCGAGATATTGTTGCTTCCGCTGACTCGTCTATGATCGAGCACTTGTTTTCGAGCCCTCGAGGCCCCTGGCTTGTATTATGATGCTTGTATGACTTATTTATATTTTAGAGTTGTGTTGTGATATCTTCCCGTGAGTCCCTGATCTTGATCGTACACATTTGCGTGCATGATTAGTGTACGATTGAATTGGGGGCGTCACAACATCTATAGGCCCTAACCCGCCTTTGGGTTTTGGGCCTTCTTATTAAGTATCCTTCGTAAGTCGCCATCTTCTATGTCTTCATGGGCTCAATACTGGTAAATCACCATGAGCATAACCCGGCCCCTCCTGGGCGGTTTATACTCAATAGTTATATCCCCAACATTAAGCCCCAGGTTGATTTGAACTTGTTCATGTCAATCTTCAACACTTCGGAAAATTCCTGCTTCATTACCTTCGTGAAAACTTGTAACTCGTCGTGATGTCATCTTCCGAGATCATGATAACCCGCCATGACGTCACCTGTCATTAATTTTATACAAATCCAAAATCATATATGCATCTCCTTTTTAATGAACCTCCGAAAATCGAGGAGTCAGCCCTTTTACATATCCAATTTGGTGCTCCTCGATTCCCGCGCATGCCACTTATCCATTTGCCTTATAAATAGGGCCAGGGGTCCCTTTCACTTTCCCCCCTCAGCCTCTTCGTCTTCATCGTCTTCCTCGCGATGCGTTGCTCTCGAGCCCTGCCGCCGCCATTGATCCTCTCCTCTGCATCATCATTGGCCGCTGCATCAACCTGATTAGTCCAGATCTCACTCGCGCGCCTCTGCCGCTCCAGCAGCCTTGGTAAGTTCTTCCTCCTTCCCCCACCGTAGATCTCATTAAGGTTCGTGCGAGCTCATGGAGGTTGAGCACTATTCTTCACCATAGCCCTAATATTTGATCCAAATTTGTTACCTTCCCTGTGCGGTAATAGTTATAGCTCCTTTTTCATTATCAAAGCGCCTCTTCTTGAACAAAAAATCTAATTTAGCTCATATGAACTGCTCAAGCACCAATATTTAGGTCTGAATATATTTTCATTTCCTGTCATGCGGTAGATCCAAAATTATAGGATCGGTCTGTGAAACCTGTTTTTCATCACTTAGCAAATCTTCCATCTTCAGATCTATACTTTCAATATCTGTGTAGGCGGTTTAACTCAGAAAATAATAACCCGCCAGGTACCATTAGTCCCCTCTTAAACCGCCAAGTGCTCATCTTTGTAACTTGATAATGTCAATCTCCGGTTTGACACTTATACATGCTTCAACACTTTCTGCCTCTTAACCTTTAGCGGATTAACCATGAACCTTAAACCGGCACAAATCTTCTTTCAGGTTATTGAGTAAATGGCCAAGTCCTTTTATTCCTGTAACTGGGTTCAATCCCGGGTTACAGAAGAAGAGTTGAACGGGTGTGTTGCAACCGGCGCTTTAGCCAAAAAGGAAGACATCCACTGGAGAGCCCCCGGTCCAGAAAATCCTCCTGAGCCCAAGGATAGGGAAGTGATCGTTTTTGTTGATCATCTGAGTCGAGGGTTCATCCCTCCCGGATCAAAAAAATTCTGTGATGTGCTTCATTTCCTCCAACTTCATCCTCAAGATATTGGACCTAACTCCGTGTCCAATATTTGCAATTTTCAAGTGTTCTGTGAAGCTTACCTGCAAGGAGATCCCACGTCGAGCTGCTCAGAGATTTCTACTATTTAAACCACCGTACCGAATTTATGGACGGGCCCAATACTGAACTTGGCGGGGTTTCAATTCATAAAAGAAAAGACGTCAGCTTCCCTCACGCTAATCATCACAGCCACCCCAAAGATTGGAATCAAACTTGGTTCTATTGCCAAGATACATCTCCAGCTGGCGAGAATCCTCTGCCGGGTTACCGTGCTCACCGGCTTACCAGTACGCATCCACTCCCCCAAAGACTCATTGCAAAGGAACGGGCCAAGTATGCACCACAGCTTTCAAAGCTCAGAGCGTTTGTGGCAAACGGTTTAATAGGCATTGATGTTGTCCATTGCTGGGTATCTTGGAGTATTATTCCTTTAAGTCGTTGCCCCGGTTTAATGTGTGAATACACAGGTGACGTGAAAGACCCTCAATGCCACACTGATATCCAACTGACTGATGATGAAATTACTGAATCCTTCAAGAAAATGTTGAATGAACCGGTGGCCGACTGTAGCAAAACAGGGCTTAGTCCTTTCTGCGCTTCAAATAAACCGCCAGCTGTAAGAATTGCCCAACTCCTGCTTTAATCCATATTCTTAATACTCCCTTATGAACTTTTCAATCTTTAACAGGGTGATGATCCATTCTAGAAGAAGAAGCCGCGGGATAAACCGGCCAAAATGGCTCGTGCCAAGACCAAGGTCAACAAGAAGCCCGCCAAGAAGAAAACCGTCGAGTCTGCCGAGTTAAACATTGACGATGATAATGATAATCCGGAGTCGGGGGTAGAACTTGAGTCACTTGGCTCCTTTTTCATACATCTCATTGACAATGATTGTTATCGGAGACGACGAAGCTAGCCGCGCAAGTGATGCAGAGGTAATTATTCTCTCATCCGGCTCAGAACCTCTGCCCACATAGAAAACCCAACAAGCAAGCCGGAAAGTAAGATCTTCTCACCCTCTAGCTCACTTGGATCCAAACTTTCTTTTGAACAAACAGCAACACGAAGCTCGCCGCACAATCCGGCATAGCGGCAATGTGATTACTTCTTCCGGTTTACCAAACACGCCGGTTCGCAAACGCCACCCAGAGGTCTCTTATATTTCTGACACATATTATCCCGAGGCGGGTTATTTCCGGCAACCTCTTAATCCGTCTGATTCAAACTATCAGCGAACTTCTCATTCTTCCTCTGGCGAGTCAACAGGAACACAAATTCCGACCCTCAAAATTTTCCCTGGGTGAGCATACTTAATTGGTCCCTCATATCTTATGCATGATCATTATACTAACCTGATCTACACTTATTATTTTCAGGGCCCAAGCCAGAGCCAGATGGGCCAAACTGAATAAGCGGCTAATGACAGCATTCCAACTGATCCAGAAAAGACCCTAGAACAGTCTAATCCAAATGCTGAAGCTATTCTTGATGATCCGCCATCGCAAGGTCATGGAATTTTAGTTGAACAGATGGAAGTTGATCCGATGAGTCATGCTGATAAACCGCCAAGCCCAACGAAAGCTGCTGATGATAAAACTGACGATGTTGTGGTTACTAGTATTGGTTACACAGCCCCGAGCAATCCCACTGCTCTGTCAAAACACAGTGCCAAAGAAGAAATCTCTGCTGTTGATCAAGGCAAGTGGAAGGTAGACTTGGAAAGCTACGCCCACCTCAGCACCCAAGATATTCATTCTGGGTTTTTAAACCGTTTGTATACAAGCCGTGACTATGAAGCCGGTTTGCTGAATCTGATGAAGGAGCGATACGAGGTAAATGTTGTTAACTCTGTATGATATACGTCCCTTAGCCGCCAAGTTTATTGTTCATGAAAGAATAGAATGTGCTGTAAACTTCCAATAACCCTATAGATCAACTCCAGTAGCCCCCAAGGGCCAGTTTATACTTTCAATATGAACCGGGACTTTAGAATAACAACTCTTCAATTTTGCTTGTGTAGCCTCCAAGGGCCGGTTTCTTATTTCAAGATGAACCGGGACTTTTGGAATAACAAATTTGCAATTTTGCCTCTCTAAAATGGTTTACCACCAAGCTGATAGTTGAAGAAAAATCCATAATTTTAACCGGAGCAAATATGCATTAGCCCCCAAGTGCCAAGAATAATACTTGTATTGAGCTTGGGACTTGTAAAAAGAAGCAATAGACATTAGCCCCCAAGTGCCAAGTATATTACTTGTTATGTGTTTGGGACTTTGAATATGCACTGTCATCTCATAACTTGATTATCTCTTGCAGGCTGACCTTATCAAGAAGGAAACCCAAATCGCCGACCTCCAAGAAAATATAAAATCTCAACAATCAGAGACTTCCAAGGCCAAGGATGAACTGACCAGTGCCTTAGCATCAATGGAAAAACTGAAAGAAAGCTTCAAGAACGAGCGGGCATCTTGGGATGCAGAAAGGTCAACTCTGCTGAAGAGGGCTGAGGATGCTGAAACAGCCCTTAATCCGGTATGGGTAGAGCTGACTGGCTTGAAACAACAAATAAATGCCATGACTGCTGTCGTTTTTGGTAAATAGCTTCTTCATAATCTTAAAGAATGTGTTTATCGAATAAACTACCGGTTTACAGACATTTTTGATGATGCAGGAACTCGCGTTGCTCATCTTGGCTCGGATATGCAGAAAAAACTGAAAGCCGCCTACACACTCATAGAGTAGTTATATACCGGCGTACAACGGGTTATCTGCACAGCTTCCCATAACAAACCGCCCCCCTACCTTAATCAAGGAGACGTTGGAAAGGCTGGCGATGATGCCTGCACGGTTTGAAGAACTAAAGAAATCAGCTGCAAGAGCGGGTGCTCTTACCGCACTAACTCGGGCCAAAGCATGGATATCTGATCTTGATCCGACTGATTTGGCAAACGGCTATCCGAGCATCAAGGAGGACGGGTCAGACTTCAATTTCTGAGGACCTCGGAGCCATTACGAGGGAAATGCGTCCACTGGCTAGTAAATTCGCTGAAGAAACCGATCTGTCACATTATTAGTCGATTTACGATGCCAACAACAAGAGAGTAAAAGCGCCAACTTATGATGCTCCAAATCTTATTCCGCCAATCCGTAAGCACACATATGCCCCTGATGTTGACCCCTCCCACTTATAAGTGATGAAGCTGTATTGAAAGCCTTAACTGGGATAGATTGGACCACCATTGACTTCCAGCCACTGGATAGAGAGGAGGAAGATGAACCAGCGCTGGATGATCCGCAACCTTCAAGTCAGCCAGGCCAAGATTCATAAACCGGGGGCCGGTTTAGCATCTGCTTTCTGCAAGACTTTGTAAAAAACAATTATTCCTTTGGGCACCAAACGCCTTGTAATAGCCTAGCTTAAACTCTTGATCTGCCATGCCATCGTGCATATTTGCTTTGTATGACACTGCTAATCCGCCATGTTAAGATATGCCACGTATTCTTATGATATTAGGAATTGTGAATCTGTTCCTGCATACAACAGATTAAAAGTGTCCTGGTGGTTTACCGCTGGACGGGTCATAACGCCCAATAGAAAGCCATGGGAAACTAAAATAGTTTATACCAAGGCTGGCCTTAATGATAACCATATATAATTGAAAATATATCATACCTGTGATATTTGATCACACTGTTGGTTTACCAAGCCAGTGTAGTAAGGGTGATAACCCAAAATTTGAACACTGGTAATTATCATAGATTAGCGGCTTATGAACAAAACCAGGCCGGGTTAATAAACATCGGATATTATCTTATCTCATACTGGCGACTTATAGTCGAAAGCCAGGCCGGGTTAATAAACACCGGTGAATTATAATCATAAAGCATTATAAGCCTCATCGAATAAACCTCAAAAAATCTGTTGAATAAAAACAAATGAAAAAACAAGGCTTTTCATGGGCTGCCAGGCCGAAAATCGAGTGCTTTCACGGGCCGCACAGCCACTGAGTTAAACCTTTATACAAACCTTATAAGACAGACCTCACATAACCAATCGTCGTTTTAACTTTGACAAGTTCAGGGTCTGCATCAGATTGACTTGTCAAATGTACGGCGGGTCATTCGAGATTACACAGTCGGAATTGGCGAACTTAAAAAGGCAGGATACCCCGGGGTTTTAGGTGAATACACCTGGCTTCGAAGCCTGGCTTTTAAGCCTATTACAAGGGTTATAGAAACTCTTTGTTCTTTAGAACAAGGAGCCCCCAAGCAATATTTTTGAGCTATGCTCAAGGGGCACCTATGTTTGAGCTGTGCTTTTGCAACAGACTCTCTTTGGTCCCTTTAACCTAGGTAGCAAGCCCCCAAGTTTTTTTTTCAATTGGCTTATAAGCCGGTACAAAGGGTAATCATAACTTTGCCCATAAGCCGGATGCCCCCAAGTAACGAAAGATTCATTGTTTAAAAAGAAAAAAAGACAGAGGCCCTGCTTTAGCAGGGATGCCGGTTTATTATATTGATCATAATATATACATTGTCAAAAATATGTACATCAGAAGAGCCAGTGGCTCAGGTGTAGTAAGGCCGAAGATGAGCAATATTCCATGGCCGGCGAGTCTCTTCCTCCGACGTGCGTGAGTCCTTGTGGTCTCGAACATCGATAAGGTAGTATGACCCATTGTTCAGATTCTTGCTGACCACAAAGGGTCCTTCCCAAGGTGGGGATAACTTGTGCATATCAGTCTGATCCTGGATAAGCCGGAGCACCAGATCGACCTCTTGGAAAGTTCTGGTTTTAACCCGACGGCCGTGGTAACGGCGCAGATCTTGCTGGTAAATCGCCGAACGAGCCGCCGCGATGTCACGCTCCTCATCTAACAGGTCAAGTGCTTCCTGACGTGCTTTTTCATTGTCAGCTTCAACATAAGCCGCCACATGAGGTGAGTCATGACGGATGTCACTAGGGAGAACCGCCTCTGCTCCGTAAACCATGAAGAAAGGTGTGTAACCCGTAGATCTGTTGGGGGTGGTGTTAATGCTCCATAACACAGAAGGTAACTCCTCCACCCAACAACCCGACGTCCTCTGTAAGGGAACCATAAGCCGGGGCTTGATGCCTCTCAGAATCTCTTGATTGGCTCTCTCAGCTTGACCATTAGATTGGGGGTGAGCCACTGATGATACATCAAGCTGGATATGCTCACGTTGACAAAATTCTTTCATAGCACCCTTGGAGAGATTAGTGCCATTATGCATTATAATGTGTGGAAAGACAAAACAGAAGATCACCTTCTTCATGAATTGAACCGCCGTTGCTGCATCACACTTACTGACTAGCTCTGCCTCTAACCACTTAGTGAACTTATCAACCGCCACCAAAAGGTGGGTCTTCTTATCCTTGGACCCCTTAAAAGGTCCAACCATATCAAGCCCCCAAACTGCAAACAGCCAAGTAATTGGAATCATCCTCAATTCTTGAGCCGGCACATGGGCTCGTCGTGAAAATTTCAGACATCCGTCACATTTACTGACCAGATCCTCAGCATCAGCATGAGCCATTAGCCAATAAAATCCATGAAGAAAAGCCTTGGCCACAAGAGACTTTGGGCCAGCATGGTGGCCACAATATCCTTCATGAATCTTGCGTAGAATCTCACAGCCTTCTTCAGGTGATACACAATGTTGAAACGCCCCTGTGACACAGCGATAATGTAGCTCCCCCTTGGCAATAGTCATTGACTTGGATCACCGGGTTATTTGCCTGGCCAAAGTTTCATCCTCAGGTAACTCGCCCCGGGTCATATAAGCCAAATATGGAACTGTCCAATGAGGAATTACATGAAGAGCCGCCACCAATTGAGCTTCCGGGTCAGGAATAGCCAAATCCTCCACTGTAGGTAACTTGACCGATGGGTTATGCAAAATGTCAAGAAAGACATTAGGCGGCACCGGTTTACGTTGAGAACCCAACCGGCTTAAGGCATCAGCCGCTTCATTTTTTCTCCGGTCAACATGCTCAACTTGATAACCCATGAAATGGCAAGCAATAACGTCCACCTCTCGTCGATAAGCCGCCATGAGTGGATCCTTAGAATCCCAAGTACCAGAGACTTGTTGAGCCACCAAATCTGAGTCACCAAAGCACCTTACCCGGCTTAAGTTCATCTCCTTAGCCATCTGAAGACCATGGAGCACGGCCTCATATTCATTTGCATTGTTAGTGCAAGGAACATCAAATGGAGAACATAACAAAATTTATCACCTCGAGGGAAGCTAGCACAACTCCAGCCCCCGAGCCCTCCAATTGCCTGGACCCATCAAAGTGAATAGTCCAATACGTGTTATCTGGTTTTTCCTCAGGTATCTGCAGCTCTGTCCAGTCATTGACGAAGTCCACCAGTGCTTGAGACTTGATGGCTATGCGAGGCACATATTTCAAACCATCAGGTCCAAGCTCAATGGCCCACTTGGCTATCCGACTTGTGGCTTCTCTATTCTGAATAATATCCCCTAAAGGAGCAGAACTAACCACAGTGATGGGATGACCCAGAAAATATTGCTTAAGCTTCCGACTGGCCATGAACACCCCATATACAAGTTTCTGCCAGTGTGGATACCTCTGCTTGGACTCAATAAGCACCTCACTGATGTCGTAAACCGGGCTTTGAACCGGATATTCCTTTTCTGACTCCTTCCGTTCCACCACAATAGCCATGCTGACAGCCCGGACATTGGCAGCCACATACAACAACAATGGCTCTTTATCAACAGGAGCAGCAAGAACAGGTGGCTTAGCCAGCTGCTTCTTCAAGTCCTCAAGCGTTGCATTGGCGGCATCACTCCAAACAAAATTATCTGTCTTTTTCATCATCTGATACAGAGGAATAACCTTTTCTCCCAACCGTCTTAGAGCCGCAATACGACCTGCCAGACGTTGAACATCATTGACACACACCGAATTAGCCAAAGAAGTAATGGCTTTTATCTTATCTGGATTAGCTTCAATGCCTCTGTTAGATACCAGAAAACCCAAAAGCTTGCCTGCCGGTACACCAAAAACACACTTGGCCGGGCTAAGCATCATCTTATAAACCCGGAGATTATCAAAGGTTTCCTTCAAATCGTCTATCAGCGTCTCCTTCTTCCTGGATTTCATCCACATAAGCATGAACATTGCGCCCAATTTGACTGTGAAGACAATTCTGCACACATCGCTGGTAAGTCGCCTGGGCACTCTTGAGCCCAAAAGGCATAGACACATAGAAGAAGGCTCTGAAGGGAGTTATAAAAGCTATTTTCTCCTGGCCCTTAACTGCCATCTTGATCTGATGATAACCATAATAGGCATCCAAAAACTCAAACGCTCACAACCCGCCGTAGCATCAATAATTTGATCAATACGAGGGAGAGCAAAAGCATCAGCCGGACAAGCCTTGTTTAAATCCGTGTTATCCACACACATGCGCCAAGTGCCGTTCTTCTTAAGTACCAGCACCGGGTTAGCCAACCACTCAGGATGAAAAACTTCAACAATAAACCCACCGCCAAGAGCCGTGCGACCTCTTCACCAATAGCCTTACGCCTCTCTTCATTGAAACGACGAAGAAATTGCTTGACCGGTTTAAACTTGGGATCAATATTAAGGGTGTGCTCAGCAAGTTCCCTCGGTACACCTGGCATGTCAGAAGGTTTCCATGCAAAGATGTTCCGGTTCTCATGGATGAACTCGATGAGCGCGCTTTCCTATTTCGAATCCAGATTAGCATTGATGTTGAACTGCTTGGATGAGTCGCCAGGAACGAAATCAACTAGCTTGGTATCATCAGCTGATTTAAACTTCAAGGCCGGATCATGCTCTGTAGTTGGCTTTTTCAAAGAAGTCATATCCGCCGGATCAACATTGTCCTTATAAAATTTTAACTCCTCCGTTGCTCAAACCGACTCAACATAAGATGCATCGCCTTCTTCACACTCCAAAGCTATCTTCCGACTCCCATGCACTGTGATGGTCCCCTTGTGACCCGGCATCTTGAGCTGCAGATAAACATAACAGGGCCTTGTCATGAATTTAGCATAAGCTGGCCGTCCAAACAGAGCATGATAAGGGCTCTTGATTTTTACCACTTCAAAGGTCAATGTCTCCGACCTAGAGTCATGATCATCTCCAAAAGCAACTTCCAGCTATCTTACCAACCGGGTATGCCGATTTACCATGTACTACTCCATGGAAAACAGTGTTCGACAGTTTAAGATTTTTATCCGTCAACCCCATGCGACGGAAAGTCTCATAATAAAGAATATTGATGCTGCTCCCTCCGTCCATGAGTACCTTGGTGAACTTATACCCTCCGACCTGGGGTGCGACCACCAACGCCAGGTGACCCAGATTATCAACCCAGGGCGGGTGATCTTCCCGACTCCACACAATGGGTTGCTCATACCAGCGCAAGTAACGGGGAACTGCCGGTTCAACGGCGTTCACCGCCCTTTTATGAAGTTTCTAATCTCGTTTGCACAAGCTTGTGCTGAAGACATGATACTGCCCACTATTCAACTGCTTTGGGTTACTCTGATACCCACATTGCTGCTGTTGATTCCCCTGACCTGATTGTTGATGGTAGCCACCCTGATTGCCTTGATTACCTTGGAATCCAGAGCTAGAACTGCCACCGCCGTTACCCGGTCCATGAGAGCCGGATCCTGAGCCACCACCCGGCCCATGATTGTCTTGAAAAAGATTGGAATTTTTATACTCCTTCATAATGAAGCAGTCCTTCCAGAGGTGGCCAGACGGTCTTTCTCGCGTCCCATGCCTTGGGCAGGGCTGATTTAACATCTGCTCAAGATTAAAGCCTGACCCTCCGGTCCATGGGGCGGTTTATCTTTACGATGCTGGTCATTATTCTGTGCGTTGGTGTTAGCCACAAAGTCCAAACTATTATCAGCTTTGCGCTTACCATTGCCTCCCTGATTCGCCGGATTATGCTGCTGCCCTCTGGTGTTGCTGCTCTTCTTTCCCTTTCCCGACTTTTCATCATCAGACTCGGGGTCCTTGTTACCATCAGATTCAGCATACTTAACCAGAGCCGCCATCAGCCCCCCCATGTCACTGCAGTGGCGCTTGAGTCATCCTAACTTCTGCTTAAGAGGCGTAAAACGACAATTCTTCTCCAACATTATGACCGCTGAACCGGCATTGATGCGACCCGATGAATGTAAGATGGTCGAAACCCGGCGCACCCAATGGGTTGTGGACTCACCCTCTTCTTGGACACAGGCATCCAGATCCACAATTGACAGAGGTTGCTTGCACGTATCTTTGAAATTCTGGATAAACCGGGCCTGTAACTCGGCCCATGACAATGGAGTTGGCCGGGAGCCCCTTCAACCAAGTGCGGGCCATTCCATCCAACATCAGGGGGAAATATTTAGCACACGCAGCCTCGCTAACATCTAGCAATTCCATGGCCATCTCATAACTCTCGACCCATGCTTCGGGAGGTAAGTCAGTTGTATAGTTAGGCACTATGCGAGGACCCTTGAAATCCTTGGGCAGACGTTCATTACGCAGAGCCGACACTAAACACGGCACGCCCAAGTTCCTGAAAGTTACACTTGGCTCCACCGAAGATGTCGGACGAACCGGAGAAGGTTGACGGGCCGCATACTGAGCCGCGAGCTCAGTCTCTCGACGTGCTCTACCTTGATCCACTACATTCTGAGCATCGGCACCACCGCCTGCCGGGTTATGTCCACGAGGTGGGTTACGGTTCCGCCTTCCTCGATATGCCTGCTATAACTTCGGCTCGGGCGGGGAGTTGAGTGAATCCTCTCACGACTGTAAGAGTAAGCCTGATGCTGAACCAACGATGTCTGAAGGAGCTCTCTAGCCCTCCATGTTTCAATTGCCGTTTGAGACTCGCCTTCAACTGGGAGAGCTGCCAATCGTGATGTCACAGTGATCATGTTATCCAAAGGGTTAGAATAATGACCCAGTGGTGTCGGCATGTGTTGTGGAGGGATATTGTTCTGACGAGGCGGGTCCGTCGTGTGTGGCTGAACCGGTCTTCCCGTCCCAGGCGCTTCAACCTGGTCTACCACCGGCAGGTTACCGGTCCCTTCTCCTGGCGTGTTAAAGAGATTCCTTTCCTCGTAGACCGGAGGCAGGCGAGTCTGATGCCTCCTCCTCATGACCTAAGCGTTCTGATCTAGCATGAGCCGGTAAGACTCCGATTGAATCTGCTGCGCCTGAGCATCCAATGTAACCCGTTCTGCGGCCATCCTGGCGTCTTCAGCTGCCAGGTCTTCCTTAGCTTGAGCTATCTGATCTCGCAATTTTGCGACTTCGCATTATGTTGATCTTGATTATCCGAGGTAACCTCCGTCGTCAGCAGCATTGCCAAGGTGTCTAGCAAATCAGACAAGACTTGTGCCAGCGGGCGGGCAGGGCCTCCTACCCCGACCGCCGTCACCGCTGCTAACCTGGAAATCAAAGCCGCTGCAGTTGAAGAATGTTGTACTGGCTGCGTACCGGCCATGAAGATTGCGACCCGGTTCGGCGGTTCGTAGGGGTCCAGAATACTGTAACCATCGGAACAGCCCCAAGCCGGCCGTCTTGAAGTTGGTACAATGACTCGGTTTCACCAGTGGATGATTCGCCATCAGAATAGACAACCGTCTCACCGTCAGATACCGATTTATTCTCAGATTCGGCACCATGGATGAATCCCACGAAAGCATGACTCATGGTGGGCTGAACTCGGGCGGGTCTTGCATGCTGAGCCGTCTCGATGATGTCGGTGCAGATGTCCGGCTCATGGCCCGGTTCGTCGATCTTGCGATGAAGACGTGAATTCCACTGAAGGGGACCCGGTACCCGCACTCAATTGAGCCGGCCTCGGGGCCCCAGCCTACGTCGTCGATGTAGAGCTTGCCGTGACGACTCTTGGTCATCCGGCCCACAGTGTATCCCTTGATCCCTTCGTAGTTGCCCTTCAAGAACTCGGAAACCACCATGCGCTCGCCCCACGGTGAGCGCCAACTGTCGTGGAATAGTCACGGAAGATGTCCTAGTGTGAGGACTTAGTCGTGAGGCCATCGCAATGAGATTAGCTTAAAGGGGTTAATCGGGACAAAGGACACAAGGAGTTATACTGGTTCGGCCCCTTGCGGTGAAGGTAAAGGCCTAATCCAGTTTGAGATGATATTGCTAGGGTTTCGATGACCAGGGAGTGAATACGCTTAACCTGGCTCTCGATCTGTTGTTTCTTGTCCCTAAACCGCTGCTGGGTCGTCCCTTTATATACACAGGTTGACGCCCGGCGGTTCACAAAATCCCGGCCGGCTCATAAACGTGTCCGGCTCGGTATCCACTCTTTCCTATCTTAAAATACAAGTCATACACCTATGGCGGTTTACATCTATAGGCCCTAACCCGCCTTTGGGTTTTGGGCCTTCTTATTAAGTCTCCTTCGTAAATCGCCATCTTCTATGTCTTCATGGGCTTCAATACTCGTAAATCACCATGAGCATAACCTGGCCCCTCCTGGGTGGTTTATACTCAATATTTATATCCCCAACAGGCGCCAAGTCTTGTGGAATCCTCCTTGTATGCGGCAGGGGCTGCCCGAAGTGGCCCATAAGTGAACCGCCATGGGGGTCCTCGGCCTGATCCAGCTGGACGGGAGACAACATGGTGAGTACCCCTAGTCCAGGACACTTAATCGACGTGAATCGTAGGGGGTGGATTGGGATCAGATGCGGGCGCAGTTTTAGGAGGATTAGGTAGCGATTTGAAGGGGGGAACGGTCTCCACGAAGGTTACGTGCCTAGGGAAGATAATGCGCCAGGATAAGGGATCGTAACAACGATATCCTTTCCTATCGTCGGGGTAGCCTAGGAAAACGCAAGAAACCAAACTTGGGGAGAGTTTGTGTGGGGTAGTGGCTAAGAGATTGGGATAGCAAATACATCTGAATACACGGAGGTGACGATAGTCGGGTACTTGCCCAAAAAGAAGCTCATAGGGGGTGGTCAGGAGTTTAGGTTTGCACGGACGCCGGTTGAGGAGATAAGTGGGCGTGGATAGGGCCTCAGTCCACCAACCAGGAGGCATGGAAGCGTGAATGAGAAGGGTACGAACATCGTTGTTGAGAGTATGAAGGATGCGTTCAGCCTTGTCGTTCTGTTGGGACGTATACGGACAGGTGAGGCGAAAGAGAGTGCCGTGGGTTGTGAGGAGAGAACGATTTGCGAGGTTGTCAAATTCTTTGCCGTTGTCCGTTTGGAGAGCGAGAATGGGATGAAATAATTGTGTGTGGACATAGGCAAAAAACTGAACTAAGAGGCCATGCACTTCGGATTTGCGACGTATAGGAAAGGTCCATACAAAATTTGTGAAATCATCAAGAATGATCAAGTAGTATTAGAATCCGGACACACTTAATGTCGGACTTGTCCATAGATCACAATGACAAAGTTCAAATGGGAAAGTAGTATGAGAAGTAGAAGAACTAAAAGGGAGCCTAGTGTGCTTGCTGAGACGACGTGCATTGCAATGGGTCGACAAGCTCTAATTACAGCTGAAACCGAAATATGTGGAGGCCTGGGCGAGGGCGGCGGCACCGGGGCGGCCAAGGCACTAGTGCTAGAGATCAGCGGTGACGGTGGCGGTGTGGAAATGACAGGACGGAGCGAAGGTGTACAGATCGCCGGTGCAGTCACAACGGAGCAGCACCGTCTTGGTTGCGAGGTCCTTGATAGAGAAGCCATATGGGTCAAATTCAATCGAGACTAAATTATCACGAGTTAAAGCACGTACAAAAATGAGATTTTTGATAAGAGAGGGAGAGATGAGAATTTCTAAGAGGGAGAGAGGGCGGGAGGGAGTGAGGAAGGAGGTGGAGCCAGCCGATGATTGGCAGCAGAGAGCCATCACCAACGACGATGGAGGAGGGAGAAGAAGATGTGGGAAGGGAGAAAGGGATACCAGAACCGGAGCTGATGTGGGAAGAAGCGCTGCTATCGAGGACCCATTCACCACCTGGAGCGGAGGGTGGATGCAGCACCATTTGGTTGAGAGCGGCAATGAGCGCCGCCTGATCCCATTGCGGCGACGGCGAGGATGCCTTGGAAGGTGCAGGTGATGGTTGTTGGAGAGCGCTGGGCAGGAATGTAGCCGCCAGGGATCTCGCCACTGAAGGAGGGGCCGCCAGGGAGGCCCCCGCCGGAGGAGGATTCTGCCGACCATCACGGTTGCCGGAGGAGCCGCCGGAGCCGCCCGCACCGTGTTGGGTGGGCCCGAGAAGGGCCACGGTAGCACCGGGGTTAAAGAGGACCAGCGCGGGCGTAGGTTGCTGTGGCCGAGCGGCGTAGTAGGCACTGGCCTGTGCGATAAGGGTCGTGCGGGTGGCGTTGCGCGCCAGCCGGCTGAGGCGTTGTTCCTCCAGCTGCAGGAAGGAGCGGAGCTTGACGAAGGAAGGTCGGCGACCATGGGTCATGTGCGGCACGACGTGTTGGAGGCGCTCAACGAGGCCACGTAGTACATTGTGAACCAGCTCGCGATCCTTGACGCGATGGCCGAGGTCATGGAGAGTGTCAGCCATCTGTTTCAGCTAAGAGGTGTAGTCGATGACGGTGAGGTCGCCCTGGATGAAGCCGTGGAACTCGTCGAGGAGGTAGGTGATCCGGGCGTCGCGGTTGCTGCGGAAGAGAGAACGGAGCGAGCGCCAGAGGGTGTACGCCGAGTCCTTACGATCCTCGATGATCTCCAAGGTCGAGGGATGACAGTGGCGTTGTACCACGACAAGACGGCGAAGACGTTGAGGACCCAATCAGAGGTGGCGTGAGCCGGCGAGCCGTCGACGTGGTCGGTGAGGCCGCACTTGGCGAGGGCGGCGAGAAACTGGCGGCGCCAGAGGCCATAGTTCTCCTTCTCATAGTCCAAAGTGACCAAGATGTGATCACGAATCCATGAGCTTTGGATCTGAACGGTGGGAAGGGTTTGGGTGGCCACGGGGAGGTCGAATTGCTCATCGGCGGAGGACTCGCCGGAAGAGGAGATAGAGGAGGAGAAGCTCATGGCGGCTAGGTGGGGAGAGAGGGCAGCGGAAGATGAGGATCTCAGTTAAACTGATACCATGTTGGAGCCAGAGCAATCGGAGAGAGAGAGATCGGTCGTGCAACACTCACTGTATTAATAATCTGGGGTTACACTGGTTATATACATGCTGGCTCAGCTAACTAACTCACCCACTAGCCTGATGACTAGGACTAACAAAACCACACGACACACACGTTCGCTAACAGGAAGCTCCGACGAGGTTGCAATGAAGCGTCACTAGATGCCATCGGTGCTGCCGTGGGAGCTCTTGTGTGGTGCCGACATGGGAGTTGAATCGTGCCACCTGATCTACGGCTGAAAGAATACGCGTGATGCCTTGTCCTCGCGGGGTGACGGAGCTGCAGTGCAACACATGTGCCGTGATCCGCGAGTCTTGCCGGCGGCTGAAGCTGTAATGCGACGTGCCTCCCGCTAGCGCCGGAGCAGCAATGCAACGTGTGGTGTTGTGGACGGTGGATCTCGACGGCGGCGGAGTTGCAATGCGATGGGTGTGGTGCTGCGATCAGCTGAGCTCGCCATTGGCAGAAGCTGCAATGCAACAGGCTGCTTTATGTGGGAGAAATCACCAATTGTTGTGGCGGCTGCTACAAGATGGCAAATCGGCAATTGTAGTGGACGTGCAGCTGCTCGAGACGAAGAGGGCGTGGGGTGTTGAAGACAAACATGGAGGGGTGCTACACTTCGGAGACGGGTCAACTTGGGCTGGGATACGATCCATTTCCCACGTGGTCCAGCTGGTGCAAGACAGACGGTTATACAGCACCCAATCCAATGGCTCGCAAGGCGGTTTAGAATTCGCTATCATCGGCCGGCTTACGCCTAGCAGGCGCCTTTGATTTTAGACGCTTATGAGGCATTAGTGTTGTGGCCCACCCCGCGCGACAGGGAGCCCTGATATAGTCGGCGGGTAGAGGAGACTGACAAGGTGGAGTTCGTCTCCAGGCATAAACATTGGGAGGGATTGCTTGTGTTGAATGATCCTTCGCAAATGGTTGTGACGTTCTTTTCCGGGGAGATCGGCGGATTAGTAGATAGTCTACTATTAACATTGCTCCCCCCCCCCCCCCCCCTCACTCCCCTTCTCGTCATTGATAAGGTCAGCTCTAGTAAGAGATACGCTAGGAATGGAAAGAATAAGAAGGCTGATAGTGAAACACTCTGCTATAGAATTTATAAAATGACATCCTGAAGCTAGAAAAAAAAAAGAAGGAAAGATCAAGGTGATAGGACTCTTGTGGTAGTGGTGGAACGAATGGACCATATAGAAGAAGTTAAAAATATGAAGTAACGATATATATTACACTAGGAATGTACGAACGGATATGCTAGGAATGAAATGAACGAACGGACTTATGCATTGTGATGCCTGGGAATTAAGTAATATGAGACTCATATTAATCAAAATTTGACCAAAAATGAAATTATCTAGAAATACTTGTTTCTTTTTTGGTAAAATCAACACTAATATACTTGGCATTATGGAAAAATTTCAGTCACTTTTGCCTAACAGGTTTAAAAATACCCATAAATTACATTTATAGCCCCCTTTTTGTCCATAAAATGGAAGTGTCCAGACATTTCAAACAGAATTAAAAAAGAACATAGATGGAAAACCTCTTTGATTCTCCAAGTGCCAAAAGGCCTTTTGGTATCGCCTTTGTTGGGCATATGGATAGCTCTTCCATTGTCGGTGAATGCAATCAAGGTTTCCAAGCATACATGACAAACCTCTTGATTCTCTAACTATAAAAGGGTGCGCTGTGTCCTCTGACATTTGGTTCTCTCAAATACTCCTTTCCAAATCGAACGGTGATTATGGTCAAAGACCCATTACCATCGTTCTCCCAAAAAAAATTGTTTTCGACTCCCTCCATCCGTGTCTGCTCTCTGGTCCACGGTGCTTGGGGCGACTCCCTCCGTCCGCGTCCGCTCTCTCTGGTCCATGGTGCTTGGGGCAACACGAAGATCTTGCTCCTGCCAGTGACGGCTCCAACCTCCTCCTCTGTGTTAGTGTCACGACCTAGGGTCGGACGAGTTCGTCGCCGGTGAGCGGAGGAGGAGATCAGGTAGGGGAGAATTTGAAATAGCTGGAGAGGAGGAAGAGACAACGAGAAGGGAGAGGGAGAGAGCCAGCGGCTCAGAATTCTGATCTATTTCATTTCGATGCCTATCCACCCGTAGGGCTTGCTTATATCCACAAGTCCAGCTCACACCTTACAAGGCCCATGGCCCAATCCTATTACAATGCTTTCAGCCCAATCGACCATCAACGCATTTAAACTCTCCCGCGTCTTGGTTACGTCTTCTTCATTGCTTGTTTACACCTTCTCCCCTGGTCGACGCCCATCGTAAGCACTGCATCACTTACAGTTAGCAACAGCTTTCACCATGACATCGTTCAGTGCAACTTGGAGTTACTCGCAGTCATTTCCAGTTCATATAAAATTTATTCCTGATGTTGATCTAGAGCCTTAGTTCTTGGGTTTGCGTCAACACTAGTTCTGTTTTGATAGTTCTATTGTGATCTTTTTGTGAAAAAATCTATCGTATGATCATCTTGTAGAAGTAAGTAGCTACGTATATGTATGCATATGCTGACTGTCTGAAAGTTTTCTGAACAATCGATCTCCATATGGATCACAAAGTCCACAAACAATCGATCTCCACACAAATCACATTTTTTGAACACGAGCGCTTGAAGCCACCGGCCCCTTTTTATAGGATGTGAGCTGCACAGGTATCTTAGCAAAACAAGAAGCAAGACTAGCATGGAAAGTGGACGGCGTTGCTGATTAAGTTAAGACTGTTTTTAGGCTTATCTACCAGAACAAAATGTACAAACAAAGATGGAATATTGCAGGTCTTCTGGGGTACTTCAAATTCCTAACAAAATCATGAACATTATGATCGAACCACAGCCTGCAGATGTTTTGCTAAAGCATTAGCAGTAACAGAAAATTCACACATTATACCATTAGCACAATTTCACATATTATATTGTTAGCCGACAAGTGATTTGTTTACTAAATCACTGTCAGTAAAATACTTATCTTCCCACAGCTGCAAATAGAAGATATAAAGCCCTGCATGATGACCATTGATGATGTCTTTTTACTAAATGATCATAGTACATTCGCTCAACCACCACGTGATGTTGACCGAATACATGGAGGTAGAAATTGTGCAAAACCATTGGTATGCAACAAACTAGTACAGATAACAGAAACTTCAGTTCAGTCTTAGATGCCTAATCACATAGAAATAAACCAAGTTTATTCCATGAAGAACCACCGTTGCTCCAAACTTAAAAGCATGCATACCTCTGTCACAGTGACCAATTCAAGCAGGCAGTACGAAGCCAACTGTTCTATAGCATGAAGAACTGATGATGCCTGTCAGAGATCCACTTCTTATGGACACCACCAACAATCTCATATTGATGTCAAATGTGCAACGACTGTAACTCTGCATACAACGGCACATATGGCATATATGGCGGCTTCCCGTCTACAGGACCAGAGATCAGCTTGACTTGCCCGCTATCCACATTATAGCAAGTGAATGTGATAAACTAACCAACATTGAAGAATATCATGTTGCATTCCGGATGAATCGCAATCCATTCAAAATCCTTGTCAAGGCAGAAATCGGGTTTATTTTTGATGAAAGCTATTGTCTCCACTGTTACTCCTTGACTTTGTCAATGCCTCTCTCTCCTCCACATAAGCGGGGACTACTTGCTATGCATGCAGCGGGCAGCTGGCGTCTTGAGGGGCCAGGCCGGTGAGAGCGGGCTCCGGAAGCGGTCCGGACTCCAGCATGGCCCACCTCACATTATCACCATATATTTCTTGGAGTCCGTGCGCGGCGGGCGTGTGATCTCTTCTCCCTCCCCCATTTCTCTCTTCTCAGCCGACGCCCGCAGAGCGATTAGATTTCGGCTATCGACGGTTTATTCAATTACGGTTCCACATGTCAGTGAAATTGCAAGACAACATGTGTCCCCTTTGGTGAGCGGCGTGCGAGCCGGACTGTCGGGGTTGCGACGCGTACGAGTCATAAGTGTGCCGCCTTTTCCTTTAGAACTTGCGAAGCGTAACATTTTCGCGCGATCGATCGATAGAAATCCAGAACAAAATGACGAGGGCGGTGCTTTCCCGCTCGTTAGGCGGGCTAGTTCGAGTGATATGACGTGCTACAGTGCCGTCCACTTGCTCCATTTTTATGTAAGCAAGAGTTTACACTCGTATGCGGGAGGAGTGCGAAACACCGCGGATCTGATTTTGATCGAGGGATAACTGTTCCCTGCCAAATAATGGAGGATTGTTAGCGATTATAGCATGATAGTTAGGGCATCTCCAGCGCTGGCCCACAAATTTACACCGCATCTGTCCGAGGACACTGATGGATGCCATCCGATGCTGCCCGCATACCTTTCGACAACTATATGAACTAACCGGATGAAATTCGTGCAAACAAAGCAAATTTCAAATTAACCGGATGAAATTAACCGGATGAAATTCGTTACATTTCGAAAACTTTTCCTACAAACTGGACGAAATTCAATACATCTTTCGTAGTGGAGCAAGGAACCTCGTGGTGGAACGTCTGCACTCATAATATTTAATATTATTCAGCGATATAAAATTAACCAATCATCTCCACAGTGGACTGGAAGAGTACGAAACACGGCAGCCCAGTGTAGTTACATCATAGTAGTACATGGCTAACCCACGCTATCACCATATTTATTGGCTTCCGTGCGACACCTATCTCTAGTAATCCAGCAGCCTGTATCGCTTCTCCCTCGTCGTCTCTATCAAAGTGCGGCGGGCTGGCGTTTCTGCCGTCTATTGAGGTCGGTTAACTATCACATGTTAGTGACATGCCAAGAGCATTCTAAAAAAAATTCCTTTCACGTTGAAAAAAATCCTTTCACGTACGAATTTGCCTGTATGCTTTGAGCAACTTGCATATCCTATACTGCTCCTGTTTCATACTCTAACTTAGCTAGAGGTTAGACTAACTCATGACTAACCCTGAACTAACTGTAGCCAAAGAGGTGTTTGAGTGATAGGGTTAGATTGACAATAAATGCACTTCATGGAGAGAGAAAAGTGATTTTTCAGTGGTCCCAATGAGAACTATCTCCAGTTAGCATCTCTTGGGTGGTATAGTTTTTTTTGGTGGGTTCGGTGCAACTTGCTCCAATTTAAACCCTCATGCTTGGATACTTTAGGGCTATTTGAGCCCCAACTAGCTCAAACTAACTCTAACCCATGGATCCAAACAGGGCCTATGGCCAGTCTCGACGCGGAGCAGTCGCGTGCACCGGGAAGCGGCGCTCTCTCGGCCGTCGCGCCACTTCAAAGCCGGCGCCAGTGAGAGGTCGCCTCCGCTCTGGCCGGGCATTAATGCGGCACTGACGCTCCAGGGCGACCCTGACCATTTCACACGGAAGCGCTACCGGCAAGGGAGTATAGGTTTTGAACCGTTTCAGGTGTAGTAGTAATGGTAGTTTGCAAAACTACTCAATTATTGCACTCAGTTTCCTAAGAAATTGTGGTAAAAAAACGTTACTCCACAGCCCGCTTCCCTTCTCCTTCCTGCTCGTGATTTACGTGGCCATGTTAACGTGGTTGTGTCAAAAAAATGTCACTTCCTGCTCGTGATTTGCGTTATATAATTACAAGCAAGATTCTCGTGCATTGCACGGAACATCAATATGCATTTTTGTCTTCTTATTCTTCTTTCTTTTATCTCGATCATGCGCGCGCGCACACACACACATCCCACGTATACATTTTTGTCTTCTTCTTCTTCTTCCCTGCATGCTCCAGCCCACGCCACTATCTCTTAAAGACAAAAACACACAAAGTCCTAAGATCAATGACATGGGAGAGACGGATCGGTATGACAATATGCATGCATGTGAGAATGCAGGGAAGAAGGCCCGACAATTGAGCATGTGTTTTTGTCTTTATGAGATAGTGGCGTGGGCTGGAGCATGCATCTATGGCGAGCAGAGGGGCTGAGGCGCAACGATTGTGCAAAAGAGATCAACCTATAAAGGCATATGTATGGATAGACATATATAGTGTGGGTGATAGGAAGCAAGACTCCGTGCGAGAAAGAAATGTTGACCAAGAAACTACAGATAGATACAGAGATGGAGATGCTAGCTAGAGAGACATCTGTTAGTTTGGGTGTCGGAGATGACCGTCGGGTGGTTCAAAGGGTGAAGTTATATAGTTGTGTGAGAGGGCACTTGACTGCATGCATGTAGAGAGAAACATATGTAGTGTGCGTGATAGGAATCAAGAGTGAGGGCGAGAAAGAAGGTTGATGGAGAAACAGATAAATAGAAAGATAAAGATGCTAGCTAGTGTGCGCGAGAGATAGGAGTCGAGTGGATCAGAAGGCTGGGTTATGTGTGTGGGTGTGAGAGAGATAGAGAGAGGGTGCATGTGAGTCACATACAAACAGAGAGAAATGAGATCCAGAGAGACGGAGTTTTGTGTCTGCGAGAGAGAAAGATATTTCACAACGAGAGTGATAGCTAGAGAGACATATGAGGGAACGCAAGATATCTCTAGGGAGAGAGGGTGTGTTTGAGCGACATACAAGAGAACAATGGAGAAATATGAGACCCTGAGAGACAGAGTTTGTGTTTGTGTGTGAGAAAGAGATATTGAAGAGGAAGAGTCGAGGGTTCTCATATCTAAGGAGCGAAAGACATCTCAGTATGAGGGGTGTGCGAGTGGCACACATGGGAATAGTTGAGAGAAATGAGACCCCGGGAGACAAAGTTTTGTGTTTGTGTGAGAGAAAGAGATTCCACATGGAGAATCATAGCTAGAGACACATAGCAGGGAGCTTAGATATACTTAGAGAGAGATAGAGTGATGAAGGTCGATGGAGAGAGTACCACAAGGTGTTACGAAGATAAAAGATCATTGCCGACATACAGGTAGCACGAGAGATGCCTGAGAGACGATGAACGCGTATAGGTCCAGAGAGATAGTCCTATATAAGCATGAGTGATAGCTATATGAGACGAATATCTGGATTAAAGGGGATTCAAATATTTAAACTGGAGATCACGACATCGATAATATCATAACGCAAATTGGTGTATCAAACATGCATATTCATTTGAATTTGGGCACACGTGTAATGTTATATAGTTTATCAATATTGGTGATCCATAGATTCTTCAATTAGAAACAATGCATGGTTTATAAGCAATTAGTGTCTAAACGGGATTACACTATATGTTGCGTGTGTGAAACATATTATACAAGTTTGAGAATTTAAAAAAAAACCCGCATGAAACACACATTAATTGGAGACAGTTAGCGAGGAATGCATACATTGGATTTCAACATAAAGTGGTTTCAAATATTTGAAAATCCAAATTGATGGATACAACCTTATGAATCTGAGATCATGCCATTTGTAAACCATATTTATGTATAAATGGTGTTGTGCTTTTGAAAGTATATATGTAAAAAAATGATGTATATAGAATGTAATTCCAATTGAAAATGGATCCCTGAAAAAATAGTAGAATACAAACGGGATTCGAATTGAGTTGGCACGGTAAACGTGCACTGTGCAAAAATTGAACGAAGCGGGGAAAGTCGCAGTAACCGCCCGAAACCAAAATCTGCGAGATGGAAATCACTACTGCCTATCCCTACCGTGCAAAGCCTATCTGCTGGATTTATATAGGTTTCGATAGGGGTAGGTTTGTAATTTCATCCAAACGTGACGTAACCGCCTCTCACCCGGATTCATACACGGTGGGCGCCAAAACACAGTGTGCCCTCGGCCAAAATCGACTCCCTCCCCGATTCATATTCATACACTAGGTGCCAAAAACAAACTCTCATCGGCAAATATTCGGTGTATGCGAGATTACCGTCCTATCCCCAACCGACTAATGTTGTTGTGATGTAGTAGAAATTTGAAACGGGGGCTAAGTTTGTAAGTTTCCTTGCATTTGAGACAAGTGCGCCATGACTACATGGTTCCCCCCTTCCTCTCTACCTCCATTTTCCCCATTCGTACTCTGTGGGCGCCAAAACACCCTCTCCACCCCCACCCTCCTCTGTCCGCCGCCGTCCACCACGCCATCCACCGCCGTCCTCCTCCACCATGCCAGAGCTGATACTCCGATGCCGCCGTCCATTACAAGAGATCGACCTCTCTCATCCACGCCTTCGGACCGGGATCCTTGCATCCCGTCCTCTCGCTTCATCCCCGCCGTCGTCCACCTTGCCGGCGCCGCTCCTACGACCGTCTCGTCCACTGTGCCCCACCGCCACCGTCTACCCTCCTAGATCTGCTTCCACGCCGCCGACAGCCATCGCTACCGCAGCACCATCAAATTCTCACCAGATGCGTACACGGCGCCGCACCAGAGGCGGTACTCTTTCGTATCTGCTCAACTTATTTATCGCAGCAAGAAAATAGATCGCCACTGCTTTACTCTGATTTCTTGTCTTGGTTGCGAAGTTGCCTTTGTCCGGTTTGCACCTTCAGATCCGCAATGGCACGCTCAACACTATACTCCCAATGCTTATGGTTTTCCCTTTTATATTCCACACTAGTTAAATCATAGTAGACTAAATTTCAAAATTGGGTCTCGATTTTTCAGAGCTTCGCGGAGTTCGCCAGGCGATCCAAGGGCTCGGGTGGTTGTGGGGCCTCGCCGAGCGAAGAAAACTCGACGCTGGTGGGGTGGGGGTGGCGGAGGAACACAGGCGGTGGGGCGGTGGTCCGCCGGGCGGCCTGCAAGGGTGTTACGTATGGGAAGAATCACAGACGAGGAAGAAGAAGGGTTAGGAGACGTAGGATCTTCATCCAACCGCGTGAAATGGTCGAGAGACAGCTGGGAGTTGCATTCTTAATGCGCTCTGGTTCATCATGTGTGGAATATTTTTTTTGTGTACTTGTGCCAGATTATATAAATGCACGCACGATATTACAGAACACATGAGCTCTCTCATCAGAATCCAGTGATAGCATATAAGTGTTTACAGGGGCGCCCCTATATTAGAATATCATCTACATTACAAAGATAATCTCACAACTATTTATGTTTTCATGGTTCTCAGATATTATACGCAATTATAGTGAATATCAGAATCCGCGCATCAGAAGAATATTGTGGAACACTGCAATGACTTACAAAATTGGCACCAAGGCGTTGAGTGCCATTTTGGAAGCAATGAAACTCGTACGCTCCCCACCTGTTGATTCTTGTTCAGAATATCATTCTAATGACTATTCTAACCTCGAGGAGTCAAAGGCATATGGCATGTCTTGTCCACCCATCAAGGTGCCTGTTCTTATTTGGCAAGGTTTTATTGATTGCACGTATCTTGCATATGTTGTCTTGCATTTCTTCTACTTTGTTGCACCACCATCTGCTTAGTTTACTCATCATATAACTCGAGATGCTATGACCATCCATTATCAATACATATTCCATCTGTCGTCATACCATGTTTTTCCACCCAAATGTTGTTCTTGTGCATCTGAAGGAGAACCAGCAAAGTCCTTGAAAAACGTGGTGGTGCCGGAGAAATCAGACAGCACCCCACTTATATTGGCTGTACAACCAGTGACACAAAACATAGGACCGACTCCAGCAGACTGTACCCATACTTCACTGGCCACACCTCTAGCGCCACCACACAGGACCTGCACTCCAGCAAAAGGTATACCGATTTAATATGCCATAGCACCAGCTGTACCACAGAAAAATCCCACTCCAGCAAAAAGTACAGCAAGTCCACCGGCCGAAGACCTATCCCAACTGCAGAGACAGCCAATTCCTGCAGATTGGAACCCCATTCCATTTATTTCCAGTTTAAAAGACAATGCTTTCAATGTTGTTAGGGACTACGTGCATATATTCCCATCATGGGAAGATTATAGTGAAGACAAACACCATTTTCACATCTTCTGTCCAACTTATGTGTAAGTGCTATTATTCATGGTTATTATTTTCCTGTTTTATGCTGATCAAAAACAACAATGATTTACATTACATTGTTGTAACTAGGTGAGGGTCAATCTGGATAGTCATGACGAGCAAAGCTTGCTTGTGCTTTTCAAAGAAGCATTGCAGCAGTATCGGTGTTACCTGAGGAAATCACACTTTGATGGCAAGTCTATAAACGAAGACATTGAATGGAAAAACCTTGTTATGCACTGGTCTCGTTCCCAGGTGTCGCGACCGAATCTCCGGGTAATAATTCCCAGAAAATGGCCCTTGTGCTCACCAGCCCCAGGATAACTGTTAGCTGATGAGGCACCAACTTGATACAAAAATTCCAAGCAAAAATACAAAATATGTAGTACAAGACCATTCTAGCCTGTGAATATAACAATTGGTTTCTAATGGATGATGGCGGAAGCGGTTTATAGATGATCAGTGTCTATGGGACTCCAATTCCCACGGGAACAGCTGACCAGGCTAACTCCTATCTTCGCGGGGCTGCTATCACCGTTACTTAGGTTCCAGAACTGTCGGCACGGTCGCTCCTCTCGGTGCAAGGAAATCTGGCCAAGACAATAGCCAGGGACAAGCCAATGAGTACTTTGAATGTACTCGCAAACATTATGGACACAGGCATAATGTAACAATGTTATGCTGAAAATATCTTATGTTCATGACGTCAGTCACGAGAGATAAATAAAACTCTGATGCGTGCAAGCATGTTATTTGAGAATATGCAACAATATGGTAGTATTAAAATTAAGAAGTAAATAAAATGAAGGACTTTAAAGAAATGCCACAGTCGGCCCGAGCGACACCGCATAAAGGGCTTTAAAAGAAATGTTACATGGTGTCCGAATAATACACCGCATAAAGGGCTTTAAAAGAAATGCCATAGTCGGGCGTCTTAGCGACACCACATAAAGGGTTTTAAAAAGAAATGCCACAGTCGGGCGTCTGAGCGACACCACATAAAGGGCTTTAAACGAAATGCCACAGTCGGGCGTCTGAGCGACACCGCATAAAGGGCTTTAAAAGAAATGCCACAGTCGGGTGTCTTAGCGACACCACATAAAGGGCTTTAAAAAGAAATGCCACAGTCGGGCGTCTGAGCGACACCACATAAAGGGCTTTAAAAGAAATGCCACAGTCGGGCATCTGAGCGACACCGCATAAAGGGCTTTAAATAAATACAGTGAATATCCAGGAGGTAGAACCATCCCAGAGATATTCGATAATACCAAAAATATCACGGGTTAGTCCACATCAAAAATAATAATCATAATTATCACAAGTCACAATCGTGATTCCAGGTTTAACAGTTTCACCTCCGAAGACCGACACTAAGACCGACACTTGACCAATCCCAGACTGTAGTCCTTAACCATGGACACGACTATTCGAATAGGTTTAATCTCTGCAGAGGGTGTACTCTTTACCCACGAGTAACGGATTCCTTTAGTCCATCAGGACTAATTCCACCTACGGTCTTTTTGTTGAAAACACACCTAACTTGCACACACCAGCTTAACTCACGTATGCGGAATCACCCACGACACCTGTCAAGCAAAACTCTAAGTGGGGAGGATACAACCTCGACGTAACATGGAGTCACAAAATTTATACCGCGCGCAAACTGGGGAGCTACCCCCTTCGGCTACAACCAAAACACCCATGCTCCCGGACCCAGTGGCATGACTACCGGATGCCTCCAGTATCTTCCACCATGGCCTCTCTATACGGTGTGTGCTAGGAAAGGGTTGACAACTTACTGAACTGTACCCTACTTGTTGTAGAGACGAGTGGTAGTACGAAGCAAGTATGGGGGTTACTGGCACAAGACTCGGTCTACGGTCGACTAAGGAGGTTGTAAGATTCCCTGCAAGATTAGTATAATAATGCAAATACTTCAAACTACCGATAGGAACACCACGCGACATACCCCCTCATGCCATACCGGACATGAGCGTCTCGACGGAGGACTAGGGACAAGACCGTGTCTACCCAAGACAGAGGCCTTCCCGTCTTTCCTCCCGGTATGCATGAAAGGCATATGACGGTGATTTCTATCACAATCATATCAACTCCACTTGCATGAAATTCATTAACATGCACTCATGAGTAGGAACACATCCTCACATAAAATGACGTATGCTCGTGTCGGGGTGGTGTTGTCACCGTGCTATGCAACACACACACAAATTTCACGGGGTTCGTAATGCTTGCCTTCAGGTCATGGGAAGGCAGGGTGCATTCCAACACATCTTGAAATCTTCAAAATCCTATTTAAAAGAATATATATGAATTAACACACAAAATCAAAGCAGCACAAAAAGTTGTTTTGAAAAATTCTCAAATAAATCTTAAAATAAACTAGACAATATTTGAGAGAGGTAGGAAAAAGAATTAATTTATTTGGAGCTGTATTTAAAAAGATACAACCGATCAAAGTTTGGTCAAAAAATCTGTTATTAAAAATAAAACAGAAAAGAAAACGTTTCGAGTATATACGTACACGTCGAAGGCGTAAACTGGAAATGCGCTTCCACTTAACCCACGTGGATTGGGCGGGGTCACTGACAATGGGTCCAGGGGGCCCACTAGTCAGGTTTGACTATTCTCCCTTCCCTCTTCTTCCTCTGGCCGAACAGAGGCGGGGCTCCGGCGATCGTCGCCGGCGCTAGGCGGCTCCTCGCGGGCCCCCGAAGGTGGGGATGGATCCGCAAGACTGGGGCGATTCTTCCGTGGTCGAGGGAGTGATGGGGATGGAGGAGTAAATCGGCAACGCGCGCTGCGGCGGAGGAAGGTTTCAGTGGCGTAGTGGTTTTGGGGCGGCGGTGGTTCCCGATTAAAATTGAGAAGGGGGGAGAGTTCACGGGAGGAAGGTAGAGCTCCTGGTGAAGAGAACAGAGAAGGGGAGGCTCTGATGACGCCAGAATGGCCAGGACGGTGGCGGCGGCGGCGGTTGCCGGAGATGGGGAAGGAGATCTCCCCTTGTCGATTGGCTGCCAATGGGGTCCTAGGGAGGGGGTTTGAGACTGCCCTGCATGCGAAGACGAGCTCGGGGGCTCCATAAATAGGCGCGGGTCGGTTCCATGGGCGGGATAAGGCGCCGGTGACCGCCATTACTGTAGCTTAGGTTGTCGTGGCGGCGACGGCGCTAGTGGACATGGTTGTGGATGAGCTCGCTTGCTCCAGGGGCAGGTGGCGGCGCCGGAGGCTTGGGCGGTGCTGCTCATGGCGGTGGCGGTTGCGGCAAGGCGTGCCGCCAAGTGGCTTGCTGGCAACGCTGCAGAGGCGGTCGGGGTTCTTGGCGCGACGTAGCGAGAGGCCAAGTGAGTGGCGCGGCTCTGCAAGGTGGTGGCAAGCCAGGGGCGCGACGCGTCGGCTCGGGCGCGGCACGTGCAATACGCGTGCTCTACTCGCGCCCAGAGCACGCACGGAACATGCTCGACGAAATGCCATGGCATGCTACAGGGCTTGGGTGAGGCTGGCACTTAGCAGATCTAGGTTAGGATCGTCTAGGTGCTTAGTAGACATGCTAGATTGCCCAGAGGTGCAAGGTCACAGTGCAAAACAAAAATCATGTCAAAACAGATCATGCCCATAAGGTGTTTGACAAAATGCCAAGGGTACTTAGCCATATCTTGGAGTGGCCAAAAACACCAGATCAGTGTCTCTGTGGATGCAAGAGAGGGTGGTGAAGTTAGTTTGCCAAAAGGAGAAACTTGCTAGTGCAAGTTTTGCAAAACTACAATTCTGGACAGAAAGAAAAAGGTATCACTACATGGACCAAAAGTGTTCCAAAGAGTGCATGCTCCTGGACTTAGGGGTTTGGCAGGGAGGACTACAATCAGGAGAAAGCTCATGGGTAAAGGAGCAAGTTAGGAGATGGTTGCAGTACAAAACACAAGTCTGGTCCAGAATGAAAAAGAGGTTGGTATACTTAATTTTTCCATAGAACATCACAAGGTTTTTGCATAAAGTTGGATGGCATGCTACCACTGACATCCCAAAATTTTGGTGGAGGCTCTAGGGAAATATTTAATTAGGCTATAGTGCAAAAGTGTTGACTGGACTAGATTTGAAAAACAGGTGTAAAACTCAAAATATGAAATGAAATATTATATTATTGCACACAAGTGATTTAGAGACATCACATGACCTCTCCAAATTTTGGTTGGATTTTTAGCTAAATATATCAAATGGTTGTAGTTCAAAAGGAGCTCCAAAATTTAAAACAATTCATTTTAATGAATAAAGCTCGTGGTGAAGTAATTTAATAAACAATCCTCTTGATTAAGAAAATGGTATACAGAGAGCATAGAAGTCCAATATGTTTTGGAAGGCTCCACATGGAAAAGACACCTTAATATTAAAAGAAGAGTTAAAATCAATGTAAATAAAAAATTTAAAACTCCTGGCAAAAATTTAACATTTAAAACTTGGCTAAAATTTTGGGGTGTTACAACTACTACCCCCCTTAAGAAAAATCTCGTCCTCGAGATTTGTTAAGGGTTGTAAACAGAATACTTTTACCTGCTCAAAAGATTATTTTACTCAAGCGGTAAAAAGTGGCTACAGTGAGAGGGCAATAAGTGGATGAGTAACTACAGTGTGGGATACTGGCGCTGCGTGGGGAAAAATCCACGGTTTTGGGGAAAACTAGCGATTTCTACACTGGACATAAATTTAGAATAAATTATAAATTTAAAAAAATCGCTGGTCGTACCCGAGAGCACAGTGCTCTCTCTGGCTGACAGGTGGACCCGGGCCCACGGTCAGCCTCTTCTTCTTCCTCCGGCTATTTCTTCTTCCTTTCTCCCGCGCGCTTTCCCGCGCTTTCTCCTTGGCGGCGCCTAGCGCGTAGGGCACCTAGGCCGCTTGGTAGTCTGTGGCGTGCTTAGCTGCCGGTGCAGCGTGCACTCACCTCACGGGCAGTCTACTTGTCGGCCTTTGCTCATGATTCGCCTCCAAACACCGGCGGTCGGGCGACGAGTGGCGCTGGTGGACCTCGCCCACCGTACACCGAGCTCGGGCTTATAAAACGACCGCGGCGTTCTCCTCTTATTCCTCACACCTGGCCTCATTCCTCTTTCTCCTTCCTTCTCCTCTGTTTCCGTTGGCCGGAGCTCGAGGCGAGGCTCTAATGGCGGAGGTGGTGCCGGATTGGTACGTGATCCTGCTGTGCGGAGGGCTGGCAGCAGTGATGGGGCTCTCCATGCTCCTGTGCGCGATGATCCTCGACGATCGTCGCGATGCCGCTGCTCGGTTGTTGGTTCTCCGCGGTGGCGGTGATCACGAGGAGTAGGTGGGGTGTGTCGGGTGTTAACTGTTGTCGGGAAGTGCTTAGTTAGACGCAACACAGTTGCAAAATTTTGCAAGCAGTGTATGTGTTTCGAGTAATCGCGGTTGTGAGTCTGCTGCCGTGGTGCTGCGTGAAATAAATAATCTATGTCATGAGAAAATACACGATGCGGCAACCCAGGGCAAAGAAATCTCACTCCAGGATTTCTCATGATGGAAAACAATAATACATTAGAGTTAATCCGCAGCAGAGCTACTCACTTTAATGATTTACTTGCCGCGAAACTCGGGGTACTATGCATAAGTTACAACACATAAATAAAAGTTCCGGTAATAAAAACAACGGTGCATCTAAATTGAAAACGGTAACTGGACGGGGTCCCGAGAAAATGTCTACGCACGGGATACACTCTTCTTCTATCGGAGAAAGTGGATTGACCAGTCGATGAATGTGTCTCTCCTGGTCGGGCCTCAGTGATCTGCCGATGGCGATCTGAGGATTTAAATCCGCGAGGCTCTGTAGATAACCCATCACACGTTGGGTTAAACGTTCTTGAGCGATGACGTACTGGACAAGGTTGGCCAGTACTGGGTCTCTCTCAACTCGTCCACCGGGAAAAGATGTTACTCCTCCGGGTGCTGCACGGCTCGGAAAGTAATAATACCCTCGTTCGCTGGCATAGGGTACCGCGAATCAAAGGCGAGCAAGCGCTTCATGTGCAGCAGCTTCTACGGCCATATGCGGGGTTGGCATAGATTTCTCCACGAAGGAGACTTCTGTTGGGTCTTGGTTTGGGTTTACAGAAGGGATGTGCACAGCTGCCCAATATCTTGAGGTGGAAGGGGTGATTCTTGATTTGAACAACTCGTACTGGGGTGGCTGGGTAGCGCCCATGGTATTGTGGGTGAAATCCCACAATATCTTGACAAAACTACCTGGGGTAGCATCTGGAGTCCTCAGATAAATACTAGGGCTCGGCATGGCAAGAAATGGTTGTGAGGATGGTGCACAAGGTGAGGGGTGCTTGGCAAGGTCACTCGGTGGCCTTTTTATAGCACCGGGGCTGGGTCATTCTACCGTGGTAAAAAGTAAAGAATTAGCCGGCTCAGCTCGGGGTCAACCACAGATACACACATCTTACTGAAGTGACGTATCACTGTGGGTGTTGTCGGGGCGGTTTTTGGTGGCTGCGCCAAGGATAGAGAAATCACACTGCATGCTAATACATCCATGCTAGACTACTATATAAAACAGAGGCACGATGACAGGATGCGTTAATTTAAGGGATCACAGGATTACAAAGCGAGGATACACTGGGACTCGACATTACTCGAGTGACTTAGTCTACTTCGTTTACATCCAAGCGAGCGTTCCTTGTGGATGTCGAGGCTTCTCCACGGTTCTCACCGTTGGAATTAGCTGGAGAGGGCTAAGGGGCTGCAGGCTCGGGGTAGTGATGATGACCATCGCGGGGATTGTTGACCACAACCCCGTTGGAGTGTGCTCCCAGGAGGCGACGAAGCACTTCTGGGGTCATCAAAGCACCTTGGCTGAAGGTCGGGCTGACCTCGTGGTCTCGATCGGGTGTCCAAACAAGACGACCGGGTTGTCGGCGTTGGGCTCGATCTCCTCTCTCGGGCTCGATTTAACCAACCAGCTCTCCACGAGCTGCGATCAGATCAATGGTGATTTGATCGAATAGATCCTCTAAGCGCACCTACATAGCGCACTAGGTGCAGCAATGCAGGTCCGCCTCGTGATCTCCGTTGGCTACCGGGGTGGTCTACCGTACCCTTTCACGCCTGGGTAGTAGTGGAACGAGCGACGATTAACTCTGGGCGGCAGGTGCACGAGATGAACTATAGCCTCTCGAGCAGCTAGTTGGATGGCTCGTGGCTCAAAGGAAGTTGTCCTTCCGGTGAACTGTAGGGCGCCGGTGCAGACCCCTCTTGTAGATATGTCTGATGGCCCAGAATTGACGGCTCTCACCACTCATGGGTCCTTGGTACACAACATATTCGGGTGGCTCTTCTAACGCATAGGCACGACGGGTGAGGTTTGCAGTATGGTCACAAAACCTTCAAGGTTGGTTGCTTTGTAGTCTCATGGTGCACTACGGGACCGTGCATTGTGGCTCGGTTTTGGGGTAGTAGCGGCCAGGCTTTGGGCTGGGTTGAGGCGGCGTGCCCTTTTATAGAAAAAGGGGACGGAGTCTTCCTTCGCACGCTTGCGAATGAGACACCTTGGGTGCTGGTCACTGGTGCGTGATAGACGGGCTAGGTTGATAGGTTGGGCACGGACTGCCAAAAGCGTCGGGTCACTGTGTGGCTATCTTGCACGGGAAGCTTGGCTGGGGTTTTGGTTATGGCTTGGTGGGTTGTTAGCCTAAGTTTATTGATCTGTCTAAGATAGGATTAGCCAATGGTCAGCCTGGCTCTGATACCAAGTCTGTCGCGACCGAATCTCCGGGTAATAATTCCCAGAAAATGGCCCTTGTGCTCACCAGCCCCAGGATAACTATTAGCTGATGAGGCACCAACTTGATACAAAAATTCCAAGCAAAAATACAAAATATGTAGTACAAGACCATTCTGGCCTGTGAATATAACAATTGGTTTCTAATGGATGATGGCGGAAGCGGTTTCTAGATCATTAGTGTCTATGGGACTCCAATTCCCACGGGAACAGCTGACCAGGCTAACTCCTATCTTCGCGCGCGGGGCTGCTATCACCGTTAATTAGGTTCCGGAACAGTCGGCACGGTCGCTCCTCTCTAAGGAAATCTGGCCAAGACAATAGCCAGGGACAAGCCAGTGAGTACTTTGAATGTACTCGCAAACATTATGGACACAGGCATAATGTAACAATGATATGCTGAAAATATCTTATGTTCATGACGTCAGTCACGAGAGATAAATAAAACTCTGATGCGTGCAAGCATGTTATTTGAGAATATGCAACAATATGGTAGTATTAAAATTAAGAAGTAAATAACATGACGGACTTTAAAAGAAATGCCACAGTCGGGCGTCTGAGCGACACCGCATAAAGGGCTTTAAAAGAAATGCCACAGTCGGGCGTCTGAGCGACACCGCATAAAGGGCTTTAAAAGAAATGCCACAGTCGGGCATCTTAGCGACACCACATAAAGGGCTTTAAAAAGAAATGCCACAGTCGGGCGTCGGCGACAAAGACATAAAGGTCTTTAAAAGAAATGTTACCACGATCAAGGCGTCTGAGAGACACCGGATAAAGGGCTTTAAAAGAAATGCCACAGTCGGGCGTCTTAGCGACACCACATAAAGGGCTTTAAAAAGAAATGCCACAGTCGGGCGTCTGAGCGACACCACATAAAGGGCTTTAAAAGAAATGCCACAGTCGGGCGTCTGAGCGACACCGCATAAAGGGCTTTAAATAAATATAGTGAATATCTAGGAGGTAGAACCATCCCAGGGATATTCGATAATACCAAAAATATCACGGGTTAGTCCACATCAAAAATAATAATCATAATTATCACAAGTCACAATCGTGATTCCAGGTTTAACAGTTTCACCTCCGAGGACCGACACTAAGACCGACACTTGACCCATCCCAGACTGTAGTCCTTAACCATGGACATGGCTATTCGAATAGGTTTAATCTCTGTAGAGGGTGTACTCTTTACCCACGAGTAACGGATTCCTTTAGTCCATCGGGACTAATTCCGCCTACGGTCTTTTTGTTGAAAACACACCTAACTTGCACACACCAGCTTAACTCACCTGTGGTTCGGAATCACGCACGACACTGTCAAGCAAAACTCTAAGTGGGAGGCTACAACCTCGACGTAACATGGGGTCACAAAATTTATACAGCACAAGAACTGGGGAGCTACCCCTTCGGCTACAACCAAAACACCCATGCTCCCGGACCCGGTGGCATGACTACAGGATGCCTCCAGTATCTTCCACCATGGCCTCTCTGTACGGTGTGTGCTAGGAAAGGGTTGACAAGTTACTGAACCGTACCCTACTTGTTGTAGAGACGAGTGGTAGTGCAAAGCATGTATGGGGGTTACTGGCACAAGACTCGATCTACGGTCGACTCAGGAGGTTGTAAGATTCCCTGCAAGATTAGTATAACAATGCAAATACTTCAAACTACCGATAGAAACACCACGCGACATACCCCCTCATGCCATACCGGACATGACCGTCTCGACGGAGGACTAGGGACAAGACCGTGTCTACCCAAGACAGACGCCTTCCCGTCTTTCCTCCCGGTATGCATGAAAGGCATATGACGGTGATTTCTATCACAATCATATCAACTCCATTTGCATGAAATTCATTAACATGCACTCATGAGTAGGAACACATCCTCACATAAAATGGCGTATGCTCGTGTCGGGGTGGTGTTGTCACCGTGCTATGCAACACACACAAAAATTTCACCAGGGTTCAGAATGCTTGCCTTCAGGTCATGGGAAGGCAGGGTGCATTCCAACACATCTTGAAATCTTCAAAAATCCTATTTAAAAGAATATATATGAATTAACACACAAAATCAAAGCAGCACAATTTGTTTTTTGGAAAATTCTCAAATAAATCTTAAAATAAACTAGACAATATTTGAGAGAGGTAGGAAAAAGAATTAATTTATTTGGAGCTGTATTTAAAAAGATACAGCCGGTCAAAGTTTGCTCAAAAAATCTGTTATTAAAAATAAAACAGAAAAGAAAACGTTTCGAGTATATACGTACACATCAAAGGCGTAAACTGGAAATGCGCTTCCACTTAACCCACGTGGATTGGACGGGGTCACTGACAATGGGTCCAGGGGGCCCACTAGTCAGGTTTGACTATTCTCCCTTCCCTCTTCTTCCTCTGGCCGAACAGAGGCGGGGGCTCCGGCGATCGTCGCCGGCGCTAGGCGGCTCCTCGTGGGCCCCCGAGGGTGGGGATGGATCCGCAAGGCTGGGGCGGTTCTTCCGGTGGTCGAGGGAGTGATGGGGATGGAGGGAGTCGTCGGCAACGAGCTCTGCGGCGGAGGAAGGTTTCAGTGGCGTAGTGGTTTTGGGGCGGCGGTGGTTCCCGATTAAAATTGAGAAGGGGGGAGAGTTCACGGGAGGAAGGTAGAGCTCCTGGTGAAGAGAACAGAGAAGGGGAGGCCCTGATGACGCCGGAATGGCCAGGGCGGCGGCGGCGGCTGCGGTTGCCGGAGATGGGGAAGGAGATCTCCCCTTGTCGATTGGCTGCCAATGGGGTCCTAGGGAGGGGGTTTGAGACTGCCCTGCATGCGCAGACGAGCTCGGGGGCTCCATAAATAGGCGCTCGGGGTCGGTTCCGCGGCGGCCGGGGATAAGGGCGCCGGTGACCGCCATTCTGTAGCTTAGGTTGTCGTGGCGGCGACGAGCGCTAGTGGACATGGCTGTGGATGAGCTCGCGCTGCTCCAGGGGGCAGGTGGCGAGCGCTGGAGGCTTGGGCGGTGCTGCTCATGGCGGTGGCGGTTGCGGCCGCGGGCGTGCCGCCAAGTGGCTTGCTGGCAACGCTGCAGAGGCGGTCGGGGTTCTTGGCGCGACGTAGCGAGAGGCCAAGTGAGTGGCGCGGCTCTGCAAGGTGGTGGCAAGCGAGGGGCACGACGCGTCGGCTCGGGCGCGGCACGTGCAATACGCGTGCTCTACTCGCGCCCAGAGCATGCACGGAACATGCTCGACGAAATGCCATGGCATGCTACAGGGCTTGGGTGAGGCTGGCACTTAGCAGATCTAGTTTAGGATCATCTAGGTGCTTAGTAATTTTGGTGGAGGCTCTAGGGAAATATTTAATTAGGCTATAGTGCAAAAGTGTCCACTGGACCAGATTTAAAAAACAGGTGTAAAACTCAAAATATGAAATGAAATAATTATATTATTGCACACAAGTGATTTAGAGACATCACATGACCTCTCCAAATTTTGGTTGGATTTTTAGCTAAATATATCAAATGGTTGTAGTTCAAAAGGAGCTCCAAAATTTAAAACAATTAATTTTAATGAATAAAGCTCAGGGTGAAGTAATTTAATAAATAATCCTACTGATTAAGAAAATGGTATACAGAGAGCATAGAAGTCCAATATGTTTTGGAAGGCTCCACATGGAAGAGACACCTTAATATTAAAAGAAGAGTTCTGAAATCAACAGATATAAAAAATTTAAAACTCCTGGCAAAAATTTAACATTTAAAACTTGGCTAAAATTTTGGGGTGTTACACCAGGATGAGATACTGTCTATGAAATCACATGACAATTTGAACTTCTACTTTTCCGCATGTGCCTTACAGATCTTTTTTGCAGGAAATCAGCTCGAAGAAGAATTCCGATTTGAAAAGAACGACAGGATATCGCAAATATGCCGCCCGCTGCTTTGCTCTTGTTAATACCTGTTGTCATGTATCACTATACTTGCATACATACCTGGTTCATTATGTGACAGCAGTATGCATGATAGCTTTCTTATCAATTGTTTGCTCCAAATTATCTGATCTGTATGAATGGTTACATTAGTGTAGAATATATCCAATGCCAATGAATTTTTTTAGCTCTGCATTGTTCTTGTAAGTACATGCTGTCCTTTATCGTGTACTTATATTGACAGGTAGTTGTTCATGTACCATCACTCAGCAGCTTATTTTCCTTTGCCCTCCATTTTCTACACATCAGATCTATATTTACTCTTACCATAAGGTTGGTACTGAAGAAGTTTAGTTGTGCATTGCTCTTGGCTGTGCCTTTTGCCTGTATCGCTGCACATACATTTATAGCTACTTGGTTATGTAGCATCACTCTTCATCTTATCTTAAATATTCTCCATTTTTTCGTATATTATCACATCTATATTTACTCTTGACAAAATGTAGAATAAAGGCAATGCTTATGAAGAACATTGTGTGCTAAACTTCTTGAATTGCCCCCCATCGGCATGGACAAGGGCTTTATAGAGCCTGTCTTCACCAAGAATGTAAGTTTGTCCTTCTCAAGCCTTCAAACTTTGTTGTGTATATTTGGTTAGGCATGACTGCAGCAATAGCTGTTTATTTTTGGTGTTTGCATGAAATTGCATGTTTAAAGTTTATTATGTAGTTCATAAACAAAAGTTTGTCCTTCACAATTTAAGTTTTCAGTTGTACAACCAAGTTCCTTCTTCATACCATGTAAATTAAACTATATAGAGCAAGTGATCTTCTTTTGCACTGCATGTATGCTTCTGTTCTTCATCCGTAATCCAATGGTGTGGTGAACCTACCCACTACAGCACAATGTCATATCCTGCAACGTCTTAACTATGAACAATGTCATATCATTCTACTATTATTTAAACCGCCGCTTTATTTGCCAATCTGAAATGGGTTAAATTGACAGCACACTAACCATTGATACTTATGAGTTCTTCATCTGTAATCCAGTGGCGTCGTGAAGCTACCAACTCCTTCACAATGTCAATTCCTGCCATGTCTTGACCTGAACAATACCATATTGTGTTAATGCAATTTTAAACTGTGTCACTTTATTCGTCAGTAAGAAATGTGATGAATTGTCAGCACTGATACTTTTATGTGCAAAGCCTCTCATCTATCTGCTTGTTTATCTTTCAGAGTGAGGAAGATATAAGTGTTGAGCAAGCGCAGTCTCATCATCTTGCTCAGCTGCTTGGGCTGCAGCTCCCCAGCAGGGCTAACCTTTCTTGAACTCTATTGAAGTGCTGTTGGTTTTGTATATTATTTTGTCGGCGTGTTTATTTGCACTGGTGGCGATCTTTGATGCCCAGTGTATGTAATCTAATGTCTGCTTGTGCTTTATTATCATAGTGGCGAACTTTGATGCCCAAAGTGGATGTAATATGCCGTAATTTCTTTATTGTATAGTCTAGGTTTTTTCTTATTCACGATGCTGCGGTTATTTTATTTGTATATATATCCTGTCTTCAAGATAAACCAGCCAAACCGTAAAATTACGGTACATAATCGAACCGTCATGCAATCACGATGTATGGTCCGCATCATGGGCCCCGTCAAACTGGCCCACTAGGAGATTCGGGCCTTTAATAGGCCGAGTAACCCCCGGCCCTCTTTTCGCAAGAAAACTCAATGGGCTTTTAGGAGGCTGAGAAGTAGGTTGGGCCTGAAACGTGCCGAATAGCTCACGGGCCGGAGGCTTCCCGAAATGGACCTCGGCCCATGATTGTGCGAATCAATTCACAGGCTTTTAACAGGCCAAAGTTGTCTCGCTTCTTGTTTGGCCCAATCAGATATTGGCCGCGAGCAGGCCGGATGCAAACCGGGCCGTAGTTAGGCCCAACTATATGACGGGCTTTTAACAGGCCGAAATTAATATAGGGCCGAAATTTTTAATGGGCCCTTAATAGGCCGAAACTAATATCAGGACGAATTACTAAATGGGCCTTTAGCAAGCGGGCCCAAAAGCATAGCGTCTAGTCAACGGGCCGAATCTGATATGGGCCATAATTGAGCCAAAGCCTCTTAAAGGGCGGACTCGATCCGGGCCGTGATTTGGCCCGTAACGTGGGAGGCATTTAACGGGCGGATCTTATATGGGCCATTACTAGGCCCGAACGTGGCAGGCCATTAATGGACCGGATCAATTATGGGCGACATTTGGCCCAAAACATGGCAGCCAGTTAATGGGCCGCCTACTAGGGTCCTCAAAATCTTGTGGGCCTACAAATGGGCCGCCCATTAATGTCGGCGAAATCTCGTGAGCCTTTAGCTGGGCCGCCCATTATGATCCGCAAGAATTTTGTGGGCCTTTACAGGCCGCCCATTATGGCACACAAAAATCTTGTGGGCCTTTACCGGCCGTTTATTATGGCCCGCGAAATCTTGTGGGCCTTTAGCTGGGCCAGCCCATTATAGTCCGCAAAATCTCATGGGCCTTTAACTAGGCCGGCCCATTATGGGCCGCCAAATCTTGTGGGCCTTTAGTCGGGCCGGCCCAATTAAACTTGATTGGCCGTGCCACGTGTCGACGTATCATAGGCGCCTTCTGTCCAATGAGTGGATGACATTTGTCCCAATGATGAGCCGACACGTGTTTCCTCCAGCCAATGATGATTTTACACGTGGAAAATCCCCATTGGTCGGGGCTGTTAACGGGTTATCGGATCCAAAACCCGACCCGATAGCTTAACGGCGTTCCGTTACGGTGGATGCCACGTGTTGGTCACCCTTGACGAAAGCATTTCTGTGACGCGCGATTAAAATATCGTCATGGAAGTGGACACTTCTGTGATGATAATTTTGGTAATGTCATGGAACACTTCTACGACAGCACATGTATGACTATCTTGATTCTGTCATAAATTTGTCATGGATGTACATGCATGCCAAAAAACGCGACCTACTGTGACAAACACGTATCATCACGGAAGTGTATTTTTTTTGTAGTGTTGTCATGCGCTTTCATGCTTGGATGCACGAAATCTTAATGCAAAAGAACGTCACTTTGTATTGCCACTTGTGATATGGATCTTTATTATGCAGTCCGTCGCTTTTATTTCTTCCACATCACAAGATCGTATAAAGCTTATTTCCTCCACACTAATTAATCATACATATTTAGAGAGCATTTTTTATTGCTTGCACCGATGACAACTTACTTGAAGGATCTTACTCAATCCATAGGTAGATATGGTGGACTCTCATGGCGAACTGGGTTTAAGGGTATTTGGAAGCACAAGTAGTATATCTACTTGGTGCAAAGAATTGGCTAGCATGAGGGAGAAAGGCAAGATCAACATGTTGGGTGATCCATGACAATATACTTTATCTCAGATATAAGAAAACATAGCCCATTACGTTGTCTTTCTTGTCCAACATCAACTCTTTAGCATGTCATATTTTAATGAGTGCTCAAAATCATAAAAGATGTCCAAGATAGTATATTTATATGTGAAACCTCTCTTTCTTTATTACTTCCTATTAATTGCAATGATGACCAAAGCTATGTTTGTCAACTCTCAACAACTTTAATCATCATACTCTTTATATGAGAAGTCATTACTCTCCATAAGATCAATATGATCTCTTTTTATTTCTTTTTGTTCTTTCTTTTTCTTTTATTCACTCAAGATCATAGCAAGATAATCAAGCCCTTGACTCAACACTAATCTTTATTATATAGCTCCCGGGCTCGATTACATAGGGGGATCATAAAGCAAAACTCAAAACTAGATCATATCAAAACTTTATTCTACTAGATCAAGATATTACTAAAAGGATCGAACTAAGAAAAATGGTAAACATAGGAGTGTGATGGTGATACGATACGGGGGCACCTCCCCCAAGCTTGGCAGTTGCCAAGGGGAGTGGCCATACCCATATGATTATATCTCCTTCGGAGGTGGTGGTGTGATATTCTTGGCGATGATACTCCTCAGGATACGATTCTCTTCCTCGAGCTTATTGAGATGCTGCTTGAGATCCAATATCTCCTGATGGAGCTTACCCACGACGGTTAAAGCTCCTTGCACCCATGGATGTTGCATAGCTGCAGGGGAACAAGTAATACTCTTTTTCATATTCTCATAAGAAAGAAATCTAACATTGGAAGGGATAACCGAGTTGGGAATAGCCGAGCTCTGTAGTTCCCCATTGTGAATCTAACTCGGAAGCGAGAAGTGACTTCTTGATCCTCCTCCATGGCATCTATCCTTTTCAAATCAGCCTCCATCTCTTCCTTCATTGCTGGCCCAAAGTGGTCAACATCGCTATTTGTCCTTGATCTCGATGCAGGATGAGACACCCGGCTCTCCCCGACTGACTCTTGAGAATACATCTTGCTCTAATCTGCAGCAGCGACAGCTCGAAACAAAAACAGATGATATTTGCGTGATACAGTAGTCAAAACCTTCGGGAGATTACATAATGAATTTTTACCGACCGAAAGAAGTATCATGCAAGAAAACGGAGTCCGGAGAGCGCACGAGGTGCCCACGAGGCAGGGGGCACGCTCAGGGTGGTAGGGCGCGCCTCCCACCCTCGTGTAAGCCTCGTGTCCTTCCCGGACTGCTTCTTATTTTTCTATTTTTCTAAATATTCCAAAACGGAGAAAAAATGCCATTAGAACTATTTTGGAGTCGGTTTACTTACCGTACCACATACCTTTTCCTTTTCAGAGTCTGAAACGTTCTGGAAAGTGTCCCTTATGAATTCCTCCGGGGTTACTGTTTCAATAATATTAGTTTCAACATTTATGGGATTACCGATATAATGTTTAATTCTTTGACCGTTCACCACCTTCGGATTTGTGCCTTCGAAGTTGTTGATTTTAATGGCACCGGAACGATAGACCTCCTCGATAACGTAAGGACCTTCCCATTTAGAGAGAAGTTTTCCTGCAAAAAATCTTAAATGAGAGTTGCATAGCAACACATAGTCACCTACATTAAACTCACGCTTTTGTATCCTTTTGTCATGCCATCTTTTAACTTTTTCTTTAAACAATTTGGCATTCTCATAGGCTTGGGTTCTCCATTCATCAAGTGAGATAATGTCAAGTAGCCTCTTCTCACCTGCAAGTTTAAAATCATAATTTAGCTCTTTAATGGCCCAATATGCCTTATGTTCTAGTTCGAGAGGTAAGTGACATGCTTTTCCATAAACCATTTTATACGAAGACATACCATAGGATTTTTATATGTAGTTCTATAGGCCCATAATGCATCATCAAGTTTCTTGGACCAATTCTTTCTAGATCTATTTACAGTCTTTTGCAAAATTAATTTAAGCTCTCTATTGCTCAATTCTACTTGACCACTAGACTGTGGGTGATAAGGAGATGCAATTCTATGATTAACATCATACTTAGCAAGCATTTTACGAAAAGCACCATGAATAAAATGTGAACCACCATCAGTCATTAAATATCTAGGGACTCCAAAGCTCGGAAAAATAACTTCTTTAAGCATCTTAATAGAGGTGTTATGATCAGCACTACTAGTTGGAATAGCTTCTACCCACTTAGTAACATAATCAACAACAACTAAAATATGTGTATACCCATTAGAGAAAGGAAAAGGTCCCATATAATCAAAGCCCCAAACATCAAATGGTTCAATAACTAGTGAATAATTCATAGACATTTCTTGACGTCTACTAATATTACCGATTCTTTGACATTCATCACAAGATAAGACAAACTTACGAGCATCCTTGAAGAGAGTAGCCCCCTTACGAAGCAACGCATAAACTAGGGTTTAAGCTTCTGTCACTCTAGCAACCCATCATCTACTTATTACTTCCCAATGCCTTCCTCTAGGCCCAAACAATGGTGAAGTGTCATGTAGTCGACGTTCACATAACACCACTAGAGGAGAGACAACATACTTCTCATCAAAATATCGAACGAATACCAAATTCACATGACTACTAATAGCAAGACTTCTCCCATGTCCTCAGGAACAAACGTAACTACTCACAAAGCATATTCATGTTCATAATTAGAGGGGTATTAATATGCATAAAGCATCTGAACATATGATCTTCCACCAAATAAACCAACTAGCATCAACTACAAGGAGTAATCAACACTACTAGCAACCTACAGGTACCAATCCCAGACTTAGAGACAAGAATTGGATACAAGAGATGAACTAGGGTTTGAGAGGAGATGGTCTTTGGTGAAGATGTTGATTGAGATTGGGCCCCTCCCGATGAGAGGAGCGTTGGTGATGACGATGGCGATGATTTCCCCCTCCCGGAGGGAAGTGTCCCCGGCAGAACAGCTCTGCTAGAGCCCTAGATTGGTTCTGCCATGGTTCCGCCTCGTGGCGGCGGAGTATCGTCCCGAAAGCTTGCTTATGATTTTTCCTCGGATGAAAGACTTCATATAGCAGAAGATGGGCACCGGAGGGACACCGGGGGGCCCACGAGGCAGGGGGCGCACCCAGGGGGTAGGGCGCGCCCCCACCCTCTTGGCCAGGGTGTGGGTCCCCTCTGGTATTTTCTTTGCTCAGTATTTTTTATTATTTCCAAAAATAATTTCCGTGGAGTTTTAGGACTTTTGGAGTTGTGCAGAATAGGTCTCTAATATTTGCTCCTTTTCCAAATTTCTGAATTCCACCGGCATTCTCCCTCTTTATGTAAACCTTGTAAAATAAGAGAGAATAGGCATAAGCATTGTGACATAATGTGTAATAACAGCCCATATTGCAATAAATATCGATATAAAAGCATGATCGGTTTGTTATTTTCCTTTTCAACCAAGAGATCGGTTCATTATCCAGTCTGTGTAATACCTTTTTTTTCCTCTATTAGTAAACATGTAGGTGGTGTTCTAGTGTTCTACAAGCCGACGAAGCTAGCTACAGTGGCAGAGACATGGGTGAGCAGCAGGGGCCCTGCCCCCCTAACATCTGAGATTTACACCTAATTTGCCGATGAACAGCTTGGAGGCTGGATGTGGGTCCCATCTTGGAGGCGTGTACCATATAGTGTACCCCATCTCTATCCTTCTCTTGGAGCGTTTCAAGTATTGCTTCCCATGTGTCCCAAGGCATCACATGATTTTACTAACAAATTGAAATTTCCATGTGCTATGCACGTACCCACATACTATTAGTAGGTAGATAGAGAAGAGAAGAGATGTAGATAAAACTCGATCAATAACCGTGCCACCATGTTCAGGTTGCACTTTGTATGACTCACATGTGGTCGCAGACCCTACATTAAGTGGACAACCAGATGTGTCAAATTATCACGTTAGTTGCCGCTTCGTGTGCAAATGCGCTCCATCGTGGGTGTACCCACGCATGTGCGGGAGGGGACGAGTGCGTGCGTTCAGCTCTTCTCTTCGTCCCTCTCTCTCTCTCCCTCTCTCTGTCTCTCTCTCTCTCTCTCTCTCATCTAGTACATTTTAGTGACATCGCAAGTCTTATAGCCTACTGACTAGGCCTTATTAGACTGGCTCTAATGTTACTCTCCACTATGTGCAGCGGGCGGCGCCCTCGGCTGACACGCCGCTTCAATGGCGGATACAGTGAGAGGTCGCGTCGCCCTGAATTGCCATCAATGTGGAGCGGCGGGCTCAGCTGGCGCCGGGCAGGAAGTGCGCGCGGAGAGGGGGAGGGGTTTTTGATGGGCTAGGAAGGTGAGAAGCTAGCATGGGATCGGTCCGGATGGAGAAATATCAGGTGCCCCCATCCTTTCGATGCTCCCATACTCCAACTGCTAGTACTACTGTAGTACACTAGTGTGGGCTACGTAGAGGGCGTAGTAAGCAATCTTCTCATCGTTCTGCGAGTTGACAGGACACATCAAAGTAGTAAATTTTTTAAACGTACATTAAAGTAGTAGTGTATGTGTCTCCAAAGAGGGCCGACCATGTCCATGGCTACCATCCCATTCCGTGCTCCATCATTGAGTACGTGCACAATTCACGTGCCATTGAAGAAACAAATTGCGTACGTGCTATTGAAGGAAATAAATAAAAAAACACGCCAGTGCGTCATGCTTGAACTTTTATTCATTCACGTGTGGTTCCCGACCCTCCACTAAGTGAACAACTACTACACACATCAAATTATCATGTGACCTGCCTCTTGATCCAAAAATGAGCTCCACCGTGTAACCGTGTGTGTGTTAGGGAAATAGGAAAAGAGTACGTGTGTCCGTGCATGGAATTCTTCTCTTCGTCCACGTACTCCTTTTTTGCGGGTGATTCGTGCATGTACTCGGCCTACGTTTGTGACCATTGGTGAGTCTCACTTATCTCTACTTCTCTACATGTACATCTACATCTGCATCTATGTCTACACTACATCTACATCTATTATAGTACATCAAGTTTTAAACATGAGACCAGCCATTTTCTTGCATGACACGACCTAGATGCTGGATGTCCCACGTGTCAGCAAAAGGAGGAAGAATGATTTTCGACGACCGAGAAGGATCAAGAAACCGCGTGGTGGAGCGTCTGCACTTAGCCCCTCCCAATGCTAAATAATTAAATGAAGGATGCTTAGAGCATGGCTAACAATAGAGCCAACAATCGGCTATAAGGAGCTCCCATGTCATCTACAGATAACCTAATAGCCGGTATGTACAGTAATACATTCTAAATACTACTTTATGAATAGTTGGCCCACCTTACAACCTCACAAACTATCTTGGGGTTCATGTTGCAGCTGGCTACTAGTGAAGGGCCCGCTTCTCTTCTTTCTCCTCTTCTCTCTCCTTCAAGTAAGCAAAGATATAATATTTTAATCCTTATAGCCTGCTTATGTCACCTTATTGTACTTGCTCTTAACTACAATAACTTAAGCACCTATGCATTGGAGGCTTTAGTTGCTAAACTTTTTAATGTGCTTAGCACCTCATATTAGGACCGGTGCATTGGAGGCTTTAGTTGCTAAACTCTTTAATGTGTTTAGCACCTCATGTTAGCACCGATGCATTGGAGGCTTTAGTTTTTTAAACTTTTTAGTACTACTATAGAGTCAACCAAATCTTCTACACATTTAGACTAGAGGAGTAGGAAACACGGCAAGCCTTGTGTAGTTACATCATACGTACATGCCCACCACACGCTATCACCATATTTCTCAGCCTCCGTGCGACACCTAGCTCTAGTAATCCACCAGCCCGTATAGCTTCTCGCTCCTCATCTCTCTCAAAGTGCATCTGGAAGGCGATTTTGCCGTCGATTGAGGTCAGTTCGCTCACACTTGCTCCCACGTGTTAGAGATATGCCAATAGCATTCTAAATCTAAAAATAATAGTGATATGACAATAGGAAGCGCTTTGACCGGCAGACCAAACGCGACAAGCGTGCCGTGAGTGGGTCCAGTTTCTCGTAAGGTGACTTAGAGCATCCACAATGTGTTGATTTGCTGCCTCTTAGCTACCCCTAAGTCCTTAGAGGCTGGTGCTATACACTGCATGCGTGAGCCTCTAAGCAAAAAATGCTAGCATCAACGCTTAGCATAGAGGTTGCCTCCAAAGTTTTGGTTTGAATAGAATAATCTGCTTGGCCTACTTGTCATTGGAGGAAATAGTTCTGGCCATGCAAAGCGGATGTGAAGGATCTAGCTAGGGAAATAGTTGTTTATTTAACATGTGGGTCCACCTTAGAGGCTTGAAGCCATTTGCCATACACTACGGCAGTTTTGCAATGATCTTAGAGGCTGGACGTGGGTCCCAGCTTGGAGGCAATCCCGCCTCCAAGCACTATGGATGCCCTTATGCACCTCGATGGAGGAAGTAACTTGTTCAAATTTGGCACTTTTCCAGGCTCATTATATGCATTCTCTAGACATTTATTAGCCCAGATACATCAAAACCTAGCTACATCTACACGGGTGTGATGAGAGGGATGTGGATTGTCGTTCGATCGCGGTGCATCCTACGTGCACATGCGTGATTCACGTGCCTGGGGTTCTGGCCAATTACAACACAACCCAGTCGGGTGAGCGCACACAGTTTCCAGAGGCGACGGAAATGAAGCGTGTGCGATAGTAAATGACCAAGATTGTAGGGGAATCTGAATTTCCTGTGTCATAGACCACCTCACTGTACGGTTGTCCGGCCACTCCGCCCAAGAGCACACTGCTAAGGAAGCGATGGCGTCCCGCCGCGCTGAGTTCATCACTGCCCGCGACCGCACACCCACGTGAGCGGACCAAGAAGCATTACATGTATTGGTGAGTTTTATCTTAATTCTTGCAAGTAGAGATTTAATGCACCTTGAAATCTGAACATGTGATGGGAATTAATTAAAATGTGACTTATAAAATGAAAAACTGAAATATTGGTACTAGTACAATATTTATATTCTTACGGCCTGCCTACATCATTCCTATTGTACTTGCTCTAAACTCTCACCATCTAGTACTTCATTGGTTGGTTTCAATTTTTGAATTGAGCCCCGTAAACCCATACACTTGATGTTGTGCGGCTACTGTCCAATATTCGATTGTACTTATGGTTGCTTTGTCAGAGCAACTTTACTCTTGGAACATTGGAGCACGAGCGCATTCAATGAAGAGTGAAATGATGGTTGCTTCGCCCGAGCAACTTTTACTAGTACTGCGGGAAAGGTGGGGCTCTGTGATTTGACTGCTCATTAGTCATTATTACTGTGGCGCAATGAGCGAGGTGAATCTCGCCAGCGGTACATGGCACATGGACCCGAATTCTATGTGTCCCACATGTGGGCAAAAGGAAGTTTTAATGATTTGTGGCATTGCTATCAAGCTTCCGGGATATGTTTATATGTACACATAATTTTCCAGCATAATGAAATTGTGATGTAATGCTATGAAGCTTTCAACTTTGGTTTCATGTGTCCTCTTGGCTCCAAAGTTGTCTCGTTACAACATTGCAACTAATACAAAGGAACTTAACATGCATGCTAATGCTAATACATCACAACTGAATACAAAGTTGTGAGAATGTGTACAAATAAAGAAAAATAAAAAAATTGAAGGATGATGTTTGTAGGCATGGTTCCATTTCCTGCAGTTCATTGGTTGGCAGCTAGTTTCACGCAGCTCTGTGGAAGTGAACAAGACATGTTAGCCAAGAAAGGATTCTATGGAGGACATGGACCATCCGATCATTTTGTGCAGTTCCACTAAAATCGGGCTGAGCATCCCTGTTTGCAAAGATATGGAACAAGTGCGATTACATTAATATTGGCACTAGTAGTAGTTGACGAAACATACACACACAAGTAGAAGCCGGTCACCTTTGCAATCTCTCATAAAACTAACCACTTGTTGGATAAGATTAGGCTCAGAGTTGGATGGGGAGGATAGCAAAACCAGTCACCTTTGTGCAGTCGCACTGAAATGTAGAGACATTGCCCGTGTGACATTTTAGTAGAACTGCACAAGACACTCTTAAGAGAAAAGGGATTTGTGAAGTTCACCAAAAGGTCGCAATAGCAACGATGGATAGCCCTGTTTGCAAAAAAGAGGTAGAAAGGAAACAAATACTGGCCAATAACAGCTGATGACACATACACCGACAAAAAAGAAGCATATTCCTTCTCCTAAGGGAAGATAGCAGCACAGTTGTTTATCTAAAACGGTGTGAGGACGAGATTTCAATATGGAAAGTAAGCCAGACGAGCTACGTTTTGGGCAAAGAACTAGGGAACATCCACATGCAGGATTTCCACATGCAACGACGTGGGAAGATGGGCAGTGGAGCAAGGCCGGAGGGGAGGAAGCTGTACCTGGTGGTCGTCGGGATGCAACTAGGAGGGCGGCGGCTGGCTGGATGTGCCCATACCGCGGAAGCGAGCAAGTGGCAAAGGCCCTACCGCGCCAGAGCTTGGTCAGAGAGAACAGCGGGTACCGCAGATCATGACAAGTTGCGTCGACGCCGTCAAACAGAGAAACGATGCACATCCTCCCTTTCCGCCGGCGGACGGGATGCAATCGGATCAATGACCAATGGTGAGAGATAGAGAAAGAGAGAGAGAGAGAGAGAGAGAGAGAGAGAGAGGCCACCACCGCCTTGTGTGAGATACTGTGAAGAGAGACAAACCCCGATAGGCAGGCTCCATTGTATATAGTGGAGCGGATTTCTTTTGTCTCGATAACTATCGTTTTATATTCTTACGTGCCATTGAGGAATATAACTTTATTTAAAACTAATGCGTCAAGTCAAACTTTGTTCAGCGTGCGCGTGGTACACGACCCTCCTTCGAGTAAACAACCGCTACACGCATCAAATTATCTTGTGGGCTGCCTTTTCGTAGAGAAATGAGCTCCACCGTGTACCCGCGCAGGTGTGGTTGGGAACGAGAAGTGGGTACGTGCGTCGTGCGTGCACCTCTTCTCTACGTGCAGGTACCGCATGTACATGGGTGTGTGTGAGAGAGATGGTGTGTGCGAAGCAGAGGCAATGTGTCGATGATATCTCAAACAAACAATGTAACATTTGCAATGTGTGTGAAACAGAGGCCTGGATATATCATATATTGAGGGGGCAATCCACCAGAAAAGAGTGGAGGGATCATCGGCGTGAGATATTGATAGAATTGAAGAGAGGGATGAAGTGTGTGGATGCGCAAGATAAAGAGTGCCCTCAAATTTGTGTGTGCCCACGTCAAAGATATAGGGCGGTTGACCTACTGGAACGTGACAGGGGAGAGGTGCAGTTTGTCTCTGTGGCATGGATACCTATCTACAGTGTTCGACTATATGTGTGTGTGTGTGCGACGGGGGGGGGGGGCAGAGACCTAACTATATGAGAGGCAGATAGAGTATATGTGTGGAGAAGGAGAGAGACCTAGCTATGTATTAAGGGAGATCGATCGACATCCATGCATATGTGTAGGAGAGGAATAAGGTTGGGAGAGAGATAGAGCTAGAGTGTCGGAGGGTTGGTGGTGGAGTTGCTTCTCCCAAATGTTGGGAGAGGCCTGCTAGACAAAAGGAGGGTACGACTGCAATATCAATAAGAGAGGCGATGTCTACCTGCCTGTGCACGTGCGTGTGAGAGACAGGTCGGGAGGCATGCACGGATGATGAGGGGGGACGATATGGCTATGGTAAGAAGACGTGACTACATAGGAAGATTAGTCGTCGCGTGTTAGAGAAAGGGAGAGACATAATAGTGAGGTACGTCGATCGTGCGTTGGGAAAAAGATTTATAGTCGACCTAGCTACGTGTAGGGAGATCGATCGGTATACATGCATGCATTTGTTAGAAGCAAATAAGGCCCGGAGAGACGGATATAGAGAGAGGGATGCGGCTAGGAGGTGGTGCAAGAGGCCTACTATATCAAGGGGGGAGGAGTATGTGAGTATGAGATCGATGAAAAGAGGGGCGGGAGTGTGCACGTGCGTCGAACCGTATTATACAAAGGGAGGCATGGACGGTGAGAAGAGAAGAGGGAAAGCATGTGTTTGTGGTAGGTACACCTGGCTAGAGAGGTATATTGATCGGTGTTTGCAGGAAAGAAGGAGCTGGGGGGCTATGTCGAACCCAACGAGGAGCAGAAGGAAATGACAAGCGGTTTTCACCAAGTTATTTTCTACAAGCACTGAAATTATCGGTGACAGATAGTTTTGTGATAAGATAATTCATAACGGGAAACAATTAACAAGTGTAACAAAGGTGCATCAAGGTGGCCCAATACTTTTTGTAGCAAAGGATAAGCCTGGACGAACTCTTATATAAAGCAAAGCGCTACCGAGGACACATTGGAATTACTGTCAAGTTAGTTTTCATCAAGCTCATATGTTTCGCGTTCGTTACTTTGATAATTTGATATGTGGGTGGACTTGTTCTTGGGTGCTGTCCTTACTTGTACAAGACTCCCACGTATGATTAACCCCTCTCGCAAGCATCCGCAACTACGAAAGAAGAATTAAGATAAATCTAGCAATAGCATGAAACATGTGGATCCAGCCCCTTACGAATCAACACATAAACTAGGGTTTAAGTTTCTGTCACTCTAGCAACCCATCATCTACTTATTACTTCCCAATGCCTTCCCCTAGGCCCAAATCATGGTGAAGTGTCATGTAGTCGACGTTCACATAACGCAACTAGAGGAAAGACAACGTACATCTCATCAAAATATCGATCGAATAAAAAATTCACATGATTACTGATACGTCTCCGTTGTATCTATAATTTTTTATTGTTCCATGCCAATATTCTACAACTTTTACATACTTTTGGCAACTTTTTATACTATTTTTGGGACTAACATATTGATCCAGTGCCCATTGCCAGTTCCTTTTTGTTGCATGTTTTTTGTTTCGCAGAAAATCCATATCAAACAGAGTCCAAATGGGATAAAAACTGACGGAGATTTTTTTGGAATATATGTGAATATTGGGAAGTGGAATCAACGCGAGACGATGCGCGAGGGGCCCACGAGGGTGAGGGGCGTGCCCCAGGGGGTCAGGCGCACCCTGGGCCCTTGTGGACACTCCGTAAAGCGGTTGGTGCCCTTTTTTCGCCGCAAGAAAGCTAATATCCGGATAAAAATCGTGTCCAAATATCAGCCCAATCGGAGTTACGGATCTTCGGGATTTTAAGAAACGGTGACAGGGCAAAATCAGAGAGCGCAGAAACAGAGAGAGACAGAGAGACATATCCAATCTCGGAGGGGCTCTCGCCCCTCCCATGCCATGGAAGCCAAGGACCAGAGGGAGAACCCTTCTCCTATCTAGGGAGAAGGTCAAGGAAGAAGAAGGGGGGGCTCTCTCCCCCTCTTTTCCGGTGGCGCCGGAACACCTCCGGGGCCATCATCATCACCGCAATCTACACCAACACCTCCGTCATCTTCACCAACATCTTCATCACCTTCTCCCATCTATCTACAGTGGTCCACTCTCCCGCAACCCGCTGTACCCTCTACTTGAACATGGTGCTTTATGCTTCATATTATTATCCAATGATGTGTTGCCATCCTATGATGTCTGAGTAGATTTTCGTTGTCCTATCGGTAATTGGTGAATTGCTATGATTAGTTTAATTTTCTTGTGGTTATGTTGCTATCCTTTGGTGCGCATCATATGAGCGCGCGCGTGGATCACACCATAGGGTTAGTTGTATGTTGATAGGACTATGTATTGGAGAGCAAGAGTGACAGAAGCTTCAACCTAGCATAGAAATTGATGCATATGGGATTGAAGGGGGACCAATATATCTTAATGATATGGTTGGTTTTTACCTTAATGAACATTACTAGTTGCGGATGCTTGCTAATAGTTCCAATCATACGTGCATAGAATTCCAAGTCAGGGATGACATGCTAGCAGTGGCTGCTACTTCTTGAGCACTGCATTGGTTTTCCCTTGAAGAGGAAAGGGTGATGCAGTAAAGTAGCGTAAGTATTTCCCTTAGTTTTTGAGAACCAATGTATCAATCCAGTATGACACCACGCTCAAGTCCCACACACCTACACAAACAAATAAGAACCTTGCAACCAACATGATAAAGGGGTTGTCAATCCCTTCACGGCCACTTGCAAAAGTGAGATCTGATAGAGATGATAAGATAATATTTTTGGTATTTTTATGATAAAAAGTAAAAGTAAAGATTGCAAAGTAAAATAAACGGCGCCAGAAATAGCTAGTTGACGGGAGATTAATATGATGGAAAATAGACCCGGGGGCCATAGGTTTCACTATTGGCTTCTCTCAAGAGCATAAGTATTACGGTGGGTGAACGAATTACTGTCGAGCAATTGATAGAATTGAGCATAGTTATGAGAATATCTAGGTATGATCATGTATATAGGCATCACGTCCATGACAAGTAGACTGACTCCTGCCTGCATCAACTACTATTACTCCACACATCGACCACTATCCAGCATGCATCTAGAGTATTAAGTTCATAATAACGGAGTAACGCTTTAAGCAAGATGACATGATGTAGAGGGATAAACTCAAGCAATATGATATAAACCCCATATTTTTATCCTCGATGGCAACAATACAATACGTGTCGTTTCCCCTACTGTCACTTGGATTGAGCACCGCAAGATTGAACCCAAAGCTAAGCACTTATCCCATTGCAAGAAAGATCAATCTAGTAGGCCAAACCAAACTGATAATTCGAAGAGAGTTGCAAAGATAACAAATCATACATAAAAGAATTCAGAGGAGATTCAAATATTGTTCATAGATAATCTTGATCATAAACCCACAATTCATCGGATCTCGACAAATACACCACAAAAGAAGATTACATCGAATAGATCTCCAAGGGAATCGAGGAGAACTTTGTATTGAGATCCAAAGAGTGAGAAGAAGCCATCTAGCTAATAACTATGGACCCGAAGGTCTGAGGTAAACTACTCACACTTAATCGGAGAGGCTATGGTGTTGATGTAGAAGCCCTCCGTGATCAATGCCCCCTCCGGCAGAGCACCGTAAAAGGCCCCAAGATGGGATCTCACGGGTACAGAGAGTTGCGGTGGTGGAAATAGGGTTTTGGCTCCGTATATGATATTTCTAGGGTATATGAGTATATATAGGCGAAAGAGGTCGGTCAGGAGAGCTACGAGGGGCCCACGAGGGTGGGGGGTGCGCCCAGGGGGCAGGCGCACCTCCCTGCCTCGTGGCCTCCTCGTTGATTGCTTGACGTCCACTCCAAGTCCACTGGATCACGATTGTTCCGAAAATCACGTTCCTGAAGGTTTCATTCCGTTTGACTCCGTTTGATATCCTTTTCCTTTGAAACACTGAAATAGGCAAAAAAAGCAATTTGGGCTTTGCCTCCGGTTAATTGGTTAGTCCCAAAATAATATAAAAGTGTATAATGAAGCCCATTAAACATCCAAAACATAATATATAATAGCATGGAACAATCAAAAATTATAGATACATTGGAGACGTATCAAGCATCCCCAAGCTTAATTCCTGATCGTCCTCGAGTAGGTAAATGATAAAAACAGAATTTTTGATGTGGAATGCTACTTAGCATAATTTTCAATGTAATTCTCTTGATTGTGTCATGAATATGCAGATCCGAAAGATTCAAGATAAAAGTTTAATATTGACATAAAAGTAATAATACTTCAAGCATACTAACTAAGCAATTATGTCTTCTCAAAATAACATGGCCAAAGAAAGTTCATCCCTACAAAATCATATAGTTTGGTCAGGCTCCATTTTCTTCACACAAGAATGCTCTCATCATGCACAACCCCGATGACAAGCCAAGCAATTGTTTCATACTTTAGTAATCTCAAACTTTTTCAACTTTCATGCAATTTATGAGCATGAGCCATGGATATAGAACTATGGGTGGAATAGAATATGATGATGGGGGTTATGTGGAGAAGACAAAAAAGGAGAAAGTCTCACATTGACGCGGCTAATCAACGGGCTAAGGAGATGCCCATCAATTGATGTCAATGCAAGGAGTAGGTATTGTCATGCAACGGATACACTAAAGCTATAAATGTATGAAAGCTCAACAAAAGAAACTAAGTGGGTGTGCAACTACTTGCTTGCTCACGAAGACCTAGGGCATTTGAGGAAGCCCATTGTTGGAATATACAAGCCAACTTCTATAATGAAAAATTCCCACTAGTATATGAAAGTGATAAAACAAGAGACCCTCTATCATAAAGATCATGGTTTTACTTTGAAGCACACGTGTGGAAAAAGGATAGTAGCATTGCCCCTTTTTATTTTATTTTCCTTTTTTCCTTTTTTGGCCTTTATTTTTTTATTTGGGACAATGCTCTATGAATGATGATCATCACACTTCTATTTATTTACAACTCAATGACTACAACTCGATACTAGAACAAAGTATGACTCTATATGAACACCTCCAGCGGTGTACCAGGATGGGCAATGAATCAAGAGTGACATGTATGAAATAATATGCATGGTGGCTTTGCCACAAATACGATGTCAACTACATGACCATGCAAGACAATATGACAATGATGAAGCATGTCATGATAAACGTAATGGTGGAAAGTTGCATGGAAATATATCTCGGAACGGCTATGGAAATGCCATAATAGGTAGGTATGGTGGCTGTTTTGAGGAAGATACAAGGAGGTTTACGTGTCGGGGTTTGGATGCACCGGCGAAGTTTGCACCAACTCTCAAGGTGAGAAAGGGCAATGCACGGTACCTAAGAGGCTAGCAATGATGGAAGGGTGAGAGTGCGTATAGTCCATGGACTCAACATTAGTCATAAAGAACTCACATACTTATTGCAAAAATCTACAAGTCATCAAAAACCAAGCACTACGCGCATGCTCCTAGGGGGATAGATTGGTAGGAAAAGACCATCGCCGTCCCCGACCGCCACTCATAAGGAGGACAATCAAAGAACACCTCATGTTTCAAATTTGTTACACAACGTTTACCATACGTGCATGCTACGGGACTTGCAAACTTCAACACAAGTATTTCTCAAATTCACAATTACTCAACTAGCACAACTTTAATATTACTACCTCCATATCTCAAAACAATCATCAAGCATCAAACTTCTCTTAGTATTCAATGCACTTTTATGAAAGTTTTTACTAATTTGGATGCCTATCATATTAGGACTAATTTTATAACCAAAGAAAATTACCATGCTGTTCTAAAGAACTCTGAAAATAATATAAGTGAAGCATGAGAGATCAATAATTTCTATAAAACAAAACCACCACCGTGCTCTAAAAGATATAAGTGAAGCACTAGAGCAAAAACTATATAGCTCAAAATATATAAGTGAAGCACATAGAGTATTCTAATAAATTCCGAATCATGTATGTCTCTCTCAAAAGTCTTTTCAGCGAGGATTATTGTGGTAAACTAAAAAGCAAAGACTCAAATCATACAAGACGCTCCAAGCAAAACACATATCATGTGGTGAATAAAAATATAGCATCAAGTAAAGTTACCGATGGACAAAGACGAAAGAGGGGATGCCTTCCGGGGCATCCCCAAGCTTAGGCTTTTGGTTATCCTTGAATTTTTCCTTGGGGTACCTGGGCATCCCCAATCTTAGGCTCTTGCCAATCCTTGTTCCATAATGCATATAATCTTTACCCCAAACTTGAAACTTCACAACACAAAACTCAACAGAAAATGTCATGAGCTCCGTTAGCGAAAGAAAACAAAACACCACTTCAAGGTACTGTAATGAACTCATTCTTTATTTATATTGGTGTTAAACCCACTTTATTCCAACTTCTATATGGTTTATAAACTCTTTTACTAACCATAGATTCATCAAAATAAGCAAACAACACACGAAAAACAGAATCTGTCAAAAACAGAACAGTTTGTAGTAATCTGTATCTAACGCAAACTTCTGTAACTCAGAAAATTCTGAAAAATAGGAAATCCTAAATAATTTGTTTATTGATCTAATACAATTGGAATAAGTATTTTATCATGTTCTGGTGATTTTAAACAATTGTTTTCATGAATAGAAAGTTTCTGACTTTTTCAGCAAGATCAAATAACTATTATCCAAGAAGATCCTATAGGTTTTACTTGGAACAAACACTAATTAAAACATAAAAACAAATCTAACCAGAGGCTAGATCAAATATTTATTCCTAAACAGGAGAAAAAAAAATTGTGTTGCCTCCCAACAAGCGCTATCGTTTAACGCCCCTAGCTAGGCATTAAAACAAGGATAGATCTAAGTATTATCATCTTTGGCATGCAATCCATAAGTGGCTCTCATAATAGATTCATAAGGTAATTTAATTTTCTTTCTAGGAAAGTGTTCTTTGCCTTTCCTTAATGGAAATTGGAATCTAATATTCCCTTCCTTCATATCAATAATTGCACCAATCGTTCTAAGGAAAGGTCTACCAAGAATAATAGGACATGAAGGATTGCAATCTATATCAATAACAATAAAATATACGGGCACATAGTTCCTATTTGAAAAAAATAAGAAAATCATTAATTCTTCCCATAGGTTTCTTGATAGTGGAATCCGCAAGATGCAAGTTTAAAGAACAATCATCGAATTCACGGAAACCTAGCAAATCACACAGTTTTTGGAATCGTGGAAACACTAGCACCCAAATCACACAAAGCATAGAATTCATGATCTTTAATTCTAATTTTAATTGTAGGTTCCCACTCATCATAAAGTTTTCTAGGGGTAGAAACTTCCAACTCAAGTTTTTCTTCATAAGATTACATTAAAGCATCAATGATATGTTTGGTAAAAGCTTTATTTTGACTATAAGCATGAGGAGAATTTAGCACGGATTGCAACAAGGAAATACAATCTATTAAAGAGAAATTATCATAATTAAATTCCTTGAAATCCAAAATAGTGGGTTCATTGATATCTAAAGTTTTGACCTCTTCAATCCCACTTTTACCAATTTTTGCATCAAGATCTAAAAACTCGAAATTTTTGGGACGCCTTCTAACTAAAGTTGACTCATCTCCAGTCCCATCATTATCAAGATTCATATTGCAAAACAAAGATTTAATAGGGGACACATCAATAACTTTTAGATCTTCATCTTTATTCTCATAAAAAAATTCCGGCGGCCATCTTGTTAACTAAGGTGGCCTGCTTATCCGAAATTTCAGCTATTAATTTTTCAAGATGAGCAATCTGAGATTTCAAACCATAAAATTCCTTACACTTATCATTGAGCTCTTTATTCATGTACTCCATAAAGCCTTTTTGTTCCTTAAGCTCGTTTCTAAAGAAATTATTATGCTCAAATTGTAAAGTCATAAAACTTCTGACGTTGCTTTCAATCTCTTCCAACCTTTTAAGGTGAAGATCACCAAATCTAGGAAGGGCCATTAGGGCAACAAGCAACAAGAGGCAAGCAAAAAGAGGCGAACGGAAAGAGAGCGAATAAAACGGCAAGGGTGAAGTGGGGGAGAGGAAAACAAGAGGCAAATGGAAAATAATGTAATGCAAGGGATAAGAGTTTGTGATGGGTACTTGGTATGTCTTGACTTGTGCATAGACTCCCCGGCAATGGCGCCAGAAATCCTTCTTGCTACCTCTTGAGCACTGCGTTGGTTTTCCCTTGTAGAGGAAAGGGTGATGTAGTAAAGTAGCGTGAGTATTTCTCACAGTTTTTGAGAACCAAGGTATCAATCCAGTAGGAGACCACGCTCAAGTCCCACGCACCTACACAAACAAATAAGAACCTTGCAACCAACGTGATAAAGGGGTTGTCAATCCTTTCACGGCCACTTGTAAAAGTGAGATCTGATAGAGATGATAAGATAATATTTTTGGTATTTTTATGATAAAGATTAAAAGTAAAGATTGCAAAGTAAAATAAACGACGCCAAAAATAGCTAGTTGACGGGAGATTAATATGATGGAAAATAGACCCGAGGGCCATAGGTTTCACTAGTGGCTTTCTCAAGAGCATAAGTATTACGGTGGGTGAACGAATTACTGTCGAGCAATTGATAGAATTGAGCATAGTTATGAGAATATCTAGGTGCGATCATGTATATAGGCATCACGTCCGTGACAAGTAGACCGACTCCTGCCTGCATCTACTACTATTACTCCACACATCGACCGCTATCCAACATGCATCTAGAGTATTAAGTTCATAAGAACGGAGTAACGCTTTAAGCAAGATGACATGATGTAGAGGGATAAACTCAAGCAATATGATATAAACTCCATCTTTTTATCCTCGATGGCAACAATACAATATGTGTCGTTTCCCCTACTGTGACTGGGATCGAGCACCGCAAGATTGAACCCAAAGCTAAGCACTTCTCCCATTACAAGAAAGATCGATCTAGTAGGCCAAACCAAACTGATAATTCGAAGAGACTTGCAAAGATAACAATCATACATAAAAGAATTCAGAGGAGATTCAAATATTGTTCACAGATAATCTTGATCATAAACCCACAATTCATCGGATCTCGACAAACACACCACAAAAGAAGATTACATCAAATAGATCTCCAAGAGAATCGAGGAGAACTTTGTATTGAGATCCAAAGAGAGAGAAGAAGCCATCTAGCTAATAACTATGGACCCAAAGGTCTGAGGTGAACTACTCACACTTCATCGGAGAGGCTATGGTGTTGATGTAGAAGCCCTCCATCATCAATGCCCCCTCCGGCGGAGCGTCGAAAAAGGCCCCAAGATGGGATCTCACGAGTACAGAGAGTTGCGGCAGTGGAAATAGGGTTTTGGCTCCGTATCTTATGTTTCCAGGGTATATGAGTATATATAGGCGAAAGAGGTCGGCCTGGAGAGCTACGAGGGACCCACGAGGGTGGGGGGCGCGCCCAGGGGGGCAGGCGCGACTCCCTGCCTCGTGGCCTCCTCGTTGATTGCTTGACGTCCACTCCAATTCCTATGGATCACGTTTGTTCCGAAAATCATGTTCCCAAAGGTTTCATTCCGTTTGGACTCTGTTTGATATCCTTTTCCTTCGAAACACTGAAATAGGCAAAAAAACAACAATTTGGGCTGGGCCTCCTGTTAATAGGTTAGTCCCAAAAATAATATAAAAGCGTATAATAAAGCCCATTAAACATCCAAAACAGAATATATAATAGCATGGAACAATCAAAAATTATAGATACGTTGGAGACGTATCCGTGGCCTCTCCCACATAAAACTTGCTATCGGTCTAGTAAAGTAGTCAATTGCTTAGGGACAATTTCGCAACTCCTACCACCACTTTTCCACACTCGCTATACTAACTTTATTGCTTCTTTACTTAAAACAGCCCCTAGTTTTTATTTACGTGCTCTTTATATTCTTGCAAACCTACCCCGTTACACCTACAAAGTACATCTAGTTTTATACTTGTTCTAGGTAAAGCGGACGTCAAGCGTGCGTAGAGTTTGTATCGGTGGTCGATAAAACTTGAGGGAATATTTGTTCTACCTTTAGCTCCTCGTTGGGTTCGACACTCTTACTTATCGAAAGAGGCTACAATTGATCCCCTATACTTGTGGGTTATCAATTACTTATAACAAGACTTCTCCCATGTCCTCAGAACAAACGTAACTACTCACGAAGCATATTCATGTTCAAGATCATAGGGTATTGAATATCATTAAGGATCTGAACATATGATCTTCCACCGAATAAACCAATTAGCATCAACTGCATGGAGTAATCAACACTACAAGCAACCTGCAGGTACCAATCTGAGGTTTTGAGACAAAGGTTGAATACAAGAGATGAACTAGGGTTTCGGAGGAGATGGTGTTGGTGAAGATGTTGATGGAGGTTGACCCCCTCTCGATGAGAGGATCGTTGGAGATGATGATGGCTTCGATTTCCCCCTCCAGGAAGGAAGTTCCCCGACAGAATAGCTCTGTCGGGGCCCTAGATTGCTTCTGCCCAGGTTCCACCTCGAGACGGCGGCGCTTCGTCCCAAAAGCTTCCTTATGATTTTTTCCAGGTAAAAACCCTTCATATAGCAGAAGATGGACACCGGAGACTTGCTAGGGGACCCACAAGCCTTAGGGGCGCGCCCCCCAGGCTTGTGGCCACCTAGTGGGTCCCCTCTTGTATTTTCTTCGCCCAATAATTCTTATACATTCCAAAATAATTCCCCATAAATTTTCAGGACTTTTGGAGTTGTGCAAAATAGGTTTCTCTGATTTGCTCCATTCTGGTCCAGAATTCCAGCTGCTGGCATTCTCCCTCTTTGTGTAAACCTTGTAAAATAAGAGAGAAAAGGCATAAGTATTGTACAATAATTTGTAGTAACAGCCCATAATGCAATAAATATCAACATAAAAGCATGATGCAAAATAGACATATCAACTCCCCCAAGCTTAGGCCTTGCTTGTCCTAAAGCGGAAAATGAAATCCATAATCATGTCCACATGCTTAGAGATAAAGGTGTCGATAAAATAAGATACAGACATGAGGGTCTCATGATGATCTTTAGAACAACAACATATATTGTCATATAATTTCTTATGCTAAAGTAACAATTGGTTCACAAGGTAAAGTATGAATCAAGAACTTTATTGAAAGCCAACAAACTATGATCTTGGTCATTGAAACAATTGCAATTTATCATAACATCAGAAAGAGTCAATTAAGAGCTTTTATTTAGCAAGTTTCACATACTCAACCACCATTTAATCTTTCATAATTGCTGATACTCACATGATACTTATGAGATCAAAGCCTCAATCGGACACAGAGAAAGATAGGGGCTTATAGTTTCGCCTCGCAACCATTTACCTCAAGGGTAACGTCAACAATAATATTTCATGAATATCTACATCCGAGTGGATATACATCTGGATCTTCCCCAACATATAGTGTTTGCCGTAAAAAAGTATAAAAAGAAGAGGTGATGATCACCATGACTCTTGTATAAGGGTAGTAAATAAAATAAAAGATAGTCCCTTCATAGAGGGAAGCAGAGGTTGTCATGCTCTTTTATGGTTGGATGCACAAAATCTTAATGCAAAAGAATGTCACTTTATATTGCCGCTTGTGATAAAGAACTTTATTATGTAGTCCGTCGCTTTTATTTCTTCCATATCAAAAGTTCGTACAAAGCTCATTTTCCTCACACTAAAAGATCATACATATTTAGAGAGCAATTTTTATTGCTTGCACCGATGACAACTTACTTGAAGGATCTTACTCAATCCATAGGTAGGTAGGTGGACTCTCATGGCAAAACTGGGTTAAGGGATTTTGGATGCACAAGTAGTATCTCTACTTGGTGCAAAATATTTGGCTAGCAAAGGATGAGAAGCAACCTCAACATGTTGGAGGATCCATGACAATATAACTTCTATTCGGATATAAGAAAACATAAACCATTATGTTGTCTTCCTTGTCCAACATCAGTCCTTTAGCATATAATATTTAATGATTGCTCACAATCACAAAAGATGTCCAAGATAGTGTATTTATATGTGAGACCTCTCTTTCTTTATTACTTCCTATTAATTGCAAAAATGACAAAAAATTATATTTGTCGACTCCCAACAATTTTCATGCGACATACTTCTTATATGTGAAGTCATCACTTCCCATAAGATTATTATATAATATTATTTTTTATTTTTTATTTCTTTTTCTCAAGATCATAGCAAGAAAACAAAGACCTCAACTCAAAACTAGTCTTTATTATATAACTCTCAGACTTGATTACATAGAGGGAACACAAAGCAAAACTCAAAGCTAGATCATACTAAAAACTTTATTCTACTAAACCAAGATATAACCAAAAGGATCAAACTAAGAAAAATGATAAAGGTAAAGGTGTGATGGTGGTACGATACTGGGGCACCTCCCCCAAGCTTGGCATAAGCCAAGGGGAGTGCCCATACCCATGTACTCAAGTCTCTTTCTTCGGAGGGGGTGATGATGGAATTGCATTCTTCTTTTCAAGCTTACTTCTGAAGCTAAAATTTTCCTCCCTTAAATCATCATCGCCAAGCTCAAGCTTCAATATCCTTTTGCATAATGCCGCTGAGGGAGTCCTGGATTAAGGGTTCCTCGGGCGTCCGGCCTATTGGACATGGGCCAGACTGATGGGCTGTGAAGACACAAGACCGAAGACTCTCACCCGTGTCCGGATGGGACTCTCCTTGGCGTGGAAGGCAAGCTTGGCGTCCGGCTATGTAGATTCCTTTCTCTGTAACTGACTTTGTACAACCCTAGTCCCCTCCGGTGTCTTTATAAACCGGAGAGTTTAGTCCATAGGGAATAATCATACAGGCTAGACTTCTAGGGTTTTAGCCATTACGATCTCGTGGTAGATCAACTCTTGTAATACTCATATTCATCAAGATCAATCAAGCAGGAAGTAGGGTATTACCTCCATAGAGAGGGCCGGAACCTGCGTAAACATCGTGTCCCCTGTCTCCTGTTACCATCGACCTTAGACGCACAGTTCGGGACCCCCTACCCGAGATCCGCCGGTTTTGACACCGACATTGGTGCTTTCATTGAGAGTTCCTTTGTGTCGTTGCTAGAAGGTTCGATGACCCCATCAATCATCTACAACAATGCTGTCCAGGGGGAAGTTTTTCTCCTGGGGCAGATCTTCGTATTCGGCGGCTTTGCACTACGGGCCAACTCGCTTGGCCACCTCGAGCAGGTCGAGAGCTACGTCCCTGGCCATCAAGTCAGGTTTGGAAGCTTGAACTACGTCACTGATATTCGCGGAGACTTGATCTTCGATGGATTCGAGCCCACAGCAGCCGCTCCCTAACACCGCGATGAACATGACCTATCTGTCATCGTACCATATCCAGGAGATAGCGCCTGTAACCTCTTTGGCCCTAGATCCGGAGTGGATTGCGCCATCCGAGGACGGGAAGCTCAACCCTGCCACGGAAGCAGCAGACTCATCGGCGTTAGAGCCACACACAGTCCCAACCTTGAGTGGGATCTGTGTTACGGAACCTCGCACTTGTCTCCGGCCACAGGTTTCGAACCATGCGCAGCCGCGTCCTTCAAGCTTGATCAGGCACCGATCGTCGAGTTCAGCTCCGCGAACATCTTCCGGCACTCACCTTTAGGCGACGTGCTCAACTCACTAAAAACCCTCTCCTTAGCAGAGGACTCACAACCGAACTATATCTGGTTTGAACTGGGAGATGACGATGGGGAATTTCGCGTCCCACCCACCTCCCACCTAATAGCCACTGTCGAAGACTTAACCGACTTGCTTGATTACGACTCCGAAGACATCGACGGCATGGACGACTTAAGTCACATAGTTCAACAGCCCGGAGAGTCAGCCAGAAAATTCTGGACTAGGTTCTTAACTAAAAAGAACCTGATCATCGACTGTCCGGATGCCGAAGCCCTAGCGGCCTTTAAGCATAGCATCCGCGACGAATGGCTCGCCTGCCACCTCGGCCAAGAAAAACCAAAGTCCATGGCAGCCCTCACGACACTCAAGACCGACTTTTATGCGGGCGAGGATAGTTGGCTAGCTCGTAGCAATAACACTGCAAGAGATATCGGCACCTCCGAAGCAAAAATAGCATCGGCAAAACTCGACGCAACAGGCACAAGCTCCGAAGCAACGGTGACAATATCGATGACACGGCGGTCAACACCGGATTCAGTGGCTCGAAGTCCGGTCAGCGGAAGAAGCCCTATAAAGGAAATAGTCAGGGCTCATCCAGCTTGGACCGCATACTCGATCGTCCATGTCAGATACATGGCACCCCTGATAAACCAGCCAATCATACCAATAGAGAGTGTTGGGTTTTTAAACAGGCTGGCAAGTTAAATGCCGAGAACAAGGAAAAGGGGTCGCACAGCGAGGACGATAACGAGGAGTCCCGTCCGTCGAACACAGGAGGACAGAAGAAGTCCCCCCCAAGTTAAAACGGTGAACTTGATATACGCTACCCATATCCCTCAGAGGGAGCGCAAACAACAGGTGCAGAGACTAATGCTTTCTTAAGTATTTCAAATGCTTCTACACAATCATCATCAAAGACAAATGGTACATCTTTTTGTAATAAATTAGTCAGAGGCCGGGAAATTTTTGAGAAGTCCTTAATGAACCTCCTATAAAATCCGGCATGACCAAGGAAACTTCTTATACCTTTGATGTCCTTGGGACATGGCATCTTTTCAATAGCATCAACCTTGGCTTTATCAACTTCAATACCTCTTTCAGAAACTTTGTGCCCCAAGACAATACCTTCATTAACCATAAACTGGCACTTTTCCCAATTCAAGACAAGATTAGTTTTCTTCACATCTCTGCAAAACTCGATCAAGATTGCTCAAGCAATCATCAAAAGAGGATCCATAGACGGAAAAGTCGTCCATGAAAACCTCACAAAAGTCAGAGAATATAGCCATCATGCATCTTTGAAAGGTAGCATGTGCATTACATAAACCAAAAGGCATATGTCTATAAGCAAAAGTACCAAAAGGGCATGCAAAAGCAGTCTTTGATTGATCTTTAGCCGACACAGGTATTTGAGAGAAACCAGAATAACCATCTAGAAAGCAATATTGTGTATGTTTGCATAATCTTTCTAGCATTTGATCGATAAAAGGTAAGGGGTAATGACCTTTCTTAGTAGCTTTATTTAATTTGCGGAAATCAATTACCATCCTATAACCTGTAATAATTCTTTGCGGGATCAATTCATCTTTATCATTAGGAACAACAGTAACACCTCCCTTCTCAGGGACACAATGAACAGGACTTACCCACTGACTATCAGCAACGGGGTAAATTATACCTGCCTCAAGAAGCTTTAGTATTTCTTTTCTTACCGCTTCTTTCATCTTAGGATTAAGCCTTCGTTGATGATCACGAACCGGTTTGGCATCTTCTTCCAAATTTATTTTATGTTGACATAGAGTGGGACTAATGCCCTTAAGATCATCAAGAGTATATCCAATAGCAGCACGGTGCTTCTTGAGTTTTCAATAATCTTTCTTCTTCATGCTCGAAAGGTTAGCACTAATAATAACAGGATATATTTTCTTTTCATCAAGATAAGCATATTTAAGATTATCAGGCAACGGTTTAAGCTCAAACACGGGATCACCCTTGGGTGGAGGAGGATCCCCTAGGATTTCAATAGGCAAATTATGTTTCAGAATAGGTTCCTGTTTAAACAATACTTCATCTATTTCCCTTCTTTCATTCATAAACATATCATTTTCATGGTCTAGCAAATAATGTTCTAAAGGATCACTAGGAGGTACGTGAATAGAAGCAAGACCAATGATTTCATCCTTACTAGGCAATTCTTCTTCACGGTGTTGTTTACTAAATTTAGAGAAATTAAACTCACGAGTCATATCATCCAAGCCAATAGTAACAACATTCTTTTCGCAGTCTATCTTAGCATTGATAGTATTCAAGAAGGGTCTACCAAATATAATTGGACAAAAGCTATCTTGTGGGGAACTTAGAACAAGAAAATCAGCAGGATATTTGATTTTCCCACACAAGATCTCAACATCTCTAACAATCCCAATTGGTGATATAGTATCTCTATTGGCAAGCTTAATGGTAACGTCAATTTCTTCTAACTCAGCGGGTGTAATATCATGCATAATTTCTTTATACAAGTCATAAGGTATAACACTAGCACTAGCACCCATATCACATAAGCCATGATAACAATGATCTCCTATTTTAACAGAAATAACAGGCACGCCTACCACAGGTCTATGTTTATCTTTAACGCTAGGTTTAGCAATTCTAGCAGATTCACCACAGAATTGAATAACATGCCCATCAATATTATCAGACAAGAAATCTTTAACAATAGCAATATTAGGTTCTACTTTGACTTGCTCAGGAGGTGTATAAGTTCTAATATTGCTTTTAGGAACCACAGTTGAAGCTTTAGCATGATCCGTTATTCTAATAGGGAAAGGTGGTTTCTCAACATAAGAGGTAGGAACAATAGGATCATTATAAGTGACAGTCTTTTCTTCAACTTTAATAGGTGCAACTACTTTTACTTCTATGGGAGGATGATATTTAAACCACTTCTCCTTGGGGAGATCAACATAAGTAGCAAAAGATTCACAGAAAGAGGCTACTATCTCAGAATCAAGTCCATATTTAGTGCTAAACTTACGGAAAATATCAGTATCCATAAAAGATTTAAAACAATCAAACTTAGGTGTGATACCTGACTCCTTACCTTCTTCGAGGTCCCAATCTTCAGAGTTGCGTTTAATTCTATCCAATAAATTCCATCTGAATTCCATAGTTTTCATCATAAAAGAGTCGGCACAAGAAGTATCGAGCATGGTTTGATTATTATGAGAAAGCCGAGCATAAAAACTTTGAATAATTATTTCTCTTGGGAGCTCATGATTGGGGCATGAATATAACATTGATTTAAGCCTCCCCCAAGCTTGAGCGATGCTTTCACCTTCGCGAGGCCAAAAATTATATATGTAATTGCGATCACGATGAACAAGATGCATAGGATAATATTTTTGATGAAATTCCAATTTCAATCTTTTGTAGTTCCATGATCTCGTATCATCACATAGCCTATACCATGTCAATGCATCTCCCTTCAAAGATAAAGGGAAGACCTTCTTCTTAGCAACGTCATCGGGTATACCTGCAAGCTTAAATAATCCACAAACTTCATCCACATATATTAAGTGCTCATCAGGATGCTTTGTTCCATCTCCTGTAAAAGGATTAGCTAGCAGTTTTTCCATCATACCGGAAGGAAATTCAAAAGGAGTTTCATTTTCAATAGGTTCAGTAGGTTGAGGAGCAACTCTTTGCTCTCTTTGGACGGGGTGAAGATACCCCGAACAATCCCCTCAGAGAATTACTTTCCATAGTAACAAGTGACAGTAAATTTCAGCACACTATATAAATTTTTCCTTACCACATTCCACCTACCAAAGGCCCCCTACACCCCGGCAACGACGCCAGAAATTAGTCTTTATGACCCACAAATATAGGGGATCTATCGTAGTCCTTTTGATAAGTAAGAGTGTCGAACCCAATGAGGAGCAGAAGGAAATGATAAGCGGTTTTCAGCAAGGTATTCTCTGCAAGTACTAAAATAAGTGGTAACAGATAGTTTTGCGATAAGATAAATTGTAACGAGCAACAAGTAACAAGAGTAAATAAAGTGCAGCAAGGTGGCCCAATCCTTTTTTAGCAAAGGACAAGCCTGGACAAACTCTTATAATAGGAAAAGCGCTCCCAAGGACACATGGGAATATCGTCAAGCTAGTTTTCATCACGTTCATGTGATTCGCGTTCGGTACTTTGATAATTTGATATGTGGGTGGACCGGTGCTTGGGTGCTGTTCTTACTTGAACAAGCATCCCACTTATGATTAACCTCTATTTCAAGCATCTGCAACTACAACAAAAGTATTAAGGTAAACCTAACCATAGCATGAAACATATGGATCCAAATCAGCCCCTTACGATGCAACGCATAAACTAGGGTTTAAGCTTCTGTCACTCTAGCAACCCATCATCTACTTATTACATCCCAATGCCTTCCTCTAGGCCCAAATAATGGTGAAGTGTTATGTAGTTGACGTTCACATAACACCATTAGAGGCTAGACAACATACATCTCATCATAATATCGAACGGATACCAAATTCACATGACTACTAATAGCAAGACTTCTCCCTTGTCCTCAGGAACAAACGTAACTACTCACAAAGCATATTCATGTTCATAATCAGAGGGGTAATAATATGCATAAAGGATCTGAACATATAATCTTCCACCAAATAAACCAATTAGCATCAACTACAAGGAGTAATCAACACTACTAGCAACCTACTAGCACCAATCCCGGACTTGGAGACAAGAATTGGATACAAGAGATGAACTAGGGTTTTGAGATGAGATGGTGCTGGTGAACATGTTGATGGAGATTGCCCTCTCCCGATGAGAGGAGCGTTGGTGATGACGATGGTGATGATTTCCCCCTCCCGAAGGGAAGTGTCCCAGACAGAACAGCTCTGCCGGAGCCCTAGATTGGTTCTGCCAAGGCCCCGCCTCGTGGCGGCGGAGTGTCATCCCGAAAGGTTGCTTCCTATTTTTTTTCTTGACGAAAGACTTCATATAGGAGAAGATGGGAGTCGGAGAGCCACCAGGGGGCCCACGAGGTAGGGGGCGCACCCTTGGGGGTGGGGGCGCCCCCCACCCTCATGAGCAGGGTGTGGGCCCCCTGGCCTTCATCTTTGGCGACGATTTTTATTTATTTATTTTAAGATATTCTGTGGAGTTTCAGGACTTTTGGAGTTGCGCAGAATAGGTCTCCAATATTTGCTCCTTTTCCAGCCCAGAATTCCAGCTGCTGGCATTCTCCCTCTTCATGTAAACCTTGTAAAATAAAAGAGAATAGCCATAAGTATTGTGACATAATGTGAAATAACAGCCCATAATGCGATAAATATCGATATAAAAGCATGATGCAAAATGGACGTATCATCGGGGAGGCTGCTGATGAAGTCCAGGCTCGCCGGATGCGGTTTTGGCTCGAGCGGCCTCCGCTTGTTGGCTGCCTCGCCGTCCATCTCAACCGGCGGCGACGCTGGTGAACACGTGTGCTGGTGTGTGTTGTGTCTTTGGTCTGCACGAAAAGGCCCTTACATGCATGCCGCCGCCAAGTGGTGAATTAAGCGAAAAGGCCCTTCGTGGCGCAAGAAGTTTGCCCTCTAGTTTACTTAGTTTCACCCACTGCCACATGGGCCAGCACACCAAGATACAGAACACGAGCTGACAACGCATCATGTGGATTGGTTGACCGGTCAACTAAACAATATACGGAGCTATACGCTGACACAATGAGCGTATAATCCGTCGGTATAGAGAGTTCGAGTGAGAGGGGAGGCCCGTGAGAGATAGCAGAGAGAGAGAGAGAGAAAGAGCTACTCCCTCCGTTTGATAATGTAGTTACAACATTTTTTTAAGTCAAACTTTTGAAACTTTGACCAAGTTTATAAAGAAATTACTTATATCTGCAATACCAAAGGTAAATGATAGTATGAAGTAAGTACATGTTGTGATGAATCTAATGATCGTTCCATATGTAAATGTTTTTCTCCACATATACCTGGTCAAACTTTTCTAAGGTTTGACTTTTCAAAACATCCATATGCTTATGGACGTGACAGAGTCCCTAACGAGAGAGAGAGAGAGAGAGAGAGAGAGAGAGTGAGAGTGAGAGTGAAAAAAGTGTGTGTGCGTGAGTGAAAGAGACATGGACAACACACGATGAAAGTGGAGAAAAGGCGTGCGTGTCTTATGCAAACATATCACACATGCATCTTCGACAACGGAGGCAAGGTGAGGAGATAGTGTGTGGTTGTTTGGAACCGAGAGAGGAAGATCCCTAGCACGTGGCCAAGAGGGGTCTGACAAAAAAGGGAGAGAGGTCGAGAGAGACATACGGAGAAAATGCAGACATGGGGAGGAGAGAGTGTATGTTTGTCATAGAGAGATCCCCTGGAGATCGTGATGGGACTACATGGGTGGGAGATCGAGTGACAAGGTGTGTGCGTGATAGAAGTTGCCCCGAGAGATATCGAGATAGATGTATGGATGGAGGGAGACAATACGTGTGTTCCTGATGGCTAGTAAGAGATAATCATACTTACGAGGGGGGGGGGGAGTGCTTGTGCCTATGGCCCTCTTTGGATACTCTAACTCAGTTAGAGGTTAGAGTTAGATTCTAACCCTGAACTCACTCTAAGTAAAGAGGTGTTTGGATGGCAGGGTTAGATGGAGCACGGATACGGCGAGGCACCATCACGGGCGGTGCGGGAGGGAGGGAGGGAGAGGACGAGAAGCTTTGAGGAAGTGGGGAGGGATCTGCTGTGGGGAGAGCGAGAGAAAAAAGTGTTTATTAGTGGTCCCGAGAAGAACTAACCCAAATAAGCACCTCTTGGATGGGTTAGTTTTTTTGGATGGGTTTGATGCATCTAACCTAAACTAACCCTCCTGTTTGGATCTTTTTGGGTTAGTTGACTCCAAACTAACCCAAACTAACTCTGACCCATGAATCCAAACAGAGCCTATGATGGAGTGAGGGATTATGGTACTTAGGGGGGTGCGTGTCACATGGAGAGAGAACAAGGGCGGAGAGTGTTGGATGGGTCTATATGTATAGCGCGAGCGAGACATGTGTATGTGTGAACTAGGGAGATATAAGGCCAGTTTGGCTTGCGTCGTAAGCATCTTTTGCGTGGCCTGGGGTTGTGGCTGGATTTCATGCACGCTTGTTTGGTTGCTACCCTGTGAAAAGAAAGCCCGCCTGGGCTGGGTTCCCTTACACTTTAATTAGCCTGGCTGAACTCCAGACACTTCAAGTAGCCTGGCCCAAGCAACCGATTTCGAACGCCTGGCCGTGCCTGGTCGTGCAGCCACGAGGCTAACAGCAACATGGATGGATATTAGCATTAAATAATTTATGCATGGATTGATTGATGGGATGTTGATGCTTTGCCTGGCCCAGGCATGAACCAAATGCTTCAGCACCACACAAGCCTGGACAGGCAGAAATATTTTACATCTCACGTCCGCACCAGGCAGTACCGGCCATCAAGGCATGAGGGTCAGGTCACGAACCAAACTGACAAATAAAGTTTGAGAGAGATTGAGGAGCCCCGATAAGGCTGAGTGGTGCGTCAGATAGCTGAGAGGGGGAAAGAGATATTCCATCCGCTCGATAAAGCAGTGCATGTAAATTTTTTAGAAGTCAGACTTTGGAAACTTTGATCAGGTTTACGCAAATGTTATTTATATCTACAATACCAAAGATACATCATACAAAACTACATCTCATGGTGAATCTAATGGTATATGTTTGCCGTACTAGATGTAATTCTTTTTCTCCACGTACATGGTCAAACTTTGTGATGTTTGACTTTTCAATAAATCTATATGCTATGGACGGAGAAGAGTGCCTCAGTGGAGACAGATCAAGTGCGTGTGAAGGAGAATGAGTAAGTGTGCAAAAAGAGTATGTGTGTGAAAGAGAAAGTGACAACAAACGATAAATTAGAGAGAGAGAGTGTGTTTTTTCGTTTCTTATGCGAACATATCACGCATGCATCTCCGAGATGGAAAAGTGAGGCGAGGAGATACACGAAGATAGCTAGTGTCTGATTGTTTGCAACGGAGAGAGACACCCTGTAGCACATGTCCAATAGAGGTCTGGCCAACAAGGAAAAAAGGTCGAGAGGGACACATGGATGGCATGGACGCATGGGGAGGGAGAGAGGGTGTGTTTGTGATAGAGAGATCCCATCGAGATCGTGAGGGGACTATATGGGTGGGAGATCGAGGGAGTGCGTGCGCGACAGAAAGATGCCCCGAGAGAAATCGAGATACATGCACATGTTTGTGATGGAGACTACGATTAGCTAGTCATATACATATAGGGGGGACTGCGTGTGCCTACAATTGAGTGAGAGACCATCATACTTGGCTAGCTGGGCATGAGATTGTGTGTGTGTGTGTGTGTGCATGTGAGATGGAGAGAGAACGAGGGAGAGAGATAGAGTTTTAGATGGGCCTATATAGTGCGAGTGAGATATGCATGTGTATGTGTGACTCAGGTGGATGGAGAGTTTGAGAGGGGGGGGGGGAAGAGCTCCAAGATGACATAGTGGTGCGTGAGAGAGTTACGGGTAAAGAGCCAAGGAATTTGTGTGCGTATGATGAGTGCACCCAAGATATCTAGCTTGGAATAGCTAGAGTATCATACATAGTGTCTTGAGAGATACCTATAGATGGTGTATATATGAATGCGAACTAGAAAGACCACCCTACAGAGAGAGAGAGAGAGAGAGAGAGAGAGAGAGAGAGAGAGAAAGGGAGAGGGACCAACAAGGTTTTTGTGTCGGATGCGTGAGACAAAATTGAAGATTGTCGGCGAGAGATTGAGAGAGAGAGAGAGAGAGAACATGAGTCCGGGAGAGGGGGAGGTCGCGTTTTATGCATCAAAGACTGATATAAACCATGTTTCGATATAAACTTGCATTCAAATATTTAAATTGGAGAACATGTTGTCTGCAATCCACACATGAACGGATATATGCCTATATCAAACAAGTTCATTTATTTGACTTTCAACATGTTCATGGAGTTCTATAACCTTGTACAACATGCTACTCGATTGGGGTGTTCAATTTTGGATTTAGTTCACTATTTTGACCCTCTTGAACGAGCAAGTTCATTGAATCGAGATATTTCATTTTAGGTTTGGTTCGCGTTTTTGAGTGGGTCAACTATTTGTCATATAGTAAATCACTAGCAACGAGCATGTAAAAACACATTACTCCCGAGCATCACCTCTCCATCTAAAAAAGAAGTGGCAAGCTAATATTTCAAAATTTGATTCGAATCCACTTGGTAAGGTAGACGTGGATGCTCGTTCTCCCAAAATTTGAACGAACCGTTGAACATCCTCTCTGCTCGGTGGAATTCGCCCGAGCAAATAAATGGGAGACGCAAAATTACCGTCCTATGTGGGACACACATCAATTGGCCCGTTGTACATCGAGGGTAGGTTCGTAACTTCATCCAAGCGCGCCTTCTCCTCGGCCGAAATGACATGTGCCGAATAATTCATAAACCATGGTCGGCAAAACACGCTCTCCTCGCCCGAAATAGCTTGTGCCCACTATTTCAAAACACGCTCTCCTCGCCCGAAATCGCTCGCGCCCACTATATTCAAAACACGCCCTCCTCGCCCGAAATCGCTCCCGCCCACTATTTGGGGAGAAGAAAAGTTACTCTACTATCCCCGACCCTCAGTACACAGACCCAAGCCGAGAAGCCTATAGGCAAGGGTAGAACTGTAACTCCCCCTCACATTTCAGACAAATGCGTCAGAAGACATGGTTCCACTCCCCTCCCAATTCCCCCCGCCCGCCCCCATTCATACCTCGTGGGCGCCAAATCACCTTCTCCCCGGGAAGCTCCCTTCTCTCGAGCCGCGAAACCTCAGCCCCGCCTCCATGGCGCCCCCCACTGCACCAATTTCACAGCCGCCCTCCTCCCTAATGCCGGAGACGCTGTCCAATTGCCTCGTGCACTGGGCCGTGTGCCTCTTACTCCGTGCTGCTGGTGCTGCCTCGACGACGCCCGCGTTAACCGTACTAGAGCCGATTCACCCCCGCCGTTGTTCACGGCGCCGGAGTGGCTCCAACTTCGGATCCGTCCAGAGTCCTGGCACTGCTTCCGTGTAGCCGTCGACCATGGCGACATCGCTCTTTCCCAGCCGCCGGTCGCCACCGCAACCGCGCCGGCCTCACCGACTCGGCAGCTGGACCTGCCTACTTCACCATGCCGCCAGAGGTCGCACCCTCATCTGAAATCACTTTATTTAGGCGTCAGTTGTCTGAAATTTTTATTCTGGGCCAATCGATTCCCAATGGGAAGCAGCACCCCTCGAGGCGGCGGAGCTCCTAGGCTGTCGGTTGGCTGGTGTCTAACATAAGGGTGCGGGCCGCAAGTTCGCCGCGGAAGAAGCGCTTAGATGGCTATCTTTTAGAGTTGCGTGGGTTGAAGGTACTGCTGCCGCCGGATCTGGATGACGGGGAGTCTTTGTGGATTGGCCCGGGGGCGGCGCAACCACGGCAGTGCGGTGGGGCGGGGAGCGGGGTTTTGGCCGGGGCCCGCAGACGGCGGAAGCGAGCTGCTCTGCCGTTGGTCGCCGCTCTTCGGGAAGATTCCGAGCAGTGTCGTGGGAGGCACAAGACGGCCATCAAGCCATCCGGCGTAGATCGGACAGTACCAAAATAAAATAAAATCGTGTGACCCAATTTAGTCTTCAGTCAACAGACGTGTGACCACTCTCGTACCTTGCTGTTGATCTCTTACTGTATTTCTTCGGATCAAAGAGATATGTCGTTCTTAACATTGTGCGCTATCTGCATCTTCAGACACACCGTCTTCCAACTCACCGCAGCTACTCCAACAAGGGAAGCATACACCAGAAGGGAGCTACAGTCCCCACTCAACAGTTCCCTGCATCGAATGCGCGTGCCCGACATGGACAGCCACAACAACTGCAGGGCCATCGACAAGTCGGCACATGATTGTCACTCCTATGGATGGCGGCCAGATAGGTTGTACCCTCATCTTACTTGTGTGCAACATTTATGGCTTTGTTATTCATCTAAGCATGGAAAATAGATCATCACATTTCCTTTGTATATTCATGCTGATCTCTTACGGGTCTTGTTCAGGAGTTCACGCTGTTCCATAGTTCAGTTAAGATACTTGTTCTTTAGGTAACGTTGTTCCATAGTTATCATCCATCAGCCAATGCTATCCCACAGGCTGGTGATTATAGTATTATACCACTTCTAGTATTACCTATGTTGTTCTTTAATACTTTTGTGTGCCATTTAGTTAATCTCGAGTACAGACGATACATATTATGTAGCTTTCATCTGTGTTCTCCCTTTAGTTTATGAGACATGTTGCTACTAGTTAACCCCAGTCCTACTATTTATGTCGTCTCCTACAGGCACTCATTTACATAAATCTAACTACTAGTTGTCTTCCATGCATGTCAGATATAATTGCACCCACTGATATATCCACAAGAACCTCACGGAGCAATGCAAAGGCCAATAAACTTGATGTCAATGATACCCAATATGATGGAACATGTAAAGGCAGTTCTTCAGAAGACTTGCAGAAAGATGATGAATTCTCTTCACCCCACAAGGTCCTTGCTCTAACTTGGCCTGTGATATGGGTACAACATGCATATAATGTCCTGGAGTGTATCTACTCTATTGCAATGCCATGTGCTTAGCATGCTGATCATGCATGTAAATATGTCATGCCTTCCTGTTTTTCAGACATATTCCATTCATGATAACATGTTTCCAAATTCAAATCTTGTCATTCTACTCTATCGCAATGCCATCTCGCTTAATTTGGACATCATGCTACGAATATCTTATGCATTGTTATTCATCGGTATGTACTTCATCACATACGCCATACCATGTTTTTTTTACATTGAAGTGTTGTTCTAGTGCATTGTTGCAATGCCATCTTATTTTCCCAATTATACACGTGTATGTTGCCTTAGTTATTCCTGTACGTATTCCTCTAGCATATAGTTTTACATTCAACTAGTTTTTTTTGCTGTGTTGTCCTGTCGTATCCCTAGCTCTTACACCATACTCCCTCCGTCCGATTACATGTTGCCGAAATGGATAAAAAAGGATGTATCTAGAACTGAAATATGCCTAGACCCATCCATTTTTTCCGGATGGAGGGAATACATGTCAATATGTCATGCCTTTCTATTCTTCAAGACTATTCCATCTCTCTCATTGTCGCATGTTTTATAATTAAAGCACTATTCTTCTATACAAGGCATGCAAGGGGAAGACAACTATGTTAGAATCTGAAGGGTTACAAACAAGTCCTTTGGAAAAGATCCAAACGCCAGGAGGTAATAAATCAACTCCAGTTTTTATAAATACTGCTCCATCATAGAGAAACCCAACTCCTGCTGATAATAAGCAGATTCCAGTGGCCAAAGAACTAGTCCGCTCCAGTCCAGCAAAAATATGTCAACTCAATTCTAAGAAGCATGTGCGTATCCTTGCATCATGAAATTTTATAGCATGCTGATCATATTTTCTACATGTTTCTTACCCATATCTCTTTTAGAAAATAAGCTTAACAGATAGAAGAATTTATGCAATGGTATCGTTTATGAGGAAAGATTCTTGCAGGAATTCTCTGTGCTCCAATGTAGATGTAAGTACCTGTTGTATATCACTATATTTTTACATCAGCATGTATTTTGTTAATCGGCGTGAATCCAACCTTTATCTGATCTAAATTTAGTTGTAGAAAATGTATGATTAAAGGCCACAATGTTGATTTTTGTAAGGAAAACTGCACAGTAGTTTTGCATCCCGAAATGCATGAGTGTACTATCTCATATCGTGGGTTTGAATACTTTGGTTCTGCAGTGGGGTTTTCGGTGTTTTTTCTTGTGTTGTCTGTCGTATCCCTAGCTCTTACATCATACTCCCTCCGTCCGGATTAAATGTTGCGGAAATGGATAAAGCTGGATGTATCTAGAACTGAAATACGCCTAGACCCGTCCCATTTATTTCCGGATGGAGGGAATACATGTCAATATGTCATGCCTTTCTATTCTTGATTACCTATTCCATCTTTCTTTGTAGCATGTTTTATAACTGAATCACCATTCTTCTATATAAGGCATGCAAGGGGAAGACGACTATGTTAGAATCTGAAGGGTTACAAACCAGGTCTTTTCAAAAGATCCAAACGCCAGGAGATAATAAACCAACTCCATTTTCATAGATACTCCTCCAGCACAGAGAAACCCAAGTCCCACTGATAATAAGCAGATTACAGTGGCCAAAGAACTAGTCCGCTCGATCCAAAGAAAAGAATGTCAACTCCATTCTAAGAAGTGTGTGCGTATCCTCGCATCATGAAATTTTATAGCATTCTTATCATATTTTCTACATGTTTCTTACCCATCTCTCTTTTAGAAAATAAGGTTAAACCATAGAAGACTTCCTCCATTAGGATCGTATTCGAGGAAAATATCTTATGGGAATTCTCTGTGCTCCAATGCTGATGTAAGTACCTGTTATATATCACTATATTTTTACATCAACATGTATTTTGTTAATCGGCGTGAATCTAACCTTTATCTGATCTAAAATTAGTTGTAGCAAAATGTTAAAGGCGCCAATGTTGATTTTTGTAAGGAAAACTGCCAGATAGTTTTGCATACTAAGCTGCATGAATGTACTATCTCATATCACGCACATTACTGAATTGTAGTGCTTCTCTGGTTGCCCATTCATTCATTGTGTCAATATTGCTTTCGTACTACCTTACCTGGCTGATGATAGCTGTGCCATATTGTGTTAATTTGGTGTAGGCTAGTTTCCCAAACGTTCGTTGTGTCAATGTTGCTTTCCTATTATCTGACTTAGCCAATGATAGCAATGCTAGTGTGTTAATTTTGTGCAACTGCTTTGAAGATAAGAAGACAAACTACGAAAACAGCAAGGCAACCACATTGTTTCTTTCCAAAGAATCTAGGCCAGGTAATATGGCAATAACTCATGATTAATCTGTTTGGTCCCGTCCTAATTTATGTTATGATGCGATTGGTCGAGACACTCTCCACTATCAATAATACAAGCCTGCCAAAATCGCCATCTGAATCTGTTCGGTATCCTCTGTCTCGAATGCAACTGAATAAATGTATGTTTGTGAACCAATTAATGGCTGAAGCAGTGATAGAAATGGTGGATGAATCAGAGGTGCAGAGTCGTGCGACACAACAACTGATCAATGTTTTCAGAGACAGTGTAGCAAAGCAGAAAGAACTTGCCCACATGCTTATGGGCGTCATACATCTTTGAGGTTGCAGATTGTGACATTGTAGATGGTTAGGTTCTGCTCATTTATTTGCACCGGCATCAATCTTTGATTGCCGATGGATGTAATTTCTGTAGTATATCTTTGGATGTGCAAAGTTATTCCTGTATGCCGTACCTTTGCGTGATCGGTTTTGGTCCTGTGCATAATTGCTGTCGTAATGGGCTCAAATTATCTAATTTGGCCTAAAGACATGTACGAACTTTAGTGGGCCCATTAAGTTAATGGGCCGTTACTAGGCCGAAAGTTAATGGTCGGCCCTCTTACCTCCCGGGTTGTTAACAGGCCGACATCGAATCGGGCAAAAGATGGCCCCAGTTTATTTCACGGGCCGTTAACAGGCCGTTACTAAGTTTGGGCTACATATGGCCCAACCATACTGTAGGCCTTTAGCAGGCCGAAAGAGACAGCGGGCTTGTACTGGACCATGAAGACCATGGGCCGCTAAGAGGCCGAAAGTAAGGTCGTGTGTAAATGGCCCAATCGTGTTGTAGGCCTTTAGCAGCCGAAGAGAAACTGGGCTGGTATTGGACCATGAAGGGCATGGGCCATTAAAAGGCCAAAACTAAGGTCCGACTACAAATGGCCCAACTCATTTATGGTCCGTTAACAGGGCGAAAGGCACACAGGGCCGGGAATTGGCCCAACACTTAAATGGGTCGCTAAAAGGCCAAAACTCAGGTCCGACTACAAATGGCCCAACTGATTTATGGGTCGTCAACAGGCTGAAAGTGACACCGGGCCAGAAAATTGGCCCAACACTTAAATGGGCCGCTAAAAGGCCGAAACTCAGGTCCGACAACAAATGGCCCATCAGATTTATGGGTCGTTAACAGGCTGAAAAATACATCGGGCCGTAAACTAGCCCAACATTTAAATGGGTCGTCAAAAGGCCGAAAGATGTACATCCTGAAAATTGGCCCATCCATTAAATGGGCCATTAATAGGCCGAAATCTCATCGGGCCGATATTGAGCCCAAATATATAGCGGGCTGTTAACGGGATCGAACTGACGAATGGCTGCAATGGTGTCAAATCTTTAACGGGCCATTGACGGGCCGAATTGGCACATCTCGTATGGGCCGTGGGCTTAACTGGAACTGACACAAGTAGGCCTTATATGGGCTGGCCTGCTAATTTTTACTGGGCCGTCCTTTTCATAGGAATGGGCCTTTGTTGGGCCATGCCACATGTCGACGTATCATAGGCGCCTTCCGTCCAATGAGTGGATGACATCTGTCCCAACGATGAGCCACCACGTGTTTCCTCCAGCCAATGATGATTTTACACGTGGAAAATCCCCATTGGTCGGGGCTGTTAACGGGTTATCGGATCCAAAACCCGACCCGATAGCTTAACGGCGTTCCGTTACGGTGGATGCCACGTGTCGGTCACCCTTGATGAAAGCACTTCTGTGAAGCGCGATTTATCGTCATGGAAGTGGACACTTCCGTGATGATAATTTTGGTAATGTCATGGAACACTTCTACGACAACACATGTATGACTATCTTGATTCTATCATAAAATTGTCATGGATGTACATGCATGACAAAAAACGCGACCTACTGTGACAAACACGTATCATCACGGAAGTGTATTTTTTGTAGTGAATGCCGAAGACAATCTGCGCGCCGGACACCTCGTCATTGAAGCCTGGTTCAGGGGCTACTGAGGGAGTCCTGGATTGAGGGGTCCTCGGGCGTCCGGCCTATTGGACATGGGCCGGACTGATGGGCTATGAAGACACAAGACCGAAGACTCTCACCTGTGTCCGTATGGGACTATGGCGTGGAAGGCAAGCTTGGCATCCGAATAAGTAGATTCCTTTCTCTGTAACCGACTTTGTACAACCCTAGTCCCCTCCAGTGTCTATATAAACCGGAGGGTTTAGTCCATAGGGACCATCATAATCATACAGGCTAGACTTCTAGGGTTTTAGCCATTACGATCTCGTGGCAGATCAACTCTTGTAATACTCATATTCATCAAGATCAATCAAGCAGGAAGTAGGGTATTACCTCCATAGAGAGGGCCCGAACCTGGGTAAACATCGTGTCCCCTGTCTCCTGTTACCATCGACCTTAGACGCACAGTTTGGGACCCCCTACCCGAGATTCGCCGGTTTTGACACCGATAGCCGCCTTACTTTCCTGCAGAAAACAGGATGGGATAGATGGGACCTTAGGACGGCTTGACTTCTTGAATTCCATGTGCAAATCTCCAGGTTGAGGTAGTGGATCTTCATCTTCATCAGAGCTGTCATCCCTTGTTTCCCCCATGTCGAAGTCTTCCTCCTCTTCTGTGGTCCAACCATAATGATCCACCTCCCCATAGGCTTTTGGGTTTGCAATATAATCTTGGGACGACATATTTTCTGATCTGACAAAAAACAACACGAAACAAGAACAGAGGATTTCTCTGCAATGCGATGGTCAAAACCTTTGGGAGATTATATAATGAATTTTTACCGACCAAACTAAGTGTACTACAAGAAAACGGAGTCCAGAGGGCACACGAGGTGGACACAAGCCTGGGAGGCGCGCCCAGGGGGGTAGCGCGCGCCCCCAAGGCTTGTCGCCTCCTCGTGCACTTTTCAGACTGCTTTTTATTTTCCAAACTTTTTAAATATTCCAAAACGGCGTAAAATTGCTTCTAGAAAAGTTTTGGAGTTGGTTTACTTATCGTATCACATACCTTTTCCTTTTCGGAGGTCTGGAACATTTTGGAAAGTTTCCCTTATGTACTCCTCCGGTGTTATGGTATTAATAATATTGGTTTCAACATTTATGGGAGTATCTGAGATATAATGTTTGATTCTTTGCCCGTTTACCACCTTCGGGTTAGTGCCTTCGGCGTTGTTGATCTTGATGGCACCAGAACAATAAACTTCCTCGATAATGTAAGGCCCTTCCCATTTAGAGAGAAGTTCTCCTGTAAAAAATCTTAAACGAGAATTGTATAGGAAGACATGGTCACCTACATTGAATTCACGCTTTTGTATCCTTTTGTCAGGCCATCTTTTAGATTTTTCTTTAAACAATTTGGAATTCTCATAGGCATGGGTTCTCCATTCATCAAGTGAGCTAATGTCAAATAACCTCTTCTCACCGGCAAGTTTGAAATCATAGTTGATCTCTTTAATTTCTCAATAAGATTTGTGTTCTAGTTCAAGAGGTAAGTGACATGCTTTTCCATAAACCATTGTATATGGAGACACATGCCCATAGGATTCTTATAAGCAGTTCTATAAGCCCATAGTGCATCATCAAGTTTCTTAAACCAATTCTTTCTAGATCTATTAACAGTCTTTTTCAAGATCAATTTTATTTCCCTATTACTTAATTCTACTTGACCATTAGACTGAGGATGGTATCGAGATGCAATTCTGTGGTTAACATCATACTTAGCATGCAATTTAGGGAAAACACCATGAATAAAGTGTGAACCACAATCAGTCATTAAATATCTTGGGACTCCAAACCTCGGGAAAATAACTTCTTTAAGCATTTTAATGGAGGTGTTATTATCAACACTACTAGTTGGAATAGCTTCTACCCACTTAGTTACATAATCAACAGCAACCAAAATATGTGTATACCCATTAGAGGAAGGAAAAGGTCCCATATAATCAAATCCCCAAACATCAAATGGTTCAATAAGAAGTGAATAATTCATAGGCATTTCCTGACGTCTACTAATATTACCAATTCTTTGACATTCATCACAAGACAAGACAAACTTACAAGCATCCTTGAAAAGAGTAGGCCAATAAAAACCAGATTGTAATACCTTGTGTGCAGTTCTATCACCAACATGGTGTCCCCTGTAGGCCTCGGAGTGACACTTGCGTAGGATCTGTTCCTGTTCATGCTCAGGCACACAACCTATAATAACACCATCTACTCATTCTTTATAAAAGGTGTGGGTCATCCCAGAAGTAATGTCTTAAATCATAGAAAAACTTTTTATTTTGTTGGTATGTGAAACTAGGTGGTATGAATTTAGCAACAATATAATTAGCATAGTCAGCATACGATGGAGTACTACGAGAAGCATTTATCACAGCTAATTGTTCATCAAGAAAGCTAACATCAATAGGTAATGGGTCATCGAGAATATTCTCTAACCTAGACAAGTTGTTTGCTATGGGATTCTCAGCTCCCTTTCTATCAATAATATGTAAATCAAATTATTGCAGCAAGAGAACCCATCTAATAAGTCTACGTTTAGCATCTTTCTTTTCCATAAGATATTTAATAGCAGCATGATCTATGTGAACAGTTAGTTTAGAATCAACAATATAGGATCTGAATGTTGAGGAACACAGCATTTCAAAAAATTTCCTACGATCACGCAAGATCTATCTAGAAGATGCATAGCAACGAGATGGGAGAGTGTGTCCACGTACCCTCGTAGACCGGAAGCGGAAGTGTTTAGTAACGCGGTTGATGTAGTCTAACGTCTTCACGATCCAACTGATCCAAGTACCGAACGTACGGCACCTTCGTGCTCAGCACACGTTCAACATGATGATGTCCCTCGAGCTCTTGATCCAATTGAGAATGAGGGAGATTTCCGTTAGCACAATGGCGTGGCGACGGTGATGATGAAGTTACCGGCGTAGGGCTTTGCCTAAGCACGACGACGATATGACCGAGGTGTGTAACTATGGAGGGGGGCACCGCACCGGGCTAAGAGAAGACTTGGTCTGTCTTTGGAGTGCCCCCTGCCCACGTATATAAAGGAGGGAGGAAGAGAGGCCGGCCCTCCTAGGGGCGCGCCAAGTCTAGGGAGTCCTATTAGGACTCCCAAGTCGTAGTAGGATTCCCTTCCCTTTTCGGAGTGGGAAAGAAGGAAAGGAGGGAGAGGGAGAAGGAAAGGGGGGGCCGCGCCCCCACCCTTTGTCCAATTCGGTTTGGGCTGGGGGGAGGTGCACGCCACCTCGTGGCCCTTCTTCACTCTCTCTCTCCACTAAAGAGCAATAAGGCCCATTAACCTCCCCCGGCGAATTCCGGTAACTCTCCGGTACTCCGAAAAACACCCGAATCACTTGGAACCATTCCGATGTCCGCATATAGCCTTCCAATATGAATCTTTACCTCTCGACCATTTCTCCGCGTCATGTCTGTGATCTCATCCGGGACTCCGAACAAACTTCAGTCATCAAATCACATAACTCATAATACAAATCGTCATCGAACGTCACTACAAAAAAAAGACACATCCGTGACATTTTGGGCCGAACTAAATGTTTTTCTGTCATACATATGACACTTCTATGACGATAATTGTGACAAAACCCGGTATCATCATAGATGTGGTGGGCTCTTACTTCTATGACAAAAATCATGATGAAAATGGGCTTTTCGTCTGGGCGGGCGGAGACGTAGCAGCATGACATTCTTTGGGTCGCCCATGACGGAAAAAACCGTGGTAGAAGCGAGGGGAGGATAATTTCGGGAGTTCCGATTCTGATTGGGAGGTCGGGGCCGAAGCGATGCGCTGCTTTCTCGTGACACGCACGCTGTGCAAAAGTAGGTGTTGGCTCTAACTGAACCCGAGAGAGGCGTTGGGCTCTAACTGAACCCGAGAGAGGCGTTGGGCTCTAACTGAACCTGAGCGATTGTGTCAGATTTCGGGTTCCGGCAGACCCTTGAGGTTCGAACACTAGGATGCGCGCGGAGATCTTTCCCATACCAGCTCACGCGTTAATGGTTTGCAAAGGATCTAAACTAGGAACGATGAACAACACAAGGGACACAAGATTTATACTGGTTCAGGCCACCGTTGTGGTGTAATACCCTACTCCAGTGTGTGGTGTGGAGGATTGCCTCTGGGGCTAATGAAGAACAGTACAAAGGAAGAACAACCTCGCGAGGGGCTGTTCTTGAGCTGGTGCGATGGACTGCTTGGGTAAGTCCAGCCGCTTCTCTCTCTCTCTCTCTCTCTCTCTCTCTCTCTCTCTAGTGGGTTCGACTTGTTCTGATCCGTCGGTCCCCCGCTCTTTGTGGTGGTTAGTCCTATTTATAAAGGGAGGCCCTCGGCCTCTTCCCAAATAATGAGCGGGAAGGGCGCCAACAATTGGCCATTTTGAAGGGGAACATCTAGTACACTTATCCTGACTAAAGTTGGTCTTCGGCTGCCAAAGGCTCGACGGTGACGCCTGCCCCGGCTCCATGATGACCTCCTTCCTGCCGCTCTGCTGGTCTTGGTCTTGTTGCACCGGCGGTAACCTTTGCACGATGCCTTGGCCTGTGCTTGCCTCCTTTGCACCAAAGGGGAACGGGGACATCAAGAGTCGGGCGCTCACCGATCTCGATCGTCATGGCTTGCATCACGGGTCACCCTCATGAGGTATCCTGCCTTGATCTCTCCACCTCCTCGTGAGCCTGCCTGATGAGGCTGCTCCTGAGGAAGGTTCCTGTCGTCCGCCCCGCGAGGTTTGGCCCCTCGCGAGGGTCTTGAGCTTGAGCTGATGAAGCTGGGCCGCGCTGGGCCCCCACTTGAGCCACGCCGCAGGCCGCAGGCAGGCAAGTCTGGGGACCCCCATTCCCAGAACGCCGACAGTAGCCCCCGGGCCCAAGGCGCGCCCGGACTTGGCTTAGCAGAGAAGCGAAGGGGCAAGTGCGAAGCACCGTGGGACCCAACAGCCTGCGGCCTTGGGCGCCGCGTGACAATTGATTGGTCGTGGGCGTCTCCGCTTCCCCATGATCCCTCGGCAAACGCATGACTTGACAAGTCCTTGCACGCAGAAATGGGTCATTGTCGGTGTCAAAACCGGCGGATCTCGGGTAGGGGGTCCTGAACTGTGCGTCTAGGCGGATGGTAACAGGAGACAAGGGACACGATGTTTTACACAGGTTCGGGCCCTCTTGATGGAGGTAAAACCCTACGTCCTGCTAGATTAATATTGATGATGTGTGTTACAAGAGTGGATCTACCATGAAATCAAAGAGGCTAAACCCTAAAAGCTAGCCTATGGTATGATTGTTGTTCGTCCCCACGACTAAAACCCTCCGGTTTATATAGATACCGGATAGGGTTAGGGTTACAGTAGTCGGTTACAATGGTAGGAGATCTACATATCCGTATCGCCAAGCTTGCATTCCACGCCAAGGGAAATCCCATCCGGACACGGGACGAAGTCTTCAATCTTGTATCTTCATAGTCTTGGAGTCCGGCCGATGATAATAGTTCGTCTATCCGGACACCCCCTAGTCCGGAACTGCCTCAGTCATGATTACCTGTGATCGTGGAGGCCGACAGTTGGCCTCCTCCGGCTATAAGTACGGAACGGCGCAAGCCCTTCCAGTCCATTCCTTCTTGCTACTCCTTTCTCTCCATGGCTCCGTCGAAGAGGTTCTCGGCCGTGGAGAAGGGAAAGGCCCACCAGGTTGGGCCTGACTCTCCCCCGACCAAGCGCGGTCGAGGCCGTCCTTGCAAGCATCATGTGGCTCCCGTAGCAGCTTCCCACGGTCGTGGAGGCGATCCCCTGCGCGGCGATGGGCGCCAGGTTGTCGATGGGGGGCGTGCCGTGACTGCGCGGCCCCCTAGGCCACGCTTCCACTCGGCGGAGGTACTGCCGGAGTTCGTCATGTGGTCAGTGGAGCCGACCAGCACCTAGCTCCGGCTTCCCCGCTTCATTGTAGGTGAACTTCCGGCTGGCGCTCCGGGCGGCCTCCGCCACAAAGTGACGGTTGTTGCAGCCAGGCCTCTGGCTTCATTTGGAGGTCTCCGTCGCCGAGAATGTGGCCTGACCCGACTAGCAAATGTTTGCGCTGGCGTGGCTGGCCCGGTGCACCCTGCACTTCAGGTTCGACGGTGACGCCACCCTCTATGTGAGGGTGTTCGGAGAAGACGGTCGCTGTGCCAGGTGCTGCCCCGAAGACGACGACCGTGGCCGTGTACTCAGCCCCGGCGATGATCGGGATGAAGATGACAGCAGGCGCATAGTCGGCGGTGCTCGGGGCTCGTCGAGCTTCGGCAGCTCTCCTTCGGACAGCAGCTCCTCCAGCGGTGGCCGCGACCAGCCCCCCTGCCGTCGCGCCCACGTGGAGGGAGGTAACGGGTCGGCCCGCCGTCGCGCCTCGGTGAAGCGCGAGGAGGAGTCTGATTGAGCTCCGGAGGCAGCACGAGCCTTCGCCGCGAGTTGGTGCCAAGCAAGTCGTGCCTATTTTGTTTTTCTCCCTTCCCTGCGCAAAGAGACAGTAGTGTAGGGCCCCGTGGGGGCGTGCTGAACTGTTGCTGTTAATTATCATGCTGTTTCCGCTATTCCTGTGCTGTGCTTTTGTGCCGCATGCCCGCGTGCAGGAATTACTTAGCTCGGGGGGACTTGTCGCGGTCTTCGCTTCCCGAGGCCGAGGCCTCGCTGCGCGCTTCATGTCCTGCAAGGATTAGTCAGGAGGGGTAGCTTCCGGTCTCGGTTGTGGAGGCAACCGACCCAGGCCCTGTGTTCGCGTCGCGATGCCCGTGGGGCACGGACTGGGAGGGGTGCTCCCGTAGGGGACCTGGATAGGAAAGCTTCGAACGATAGGGGCAGAAAACACTCGCGAGGGTGCTCGCGTTGCTCCCTCGCGAGACTTGCACGAGAGAAAATGAAGCAAGCGAGCGAAAAAGACAAAGAGTCACAAGCCAAGGACGACAACAACTTCAATAAAACTTCAAATAGGAACGAACAAGCCAACTGCAGAAAGCAAATGAAAAAGCCACGTCCGGCACCTAATCTAGTCTTCGACGTCTTCTCACCAGCGCGGAGCTAAGTGCTGCCATTGGGCATGGGCGGGAGCCCCCGAGGCCCGAGGGCGGCTCTCCGGAGACTCCGGGGCGTGTACAAGCCCCAACTCATTATTACGTGAGAGTGTCACGGGCGGCGAGCTTCACAGGCATTGGCCTTCTTCACAGGATCCGGGCCTTTCTCGCGGAAATGAGCTTCACAGGCGTTGGCCTTCTTCACAGGCTCCGGGCCTTTCTCGGGAAATGAGCTTCACAGGCGTTGACCTTCTTCACAGGCTCCGGGCCTTTCTCGGGAAAATGAGCTTCACAGGCATTGGCCTTCTTCACAGGCTCCGGGCCTTTCTCGGGAAAATGAGCTTCACAGGCATTGGCCTTCTTCACAGGCTCCGGGCCTTTCTTGGGAAAATGAGCTTCACAGGCATTGGCCTTCTTCACAGGCTCTGGGCCTTTTTTACAGGCTCTGGGCCTTTTTTCAAGGGTAGAACTTCCGGAGATGCTGGATGTTCCACTCGTTCGGGATGGGCACCCCCTCCTGAGTCTCCAAGCATGCGGAGCCGGGCCTGGAAACATGAACAACCTTGTACGGGCCCTCCCACATGGGAGAAAGCTTATGCAACCCTTCCCTGGATAGGACCCGTCTGAGCACGAGGTCCCCTACCTCAAGAGTCCTCGGGCGGATGTCGCGGCAGTGGTATCGCCGCATCGCCTGTTGATACCTTGTCGCTCACAGCGCGGCCTCTCGACGATGTTCCTCCCCCAGCACGAGATCCGTCCCCCACATGGCGTCCTGCTGCGCCTCGTCGAACGCCAGGACCCATGCGGAGCGACGCCTGACCTCGTGAGGGAGGACGGCTTCTGCTCCGTAGACGAGGAAGAACAGTGTCTCACCAGTCGGCTTGGCCGCGGTCGTGCGGACGGACCACAGCACAGACTGGAGCTCGTCGTGCTAGCCCCTGCCGCAGGCCTCCAGCTTCTTCTTGAAGGTCCTAGTTTTGAGGCCCTTCAGGACCTCCGCGTTGGCTCGCTCGGCCTGGCCGTTACTTCGGGGGTGCGCCACCGAAGCGTAGCATATCTACGTTCCAAGGTTAGCACAGTACGTTTTGAAGAAATTGCTGGTGAACTGCGAACCATTGTCGGTGATGGTGCGGTTAGGCACCCCAAACCGGCTCATGAGGCCCCTGATGAACTTGACCGCAGAGCCCGCTGGGATGGTGCGGACAGCTTCCACCTCAGCCCACTTGGTGAACTTGTCCACGTAGACGTAGAGGTAGCGATAGCCCCCTGGCGCCCGAGGGAATGGGCCTAGAATGTCCAGCCCCCAAATTGCGAATGGCCATGAGAGGGGTATAGTTTGCAAACCTCCTGCCGGCTGATGGATCTGCTTGGCGTGAAATTGGCAGGCCTCGCAAGCCTTTACCAGCTCAACAGCGTCGCTGAGTGCTGTGGGCCAGTAGAACCCGCTGCGGAACGCCTTGCCAACGAGGGTTCGTGACGATGAGTGATGCCCACAGTCTCCGCCGTGTATGTCTTCCAGCAATTCCTTCCCTTGCTCTCTGGAAATGCAACGTAGGGACACGTCATTCGGTCGCCTCCGGTAAAGCTCTCCATCCCTGATGCAGTAGGCCGTGGCCTGCCGCGCCACACGCTCCGCCTCCTCCTCCTTCTCCGGCAGGGTGCCCCGCGTCAAGTAGCTCTAGAGCTCTGTGATCCAGCACCCTTCCTGAGGCTCCAACGCCAGGAGCAGGCGTGCCCCTGAGGCCGGGCCGCAGACCGGGGCTCCCGAGGCAGGCGGCTGGGGGAGCTCCTCCCGAGGTTGCGCCGCGCTTGATAGTGATGGTGCCGCTGAGGGCCTGAAGAGTCGCTCTTCGAAGACGCCAGGCTCCTGAGGCAGCCGCCTGGATGCCCTCTTAGCAATGTCATCCGGCTCTTGATTGGTGCCGCGAGGCACATGCTGCAGCTCCAGCCCCCAGAACTGTTTCTCCATCATGCGAACCTCCGCGAGGTAGGATTCCATGTGCTCGTCCTTCGCCTCATATATCTTGTTGGTGAAGTTGACGAGGAGTTGTGAATCGCCCTTGATGATGAGGCGCTTTACCCCCAAAGCGACTGCAGCTCTCAGGACGGCTATCAGGCCTTCATATTCTGCTATGTTGTTGGAGACCTTTTCCTTGTTCTGGAAACAGAGCTGCACGGCGTAATAGAGCTTGTCCAGAGTAGGGGATACGAGCACTGCGCCGGCCCCCGCGCCATGTCGGGAGAATGCCTCGTCGAAGTACATGACCCAGCCGTCCGGTGCCTCGCTCCCCGGAGAAAGTGATCGGTCTTCGCCTGCTTCGAGGCCGGGTGCCTTCGTCCATTCTGCCATGAAATCTGCCAATGCGCCCCCCTTGATGACTCTGGTTGTGCTGAATTCTAGCTGAAATGCTTGCAGTTCGATGTTCCACTCGGCGACTCTTCCAGCCGAGTTGGGGCTCCTGAGGACCCTCTCCAGAGGGTATGCTGAGACCACCTTGATGGGATGACCTTGGAAGTAGTGCCGCAGCTTGCGTGAGGCTACCAATAGCGCGAGGAGGTGTTTTTGGGGCATGGGGTACCGCGCCCTCGCGTCCCGTAGCACCGTGCTGACGAAGTACACGGGGTGCTCGACGAGGCTGTGGGTGCTGGCGCTGTTCGCGTCCTCCGTCGGTTGAGGTGCCTCCCGAGACAGTGGAGCCCCCAGCGCCTGGTCGCTTGGTGGGGCCTCTTCTGCTCCAGGCGCGCTTTCCTACTGCGGCTGATCCCCTTCGGCCGCGGCCGCGGTCTTTGTGAGGCTCTCTTGGCTTCGCTTCGCTCCTGCCCGGAGGGCTGTTGCGGCCTTGGCCTGATGCTCCTCTCGGCGCTACCAGGCTCTTGTTGGCGGAGTAGGGGTGCTTGCAGGTAGAGCACCAGAGGCTCCCAGGGCCTTGAGCTACCATCACCGGAGGGCTGGTAAGGTACCTCTTGAGTTCTTGGAATGCCTTGTCGGCCTCTTCAGTCCATTCAAAGGGGCCATTCTTCTTCATCAGCTTGAAGAATGGCAGTGCTCATTCCCCCAGCTTGGAGATGAAACGTCCTAGCGCGGTCACGCGCCCGGTGAGTTTCTGCATTTCTCTGAGGGTCTTTGGTGGGCTCATGTCTTCGACTGCTTTGACCTTTTCTGGGTTGGCCTCGATGCCCCTATGGGACACGAGGAAACCCAAGAGCTTGCCCGAGGGGACTCCAAATACGCACTTCTTCGGGTTGAGCCGCAGGTCCACTTTATCAAGGCTCGCGAAGGTTTCTTCCAAGTCCTATATGAGGGTTTGCGCCTCCCGAGACTTCACTACAATGTCATCGATGTACGCCTCAGCATTCCTCCCGAGCTGTCGGCCCAGGACGATGTGCATCAGCCGCTGAAAGGCCGCGCCTGCATTGCGCAACCCAAACGGCATGCATGTATAGCAGTACACTCCGCACGGGGTCAGGAAAGCCGTTTTTTCCACGTCTTCTACCGCCATCTTGATCTGGTGATAGCCTGAGAAGGCATCCAGGAAGCACAGCAGGTCACACTCAGCGGTGGAGTCGACGATCTGGTCAATGCGAGGAAGCGGAAATGGATCCTGTGGGCAGGCCTTGTTGAGGTTGGTGAAGTCGACACACATACGTTCCTTTCCCCCCTTTTTTGGCACGACAACTGGGTTGGCCAGCCAATCCGGGTAGCGGACCTCGCGAATAACCCCTGCTGCCTCTAGCTTGCGGGTCTCTTGGACGATAAAAGCTTGTTTCTCTGTGGACTGTCGCCTCGCCTTCTGCTTCACGGGGCGCACGTTGGGGCACACGTTGAGGTGATGCTCAATCACGCCCCTCGGGACCCCCGCCAACTGATTAGGTCCCCACGCAAACACCTTCTTGTTTGCACGCAGGAACTTCACCAAGGCCTCCTCCTGCTTGGGTTGGAGGTTTGCACCTATGGTGAAGGTGGCGTCTGTGGACCCATCCTCATTGACTGGTACCTGCTTGGTTTCTGCCTTGTTTTGAGTGAATAACTGCTTCTTCTTGGACGGCGCGGCCCCCTTGGGCTCGGGGCGTCAGCGCTGGCGGGCCGTGCCGCCACGACCGCCTTGAAAACAAGCTTGAGCGCCTGTAGTGCATCCCCTGTGTTTCCTGAGACGGTAAGGACGCCGCTGCTCCCGGGCATCTTCATGAGGTTGTACGCCGGGTGAGTCGCTGCTATGAACCGGGCCAAGGTCGGGTAGCCAAGGATGGCGTTGTAGGGGAGGCCGATGGGGGCGATGTCGAAGTCGATCAGCTCTGGGCGGAAGTTGTAGCGGGTGCCGAAGGTCACCGGGAGGCGAATTTTTCCCAGGGAGGCGGTGGAACCGACTCCGACTCCTGAAAAAGGCCTGTTGGGCTGGAGCCGCTCTGGTGGCACATGGAGGAGGCTGAAGGCCTCCACAGAGAGCACGCTGAGTCCGGCTCCGCCGTCGATGAGGGTCCTGGTGACAGCCACATCGCAGATGGTGGGGGTGCACATCATCGGAAGCGCACCCGAACTGGCGGGGTTGGAGGGGTGATCGTCAGAGTCGAAGAGCAGGTCGGCCTCGGGCGCCACCCAGCCCGGCGGGGCTCCCTGGTGCTTGGAGGCGGTGGCGATCTGGCTGGTGAACAGCTTGACATGGCGGCTCGAAGGTGGCGCCGGTGAGCCGCCCAGGAGAGCTGCGACGACCGGCAGCGCCGGCCCAGCGCGATGGGCGAGGTAGAGGTCGCGCAGCTCCCCCCGACAGGCCTGCTGCTCGTTCCCTCTCGGGCCGGCGGGGGCATTGGTGGCAGGCGACGTGGAACGACGGGGGCGTCCGCCGACGGGAGCCGTCTGGGTGACTCGAGCGGCGCGAGCAGCCCAGCGCTAGGCGCCGGCTCGGCGAGCGTCAGCCATGGACACGACGGAAGATCACACGCAACCAGCGGAAGAGAGATTCCGGCACACCCCTACCTGGCGCGCCAAATGTCGGATTTCAGGTTCCGGCAGACCCTTGAGGTTCCAACACTGGGGTGCGCGCGGAGATCTTTCCCCTACCAGCTCACGCGTTAATGGTTTGCAAAGGATCTAAACTAGGAACGATGAACAGCACAAGGGACACAAGATTTATACTGGTTCGGGCCACCATTGTGGTGTAATACCCTACTCCAGTGTGTGGTGTGGAGGATTGCCTCTGGGGCTAATGAAGAACAACACAAAGGAAGAACAGCCTCGCGAGGGGCTGTTCTTGAGCTGGTGCGATGGACTGCTTGGGTAAGTCCAGCCGCTTCTCTCTCTCTCTCTCTCTCTCTCTCTCTCTCTCTCTCTCTCTAGTGGGTTCGACTTGTTCTGATCCGTTGGTCCCCCGCTCTTTGTGGTGGCTAGTCCTATTTATAGAGGAAGGCCCTGGGCCTCTTCCCAAATAATAAGCGGGAAGGGCGCCAACAATTGGCCATTTTGAAGGGGAACATCTAGTACACTTATCCTGACTAAAGTTGCTCTTCGGCTGCCAAAGGCTCTGACGGTGATGCCGTCCTGGGCTCCACGATGACCTCCTTCCTGCTGCTCTGCTGGTCTTGGTCTTGTTGCACCGAATCGGTAACCTTTGCCTGATGCCTTCGCCTGTGCTTGCCTCCTTTGCACCAAAGGGGAAACGAGGACACTGCGCAGGCTGGCGCCCGCCTGGCGCCTACCTGATCTCGATCGTCATGGCTTGCATCACGGGTCACCCACGTGAGGTATCCTGCCTTGATCTCTCCGCCTCCTCGTGAGCCTGCCTGACGAGCCTGCTCCTGAGGAAGGTTCCTGTCGTCCACCCCGCGAGGCTTGGCCCCTCGCGAGGGTCTTGAGCTTGAGCTGATGAAGGCTGGGCTTGGCCCCCCACTTGAGCCACGCTGCAGCCGCAGCGAGCAAGTCTAGGGACCCCGTTCTTAACGCCGACAGATTGCACCGCAGTTACGCGCTATCGAACCCGAGCTATCGATCGATGGCTATTAATCGAACCCGATCGAGAGATTCTTCGCCATCGCTGCTAATCAAGCCGATCGATGCCGCCTACGGGATGAATAGTGAGTGTTGCGGGGAGTTGGATGAGCAGTGAGTGGTGGCGTTGCCTCTGGATGAACAGGACCCGTGGTGTGGTGGAGGGCTGGATGAGCGATGAAGCGGTGGAGGGGTGCCCGTGGAGGGGTGGTTGGACAGGACCCGTGGTGTGAGGGCTGGATGAACGATGAGCGGTGGAGGGTGGTTGAGCGATGGCGGTGGAGTAGCGTGCGATGGGGGCTGGATGAACAGGAGCCCGTGGAGGCTGGAGGAGGTCGACGGTAGCCCGTGGAGGCTGGAGGAGGTCGACGGTGGAGATGAACAGTATCCTGTGGAGTCCCATTTTGCGGTACGCCACACCCCTCCCGATGAACAGGACCCCTGTTTCGACCGTAGCGCTCCAACACAAGTCCGTTTCGTCCGTTTTGCGGTACGCCACACCCCTCCCGATCAATAGGGCTCCCGTTTCGACCGTCGGAGGTCTGTTTCGTCCGTTTTGCGGTACGCCACACCCCTCCCGATCAACAGGACCCTGTTCCGAACGTAGGAGGTCTGTTTCCTCCATTTTACGGTACGCCACACCCCTCCCGATCAACAGGACCCTGTTCCGAACGTAGGAGGTCCGTTTCCTCCGTTCTACGGTACGCCATGCCTCGTTTCCATCGCCTGTTCCGTCCAAGCCCTCTCGATGAACACGACCACGCATTCCGTTCCGACCCAGCCGGTTAGCTCCCCATGAACACGACGACGACGCTATTTCTCCGTTCCGATCCAGCCATGTACGTATGCACGAATAGGCATTCGAGACCCTGCCCGTATGTATGTACGTGGCCGTATTTTCTTTCTTGCACCCTGGCCGGTGTACGTACGTGTACATGCTACGTGCGCGCCTCTACTACGACACGTACGTGCCTCTACTATGATACGTGCGCGCCTCTACATCGACCAGTATATATGTACGTACATGTTCGCGACCAGAATGACAACGCTACCTACGCTTCGACCAGGTGGGTCCCGACTGTCAGGCACTTCCTTGCGTGCGAAGATGTAGCTGGTGGGTCCCAGCAGTCAGGGGGAAATGTTTTTTGGCAAAATACGGTGGCCCGTCCGGTGGGTCCACGCTGTCAGGTGGAGGAATAATTATTTTCCGCGTAATAAGGAGGCACTTCCTTACTGCGGCCATGGACCCAGCTGTCAGCCTCTCCACGTACAGTCCGCGTCCGATGGAAGTCATGCCTTGACCACGTTGACCACGCCGCGCCGAGAGCACCAGGGCGGTGGACGACGGTGAGGCCTAGGAAGGGGACGATGGGGAGCCGGGGAAGACGCGACAGGGGAAGCCCGCGCGGACAGGAGTACAAGGGTTCACTGGTTCGGCTGCCACCGCTGCAGGGCCTGGCCAGCGGTGGGAATAGTAGGGGGCGGTGAGGCCTCCGCGGCAGCACATCCGGCCATGGGAGGCATGAGCATGCGGCACGACCGGTGCTGCTTTGGGCGGCTGGAGAAAGAAGACCATAGGTTGAAGAAGCACTACGGCCGTTGGATGGACATCGTACGGTCACTGGAGCTAGAATCGTTTATATTGACTAAGTTGACAAAGCCCTCCGTCCCTGCCAACTTAGTAGGCCCACAAGTCAGCCTCCCACCAAGGTGGGTCCTAGCTAGCAGGGGGTATTCATTTTTTTGTGCGTAATAAGGAGGCACTTCCGGTGGGTCCGAGCTGACAGCAGGGGGAACGTTTTTTTCGCGAAATACGGTGGCCCATCGAGTGGGTCCCAGCAGTCAGGGGCAAACATTTTTTTCGCGAACTACTGGTGGCCTGTCCGGTGGGTCCCTGCTGTTAGGTGGAGGAATAATTATTTTCCGCGTAATAAGGAGGCACTTCCTTGCGGCTGTCGTGGACCCAGTTGTCAGCCTCTCCACGTACAGTATTCTTTCGATGGAATTCGGTCATGGACCACATTGACCACGCCGCGCCGAGAGCACCACGGCGGTGGACGACGGCGAGGCCTAGGAAGGGGCAGCGGATCCGGGGAAAGGCAGCGGTGGATGCCCACGCTGAGCGGAGTACGAGGGTTCACTGGTTCGGCTGCTGCCGTCGCCTGAGAATAACAGGGGTGTGGGTGAGTGGAGTGGAGGGATGGCCTGGCCAGCGGTGTGAAGTAGTATGGGCGGTGAGACCTCCGCGGCACAGACCCGGCCACGGAGGCAGGAAGCGGCGGCACGACCGGCGCTGCTTTGGGCGGCTGGAGCAAGAACACCAGAGGTTGAAGAAGCACTACGACTGTTGGATGGACATCGTATGGTCAGTCGAGCTAGAATCGTGCATATTGACTAAGTTGACAAAGCCCTTTGCCCCCGTTAACTTAGTAGGCCCACTATACTGGGTCCCAGCTAGCAGGGGGAGTATTCATTTTTTGTGCGTAATAAGGAGTCACTTCCTTGCATGCGAAGATATAGCTGGTGGGTCTGAGCTGTCATCGGCGGTAACGTTTTTTCACGAAATACAGAGGCCCTTTCGGTGGGTCCTAGATGTCAGCTGGAGGAATCATTATTTTGCGCGTAATAAGGAGGCATTTCCTTGCGTGCGGCCGTGGACCCAGTATCGGCCTCTCCACGTCTGATCCACTTCAGATGCATGTTGGTCGTTGACCATGTTGACCACGCCACGCCGAGAGCACCAGGGCGGTGGGCGACAATGAGGCCTAGGAAGGAACGACACGGAGGCAGGAAGACTTGATGATTGTTTCCCACGGAGGGGAGTACAACTGTCTGAGGGTTCTTGGTTTTGTCTGCCGTCACGGAGAATAAGAGCAGTGTGGGACTGTGAGTGAGTAGAGGGATGGCTAGGCCAGCGATGGGAGTACGGTGGGGCGGTGAGGCTGCTTGGCAACCTGACGGCCTTGAGGAGGGAAGCGAGCAGTCCGTCGGCGCTTGTTTGAGCAGCTGGAGCAGGAAGAGCAGAGATTGAAGAAGCACGACGGCTGTTGGATGGACATCCAACAGTATACAGGCCATCTACGGAAAGCTTCAAATCTGTGGAAAACAGCATACAACCCATCTGCCATTTTTTCAAATAATTTAAAGCCCATTTTCTAATTCTTACGGGTTTTTTGGAGCCCATATTCTTTTTGTTAGCATTACAACCCATATTGTGGCCACGGTTAAACAATTATACGAAATTTTGCATATGTCGGTGCGGTCTGAACTGTTTTTAATCCCGAAATTTCGAGTCACATTCAGACCGATTTTTAAAATAAATGTATATCAATATAAAATCCAATAAATTTTCCATGCATAAAAATAATGCAATTTAAAATCTAGAAATGAAAAAAAGATATTTGAAACTAATTACCGGTTTGATGTGTTTTAAAAATGTACAACCCATTTCTTATTACTGATAGGCCATTTTCTCGGCCAGCCCGAATGAAGCTCTCCTCGTCTTGAAATATTTGCGGCCCAACAGGCCTGATAAAGCGACTTACTTGACAAATCACTAATGCAATTTAAAATCTAGAAATGAAAAAAAGATATTTGAAACTAATTACCGGTTTGATGTGTTTTAAAAATGTACAACCCATTTCTTATTACTGATAGGCCATTTTCTCGGCCAGCCCGAATGAAGCTCTCCTCGTCTTGAAATATTTGCGGCCCAACAGGCCTGATAAAGCGACTTACTTGACAAATCACAAAAAAACTGGGCTAGCCAATTTCAGAAAAAAAAAACTACTGGGCTGGTCTGTGGTAAACATAAAAGAAAAGGCTTTCTAGACAGGCTAGAGTGTCCCGCACAGCCCAGTTGACACACTGCTTCCGTCTCAAAAACAAATTAGATAAATGCCACTCCAATTATAGCGATTCATAAAAATGCCACTGCAATTTCCAAACTTTGAAAAATGCCACTGCAATTTTTGCAAACTTTGAAAAACGCCACTCTAGACTTCGAAAAATGCCACTGGGAATGGGATGAAATGGCATTTTCAAAGTTTGGAAATTGCAGTGGCATTTCTCGGAAATACCAGATTTGGAGTGGCATTTATCAAATTAACCCAAAACAAAAATAACTGGCGAGCTGCTGGGTCCCTGGTGTCAGCCGCTCGTTGTGCAATTCTCTCGTTTATTGACTATGTTGACAATGGCATGGGACCCAGATGTCAGAAACCCACTAGGAGGAGCCATCTTTTTATTGGCTTGAAACAAGGAGGCACTTGCTTGCGTACTACCATGACCATGGCGGGTCCCTGCTGTCATCCTCTCCACGTACATGTTGGGGTACGTAGCAGAAATTCAAAATTTTCCTACGTGTCACCAAGATCTATCTATGGAGAAACTAGCAACGAGGGGAAGGAGAGTGCATCTACATACCCTTGTAGATCGCTAAGCGGAAGCGTTCAAGAGAACGGGGTTGAAGGAGTCGTACTCGTCGTGATCCAAATCATCGGAGATCCTAGTGCCGAACGGACGGCACCTCCGCGTTCAACACACGTACAACCCGGTGACGTCTCCCATGCCTTGATCCAGCAAGGAGAGAGGGAGAGGTTGGGAAGACTCCGTCCAGCAGCAACCTGACGGCGTGGTGGTGGTGGAGGAGCGTGGCAATCCTGCAGGCTTCGCCAAGCACCATGGAGAGGAGGAGGACTTGGGAGAGGGAGGGCTGCGCCCGAGGCAAGGGTGAAGCTCCCATGCGCCTCCCCACTATATATAGGGGTGGAGGGGGCTGGTTTCTTGCCCTCCAAGTCCATTGGGGCGTTGGCAAAGGTGGGAGGAAAGAAATCACATCATTTCCTTCCCCACCGATTGTTATCCCCCTTTTTTAGGGATCTTGATCGTATCCCTTCGGTATATGATCTTATTCCTTCTAAGGGGGGATCTTGGTGCACCTTGACCAGGGGTGTGGGGCCTTTCCCCCACTACCCACATTCATGTGGGTCCCCCCATGCAGGTGGGCCCCACTCTGGAACCTTCTAGAACCTTCCTGATACAATACCGAAAAATCCCGAACATTTTCCGGTGGCCAAAATAGGACTTCCCATATATAAATCTTTACCTCTAGACCATTCCGGAACTCCTCGTGAGATCCGGGATCTCATCCAGGACTCCGAACAACATTCGGTAACCACATACAAACTTCCTTTATAACCCTAGCGTCATCGAACCTTAAGTGTGTAGACCCTACGGGTTCGGGAACCATGCACACATGACCGAGACGTTCTCCGGTCAATAACCAACAGCGGGATCTGGATACCCATGTTGGCTCCCACATGTTCCACGATGATCTCATCGGATGAACCACGATGTCGAGGATTCAATCAATCCCGTATACAATTCCCTTTGTCTAGCGGTATTGTACTTGCCCAAGATTCGATCGTCGGTATGCCGATACCTTGTTCAATCTCGTTACCGCCAAGTCTCTTTACTCGTTCCGTAACACATCATCCCGTGATCAACCCCTTGGTCACATTGTGCACATTATGATGATGTCCTACCGAGTGGGCCTAGAGATACCTCTCCGTCTGCGGAGTGACAAATCCAGTCTCGATTCGTGCCAACCCAACAGACACTTTCGGAGATACACTGTAGTGCACCTTTATAGCCACCCGATTACGTTGTGACGTTTGGTACACCCAAAGCATTCCTGCGGTATTCGGAGTTGCACACTCTCATGGTCTAAGGAAAAGATACTTGACATTAGAAAAGCTTTAGCATCTGAACTACACGATCTTTGTGCTAGGCTTAGGATTGGGTCTTGTCCATCACATCATTCTGCTAATGATGTGATCCCGTTATCAACGACATCCAATGTCCATGGTCAGCAAACTGTAACCATCTATTGATCAACGAGCTAGTCAACTAGAGGCTTACTAGGGACATGATGTTGTCTATGTACCCACACATGTATCTGAGTTTCCTATCAATACAATTATAGCATGGATAATAAACGATTATCATGAACAAGGAAATATAATAATAACTAATTTATTATTGCCTCTAGGGCATATTTCCAACAGTCTCCCACTTGCACTAGAGTCAATAATCTAGTTCACATCGCCATGTGATTAACACTCACAGGTCACATCGCCATGTGACCAACATCAAAGAGTTTACTAGAATCAATAATCTAGTTCACATCACTATGTGATTAACACTCAATGAGTTACGGGTTTGATCATGTTTATGCTTGTGAGAGAGGTTGTAGTCAACGGGTCTACAATATTCAGATCCCTATGTATTTCGCAAAACTTTATGTCATATCATAGATGCTGCTACCACGTTCCACTTGGAGCTATTCCAAATTGTTGCTCCATTATACGTATCCGGTATCTCTACTCAGAGCCATCCGGATAGGTGTTAAATCTTGCATCGACGCAACTCTTTACGTCGAACTCTTTATCACCTCCATAACCGAGAAACATATCCTTATTCCTCTAAGGATAATTTTGACCGCTATCTGGTGATCCACTCCTTGATCACCTTTGTACCCTCTTGCGGATATGTAGCAAGGCACACATCGGTGGTACACAACATAGCATACTGTAGAGCCTACGTCTAAGGCATAGGGGACGACCTTCGTCCTTTCTCTTTTTCTTCCGTGGTCGAGCTTTAACTCTTAACTTCATACCTTACAACTCAGGCAAGAACTCCTTCTTTGACTGATCCATCTTGAACACCTTCAAGATTATGTCAAGGTATGTGCTCATTTCAAAGTATTATTAAACATTTTGATCTATCTTATAGATCTTGATGCTTATTGTTCAAGTAGCCTAATCTATGTTTTCCATTGAAAAACACTTTTCAAACAACCCTATATGCTTTCGGAAATTCTACATCATTTACGATCAACAATATGTCAACAACATATACTCATCGAAATTCTATAGTGCTCCCACTCACTTCTTTGGAAATACAAGTTTCTCACAAACTTTGTATAAACCCAAAATCTTTGATCATCTCATCAAAGCGCACATTCCAACTCCAAGATGCTTACTCCGGTCCTTAGAAGGATCATTTGGAGCCCGATACCTTTTAGCATCCTTAGGATCGACAAAAACTTTCTAATTGTATCACATACAACCTTTCCTTACGTAAGTGGTAAGGAAACTCGTTTTGACATCCATCTGCCAGATTTCATAAATGCAGCTAATGCTAACATGATTCCGACGGACTTAAGCATCGCTACGGATGAGAAAATCTCATCGTAGTCAACTCCTTGAACTTGTGAAAAACTCTTCGCCACAAGTCGAGCTTCATAGACGGTGACATTACCGTCCATGTCCGTCTTCTTCTTAAAGATCCATTTATCTCAATGGTTTGCTGATCATCGGGCAAGTCCACCAAAGTCCATGCTTTGTTCTGATACATGGATCCTATCTCGGATTTCATGGCTTCTAACCATTTGTCGGAATATGAGCCCACCATCGCTTCCCCACAGCTCGTAGGTTCATTGTTGTCTGGCAACATGACCTTCAAGACAGGATTACTGTACCACTCTGAAGTAGTACGCATCCTTGTCCCCCTACGAGGTACGGTAGTGACTTGATCCAAAAATTCATGATCACCATCATAAGCTTCTACTTCAACTGGTGTAGGCGCCACAGGAACAACTTCCCGTGCCCTACTACACACTTGTTGAAGTGACGGTTCAATAACATCATCAAGTCTCCACCATCCTCCCACTCAATTCTTTCGAGAGAAACTTTTCCTTGAGAAAGGACCCGTTTCTAGAAACAATCACTTTTGCTTCCGGATCTGAATTAGGAGGTATACCCAACCATTTTGGGTATCCTATGAAGATGCATTTATCCGTTTTGGGTTCGAGCTTATCACGATGAAACTTTTCACATAAGCGTCGCAGCCCAAACTTTCAAGAAATGACAACTTAGGTTTCTCTAAACCATAGTTCTCACGGTGTCATCTCAACGGAATTACGTGGTGCCCTATTAAAGTGAGTGTGGTTGTCTCTAATGCCTAACCCATGAACGATAGTGGTAATTCGATAAGAGACATCATGGTACGCACCATATCCAATAGGGTGCAACTATGATGTTTGGACACACCATCACACTATGGTGTTCCAGGCGGTATTAATTGTGAAATAATTTCCATAATGTCTTAATTGTGTGCCAAAGCTCGTAACTCAGATACTCATCTCTATGATCATATCATAGACATTTTATCCTCTTGTCACGATGATCTTTAACTTCACTCTGAAATTACTTGAACTATTCAATAATTCAGACTTGTGTTTCATCAAGTAAATACACTTAGTATCTACTTAAATCATCCGTGAAGTAAGAACATAACGATATTCACTTTGCATGCCTCGGCACTCATTGGACTGCACACATCAAAATGTGTTACTTCCAACAAGTTGCTATCTTGTTCCATCTTCTTTGAAACCAAGGCTTTTGGTCATCTTGCCCATGTGGCATGATTTGCATATCTCAAGTGATTCAAAATCAAGTGAGTCCAAACGATCCATCTGCATGGAGTTTCTTCATGCTTATACACCAATAGACATGGTTCGCATGTCTCAAACTTTTCAAAAACGAGTGAGTCCAAAGATCCATCTGCATGGAGTTTCTTCATGCGTTTTACACCAATATGACTTACATGGCAGTGCCACAAGTAAGTGGTACTATCATTACTATCTTATATCTTTTGGCATGAAAATGTGTATCACTACGATCGAGATTCAATAAACCATTCTTTTAGGTGTAAAACCATTGAAGGTATTTTTCAAATAATTAGAGTAACCATTATTCTCCTTAAATGAATAACCGCATTGCAATAGACATAATCCAATCATGTCTATGCTCAACGCAAACACCAAATAACAATATTCAGGTTTAGCACCAATCTCGATGGTAGAGGAAGCGTGCGATGCTTGATCACATCAACCTTGGAAACACTTCCAACACTTATCGACAGCTCACCTTTAGCTAGTCTCCGTTTATTCCGTAGCTGTTATTTCGAGTTACTATACTTAGCAACCGAACCGGTATCTAATACCCTGGTGCTACTAGGAGTACTAGTAAAGTACACAGTAACATAATGTATATCCAATATACTTCTATCGAGCTTGCCTGCCTTCTTATCTACCAAGTATCCAGGGTGGTTCTGCTTCAGTGTCCGTTCCTCTTATTACAAAAGCACTTAGTCTCGGGTTTGGGTTCAACCCTGGGTTTCTTCACTGGAGCAGCAACTGATTTGCCGTTTCATGAAGTACCCCTTCTTGCCCTCGCCCTTCTTGAAACTAGTGGTTTCACTAACCATCAACAATTGATGCTCCTTCTTGATTTCTACATTCGCGGTGTCAAACATTGCGAATAGCTCAAGGATCATCATATCTATCCACGATATGTTATAGTTCATCATGAAGCTCTAGCAGCTTGGTGGCAATGACTTTGGAGAAACATCACTATCTCATCACGGAAGATCAACTCCCACTCGATTCAAGTGATTGTTGCACTCGGACAATATGAGCACAAGCTCAACGATTGAGCTTTTCTCCCTTAGTTTGCAGGCTAAGAAAATTGTCGGAGGTCTTATACCTCTTGGCGTGGGCACGAGCCTGAAATCCCAATTTCAGCCCTCGAAACATCTCATATGTTCATGACGTTTGAAATCGTCTTTGGTGCCTCAACTCTAAACCGTTTAACTGAACTATCACGTAGTTATCAAAAGCGTGTATGTCGGATGTTCGCAACATCCACAGGGCGGCGTTCGAGGTTCAACACACCGAAAGCGGTGCATTAAGGACATAAGCCTTCTACTGTCCGCATAATTGCTCTTGTCAACTTTCAACTATATTTTCTCTAGGAACATATCTAAAACAGTAGAACTAAAAGCGAGCTATGACATAATCTGCAAAGGGTTTTTGACTATGTTCGGGATAATTAAGTTCATCTTATGAACTCCCACTCGAATAGACATCCCTCTAGTCATCTAAGTGATTACATGATCCGAGTCAACTAGGCCGTGTCCGATCATCACGTGAGACGGACTAGTCATCATCGGTGAACATCTTCATGTTGATCGTATCTACCATACGACTCATGCTCGACCTTCGGTCTCTTGTGTTGCGAGGCCATATGCGTACATGCTAGGCTCGTCAAGTCAACCTAAGTGTTTCGTGTGTGTAAATCTGGCTTACACCCGTTGTATGTGAACGTAAGAATCTATCACACCCGATCATCACGTGGTGCTTCAAAACGACGAACTTTATAGCGATTACGCAGTTAGGGGAACACGTTCTTGAAATTTTAATGAGGGATCATCTTATTTACTACCGTCGTTCTAAGCAAATAAGATGCCTAAACATGATAAACATCACATGTAATCAAATAGTGACATGATATGGCCAATATCATTTTGCTCCTTTTGATCTCCATCTTCGGGGCTCCATGATCATTATCGTCACCGGCATGACACCATGATCTCCATCATCGTGTCTCCATGAAGTTATCTCGCCAACTTATTACTTCTACTACTATGGCTACCGGTTAGCAATAAAGTAAAGTAATTACATGGCGTTTGTTCAATGACACGCAGGTCATACAATAAATTAAGACAACTCCTATGGCTCCTGCGGTTGTGATACTCATCGACATGCAAGTCGTGATTCCTATTACAAGAACATGATCAATCTCATACATCACATATCATTCATCACATTCTTCTTGGCCATATCACATCACATAGCATACCTGCAAAAACAAGTTAGACGCCCTCTAATTGTTGTTTGCATGTTTTACGTGGCTGCTATGGGTTTCTAGCAAGAATGTTTCTTACCTACGCAAAACCACAACGTGATATGCCAATTGCTATTTACCCTTCATAAGGACCCTTTTCATCGAATCCATTCTGACTAAAGTGGGAGAGACTGGCACCCGCTAAGTGCATGTCAGTCGGTGGAACCTGTCTCACGTAAGTGTACGTGTAAGGTCGGTCCGGTCCGCTTCATCCCACAATACCGTCGAAACAAGATTGGACTAGTAACGGTAAGCATAGTGAACAAAATCAACGCCCACAACTACTTTGTGTTCTACTCGTGCAAAGAATCTACGCAATAGACCTAGCTCATGATGCCCTTTGTTGGGGTGCGTAGCAGAAATTCAAAATTTTCCTACGTGTCACCAAGATCTATCTATGGAGAAACTAGCAACAAGGGAAGGAGAGTGCATCTACATACCCTTGTAGATCGCTAAGCGAGCGTTCAAGAGAACGGGGTTGAAGGAGTCGTACTCGTCGTGATCCAAATCACCGGAGATCCTAGTGCCGAGCGGACGGCACCTCCGCGTTCAACACACGTACAGCCCAGTGGCGTCTCCCATGCCTTGATCCAGCAAGGAGAGAGGAGAGGTTGGGGAAGACTCCGTCCAGCAGCAGCACGACAGGCGTGGTGGTGGTGGAGGAGCGTGGCAATCTGCAGGCTTCGCCAAGCACCGCGGGAGAGGAGGAGGACTTGGGAGAGGGAGGGCTGCGCCCGAGGCAAGGTGAAGCTCCCATGCGCCTCCCCACTATATATAGGGGTGGAGGGGCTGGTTTCTTGCCCTCCAAGTCCATTGGGGCGTTGGCAAAGGTGGGAGGAAAGAAATCACATCATTTCCTTCCCCACCGATTGTTATCCCCCTTTTTTAGGGATCTTGATCGTATCCCTTCGGGATATGCTCTTATTCCTTCTAAGGGGGGATCTTGGTGCTCCTTGACCAGGGGTGTGGGGCCTTGCCCCCACTACCCACGTTCATGTGGGTGCCCCCATGCAGGTGGGCCCCACTCCGGAACCTTCTAGAACCTTCCCGGTATAATACCGAAAAATCCCGAACATTTTCCAGTGGCCAAAATAGGACTTCCCATATATAAATCTTTACCTCCGGACCATTCCGGAACTCTTCGTGACGTCCAGGATCTCATCCGGGACTCCGAACAACATTCGGTAACCACATACAAACTTCCTTTATGACCCTAAGCGTCGCCAGACCTTAAGTGTGAAGACCCTACGGGTTGGGAACCATCTGAGACATGACCGAGATGTTCTCCGGTCAATAACCAACAGCGGGATCTGGATACCCATGTTGGCTCCCACATGTTCCACGATGATCTCATCGGATGAACCACGATGTCGAGGATTCAATCAATCCCGTATACAATTCCCTTTGTCTAGCGGTATTGTACTTGCCCGAGATTCGATCGTCGATATGCCGATACCTTGTTCAATCTCGTTACCGACAAGTCTCTTTACTCGTTCCGTTACACATCATCCCGTGATCAACCCCTTGGTCACATTGTGCACATTATGATGATGTCCTACCGAGTGGGCCCAGAGATACCTCTCCGTCTGCACGGAGTGACAAATCCGATCTCGATTCATGCCAACCCAATGCAGACACTTTCGGAGATACCAGTAGTGCACCTTTATAGCCACCCGATTACGTTGTGGACGTTTGGTACACCCAAAGCATTCCTATGGTATCCGGAGTTGCACACTCTCATGGTCTAAGGAAAAGATACTTGACATTAGAAAAGCTTTAGCATCTGAACTACACGATCTTTGTGGTAGGCTTAGGATTGGGTCTTGTCCATCACATCATTACGCTAATGATGTGATCCCGTTATCAACGACATCCAATGTCCATGGTCAGCAAAGCTGTAACCATCTATTGATCAACGAGCTAGTCAACTAGAGGCTTACTAGGGACATGGTGTTGTCTATGTACCCACACATGTATCTGAGTTTCCTATCAATACAATTATAGCATGGATAATAAACGATTATCATGAACAAGGAAATATAATAATAACTAATTTATTCTTGCCTCTAGGGCATATTTCCAACAGTACAATCATCTCCTGATTGTGTACGCGTCAACTTGCTAGGCCCACAAGTCAGCTTCTAAACCCGTGGAGGACAAATACAAGCCATTTAAAAGGCTGTCTAGACAGGCCATCTGTGGTACACGCTAAACGCCGGCACCGGCGTCCTGCACCTCGCCTTAGACTTGCAAGAGGTGCGATAGGGCGCGTTGCTCGCGCGCGTTGGCCCTTTCCATGCCGGCGTGGTCCACCGAAGCTTCGGCTTCCAAGAGGGAAACCCACTTGACGAGCTGATAGTAAAAATCGGTGTCGCGTACGCGTGCGTGCACGACAGCCTCCAGGGCTATTTGTCGGGCACCAGCCTCCATGTAGTCGGCCCAGTTGCGGGCGCTCTGCTCGCGACTCAGAGCGTCGGTGCGCTGCTGCTCCATGTCCCGCTGGCGGCGCAAATCGGCGATACGCTGCTCCTCCGCCAGGCGGTCGCGCTCCAACAACTCCTGCTCCTCCGCCATGCGGTCGCGCTCCAACAACTCCTCGATCTCCGCATTGCCATCTAAAAATAGACAGAATGCCTCCTCCCTCCGTCTGCCTTCCGTTGAAAAACCGAACACTAGTTCCAGTGGTGACCGCCTCCGGTGTCGCCTACCACGGACGGGCGGGGGCATGGCGGACGTGGCGAGCGACGTCGGGCCAGTGGGGGCTTATGACGATATGGCGAGTTGGGTCATGGTGGCACTGGAAAAGGCCGGGAAACAGTACTTATAGGGGGAAGGTAGCGCGACGGTCATCGGAATTCAATGCATAATGGCTTAGCGCGCCAGCTTGCTGTGGAAAACTAGAGAAACTGAAATTATGACTGTGCCGTCCCATCTCGTCTGGGTCGCACACCGGCATGGCGGTCAAATGAGTGCACTCAAATCACCTCCCTCCTTGTCAATAATGATTCCACAGATTTAAAAAGCCCGCAACAATTAAAGCGTATTGTATCTTTTTTCGCATCAGTTAGCTGCCTTAATTACGGCCGGCTGCATGCAGGCACTCAGTATCACTTGCAGGAAGTACGCGAAGCAGCATGCAACGAGTCGCAGTCGAGGGCACGCATGCAGCCACTTAAATCGCTGGAATTAATTAGGCTTAAACTTCTGCATGCCGTTAATTATTGCCATGCCTTGGTCTTGCTGCTTTGCTCACGAGACTAATAAACCCGGATGGAGGGAGTACCTTGGTTGGTGAGAGGTTTGAATTAAGCCCTGCAAACCAGAAAGGAGGTACTAGTACGTCCGTGATCCCCTATTTATTCGTGTAGGATCGAGTAGGTCGTTTCTTGAATTGAGCCCTACAAACCGGAAAGGAGGTAGTACGTGCGTGATCCGCTATTTAATCGTGTAGGATCGATAGTGTAGCTTGTCAGTTTCTTCAGAGGTAGGCATTTTTTATCCGTGTAGGATCGATAGTGTAGCTTGTCAGTTTCTTCAGAGGTAGGCATTTTTATTCAAAAAACTGCCACTTCGCATCTTGCGTCGCAAATAAAACTGCCAGGAGCGCATTTGTAGGCTAGCTAGTGATCGATCAGTAACTTGTAAACACTGAGCGAACATAAATAAGTAACTGTTAATGCATCTCAATGATTCACAGATCATATACAAATATGTAGCTCCAAAAGCAAAGATCAGCCGATCCGGATCTTGCGTCGCAACTAAAACTAACTAGTATGATTCCCATACATAAGATCAACATTTTAATGCATCTCAATGATTCACAGATCATATGCAAATATGTAGCTCCAAAAGCAAAGATCTAGAAAAAACACCTGTTCTTCCTACTAACATGGATGCTTCTCTTGGCCAACATTCAAGATGCAATTTGAAAGACAAATTTGTTTGTGAATTCTACAATTCCTCTTGCAAACGTAAGTGGTTTCACCAATAGCTGGAACCATGAGAATGAACCACACATGATGGAGGAACATCCACTGCAATATGATTTGGTCTTCTCTCAATCACACCGCGAGACTATTTTTGGAATACAAACTTTAACTTAGGCAAAATGATGCCCATTGCATAATCAGACCAAAGCAATGAAGCATGTAGTGTTGGCCAGTAAATAGTACAGTACTACTTTGTGTCTATGAAGTGACTATCAAATCTTTGTGTCTATTTTCAAATGTCACTGCATACAGTGACTATACTATTCTCTTGTGCAGTTCAACAAAAAATGCGGACACTTTGTTTGTTTGCCAAATAGCAACGGGCAGACATCTCTGTTTGCACAAATATCAACCAGCTAGCAAACATATACCACACCATGTTCGCAGTGATGGAAGAGGTGAAATCGATACAACCGAAATTGAGCATCCAATCATTGAATCATGTCCTGCACCTCCAATGTAGGTCCACCCTGCCAATAAATTCACATGCAAACCACTAGTATTACTATCTAATGACAGTACAAAAAGAGTAGCAAGATAGTAGCAAACCATGTACCTTCGTAATGAACAGCTCATAGTGCCACCAATTGGATATAAAGGTTTGGAAAAAACATGCTCCTAATGTTGAACCAGTTGGACTTTTTGTGCAGTTCCACTAAAATCAAGCATCCCTGTTTGCATAGATATTGAAAGTGTGATTACTATAAAAGTGGCACTAGTTGAAGCATAGACTCACAAATATAAGCATTCCAATTTCTTAATGGGAAAAGGTAGCAAGAATGTTTCTAACCACCTGTTTGAAGGAATAAATAAAGCAACAACGGCTGATGTCAGGAAGGCATACATATTTTTTTCTGAAAAACTGAGCCATTCCTGACCTTTCCTCTTCTTTTAAGCAAATTTTGTGTAGTTCTTCTAAAATAAAATTCCATCACCGCCTTGACAATTCAGTGTCACTGTACAAAAGGAAATGACTTAACATTACATCATGATGTTAGGTATGTAGTCGACAGGCATTAGAGACAAACATACAGACCTCATCCGATAACATAATGACCATTAATTTTAACAAAGGTGTGACTAGCTTTACGAGGATAATTTGAGTGAACTCTACACCCTCTGTTCCTTAATATAAGACGTTTTCACGGTTCAATTTAAAGTACCCAAACGTCTAGTATTTAGAAAAACAGGTAGTAGTTTTCTTGAGCACATATCTGGGAAAGCTTGCCACACTTTATTCATGTCCATACGCTAATGCAACACCATTGAATACTACAAATATACACTAATCCGATTGGCTAGTGCAACAAGATAGAGTAGTTAGTTTATTACAAGGTACAGTACAATGGTTTCTTGAACAGATTTCAATAAACTCTAGCACTGGAAGGTTTCTATAAGAATTAACAATACAAAATGTAAAGGTAACAAGCTTCAGCATTGGTATACTAGCTATGCATGAGCATTAAACCAAATACAAAAGTCTGAAGGTCACTAGCATTATTAACTAATGACAGTATAAAAAAATTGTAAACCATGTACCTCCAAGGTAAATATCATTTCGAACTCGGGGGGACCTTACAAATTGCTATACCAATCTTGATAATCGATCAAACATAAAAACTTGATCGAACGAATCAAGAGAACAACCGGAGGAGTAGGTGCCCACTCTTGACCTTTCCTCTTGTCTTCATAATTATGCATGCGGTTTAACCAAAATAAAATGACATCGGTAGCCTTGGCATTTTGGTGACACTGTACAAAAAAATTAACTTATCTCATGAAAGTGAGGTATGTATTATATAAGCATTAACAGTGCAAAAATCTGAAGGTAGTAACAAGTTTCATCGTTGGTATATTGCCTGTGCAACAACATTAGAATGCCTTAGCTGAAAAATCTTTAATACATCCACAATCAACAGCTAACCCTGAAATGATCCGGTGACATTAAATGACATTGCTTAAATTTATCGGTGGCATTAGACTGAGAGCGGCATTAGTTAAATGTGGCATCACTTTAGCAGGTAGCATTCTTGACTTGATTGCTTTGGCGTTATACTAACAGCAAAAAAAAGTGGCAATAAGAGCATGGGAGGCCCATTAGGACGGTGTGCGCACCGATGCGATGTACCTCCACAGTAGCAGTGGTGAGGGAGGTATGGTTGCCCAGAGCAATAAATATCCAGGCATCATATGTGGATTACGTCCCATTTTGTTCTCTTTAGCCACCTTTTTCCTATGTGAGGACAACAAACCGATCGACCTGGTCATTCTCTATTGCGTTGTCATGCCTTTCTACCCTTCTTCAACCAAGAGACACGAGACTCGTTCCTTAGCTACTGATTTTCCCCTTTTCAACCTAGATGCGGGTTCGATGCCTACTCTCTTGGACAGTACAGTCTCCTTCCTTTCCTTATTCAACCCAGACATGGATTAGTCTGCATGAAGTAGGGTTTCCTTTAATAGTGCAAATTATGGTTTTTCGTCTGCGTGGCCGTGAGCAGAGAGGATAGCAAATTGGGAAGATGGTGGAGTGGAAAAAGATCCACATGCAACGACATGGTAGATGGGGCAATAGAACAAGGGTATGGTTCGAAAAGAGGTAGCATACCTAAGGGTCGGTGGGAAGTGGCTTCGCTCGTGGTCGTCGTCCTCCGCACACACTACGGCAGCGAGCTTGGGGACGGAGGCCATCCCGCGCGGGCGCTAGGTCTGAGAGGACGGCCTTGTCGTCAGTGCGTGACCTCGCTCGCCGATGACGAGTGCGTCAACGTTGCACGTCCTTTTCTTCCCAGGCGGATCTGTGACCACCGGTGAGGAGGGAGAGAGGGTCCGTCTTTTTTAGATCTAGAGAGAGGGTGGTAGTGTGAGAAGCAAGTGGGCAGCCCTTGGCAAGAAAGCGCTGAAGCTCCAGCCTATATATCTTTTATACTACTAATCTTTGGAGGTGGAGTAGTGGTAGAGTAGTTTATATTTTTCTGCGTGCAGTACCCGATTAGTTAGTCGTGCTTCAAAACCGAGCGGCACGCCATTAAAAAAATAAAGGTCGATAACTAATCACGGCACCTCGTGCCAACGTGACGGATCGCATTTTGCACGAGAAATTACACACCATGTTTCATTGACATGTGGTCCCGTTCCAACATATCAGTGAGACAACGGTGAGTAGTAGGAGAATTTTCCGAACGGACGTGTAGGCCGGGGCTCCTCTTCGTGAACCGTGGAAAACTGGCAACTGTCCACCGACTCTTCGCCTTTCCCTCTCGATTTGGAACTGCTGTCACACGCTCTTCCTCTCACTCCTCCATTTTCCTTTAGCCCTTCACCCTTTCTTCTGCCATTGTTCGATCGTCTTCTCCATGGAGGGAACAGGCCGGAAACGACCCCGTTATTCTTGCCCCGATCTGAAAGATGACGTGGTGGAGGAAATCATTGATCAGTGCAACGTCATCACCTCGGCTAGCATGGCAGGTTCGTTCAAGCCCATTCTCGACTCAACTAATAACATCATTACAAGGAACCCAAGAGTCAAGGAGCGGTTTGATCTCCCCTATCTTCTTTGTTGTGACCACGATGGTGGCGCTTGACAGCGGAGGCCTCGCCTGTGCAAGTTGATGCCGCTTGATAATGATCGTATGGTGTTAAGATGCCATCGCTTGAGGGCAAGGCTTGAGCGGTATAAATGGAGATTGGGTTGTTTACATTGGGTCCAACTGCGAGTGGGAACTTGTGAATGTGTACACTCGTGACCGGGTTCCACTTCCAAAAATCTCAGCAGACTGCCCAGAAGTTGAGCACACTAGAAGATAGCACGTTCAAATACGATCATGGTGACTATCTTCTATGGAAGATAGCAATTTGTCGAGTTCCCAACCGCTCTTGGAATTACAACAACTATGAAGTTGTTGCTATCTTAGACAAGCTTGTTGCCGTCCTTGGTGGTTTGACTCGATGGATATTGCTCAAAAATCAGTTTCTGTACACGGATGAGTACTGTGATGCAATTCAATACGAGAGCCTTGTGTTTGCTGCCACCACTCATGGCACTGTTTTTGCATGGGATCCTTGTAGTTTCGGTACGTTTGTCTTCCACCGTAATTATAATTGTTTCATCCACATGCATGCGGGTTAGCAAGTTTCCTTATACTTGAAAAATTTTATAACCAAGGGGGAGATGAAGATGGTGATGATCACGAGCATGAGGACGAGCAGCGCCCATATACTCTGTGGTGCTTGGCAACTAATTCCGATGGATCACCTCTTCTTGTGTGTATACAGCCCTTGATGATATTCTTTGCTAAGGAAGCAGGTGTAGTCTCCCATGGTCGCCTTTCTCCGGACCTATTCCAACACCCTTTGCATGGTATTCGGGATGGATACTAGTGTGCTAGCGCCAACTCCTTCTCCCTGGTACAGAATTGATAGTCTTGCAGAAAACTCGCTCTTCCTTGGACAAAACTATCCGAAAGGCGATCCAACTGCTGTGGACACAACGTTACTAGTACCATTTATGAGAAGCAATTGTGTCTATACCTCGGAAATTTGGGTGGTTCCCTACCCTGGTACTGATATAGGAGGCCGCTTCAACCTGGATGATCAGTCCTGCATTGGTCTCCAGATCAACAATGGATGGTCCGTCCCAGAGAATCACTTGTGGTTCAAAGCAAGCATTTCCAACGCCGAGGAATGGTTGAGTTGAAGTTCATTTCATTGCTTGTTATTTGTTGTATGGTGAAAACTTTAGTATTTATAATGTATCCTCGTTGTCGATGTGTGTTGATGACCTGTTGTATGTAAGAAAATGATATGCATGTGATAAACTTACTAAATTTATGAATGGCTTTCGAGTCGCTTCTCTGAGCGAGTGGTGCGACGAGGCAAAAATATATTTTCCAAATACATAATTATACATGCATTGCAACAAATTAGCGGATGAGGCCAATCAACAATAGTAGTACACTATTTGTACTAGCTTCACATGTTTCGCGTCGGTAGTGTTTTCTTTGTAGCCATATGTTAATGTGTTCGTTATGCGTAACCAGCACCTCGAATCCTCGATACTAGTACTATATAGTAGGAGTAAGTAGTAGGAGTAGTAGGGTGGCATGGGCAAGCATTCACGTCCAGGAGTACGGCACACGCCACCACCACGACATCCATCTGACACCATATTATTTCTTGGAGTCCGTGCTAGAGCAATCTCTTCAACCTCGTCGTTTCTCTAACTTCAGCCATCGCGCGGCGAGGTGGAGGTTTGCCGATAGTCGGTTTCCTTAACTGCGGTCCCACTTGTAAGGCCAACTCCAACGCACGACCCCAACGGACCTCCATTTTGCATGAACTCAAACGATAATTTTGACTAGAAAAGCAAGACCAAAGAAAACAAGAACCACAAGAATACATTTTACTACTCACGTAAGTTGGATTAGTGCCTTCTCGATGCATTCATTGTTGATCTGCGGAGGCTCGATCTTGCGTGCTTCTTTCTTCTTCGAGTGTAAAGAAGTAGACGTTGCTTCCTCGCATCTAGTCTCATGTCTAGCCTCTATTCTAGTAGGAGTATCAACAAGTGCACTAATCTCATCTCTAGCCTCTGTGCTAGCTAAAAGTGATAGAACATCTACTAAATTGCATTCTATCAATATATGGATGTACTCTTCTTCCCAATACAAAAACTTGCATCCATTCTACTCCCTTCGTTGCACAATACATGCCTTCTATTTGTCAAAATATATATGTATCTAGACATGTTTTAGTATATAGGTACATCCATTCTTGGACAAATGGAAGTCAAGTATTTTGGAACGGAGAGAGTACACAATAAATTTTTTAAGTTAGCACAACTAGTCTAATCCGAGTGCAGAACCGAAGATTTGGTCGGGTTCTTCCTCCTTTGGCCGACACGTGGGACATCCAGCCTCCAGGTGGTGTCATGAAAGAAAATAGAGTGGTAGTTGAAGCCACGAGATGTGCATCTTGGGTTAAACTGTAAATAGAATCTTACTACTCTTGAGTAACTCCAAAAGCGGCCACTAAAGATCTTTATTGGATTTGTTTTTCATCACCAGCACGTCGAGGTGAAAGACGTGCAGGTTCAGTGGGTCCGCTTGCATTTTCACTGACATGTGGGACCGCATGTGAGCAAACAGACGATGGGCTCTGCGCGTCCGGTGGCTGGCTGAGAAGAGAGATAGAGGAGGGCTGAGCACGGACTGCAGGAAATTTGTTCTACATACCTCGAAATAGGCTCAATATAGTGGGGTGGCATGGGCTATAAATAGCATTGACGTCTAGTAGTACGGCACACACCACCCACACGAGTCCCATCCGACAACAATTTTCTTGGAGTCCGTGCTACAGCCATCTCTTCTCCCTCCTGTTTTCTCAGCCATCACGCGGTGGGTGGGGTGGGGGTTTGCCGATAGTCGGTTTGCTCAACTGCGGTCCCACTTGTAAGTGAAAATGCAACACCGCACGCATTCCCGCTTGAGCGGCGTGCCGGACCAACCGTGTGGGGTTGCAGCGAACACGGCAGACTTTTTCCTTTTGAACTTCGTAACTTGTAAAATTTGGTTACGGTCCATGGCGCGACCGATAGATAGAAAATAACGATTTTGCCTAGAGTAATGAGGAGTTTGGTTACGCGCCGTTCATGCATGGAGTAATGCATTTAAAATTATGAAGTTGATGCGAAAGGAAAGATAATTACTGTAGTATCATATACTACTACATGGATTTGACGGAAAGATAAAAATACATACGTTCGGCCCCTTTCGATGAAGGTAAAAGCCTACATCTAGTTGTGATGGAATTGATGGGGGTTTCGATGACTAGGGAGCAAACAAGCTTCGCCTACGTCTCGAGTTGTTGTCTGTTGTCCTGAATCGCCGCCGGGTCGTCCCCTTATATACATGGGTGACACCCGTCGGTTTGCAGAGTCCAGAAACCGGCTCATAGACGTGTGCGGTTCGGTCTATAGTATTTCTATCTCACAACACAAGTTACATACCAAGGCCGGTTTACGGCTACAACCCTTAAACCGGTCCTGGGCCTTGGGCCCTTATTGAATATCCTCACGGGCCTCAAGCATGCCAGCTCTTGATGAAGTTAAACCAGCCTCTCCTGGCCGGTTTACGCCCAGTAGTAATATCCCCAATATTAGGCCCCAGATTGATTTGAACAGGTTCATGTCAATCCTTAGTAAAAAACTTCGTCTTCAATCATCTTCTTAGTTGAACCGCCGTGACGTCATCTTCTCAGATTGTGGTGAACCGGCTTGACGTCATCTGTCATAAAGGATTATATCTAACATCTTTGTTTAATAGACTTGCGACAATCGAGGCGACAACTCCGTTTCCAAACTCAAGGCTCCTTAATTCTCGCGCCTGACACATGTCCCTTGCCTTTATAAGTAGACCGTGTCGGATTTCGGGTTCCGGCAGATCCTTGAGGTTCGAACACTGGGGTGCACGCGGAATCTCGCCCTCTACCTACCTGCACCCCGCAGCCTCGCTAGGATCTAAACTACGAAAGGAACATCACAAGAGACACAAGGTTTATACTAGTTCGGGCCACCATTGTGGTGTAATACCCTACTCTAGTTTGTGGCGTGGTGGATTGCCTCTTGGGCTGATGGTGATGAACAATACAAGGAAGAACAGCCTCGCGAGGGTCTGTTCTTGGCCGGGGCGATGAACTGCTTAGGGGAGCTCAGTCGCCTTCTCTCTCTTTTTCTCTCTCTTTCTGTCCAAGGTGCATCCAGCTACCAATCAGATGTCTCTACTATGGTGGCTAGCTCTACTTATATAGGCAGAGGCCCTGGGCCTCTTCCCAAATATTGAGCGGGGAGGGCACCAACAATTGGCCATTTTGAAGGGGAACATTTTGTACACTTATCCTGACTAAAGTTGGTCCTTGCCTGTCAAAGGCTCTGGTGGTGACGCCGGCTTGGGCTCCACAATGACTTCCTTCCTGCCGTTGGACTGGACTTGGTCTTGTTGCACCGAAGTGGACACCTTTGCTTGATGCTCTCGCCTGCGCTTGCTCCCTTTGCACCGAAGAGGAAAGGAGTACACTGCGCGGGCTAGCGCCCGCCTGGCGCCCTTGGTCGTCATGGCTTGCGTCATGGGCACCTCGCGAGGTACCCCGCCTTGATCTCTCCGCTTCCTCGCGAGCCAGCCTGACGAGGTCGTGCCTGAGGAAGCTCCTGGTCGTCCGCCCCGCGAGGCTTGGCCCCTCGCGAGGGTCTTGAGCTTGTGTTGTTGAAGATGGGCCATGATGGGCCCCCCTTTGAGCCACGCCGCAGGCCGCAGGCCGGCAAGTCTGGGGACCCCCGTTCCCAGAATGCCGACAGTAGCCCCCGGGCCCAAGGCGCGCCCGAACTTGGCTGAGCAGAGAGGCGAACGGGCAAGTGCGAAGCGCCGCGGGCCCTAACAGCCTGCAGCCTTGGGCGCCGCATGGCGGTTGATTGGACGTGGGCGTCTCCACTTCCCCACGACGCCTCGGCAACTGCACGAATTGACAAGGCCCTGCATGCATAGCGGGTCATGATTACCTGCGATCATGGAGGTCGGCGGTTGGCCTTCCTCGGCTATAAGTACGGGACGACGCCTGCCCTTCTAGTCCATCTCCTTCTTGCTTCTTCTTCTTCCCGATGGCTCCACTGAAGAGGTTCTCGGCCGCAGAGAAGGGGAAGGCTCGCCAGGTAGGGCCTGACTGTCCCCCGCCCAAGCGCGGTCGAGGCCGTCCTCGCAAACACCATGTGGCTCCCATGGTGGCTCCTCACGGTCGTGGAGGTGATCTCCCGCGCGGTGGCGGGCGGCAGGCCGCTGCTGGGGGTGCGCTACGGCCGCGCGACCCCCTAGGCCGCGCTTCCACTTGGCAGAAGTGCTACCGGAGTTCGTTGTGTGGTCAGCGGAGCCGACCGGCACCCGGCTCCAGCTTCCTCGCTTCCTCCTAGGTGAGCTTCCGGCCAGTGCCCGGGCGGCCTCAGCTTCAGCGGATGGTTGCTGCAGTCGGGCCTCTGGGCTTCACTGGAGGTTTCAGGTCGGGAGCTCGGCCTGGCCCGCGGTCAGCAAGCGTTTGCCCCTGGTCTGGCTTTGGCGATGAACCCCGCACTTCAAGTTCGACGGCGATGCCACCCTCTACGTGAGGGTGTTCGGGGAAGATGGTCGCCGCACCGGGTGCTGCCCTGAGACCGACGACCGTGGCCGCGGGTTCAGCCCTAGCGAAGATGAAGACGAAAGCGTGCGCGTGGTCAGCGACGCCCGGGGCTCGTTGAGCTTTGACGGCTCTTCTTCGGGCAGCGGCTCCTCCAGCGGTGGTCGCGACCAGCCTCCGCGCCGCCGCGTCCGCCTTGAGGGAGGTAGCGAGTCCGCCCGCCGTCTTGCCCCGGTGAAGCGCGAGAGGGAGTCCGCCTGAGCTCCGGAGGCAGTTCGAGTCTCCCCCGCGAGTTGATGTCAGGCGAGCCGTGCCTGTTTTGTTCTTTTTCCTTTTCCTGCGCAAAGAAACAGTAGCGTAGGGCACCGCATGGGCGTGCTTGGACTATTGCTGTTAATTATCGTATTGTTTCTGCTATCTCGGTATTATGCCCTTGTGCTACACGCTCGCGCGTAGAAATTACTTAGCTCGGGGGCGCCCATCGTGGCCCTCGTTTCCCGGGGTCGAGGCCTCGTCGAACGCTTCCTGTCCTGCGAAGGTTAGTCTGGAGAGGTAGCTCCCGGCCTCAGCTGTGGAGGCGACCGACCCAGGTCCTGTGTCCGTGTCGCGGTGCCCGTGGGGCGTGGACTGGAGGGGTGCTCCTGTAGTGGACCCGGGTAGGGAAACCTCGAACTATAAGGGTAAAGAACACTCGCGGGGGCGCTCAGGCTGCCCCCCTCGCGAGACCTTGCACGAGAGAAATCGAGGTAAGAGGGCGAAAGGTCGAAGAGCCACAAGTCAAAAACGACAACAGCTTCGATAAAACTTAAAATGAGAATGAACAAGCCAACTGCAGAAAGCAAATGAAAAAGCCGCGTCCGGCACCTAATCTAGTCTTCGACGTCTTCTCACCAGAGCGGAGCTAAGTGCTGCCACTGGGCATGGGAGGGAGCCCGGGGCCCGAGGCGGCGCTCCCCGAGACTCCGGCGTGTACAGCCCCAAATCATTATTACGTGAGAGTGTCATGGGCGTGAGCTTCACAGGCGTTGGCCGTCTTCACAGGCTCCGGGCCTTTCTTGGGGGAAGCAAGCTTCACGGGCATTGGCCCTCTTCACAGGCTCTGGGCCTTTTCCGAAAACGTGACAGCTTCACAGGCATTCGCCTTCTTCACAGGCTCTGGGCCTTTTCCAAAAAGACAGCTTCATAGGCATTTGCCTTCTTCACAGGCTCTGGGCCTTTTCCAAAAAGACAGCTTCATAGGCATTTGCCTTCTTCACAGGCTCTGGGCCTTTTCCAAAAAGACAGCTTCACAGGCATTTGCCTTCTTCACAGGCTCTGGGCCTTTTCCAAAAAGACAGCTTCACAGGCATTTGCCTTCTTCACAGGCTCTGGGCCTTTTCAGGGGTAAAACCTCCGGAGGTGCTGGATGTTCCACGCGTTCTGGACTGGCACCCTCTCCTGAGTCTCCAAGCGCGCGGAGCCGGGCCTGGTAACCTGAACAACCTTGAACGGGCCCTCCCACATGGGAGAGAGCTTATGCAACCCCTCCCTGGAGAGAACCCGCCTGAGCACGAGGTCCCCTACCTTGAGAGTTCTAGGGCGGATGTTGCGGCAGTGGTATCGTCGCAGTGCTTGTTGGTACCTTGCCGCTCGCAACGCAGCTTCTCGACGGCGCTCCTCCCCCAGCACGAGATCCGTCCCCCGCATGGCGTCCTGCTGCGCCTCGTCGAACGCCAGGACCCGTGCGGAACGACGTCTGACCTCGTGAGGAAGGACCGCTTCGGCTCTATAGACCAAGAAGAACGGGGTCTCTCCAGTTGGCTTGGTTGTGGTCGTGCGGATGGACCACAACACAGACTGAAGCTCGTCGTACCAACCCTTGCCGTAGGCCTCCAGTTTCTTCTTGAATGTTCTGGTTTTGAGGCCCCTCAGGACCTCTGCGTTGGCCCGCTCGGCCTGGCCGTTGCTTCGGGGGTGCGCCACCGAAGCGTAGCATATCTGCGTTCCCAGGTCAGCACAATATGTTTTGAAGAGGTTACTGGTGAACCGCGAACCGTTGTCGGTGATGATGCGGTTCGGCACCCCGAACCGGCTCACGAGGCCCTTGACGAACTTGACCGCAGAACCTGCGGGGATGGTGCGGACGACTTCCACTTCAGCCCACTTGGTGAACTTGTCCACGGCGACGTAGAGGTAGCGATAGCCCCCTGGCGCCAGAGGAAATGGGCCCAGGATATCCAGCCCCCAGACTGCGAATGGCCATGAGAGGGGTGTAGTTTGTAGACCTCCTGCCGGCTGATGGATCTGCTTGGCATAGAATTGGCAGGCTTCGCAAGCCTTCACTAGTTCTATGGCGTCGTTGAGCGAAGTAGGCCAATAGAAACCGCTCCGGAATGCCTTGCCCACGAGTGTTCGTGATGACGAGTGATGCCCACAGTCTCCATCGTGTATATCCGCCAACAATTCTTTCCCTTGCTCCCTGGAGATGCAGCGCAGTGCCACATCATTCGGTCGCTTCCGATAGAGCTCTCCATCCACGATGCGGTCTGCGGTGGCTTGCCACGCCACGCTCCGCTTCCTCCTCCTTCTCCGGCAGGTCCCTTGCATTAAGTAGCTCCGAGCTCTGTGATCCAGCACCCTCCACGAGGCTCCATCGTCCGAGGCAGCGCGCTCTCGAGGCCGGGCCACGCAGGGGCTCTGAGGCGGTGGCTGGGGAGCTCCTCCCGAGGCAGCGCCCGTGTTTGATAGTGATGGCATGGCGGAGGGCTTGAAAGCCGCTCCTCGAACATGCAGGAGCTCATGAGGTAACCGCTGGATGCTTGTTTGGCGATGTCGTCGGCCTCCTGATTGGTGCTGCGGGGCACATGCTGCAACTCCAACCCCCAGAACTGCTTCTCCATCCTGCGGACCTCCGCAAGGTAGGCTTCCATGTGTTCATCTTTTGGCTCGTATACCTTGTTGGATAAATTGACAAGGAGCTGCGAATCGCCCTTGATGGTAAGGCGCTTCACCCCTAGGGTAGCTGCGGCCTTCAAGCCCGCTATTAGACCTTCATACTCCGCTGTGTTGTTGGAGACCTTTTCACTTTGCTAGAAACAGAGCTGCAAAGCGTAGTAGAGCTTGTCCTGAGTGGGAGATATGAGCACCGCCCTAGCCCCAACGCCATGCCTGGAGAATGCCCCATCGAAGTACATGACCCAGCCTTCTGGCGCTTCGCTTCCTGGAGAGAGGGACCGATCCTCGTCGGCCTTGAGGCCCGGTGCCTCCGTCCATTCTGCCACAAAATCCGCTAACGCGGCCCCCTTGATGACTCTGGTCGTGCTGAATTCGAGCTGAAACGCTTGCAGTTCAATATTCCACTCAGCGACCCTTCCGGCTGAGTTAGGGCTCCTGAGCACCCTTTCCAAGGGGTATGCTGAGACGACCTTGATGGGGTGACCCTGAAAATAGTGTCGCAGCTTGCGTGAGGCCACCAATAGCGCGAGGAGGAGTTTTTGAGGCATAGGGTACCGCGCCCTTGCGTCCCGCAACACCGTGCTGATGAAGTATACTGGGTGCTCAACGAGGTTTGGAGAGCCAGTGTCGCTGGCGCCCTCCGAGGACCGTGGCGCCTCCTGAGGCGATGGGGCCTCCAGAGGCTGGTAGTCTGGGGGAGGGACCTCTTCCATCCCAGCGCGCTCCCCTGCGGCGGCTGACCCTTCTCAGCCGCGGTAGTGGTTTCTGTGGGTCTTCCTTGTTCCTGCTTCTCCTTGACCTGGGCTGCTGTTGTGGTTTGGTCTGACGCTCTTCCCTAACCGCCACCAGAGCTACGCTGGCGGAGTAGGGAGTGGCGGCGAGGTAGAGCACCAGGGGTTCCTGCGGGCATGGGGCCACCATGACCGGAGGGCTGGTCATGTACCTCTTGAGATCTTGGAACGCCTTGTCGGCCTCTTCAGTCCAATCAAAGGGCCCCTTTTTCTTCATTAGCTGGAAGAAAGGCAGCGCTCGTTCCCCCGACTTGGAGATGAAGCGCCCTAGCGCAGTCACGCGCCCAGTGAGCTTCTGCATTTCCCTGAGGGTCTTTGGCGGGCTCATGTCCTCGACCGCCTTGACCTTTTCTGGTTAACCTCGATGCCTCGGTGGGATACGAGGAAGCCCAAGAGCTTGCCCGAGGGGACTCCAAACACACACTTCTCCGGGTTGAGCCGTAGGTTCACTGCGTCGAGGCTCGTGAAAGTTTCCTCCAGGTCTTGTATCAGGGTTCTGGCCTCCCGAGACTTCACCACAATGTCATCGACGTAAGCCTCAACATTCTTCCCGAGCTGCGGACCCAAGGTGATGTGCATCAACCGCTGGAAGGTCGCCCCAGCGTTGCGCAGCCCGAATGGCATGCATGTGTAGCAGTACACTCCGCACGGGGTCAGGAAGGCCGTCTTCTCCACGTCCTCTACCGCCATCTTGATCTGGTGATACCCGGGGAAGGTATCCAAGAAGCATAACAGGTCGCACTCAGCGGTGGAATCGACGATCTGGTCGATGCGAGGAAGCGGGAACGGATCTTGTGGGCATCCCTTGTTGAGGTTGGTGAAGTCGACACACATGCGCTCCTTCCCTCCCTTCTTTGGTACAACGACAGGGTTGGCCAACCAATCTGGGTACCGGACCTCGCGAATGACCCAAACGGCTTCTAGTTTGCGGGTCTCCTTGACGATGAAGGCTTGCTTTTCAGTGGACTGCCGCCTCGCTTTCTGCTTTACGGGGCGTACGTTGGGGCACACGTGGAGGTGATGCTCGATTACGCCCCTAGGGATCCCCGCCAACTGATCAGGCTCCCAGCAAATACCTTCTTGTTTGCACGCAGGAACTTGACCAGGGCCTCCTCCTGCTTTCGGGCACGAGGTTGGCGCCTATGGTGAAAGTGGCGTCGATGGACCCGTCCTCGTCGACGGGTATTTGCTTGGTATCTGCCTTGTCTTGGGTGAACAACTGTTTCTTCTTGGTTGGTGCAGCCCCTTGGGCTGGGGTCTCTGCATCGGCGGGTTCTTATTTGGCGCCGCCGTCTTGAAGGCGAGCTTGAGCACTCGCAGCGCATCTCCGGTGTCCCCGGGCACAGTGAGGACACCGTTGCTTCCGGGCATCTTCATGAGGTTGTATGCCGGGTGAGTCGCGGCCATGAACTGGGCCAGTGCTTAGTAGCCGAGGATGGCGTTGTAGGGGAGGCCGATGGGGGCGATGTCGAAATCGACCTGCTCCGTGCGGAAGTTGTCGTAGGTGCCGAAAGTTACCGGGAGCCGAATCTGTCCCAAGGAGCTGGATGACCCGCCCCGACGCCAAGAAAGGCGGTGGGCTGCAGCCGCTCCGGGTATCACGAGAGGAGGTTGAAGGCCTCGACTGAGAGTACGTTGAGGCCCGCGCCGCCGTCGATGAGAGTCCTGGTGACGGCCACCTGGCAGATGGTGGGGGTGCACAGCATGGGGAGCGCACCCGAGCAGGCTGAGTTGGAGGGGTGGTCTTCCGAGCTGAAGGTCAGACTGGCCTTGGGCGCCGACCGGTCCTGGGGGGCTCCCTGCTGCGTGGAGACGGCGCCGACCCGACGGACGAACGGCTTGACGTGGTGACTTGAGGGCGGCGCCCGCGAGCCGCCCAGGAGGGCCGCGACGACCAGGGGTGCCGGCGCTGCATGGTGGGTGAGGAAGAGGTCATGAGCTCTTCCCAAGAGGCCACGGAGGCTGCGGAAGGTGGAGCAGCCACGCAGCGGAAGCGCCGGTGAGGCCATGGGGAGCGGTTGGCCATGACCTGTCGTCACCTCCAGCTTCGAGGACGGCCTCCTCGTATGCCAGCATGAAGGTCATCGGATCGGTCGCGCCGTTGTAGCGCGGCGGCGTCGTCGGCCTGAACTTGTCCGCCACCGTGACTGCTGTAAGGCCGGGCTGTGGCTCGAGCCCCTCGGCCCCCGTCTTTGGAGCCGGGCGGCCGAGCTGGCGAGGCGCTACTCATCGCGAGGCGGGTCGCGGCGGTGCCGGAAGTGAAACTCCTACGCACCCCTACCTGGCGCGCCAAATGTCGGATTTCGGGTTCCGGCAGACCCTTGAGGTTGGAACACTAGGGTGCGCACGGAATCTCGCCCTCTACCTACCTGCACCCCGCCGCCTCGCTAGGATCTAAACTACGAAAGGAACAGCACAAGAGACACAAGGTTTATACTAGTTCGGGCCACCATTGTGGTGTAATACCCTACTCTAGTTTTTGGTGTGGTGGATTGCCTCTTGGGCTCATGGTGATGAACAGTACAAGGAAGAACAGCCTCGCGAGGGTCTGTTCTTGGCCGGGGCGATGAACTGCTTAGGGGAGCTCAGTCGCCTTCTCTCTCTTTTTCTCTCTCTTTCTGTCCAAGGTGCATCCAGCTACCGATCAGATGTCTCTACTATGGTGGCTAGCTCTACTTATATAGGCAGAGGCCCTGGGCCTCTTCCCAAATATTGAGCGGGAAGGGCGCCAACAATTGGCCATTTTGAAGGGGAACATCTGTTACACTTATCCTGACTAAAGTTGGTCCTTGCCTGTCAAAGGCTCTGGTGGTGACTCCGGCTTGGGCTCCACAATGACTTCCTTCCTGCCGTTGGACTGGTCTAGGTCTTGTTGCACCGAAGTGGACACCTTTGCTTGATGCTCTCTCCTGCGCTTTCTCCCTTTGCACCAAAGAGGAAAGGAGGACACTGCGCGGGCTGGCGCCCGCCTGGCGCCCTTGGTCGTCATGGCTTGCGTCATGGGCACCTCGCGAGGTACCCCGCCTTGATCTCTCCGCTTCCTCGCGAGCCAGCCTGACGAGGTCGTGCCTGAGGAAGCTCCCGGTCGTCCGCCCCGCGAGGCTTGGCCCCTCGCGAGGGTCTTGAGCTTGTCTTGATGAAGATGGGCCGTGATGGGCCCCCCTTTGAGCCACGCCCGCGGGGCCTTGAGCAGGCAAGTCTGGGACCCCGTTCCCGGAACGCCGGCGAATCAAGGGTCACTTCCTTTTTCCCCTTCGTGCCCCTCTGCTTCGTGTTCCTCGCGCTGCCCAGCTTCAGAGCTCCGCCGCCGCCGTCAACCTCTGCACCAACGTTGGCCGCTGCATCATCCTGAACACACCAGAGCATCGCGGCGACCTTCCGCTTCTTCCTCCGCTCCGGTAAATCTTCTATCCTTTCACCGTAGAACTATTCTTAGGGTTTCCATGTTCTTCGGTGTTCATCGTTTATTGCTTGCTTATGTGATAGCTGTCGGTTAAATATGTGAATCCTTGTTCTGCGTAGCGGTAGTTTTTTAGCATCCGTTGTTACCTGTGCATCTCAAAGTCTTAGATCTCCCTGCGTCTTTGCTCGTTGATTCAGTACTGCTCCGTTTTATACCTTGAATATTTATTTCTTTTCTGAATATGCTCCAGATCCAAAGCTGTAACAAGTTTTCGTGAAACCTGTTTTCGCACCTCTACACTTGATTCATCCATTTTTCAGACCAGGCGGTTTAACATTGTAGAAAAACTGACAACTCGGCATATACCATTAGTCCCCTTGTTGAACCGCCAAAGTTTTTTCCGGTTTATATATCGTCACTTTGAAGAACGCCGGTTTAACAATGAACGCACCAACCTATAGTCTTCCAATATGTTTTTGAACCGGTATTACTGCCTTGCAGATTGCATTATGGCCAAGCAAGTGTATGAGTGTAACTGGGTCCCTTCTCGAGTGACTGAAACCCAACTGGAGAACTTTGTTTGCACTGGCGCTTTAGGCCAGAAAGATGTCATTCACTGGAGGGTCCCTGGTCCGGAGAGTTCTCCAGAACCTAAGGATGGAGAAGTTGTCGTTTTTGCTGACCACCTAGCCCGGGGTTTCAGTCCGCCCGGTTCAAAGTTTTATCGAGATGTCTTGGCCAACTTCCAACTGCGTCCACAAGATATTGGCCCCAACTCCATAACCAATATCTGTCATTTTCAAGTGCTCTCTGAGGTGTTCTTTCAGGAGGAGCCCTCAGTTGAACTGTTCAGAGATTGCTTCCATCTAAACCGTCGCACTGAATTTTCTGACGGTCCCAACACCGAATTGGGTGGTGTGGTGATTCAAAAGCGGAAAGAGGTCACTTACCCTCACGCCAAACTGCATAGCCAGCCCAAAGAGTGGAACTCAACTTGGTTTTACTACAAAGATACCTCTCCTGAAGGAGAAAATCCTTTACCGGGTTACCGTCCGGAACGGCTAAGCAATACACATCCTCTCCCCCACAGACTGACTGCTAAATATGCACCCCAACTATCCAAGCTCTGGGCCTTCATGGCCAACGGGTTGACAGGAGTTGATCTTGCTCGATGCTGGATATCTTGGAGTATCTTTTGCCCGAACCTGGCTTCCCGGTTTGATGTGCAAATACACAGAAGATGTAAAAGACCCTCTCTGGCATATCAAGATCCAACTGACAGACGATGAAGTCACTGAAGCTGTTAAGAGGATGTTGAACGAACCGGAAGCTGCTTGCGCACAAACCGGCCTGGCTCCCTTTCTGCCATTAACAAAACGCCAGTGGTAAGATTCATATCTCATTTATTTATAAAATCTGATTATGTTCAAATACTCTTTGCTGATGTTTAACATCTTTTCAACAGGGTGATGATCCATTTTGGAGCAGGAAGACTCCACAAGAGAAAACGGTGGCAATAACCCGGCCCAAGACCAAAGTTGTGAAGAAACCAGCTTATAGAAAGAAAACCACTGCATCCTCCGATCCAACAGCTGACGATGATGTGGGTAATCCGGACCTTGCGGTAGAACTTGACTCACTTGGTGTATTTTTTACACACCTTATTGTTAATGATTATTGCCAGGATGATGCTGAAGCTAGTCATGCTGATGTTGTAGAGGTAATCGCTCTTTCTTCCGATTCAAACCCTTTACCTTCAGTACAAATCCGTCGGGCAAACCGGAAAGTTAAATTTTCTCATCCTCTTGCTTACTTGGATCGAAACTTTCTTATGAAGACACAACAACATGAAGATCGTCGCGCAACCCGACACAGCGGTCAGGTAGTCACATCCACTGGTTTACTGAACAGTCCGGTTTGGAAACACCGTTCAGAGGTCTCTAACTGCTTCGTCAATGCTTATCCTAAAGCGGGCTGCTTTCGTCAACCTCTTAATCCAACTGACTCCGATTATCAGGTGACTTCTCATTCTTCTTCTGGCAAGTCAACAGGCACCCAACTCCCACCACTTAAGACAGTGCTTGGGTAAGCCATATTCCTGATAATGCTGTTTGATATAGCACTTTCAATATTCATTGGCCTGATCCGTATTTTTCCTTTCAGAGCCAAGCCCAGGCCAAGCAAGAAAGCTCGCCTGGATAAAGCGGCAGAAGATGAAGCTCCTGAACCGGCCGAAACACCAAACCTGGAGGAACACATCCAGGAGGATATACTGACTGATCCACCATTGCAAGGGCACGATGTTACTGCTGAAGAAGCGTATGTTGATACCACCGGTCCTCCAAGTCAACCCACAAGTCCTGCCCAAGCTGACAAGGCAGCGAGTCCACCAAAGCAGAAGGATAAACCGGCGACCCCAGTGTGAACCGGCGAAGCCAAGGATGATGATGTTGTGATTACTGGCTTTGGCCATTCCGAGCCAGGTAATCATGTCGCCTTGTCCAAACATACTGCCAAGGAGGAATTTATTGCCTTTGGTAAAGGCAAGCGGAATGCCGATTTGGCAACTTACGCCGCTTTGAATCCACAAGAGCTTCATTCCGGCTACTTGAACCGGTTATATACCAGCCGTGACTATGAAGCCGGCTTGGTGAACATGATGAACAACAAATATGAGGTAAACTCCATAACTTTCTGCCTGTATATTGCAAACTGTCAACTCTGATAGCCCCCAAGGGCCGGTTCAACTTAATGTAGTTAAACCGGACTTGAATAACATAGAAATTCCAGGGTTACTTAATGATAGAGCAAATAGGCATTAGCCCCCAAGTACCAAGTTGAATACATGTATTGAGCTTGGGACTTTATATGTAAATTGTATGATGAAAAGCAAATATGCATTAGCCCCCAAGTACCAAGGGCATAACTTGTTGTGGGGTTGGTACTTCAACTCTGCATCTCAATCCTTAACTGATTTTCTGTATGTAGGCTGATGTGAACAAGAAAGATAGTCAAATTGCTTATCTTCAAGAGAACTGAAATCGACAAGCTGAAACTTCCAAAGCAAAGGACGAATTAACCAGCGCTTTAAGCGTCATGGAGAAGCTTAAGGAGGGCTTCAACAAGGAGCGGGCAGATTGGGCTACTGAAAAGGCCGCTTTAACTCAGCGGGAAGAACATGCTGAAGCTGCCCTTAAACCGGTGGTGGATGAACTGACCAGCGTAAAGCGGCAAGTACATGCCATGACCGCTGCTGTCTTTGGTAAGTCCTTTTTGATTTCTGCCGTAATAAAGCCTTCTCATAAAATTTCCGGTTTAATAATCCTTTGAATGACACAGGGACACGCATTGGCCACTTGGGATCAGATGTGCGGAAAAAGTTGAAAGCTTCTTATACATTGATAGAGCAACTCTATACCGGAGCACAACGGATCATCAGCACCGCTTCTCACAACAACCCGGCCCCGACCTTGATCCAGGACACCCTTAAAAGATTGTCAATGCTTCCTGCCCGGTTTGAAGAATTAAAGAAATCTGCTGCTAGAACCGGCGCGATAAATGCCTTAATCCGGGCCAAAACGTGGGTGCCAGATGTTGATCCAATTGAAGCGGCCCAAGGCTTCCCAAGCTTGAAAGAAGAAGGGACGGAATTCAACGAAGAAGATCTTCGAGTTATAAACCGGGAGGTGCGCCCTTTGGCCTGTCAGCTGGTTGAAGAAGCAAATCTGTCCCACTATCAGGCCCAGTATGATGGAGAAAACAAACGAGTGTCTGCCCCGATTCTTGAAGCGGAGAACCTTATACCGCCAATCCGTAAGCATACTTACGCTCCTGATATTGAACCGTCGTTGTTGATCAACGATGAAGCTGTATTCCAAGCATTAATGGGAATCCACTGGACAACATTGATTTCCAGCCGCTGAGTAGTGAATCAGAAGTTGAAGCAGCGCAGGATGAGCCGCAACCATCAGGCCAAGCTGGCGATCAAGCATAAACCAGAGTCCGGTTTACATTACTGCTTCATGCTGTTAAAACAATTATCTTATCTGGGCACTGTGTTACCTTGTAATAGACTAGCTACCACACTTTGTATTGATATGCCTTCGAGCATATTTATTGCAACTTATGCTTTTGTTAAATTATCAACTTCAAACTGTTATCTGCAGCCAAAAAATCTTAAACCGCCATTGTGGTTGTACCACCAGACGGGTCATCATATCTATGTATATGAAACTAAAGATAGTACTTTAGATCAAACATATAATAAAATATGGGAATATTATGATACCTGCCATCATAGGGCATTAAGTTTGGCCGTGCCAATCTTGAAGCGGAATTATAAAAAACCCGCTCTGCTGAAGGAGAAAACAGCTCCTGCATATATAAGGTCGGTTTACTAGGAAAAACCGTTCCGGGTTAAGATGAACACCGGTGTTACTCCATAATAGGATGTTTATTAAAAATCAAATCGGGCAAAATTGCCTCCGGATGAAAAACAAACCGTATCTCGTCAACTGACAGTCGGAACGGTTTAACATTTGTCGGTTTGAGAACACAACAAAAGAAATATGCAAAAAGACAAATAAATTGCAAGCAAAGGCAAAGACAAAATCTTTTGCGGACAGAGGCTGCGTGAGCCGATCAAGTGGCATTACCATGGTCAAACATGACCAAGCCCCCAATAGGCGTAGCTATGGTTCATGTTAGCCAGGTCCCCAAATGATGCAGTGGCATTACGCCGATCAAGAGGTGTAGCGATGGTTCGGGTTCGACCAAGCCCCCAAGTGATTTTGTGGCCTTAGGCCGACCAAGAGGCATGACTGGTTCAGACGTGACCAAGTCCCCAAGTGATCTTGTGGCTTTCGCCTGTCAAAAGGTGTTGCATTGGTTCGGACACGACCAAGCCCCCAAGTGACATAATATAAAGCTTTGTTAAAAAGCTAACTCAAGGGGTAAACCGGAGACCACTTTAAGACAAAACTCCGTGTAACCACTCATGATGTAAAAAATAACAGAGACCCCGCTTTAGCTAAGGCTCCGATTTATTGTGTTGATCATAATATATACATGGTCATAATATGTACATAAGTATAGCCTATGGCTTAAGTATAGCAGGGCCGAAGATGAGCTATGTTCCACGGCCTGTTGGTCTCCTCCTCTGACGTACGTGAGTCTTTATGGTCTCGAATATCAATCAGATAGTACGACCGGTTGTGCAGATTCTTGCTGACCACGAAAGGTCCTTCCCAAGGTGGGGATAGCTTGTGCATATCAGTCTGGTCTTGAATGAGCCTGAGCACCAAATCTCCTTCTTGAAAGGTTCTGGTTCTAACTCGGTGACTGTGATAGCAACGAAGATCCTGCTGGTAAATCACCGAACGGGCAGCTGCAATGTCACGCTCCTCATCCAACAGGTCCAAAGCGTCTTACCGAGCTACCTCGTTGTCCGCTTCAACATAAGCTGCTACACGAGGTGAGTCATGACGGATATCGCTGGGGAGAACCGCCTCCGCTCCGTAGACCATGAAGAACGGCGTGTATCCTGTCGATCTGTTGGGTGTAGTGTTGATGCTCCATAACACAGATGGTAACTCCTCAACCCAACAACCCAGCGTCCATTGCAAAGGAACCATAAGCCGGGGTTTGATGCCTCATAAGATCTCCTGGTTAGCTCTCTCTGCATGGCCATTGGACTGTGGGTGAGCCACTAATGAAACGTCAAGCCGGATGTGCTCATGTTCACAGAATTCCTTCATAGCACCCTTAGACAGATTGGTACCATTATCGATGTAATGAATCTTGTGTGGAAAGTCGAACTGGAAAATCACCTTTTTAATGAATTGAACCGCCGTGGCTGCATCACACTTGCTGACGGGCTCCGCTTCTACCCATTTTGTAAATTTGTCAACTGCCACAAAAAGGTGGGTCTTCTTGTCCTTGGACCTTTTGAAAGGTCCGACCATATCTAGCCCCCAAGTGGCAAACGGCCAAGTAATTGGAATCATCCTCAATTATTGAGCGGGCACATGAGCGCGTCTTGAGAACTTCTGATAACCGTCACATCGCCTAACTAGGTCCTCCGCATCAGCATGAGCAGTCAACCAATAAAAACCGTGATGAAACACCTTAGCCACCAGAGATTTTGAATCGGCGTGGTGACCACAATCTCCTTCGTGGATTTCGCGCAAGATCTCACAACCTTCCTATGGCGATACACAATGTTGAAATGCTCCTGATACACTGCAATGATGCAACTCGCCATTGACAATAGTCATGGACTTGGATCGCCGGATTATCCGTCTGGCCAGCGTCTCATCCTCTGGTAACTCGCCCCGGTTCATGTACGCAAGGTAAGGAACCGTCCAGTCCGGAATGACATGCAGTGCTGCCACCAACTGAGCCTCCGGATTAGGAATAGCCAAATCCTCTTCGCCAGGGAGCTTGACCGACGGGTTATGCAAGACATCTAAGAAGACATTTGGCGGGACCGATTTATGCTGAGAGCCTAGCCGGCTTAAAGAGTCCGCCGCTTCGTTCTTCCGTCTGTCCACATGATCCACCTGATATCCCTTGAAGTGGCCTCCAATAACATCCACCTCGCGGCGATAAGCTGCCATGAGCGGGTCCTTAGAATCCCAAGTACCAGACACTTGTTGGGCCACCAGGTCCGAGTCACCGAAGCATTTGACTCGGCTGAGATGAATTAGCCATCCGGAGACCGTGGAGTAAAGCTTCGTACTCAGCTGCATTGTTAGTACAAGGGAACATTAAGCGGAGAACGTAACAGAACTTATCACCTCGAGGGGAAGTTAATACGACTCCAGCCCCCGAGCCCTTCAATTGCCTAGACCCATCGAAATGAATAGTCCAGTAGGTGTGATCCGGTTTTTCTTCAGGCGCTTGCAGTTCTGTCCAATCATTGATGAAATCCACAAGTGCTTGAGATTTGATCACCGTCCGAGGCACGTATTTCAAACCATGCGGCCCAAGCTCTATAGCCCACTTGGCAATCCGGCCAATTGCCTCCCTGTTTTGAATTATATCTCCCAAAGGAGCAGAACTGACCACTGTGATGGGATGTCCCTGGAAGTATTGCTTGAGTTTCCGGCTTGCCATGAAAACTCCATACACCAGCTTCTGCCAATGAGGGTATCTTTGCTTGGACTCAATAAGCACCTCGCTGATGTAGTAAACCGGACGCTAAACCAGATATTCCTTGCCCGCCTCCTTGCGCTCTACCACAATAGCTACGTTGACTGCATGAGCATTAGCTGCCACATATAGTAGTAATGGTTCCTTGTCAATCGGAGCAGCAAGAATAGGCGGGTTGGCTAGCTGTCGCTTTAGGTCCTCCAAAGCTTTATCAGCGGCCGGACTCCAAACAAAGGGATCCGCTTTTTTCAGCATCTGATACAAAGGTATTGCTTTCTCACCTAGGCGACTGATAAACCGGCTCAACGCGGCAATCCGGCCTGCCAAACGCTGGGCATCATTGATACACTTCGGTTTAGCCAGAGAGGTGATAGTTGTGATCTTCTCCAGATTAGCCTCAATTCCCCTGTTGGACACCAGAAAACCCAATAACTTGCCCGCAGACGCCTAAAAACACACTTAGCCGGATTGAGCATCATCTTGTATGTCCGTAGGTTATCAAAGGTTTTACTTCAAGTCATCAACCAGAGTTTCCTTCTCTCTTGACTTGACCACAATATCATCCACATAAGCATGCACATTACGGCTGGTCTGCTTATGAAGGTAGTTCTGTACACACCGTTGATAAGTTGCCTGGGCACTCTTGAGCCCAAAGGTCATAGAAACATAGCAGAAGGCTCCAAAAGGAGTTATGAACACCGTCTTCTCCTGGTCCTTAACTGCCATCTTGATCTGATAACCAGAATATGCATCCAAAAACTCAAACGCTCACAACCCGCCGTAGTAGCATCAACAATCTGATCAATGCGGGGAGGGCAAAAGGATCTGTTGGACAAGCCTTGTTAAGATCTGTGTAATCCACACACATGCGCCAGGTGCCGTTCTTCTTAAGGACCAGCACCGGATTAGCCAGCCATTCAGGATGGAACACTTCAACAATAAAGCCAGCCGCTAAGAGCCTGGCTACTTCCTCTCCAATAGCTTTGCGCCTTTCTTCGTTGAACCAGCGGAGAAACTGCTTCACCGGTTTATACTTAGGATCAACATTAAGAGTGTTCTCAGCGAGTTCCCTCGGTACACCTGGCATGTCAGAAGGCTTCCATGCAAAAATGTCCCGGTTCTCATGGATGAACTCGATGAGCGCGCTTTCCTATTTCGGATCCAAGTTGGTACTGATACTAAACTGCTTGGACGAATCGCCAGGTCTGAAGTCAACAAGCTTGGTCTCACTGCCGATTTGAACTTTAGAGCGGAACATGCTCGTAGTTGGCTTTTTTAGCGAGTCATGTCACCGGATCAACATTATCCTTGTAATACTTCAACTCCTCCGTGGAACAAACCGACTCTGCATAGGCCGCATCACCTTCTTCACACTCCAAGGCAATCTTGCGACTTCCATGAACGGTTATGGTCCCCTTGTGACCCGGCATCTTGAGTTGCAGATAGATATAGCAGGGCCGTGCCATAAACTTGGCATAAGTCGGCCGCCCAAACAAAGCGTGGTACGGGCTCCGGATCTTAACCACCTCAAAAACCAATGTTTCTGACCAGGAATCATGATCATCTCCAAAGGCTACCTCCAGAGCTATCTTGCCAACAGGATATGCTGACTTACCCGGTACCACACCATGGAACACCGTATTAGACGGTTTAAGATTCTTATCTGTTAGCCCCATACGACGGAAGGTCTCGTAATACAAGATGTTAATGCTGCTTCCTCCATCCATGAGCACCTTGGTGAACTTATAACCTCCCACCTGAGGTGCCACGACCAACGCTAGCTGACCCGAATTGTCAACCCGGGGCGGGTGATCCTCTCTGCTCCATATGATTGGCTGTTCAGACTAGCGTAAATAACGAGGCACAGCCGGTTCAATTGAATTCACTGCTCGCTTTTGAAGCTTCTGGTCCCGCTTATCCAAGCTAGTGGTGAATACATGATATTGCCCACTATTCAACTGTTTCGGATGGCTCTGATAACCCGACTGCTGCTGTTGCTGGTTGTAACCACCCTGGCTATTCTGATTATTTTGATTGTTATGTCCACCACGATCTCCATTGAAGCTCGAACCAGCGTTTCCTCCACCGTGACCCGGCCCATGGAATCCGGATCTGAGCCACCACCTGATCCATGATCATACCGGAAAGCATTAGAATTTTTAAACTCCTGCATAATATAACAATCCTTCCAAAGGTGGGTGGCTGGCGCTTCCTTCGTCCCGTGCTTCGGACATGGCTGGTTTAATAGATAAGTCAGGCGGTCCGGATTAGGACTAGGAGCTCCACCACGATTTGGCGGTTTACCCTTCCGTCGCTGACCCCTGTCCTGTGCGTTAGTATTAGCCACAAAGTCCATGCTACCATCTGCTTTATGCTTGCCTCCGTTACCATGACCTGTCGTGTTGTGCTGCTGCCCCTTGGAGTTGCCGTTCTTCTTTCCCTTCCCTGTATTATCATCATCAGACTCGGGATCCTTGGTACCATCAGAATCAGCATACTTCACTAACGCAGTCATGAGGGTTCCCATATCGTTGCAATGGCGCTTCATCTTTCCCAACTTCAACTTCAGAGGTTTAAACCGGCAGTTGCTTTCCAAAGTTATAACCGCGGAGTCAGCGTTAATGCGGTCTGAGGAGTGCAAAATTTCCGAGACTCGGCGTACCCAGCGGGTTGTTGATTCTCCTTCCTCCTGGACACAGGCCGCTAAGTCCACTATCGACATGGGCTGCTTACATGTATCCTTGAAATTCTGGATAAACCGAGCTCGCAACTGGGCCCATGAACTGATAGAATTGACTGGCAAGCTATTTAACCAAATACGGGCTGTCCCTTCAAGCATCATGGTAAAATACTTTGCACATGCCGCTTCGTCTACATCAAGCATCTCCATGGCCATCTCATAGCTCTCTACCCATGCTTCCGGAGACAAATCGGGCGTGTAATTTGGTACCTTGCGCGGGCCCTTGAAATCCTTGGACAGGCGCACATTGCGTAAAGCGGGGACAAGACAAGGCACTCCCAAAGCACTAGAAGTAACCCCTGGCTCAATTGTGGTGGTTGGACGAACCGGCGTAAGTTGACGAGCCTCATGCTGCGCTGCTAACTTGGCATCCCTGCGTGCTCGGGCCTGGTCCACCACTTCATGAGCATCACCTGCCGGGTTACGGCCACGGGACGCTTCACGGTTCCGTGCATTAATGGATACGGCCGGTTCATCCATCCGCCTGCTATAACTCCGGCTTGGGCGGGGGGTGGAATGAATCCGGTCACGGCTATATGAATATGCTTCCTGCTGAACCAAAGCTGTTCGAAGAAGTTCCTTAACCCGGCGTGTCTCCACCGCTTGCGGAGAATCTCCTTCAATTGGGATGGCCTCCAGCCGTGAAGCGGCGGCAATAAGATTGTCCATTGGGTTAGAATAGTGACCTGGAGGCGTCTGGACAGGCTGAGGTATGATGTTATTCTGTCGAGGCGGCTCCATCAGGCGAGGCTGAACCGGCGTACCCGTCCCCGGTGCCTCTGCCTGGTTTAACCACGGCGGGTTACTAGTCCCTGCTCCTGGGGTGTTAAAGAGGTTTCTGCCATCGAAGACCGTTGGCATGCGAGACCGATGCTTCCTTTTCAGGACTTCGTGCGATACGGTCTGGTCTAGCATAAGCCTATAGGCCTGTGCGTCCAAAGCGGCCCGCTTCGCAGCCATCATGTTGCTCTCAGCTGCCAAATCGGCCTTCGCCTGAGTGATCCGTTCCCTCACTTTCGCAATATCCGCATTGTGGGCGTCCTGATCCGTTGGGTTAGCTTCTGCCATAAGCACAGCCAACGCATCAAATAGATCAGATAAAACTTGAGCCGGCGGGCGCGTAGAGCCTCCTGCCCCGACCGCCGCCGCCGCTGCTGATCCGGAGAACATTGCTGCTGCGGTTGAAGAGTGGACCGCCGCTTGTGTACCGGCCATGAATATCCCAACCCGATTGGGCAGATCAGAGGGGTCCGGAATACTGTCGCCATCGGAACAGCCCCCAATCTGTCCGTCCTGCAGCTGATACAATGATTCGGTTTCTCCGGTCGAGGACTCGTCGCCAGAGTAAACAACGGTCTCGCTACCAGATGCCGATCCACCTTCATACTCTCCTCCGTGGATGACTCCCACGAAGGCACGCTTCACGACCAGTTTAACCTGGGCAAATCTCGCACGCTGAGCCGTTTCGACGAGGTCGGTGCAGATGTCCGGCTCAGGGCCCGGTTCACCGATCTTGCCAATGAAGACGTGTATGCCACCAAAGGGGATCCGGTACCCGTACTCAATCGAGCCGGCCTCGGGCCCCTGACCTGAATCGTCGATGTAGAGCTTGACACGACGACTCTTGGTCATACGGCCCACAACATAACACTTGTGTCATTAGAAGTTTCCCTCTAAGAACTTAAAACCATCGTGCGATAGCCCCACGGTGGGCGCCAACTGTCGTGGTTTTGTCACGGCAGATGTCCTCATGAAAGGACTTAGTCGTGGAGCCATCGCTACGGGTTAGCTTAAAGGGATTAAAGCAGACATAAGGACGCAAGAGAGTTTATACTAGTTCGGCCCCTTTCGATGAAGGTAAACGCCTACGTCTAGTTGTGATGGAATTGATGGGGGTTTCGATGACTAGGGAGCAAACAAGCTTCGCCTAAGTCTCGAGTTGTTGTCTGTTGTCCTGAGTCGCCGCCGGGTCGTCCCCTTATATACATTGGTGACACCCGTCGGTTTGCAGAGTCCCGAGACCGGCTCATAGACGTATCCGTTCGGTCTCTAGTATTTCTATCTCACAACACAAGTTACATACCAAGGCCGGTTTACTGCTACAACCCTTAAACCGGTCCTGGGCCTTGGGCCCTTATTGAATATCCTCACGGGCCTCAAGCATACTTGGCTACTGATGAAGTTAACCCGGCCTCTCCTGGCCGATTTACGCCCAGTAGTAATATCCCCAACAGTATCGGTAAGATTTAGCTGGTCAGATCTTACCTGTTAAGTCCTGGGGGGTAGTCGCTGGGGGACTTCATCTGGGCCAGAGCCTGCACCATGTCGGCGGCGGGGGCGGAAGCAAGGTGTTCCTCTGGGTCAACACACACAGCGGCCATCGCGCTATGGACCGCCATCAGCTCCCGGCGGGGGGGGGGGGGGATTTGGAGGCATGAGGATGTTTCGCAGGCGCCATTTAAGCAATCAGGCCGGGGACATGATAGAGATCGGTGGGTTACCTGACTGGATCCGAGCAGAACAAAGATGTGGTTGAAGTTGTGGTTGCGGCGGCGGCGGCGGTTTGAAATGCCGGTAGGGGGAGGTGCGAGGGAGGGCGGGGGGGGGGATACCGAGGGGAAGGGGATGTGGTTGGAGGAATAAATTCTGAAATCGCGCGCCTAATGAAATTTTTGGTGTGAAACTTGAAACTTGGGCAGGGGAAACACACAACACAGACGAAGCGCGTAAAATACTCGTGTGCGAGAAAAAAAGTTGGTAGATCCCGTCTCCAAAAAAATGTACACGTGTACTTAATTTTTTCGGTCAATGGTACGCCTGGTTTATTAGGAAATATCGCACAGGTAACTGACTTATGGGTCATTAATGCAAAAATGCAGACGGGTACGGCATAGAAACCGTGTTTTTTATAATCTTCTAATGATTAACGCAAAAAATGCATACGGGCACACATGCTAATCAACGCTCAAAGCCCTCAAAGGATGCTCTTACCGACATTGTACGTTAATACTACAAACTTAAAGTACTACTGGTAATTTGCTCTAATACTACAAACATAAACTACTTCTCACATGCTGCCATCAGGGCATGCTGGCTAGACGCCGGCGTTCTCCTTCCCGGCCTTGTAGGCGGCAACCCACCGTGCTTTGATCTCCGCCAAGCTCTCCTCACCACGGTGTGCAACCTCTTTTTTCTTGCGGCGGCCGGACTCTCTTTTCTTGACTGCTTTCTTCCTTTTCCGCTCCTTTTGTGCGGCTTTGGCCGCCTCTAGATCCACCACCCATTCGGCCATGGCAGCCTCAAAGTCCGCCCATGTAACTGTCTGGCCGGCGGCGGCGATGAACTCGGCGCGGCTAGATGCCATCGCTTCCTTACCATGTGTGCGGTCGCGTGCGGCAAGGAACGCGGCGCGGCGAGAAGCCTTCGCTTCCTTACCAGTTACTGTGCGTTGCGGTGCCATGGACGACGCTGATACGTCCATTTTGCATCATGCTTTTATATCGATATTTATTGCATTATGGGCTGTTATTACACATTATGTCACAATACTTATGCCTATTCTCTCTTATTTTACAAGGTTTGCATGAAGAGGGGGAATGCCGGCAGCTGGAATTACAGGTGGAAAAGGAGCAAATATTAGAGACCTATTCTGCACAGCTCCAAAAGTCCTGAAACTTCACGGAGGCAGTTTTTGGAATTAATAAAAAATACTGGCGAAAGAATCAACCAGAGGGGGGCCACCCACCATCCACGAGGGTGGGGGGCGCGCCCTACCTCCTTGGGCGCCCCCTTGCCTCGTGTGCCCCATGGCAGGCCTCCGGTGCCCATCTTCTGCTATATGAAGTCTTTTATGCTGGAAAAAATCAGAAGGAAGCTTTCGGGACGAAACACCACCGCCACGAGGAGGAACCTTGGCGGAACCAATCTAGGGCTCCGGCGGAGCTGTTCTGCCGGGGAAACATCCCTCCGGGAGGGGGAAATCATCACCATCGTCATCACAATCGATCCTCTCAGTGGTAGGGGTTCAATCTCCATCAACATCTTCAGCAGCACCATCTCCTCTCAAACCCTAGTTCATCTCTTGTATCCAATCTTTGTCCCAAAACCTCAGATTGGTACCTGTGGGTTGCTAGTAGTGTTGATTACTCCTCTTAGTTGATGCTAGTTGGTTTATTTGGTAGAAGATCATATGTTCAGATCCTTTATGCATATTAATACCCCTCTTATTATGAACATCAATATGATTTGTGAGTAGTTACATTTGTTCCTGAGGACATGGGAGAAGTCTTGCTATAAGTAGTCATGTGAATTTGGTATTCGTTCGATATTTTGATGAGATGTATGTTGTCTCTCCTCTAGTGGTGTTATGTGAACGTCGACTACATGACACTTCACAATTATTTGGGCCTAGAGGAAGGCATTGGTAAGTAATAAGTAGATGATGGTTTGCTAGAGTGATGAGCTTAAACCCTAGTTTATCGTTGCTTCATAAGGGGCTGATTTGGATCCATATGTTTCATGCTATGGTTAGGTTTACCTTAATACTTCTTTTGTAGTTGCGGATGCTTGCAACAGGGGTTAATCATAAGTGGGATGCTTGTCCAAGGAAGGGCAGCACCCAAGCACCGGTCCACCCACATATCAAATTATCAAAGTAACGAACGCGAATCATATGAGCGTGATGAAAACTAGCTTGACGATAATTCCCATGTGTCCTCGGGAGCGTCTTCCTTCATATAAGAGTTTGTCCAGGCTTTTCCTTTGATACAAAAATGATTGGGCCATCTTTCTGCACCTTATTTACTTCTATTACTTATTACCTGTTACAAATTACCTTATCACAAAACTATCTGTTACCGATAATTTCAGTGCTTGCAGAGAATACCTTACTGAAAACTGCTTGTCATTTCCTTCTGCTCCTCGTTGGGTTCAACACTCTTACTTATCAAAAGGACTACGATAGATCCCCTACTCTTTTTTGGCGCCATTGCCGCGGAGTGAAGCGCCTTTGGTAAGGAAAAATTTATATAGTGTGCTGAAATTTACTGTCACTTGTTACTATGGAAAGTAATCCTTTGAGGTGCTTGTTCGGGGTATCTTCACCCCAACCAGTAGAGCAAAGAGTTTCTCCTCAACCTAATGAACCTACCGAAAACGTTTACTTTGAAATTCCTTCGGGTATGATAGAGAAACTGCTAGCTAATCCTTTCACAGGTGATGGAACATTACATCCCGATTTGCACCTAATCTATGTGCATGAAGTTTGTGGATTATTTAAGCTTGCAGGTATGCCTGAGGGTGTTATCAAGAAGAAGGTCTTCCCTTTATCTTTGAAGGGAAAGGCGTTGACATGGCTTAGGCTATGTGATGATATGGGATCATGGAACTACAACCGATTGAAATTGGAATTTCATCAGAAGTTTTATCCTATGCATCTTGTTCATCGTGATCGTAATTATATATATATAATTTTGGCCTCATGAAGGAGAAAGCATCGCTCAAGCTTGGGGGAGGCTTAAGTCAGTGTTATATTCATGCCCCAATCATGAGCTCTCAAGAGAAATTATTATTCGAAAATTTTATGCTCGGCTTTCTCTCAATAATCGATCCATGCTCGATACTTCTTGTACTGGTTCTTTTATAATGAAAACTATTGAATTCAAATGGGATTTATTGGAAAGAATTAAACGCAACTCTGAAGATTGGGATCTCGACGAAGGTAAGGAGTCGGGTATAACATCTAAGTTTGATTGTGTTAAATCTTTTATGGATACCGATGTTTTCCGTGAATTTAGCACTAAATATGGACTTGACTCTGAGATAGTAGCTTCTTTCTGTGAATCCTTTGTTACTCATGTTGATCTCCCTAAGGAGAAGTTGTTTAAATATAATCCTCCCATTGAAGTACAAGTAGTTGCACCTATTAAAGTTGAAGAAAAAAGACTATCACTTATAATGTTGATCCTGTTGTTCCTACTGCTTATATTGAGAAACCGCCTTTCCCTGTTAGAATAAAGGATCATGCTAAAGCTTCAACTGTGGTTCGTAAGAGTAACACTAGAACACCTACACCCCCTGAGAAAATTAAAGTTGACCCTAGTATTGCTATGGTTAAAGATCTCTTGGCCGATAATATTGATGGGGGTGTTATTTAATTCTAGGATGAAGCTGCTAGAATTCCTAGACCTGATACTAGAAATAAACATAGAACTGTTTTAGGCATGCCTGTTATTTCTGTTAAAATAGGAGATCATTGTTATCATGGCTTATGTGATATGGGTGCTAGTGCAAGTGCAATACCTCATTCCTTATACAAAGAAATTATGCATGATATTGCACTTTTCATGAGATAGAGGAAATTGATGTTACAATTAAGCTTGCCAATAGAGACACTATTTCACCAGTTGGGATTGTTAGAGATGTTGAAGTCTTGTGTGGGAAAGTTAAATATCCTGCTGATTTTCTTGTTCTTGGTTCCCCACAAGATAACTTTTGTCCCATTATATTTGGTAGACCCTTCTTGAATACTGTTAATGCTAGGATAGACTGCAAAATGGATGTTGTTACTATTGGTTCGGGGGATATGTCTCATGAGTTTAATTTTGCTAAATTTCCTAGACAACCCCACGATAAAGAATTACCTAGTAAAGATGAAATTATTGATCTTGCTTCTATTGTCGTGCCTCCTAATGATCCTTTAGAACAATATTTGCTTGACCATGAAAATGATATGTTTATGAATGAAAGAAGGGAAATAGATGAAGTATTCTTTAAATAGGGACCTATTTTGAAACACAACATGACTGTTGAAATCCTAGGGGATCCTCCTCCACCCAAGGGTGATCCCGTGTTTGAGCTTAAACCATTACCTGATACTCTTAAATATGCTTATCTTGATGAGAAAAAGATATATCCTGTTATTATTAGTGCTAACCTTAGGAGCATGAAGAAAAGAGATTATTGAAAACTCTGAAGAAGCACCATGGTGCTATTGGATATACTCTTGATGATCTTAAGGGCATTAGTCCCACTCTATGCCAACACAAAATAAAATTGGAGAAAGACGCTAAACCAGTTGTAGATCACCAACGACGGTTAAATCCTAAGATGAAAGAAGTGGTAAGAAAAGCAATACTAAAGCTTCTGGAGGCAGGTATAATTTATCTCATTGCTGATAGTCAGTGGGTAAGTCCTGTCCATTGTGTCCCTAAGAAGGGAGGTATTACTGTTGTTCCTAATGATAAAGATGAATTGATCCCACAAAGAATTGTTACAGGTTATAGAATGGTAATTGATTTCCGTAAACTAAATAAAGCTGCCAAAAAGGATCATTACCCTTTACCTTTTATTGATCAAATGCTAAAAAGATTATCCAAACATACACATTTTTGCTTTCTAGATGGTTATTCTGGTTTCTCTTAGATGCCTGTGTCAAAAGAGGATCAAGAAAAGACCACTTTTACTTGCCCTTTCGGTACCTTTGCTTATAGACGTATGCCTTTTGGTTTATGCAATGCACCTACTACCTTTCAAAAATGCATGATGGCTATATTCTCTGATTTTTGTGAAAAGATAGTTGAGGTTTTCATGGATGATTTGTCCGTATATGGAACTTCTTTTGATGATTGCTTGAGCAACCTTGATCGAGTTTTGCAGAGATGTGAAGAAACTAATCTTGTCCTGAAATTGGAAAAGTGCCACTTTATGGTTAATGAAGGTATTGTCTTGGGGCATAAAATTTCTAAAAGAGGTATTGAAGTTGATAAAGCTAAAGTTGATGCTATTGAAAAGATGCCGTGTCCCAAGGACATTAAAGGTATAAGAAGTTTCCTTGGTCATGCCGGTTTTTATAGGAGGTTCATTAAGGACTTCTCTAAAATTTCTAGGCCTCTGACTAATCTCTTACAAAAAGATGTTCCTTTTGTCTTTGATGATGATTGTGTAGAAGCATTTGAAATACTTGTTCGCACACGAACACATCACCATGTACCTTCGACACCGGGGGTGATGCACCGCAGCTCACGTCGAAGGAGACCCGGCCGGAAGCGCGATACGCAAGCAATCCTACGGGTGCTTTTGAAGACCTGAAACCCCACACGCCCGGGAGGGACCCCGTCAGGGTGCACGGCGGCTATGGGCCGCCCTAGATCGATTTGATTGCCCCTAGGGCCTCGAGGCTCGTCGCCCTGGAACAACAAGAACGAACGAAGAATGAGGAAGAAGAAGAACTAGGGTTAAGGAGAAAAGCTAAAAGATAAAAAGTGGTAGATGATTTGATCCATTGTGTGTTGTTCAATCGGCCGCCACCCCTTAGGTATATAAGAGGCGGCTGGACTTCCCGTGCAAGGAAAAGTCTTGCATTCACGTCCAAAACCCTACTCAAATTCGGATTGGTTTTATCCGAACTTTCCAAAACTGTTTGGTTTAAATTGGCTGCACTTTGCGGGTCTTTTTTGTGGTGGTAAACAACTTCGGATGGAAACGAGTCCAAAAGCAATCTTGACCGTTTTGGCGAGACGAACAACTTTCATGTTGGACGCTTTTTTCATCAGAGGCTATCTCGAAGGTCAAATCGCTCGCACAAAAAAGCTAATTATTCACGCAGCGCATCAGATATACCCACGTATGTGTCTGGTTCCGGGCGTTATATTTTGCTCACTGGAGGGTCGCTCTGTGCGGGCTCTAACTTTTGCTTACGACCTCGGATTGGGACAATCTTTATATCAAAATCGGTCGTTTTGACGAGATGCACAACTTCCGTGTAGAACATTATTGTTCCATCGAGATCATCTAAATAACCTTTTGAGCCCATCTTCAACTTCTTGTCCGATTGACTAACACAGCCTCCACCCCGGCAAGCTTTCCATCCGAGTAAGCTTTCCACACCGGCAATGTTTCTACCTAGCAAGCTTTCACACCGGTAAGGTTTCACCCCAGCAAGGTTTCTACCCCGGCAAGGGTTCCTCCCTGACAAGGTTTCTCCCCTGGCAAGATTTCACACCGGCAAGCTTCCACACCGGCGATCTTTCTGTGCCGGCAAGCTTTCCACGCCAGCAAGCCTTCACACCGGCAAGCTTTCACACCGGCAAGATTTTACCCTGGCAAGGTTTTCGCCCCGGCATGCTGCTTTATGATCTTGCCACTCTTGAGCGTCACACATGCCCCCCTGTTTTTCGGCAAAGCTAGCGTGGCGAAAAATAACTTGTACCATGTTGGTTATAAGGACGATGTCAACACTCCATCGGCCATATTTTTTTCTCAGGACGATAATCAGGTATCGGCCATGTTTGTGCTAAGGGCGATTATCATATATCGGCCATATCTTGTGTGAACTTTCTGATGCAAACTTGGGTGAAACCTTCTCAGCTTCATTAACAAATCCGGTGATAAAGTTCCATAGATATGTATCTCAAGGTCATCCTCTGAACCATATTGTTCACCCTTTTGCTAGGATTTTGTAGATAATCAACAATAAACTTTCTCCAATCCTTACTTTCGCCTGCATAAAAATTTCATTAGTGCCGAAGCTGTGGACTTCGGTTCGGCCTTACCTATGTTGACGAGACTAAGCATCGGCTATTGATAGAAATGCAATACAACATGATGGACATGGTAGCCGGATGCTTGCTATGCCAACTCTCTCCAATTGTCATGTCTAAATATATGAACAATTTTAATGCAACCCAAGGTAAATTTTGCATCTAGACACACCCCAAGACAAACTATAAGTGATTCGTCAAAACATTGATAACCCTTGGATATTTGTTGCACTACTCATAACGAATCACCGAAAGCCTCAATATGTATAGCACCTATAGCAAGTAAAAGAATCTATCTGAATAAAAATGCATATTTGGCTCTGATAAGTCGTGCATAAAAATATTCTAAGCGGCACGAGGCTTCAAAAATAGTACCATCAGGAGATATATAAACAACACCAACACTTTGGTCATTGCTACGAATTGAACCATCAAAACATAATCTCCATAGTACTAAAGAGATAAGGCTAGTATCAATATTATGCATGTCATTAATCTAATGTTCAGTAATAAAATCAGCTATGATTTGGCCTCTTATAGATCTCAAAGACACATAAGCCAAAACATATCCAAACAAAGTATAAGCCCCCTAGCCAATTCTGTAACTATGAATTGGTCTATGCATCATGTGTTCAATGACATCAGTCATCATATCTCAACTCCATTCAAATATAAATATAAATTTCCATGAGCACGTACCTTGTTTCGCTCTCCAATCAAACTACGGATGATGTTATAATATTGCACCGGCCATGCATTGACATACTCTTAGGACGATAGATAAATATCGACCATTACCATGTAAACTTCATTCAAAGCACATATAGCCGAAATAAACAAATGAAATGATTAATCACGTATTTCGGCCCTTCGGATAAGCAACAAACTTGTAGCTAATCAAATGTATAGTGACTTGGTAACACCCTTTCATGATGTAAGAAAATATATTGCATCCATGGATTAAAATAAGCCCATTGAGGGTTACCAATCATACCTGATGACGAATTCCATGGCATAGGCGTTAATGGCATAGTTGAAGAATATGGACAATGTGTAGACCGAAGATGTTGAAACCTTAATCTTGGTCCTTCATAGTTTTCTCTCTTTTCCTTCTTCACCTTTGCCGCACTTCTTGCAATGGAGGCTTGCACATAATTCTTATTTTGAGCACTTCCTTTGGGAACCCATGCCATGTTCCTTTCTTCAAGTTCCTGTGCACTAAGTTTATGTAATTCCCTCTTTTGCCAATACGATAAGCCGAGTGGGCATCTCGGCTGTGATTCTGTTTTGACAAATGGCAATTCCTTTTTGGCCTTGTGCACTCTCAACTTCTTTTCTTCAGATTTGGCACTTTGACTCTCAATAATTGGTTGCTTCGTCTCATTGCCTTTAGTAGCCAATGTCAACACTTTAATTGGCTCTTTTTCATTTGAGATCAAATCTGAAGTTGCACTCTTACGAGCATCTCTTTTAACACGGTAAACTTGTTTGACCACCTCTTTCTTCTTCCATGAGTTTTGGACTGATTCCTTATGATTGAAACGGTCTTTAACATGTGGTTGTTGAACAAATGATGATCCTCTCGGAGCTGTATAATTTTGGTGAGGTGGTTTAGAATATGATGGACAGTGTGCCCTTGATTTATACTTGTTCCATGATTGATCTGAATAATAGTCAGCATAGGGGGGTATCCATGACATCGGCATTGGTGGCCCTAAAGGAGGATATGGAGTCTGTTTGCTCAACTTCTTCCTTCGCCAATCCCGGTCTTCAAATTTATGCCTTGGGGGTGACTTCGATGCTTTTGTTTCACTCGGCCGATAAGCACTCTTTGCCTCACTTATATTCTGAGATTTCTCTAATAACTGCGTGAAAGTGACTTTTGGCTTTTTACCTTTGTGCTTACCATTGCCTTTGCTTTGTTTAGTTGTGTGTGCATCGGTCTTTGAATTTTCTCGTTGCCCCCCAGTGCTAGATGTCACCATTGTAGCTTTGATGGAATTCCCGTCTTCAAGATTGTTGTTGATGCACTTTTTAACCATATCCTTGCTCGAAGATTTTACCCCATCATCATTGGTGTGTACCTGTTGACCTTTAGATGAATCGGCTTGAGATAGCCGAGTCAACATTTGATCACCATCCAGACAAATCTGATACGACTGGCCATATTCTTGTGCCTCAACAAACTCCAATCGTCCTATGTTGTCCGATTGTGCGGCTTGATGAATCACGTTGTTGTCTTTGATATTCTCTTCAAACAAACATCGCATTTGTTCTTGTCCTGATGGCTCGACATCATGATCAATTATAATAGGATTTGTCGATGATGCACCAACGATGTGATTACCCATGCCCGAACTGAAGGTACATTGTCCGTCCATTAAATGATACTGTGATACTGGTTCTGAAACAAAATAACCGAGTACTGCTGGCTTGGCGTCATCCGACTCGGCTATGCATTGATTTTCATCCTGTTTTCCTGATGCTCTTGAATTGGCTATCTCGAAGGACTTTGGACCTGGCTTTATTTCTCCACAACCAAAACAATTACAGAATATACGTCTCATTTGAGACCAAATGTTATCCAAGCATGAAACAAGCAAAGCTACCCATATGAACATAATTTTAAGTCGCCATAATGGGAAAAGCTTTGGTTGCGATGAGTTATCACTACCAGTCTCTATGAATGATACCATGTGTTGACTATCATGATTAGTGACAAGATCATTCCTAACAAACATATTACTCATTTTGATTGGTCTTTCAAAATTAATTAGAATCTTACTAACAGGTGCATCAACAATATGATTTTGACCGAGTCGAAAATTGAATAAACTATCTGCTAGGTGTACCTTTGTGAAGACGTTGGAAGGAAGAGATGGTTGCACCACTGGAACAATACCTTGCTCCACTTCTGAATAATTCTCCAACGCCTCATCCTCTTTTTCTGAATCTCGTGCTTCGTCACTCGGATTGTTTGAGTAGATTTCACTCGGATTGCCCGAGTATATTTCAGTCGGATTTCCCGAGTGGATTTCACTCGAAAGCTCTTTGTCAGTTGAACTTTGCTCAGCTGCATTTTCTTGTTCTTGATGTTCATCATTAACGAAACTGTGTTCGGCCATATTACTTTGTTCTTGATGCTCATCAATATTTTTGGCACGAAACTCACAGGGTAGCATGTAAGCTCCCTTACATCTATAAAAATCAAGGACAACCACTTTGCTGCGTTTGTCGTTCCTTTGCTCAGCGAAGCTTGCATCCTGTATTTTGGTACACTTGGTAATAAATGGCTTGATGCACTCAGCATTAGCTATCTAAGTGCTCAATCTGGTTTCAACTGAATCCACTGTATTAGCCAAGTGAATCCTTTTTTGTTGATTTGCTTGCAAAGCTTATTTTTTATCTTGTCTTAAGTGTGTAGAAGGGCCAACATGGTTGCTACATGGAGAAAGGCACTTGATGTACTCTTGCAAATCTTCCTCTCCACGCTTCTTCTTGAGTGCTTCATAAGCCTGTCGATATTCTGCTGGTAATTCCTCAAGGGTAGGTGTAGTAAATTCATTAATGCTATTCTCTGTGAGCTCTGGCTTGTTCTTGTCCACTTGGGCCACATGTTTTTCTTTAAACTCAGCCCTGCTTGGATCGGCTTGCCCCCCAATACTTTTACGATCTTTCGGCAATGAATTGATGTTGCCGAAATTTTGCGATTGTATAGGGGGTGTATAACATGCTGCAATGATAGGTGAAGACATGTGCACTGTTGTTGAATATTTTCTCACGCCAATTTGATCAATCGGCAACACTTCGTCTTCTTTCAAAACCCTAGCTCTTATTGCCTCATAATCAAGAACCAATCCCTTTTCGTGCTGCTCAAGGCAAATAGCACTAATCTTCTTATTTTGGGCTAAATTTTTTAATGCAGCCAGAGCCACCTCATCTCCTGCAATATTAGGCACATATGCTCCTGCAGAATCTCCATTCACTCGGCCAAGGTGATCCAAGTCATGAATATTTTTAATTTCATATGCCACTAAACAATTAATATCACGAGGTGTAGTATACGATGTTTGAGGATAACCGGCCAAATAGATAATGGAAGCATGGACGATTTCCCCATCCATCGGCATGTTTGGAGATGAATCCGCATATTGCGAGTTGGCTGTCGATGGATAAAACTATGAGACGCCCTCCTGTACATGAGGTGTCATATATCTATCACTCGAACAAATTGTGTTGATCACCGGCATATTGAAAGATGTTGCCGATGCACGAAAGTTCAGATTCATAAGTTGCATGTCGCGATTCTATAAATTCCAAGTTTCTCCAATGGAATTACTAGTTGGCCTTTGATCGTTAGGGCTAGTCGACATGACATGTCCATTGAAAGATCTAGAAACATCAACATAATGGCCATTTGCATCTACGTACGGAGATTGATGATACATGTTACCGTTGTAGATTGCAGCCAGTTGATGACGCTCTCCTCGTAGCAAGAACAGGCTGGAGGCTATTCAAAGCTTCGTCCCCACCGGAGTCGCCAAAAGTTGTGTTCGCACACGAACACGTCACCGTGTACCCTCGACGCCGGGGGTGATGCACCGCAGCTCACGTCGAAGGAGACCCGGCCGGAAGCGCGGTACGCAAGCAATCCGCCGGGTGCTTTTGAAGACCTGAAACCCCACATGCCTGGGAGGGATCCCGTCAGAGCGTGCGGTGGCTATGGGCCGCCCTAGATCGATCTGATCGCCCTTAGGGCCTCAAGGTTCATCACCCTGCAACAACAAGAACGAACGAAGAACGAGGAAGAAGAAGAACTAGGGTTAAGGAGAAAAGTTAAAAGATAAAAAGTGGTAGATGATTTGATCGATTGTATGTTGTTCAATCGGCCGTCACCCCTTAGGTATATAAGAGACGGCTGGACTTCCCGTGCAAGGAAATGTCTTGGATTCACGTCTAAAACCCTAGTCAAATTCGGATTGGTTTTATCCGAACTTTCCAAAACTGTTCGGTTTAAACTGGCTGCACTTTGCAGGTATTTTTGTGGTGGTAAGCGACTTCGGATGGAAACTAGTCGAAAAGCAATCTTGACCGTTTCGACGAGACGAACAACTTTCATGTTGAACTTTTTTTCATCGGAGGTTATCTCGAAGGTTAAATAGCTAACGCAAAACAGCTAATTATTCACACAGCGCATCAAACATACCCACATATGTGTCTGGTTCCGGGCGTCATATTTTGCTCACTGGAGGGTCGCCCTGTGAGGGCTCTAACTTTTGCATACAACCTCGGCTTGGGACGATCTTTATACTAAAATCGATCGTTTCAACGGGGCGCACAACTTCCGTGTAGAACATTGTTCCATCCGAGATAATCTGAATAACATTTTGAGCCCATCTTCAACTTGTCTGATTGACTAACATAGCCTCCACCCCGGCAAGCTTTCCATCCGAGTAAGCTTTCCACACCGGAAATGTTTCTACCCGGCAAGCTTTCACACCGGTAAGGTTTCAACCCAACAAGGTTTCTACCCCGGCAAGGGTTCCTCCCTAACAGGGTTTCTCCCCCGGCAACATTTCACACCAGCAAGCTTCCACACCGGCGATGTTTCTGTGCCGGCAAGCTTTCCACGCCGGCAAGCCTTCACACTGGCAAGCCTTCATACCGGCAAGATTTTACCCTGGCAAGGTTTTCACCCCGGCATGCTGCTTTATGATCGTGCCACTTTTGAGCGTCAACAATACTTAAGAAAGCCTTGATTTCTGCACCTATGTTCAGCCATCTGATTGGAATTTACCCTTTAAAATTTTGTGTGATGCTAGTGATTATGCTGTAGGTGTTGTTCTGGGACAAATAGTTGATATGAAATTAAATGTTATTCAATATGCCAATAAGACTCTAGACAGTGCCCAGATAAATTATGCTACTAACGAAAAAGAATTTTTAGCAGTTGTATTTGCTTGTGATAAGTTCAGACCTTATATTGGTGATTCTAAAGTAACTGTTCACACTGATCATGCTGCTATTAAATATCTTATGGAAAATAAAGATGCTAAACCTAGACTTATTAGATGGGTTCTCCTACTACAAGAATTTGATTTGCATATTATTGATAGAAAGGGAGCTGAGAACCCCGTTGCAGACAATTTGTCTAGGTTAGAGAATGTTCTTGATGACCCGCTATCTATAGATGATAGCTTCCCAGATGAACAATTAGCTATCATAAATGCTTCTCGTGCTGCTCCATGGTATGCTGATTATGCTAATTACATTGTTGCTAAATTTATACCACCTAGTTTCACATATCAGCAAAAGAAAAAGTTCTTCTATGATTTAAGACATTTCTTCTGGGATGACCCACACCTTTACAAAGAAGGAGTAGATGGCATTATTACACGTTGTGTACCTGAGTATGAATAGGACCAGATCCTACACAAGTGTCACTCCGAGGCTTATGGAGGACACCACACTGGAGATAGAAATGCACATAAGGTATTGCAATCCGGTTTTTATTGGCCTACTCTCTTCAAGGTTGCCCGTAAGTTTGTCTTGTCTTGTGATGTATGTCAAAGAATTGGTAATATTAGCAGACGTCAAGAAATGCCTATGAACTATTCACTTTTTATTGAACCATTTGATGTTTGGGGCTTTGATTATATGAGACCGTTTCCTTCCTCTAATGGCTATACACATATTTTAGTTGTTGTTGATTACGTTACTAAGTGGGTAGAAGCTATTCCAACTAGTAGTATTGATCATAACACCTCTATTAAGATGCTTAAAGAAGTTATTTTTCCAAGGTTTGGAGTCCCTAGATACTTCATGGCTGATGGTGGTTCACATTTTATTCATGGTGCTTTTCGTAAAATGCTTGCTAAGTATGACGTTAATCATAGAATTGCATCTCCATATCACTCGTAGTCTAGTGGTCAAGTAGAACTGAGTAATAGAGAGCTTAAATTAATTTTGCAAAAGACTGTTAATAGATCTATAAAGAATTGGTCCAAGAAACTTGATGATGCATTATGGGCCTATGGAACTGCATATAAAAATCCTATGGGTATGTCTCCGTATAAAATGGTTTATGGAAAATCATGTCACTTACCTCTCGAACTAGAACATAAGGCATATTGGGCCATGAAAGCACAAGTGCTCCCTGGGTGATTTTGGTAATTAATGTCAACATATCTCTTGTTGGACTAATGTTTACATCTAGTATGTTTCAGATAAGTTCAACAATGAAGTGGCATGGACTAGAGGATGTGGAACCCCTTCAACATGATAAGGACAAAGGATTGGCTCAAGCTCAAAGCTCAGGACTCTATATTTTCTATTTTAGTGATCCAAGATCACATTGAGTCCATAGGAAAGCCAATACTATTAAAAGGGGATGAGGTGTTGCTTAATGGCTTGCTTGCTCAAAGTGCTTAGTGATATGCTCCAAAGCCCTCAACCACTTTCTCACATCCACACATGTCCCAAACCAAAAGTCAAACTCGGCCCCACCGAAATTTCCTATCCGGCGCCACCGAGTTCACTTGACGTAGCCACTGCCAGAAACCCTAGTCAATTTGGTCTCGCCGATGGGATCTCGGTCTCACCGAGATGGGCTTGCCAACTCTCTGTTGCCTATTGCAGTAATTTCGGTCTCACAGAAATATGCAATCGGTCTCACCGAGTTTGCTTGGCCAACTCTCTGTTTTGCTTATTACCCAAATTGGTCCCACCGAGTTTGTGTAATCGGTCCAACCGAGATGAGGCTTTACCCTAACCCTAGCACATTGGTCCTATCGAGCTGATCATATCGATCCCACCGAAAATCCTAACGTTCACATTTTGAACTAAATCGGTCTGACCATGTTTTCTGATTTGGTCCCACCGAGTTTGGTGATTTGTGTGTAACGGTTAGATTTTGTGTGGAGGCTATATATACCCCTCCACTCACTCTTCATTCGTGGAGAGAGCCATCAGAACATGCCTACACTTCCAGCATACATTTTCCAAGAGAGAACCACCTACACTTGTGTTGAAGTCAATATATTCCATTACAACTGAGGGAGTCCTGGATTAGGGGGTATCCAGACAGCCGGACTATATACGACGTCCGGACTATTGAAGCGTGAAGATACAAGACTCAAGACTTTGGCCCGTGTCCGGATGGGACTTTCCTTGGCGTGGAAGGCAAGCTTGGCGATCCGGATATTATATTTCCTTCCTTGTAACCAACTCCATGTAAACCCTAGCCCTCTCCGGTGCCTATATAAACCGGAGAGGTTGCTCCTTGGAAGGCCGATCACAATTACAATCATACCATCATAGGCTAGCTCTTAGGGTTTAGCCTCTACGATCTCGTGGTAGATCTACTCTTGTACTACCCATATCATCAATATTAATCAAGTAGGAAGTAGGGTTTTACCTCCATCGAGAGGGCCCGAACCTGGGTAAATATCTGTGTCCCTTGCTTCCAATTACCATCAGCCTTGATGCACAGATCGGGACCCCCTACCCGAGATCCGCCGGTTTTGACACCGACATTGGTGCTTTCATTGAGAGTTCCTCTGTGTCGTCGCTACCGGGCTCGATGGCTCCTTCAACCATCGTCAATAATACTATACCGGACAGTCATGACGAGCACGACTTAGACCTGACCTGCTGTCGGACAAAGCTCGGGGTATCACCCCCGCATTAGCCTCGGACCTAAATCCGGAGCAGGCTGCGTTGCCTGAGGACGGAGGGCTGGACCCCGCCCCGCAGGTCGCGCACTCATCGGCGTTGGAGCCAAACACGGGCCTTACCTCTGTGGTGGCCTATGACTCCGGACCCCCGGATTCGTATACGGATGTTGAGTCCGGTCTGCGCACTCCCGAATTGGTCGAGCCAGGTTGGGCCCCGGTAATGGAGTTCACCGTCGCAGATATTTTTCGGCACTCGCCCTTTGGCGACATCCCGAACTCGTTGAAAACTCTCTCTTTGACAGAAATTTCTGGGCCAAACTACGTCCGGTTCGAGTGGGAAGCAGGCAACGAAGAAATTCGTTGCCCACCCACCACCCGCTTCATAGCCATGGTCGATGATTTAACCGACGTGCCTGACTTCAACTTCAAAGACATCGACGGTATGGACGATGATGCAGGAGAAGATGCAGAATCTATGGGGCGCCGGACTTCCCCCTCGTCACACGACGTTTACATGGTGGATACGCCCAAAGAGGACAAAAGCGAGAATCCGGAAGATAAAACACCCAGACAAAAGCCAAAACAACAGCGCAGACGCCATTCTAAGTCCAGCAACAGTAAAAATAGTGACAAGAGCGCCAGAGGGATCGATACTACAATCAACTCCGAAGGCAACTACGACCATACGGACCCAGCGATGGAGCAGGACGAACCAGGTCACCCTGAACACAGTTCGGAGCAGACGCCCGAGGACAATGATCCCGACGGACGAGGTCATCAAACCGAACCAGCACAGGAAAACAGTTCGGATAATGATGCAATCCCGGAAAAACACGTGGAACGAGATAACCTCCACAGAAAGCTTATGGCCACCGCAAGAAGTCTAAAGAAGCAGAAGCAATGGCTCAAAGCCGCACAGGAAACACTCAACCGTAGATGGAATAAAGTGCTAGACACTGAAGAAAGATACGGCGATGATCACCGTACAAAGAGCTATCCAAAAACGCAAGCTACTTCCAGAATTCGATGACGAAGCCGTACCACTTCATAACCGCAACAAAGCGGCTACCGACGCCGCGCATGATCCACGTGAACACCTACATAAGAAAGCTGGCGCGGCCAGGTCCATTTACGGATCCAAAGGACGCGCCCCGACAAGGGACTTTGGTCACCAAAATGATCACACCAATCGAATACCAGTCCGGAATAAACATCGGACACAACAACAGCCGACGGCATGCCACAACACGCCCAGATACAGAGGGGCTGCTCACCCCCTGTGCTTTACCGATGAAGTACTAGACCATGAATTCCCACATGGCTTTAAACCTGTGAATATAGAGGCATACAACGGAACGACAGACCCAGGGGTCTGGATCGAGGACTTCATCCTGCACATACATATGGCTCGTGGGGATGATCTTCACGCCATCAAATACCTCCCCCTCAAACTGAAGGGACCAGCTCGGCACTGGTTGAAAGGCCTCCCCGAAAATTCAATTGGAAGCTGGGAGGAACTCGAGGACGCTTTCAGGGCCAACTTTCAAGGGACCTATGTCTGGCCTCCGGATGCTGACGACTTAAGTCACATAGTCCAACAGCCCGGAGAATCCGCCCGCAAGTTTTGGAACAGATTCCTCACCAAGAAGAATCAAATTGTTGACTCTCCGGATGCTGAAGCCTTAGCAACATTCAAACACAACATCCGTGACGAATGGCTCGCCAGACACCCCGGCCAAGAAAAGCCAAGGACAATGGCAGCCCTAACAAGCCTTATGACCCGCTTTTGCACGGGAGAAGATAGCTGGCTACCCCGTAAAGGCACCAGCCACCCCAGCACATCCGAAATAAGGGATGGCAACGGGAAGCCACGGAGTCACAAAAACAAACGCCAAAACAAGGAAGAAAGCCCGGATAACACGATGATTAATGCCGGATTCAGGGGCTCTCGACCTAATCAGCAAAACAAGCCATCTAAAGGCAGCAAAGAAGGAACGTCCGGTATGAACAGAGTCCTAGACAGACTATGCCAAATTCATGCACCCCTGACAAACCTGCAAACCACACGCACAGAGAGTGCTGGGTCTTCAAGCAGGACGACAAATTAAATTCCGAATACCAGGAAAGGGAAACACCAAGTGAAGACGAGGATGAACCTCGCCCGAACATGGCAGGACAGGAAAAAATTCCCGACAGAGGTTAAAACAGTGAACATGATCCACGTGACTCACACATACATGAGGAGGCACGAACGTGCACATAGAGACGCGCTCGATATAGAGCCCATCATACTCACGCCTAACCACTGGATGCCTTATCCGATCACTTTCGATAACTTGGATGACCGAACTAGTATTCGGCGCGAAGGATCAAAGGCCTTGGTGCTCAACCTGATAATCAACGAATACCGTCTTACCCGCGTCCTTATGGACGGCGGCAATGATCTAAATCTAATATATGAGGACATCGTCGCAGGATGGGGATAGACCCATCCAGAATAAACCAAAGCAACACCACCTTTGAAGGGGTGATACCAGGCGTTGAAGCAAATAGCAGAGGCACCGTCGCACTGGAGGTAACATTTGGCTCTCCAGGCAACTCCAGAAGCGAAGAACTACTCTTCATCATCGCACCCTTCCAAAGCGACTATCACGCAGTGCTCGGAAGAACGGCCTTCGCCCGCTTCAACGCATTGCCGCACTATGGCTACCTTACACTTAAGATGCCCGGTCCACGTGGCGTCATCACCGTTAGCGGACTAACAGAGCGCTCGTCACACGCAGAGGAATATGCGACGGCCCTCTCGGCCGGAGTATAAGCGGCCTCCAACATCAGAAAACATGACTGGTCCTTAAAGACCACAGACACGGTTAGACGAGTCTGGTCGCCCGGATAAAATTGAACCAGGGCACCGTACATGTAATCCCATAGTGGACACCAGGGGCTATAAATACTGAACATAGTCCCACCGCTGGCTCAACCTTATGGGCAGGCCAACATCTTACACTTTTATTACCCATCGCATACTTATGAGTTTTCCTTTTATTAACAGACAACGCTCGCGCGATACCCTTCCAGGATACGGCACAACGGAGACAAAGGCGCAGACGTGCAGCAGGGCCCCGTTCAACAGGTTTCTTTTCAGATTAAGCCCCTATGTAAACCTTTTTATTGCCTCTTGTTGTTTAACCATCCCATGGGTCCCATACCCATAGAGGATACTGCCGTTTTTGGCATCTCGCCATGACAGATTAATGCACGTACCTGAAAAAACAGGGTTTATAACAAATGGGCATTCTTGAGCCCATCGACTATTATAAAGTCCGAATACCTTCGGGAGTGTTCGGCGTCACGAGTTTGGTCTTATATGCAGCAGCTCCGAATCATGTCTTTGGTCAAATGTTGGGTTTGCCCGGCTCCTGGGTTTGCCGCCTTATGTTCCGTTACTATCGGCTAAGGTGGCCAAAGGAGAACTACTGCGATTGTGCCCTGGTTATCCCGGACGAGCACCTTAGTAGAGAAAGCCGAAAACTGACTGTCATGATACAACGAGAGACTGTTCAACCACTCGAAGACTTATTGGAATCTTTAGGATCCCTCCGCATTAACGAAGGACCGTTTCCAGGTCATGTACACACGCGCCCGTATTCGGATGCACGTTGAGGTACCAGGGGCTACATAGTAGCCCCAACATTAGACTCCCATGGCTAAGCGAAAGTGTTACAGCTATATAGTCCGGTTGCCTAGTTCGACGTGCTATCACCTCCTTCATGGACCAAGACGTTGGATCAAGTGTGATTAAGCATGTTTTTTGCGAACACCCCCGCATTGCCTGCGTGGGGGATGAAGCTAACGACTGCTATCTTTCGGATTAAACATTCATATATTTACATGTAAACGGCCACACAGGGGACACAATAATACTTTCGGGAAAAAAGTATAAATATAGCCTTATAACCAAACTAACATTGTTTTTTACAATGATTCGACTCATCACTCGAATAAGACATTCTTCAAGCACTGTGCCTCTATTAGGCGGGCACCTTCTGTGACCTGCGCGAAGTAGTGCTCGGCCGGATACGGGGCCCCCGCCGGATCTTGGGTCGCTATAATATTGGCCTCCATATCCGTCCAATAGGCTTTAACGCGGGCAAGAGCCATCCGTGCACCCTCTATGCACGCCGACCTCCTCATGGCGTCGATCCGAGGCACGGCCCAAGGAACTGCTGCACCAAACCAAAGTAACTGTCCGGCTTAGGCCCTTCCGGCCAAAGATGGTCTATCACAGACCGCATTGCAAGACCGGACAACCTGTGAAGCTCCGCTACAGCAGCCATCTTGTCATTTAACGGCAGCGGGCGAGTGGGAGCATTGAATTGCGACCAGAATAGCTTCTCCACCTCCTTATCACCCTGACCCTCGAAGAACTTGGCAGCGTCAGCCGTACTCTTTGCCAAATCCGCATACATGTCCGCAGGGCTCAAGCGCCCATCCAGGGGAGCGTACCTCGGATCGAAAAACTTCGTCCGCAGCAAGTAGGAACCTCCAGCCATGATTTTACCGGCTTGTTGAAGCTCCTCCCGCACACCCCTGAGCTCAGTCCGTATTTCCTTGGTGGCATTGCGTGCCTTGTCCAGCTCGGCCAAGCTATCCTTATGCTCTTTTTTGAGGAGCTCATACCGGTCAGCGGCATTTTTCAACTCAACAGCCATTTCGGCTATCTTTTCCTCGCTTCGGCGATGAGCAGCCTGTTCGGCTCTCAATTCTTCGGCCGCCTTTAGGGCAGCCGCATTGCTAACCCGAGCTTGTTCCTTGGCTTGGACAAGTTTTGCCGAAATGGACCTCCACGGCAGCAGCACCATCTGCAGTCCGAACATATCACATTAATATCATGTCACCTCCATATTTTCCTATACAAAGGAAAGTAGAGCACATACCTTGTGATTTGTCCAGCCGCTTGTTCACCAGCGTGATATCGGCATCAATTGAACAAATTCGCCTGGTCAGTTTGGAAACTTCGATCGACTGGTCGGCGGCCGGACTCACAGGTACTTGCAAGTGTTTGCAGCGCAATCATTGATTTATGATCCCCCGTTTGCCGCCTAGGGCGGGCAACCGGAGTCTCAGCGGCTACTATCTATATGGAGCACACCTAACGCATGCCTCACAGCCAAAAACAGTGTATTTTTCACTACATACCTCAAAGCCTCTGAGTAGACTTGTAAATGCTTCGTCCAAACCGCTTGTAGCGGAGGAAATCTTCTCGAGCACCGCGCTCATTAATGTGCGGTGCTCCTCCGAGAGTGCAGCCCGCTATAGTAGGCCCGTCAGTGCGTCCGGCCGGATATCAAACTGTGCCGGACCCTTCCCATCGCCCCTCATTGGAGTCAAAGGCTCCGGGCTCAGGGCGGCTGACGCATTGGCTTCTGGCTTCGGCAGAGCCGGACTCCTCCGTGACGACACCTCGGCGTCGCCCGCTTCACGAGCCGGAGAGGTGGGTGGGGTTTCGCTCTCCATCATCTCTGGAGGAAGATCCCCCGAAGACGAACTCTGTCGAGAAAGGCTGCTAGCCGAACTGCGGGAAGACGAATCCTGGTTATTGATCTAGGAGGAACGCAATACCTTTGAATTAAAAATTAACTTACAACTCGGTGGAGGGCTGGCCCGTTGGTGGGCACGATGCGGTGAGGGTGCCCGTTGGGGTAGAGCCCCCTGGTGTTATCTTTTTCCCCGGTTTGGGCATCTCCGTCTCCGAGTCTTCGGAGGCGGCCCTCTTCTTCCCGTGCGGGGAGGAGGCTTGAGCCTCCCCTTCCTAACTATCCTCCTTAGAGGAGGTAACAATTCCCCCAGTTCGGATGCGTAGTGTGTGGGGTTCGGATTCTTCGTCCTTCCCCTTGTCTTTCCCCGAGGGCATCCTGCTGAGTACTCGTCCAAGCATCTTGGCCATGGTAGGGGCGGGCGAGCCTTCGGGAAGTGGCGCCAAACACCTAATTCTCTCCGCCTTGCTGAGCCATTTCTGACACGGATGATTTTCAGAATAAACAATCAGAACAAATACAAAACACGGTGTCTGGTATCAAGTTTACTTACTTGGGTATCTAGGCGATTGCAGCTTAGGCCCGCATCCTCGGTGGTGTCCGGACACTTTACTTTCCGTCCGAAGAATAATTTGCACATCTCTTCGAGCTTCTGGCCGAAGAAGTGCTTGACGGTCCATGGACCTCCAAATTGAACTCCCACATCCGGAGGCGGCGTTGGCATGGCAACATCCGCCGGATCAACATCACTTGCATATGCTGACAAGATTAATGTCCCTTGCAAGAAGCTCCCGGATGCGATTCTGCAGTACGGGTATATCACCAGCGGGTCCCCAATTCCGTCCTACGTCCGTCCAAGACGCAAACTGTGACGGAGGGCTCGAACGAAACTCTTGAGTCTTGTATCTTCACGCTTCAATAGTCCGGACATTGTATACAGTCCGGCTGTCCGGATACCCCCTAATTCAGGACTCCCTCAGTAGCCCCTGAACCAGGCTTCAATGACGACGAGTCCGGTGCGCAGTCTTGTCTTCGGCATTGCAGGGCGGGTTCCTCCTCCGAATACTCCAAGGTAATTATCAAACACTCAAACCGTGTCCGGATCCACAAGATGATCTTCGTATGCCACCGTAGAGAGAATAATGTTTCACAAATGCAATCCGCTGACAACCTTAGGCAACACGACGTGTCATTACGGTCGGGCCATTATTTGAACCGTTTCCCCACAACCAGCTACTGCGCATATCGCGAGGCGGTTTCCTCGACACGTCTTGTCAAAACGGAGATTGTGTCCCCTCATCGCGGGATTCTCATCAATACAGGCGTGGGTAAACCAACCGCACCACTAATCGCGGAAAGCGGGAGGCAAACGGGCTCAACTAGGCAAGTGGGGAGGCGCAAAAAGCAGTTACCGCCCCTAGAAAGAGACAAGACCTCCTTCTCTTTACCCACGCCTTTCTCCTTCCGCTCGCTTATTCCCCTCTTTTCGAGCCCTAACGCCCAAGCACTCTTCCTTTCCACCAAAGAGAGGCTTTCCAAAGATGTCCGGATCCGGAGCAGGAGGTAGATGGATGGCCTCCACTGTCCAGGAGAAGGATATTAAGAAGCTCCGGGACGCCGGGTATCTGGCTCAGAAGATCGGCCACCGTCTTCCCCCGGCGGGACAGGTCGTCCCCACTCCGGAACCTCACGAGAGAGTCGTATTCCTTCCCCATTTTGTCCGCGGGCTCGGGTTTCCATCATGTATTACTACGGGATCGATTTTCATGATCTTTCCCCCAACTCCTTCCTCAATATCTCAACGTTCATCGTCGGTGTGCGAGGCTTTTCTTCGGATCTCACCTCACTTCGGCCTGTGGCTGAAGATTTTTAACGTAAAACCCAAGGTGGTGAACAGCGAGCACGCCGAGTGCGGCGGCGCCATGGTGAGCAAGATGCCCAAGGTCGTTTGGCCGAAGGGCGCTTTCAATGACTCTATCAAGGAGTGGCAGCAGTGGTTCTATATCACTGAACCACGCGGCAAAAAGTGGGCGGCGGTTCAAGAGTTCAGATCCGAAGCTCCACTGCGGCTCACGTCCTGGCCCGAGAAGGGCGCGAACTGGTGCTCGTCCGATGAGCTGTCACTGATCCAGACGCGCCTTCAAGGTGTGGTTGACAGGGACGTCGAACTTGTGGATGTAGTCCAGGTGATGCTAGTTCGCCTGGTTCTCCCCTGTCAGCGCCGAGCTTGTACTTTGTGGGAGTTCGACCCAGCCGAGCACCATACCCTTCGGTAGCTTTATGATTCCTCCCACAAGGATATATGGAAGGTGCTCTTTAAGTCCGGCAAATCATGGCCGGGCCCCACCGAGGACCGTGGGTATCAGTCATCCCATTCTCCAAGCTCGGTAAGTCACAGCCAAGCTCTGTCTATTCATGCTTCAGCTGGTATGTCATGAGGGAGACATCCTAATCGTGTTTCATCATGACCTCAGGGATGGATAAAGAAAGTGGAGCGGATACATTGTCCGGCCCCGTTTCCGGAGGAACCGGCCGGACCACTTTTGATGAAGATGCTAGTCCCCGCGCCTTACAAGGCGCCAAAGAAGGAGGCCTCCAAGAAGGTCAAGAAGACCCGGAGTGTCCTCCGTCACCGCGAGGCTTCGGACGCAAATTCCGAAGACTCAAGCGACGCTCCTTCTTCGGAAGACGAAGAGGGAGAAGTGGAGGAGGACCAGCCTCACTCTGAAAGGTGGGAAGAAGCGTGTGGCTTCCCCGTCCCTGGAGGCCGAATCGCCCAAGAGGAGAAAACGTTCCCTCCCAGAGGCATCCACCACGGCTGCCGATAGCAGCCCGGAGTGGGATCCCAGGGCCCAGCCCCTGGAGAAGTCGTAAGTGTACAAAATCCGAACACGCATACGCGTCCGGGATTGTTTTTGGGTATAGTAGTTTTAACTGTTGCTATATTCTGCACAGTCCGGCGAGGTCTCGCGCCGGCCAGTCCTCATCCAAAGATTCGCTGACTTCGAACACTTTGGCGAGAGAGACGCCTCCAAAGGCCCTTTCCCCGAAGTCCTGGCGCGACACTGAGGTGTCGTCTCAACGGGGCTCGGACCAGGGGGGCATATCACTGGGGTCGGACACACGGGAGCGATGGCCCCGGAGTGTGCCGTCAGCGGGGGCGATCTTGGGTTCGGCCCACAGCTGGACAAGGTCCCGGAGACATCTAAGGCTCCGGGATCGGGCAAGCAGCCACCTTCGACGGTGGGAGGCCTGCCTACTCCGCCGGCAACCTCTGTTCGGACAGAGCTGCCAGGCGGCCTATCGACGGTGTTACAAAACGCGTCTATCGTCAATGAACATCGGACCCTTGTGGGTGAGGTGATTGAAAAGATTCAGTCCGCCGAGAGCGGGCTGAACGAGTCCTGCCTTGGCCTTATAAAGGCCTTTGAGGTATGTTTCCTGAGAAACCTTTGAGGAATTGTCATAATATGAGTAGTAGCCCCTGTACACTGTCCGGCGAAGGAGAGGGAGCCGGGCAGGGGATCAAATCCTCTTTTGTCGTGAGAACTTACGGTAATGACGTGTACCTCTTTGTTTGAACACAGGCGTCTGCGGAGAAGACGACCGCTCATAATGCGAAAGTGTCCGAACTGAAGCGGAGCCTGGAACGGGCCGAGGAAGAACTTGGCCGTGTGAGGAGGCAATTAGAAGATAAACAAGGTATGATGAAACATTGTCTTGCATTAGGCACAAATAAGCAATTGTGATTATTAAGAAGTATTTGTGTTGTGTGCCCTAGGAGCGAGTGCCGAATATGAGGCACTAAAGAAGGCTGTGGATGATGCCAACAAGAAGGCTGCCGCCGAACAGGCACTTCGTGAAAAACACGAGGCCGGGGTTGCCACAGATGAGCGGGAGCTCCAGGAGGCTGTGAAGAAAAGCGAGGGCTTGGAGCGGAGTGTAATAGAGAAAGAAACCGAACTGGCCCAAGCGCTCCAAGCTGCGGAAGATGCCCGGGAAGAAGCCCGGGCTGCTGTACGGGACATTCAAGATGCCCGGAAAGTTGCGGCTGGTAAGGCCTTCTGTATTCTTAGCCATTTATTCATGATAGTGGGAAGGATTCTAAGCGGCAAGCTGAATTCTTATATTTCCAGGGGCGTTTGCGGATCTTTCTCGCAGCATATTAGATGCCGCCCAATTCTACCGAACTGAGGAAAAGAAGTCTGCGGAGAGGGATTTCTGGTCGCAGTATTTGGCACCGAACTATCCGATGCCTTTTATCGGTCAGCTGAAGCAGCTGGTCGAACTGCACCAGGCGTCCGAACTAGCCATGAAGGACCTGATTGTCCGGCTGTGGCTGGCGGAGCCAATTCCGAGCAGTTACTGCGGGCTCGTGAAGCGGATTGCGGGCGCTTGTCCTCGGCTTGATGCTATTAAGTGATCAGTCTGCATAGAGGGTGCACGTATGGCATTCGCCCGTGCAAAAGTGCATTGGGGGAAGCTTGACGCAGAGAAGCTGATGACTGAGGGGCCGCCAGAGGGTAAGGAGCATCGCAAGCCCAAACTGTACTTTCAAGGTGTAATGAAGGGGGCCCGCCTTGCGGCGGATAAATGTACCAAAGACATTATATTTCCCTAAGGGCATTCGTGCCACTTTTTGTGATATGAGATTATGGCGTTTATATATTGCCTGTTTTGTTTGAACATATGTTCTTCCTCTGCGGCTGTTTAATGTATGTAAATCCTGAGAGTTGGCCAGTCGTCGACTTCTACCCCCACGTATAAAGAATATGGGGGTGTTCGGGATATATCTGAACGCTCTTCATCCCATAGTTGGGTCCCTATGCGGAGGCGTTTCTCACCACGAACCAGGCAATCAGACTGTAAGGCTTTATTACTCTCACTTAGCCATAGGAATTCGAGTATGGTCGGCGCAGCCCCTAGTGTTCGGAAGGCCGAACTAGGGGCTCTATTGGCGCCTGATCAGAAGACCGACCCATCGCACTCTGCATTTATAATGGCTTTATGCGGAATAAATCTTTAGGGATTTTACAACCTCTCGAACAGCTGACCAGCTCTCGCTGTATCATGACAGTCGGTTTTCGGATTTCTCTATTGAGGTGCTCGTCCGGCAGATCCAGGACACAATCCCAGTAGTTCTCCATGCGCTACCTTAGCCGATATAACGGAACGTAAGGTACCAAACCAAGGGAGCCGGGCAATCCCAACCAATGACCCAAGACATGATTCGGAGCTGATGCATATAGTGCTATAAGTTCGGGGTGCCGGACGACCGAGAAGGTGGTCGGACTTTATTGCTGTATTATGAAGCCCTTGGCATAATTGGGCGTAACACGAGGTGTCGATGAAAAGCGACGTCCGATAAGTGTTATTTAAGTCTACGTATTGTAGCAAAATGATATATCTATGCATATGAGTACGATGTATGATTATGAAAAGAGGTGTTTTTTCGCGGAACCTGTGATGGCCGGACTGGAGGGAGTTGTCAGTGGATCGGGAGTGAATCTGGACTGCCTTCTTTTAGGGGGGGGGGGATCCTTGTGTGTCCCGGCCGATTCCATGTCACCTATCTTGCTCTGCATCAAAGTTAGTTTGTAAGGCAAATACTCGGGGGTAGCCGAGCGTCCTCTTGTGGTTGGTCCGAGGGCTCCTGATCGGACCCTGGTAATCCCAGCCGTTATACCGTTGGGTAGCGCGGACTCCTCAGTTGGTGTCCGGATAGTCGTCTGTCATATCAAAATCTTGATAGGCATGCGCGACTCGCTACTCCGGCAGCTGTATGATATCCGCCCTGAGGGCGGGATTCGGCCTTGCCTATAGGTGTGATTACATCACATGGTGTTGGCTTGAGTGATTTACCACGCGGGATCCAGCCAACGTGGTTCGTCCCATTAGCTTACGGTAAATTACCGCATGGTGGGAAGGTGCCGAAGATTTATTCTTTGGCGTAGTATTTGTTTGGTGATCTGAGGACAACCGTTTAGAGTGATGGGCCATAAAAACTTGGCCTTTGCCCCCATCATCTTTTAAGAGATGTTGTTTGTGATTTCACACCTGCGGGGGTTTTATGTTTTATGGAGCCCCTGGTTTGCTATGTCCTTAGGTACTGCAACCGAGTTGCTGTGGTTAGCACGGTCTGAGACGAGCGGCCGTACTTATATGCTATGGAGGGGGGGGCTCTTGACCAGAAGCCTCCCTTCATTGTTTCTGGCACGCGGCCAGCCATTTTGTTTTGAGGATCCGGCATTCTCTATTTGTATGCTTTGATGTCCTTCTAGGAGTACCATGAATTTCGCATGGTTGATCGAGTCTGTGGCTCGGGCCGGATAGGTTTGAGCTCTTCTTTGTCCGTTGACCGGACTGGGGGATGCTGAAATTAGCACCAGCTTTCCTGACTTGACGCTTATGACCATTGCGCCGGGGCTTGAGGATGCTTCTTCTTGTGTCCTTCATGTTTTTTTGGACCGTAGTGGTGCGTTGACGTTGGGGTGTGTGCCTTGGGTTTTCCTGCTTAGGTTGGGGTGGCCGGTTGTGCCCTGTGTGCCCTTTGTCGGGGCGGTCGGGTCCGTATCTTTTGGTGGCCAGGACCTTGGTCCATCTGTCCGCCAGCAAATCTTGGTCAGCTTTAAGCTGCTGTTGCTTCCTTTGCAGGCTCTTTGCCGTGGCCATGAGCCGTCGCTCGAAGCGGGCTTGTTCCACTGGATCTTCAGGCACACCGAATTCGTCATTACCGAGGCTTGCCTCATCCTCGGAGGGGGGCGTACAGTTGTCCCTTTCCAAGTATCCCACAGTGGCCAGTCCGGCGTGCTGAAAGGCAAGCCGAATAGGGTTGTATTCATCTTCGGCGCCATCCGGATTGTTTTCGTCTTCAGGGCCGGTATTCTTGTGGCTGGGCTTGGGGCGGCATCGACGACGCCTATACTTTGCTTTTTTCCCTGAGGGATTATTCTCTGCTGCCTCATCGCCATTGGTTTCCTTCGGGGTGTCTGCCATACATATATCATAGGGGTAGGCGGTTGTCCACCACCCAGTGAGCGGTGCTTCGTGTTCTTCTCCTGCGTTGTTGTCTATGCTGTCGATGTCTTTGGATTCGAAATCTAGTGCCTCGGTTAAATCATCGACCGTGGCAATGAAGTGGGTGGTGGGTGGGCAACGAATTCCTTAACCGCCTGTTCCCCACTCGAGCCGGACATAATTCGGCCGAGAGCCTCCTGACAAAGAGAAAGACTTTAATGAGTCTAGCATGTCGCCGAAGGGCGAGTGATGGAAGATATCCGCAGCGGTGAACTCCATTACCGGAGCCCAACATGGCTCGACTGGACCCCCGAGCCAAGTGGAGTATGCATGAAAGAATCAGATGCTTCTTCTATTCTTTTCCCTGGCGCAGCTGGGCCATCCTGGACTTGAACCAGAGACCTCTCCTGTGAAGTAAATCATCGCCCCTACGATCCAACCAATTGGGAGAGAATCAATAGACTCCTTTTCGGGAGCGATTCATCCTTCGACGCAGCATACAACTCCCCGTTGTACTGCGCTCTTCAAGTGTGCTTCTTCCCCCTTCTCCCTCTTACCATGGCAAGTCCTTGGGAAATAACTCCGATGGGCAGAAAAAGG